>BSYR01000061.1:0-2500000 GCA_030270665.1 Hibiscus trionum
CCCCCTTGGCATCGTTAATTTTGCCGCTATAATAAAACCCTATATTTGTAAAACCCTAATCCCAAAAGCCCTTTTCCACAAACAACAAAATTCTCTCTCGCAGTTGAACCTAATTAATTAAAGGAAATTTCGAGACAAAACAAGCTTGCTTATTGAGCGTGAAGGAGATCAATGGAGGTCGATAGGGAAGACGGACGCTCGCAGAACCAGTTGAGACCTCTCGCCTGCTCTCGCAACATTCTCCATCGAGCTCATGGCTCTGCCAGTTGGTCTCAAGGTGCTTCATTTATGGGGAAAAGGGGGAGACTGTTGAGAAATTGTAGTGTTTTGATTATATATCTTCTCATTTATTATTATTATTTTTTAAATTTAGGAGATACGAAAGTACTTGCTGCTGTTTATGGGCCGAAAGCTGGAACTAAAAAGAATGAGAACCTGAGGAAAGCTTGCATTGAAGTTATTTGGAAACCTAAAACAGGACAAATAGGTGATTTCTTAAAACCCCTTTTAATTATTATTGCATTTGAAGTTCTGTAAGCTGGGAAATTTTTGAAATATGTAACGTTGGTGTTCAGGGAAACTAGAAAAAGAATACGAGATGATATTGAAGAGAACCCTGCAGAGTATTTGTATTTTGACTGTTAATCCAAATACTACAACATCAGTTATAATCCAGGTTGGGTTATTTGATAACTATTTGTGAAATTTATCTCTTGTTTTGGCCGAGTTGTTCATAGATCAAGTTTATGTTTTGTCTGGCAGGTTGTGAATGATGATGGTGCTGTATCCTTTATGCATTTCCATTTATATTGCTTTACAGTTTCTTTTTGTTGTTCCATATGTTTCAGTTTTCCAAAGCTTAGTTTTCCAGTGTTTATGGTCTAATCTTTGTTAGAGATATGTAATCGGAATCTACGTTGGAAAAACTATGATTTGAGAGACAATATTGTTGCTGCAGAGTGTTCATGCTGGAGATTTCATTTGAGTAACTATTGCTTAAAATTATGATTCAATTATTATATGTCCACAGTCCGCACCTGTCCCTTCAAAATTGTTTGCATAGTATGTAGATATGGTATGCATCTTTTCGAGTCTCGACGATATCATGGTAATCCTTGATATTATCTCATATAGCTTCTCCCGAGTGCCATTAATGCAGCATGTATGGCCCTTGTAGATGCTGGGATTCCTATGAGGCATCTTGCTGGTGAGCAATGCAGACATGTGGCCATATCGCGTTTCATCAATACTGAGTACTTAACTTCTTGCTGATCTTATGCTGGATTTTGCAGTCTCAATATGTTGTTGCGTGGCAAGGGATGGACTTGTCTATATTGGACCCAACCAAGCTAGAAGAGGCAGGTTATCATAGAATTCCTTTATTAATTAATTAATTATAGTAATTTCCTTCTCTAACTAGAATGTAGCTCATGTGTGAGACTTCTAGCCTCAAAAGAGAGGGGGGGGGGGAGTATACTTTGACACCAGTATTTTTCATCTCGGTGCAGCTTTATACAGAATGAATCATTACATTGGTTTCTTGTAAATTTTGTTTAAATCCTATTTCCTGACATTCACATTTTTCATAACAGAATATGAAGGCATTTGCATATTTAGTCTTCCAAACTCAGTCCATTCAGTCCTTCCTGAAGGATCACTAAGTGTGCAAGGTGAACCCATTGAAAATGGGATTATTACATCTGTTACTCACGGTAGAATGTCAGGTATTCATTGCTCTCTATAAGCCTGTCCTTTTTGACTTAGTTTTACTTTGTAGCTGTGGAATCACATGTAATTGTGAAGAATGTCATGTTTTTGGAGATTTAAGGCTGCTGTCAAATAAAATCGAATGCATCATTTTCATTGGTATTCATTATGGATCAAGAACTTGGGAATTGCACAACATCAATGAAATAGAACTTCTTACGTTTGAAGTCTTTCTTGCGTGGAATGTGGATTTAGGGTGTTGTAATAACTATGATGTTTATTTTGGCCTCTTGAAGTATCATCTATGATGCCATATTTGATTCTAATATATTTCTTATTCGGACCCTTGTTCCAGTGGACGATTATTTTTACTGCCTAGAACGGGGGCGTGCTGCAAGCACCAAATTGTCCGATTTTGTCAGGAGGAACTTGCAGCAGCAATCAACTGATTCATCTAAAGCTGGGTGACTTTATAGAACTTTCAGTCGCATAATATCAAACCATCGGGGAAACCCCGGTTTGTTGAGTTTCATGTTTTAACCAGATATCAACATTAGCTATTTTTGTATTGATTGAGCTCTTATTTCGTCACACTTTCACAACCTTTTTGACCAGATTGTATAGAAGTTTGATGTAAAGATACCCTTCTTGTTTCTAGGTTTGATCTTGTTCCTACCATTGTTGGTTTAATGAAAGGAAAAATTTTCCTTTATTACCAATCGGTTTTTACTGGTCTTTTAATGATATTTACATATTCAGACCAACTACTTGTTCTTAACTCAATTGCTGCACCCCCTTTAGTTTTTTGGATGGAAATCCTCTACCGTGTCCCTACTTATGCCTTGCACTTAAAATTAGGTTTAGGGTTTAGAGTTTTAGGCTAGGGTTATGGTTAGGGTTTAGGGAATTTAGGGTAGGGTGTATTTTTTAGGATATAAGGTGTAGTAGGGTTTAGGGATTAGAATTAGGGTTATGACTTGGAATTTAATTTTGTTGTATTTTTTAGTGTTGAGTTATAAGTAGGGGCACCGAAAATGGGACAGTTTTTTTAGGTGATGGTAAAAAGCTTTAGAAATGCTTGTCCGTACCCTTGGTATTTTTTTTAATATTTCCCAACCCCTACAACAACTATTAATCAGTACAGTTAAAGAGCAGCAAGAGAATGGAAATGCAGTAAACTACGACAACAAACTATTACCGTATAATATTCTAACTCCAGCAATTCTGCCGATGTAAAATCGGTAATTGCATGGTGTTTTCCTTTACCTGTTTCGGCCAGCGAGTTATTATTTACAGTATAGTTAAGGTAAAATGACAAAAGATGCCTCCAACGTTTGTATGTTTTGTCATTTGGTCTCATATTCTTTTTTTTGTCTAAATATGCCCCAACGTTTGTTTGTTTTGTCATTTGGCCCCCTATTCTTTTTTTGTCCAAATATGCCCCCAACATTTCATTCATAGTCCAAATATGCCATTGTTGGATGTAAACTGTCAATCACTGACGGTCAACGACTTATAAAAAAAAATTTGACGTGGCATCAGCAGATTTTAATACGTCAGTTGACTGACAGTTTCCATCTAACGGGGGATATTTGGACCAAACTGAAACGTTGGGGGCATATTTGCACTACGAATGAAACGTTGGGGGCATATTTGGACCAAAAGAAAGAATATGGGGCCAAATGACAAAACAAGCAAACGTTGGGAGCATATTTGAACAAAAAAAAGAATATGGGGCCAAATGACAAAACATGCAAACGTTGGAGACATCTTTTGTCATTTTGCCTATAGTTAAAGAGCAGCAAGTATATGGTTGCCTAACATTTTTAACAGTATCCACCATGCTTTTTACATAGCTAGTCTTGAACCATAACATCTCATTAATATTACTGAATTCATTTCTATATCTCATTGCTTTCATTGTCTTCTTTAATGTTGTCGTTGAGTCCACACCAAATAACCCCAACTCACCAAATTAATTTCGTAACTACACTGCCAATGCACCCCTTTGTATATCTCTACCTAGCTCTTGCAGGCTCTCAGTCTAATCCACCTATATCCCGTTCTTTTTTTTTTCTCCCATGGAATTCTATGGCAGGAAAACTGGTCATTGCGTTATTGATAACGAAAGCAATCCGACTCAATCGCCTCCTCGGCTTTCGCTTCGAACTCACCTAGATATGTATGACCAAGATCTCCAGTTCAGCCCCGGAAGACCTTCGAGTCCCCGAACGAGTGCTGCAGCTATGGATTTGATGTTACCACCTGGTAGTCCTGAAACACCATGGACACTCTCTCCTCTTCAAACTCCATCACCTGCTCTCCTCTACCACTGCATTGCTTCTCTTCATCGGCAAGACGGTAATATCCACTCGATTGCAATCTCGAAAGGGTTGGTTTTCACCGGTTCCGATAGCAGACGTATTCGTGTATGGAGGCAATCTGACTGCACCGAGAAGGGATGTATAAAGACAAGTTCTGGTGAAATCCGAGCTATTTTGGCTTATGGTAACAAGCTTTTCACTGCACATAAAGACTTCAAGATCAGGATATGGGACTACACGGTTTTTGATAATTTCGGGTTCAAAAAGATCTCAACACTCCCTAAGAGAAGCTCGTTTCTTTTGTTCCCAAAGACAAGCAGCCAACAACATAAAGACTGTGTTTCGTGCATGGCTTATTACCATGCCGAAGGGCTGTTGTACACTGGCTCATATGATAGAACAGTTAAGGCATGGCGGCTCCAAGATAACAAATGTGTGGACTCATTTGTGGTTCATGAAGGCAAGGTCAATGCAATAGTGGTTAACCAAGATGATGGGTGCGTTTTCACTTGTTCCTCTGATGGTTCAGTGAAGATTTGGAGGAGATTATATAGAGAAAACTCCCACACTCTAACCATGACATTGAGATTTCAACAATCACCGGTTAACGCCATGGCGATAAGCTCGACATCGAACAATTGTTTCCTGTATTCGGGTTCATCCGATGGCACCGTAAACTTCTGGGAGAAAGAAAGAATGTCCGGTAGGTTCAACCACGGCGGGTTCTTACAGGGTCATCGGTTCTCGGTTCTTTGCTTAGTGGCTATTGAGAAGTTGATATTTAGCGGATCAGAGGATACAACAATCAGGGTTTGGAGAAGAGAAGAAGGGAGCTGTTTCCATGAATGTTTGGCTGTACTTGATGGTCATAGAGGGCCTGTTAGATGCTTAGCTGCTTGTTTACAAATGGAGAAAATTGTGATGGGATTTTTGGTTTACAGTGCTAGCTTGGATCAAACTTTCAAGGTATGGAGGGTCAAGGTCATGCCAGAAGAGAAAACCTGTTTCGATTTTGCGGATCGAAACGATTCAAAGACAAAGACGACGGCAGAATACGAGATGAGCCCCGTGTTGTCTCCTTCATGGGTGGAGAAGAAGCTTCAAGGTAATCATTTCCAGTGAAATTTAAGACAATGTTTATGCTGGTAGTTCAGTAATGTTTTTTTCCCCTGTTGGTAGTTCTTATTTTGAAACAATCTTGTAGAAACAAAGGCTAGCCAAAAAGAAAACCTTGTTATTTCTGGAATTCAGTCCCTGCTGTTAGAAGGAAAATTCGTATATGAGTATGCATTGAACACGGGTGTCGCCGTGTCGGACGTGGACAGTCCAAGAAAAACGAAGAGTCCGAGCAACATAGATTAAACTAGAACCAAAATGAGAACTAAAACCAATATAAACTTCATTTTATTTTCATGCCAATCTTTAACATTTGATATATTGAACTTTATGAAGAAATACTTTGATTACTCGAGAAAGAATCGGCATTCGCCTAGACAACGGAAATTAACTCCTTTCGCATCCGGGTTCCGGAATTTCATGCAAGTGGAGCAATAACGTCTAAATTATTCTTCACTGACCATTTTTTAGGGTAGAAGGAATCAGATGATTCAACATTAAGCATCCAAACCATGATTCTTGAGCAGTCCGGCGGTAAGCCTTCCATCTGGCTGTAATCGTCCACAAGTTGTTCGATAAACGAGCTTGCCTGCAGTTCAAGTCAAAGACATTAAAAGATCGAAATAAATACGTACCAGAGGCGTTTCGACATAAGTTTATGGTGCAAAAAAACCTCTTCCAAGGGTTAATTTTTGGTATACAAAGCCTCAATCTTGCATACTGAACTTAAAGACAATAAAATAAGATCCAGCAAACACTAACTTGGAAGCCATCTTTGACAGTGTCAAGCTGTCTAATCGGTTCAAGAGTACGTCGATTCCAACGCTTTGGATCCCAGAGTATGGTACTATTGAATGCGAACCACGACATTTCACCATGTAAACTTCGGAATCTCCGACTTAATCTGTTCAGATGCCAACCAATGACTTGAGTTCCATTACAAACAGGGCCCTCCATTATAGCTCCACTTTTGTCCCATGTTTGCTTGGCCACAGTCCATGTTCCGAACCGCCTATAAATAAAGGCCAGAGTGAAATAAACTGCAGAAGTGAGCGTACGTACGTATGTACGTATGTATGTATGTATGTGAAGGAGATACCTGATATGCCTCATTTGCTGAAAGAGATCAATTGAGTAGATGTTGTCCTCATTAGCAAAGTAGACAATTCCATCAAGCTGATGAGTTTCAATGTGGGACAATGCCACATTTCTTTGGTGAGCATGTCTGTCTTTTATATCAGTCAGATTTTTCTTGCAAACAAGATGTCTGTACATGACGCCGCTCCTTCGTAGGATGTCGGCGGTTTCCTCAGACTGCGAGTTCATCTCCACAACGATCCACAACAGAGGAGGTTCAGCCAGCTTTAATGTGTATCCCAAGCGGCTTAAATAATAGGCCTGAAGTGGTCCAGCATATGTTGGAGTCACAATTATCAAAAGCTTACGAGTTTCCGGATCTTTATCTCTGGCGAGTGATTGATTCGTCCCGACATTGTTTTCGATCCCTTTGTTATCCGTCACCAATGTTACATTTCTTTCTGAACTGCCGAGATTTCGAAAATTACCGAATGCCTGTGGCTTCGAACCGGAATTCATGTAAGAGAAGTCCATGGAAATGAATGGTGTTAATCCGATCAAAAGACCAACAATGAAACAAATGAAGAAATGTAAAAGTACCCTCGTCCACACTTTTCCTTTCAGCTTAGACCTGTCGAAAATCCGACCTGATTTTGGCCCGAAAATACCGAGAATCGAAGCTCGAGAATCCGATAAACCGAAAAAAGAAGACACCAATCCAGCAGTTGGTGGATACTTCTCATTACATGATGAATACTTGGATAAAAGAGAAGGAACTGAATGATCAGCTTCCACAGTACTCAAAGTCCCTTGCCGAGGCACCGGAGACAGTGTTCTTCTCAAGGATGCCATCGACACGAATCCGATACACTGCTTAAATCAATAAAGAACAACCGCAAAATAAACAAGAAAATGAACCAGCATTTTCAGACTCCCTTGCTGCTCATTTGAAAGATTCAGAGTTTCAGACAAGAGTGACACGACAAAGATTTTTGTTTTGTTTTTTTGTTTTATAATGGATTTGGAAGGGATTAAGGTGGTTTAAATAAATGTGTAAGGGCGTGCTAACAGCACACGGCCTGCTGTTTTGGACATAACAGCTTAGCCTTAATCTTTGTTTTGGTAAGCTGAGTCTGATCATTGATTTTATAGTCAAATAAAGTTTGCTTCCTATTATGGTAACCTTTAAAAATAGAATATGGGAGATATAAACAATTATGATTGAAGTTTTATCAATTTTATGGCAGAAATTTAAATTACGGTTGTGATTACGATTACGATTAATAATAGATGTACTACAGTACGGACATTTACTGTTATATAACGAACGCTGTTATGATATGGCATAAATGTATTAGTTAATTGTGAAAGTGTGTTTGATGTGGCAGAAATGTATCACATATTTGTCACATGACCCTTTCTCATTATATCACATATTTATTCTTATTGCCTCACATAAGTTTTTCTTATGTCAGTATCACATTAGTTTGACTGATAATCATAACTATTAGCAATAATAATCGACAATTTCAGATATTAAAATGTTTAGAAGAAGGTTTAATTAGAAATCGGAGCGTTAATTTAAAAAATTAAAAATAAAAATTGGATGAAATTTTATACATTACCCTAATAAAAATTGAATTTTAGATATCCAAAAAAAATGGTTTTCAACATGAGTAGGAGTCGATAGTCCTCCGAGTTACATAGATCTGTTCGATTCGTTTTCGACAAATAGAGTGAAGCAAATAGAGCTAATTCCTTCATCGCCATAGCCATGGCGATTCGGTCCTTCTTTTCTGTTTACCTTTACTGAATCCGATCCTTTCAATTTCTGCTCATGTTGGCAATTTAGGAGAAAAGTGTCTTCACCATTTTTAACCCAAGTTTGAAAGGAATATTTAGATCATGATTAAGATGGAGCCAGCAGATGAGGGCGGAGCCACCTTTGAATTGGTGTATTTCATGACACCCAAAATTTTTGAGAAACCTATTTTTCTTATATAATTTGTATATAAAAAATTAAAAATATGAACAAATAACACCCTTTTATGAATAAAATGACACCCCTTTATAAATAATTAATTCTCTTTAAATATCGTTGAAAAAATGACACCCTTAAATATATTTCTAGCTCCGACCCTGCAGCAGATACAACAATGTAATAAAAGTTCAATGTGAACTGCAAAAAATATGCTCATGTTTTTTTTGCTATACATTTCACTATTTTTCAGGAAAATTAAGATAGAAAATGATCAGTATGTATCGACTTATCATGAAAAAATGTTGGAACTGATTCATTAATTACAATGCATCAGAGCTTTTGAGCATTTCAGAAACATCGATACAGGAAAAGGAAAGCCTGTGATTGCTTCTGCGAATGACGAAAATGACGGAGTACATGTGAAAACATGATAGGAAAAGCTGGGGGCGGCACTGATGTGATCACGGCAGGGTAGTAAAATTGTGGCTAAGGTGAAACAGAACCGTTTCTTCGCAATGCAGCCACCGAAGACATAAGTCTGCGACCGCGATGACCCAAATGTAGGTCGTCTTTCTGGGAAACGGTATACATCCCGGATCATCCATGACCCTGCATCTCACTGAAAACACAGAGATATCAACTTTTCTACCTCGACACATTGCTCAAAAAGTAAATTTTTCACCTGAAAACTTACCTGAAATTCTCAATAAGTTTTCGGTGGAAGCTGAGATGAACAAAATCAAGGGGTGATTGTGAACATCGACAGATTCTCAAGGAGAGGACAAATATTGACAAACTCAGTAAAGTCGGTGACTGACTTCAATACTTCTGAGCTTTGGAAGTATGCTCACGCAGTCTCTACCGAGGTAGAGAAACAAACCCCGATGCAAATGAACATGATCGCAGATGCAGCGCAAAAGATGGCGGGTTAAAAACCTGTAGTGTGCCTTAAGCAGAATAATGCTATATGCTATCTTCTATTACCAGAAATTAGAAACATAGGTTTACATGGTTCCTTCGGAGGATGCTGATGGGACAAAAGCCAAAGCATTTGGCTTTCTAGGTCCTTAAAGTTGAGCCAGTTATCGTTCCTCTCTGCCATTTCCTTCCTCAGGATCGCGTTGTGTGAGTCCCTAAGTAAAAGCATTTGCCATTTCCTTTCCATCCAGACAAAAAGTTCAACCACAATCCCGTTTCGTGGGATATTTTCCTTGAAGAACATAACTTGCCAACTCTTAATTACATATACATACTCATCATTTTCCATCCATATTTTTTTGTAACTGCAAATCAAAGTCAAGAACAGGAGAGCTATCTAAGGATTTGATATGGCTTCCTCCATTCGTTGATCGGCCACAAAAGGCTTCAAAGTGCCCCAAGTCTTCCCGACTTCCAATTTGACACGCAAAGGAACTGGAAAGAAAGAATTAAAAAAAATGAAATGTCTCCTCAGCATATCATAGTTGAGAAATAAATATGTAAACACTACCTAGAAGGGAGACAGCATTTTCCATGCTCATTCGCAGCAACTCTGCAGCTTCCTCTATCACTAAAGGATCAACTTCCAGTACCAATTCATCATGCACCTAAGTAAATGGCAACATGGATTCTCAATCAACTAAATCGTAGAACGTGAAATTTAAGATAAAATTTGAGCAAAAAACTTCGCTGCATCACAACCAAACAGGACTGCAAAAGTCCAGATTTAATCGATTCATTGATGTATTCCTCAAAGAGTCAAGTGGTAGCAGGAAAAGATTCATTGAAGCAAACATAATAAAAGGAAAAAGATAAAATGAAAGGCAGCAGTTTCTAAAAGAAACCTGCAAAAGGATTCGACAGCGGCCCTTAAGCATGTGAAACTTGGTTGAAATTGAAGAGCCAGAGTCTAGCCTGTCAACCCCTTCAACGATTACAGAATACATTTTTATCATTGCTATTTTGATTATGTCAGCAGCAGATCCCTGTAGATGAGAGTATCAGTAAAAGGAAGGCTATGATTTAATGCCACCTTACGCAATGGAAACCTCAAACTTGCAGAAGAAGAAAAGGGGGTTGCTATGTACCTGACAAATAGAATTCACAGCTTGCCTTTGAGCTTTTGATTTTTCTTCGCTGTTTCCAACTTTTATCTTCGACAAGAAGCGCTTTCTTCCCTTTAGGGTTTCTATATATCTGGATTACAGGAATACAAGGGGGAAACAAATAAAAATTAATTGGAATCCCTTGATAAGAGTAAATTTTGAGCATGGTGTAACAGTAAGATTTTAGCGCCAGCGACAAAAACACGTGATGACAATAAGACACTAACCAGAAATAAATCATTTGAAGCACAAATAAAAGGTTTACAAAGCATATGCCCTAACATGGATCAATAACCACTGTCTAGTCTTAGCAGAAATAATTCAGAACTTCCTTACCCCTTCTGACGACAAGATGAAACAGCTTCACGAAGCCAGGAAGCAACACCGGGAAAAGAGCTTTTAAAGCTTTTAATTTTTTCTTTAGCTTCTTCTGAGGTACAGTTTAATTGTTCAGCAAGAGTGTCAGCACCCATTCCATAGAGAATGCCATAGATTAACCTTTTAGTTTGGTCTCGCTCATTGGAGCTGACAGAATCTTCTGCCTTCCCAGTCCATATTGCTGACATTATGGAAAAAACATCACCTTCTGGCTTACTAAGGAGTTCAATTAATGCAGAGTCCTTTGAGAAATGGGCCATTAATCGCAGCTCTATTTGAGAATAATCCGCTGTTAATAGTAACCAGTTATCCTGCAATAAAAGTTGGGGGATACTCCATGGTAAGAAAACAACTTCCAAAAAATGACCTTTTGATGCATGACTATTAAAAAAAGAAAAAAAATCCCAATAAGTGTACCTCCAAAATCTATCATTGCCTAAAATGCAAAACTGGTTAGTTTCCCCACTTACATCTTTGCAAAAACTGCCCGCAATACAAATTTCACACCCACTCTTGAACCACCAACTAGTCTAAAAAAGTCTCACCGCCCTTGTTTAAACCAACAATTGGTAGATTCAACTGACCTCACCTTTATGAGCCACTATCCAACAACAGGAAGATCCATATATCCTAGATACCACAACATAGTTTGACTCACAATATTATCTTATGATCTATTTTACAATAGCAAATTAAGACAATCTGATATAATTTTACACAAATCACAAACTCGTTAAAAAGAAACATAAGGAAGACTAGCTAAACAACCTTACCTGAGTAGGAACAAAGAAGTCACGGACATTAATCTTATAGTGATCAGTGTCGGCATCACTTCCATTTTTATCTTTCCTGAGGCTGAACTCAACCATATGCTCAACACACTACATGTCACAAACAAACAAACTGAACTAAACAAAATAGGTCGTAAAGCAAATGATAAAATTAATCTTATAAAAAAAACAAGAAGAAACTCTCAAGTGTGGGAATGCAAAAAGAACCTGAAGATTAGGTTCCTCCATTGAAAGCCGACCTGTTGCAGTCGATGTCTGGAGCCAGTGACCGTGTAGTGTGTATTTGTTTGTACTCTGAGACAACCTAGCTAACGAGCAAATGGATCCCAATGTACAGTTTAAGAGCTTTGCCAATGTTCTATGTTCTTTAATGACTGGAATGATTGGATGTTCATCCCTAAAACCATAACAAATCCATATTATAACAAAATCATCATCCCAGGAATATTTGGATGTTTGATGCTATCTAATGCATAAACAATAGGCATCATCCTTATGACACCTTTGGAAGCCCTGTTTTACACAATATTGAATGGGCACTTGTTCTTCATATATAAATAGTATGAAGAAAAATACCTCAGTAGATCCAAACAGTGTTTGTCAGTGCTTGGATGCTGCTTTCCTTTATTTCGCCCCTTTGGCACAGGCAACTTCAAATGCCCATACAGTACATTCGCAATATCAGCAGCTGTGCTCAGTGAAAATGTCATGCCAGCCAACTTATAAGCTTCCTTCTCAAGACATCTTAGTTTTTTACCCAACAGATTTCGTGCCCAGAGGCATCCCTCCATGTTGATGCCTATTCCCCAAAGCTCCATCTCAGCAAGGACCTTAACCTAATATTAAACATAACAATTACTGCACACTGCTTCAAGCATATAACCAATTAAAGAGAAAAATTATAATAAAATATACCATTCAATAGTTTCAAAGATGAGAAACTATAAATGGTCAGAATTAGAGTCAATTATTGAAGAGAAACCAACATGAATTACACTAGAATCAATAGAAGAGGCAGGAATTAGTCGAAACTAACTGCTTATAAGCAGCATACAGAAAGCACTAGAAGCAGGACATGGCTGATGCACTACCCTTAAGAACCAACCATCTTTGCCTTTAAGGAAGAACCAGAGATGGATTTGATCATGGATCCAGGTCAGGGACAGGAATGGGAGAGCGCCCCACCCCTTATTTATGTTACAGTTACCTACCACCAAAGATTTGACTCCACACCTAGATCTAATATTTCTCTCAAAGATTGAAAAATGTATAGCAGAGTTTACCAATGGCGTTTCAATATATGTAAACACTTCAACAAGTTTTTCAGAGATGAGTAGTTTCCAAAGAGCAGAACATAGGGCACGTGTTTGAGCAACTCTACGGCAGCAACCATTATGTGCAGCCCTTCGCATTTGATTCTTCCACCTGCCACTCTGATTAGCAGCTGCAGCAGCCTCACTGGATAGCCTTTTCTTTACTTCCTAAAAGATCATAATAACTTATTAAAACCTTACTTGAACAATAAGTTGGGTAGCATAAATTAAAATGGAAACTAAAAACTAACATTAAGAACTACGTAAATCTATAACCCAAAAAAGTTAATTTCTGTCACAGGCATAGTGAATACCTTCTCGAGGTTGGGACTAGAGCTTCTCTCTTCATCAGGCCAAAGAATCCATGCTGCAATGCACATGTCAATTCCATCATTAAGCAGAACTGGTGATAATAACAAGCATGAGTTGTCAATAATTTCTAGACCCATGTCTTCCCCTCCAAGATGCATGCCAGCAAATCTCTGAATAGACATTGCAGGACTTTTAAGCACTTGAATTTGCACTTTCAAGTTCCATGCAACTTTGCGGACACCATTTTTTCCCATTATATCACCAATTCTCTTCCATCTCAGTTTAGCCATCTCCAACAGATGCTCAGGGGGTAGATTGTAATGTTTATCGCTAGATGCACTTGTTGATAAGAAATTATTTTTTCTATTGTCCAACCAGAGCAAATCCTTGGGCAAATTTACATAGTACACAGGAGAATTTTCCCAACAGATTGCCATGCCATGTATCTCAAAGGGGGCAACAGAATTTGTTTCTGATCGTCTGTTAAAGTGAATGTCAAAACAAAATTCCACTGCAGTCTCCCACAGCTCCAGGAAAGAATCAAATCCACCCGGAGTATTAACTGCATTTAGAGGACCTTTCCCGCAAGCACCATCTACAGTGCCAACACAAAGATCTTCATTGAGCCTATCCTGCATTCCATGATCCAGATATTCACTAACAGTTGCCATCTTTGTGCTTCTGCATTGTTCAACTGCAGCATTGGCCTCGTTACCGGTTACAGCCACAGGATTTTCCAAACTTAAGTTGGTTTGCAAGGTAGTATCTAAGTTTACGTCTTCTAAAACCACTAAGTTATCAGCTGAGGACTTTCTCAGCTTTATTCCTTCATTAGGTGAAGATATTTTCTCCAAATCCTTGCTTGTTTCTGTCAGCAGCATGGCTGACGCGTGTTCTATTTTCCCAACCCCAACAAAATTGTGAGGAGAGTCATCCCTAACACTGGTACTTGCAACTTCCTGTCCTCCTGGACTTCCATTCAATATCAAAGGTTGAGAAATTTGTGGGACACTATAGCCAAGTGATTTAAAAGCTGCGAAGGCAGCAGCCCTGGCTTCTTCAGCTTTATCTAGAACAATTTTGCGTGCACCATTCTTGATCTTCTTTGCCACACCAAATTGCATTCGTCGCTGTGCTAAGCTTTCTAGAGACATATCAAACTTATCAATATAGTAAAAACAGAACAGAAAAGAGAAATAAAAACAAAGGCAACACAACAACTATTCATCAAAATAAAGTAACTACTTCAAGAAAGCAAGCCTAAGCCAGAGTCCCAAAGAAGAGAAAAACATAATGAAAATAATAGAATAATCCCAAATTAAGGACACATCAAACATAGGTTTGAAAGTTACGACAGTGCACCAAAAAATGTATCACTGCAAAATCATAATCCCTAGGTAGAGAAGCCATATAACCAAATGTATCACATCATAATCATAACCTATGATTAGGAAGCCATGTAATCAAAACCATGAAGAAGAAAAAAAACTTCACCTTGTGCAACCCATGAGGAAGATTCAAAAAGAGCTTTCACAATCTCAGGAATAGATGCCTCTGCAATTGCTAGAGGTGTGCGCAAACCAGCTTTATAAAGTGCTCTTGCCCGTGATCCCTAGAATCAAACATAAACTTGCAAATATGAGACAATGATAAAACTAAGATCATCGGGCTTTCTACCATACATAAATAATACTGAATCACCATGATGATACTCTTGTATACTCACATTACAAGCTAATTCAGCATTTCATAAGTTTTTCTGTCATAAATTGTCAGAATCAGCCATATAGTAGTACTCTCATTTGTTTACTTTAGGAATCTTTTATGATAAGAAAGATAAGTCTTAGCAGTCTTTGTAATCTCTATCTCTAGATAGATTTGTCTTGCATTAACTCCTTTATTCTTTCCATCTCCTTCGAGTTATTTTCCTAGATTACAACATAAATAAAGGATAATTGCCTATAAGAATTGAGAACTTATGCCAATGTCAGTCCAAAACATCCGACACACATATATGTTTAAAAATGGAGAATTGACTAACAAAGTCTATAACTCGAAAAGATAAAAATGATTACCTTAACATATGGAATAGTAGTAAGCTCTACAATCTCTGCTCTGACTCCGAAAGAAACACGATTTTGGAACTTTGCTACCAAGCCTTCTAGGTCATGCCACCCTAGCCTCTCACAGAACACGGAAACCATTGATGCAAACCTGCCAGCATTCTCCTGTAAGGATTGTACCATGCCTTTTGCCACTCGAAAAGCTTCACAAACCTCACCTACCGGAGCTTCCTTCATTGAAGAAGTTACAGAACATGAATTTAAAACATCAGAAAATAAAAGAAAAAGTTTGCACAACTAATCTGTTGAAAGGAAGAAAAATATGAATGATTAGAGAATTACGTACGAGGAACAATCAATGTAACTACTAGACATAATGGGTCAAAATGAAAGGCGATAATTTCATGGAATACATAGATTTGTGCCTCTAATTAACTATCATAATAACCATATACTACTGGCCCATTTATTCAATAGCAGTAATAAGGAAATATATGGCACTATCAATAATAGTGTAATTGACACGGAAAAAAGGAAGGCAAAGAGACCTGCACTAATCTGGACAAGATGAGGGCAACATAAAATCGTTTGCACACTCGAAGTGTTTGCTCATCTGAAAGCATAGTGTTGTTGGTCCCAGATTGATTTTCAAACTTTCCACGTAACACCTTCACGTTATCTCTTAATCCATATGATTTGCGGATAGGTACACCATGTGCCATGCGCATCAAAAATGGTTCTGCTACTCCAACTCGATAACCAACAGACTGCATTTTCATTTAGCACAGAAGACAAATTTAGTTTCATATCATCAAAAATAGCGCTTGCTTATAGTAAGTCTACAATTTACTGTTAGTCTGTTACAAACAATGCACCCAAAATAATCAAAGATTTTAGACAAGAAGCAAATGCACCTGTTCAAGAGCAGACAATTCCATAAAGCGTTCATAGTACAACTCCCAATCTGGCTCAACTTCAACGTTGATTGGTGTCACTAAATAAACTAAATGCAAATCAGATGCAAGCACAAAGCCTTCTCTAGCCCTTGAAAGATCATCCAGCACAATCTGTGAGATAAGTAAAATAGTTATACTTCATCTCAAGTCTCAACATAACAAATTTTCACCATGGGAATGATCCACAAGTACAAGTTCTGATTTAAAAGAAAAAGGGAAAAAAATGCTGAAAACTACAGGACCATCAAAGAGATATTTTGAAATTTAATAATATAAACAAAATAAGCTTTACCAGTGACTCCTCTGGGCAAAGGGAACTGCCAAAAGCTGCACGTCCTAGGGGAGTCGAACCATATAACTTGGTCTCATCATTCCATTCAAGAAATTTTCTATGACACAGCCACCGAAGAGAATCCTGAGCTGATTTCACCACATCTTGAAATGGTTTTGTAGAATTGAGAAGAGTACACCTAACATAGCGGTTAATATCATTGGCAGTTTGCACCATTCCACCAGCTACAACTTCTAGAATTGCATGAGTCATTCCATTCTTATCTTCAGATAAACAAGACTGCAACGGGGGGCAGCTTTCATTTAGAAGTCCTTTAATTCTTTTGATCTCTTCTGTCTTGCAAATAAGCACCTGTTTACATGTGAAAGTGGTAGAAAGGAAAAAATAATTAAATAAAAGAAAAAGGAAAAAGAAAAAAGAAAAAAGGCTATGCCAAATACAATGAAAGAAATGAAAACAAACAGTTATAACAATTGAATTCAATGCAATTACTGTAAATGCAGAATTGAATAAATGACAAGACAAGAACAGGTATCAATAAAATTAATGAACCTACACTTTCTCCTTTTGTATCAATACCAGTCCGACCAGCCCGACCTGCCATTTGTTTGTATCTAGTCCCATCAATAAAATCACGGCCAATTCGTGGTTGTCGAAAAATTACTCTCCGAGCAGGTAAGTTAACACCGGCAGCTAAGGTAGATGTGGCAGTTAAGACACGAACAAATCCTCTACGATAGCAGGTTTCAACAACCTCTCTTTCCTCAACCTTTACAAAAATAAAAGTTCATCTTGACCGTTAAAAAAGTGATAGAACATACAAGATTGGACAATCAATAAGAAGCTCAAAAACTTATATTATTGTAATTTGTACAGGGTAATAAAGGAAACAAAAAACAAGTAAAAGTTGATACTAAACAAAAAAAATACCAAAGATGAGAATTGGACGAAGTACCGTGAGGCCTGCATGGTGATATGCAACACCAGAGGGAAGAGTTTCTTCCAATACTGGATCCAACCCAGCAGGACACCTTCGCAAGGCATCTATTGCTGAAGTAATATCGACAAACTCACTGTTATCACCATGGGCATTGACAGAGAATTTCTTGAGAAATTTTGACACGTGCTTTGCAGTTGATTCACATCCTTTCCGAGTAGAACAAAATATCAACACTGAATGACCCTCTTGAACAACCTGAAGTACATTCCATAAATTCAAAAGTTTTCAAGACTCAAAATAGTACCAAGGTAGAGATTTCCTGAAAAATAAAGTACAAAAAATACCAAGAACCCCAACCTCATTGCACAGTTCAACGATATGATCAGGATCTTTACCACCAATGTCAACTGCCTTTGGAAATGTTCTAACAATGTCCAAATTCTTGTCATAAATGGTGTAGCCAACTTTAATAAACTCCTCCAATGGAACCGGTCGAAAATCTGTCTGGTACAGTGCAGCCTAAATGTGCAGGGTGACAAATTAGTAACCACGTGAGCATAAATAATATGGAAAAAGAATGGTCTGGCAACAAAATTCATCTACGACCCTGCAAGGGTAAGTGTAGAAATCAGAGTAATTTTCTCATCTTATTCATTTCAGATTATATTACATATATACACAAACTTTATCTCTATCTTAGGAAACTCTAAGTTTAGGAAAGAAACTAATCCTAGGAAATATAATCCCTTAGAATAAGGGATTATAAAAGATATTTACAGAATCAAAGGAAATAAATTTACAGAATCCCTTAAAGTAAGGGATATATATTCCTACACTCCCCCTCAAGCTGGAGAATATACAGTGTATAATCCCAGCTTGGATACAAAATCATCAAAAACATGTTTAGATAAGCCCTTGGTGAATACGTCTGCTAGTTGACCTGTAGAAGGAATGTAAGAGAGAGCAACTATCCCTTTGTGAACTTTCTCGGAGATGAAATGTCGATCAATTTCAACATGTTTAGTGCGATCATGTTGAACTGGATTTTTGGCAATTTGAATTGTTGATTGATTATCACACATTACTTCAAAACATGCTTCGTAGTCCATAAACAAATCTTTGAGCAGCTTCATTATCCATATACCTTCACAAATTCCTAGAGCCAATGCTCGAAATTCTGCTTCAGCACTGCTACGCGAAACAACTGATTGTTTCTTACTTCTCCAAGTTACAAGATTCCCCCACACAAATGTGCAATAGCCACTAGTAGATCTCCTCTCTGTTAAGTCCCCTGCCCAGCTAGAGTCTGTAAAAACTTTCACAGATTTGTCGCTAGACTTTTTGAACAGTAAACCATGTCCAGGGGTTTTCTTCAAGTACCTTAGTATTCTATGAGCTGTTGCCAAGTGTTCTTCAGATGGATTAGCCATGTGTTGGCTAATTATATTAACAGAAAAAGCTATATCCGGTCTAGTTAAAGACAAGTATATGAGCTTACCAACTAACCTCTGATATTGTTCTTTATCTACCGATGAAGTTGCTGCCTCCTTAGTGAATTTGAGGTTGGCTTCCATAGGTGTATCTATTGGTTTACATCCTAAAAAACCAGCTTCATTTAGTAAATCGAGGACATATTTTCGTTGATTGATCACAAGTCCTTCTTTGGATCTTGCAACTTCCATGCCGAGGAAGTATCTCAACTTGCCGAGGTCTTTAGTTTCAAATTCCCTGTTAAGAAGTGTTTTTAAACTTTGGATTTCTTCATCATCATCGCCAGTGAGGATGATATCATCCTGTTGGAATCCCTTAAAATCAGCAGATTTTCTGCCTTAGTGGGAATCCCTTAAATTAAGGCAGAAAATCTGCCTTAGTTGGAATCCCTTAAATTAAGCAGATTTTCTGCCTTAATTCTAGGAATTTCTTTTTTATTTTTTTCTGCTTTTCTCTTCTTTAAAAGGTTGTATTCAGATTAGAAGAAATAACAAGAATCATTCTTCTTCCTAAACTTGTTCATTCTCAAATCTGTTCATGGCATCAGAGCTATAGGGATATTTTTTTCGATCCATTCTATTTCTTTAGATTTCTACCTTGTCTTGCCTTCCTATCATGGCAAACAATGCTGGAAATGTTTCTGATTCTGAGACTTCACAAGTAACTCAGAATGTCAATCAAGCACCATCTTATGGTGATGTTAATTCATCCCTCATAATCACTAATCACCGATTAGATGGGAAGAATTTTTTACAGTGGTCCCAATCGGTACTCATGGTGATTCGAGGCCGTGGGAAATTAGGGTACATCAATGGAGAAATTCCACGTCCTTCCCTTACTGATCCTACGTATGCTACGTGGGAACTCAATAATTCTATTGTCATGGCTTGGCTGATCAACTCAATGGAGAGCCACATAAGCCGAACCTACCTCTTATTCAAGACTGCAAAAGAAATGTGGGATGCAGTCAAGGAGAACTATTCTGATCTAGGAAATGCTTCTCAAGTATTTGAAATCAAGCTGAAATTAAAAGACATTCAGCAAGGAACTCTTGAAGTTACACAGTACTACAACAACTTGAAGATCCTATGGCAGGAACTCGATATGTACTATGAAGTGGACTGGGGTGAAGGCTTGGAGCACACCAAGTTCATTTCACATCTCAACAAAGAACGGCTCTATGAGTTCCTAGCAGGGCTAAACCGAGACTTAGATGAAGTTCGTGGCCGTATTCTGGGTAGGACCCCTCTTCCAACCATTGGAGAAGCATTTGCAGAGGTTCGGAGAGAAGAAAATCGTCGCCGAGTAATGATGGGAGATTTCAAGGAACCAAAATTTTTGACCAGTTCTGGTCATCGTCCTACTGAATCATCTGCCCTGGTCTCAAGGGCCCCTCAATCTCAGAAGAATCGAGTAGGGAATGATTCAGGACAAAGTCGCTCAGTAGATCGAGTTTGGTGCAGCTACTGTAACCGTACTGGTCACACAAAGGAGAAATGTTTCAAGCTCCACGGTTACCCTGGTACAACAAAAATTCAGAAGGAAAATAAGGCTCTTTTGTCCTTGGGCAACTCATCCACTGCCACCCCTGCACCTGCTGAAGTCGTCCAGGATGTTCGCCTAACAAAGTCCCAACTTGAAACTCTTCACAAGTTACTTGGTGCTCAAATAAGCCATGGTTCCTTGGCTATTCAAGGTACTGCCTTTAATATTACTTCTGAGTCTAGTAATCAGCCATCCTGGATTCTAGATTCAGGAGCATCCGATCACATGACAGGTAATTTATCACTATTCCATACGTATGCCCCCTGCCACAACCAATCTCAAATTCGGATAGCTGATGGTTCATACTCACCTGTTGCTGGGATCGGAGCTGTTCAACTCACTAAGGACTTCTCGCTCGAGAAAGTCCTTCATGTTCCTAATTTATCTTGCAATTTACTGTCAATAAGTAAACTTACTGAAGACAAGGCTGTTTGTGCTGAATTTTTTGCTGATGGTTGTATTATACAGGAACAGAAATCGGGGAGGATGATTGGCACTGCTAAGGTTGATGATGGACTTTATATATGGGATGACTACAAGGATAAGAATAAAAAGGGAGTATTTGCTCTATCTGCTTCAAACGAGGACATTGTCATGATGTGGCACCGTAGGTTAGGACATCCAAATTTCCTATATTTGAAGCATTTGCTTCCTATGTTATTTCGAAATAAAAAAGTCAATTCCTTGAAGTGTGAAATCTGTCAATTGTCAAAACATACCCGTGTTCCGTATCCTTTGAAGCCTTATATACAATCCCAACCTTTCTCCTTGATTCATAGTGACCTATGGGGGCCTAGTCGTGTTAAAAACATCACAGGTGCTAGATGGTTCATAACCTTTATTGATGACCATACTAGAGTATGTTGGGTTTATCTTCTCAAAGAAAAAACAGAAACCCCAAAAGTATTTCAGAATTTTCATTCCATGATTCGAACCCAATTTGACTCAAACATACACACGCTTCGAACTGATAATGGAAGAGAGTATTTCAATTCTGCTTTAAGCTCCTATCTCTCTGAACAAGGTATCATTCATCAAAGCTCTTGTCCTGACACACCTCAACAAAACGGGATTTCAGAAAGAAAAAATAGACACCTACTAGCTGTTGCTCGAGCCTTAATGTTTACCATGAAAGTTCCAAAAAACCTATGGGGGGAGGCTGTCCTTACTGCATGCTATTTAATAAACCGCATGCCCTCTAGAGTCCTTAATCTCCAAACACCTTTACATGTCCTACAAAAAACCTTCCCTCTATTTCGTGTTCCTATCCTACCAGCCAAGATATTTGGTTGTAAAGCTTTTGTACATAATCACCAACCTAATCAATCCAAACTTGATCCCCGAGCACACCTATGCGTCTTTATTGGCTACTCATCCACACAAAAAGGATACAAATGTTACTCACCCACCTTGCGTCGCATATTTATTTCCCGTGATGTCACGTTTTTTGAAAACGATTCATATTTTTCTGCCACTCATCTTCAGGGGGAGACTCTTAGTGAAGATGAGACTCTTCATACACTTCTCATTATACCTCCAGAGCCTACCCCTAACACCACTGTCACACAAGATAACTCTGTAGTCATAATTCCAGATTTGAGTGTTCCACTGCAGAGGAATGAACTTACCAGCAATGAAATTCCCATTGAAACTGAGCTTCCGCAGCCTAATCCCTCTGAAAAACACCAGCAACAACCTCCAGAACTCCTTGTTTATTCACGGCGACATTCCCCTTCTGAAATAGACACAACAGCAGTGCCAAATTCATCCAACTCCGAGGACTGTCCTGTTCCAGATTTGTCTCCTGGTTCGTCTAATACGAACCTTCCCATTGCTATTCGTAAAGGCACAAGAACCTGCACACAGCATCCAATATCTCGGTTTGTATCCTATGGAAATTTGTCTAAAGCTTACAAAACTTTTGTAACTAATATTGACAGTGTAGTGACTCCAAGGAATGTGAAAGATGCTCTAAAATCAACTGAATGGAGACATGCTGTTTTTGAAGAAATGAGTGCTCTCAAAAATAATGGGACATGGGAAGTTACGGATCTGCCAGAAGGGAAGAAAACCGTGGGCTGTAAATGGATTTTTACCACAAAATTCAAGCATGATGGGAGTATTGATCGGCACAAGGCCCGACTTGTGGCAAGAGGCTTTACTCAAACCTATGGTCTCGATTATGATGAAACATTTGCCCCCGTTGCAAAGCTCAATACCGTTCGAGTTCTTCTTTCCTTAGCTGTTAATCTTGATTGGTCCTTGACACAACTTGATGTAAAAAATGCATTCCTCAACGGAGACTTGAATGAGGAGGTATATATGGACTTTCCACCAGGTTTTGAAGAAGAAAAAGGGCGAGTATGCAGGTTAAAGAAGTCACTATACGGACTAAAACAGTCCCCAAGAGCTTGGTTCAGTCGGTTTGCCAAGGCTATGACCAGCAGAAATTACACCCAAGGGCAAGCAGATCACACACTGTTTTACAAACACTCGGGGGATGGTAAATGCTCTATTCTCATCGTTTATGTTGATGATATTATCCTAACAGGGGATGATTCGAGTGAGTTGATGAACTTAAAAGACTTCCTTAGCACAGAATTTGAGCTTAAGGATTTGGGTAATCTCAAATACTTCCTTGGCATGGAAGTAGCAAGGACTCGGACAAGTATTTCTATTTCCCAACGAAAGTATGTTCTTGATTTATTGGCTGAAACTGGCATGTTGGGTTGTAAACCTGTCGAGACCCCAATGGAGTTCAATTTGAAGCTAGGCACCGAAGATGATGGGGAAGAAGTGGACAGGGGGAGATACCAGCGTCTTGTGGGAAAACTTATTTATCTATCTCATACCCGACCTGATATTGCATTTGGTGTGAGTGTCATCAGTCAGTATATGCATGCTCCAAAGGAAAAACATTTAGAGGCAGTTTACAGGATACTAAGGTATTTGAAGGGAACACCGGGTAAAGGTCTGCATTTCAAGAAAAACACCAGTCGTGACATAGAGCTTTACACTGATGCAGATTGGGCAGGATCAGTGAGCGACAGACGATCTACAAGTGGTTATTGTAGCTATGTGTGGGGTAATCTTGTGACATGGAGAAGTAAAAAACAGTCCGTTGTGGCTCGTAGCAGTGCAGAGGCAGAATACCGAGCTTTATCTCATGGTATATGTGAGGGAATTTGGTTACAAAGATTAATGAAGGAACTAAAAGCTTCCTATGTTAAACCTATGAAGGTATACTGTGATAATCAAGCTGCTGTCAGTATAGCACATAACCCAGTTCATCACGATCGTACTAAACACGTGGAGATAGATCGTCATTTCATCAAAGAGAAGGTCAATGCAGGAGAAGTTTGTATTATCTATCTTCCTACTAAGCAACAAGTTGCAGACTTACTAACTAAAAGTCTGAGTAAGAACATGTTTGAAGATTTTATTGGCAAGCTGGGTTTGATGAATATCTACACACCAGCTTGAGGGGGAGTGTTGGAATCCCTTAAAATCAGCAGATTTTCTGCCTTAGTGGGAATCCCTTAAATTAAGGCAGAAAATCTGCCTTAGTTGGAATCCCTTAAATTAAGCAGATTTTCTGCCTTAATTCTAGGAATTTCTTTTTTATTTTTTTCTGCTTTTCTCTTCTTTAAAAGGTTGTATTCAGATTAGAAGAAATAACAAGAATCATTCTTCTTCCTAAACTTGTTCATTCTCAAATCTGTTCACATCCACATATACAAGGAGAATAGCTTTCTTCTTCCCGGAAGTTTGTTTTATGAATAAAGTATGATCAGCAAGAGATTGCTGATATCCATTACGCAGGATAACTGTAGTAAATCTTTCAAACCAGGCTCGAGGAGACTGTTTTAGACCATAGAGAGACCGGTTGAGTTTGCAAACCTTTTTTCTGTCTGTAGTAGATTTGAGACCAGGTGGAACCTTCATAAAGACCTCCTCATCAAGTTTGCCATTGAGAAAGGCATTTTTCACATCAAGTTGATGCAATTTCCAGTCATTGTTGACAGCAAGGCTGAGTAGGACCCTAACAGTATTGAGCTTGGCCACAGGTGCAAATGTCTCTTTAAAATCAACCCCATATGTTTGAGTGTACCCTTTAGCTACGAGTCTCGCTTTATATCGTTGTACACTGCCATTAGAGTTATATTTAATAGCAAAGATCCATTTACAACCAACAGGTTTTTTACCTTGTGGAAGATCTGTTAAGGTCCATGTAGCATTCTGTTCAAGTGCACTAAGTTCGTCTTCAACAGCTTTCCTCCATTTTGGATCCCTTAAAGCTTCATCTATAGTGGAGGGAATATATGCTTCATCTAATCTGGCTGTAAATGCTTGGAAAGATGGCGACAAAGAACTATAACCAGCAAATTTCTGAATAGGATGTTGAGTGCACTGTCGTATTCCTTTCCTAATTGCAATAGGAAAATCATTAAGAGACTGAGAATTGGACTTACTAGATGTAGCACCTTCTTCTTCCATCACGACAGCTGGACTAAAATCCAACTTTCGGCAGGTGTTAGATTGCAGAATAGCCTCAGGTAAAGGTTTCTTTTTTCTTTGGTAAACCAGAAGTGGATTGGGAGGTATAGTTTCTGGTAGTTTCAAAGTGGAAGGAATTGGTGGTGTAAGATTGGTAGTAGGACTTGAAGTAGGAAGATGAACAGTAGGAATTGCTGGCAGAACCCAAGTAGGGTTTAACTGTTGAGAAAGAAGGGCTTTAGGAAAGGGTACACCTTCTGGTTCGGCTATGACAAGATTACCCTCTCGAGGTCCAGTGAACTTGCTAAATAACCTTTGCAGATCCGCAATTTGTTCCTTAGTAAAACTAGAAAATGTAGATGGTGAAGATGAAGTAGATTGAGTGTCTGGAGATGGCTTGGATTTCCAATCAACAGGTTTGCCATGAAGTTTCCAGGATGTTATCGCAGAATAAGAATGTTCTGACATTTGAATATCAAAAGAACAATGGTTTGGGAGAGAACTGACTTCAGAGTCAGATTCCATGGAGATTTAGAGATTTGATCGGAAAAAAAAATGGAGAGGATCGACCTAATCTGATACCATGTAGAAATCAGAGTAATTTTCTCATCTTATTCATTTCAGATTATATTACATATATACACAAACTTTATCTCTATCTTAGGAAACTCTAAGTTTAGGAAAGAAACTAATCCTAGGAAATATAATCCCTTAGAATAAGGAATTATAAAAGATATTTACAGAATCAAAGGAAATAAATTTACAGAATCCCTTAAAGTAAGGGATATATATTCCTACAGTAAGTATTTCTGGTGTTGAATTCTTTTTTTAAAGCACTGTTTCTTAAACTCTATTGCTCACTAACAAAAACTTGACAGGACAAAATTCTAGGTTATTTTAAACAAAATCCATCCAATTGAATCATGAGAAACTACTAGAAAGCCAAAAAATATTAAGCAAGTAATATTCTTCTAATATTATCAAAAATAATGAATTTATTGTGAAGCAAACATGTTCAATGGTCTAAAATCAGTTAGTTGTAAAGCGTGAATGGGTGGGTGTTTGTGGAAGGAAAATGATTTACTTCTAAGAACCATGTTAATACTAAGTAATGTAATGGATACATCCACTGGCCAACAGCTTCACAGCATTATAAACAATTGCCATGTGGACATCAATATCATGCAGGAAAAACATCCATGAGGTCAAAGATATTAATGAACAGTTGAAAGGAGAGAAAGACGGAAAAATAAGGAAGTACTGATACTTTGTATATATCACTTACTTGAAGCCAGTCAGCAACAGCCTCCACATTTGGCATAGTTGCACTCATCCCTACCATTTGTAAACCATGAGCTGGATCAGCCTTACCACTACTGGAACCTGAACTTTCTCCACTACTTGATTCCAGCGTGCCTTCACCAGCTGCATAACGAAGTTTTGTCAACAGAAGCTCCAGTAGATAACCCCTACTCTGATCACCAACCTGTAATAAACCGTAGGCATGGAAACTATCAAAGTTGGTCCATCCAAAATGTAAAAGACTGAAGGAGAATAAGGGAAACTAGAAAAAGCTAATAAAAAAACAACGTGCACCATAATAAGGCCAACAAAAAGATTAGACGTAAAATACCATGTGCAATTCATCTATCACGATAATTCCAATTTCTGACAGACGACCCTCTTCCAGCAATCTGTTAATTAAAGAGTTCGCCTTCTCTATTGTACAGACAGCTACAGAAGTATCTTTAGGAAGTGTTCCACCACCCTGATTTCCATAATAACTACGAACTTGTTTTCCAAGTGGTTCAAGAAGGACCTCCAGATGTTCTGCCTGCAGAATGTATAAGCAAATAAGTATGACAAATTGCCCAAGAAGACTTGAATTTGTATCAGCTATTCTCTGCTGAACAAGTAATATCTGGTGCCCAACAACCTTTTCTACGCAGATTGAAACATAAGGAAGCACTAGCAGTGCTGCTTTTCCTGTAAATATCACCCGCCGCAACATCAAAATTTCTGCAACAAAGCTTTTACCAGCACTGTGGCAGAGAGAACAAGATTAGTATATACAATCCAACACGACATATCAATATCCAACTAAAGCCCATACAACCTTTCAACCACAGAAACAGGTACTGTAGCTAAAATGTCAAGACAAAGAGATGAATGAGAACAAAATACAAAATTGACCATGACAAAACTTAATGACGAGTTCTAAATGCTTATAAAGTACCTTGTAGATGCACAATATACAAGATTTCTTCTCTGAAGTACACCATCTACCTGAAGGCAATCAACCTGGAAAGGAGAGGATTACTATCCTGCTTTCAGTGAAGCAAATAAAATACTTAAACACAAGATAGAAAGAGCCAAAACGAGATATCAATGTTTGAAGGTATAATCAATTTAATCCGCTTGAATAAACAAGACAAGTCTAAGTAACATAATACTGTGGACTGACTTTTAAGCAAAACCAAAAGTATATGAAATGAAGTACATAAAAACAGAGACTAGTAGCAAAAGTAAACAATAACACGTATAAATACGTGCGCACTTATCCAGGTAGCATATTTTGGGCAAAAAAATCAAGGCAGCATGTCTAAGGATGGAACTACACAATGAATAACCGAATATCGACACCTTTGGCATGTGTTTAATAATGATTATCCAGAAAAGTGCAACTATAATCACAATTCAAATCAAAAAAGACCCCATGTTCTAGTTTAGAACCAAGAAAACAAAACCCAACAATAAATGCTGAAAATATCTTGTATAAAGGACGATACAATTATAATGCTGAATCAACCTATCCCAAAATGATCACATGATCCTTCATAGGGGTGTGTGTGACTTTTTTTTTTTGGGGGGTGGGGGGGGGGGGGGGGGGGGGGGATGCAAATCTTAATATATACCTGCCATGGGTAGAGTTGTTCAATTCCTTTCTTTTTATATATCTTGCATATCTCTGGAGGAAGCCAACTGCTTATACTTAGCTGGTCTTTACGTGCCACAAAACTCAGTGGAGTACTGGTTTCATTGCTTTCATCAGCACCAACTGACTTCTTTGCTTCATTAGCTGGTGACATGGAAGTTATACTATCATTATCTTGACTTGATAAATTAACTTCTACTTTGGGTGCCACATTAAGAGCTGCCCTTTCCAGTTTTTCTCCTTGCACCTCTTCAATTCTCTGTAGTTCATCACGATCTATCGGTGTATTAACAGTTGGGGGGGATATATGGTTAATAATACTGCATTCGGCCACTTCACTGACCTTCTGCAATACATTAGGGATACCTCCATCCAAGTTTTTGTCCTCAAATGAAAAGTCAAGATGCTTGACAGGCAGCGAGGACACTTCTTTATCCATCCCTTTCTTCTGCTTCATTGCTGACTCCAAAGAATCACTAACTCGCTGAAGTTTGACTCTGCTCTCACATTCATCAGGAATTTCCTTTGACTTGTAACCAACATTTGTAATTCCTAAGTTTTCTGTATTCTTTACCTCATATTGGCTCTTTGGATTATTAGTTTCTTCAACGACTTGAACAGATAATATATCACTTTGAGAGAACAAACCATCAGCCATCTCAATTGCTTCATTCCAGAAAGCTTCCCCAGGTGAAAACATAGAACTTCCTCTCATTGAGTGTGGTGTCCTATGAGCACATGCTTTAATAATTGATGAACCAGGTGTACAACATTCCATTGCATTTAGGACAGATTTGGTTGCTGTAGTGCACTTTCTTAAGCTTGCTTGAAGCTCATGGGAATTGTTGCTAGTGTTTACCTTAATGAACAAAAATTAATCAAACCATAGTCAGGAGAATTTCAATCATCAAAACTAGAGAAAAGTGGTCACTTACCTCTTCCGAAGGGTTGCTAAGGAATTTTCCAGTTTCATATTCAAGATTCTTCTTAATAGCACAAACAGTAATATCTTCTGATTTTATCTGATGGGATATATGCCTTTTCTTGAATATGTTATCCCCCTCACTCATCATAGATGGACTACCATGTCTCTTTCGGTCATTCACCTTTGTCTCTGATGGTGAATCAACATTTGCTGGAACTTCACTGCATATGAAGGCAATTAGAAAAACAATAGGATTCTTTTTTTCTCTTTAGCAGAGTTAAAGAAAAGACAATATAAAATACTAGGGGGGGGGGGGGGGAGGCTAAAAATCACCATAACAGTTCTTGGAAATAAACAAGATACAACTATATTACTTACCTACAATACAAAGACAAAAAATCAGTAGCAAACTGTTTTAATTCTGGATTTTGCCTGAGTTGAATGGCACCCTCATCAGGACCTCCAAATGCAACATTTCCTGCTTCGGACAAGCCCAGAGAAATTCCCTTATGAGCCACTTCAAACACTTGAGATTTCACTCCTTCCGGTAACAAGTAGTGCTCATTTTCATGTTTGCAAGATCTATCAAACTCCGATGCCAAGTTCATTTTAATAGGATCCTTCCCACTAGTCGTGCATGAAGGGTGCACGACTTCATTATCTTGTGAAGTTCTTAGGTAATTGTCCAAAGTGCCTTTAGCACTAGGAGAACCTTCCATTGTTATTTTTTCATTCTTTTCAAATCTCCCAATCTTCAAACCAGGCGATTGGGGCCTCCTCTTCTTCGAAGCAAAAAACTGCATAGCCAATAACACAAAAGCAAACATCAGTCCAATCCTTTTCCTTCTTTATAAACTGTTCACCCAAAATTTTCTCAGGTGGGTTTTTCTTGCGAATACCAGCTTCCCAAAATACAACACTAGGTAATGAACATTTTATTCCTAGTTTATAAATAAGAAAAAAGAATCGAAAAAGAACTTTATCCCGGAATAGAAGTAGAAGAAATTGAAGTATAGTCCGATTTCAAAATCAAAATCTTGATCTTTGAGTGTCAAATGAAATAACAGTGAAAGAAAATTAGGGTTTTGAGAAAAAGATATGATTTAGGAGAAACCTGATCGATGCGTGCTCGAGGCGAACCAGACGCCATTATTGGAAATAGAAAAGATCGACCGAACTATTCAAAACCTGATCTTCTTTCTGCTCTTTGTTGTCTCAAATGCGACGTCGCCGGAGATTTTTGAAACGTCGAACTGGGAACCAACAAAGCCTGGTGGCGAGAGCCACAGCGAGAGCGAGATAGCGGGAGGCCGGGAACGAGAGCAAGTTCAAGATTTTCTAATACTTGATACTGTTCATTTTGAATCGATTTCAAATGTAGTAATATTACGTATTTACCATTGTGACCTTCATCTTTAATGTGTATTATTTTTTATGCACTGTTTGAATATTTATAATAGTCAACAGTCATCGAATTTTTAGGGCACGTTTATTTTGGTCATTGAATTTTTAAAAATTTTATTAGGGTCACCTAACTTTTATTTCGATTTTATTCCGGTCCCTCCTGTTACCTCCAGTTACAAAAAAGTGAAATAGTCCGTTAATTTTTATTTTTTATTAAAATAATATATTTTGAGTCTCACTTTTAATTAAACTATCCATGTCATCATCATCTTCTTCAAATCTCATTCTTCTTCTTTAAGAATAAAACTGATTTTTCTTTATCATCTTGTCTTCTTTTTCTTTGCAGTTTCTAAAACCTTAAAATCCCTCGACATTCGCACTAAATAAACCATAAAAAAAGAGAAACTTTGAGTTTTATTCAGGTTCAAAGTTTGAGCTGAGTTAACTTGAGCTTGAGTTCCTTCTGCTCTTGAAAAACTACAAATGTCGTCATTGAACAGAGAATTAGTGTTTCTCATACTTGAGTCGGTTCATAGATTCTTTTTTTTTCTCTTTATTTTTAATTAACTTTTACACATATGTACGTCCATCGTATATTCGTATTTAATTTTGTCAAGTGTACATAATATATGCGTGGGGGATTCCGCATTAGTAAAAGAGCAAAGCATGAAGAAAAATACTTATGAATCTTAAGTTTCATAGTTTTTGTAGGTGTTATCATGTTGAAATTATTTCATGATCCTTGATACATTATTTTGGTCTTAGAAAATAAAGTGATTTGTGGACAATAGTGTGAATGTGTGATATGCTGGTAGAATGATTGGACTCATAGTTTCGGAGATTTGGTCGAACTCAAGTAACATAAAATAGTGATTGATTTGCATTAGCATTTATGTGATTGTGAGCTTATGTTGGAAACAATGTCATCTTCTGTAGGCTTGAGAAAGAATATGAATTTTTCTTCAAAATGAAGTTCTTTGAATAGAAAGTTCAGGCAAGAGAATGGGATGAAATTGAGAAGTATTTATCTGATTTTACGAAAGTCAATGAAAATTAATATTCTATTGGAGAAGAAGATGATGATGACATTGATAGTTTAATTAAAAGTGGGACTCAAAGTATATTATTTTAATAAAAAATAAACACTAACAGGCCACATCACCCTTTTGTAACGGAAGATAATGGGAGGAACCGAAATAAAAATTAGGTGACCCCAATTAAATTTTTAAAAGTTTAGTGACTAAAATAAACACGCCCTAAAAGTTCAGTGACCATTGATGTACTTTACCCTTTTTAAAATTATATAAAGGGATATTGTCAATAAATATCTAGAATCATAACGGTTAGAAAAAAAAACATTTAAACATAATTTTTAAAATTATAATTATAGGCAAAAGTTTTTCGTTGGAGGGAATTAAATCAGGAAATACAAAATTGAATGGAATACTCGGTACCAATTAAAATAATTTAAAATTTAAAAGTGTATTTAATCATTTTGTGAGATAATCGTGTTTGATTTATACTTTAGGAAATATATTTAATCTCAGATTTCTATTTTTTTAAAATCAAAGCGGCAATATCATATGAGAAAATTTGACAGGTCCCTCTGATATTTGCACATGTCTAATACCTAACTCATATATAAATAAATTTTTATATTCCTAAGAAATTTTTGAACAACCTTTAAACGATTTATATTGTTTTATGATTTATAAATCCAACTTTCAATTTTTTTAGAAAATATATTTTTTGTTTGGATATTTTTTAAATATACTAGTGATCTAATCTTTAAATGGTTTTGTAATTGATACTTATTTTATTAAATATAAATACATCAGTTGCTCTATTTACTTTGCATGTGTCTTTAATTCATTATTGAATTTTACTTGTATAATTATTATTATCTAATTTATTGATCGAGTAATCTAAATCGAATATTATAGAAACTTTTTTATACTCAATTTTATGGGTGGGCGAAACCATAGGGAGTCTGATAGTGCCCTGGCCTCTACGACCTATTATTTTTATAATTTGACCCCGATAAAATTTCAAATTATAATTCGTTTTATTTGTTTGGATATTATAAAATAGTTAGTCTTAACAATATTTTTTAGTCTTTTATTTTTTTTATTCTTGAATCCGTTAACTTTTATCTTTTTAATTTTGTCCTTGTTCAATTTAATTTATCCACAATGCTAGAAGTCGAATTATAAACACAACTTTATCATCCCAAGAAATCACCATATTCATCCATGGAGGAACACTTAACAAGACAACATTATTACACCATTATCTCTGCATGCTTAGCTATAAAACAGCCAAAATTACGTGTCTTGAGACATTCACATCCCCATGTAAGGGTCGATGCATGATTTTAGGTCAGAAAGTACGAACAATAAGAGATTTGTATTAAAAATTTAAGGGTGTAAAATTACAGAATTAAAAAGTACAAATTTAATTTCGATAAATAATACATAAAATATATATGTATATAAATTTAAAATTTTCAAAGAGTGCAAGTGTTACTAACACCAGTAGGTTCATCCCTACATACATGATACAACAAGAGTCCAAAACACAAATACAAGTATACAACCGCCAAATATGTTCATTATCTTGTTTTTGATAGGAAAATGAAAGGAAAAAGGGGTATAGAGAGAGTATCACCGGCGGTGGTTTTCGGGTGTATCGGATTTCGGTGACGACGATGATGATGACAGTAAGCAAACAACAATAGTAGAAAAAACACTAACGATGAACATGTGGGTGTTTTCGGGGTTTAAATTAAGATAACAAAGGAGTAGTTCATGCAAGAACTCCCAGTCCTTGTTCACATCGGTTAAGTTCCTGGCTTTGATCATTTTTTGCATCGGAACCCTGAAATCTCTGTACACGTCCGATGAGTACTTCTTCACCGCAATGCCTCCATCCACCGCAGGTGGCGGTGTTTTACTCTCGGGTACGGGTCTTGTATCGGGTGACTCGATGATGGAGTTGGACTAGCCTGGCGAAGAGAAGAAAAAAACGGTGGAAAGCGAATGCGGAGGCGAAATCAGGAGTCGAGTCGGCTTCAGAGTTAGAGTACTCGGTGGTGGTGATGGTACGAGTGAAGGGTGTCAAAAGGAGGTGCACTTGCTTGTTGTAGATATAGTAATAATTTTAGAGGTTAACACGACGCATAAATTTTAAAGCTGGGTAGTTTGAACACTTGTTCTTTTATGTGCATTTTGTGAGAGAGATTCATTATTATTGGACCCTAAAGATCTTTTGTTTTGTATAGTTTTGGACCCCTAAAGATTGAAGCTTATAATAATGCTAACACAAGGTAAAGTCTTTGGGGCCTAAACAAACTCTCCTTTGTATATATACTTAGGGTTTCCTATCCTACCTTACAAGCTAATAACTAGTCAATGTGTGATTTGAGTTCATTTAAATTGTTTGGTTCTTCCTAAACCATTATCCATTGCTTGGTTCGTGGATTGCTTTTAAGGGCATTCTGTGATAGTGGGACAGTTAACGGGTGGTTTTTTTTTGGGATTGCTCACAAGCACTACCAAAGCCCTGCGTAGGCTACAAGGTCCAAATGTCGTTGCCATCGAAATCAATCGAACAGGCCGTCGAACCATCAAGTCAAAAGACAGGGAGGGAATGAGGTGGTAAGAGTGGGAGGGTCAGTCCCGACGGCTAAGCTGTTGACCCTCAACTTCAGGCAACCGTTCACACCAAAATTAATTTGTATCCCTTCTGAATATGAATGAACTTTAAACCGGGTTACTCGTTCAAATAACTCGCGTACTTAAATTTATTATACCTCCTCGGCTATCACTCCTCTATACGTAGGGCCTTTGAAATCTTCCTTACACAATGCTAATGTGGAGGAACTTATTATATTCTTTATTCAGCTACAGAGTCTTCTGACGTGATTAATTGATGTTTTCTAGATTTATTTGTCGATTTTACTATGTGACAATCATATTTATTTCTGTCGACTCATTAATAGTATTAATCCTAAGTTTGTCATGACTCAATCCTTATTAGAAACATATTAATGCACATGCAGATCACAATAGAGAGAATTTTGAATACGCAAATCATTATTCACATTCTTCTCCTCAAACCAACAACTGCGTCTTTTCGCCCAAACTAGAAAGGACGAACCGTAAAAAACTTCCAGCATCCCACTTTTACCACCAACAAAACTTATTAACCATAAACAACAGCTCTCTTCAAATTACCGACTGCGACTCTCCACCCAAATCATAAAGAATTTACTAAAAAATAACCTCACTTTTATCAGCAACAAAATTTATTAACCATAAATCGTAGAAATAATACGATTCAAGTTGATTTTTTTTTTCGATTTCTTTGTCCAGTCCTATTCAAAGCTAATGTTTAAATTAGCACATGTTGAGTCAAATAATAAATAACTTAGTGTATCTCGAATTCAAATTTAAAAGAAAATGACCATTTAAATTCCATTAACAAAAGAAATCGACCATTAAATCAGACTGAACAATAAAGTAAAATTAAAAAGTAAATTGTGACATCATCGGTTCAAGACAATTCCATTAAATGAACTCATCATCCCAAACATGACATTCAAGACAAAGAATTACCGAAGTACATTTTTCAAGTGTCGACAAGTCATTTAAATTCCTTATCCTTTTAAATTATTAGGTAAAATATATTACATTCTCACTCAATTATGTGTTTTTGTTATAAACGTTCACTTTTTCTAAAAAGTTACAGTTTAATTTTTTAATTAAAATTTTGTTACGAAATAGATTTATGCGTCATCGAAATTAAAACATATATATAACGTGATTTGGTGAATAATAGTATATAATATGACAAGTGGTTGAGAGTGCAATATTAGATCTTTAAATATGAAGGGTAAAATTTATTAAATTATTTTAAATTAATATCAAATTGATAAAATGTATGAGCTTTGAGATTAAAACTATTATTATATCATATCATATTTCAATTTTAACAATTGATGTGTTTGTAACAAAATTTTAATTTAATGATTAAATTATAAATTGTTTTAAAAAGGTGACATGTTTGTAAATAAACATATAATTGAATGACCGGCTCTATTTTTTATCCCTGTAACAGATCCGAGACCAGCGCTATACCTGTTGTTTTGGGGTTTACTGCAGGTGTTGTAACAATCAAAGCTTTTCCTTTTAGGTATCTCGCATTTCTCAGCTTGTAAAAATTCCAGTTCCCTAATCTGTTCTGCATAATAATCAAAGCTCTCTTCTTTGTTTCAGTTTCCCAACATTTCTCACTGTTAAAGATCACATTTTTGACTTCTCAGTGGGAGTTCAAAAATCAAAATTTTTAATCTTTTTGATCTTTTGGGGTGCTTTGTTTTTGCAGATCAATCTGGGGTTTTTGTTCTAATGATGTCAATTCCATCTCCTTCTCATGTGGGTACTTCTCCTCATACTGATAACCCTACTGAAATGGGTAGTCCTCACATAGATATCCATCAAGATCTCTTTCCAGAGTAAGTTTTTAGCTTTGTTTCTTCATTATTTCTTCACCCAGTTGTTTTTCATTGTTTATATTTGCTCAATTTCTTACATAAATCTATTGGGATGAGTTTTGATGCGGTAATCATGAGAATTTGGGGGGGGGGGGGTTGGAAGGTAAACTGTGTTAGATAATAGAAGTTCTTGTGTAGAAAATTAGCAAATTTATGTTTAAAATAGTTTGCATATAAGGAAATTGAAGAATTTGCAGTTAAGGGATTTCATTTTTCTTTGCTTTGAGAAAGTCTGGAAAGCCCTAGTTTATTATGGTTACCAAATATCAGTGATGCAATTTTTGGGGGTGGCATTTTAGGGTTTTATTTGTTTCACCATTAGTTTTTGGTTCTGAAACTTTGATGTTAGAGGGCTGCATATGAATCTAACCTTATTTTTGACAATGAAAACATTACCTGCAATCGGATCGTCTTTCACGTGCCAAAACCGTCTACTAATGAACAATGTTCTTCTCATTGTTCGGGTGTATTCATCAATTAGTGAGGCATTGCAACCCGTGTTGCTCCGGTTCTTCTTTATTTTTTTTGGAGTACATGTGTTCATTCTTATTCGGACATGGAAATTGAATATAGTAATATACTACTAGTGTCAGATCACAGATGCATACCTATATCTAACACTCGCATCCAAGTCTGTAACATTAGTAGCTTCAGCTAATCAGCTTATGTTCATATGAATTTTAAATTAATTTAGAAGACTTGCCTTCTTAAGTTAAATGTGCTTAATTGCTTTCTTGATCGCAATTTTATCCCAATTGCAGTTATTATGGTGGACCAGCTACCGCTCCATCTGCGCCAAAAGTCGAACTTCCGGGAAATGATATTGATAATGGAAGTAACAAAGATGAATTTCCTGGACATGATAACCAGAATGGAAGTAACAAAGATGAATTTCCGGGAAATGATATACAGAATGGAAATAACGATTGTCCTCCTGTAATTAAAGAGAATGATATCTCTGCACCGCCAGCACCTGTTCCGCTTAATAGTTTCCCTGCACCAGCACCGGTTCCACCCGGTAGTAGCGGGCATGGTTTACCTTATGCTCCTATACATTGGCCGAATGCCGGCGATATTTGGAGCTGGAAAGTGGGGAGGAGAGTCAACGTTGCTGGCTTCTTCAACGATAGGTCTCTCAGTGTTCCAGAAAGTCTTCAAAAGCCAAACGTTCCAAAATCCTTTGCAAGCAAGCCAATGCTTGAACGTTTTATCCGGTCAAATTTCCCGGACGCAGATATTGATGCGTTCTTTGCCTCATTTGTTTGGAAGATCCCTGCCCTTGTGGAGCCTTCTACCAAAGGTTTGCTGAAAAAACATTTAAGTTTTTTGTTTCTTGCTGCCTTTTTTCATCTTCCGAGAAAATTTGGTTTCTGACTTCTTTTTTCCGTAGGAAGTTAGAATGCATATATATATATATATATATTTGATCATTTAAGATTTAGTGTTTAATTATATGCTAAGTGATCTCATTGGGTTAGCGTATCGCATATACCCATGTCGATGGGATTTAACCATTAAGACTTGTTTGAGGGGTATTGGGATTGAATGAGTCAAATATTTAAATTTCAGCTTTAGTTTCTGCTTATAAATTGGTTGCAGACCCTGATATAACATTTTATACGTCTTTAAAGCCCTTTGGTCCTTACATGACCATTAGGTGTAATTCAGAAAGCATTCAGATGATGGTTATAATTACACCCAAATGATGTCCTTAAAGGAACTTCCGAGTGCAGGCACTGTTAAAACGATATAGCACTTATAACTTAGCGTATAGCACGATGAGGGTCAGTATCACTATTTTCTGTTTCATCCTGCAATTGTGACTCATGGTAAATACAAATGAAATTATGATTTTATCGACATTTCAACTTGAACTTTCATTGCGCTACCACTTGTTATAACAGTCTTCATCGAGAACTAATTTTTGGACAAATGATTTTTATCCTCAATTTGGTTTATATGCTGGCATTCATTAAATTGAATATACCCTGTATTGGACACATATCCATGTCCGACATGCACACCCAAGTTGAGTTACATAAATTTAGCCGTCCTCATCAAATATGTTAGTACTTTTTTAATTACTTGGGTTGCCCTTATTGAGGACGGTGTCTAGCTATGTGATAGTTAGGCTGTCAATGTATGTGCCAGCTCGGACTAGTAACATTTTCATCGCTTTCTGCTTGAGGAAGTGAACCTATACTCCCTGTGGACCGGCCTTAACCTCTCGCGCTTTCTCTCATTTAAAGGTCGGGAAGGTTTGACCCAAGTTTATTGAAGAGGGGAAAAGTTTGTTAGCAGAGGAGTCTGATTTGGATTAAATTGGGTTTTACATAATCCAAGTCTAAGTGAATTAGTACAAGGAGTTTGCATAGTGTGGCGTTGGGCGTGGGGTGTTTTTCTCTCCGAACCACATACATATGGTGTTCGTGTGTGTTGCTTTGTTCTTTATTTTCTTATGGTTTCTTCTGCTTCCTCGTTTAATTTTGTTTTTCATCATGATGTTCATTTTCTTTTGATTGCTCAACTAAAATACTTCTCTTTTATGTGATGAATGATAGATCTCCCCTCTTCAGCGCCAGCAGAAGCAGTGACAGTGGAGGAAATGGAAGACGATAAAAAAGGAACCGACAAAATAACTCCCCGTCGAACCAATAGGAAGAGGGCTCCTCCCCCTCCTCCATTCATTACTCCATCTCCAACTCCGAGTGCCAGTGACAGTCAGAAAAGGCAGAAGACAGCTAAAGGATCGGCCAAGTCTAAAGGATCAGCCAAACCTCAAGGATCAGCTAAAGCTCACGGATCAGCCGAACCTAAAGGATCAGCCAAGCCTAAGCGACAAACTCGCCAGAATGTTAAAGATTCCCTCCCACCCCAAGTTGAAATTCAAGATACAAATGATGGTCTTGATGATGTGTCTTTCTTAGATGATGAAACGGGAAGAGGTTAGAATTTGTTAATATTTGCATTTTCCCGAAAATGGCGTTTTGCTTCTTCACTTCATTTGCCTTTTTGAAATGGTTGCAGCGGAGTTCGACAACTACCTCAGTTCTTTGGATGAGATTCTTGTTCAGACTCAGTCATTGTCTGAAGAACCAATTTCCGAACAGGCAGCGATGCATAACTTCTTTGCAGCAGAAGGCGAAATGGCTGAAGCTCGAAGGAAACTATCTTCACTTCTCGATATGGATTTCCCTTCATTGATTTGCTTCAAAGACCTCGACGAACTTGCCACTCTAGCATCCAAAATCCGGAAGGATCCCACCCTTACTGCCGAACAACTCGTGAAGCTGAAGTTAATAGAAGAGATCCCATCATTTTGCGAGGTGTTCCTCGAGAATAGGGAAGTAATGGAGCAGGCAGACAAGTTCTTTGCAGCCCTCGAGGACAACAGGGCCAAGGTTAGTTCACTTAAACAAGAATACAGCGAGTTAAAACAACAAATGACGAATCTACAGTCCGAGGTAGATTCCAACATAACGACCGTGCAAGATATCGACAACCAGATAGCACAACTCAAAGCCCGTCGTGCCGAGCTCACGAAACTGATAGATAAGAAGAAGAGGGACAAAGATGAATTGATATATAACCAGAAGTTGGTGGCAAACTCGATTCCGAAAGTCGTACATGAAGTTCAGATCGCTAATGCCAAAAAATCGGAATGGGAGCTAAAGAAGGAAAATGGAATGAGCCGTGAGGCCGAAATACTCGCTAAATTTGCTCCTCTAAAAGGGTTTTCTCTTTGAACACCATAGGTATGGTACTGGTGTTTAGTTTCTAGAGTAATGATAAACAATGGTAGGTGATGAGAATGATATTCTTGTAGTGCTTTGGTTTTGTGGATTGTGATTAGCTTTATCAGTAGGGAGTTGTTCCCTTGTAATTTTGAGCGGTGAAACTTGAACTCACATACACTCTCAATTACTGTGTTTGTATTTTAACTTCATTTAGAATTTGGTACAAGGATATTATAAAACCTATAATATTTTGAATTTGGCTATAATTTGTAGTTTGAAAAATATTCTATTTTTTTAATAATTTATGTAATTGAATAATGCTTTCTGTAATTAAACAAAATTTATAAAGGTTGTAATAATTTGTTAGGTAAGAATTGCAAGTATATAAACCTATATATTTTTAAGATAATTATTTTATACGCGGTGGAAACCTAAAGTTCTCACAATCGCCTTAGTTTTAGGGTTTAGAGGCTTAGTTTAGGGTGTAGAGTTTAGGGGTATTGGTTTAGAATTAGGGGTAGTGGTTAGAATTTAGAGTTTAGGGTTATAATTCAAGGTTTATAAGTTAAAACTTAAATCCTAACCATATTACCCTAAAAATTAAACCCTAACTTATAAACACTAAATTATAACCACTATCTTTAAATTTTAAACCTCATACACTTAAAACCCTAAACCCTACACCATAAACTAAGTCTATAAACCCTAAAACTAAGACGCTTGTAGAAATTTTCAGTTTCTACTGATATATAATAATAATAATAATAATACTTTTTTAGGCTTAACTGTCAAATAAGTGTCCAAACAATGCTCTTTTTTCAAATTAGGTGCCCAAATTATTTTTCGGGCCAAATTAAGAACTAAAGTTTCATTACACGACTCATTTAAGTTACCAAATACGACCACTCCGCCGACATTAGACGCATTGCCGACATGAAATCAATTCATCAATATATGAAAATAAGTACAGCAAAATGTTTGGGATTTTATTCATATAAAAGGTTGTGTAAGTTACAACACAATCATACTGAGGAGTTTAGTTGTGAATGGCAATAATATCCATGGTTTCTCCCAACATAGGAATATGGGAATTCCTGATAATAAGTTCATGGTGCAGCTGATTTGCAGCCCCCATGTTTGCATTTGCATGAAGGTTCTTGTTTTTGATTCTTCAACTCATCCCCAGCCACAAGAAAAAATGCAGTGTGCCTGAAGAAAAAGACGATATAATGTCATCACGAATTCGGACAATAATAAGATGACAAGCATTCACAGTCACACACACATGCAAAGGAAGCGCAAAAATGAGAGAAGAGCTAATATGTTAGGTTACCTGAAAAAATTCATCATTTTGACTTTTGAATCAGCATCAATGTCTGGGGTGTTCTCCAGTGCCTTTTCCATATGATGTAACCATCTCTCCGCAGCTTGATGTGTGACTGGGAACGGTCTATGGCGTCCGATTAATGCAGGATGGCCTGCCAAGTGCCAAGAAGAGTAAAACGAACCCCACTCCAATAAATTGGTAAGAGAAAGACTATAGAGGAGAACCATGTTATCCAGACCTTTTATTTTCTTTAAAGTATCTATGTCCAACAAATATTCATATATGTGCGTGCGCGCGAGCTTGGGAGTATGGTCCTCGAAAAATTAAATTGATAATAGTATCCAAAACTTACAATAACATAGGTGGACAGAACCCTTATTACCAAATGTTTACCATCTACCAAATAGCAATGAGAACTCGTTCTAGTACCCAGAAACTACATTTTCCTTGATTTATTGCCCTAAACAAGTCTTGAATAAGGATAATTTATCCTTCCATAAATTGCAATCTTACATAAAGGAAGACTAAGCATGCCGCATATAGCTATTAAAGAATGATCCAAGTCCCAACAATAGGTGGTCAGCTTTTTCCTTTGTTTACCCTAATGTATCAAAATCAAGAACACTATGCAACTGCCAAAATATTTTAGGTTACAATTTCCATGGAGGCTAATTTGTAAGTCAGATAAGCATAAGTACTCGTATCCGACTCTCATGTCGAACTCATATCCGAGCACGAGCATGGGAAGTAGTCCTACAAGTACATGAAAAATTTAGAACATATCGAACATACTCGCGCCGAACAAATAGTCAGATCCGATGCACACACACACCCAATTCCGACCTAATAGCAGAGGTTAAGCATACATTTCGTTAAATAAAGATCACCCGGAAAGGCCAAACCAGGGTATGATAGAATTTATATTGACTCGGTCTGGTCCTCATCAATCAAGAAAGGGTTCAACTTTCTTCTACAGTTCTACGGTTGAATAATTGAAATTCCATATTCCAATACTTACCCAAAAGTATTTCCCTTTAGTTTTTTATTATTGAATTTTTATGTTAATAAAACAAGCTCCAAATCCACCAGGAAGATTTGAAAATATAATCACAAACACACACAAAAATGATATAAAAAAGGAAATCTAAAGAGAGAAAATCTGCTAACCTCTCCTCTGAGAATAAAGAGGAGGCCCTCCCATTCGTTGCACAAAGAATTCATATTGATTCTGAATGGCCTCTTCTTTCTTGGAATTAGCAAATATTGATCGAAACCACTCTTCTTCATCATCATACACCCTAATTTCCAAACGCGGCCAATCGATAAAATCACAAAAAGACCCAATTAACAGAAAAGAAGAAGAAGAAGAAGATACCTAGTGTAAAAATTGGTCGAGAGGTTGATGAAAGTCTGGAGTCCCAATTTCTGGAACAAATTAGCTCCGTCAATGGCAAAGGCATCGGCAGCATCAACGCCGCTCCAAGCCGAAGCCTTTTCCTGCAACGACTGCATTTCACTGTGGCCGGATCTTGGAAACGCAACTGAGTAAGCGATTCGAGTTACTTTGTTGAGCTCGGCAGCTGAGTATATAAAAGTAGTTCGTGCCTCGTGGTGGTCGCGTGGATATAACGCTTTGGGTTGAGAAAATGAGTAATCTCCGGACCAGTGTTTGGGATTCGGGATATGAATTAAGGGTTGGATTTGGTATTTGGGGAATGTATTCAGGAATCCAATGCATAGTTAGCTCATAATGTTGACAGCTTGGGGGTAGGGATGATTATTGAGTTGAGCACCTCGTAATATCTCGAGTTTAACTTGATTAAAATATGATTATATTTGATTCGAGTTGACTCAATTCAAGATCATATCAAATTGAGTTGTGTATGACCCAATTCGACTTTGAGAACGGCTCGTTATTTTTTTATAAATTCTTTTTATGATTTTTTGGGTTACCTTAAAAAATTATGTTCCAAGAAATTTAATAATTAGTTGAAAACTCTAAAAAAATTCAGTGAATTGTTAGGTAATTTATCCAATAATAAAAAAAATCATTTGTATTAATAAGAAATTAAATTATAATAATGAGTCTTTCTTTTTTTATTTACTATTTTATGTAAAAAAGGGGAAAAGTCTTCGATTTTCACTTCATATATAAAAATTATGATTGAAAGTTAAAACCCTGAAATTCCTAAGGTATTTTATCATTTGTTGTTCATCGAAGATTGTTGAAAAACTAAAAAGAATCTTATACTCGAATATTGAGTTCATCTCTAACTCGGTTATGGTAGGTTCGTTTATTTTTCTCCTTAACCCTCTTTTTTTCTTCTATGTTTATATTAAGCTCTAATAATATCACTAGATTTTACATATATTTAAGAAAAAATAAAATAAAAATTTTGGTGAGCTTAACGAGCAACGAGGTTTTTCAACGAGCACGAGTCGAACAAAATCTTATCGAACTTAACAAGCAACGAGTCGAATCAAACAATAAATTTTTTTATCGAGTACGAGTCAAGCACTATTTAACTCGCTCGATAAGCAGCCATATTGAGAGTGTAAGGGAATGGGAGATGACCCAATGGATTAACGATTGCATTTCCTTTATATATCGAATCGAATCTTGAAAACGTTCTATTAAATTGATTGATCGGTGATGGATTTAATCATAATAGAAAAATATTCTATGCACGCCATGAGAAAAATAGTTTTCACAAAGGTCTTATAAACTCTAGTTTATAAGGTTTAAAAATTAGAATTTAGTATTTACGGTTTGGTTTTATAGAGTTTATAGTTAGGAATTTAACATTTTAAATTTTATAATGTAAATATACGGATTTTGGATAAATAATTTTACACATATTGTGTATTAAAATATAACCCTAAATGTCGGGGCTCATGGTTTAAGGTTAGTATTTTAGTATTTGTGGTTATGTTTTAAGGTTTGGGAATATAGTTTATAGTTTAAAGGTTATATATTCGGTTTTAGAATTTAGGGGTTAGGGTAAAAGGATACATGACAATTTACTTTCGAAACCCGGTTGTGGGAAAAAACTTATCAAATAATAACCCAATTATAATTGGGCAATTAGTCCACACATAGCGGTGAAAAAAGATTTTTATGAGCGTCTTAGTTTTAGGTCGTAGGATTTAGGGGTTTACATAGCATTTTAGAATTTAGGGGTTGTGATTAGAATTTATAGTTTATAGGTTAAAACTTATATCTCTTACTGTATTACCCTAAAACCTAAATTATAACCACTACCCCTAAATTATAAACCCTTAAAATTTAAATCCTAAAGGTACTCGTAGAAACCTTTTTTCACCACTAATGTATTGAATATAAATCCACTATAATTTGTATCAATAGATGTTGACCCTATTTGGTAAATAAAAACTTGATCCAAAATTAGAGGTTTGACCAGTCAAATTCGCTAATTTAGATGTTAGGTGAATAGCGAATTGGGATGAAAGCTCTAATTTTAAAAAAACCTGGTAATAAGAGATTTTTTTTGAAATTAGAGATTTTGAAATAAGAGTTATAAAGAATCATTTACCCTTAACAATTATAAAAAATTTCAAAATAACCTGAATTTAACATTTTCTATTTTAATTCTTCACCCTCACATATTTACATTGTGATATTTGTAAACTAATATATTTTTTTCTTTTTACTCTCATACATTTACATTTGTAATTAAATTTAACAATTATTTTTAATTTAATAATTAACTAAATTGTATTAAAAATAATTATATAGTTAATAAATTAAAAAATAGATCCTTCAAATATACTTATTAATGTCGTATTAAAAAAGTTCTCATAATCTAATTAATATTAATAGATAAAAAAATATTGATAACTAATAAAGTCTTTTAACAAGTATTGAATGTAACCATGTCCTTATATGTCATTTTGCTTGTTTAAATAATCAAGCAACTATAAGCTATCAGTTAATTTTACCAAACACTTTTATACAATCAGCTAATCAATATGGTAATCAAATCAACTAATGCAATCACCTACCAGTTGATGTAATCCACTATCAATTATACGCTAATTGCCAAACATGGTCAGTGTATAAATTTTAAAAATTATTATATTTTATTAATTAAACATATATTTTAGGTAAACTACAATGAATGCCATTCAATTATGGGTAAGGTTTCATTTGGGTCACCTAATTATTAAAAGTTAAGTGTATGAATCGAATTAATCCGGATTAGTGTGAGCAAAGACCTAGATTTTATTTGGGTTACTTCATTGCTTGTTGTCTTTATTTATTTGTTTGTATTTGAGGATTTTCCAATGTATGATTTTCAGATAAGCCCAAGTTTAATCAACATAGTTGGATGAAAGGTCAAAAGATCTTGGCCTCGACTAGCACCAAATAGGCTTGGACTTTTTTTGGGGCCATGGTTTGGACTTCACTTGAAATACTATATATATAAATATATATACTTATATATTTATATGTATGTGTGTGATTATTCGATCAAGTTGACTAAACTTTTTTATATTAGTCAAGTTAATGAATCTTGTTTTATAACTTAAATTCATTTGAATTTTTTCAAGTCGAGTTTTTGTTCAAATTTAATCGTAAATATTTTATAATGTTATGATATTAATTGATTATAATTTAATCGTAAATATATATATATATATATCTTCAAACCTCATTTTGAATACATATACCAACCAAAGTTAAAAGATTCGACTCGAACTTAAAAATTGATCTATTAATTTTTAATCTGAGTTATCCAAACTACTTTTCAAATCAAATTGCGTTTTTTCACGTCGAGTCGAATTCTGCCCTTAAAAAGAGCAATCATCTTTTCCGTCTATATTCAACTCTAAATTGACCTAATCAATAATTTATTGTAAAAAATTATTTAAGTTTTATACTCCATATTGATATAGTTTTTTTTTATTAATCTCGATTCTAATCCTAATCTATTTAGAGGAGAGGGGAAAGGGAACTTTAGGGGAAAGGAGATGGTGCTCATAGTGGGTCTAGAACCATGACTTAAGGGAATATGAGAGAACAAATATGAGTAGCTTAACTAATCGACCAAATATACTTGCTAAAAAAAGGTTTTTTTTTGCTTGTGTAAAATTATTAATTATTGCGTTTGATATTAAATTTTGTTGACACACACACACATATATATAATTTGATACAATGTATTGAATATTTTTTAATAGTATTAAGGTGATTACAAAGTAAACTAGTATCTGTTCATACATATTCATAGCTTTTTAAAAATGCAAACACTTTACAGATAAAATGATTTGAACCTAAATCTTTTAGGATGAAGATTATTCTCTTATTGGGTTCAAAAGTATTGAATACTTAAATCTACTCAATCTAATCACATATTATGTATTATACCGACGACAATACCAACGAAACAAAATTCAATCGAAAAAAATATTTTAAATATAATATTTAAAATTAGTATTGAATTATATTTTTATTTGATGCTTTTTAAAACTAATCCGAATTTGACTTACATGAGAATATAAAAATTAAAATGAAGAAATCTGGAAACGTAACCGACCATGACCCGCAAAGATGTCTACGTATTAATAATGGAGATGTTTCATTATATTACAATTTACGGCTGCAAATTTCAATGAACAACAGAGTCAACAATTAATTTAAAATTATGGGAATTCCAGCTCCGAGTGCTTCAATTTGCCATTTTCTAAAATTTTTCAAATTCCGAAATTAAACTAAATTATTTTATTAATCAAAACCATTAAAATATGAATCTCAAAGTCAGAAAGATGATTGTCACCTTTCCATAATATTATAATGATCTTAATCAAAGACCTTTTCTTCTCCCTTCAGATCTCTAAATATTTAAGCCGCTCAAATAAACAAATCAACAAGCAGCTAGCGAAGCCTTGTTTTGATCTCTCCAGACTCTCAAAGGTCATGGCAACAATGGCGGATGTAGGATCGTCGCCGTTGCCGTTGCTTTTCCGGCGACGGTCGAGCGGTGAAATGCAGAATTTGGCCACCGTTTCGAGTAGTATCTTGCCGGCGTTTGGAACCGTCGTCGATGACGGATACTTGAACCTCAAGAAATATGTCATCGTTCCTTACGATCATAGATACCGGTAAGTTAATTTCTTCTAGATTTATTGCCATATTTGTTCTCACCGTCGTAATTCTTCGAGCTTTCATCGTTTTTTTTAAACCATAAACGGTGCAATTAGAGTAGTTTGAATCAAATTAATTTAATATGGATATCCTCACTGATTGCGTATTATTTGCAGTATTATGAATAAAATGATCGGAAATACCATTTCCGATTGATAGATTTTGAATCCATGCTGCTTGTTGATCTTTCTAAGATGTAAAATCAGTAGAATTTATCTTGGAAGTTTTAAGAACTGTACCAAAACTTTCTGAAAACTTTACCATTTGTGTTAAAAACCAATGGTAAAAATATGACACGAGTCCTTGTATACTAGTGAAGTTTGAAATTTAGTCTAAAAATTAAAAGTTAAAATTCCTTTTACTTTCCCTTTAATTTCTAATGGGATGTGGCACTATATCTCTTAAACAAGGTCAAATATTCGAATCATGAAGTTGTGAATAGAACAGTAAGACTTAAGGTTAGAGTATAGGAAATTTAAGACATGGTGTATTTTTAGGGTGTAGAATTTAGGATTTGGAATTTAGAATTCCTAATTTAATTTTTAATTATTTTTTAACATGAAGCATAAATAGATTAGGGGCAGAAGATTTTTACTCTTAGGTTAGGAAGGTCATTCCCATAATGAGGAGTAAAAATCTTCTGCCCCTAACCATGCATCCATTTATGCCTGCTATTAAAAACACTTGAAAATTAAATTAGGAACATAAACCCTATACCCTAAAAAATACACCCTATACTAAATTCCCTATACCCTAACCCTAAGCCCTAACCTTAAACTCTAAACCCTAAATCCCTAATTTTATTGTGGAGGCATGATTAGGAGGTAGACGATTTCTACCCCATAATGAGCCTATGCAGCACTCAATTCGAATTAATCTACCAATAAGTTGAAATCGGTAGTTAAACCCAAAAAATTAATATTATTATTTTTACCAAAATTTGTCACCGATATATGTTTTCTTCGTCAATCATATGGCGCGCCATATGAGGATAACCTAATCAACATGCTAAAATGATAAAATTTGACAAAAAAAATAATGATTATATTCTATTTGCATTAAATTTTTAAAGGGATAAAGAATTATTTAGTCCCTGATTTTGAATGGTTTTCTGATATTAGTCATTAAGTTTTCCTGATTTTGTAGTTTGTAAGATAATTTATTCCTCTCATCTAACATCGTTAACTCTAATATAAAGGACCAACGGAAACTTGGCATGTGAATTTATTATTAATAATAAATTAAAATTTTAAAGAAAATTATTTTATTTAAAATAATTAATTCAAATTAATCCACTGATTTTAAGCTTCTTCTCTTCTCTTTTTCATTCCTCAATTTTGATCTCTTACAAATACGATAAACTCGTGAAAATTTCCCATCAAGTTTGACGTTGTAAAATGTTTCATTTTATTAACATTGTGAATGTTATAAATTTCAATGTAAATTAATTGAATTTAATTTTGATAAAATTGTTAAAACAAATTTTTGGAAAGAGAAAGATTAAATATTTATATCAATTCAAATTTTCTACTCAAGTCTAATTCGATCTTTACTAGCTTAGAAGTTCAAATTATTTTATATTCAAGTTCAATCTAATGTGAATCAAATTTCTCGAAAACTAAAGTGTGAGATCAACTTGTTAAAATGGTAATGGTGCAGATGGTGGCAAACTTTTTTGGTAGCGTTGGTGTTATACTCGGCATGGGCGTCGGTTTTCGAGTTAGCTTTCAAAAGAGCAGCAAGAGGGGGATTATTGGTCATTGATTTGGTGGTAGATATATTCTTTGCCCTCGACATCGTCCTCACATTCTTTGTTGCTTATTTAGATAAGACGACTTATCTTCTCGTTGATGATCACAAGAAAATTGCTTTACGGTATTTACTTTTTATTATCCATTTGAGTTAATTTTCTTTTATTTTGATTTTTATATATTTTTAATACATAAAAAAAATCAAAACATCAATGAAATATTTAATAAGAAAAAATAGTTATTTGGATACCTAATTACCATGATTCCGGGGACATAAGGCCGTTTTGGTGCACCGTCCAAAAATATTTTGCCCTTTTAAATGTTTTCTTATGACATGTGGGGATTTTATTAATCAGAATGAGTATAATGGTATTTTTTATTGATAATTTTATTTTGATAATTATTATACAAAACATTATTTTCGCAACTAGGTATATTTTTCTAAAAATATTATATAAACATTTAAAAACTTCACACCCTTACTTTATTATTTGATATTACAAATTTATTTACCAATTGTTTAATTCGTAACATAAAACTTACACTATGTTTCTACTTTCTATAGTCAATATACAATATAGATTGTATAATCTTATAACAAACTAACGTCATGTGTGTGGTCTAAGATATAAATTATGAAGTACTAAATTATCTCCCAATTTATGAATTTAAACTTTGAGAATTATAAAAATATATAATTATCTCGTGCTATTTATTTATTTTGTGATTTTACCATTCAGATATGTGACGAGAGCTTGGTTCTTTATGGACGTAGCATCAACCCTGCCATTTCAACTCATATTCAGAATTCTTGCCGGCAAATGGCACAATGGTGAAATCTTTGGCTTCCTTAACTTACTCCGTCTCTGGCGTCTTTGGCGTGTCAGTGAACTCTTCAAAAGGTAAAATTATGTTTAAAACAATAACAACCGATATAACATAAATGTACTGTTTTAAACTTAAATTCTAATAAAAAATTTGTAATCAGATTAGAGAAAGACACACGATTCAGCTATTTCTGGACGAGACTTCTTAAATTAGTTTGTGTAAGTATAATTTTCTTGTTACTTTAATCCCATCAAACCAAACATTTTCCAAGTAAGTTTCAATCTACTAAAATGGCAGGTCACGGTATTTGCGGTGCACTCGGCTGCTTGCATTTATTACTTTCTAGCAGACCACCATAAAAACCCAGTTAAGACATGGATCGGAAGTGTGGTTGAAGATTTTAAGCACAGGAGTGTGTGGTTAGGCTACACTTATTCCATGTACTGGTCAATTGTCACACTCACCACGGTTGGTTATGGAGATTTGCATGCGGTGAACACAGGAGAAAAGATATTTAACATGATCTATATGTTTTTCAACATTGGTCTCACTGCCTACATAATTGGTAACATGACAAACCTTGTCGTCCATGCTGCTGTCAGAACCTTTGCCATGGTATTTTCCCCTCCTCATCTTTGCATTTACAGAGAATCGATACCGAGCAGAGACCGGATGAAAATCGTCTACCCTTTTATCATGCCTCCCTTCCCGGTTTAAGGTTTAGAGTTTAGGGCTAGGGGTTGTAGTTAGGGTTTAGGGAATTAGGAGTACGGTGTATTTTTTTAGGTGTAGGGTTTAGGATGTAAAAATTTAGGGTTAGGATTTAGAATTTAATTTTTAAGTGATTTTTAGTGTGAGACATAGAAAGGGCAGAAGATTTTTACTCTTAGAGCCAAGATTTAGGGTTAGGGCAAAACATAAATTTTAAAAAAAGTGGACAAATTCATAATTATTTCAATTTTAAAAAAATATATAAAAAACAAAAGTAAAAGAAAATTAATTTCCCCTATCAGGCGGCAAGAGCCCCTCCCATTGTCAATGCAGCTCCGTTTTTGATACCGAATATATGACAAATATGGATATAGTTAGGTTTTTTTTTATGTATTCGGAGGATCCTTAAAGGTAATATATATACATATCATGCATAAAACATGAGTGTTAGACACAAATATCATGAAGCAAGTTAATTCCATTCACAATGCATGACCAATACGAACTCGAAGTTTCCATCGTAGCCTTGAAGTGTTGTTAGGTGCAGACACATGATTTTATGTTAGAGGTGTAAACTGTTAGAGAGCTATACTAGAAACTTAGGGAGTGCGAACTTAGATCATCGATAAAAAAAATTAAAGAAAATACCTATACTATATGGGATTTTGAAATTTCTAAAGAGTGCGACTGCCCCCTCCAGCACCCCTTGGTCTATTCCCGAGTGTTATAATGGCTTGCCTTTTTAATGCCTCATCATATGTAACCTCGTACAAACAATCTTTTGTATAATGTTAATGTTGTCATTTTTTATGCAAACATGTAACAAATAGAGCATAAACTAAGATCATGTCTTTGACAGAGAGATGCCATCAATGAGTTATTGCGTTATGCAAGCAAAAATAGACTCCCAGAAGGGTTGAGAGAACAAATGCTGGCACACATGCAACTCAAGTTCAAGACGGCAGAGTTACAACAAGAGGAAGTGCTGCAGGACCTGCCTAAGGCAATAAGATCCAGCATTTCCCAACACCTCTTCCGTCGTACTGTCGAGAAAAGTTACCTATTCAATGGAGTCTCAGAAGACCTTGTTTCGCAACTGGTACTGATATTTCCACTTCTTTTATATGTTGTCGCAACTCGCACGGGGGATCCAAATTTAGAGCATCCCATTTTAGGGATGGGGTCGGGATGAGACGGATTTTTGTTCTCCTATGTTTAGACCTTGTCGACCTAAAATAAAACTTTCAACCTAAGAAACTTGCATTCCAATGTTTCAGTGTCTGTCAGTCATGAAATGGTAATCAAAGTCTGTCCACATTACTATAGAAAAACTATGGTATGATATCACACAGCTAGTTTTCATGGTATTTTCTTCTTACAGGTATCAGAGATGAAAGCAGAATACTTTCCTCCAAAGGTTGATATTATATTACAAAATGAAATACCAACCGATTTCTACATTCTAGTCTCAGGAGCAGTGGTATATCATCGTTCTTTTACAAATGTTGATGGCTACTATTAAACCTGATATACAGAACCTAAACTTTCTGAAACTGCAGGATTTGCTTACATACAAGAACGGAACGGAGCAGGTATGTCTTTGGTTAGGTGTATAATTTCTTAATGTTTGCATTTGTAGACTTAGAGCATACTATTCCATATGTTAGTTTTTCAAGTTTTTACATGCATTTGGAAGGTCATTGGAGGAGCAAGTTCCCTAATCCTGCCTAAATATGCATCAAGCACGAAAGTAGAACACGAAGTCGGAACAACAAATAATGTTCCTATTGACTTAGAAAAATGGGAAGGGAGCTACAATTACAGATTTTCTTTTGGTTTTCCTAATGTTTTTGGAGGCTGCAGGTAGGCTCTATTAGAGTACAACAATTTTCAGCATGTAACAGAGATATTGATGAAAGATGAACACAGTTAGGTTGCCTTGTTTTAATATCAAACCGAAACTAGATAGTAGATACGAAGCAAGTAAATTATTGACATCTTTTACTTGTAGCCTAAAAAAATGCACATGAAGAATTGCTGCACATACCATAGACCAGAAAGACAACATATGATCATGAAGAAACCTTCTGATAGTTGATCATGAGGCCCAAATGCATGCTAATAATATAAGTGTGAAAAAGACATAACACATTTCATACCTGTTATGTTGAAGTAAAGCATCTTTCTTTCTTTCTTTCTTTCCATATCTTGTCTTAAACTAAGTTACTGCTGTTCCTTTTCTTCAAGTTTTTGTCAAAACTAGGAGCTGCAGATATGGCAGGAGAAATCGGGGTAATTTTCAATATTCCCCAACCATTCATAGTGAGAACCAAGAGGCTCTCACAGGTTATAAGGATAAGTCATCACCATTTCAAACAAATGGTTCAACCACAGAGTGAAGATGGGAAGATTATTATTGCTAACTTCATGAAGGTTTGTAAACTTCATAATCTCAATAGGGGAAATCATCCACATAGGGCCTAAAGCTGTTAAAAAATGTTTTAGCCAAGAGCTTTTAATAGATATTTAAATTTGAATAAACAGTTCAATGATTGGTTTGGGATAAAAGTAAGCAATGAAACCTCCTAATCAATTCAAGGGCACTTCTTTACTCTGACTCCTCTATTCACAGTACTTGAAAGGTTTAAAAGAAGACATACTACAGGAGATTCCTTTCCTAACAGAATTGCTTGAAGAACAGAATCAACAGGTATGTTTTCATCCTAAAGTTGAACCAATTAGAGAAATGTAAGCTGGTTAGATATTATCATGTTCCTTTGCAGCCGCTGGAACAAAATGAGGAGCAACAAAACAGAGAAACATTGGATTCCCCAGACACAAATCCAGAAGGTAAATAAAAGCTCCATCGTTAAGGATATATAATAGAAGAAATTTCAAGCACAAACCACCCAAAATGTGGATGCACAGCCAAAGAACCATACTTTAAACTGATAATTGCTAAAACCTCATAACACATTCACTTGTTTTCCCTAGATATATAGACTCTTGACTAACATATTTGAGCATATGAGCCAATCTGGTATTTTGAGGGGGAAATAGAGAGTCCATTGTATGCCTTGGATGATAGAAATTCCATACCCAGAAATGATCTTCTCTAGGTGAAGGTGAGATTAGTTTTCGAAATCTAGTCAACCTAAAAGTTCAATCTCATGAATTGCACACCATGCTATACCTATACCAAACAATTTGTCAAATAAATCCAGATGTATTTTCTTTTCATAAGTATATCTGTAGATGTTTCAACTTACCGATTTCACCGGTTTGCAGGAAGAACGGACACTTCCAGTGGTGCAAGCACCATCCGGGTGATAATTCATGGGCATCATCCAACCGAGGGAAAGTCTAGTGACAGATTAGGAAAGCTTGTACATTTGCCTGACTCACTTGAAGGCCTCTTCACTCTAGCAGGTATCACCTAACAACAAGCTTCTTAACAAGTGAATATTAGTTTGCCAACTTCCACTTGCTACTCTACAAGACTTAAAGGAATGGGAAAATGGAACAAACAGAACAAATAGAAAGATATAACACGACTAAAACTCATTCCTAAGAGAAGGTAATCAAGTACATGAAAGCATGCTTAAAGATTTGATCTTGATGCAATATGCATCAAACATGAAGCTAAGCCTGTTAAACCAATATAAGAGACTTCCATTTCATGTCACAACAACATAGACTAAAAACACTAAACATCCAGTATAGCAAATTCTAGAAAAGCTAATTTCATTGCTTCATATGATTGGAAAGTTGACAACCTTCAGAGGAAAACATGTTCTTGCATGCACTAATATGGTGAAAAAAGAGGGAGAGAGAGAGAGAGAGGAGCACTAATGCAGGGAACTGAATTTGATTATATTCGGTTTATACAGAGAAGAAATTTGGAAAAAGAGGGAGCACTATTCTTATGGCTGACGGCTCAGAAGTTGAAGAACTGAATGCTCTGAGAGAGAATGATCACTTATTCATTGTTTAAAGGTTAAAAGTAATATTTGGAACCCAACAAGTGGTCTCAGTGGAAAAGAGGACGATGTTCGAGACCCGGGTTCAATTCGCTTTGTGTGCATTGTCAAAGGGTTAAGAATATGTATGAACAGATACTAACTTATAATCACCTTAAGACAAAAAAAGTAATATTTGATCTGTTTTCCATAAAAATAATGGGAAGATGGTATTGGTAGTGTAAATTATATAGCTTGCAATTTCCAGTATCTGTTATTCAGTATGTTCAAAACAGCGTATGCAGCATTCTGATAACTGTTCCTTCTATTCCTCCAAGCTTTTCTTAAAGCATACTTTATCTCTTCAACTATTCCTCAAGAGTTTTTTTGATCAAGTTCACTGCAGATCTTATTTAAAGGTAAACATGATGTAATTTATAGTAGAAATAAAGTGTTTGCAGCAAGCTAATGTTAAATTTATCCCCCAGAATCCAACGAAAAGAACAAAGACAAAAAAAGATCTTGGAAGAGAAATATAGAAAAACGTGATTGTGGATATACAATAATACACTAATTATTTTTTGGCGTAATTTTCAGAATAAGGTAAGAATATCAACAATTTTTCAAAAAATAAGTTTCATGTCTCATTATTCACCATATGAAAGTTACATTGATGATTTACTCACCTTATCATCTAAACCGTGTTAGAATTCAAACTTGATTTGAATTCTTAGTTTGACAATAAAGAGTATGAACGTGGCAAGCTTGACAAAATTACTTAGCAATTAAGCAAGTCTAATGGAGGCAAGCAAATTGAACTCTCCTTAGGAAATTACTTAGCAATTAAGCAAGTCTAATGGAGGCAAGGAAATTGAACTCTCCTTAGGAAAATACTTAGCAATTAAGCAAGTCTAATGGCGGAAAGCAAATTGAATTCTCCTTAGGTGTTTTAGGAACACTATAAATAGGAGTTAGACAAAGCTTGTAATACGATGATAGAAAAAAAAAACACAAAGTGTTTTTCTTGGTGTAAAAAGAAAGTGCAGCAGCACATTTATATTTATTTTCTTTGGTTTCTCATGTAATAATATTATTTGAGTTATAAAGTTATATCGAGTGTCCACCGACGCTTTCAACAAGTGGTATCAGAGCCAAGGTCGAGTTCGAGTTTAGTCACGAGAAGATGGAGCACATGATCCAGCCACAAATCCCGAGATTAACAAAGACGAATTATGGCAACTGGAGTATTCAGATGAAGGCGCTACTCGGTTCGCAAGATTGTTGGGACATGGTCGTAAAAGGATATGTGGAGCCAGAAAATGCAGCAGCAGAAGCAGCTCTAACCAACGAAGAGAAGAGAGCACTAAGGGATGCTCTTAAAAGAGACCAAAGGGCGTTATATTACATTTTCCAAGCAGTAGATGAGTCTAACTTTGAAAAAATTGCAGAAGCAACAACCGCGAAGCAAGCATGGGAAACTCTGCAAAAATCACTCCAAGGAGTTGAGAAAGCAAAAAAGGTACGTCTTCAATCACTTAGAACCGAGTTTGAGATGCTAAAAATGAAAACCACGGAAAGCATAGATGATTATGTTAGCCGTGTGAAAGCCGTAGCAAATGAAATGAAAAGAAATGGCGAAGCACTCGGTGAGGCCAGAGTGATGGAGAAAATCCTACGATCATTGATACGAAAATTTGATTATGTGGTCGTGGCAATTGAGGAATCAAAAGATTTAACTCAAATGACTATCGATGAGCTTGTGAGATCACTCCAAGCCCATGAGCAGAAAATGAAGCTAAATGAAGAAAGTGAAAATCTGGAGCAAGTCCTTCAAAGCAATTTGCACGTCAACGAAGGCAGAGTTAGCAGCAGCTACACACGAGGCAAAGGAAACTATGGTGGATATCGTGGACGTGGCGATCGTTCATATGTTAGCAACCAAGCAAATGAAAATTACCGATCACCAAGTCGTGGACGAGGATATAGAGGTCGAGGAAGAGGCCGATATCAACATGGAGATAAATCTCAGGTACAATGTTATAATTGTAATAAGTATGGTCATTATAGTTACGAGTGTAGATCAACTCCAAAGTACGAAGAAAGAATTAATGTAGCAACAGCTGAAGAAGAAAACGCCGAAGAATCTCATGTATTCCTCACTTATAAAGAAAATGAAGAATCAAAGGAAAATATTTGGTATCTCGATAATTGTGCCAGTAATCATATGTGTGGTCGAAAAGAGTTTTTTGTGGCGTTGGACGAAACGATCCGTGGACGAGTAATTTTTAGTGACGACTCGCACACAGAGGTTAAAGGCAAGGGCAAAGTCATGATTACTCAGAAAAATGGAGAAAAGAAATACATATCAGACGTTTACTATGTACCAGCTATGAAAATCAACATCATCAGTCTTGGCCAGCTTCTAGAAAAAAGATATGAAGTGCAGATGAAGAACCGCTCACTTTCAATCAAGAATAGAAATGGAGAATTGGTTGCCCAAGTCAATATGACGCGGAATCGTCTCTTTACTATTGACATCGAGTCAGGAGAAGTAAAGTGTATGAAGACTTCAATCAAGGACGATTCGTGGCTGTGGCACTTGAGGTACGGACATCTTGGATTTTCTGGCTTGAAGTTATTATCAAAAGCAAAAATGGTGAATGGATTGCCAGAAATCAAACCTCCAAATCAATTGTGCGAGGCCTGCATCAAAGGAAAACAACACAGACAAAGCTTTGAAGTTGGCAAATCATGGAGAGCCAGAAGACCATTGGAGATCGTCCACACTGACATAGCCGGCCCATTTGATATACCATCACTTGGAGGAAATAGGTATTACCTAACCTTTATTGATGATTATAGCAGAAAGTGTTGGGTTTATGTTCTTAAACAAAAGTCGGAAGCACTGGATAAGTTCAAAGAATTTAAAGCAATGGCGGAGAAGCAAAGCGGTCAATACTTAAAGATACTCAGATCTGATAGAGGAGGCGAGTATACCGTAAAATTATTTGAAGATTTCTGCAAAGAGCATGGCATCATCCATCAGTTGACAGTTAGATACACGCCTCAACAAAATGGAGTTGCAGAAAGAAAGAATCGCACCATTCTCGACATGGCGAGGAGCATGATAAAAGGTAAGCATCTACCAAGAAATTTTTGGGCCGAAGCAGTTCGATGTGCAGTTTATCTGTTGAATCGTTGCCCAACAAAGAGTGTAAGGAACATGACGCCGGACGAAGCATGGAGCGGTAAAAAACCAGGAATTGGGCACCTCAAGATTTTTGGATGCATCGCATATGCCCATGTACCTGAGCAGATCAGAAAGAAGCTTGATGACAAAGGAGAGAAGTGTATCTTTATTGGCTATGATGAACGAAGTAAGGCTTACAGACTCTATAATCCTCTAACTAAGAAGTTGATAATCTCAAGAGATGTTGAGTTCGATGAAGCAGAACACTGGAAATGGAACTTAGAAGAAAAGAAAGTTGAAGGACTATTTTTTAACGAAGAATAAGATGATGACGACTTCATCAACCAAGATAAACAAAGTGATGATCAAAGTCCTCAACAAAATCCAACTGAGTCATCCTCATCAAACAATAGCAGAACAGAGAATCCTGATGTACAACCGACAGAAGTTCGAAGATCTACAAGAGAGAGAAGAGTTCCAGAAAGGTACAAGGATTACGAAACTCAAAATATTTCACTTTTCTGTCTATTGCAAGACAGAAGATCAAATAGCAGATATTTTTACAAAGCCGTTGAAAGCAGATGTATTTCATCGACTCAAAGAAAAGCTCGGCATGAAAAATCAAGTTTAAGGGGGAGTGTTAGAATTCAAACTTGATTTGAATTCTTAGTTTGACAATAAAGAGTATGAACGTGGCAAGCTTGACAAAATTACTTAGCAATTAAGCAAGTCTAATGGAGGCAAGCAAATTGAACTCTCCTTAGGAAAATACTTAGCAATTAAGCAAGTCTAATGGCGGAAAGCAAATTGAACTCTCCTTAGGTGTTTTAGGAACACTATAAATAGGAGTTAGACAAAGCATGTAATACGATGGTAGAAAAAAAAAACACAAAGTGTTTTTCTTGGTGTAAAAAGAAAGTGCAGCAGCACATTTATATTTATTTTCTTTGGTTTCTCATGTAATAATATTATTTGAGTTATAAAGTTATATCGAGTGTCCACCGACGCTTTCAACAAACCGTATTCTCCCTTGCCATTTGAACATGCAGCGACATATCAGCACTGTTTAAATGAAAATTACTGTAAGTTAAATGACTAAATGCATATATGAAAAATTACAAGATCTGAGAAAATAATACTGTAAAATAAGTTAATAAGAATGGATTTATTGAATTGAAACTTATAATTCTCGAAAGTATCCAAAATTCACTAATAATTACGATGATGACAAGCGATCTCAGGAAATTAACTATAAACTGTACGATTAAATACCGAATTAAACGAAAATCCTCAGATTGCACAACGTTTTTTCAGAAAATTTGAATTATGCAGGTAATAATAACGAAATGCTTTTCTTCAATCTGAATTGTTAAACATGCGATGATTTCAAATAATAATCAATCATATAATAACAGGGATTATTCAACGTAGTTTGAAATTATAAACAAAATGGAAGTAATGAGCAGATGAAATGATGTAAAGAAATTGAAGAAGAGAATGAACCAGACTTTGGAGGCTGGCGGAGGAGGAGACTGAGCATCGGCCTGAGACGACGAAGTTTACCAACTTGCTTTCGCTATCTTCTGAATTCGAGAGCCAAAGGAGAGTGATAAGTTGGTTTTTATCCGTTTTATAGGAGCAATTTTAAAATACTTGGAATTCTTTGGCAGTTAGCGCCTGGGGGCAGGCAATAATGCTTTGCTTTTACCTCCCCTGTCTCTTTCCCATGTATTTTTTTTAACCTTATAATTACAATTAGTATCTATTCTGAATATACTTTCAAACTCTCAATCACCTTGCTACAAGTGTTAGTGGTAAAATTCGTGACCTTTAAGAACAACAACCGTTACCCTAACCGCTAAAACAAGTAGTATATATATATATTTTTTAAATTCAAAATTTATGGGTGTTATATAAGTTTTTAGAGTTTAATACAACAGTTATCTCAATTTATTGATTTGTGTTTAATTAGGTGTAAAAAAATTTAATTAATATTTTTTTCAAAAGTTTAAGAGAATACGTAAACAACTCATATCTATTATTATAAAGGATTGATTGACAAAATGATATTTAAATTATGAGTAATTTCATGATACATTGATTGTGAAAAAAATCACACAATCATTTTTATTTGAATTAATCCATAATTTTATACACTAAATTATAAATCTCAAAAATTAAACCCATGAATTTTAAAACAAATAATATTATGCAAAGTATAGTTTATGTATTAAATAATTTTTTTTCTACGTATCGGCATTATAAGTAGGGGTGAGCGTTCGGTTGAGTCGAGGCAAAAAATTTTAAGTTATTCGAGTTGACGAGTCTAATTTTATCATTCGAACTTTCATTCAAAAAATTTTCGAGTCGAGTCGAGTTTTCGAGTTCCTATAAAATTTAACTGTAATTATTTATCATGTTATAGTACGGTTTGATTCCAATTTAAATGGCTTTCTCTAATCATATAAGGTATGCATGTATATTTATTCATATTTTTTCATATGTGGCAATATTTCTTCATATTTTTATATATCAGTATGTATATATCAATAAAAAATTGAGGGACTCGTCTCAAACTTAAAAATAAATCCACTAATTACTAGAAATTTCGAGTTATTCGAATTTCCATTTTACAACTCAAACTTTATTTGAAATTTTTTCGAGTCGAGTCGAGTCAAGACGATCGAGTATTTTCGCTTCAAGTCGAATTATTCAGTTTTTTTCGAGTCGAGTCGAGTTTTGCTCACCCATAATTATAAGTATGGATTTTATGTTCGGCCTCAATGGTTGGTGAAAAAGATGTAGGCTAAACCCATTAGATTTTTTTGATCGTATAAGCCCATTAGATTTACTTGGCATGATACAATATCAAATCACGCATGTCCCACACACGTGCGAGGCTATTTCCCCGCCAAAAACACCATAACCTTCCCGCCAAGAAGAACACTGGTGGTAATTAACAAAGAGGGAAAAAGTTGCCTCTGAGAGAACATTATCGGCTTCTTCTTTTTCAGCGAGAGTGAGAGACGATAATCGAAGAACAGAATGTCGGGATGGGACGAAGGAGCGGTTTACTACAGCAATCAGGCTCAATTCACGGAAGCCTCCGCGGAAGGGGAAGCGGCCGCATCATCCTCCACGAAGAGCCGCCACTCCATTCTCCTCAAATTCAAGGAGTTCATCAGGAACTTTGAAAAGGAGAAGAACGTTTTCCTGTATAGAGAAAGCCTCGTTAATAATCCTAAATTCCTACTGGTCCATCTCGAGGATCTTCTCTCCTTCGATTCCGATCTCCCTTCCCTCATTCGCTCCGCTCCCTCCGATTACCTGCCTTTGGTAAAACAGTCTTACGAACTTCTCTTAGTAATTTCATCAAAACATATTCTTTTAGCTTAAGGTTGCTTATTCTTAATAATTGGCGCAGTTTGAGACGGCGGCTGCGGAGGTTTTAGCGGGTTTGAAGATGAAAGTAGCGGGAGATTCAGGGGAAATGGTGGAGCCACAGACGGGCGAGGTTCAAATTTTTCTTACATCAAAGGAGGATTCCGTTTCTATGCGCTCGCTTGGGGTAATTGTTTGGGATTTGTTTGATCTATTAGTATTGAACGAATGAGTTATTTTCGGTTTCTAACCCAATTTCTGTTATTTAATTAGGCTCAATATATATCAAAACTAGTTAAGATATCTGGAATTACAATTGCTGCTTCAAGGATTAAGGCAAAGGCTACTTATGTGCATTTAATCTGTAAGAACTGTAAAAGTGCTAGGGTGATTCCCTGCCGTCCAGGTCTTGGTGGGGCAATTGTTCCGCGATCATGTGACCATATTCCACAGGTTTATTATTCTTTATAAAAAAATCGAGTTGTTAATATTACTTGTTTAGTATGGGAGATTTGATAGCAGTTATGAAATGTCTGTAGCCTGGAGAAGAAGCTTGCCCTCTTGATCCGTGGCTCGTGGTTCCGGATAGGAGCAAGTATGTTGATCAACAAACCTTGAAACTGCAAGAGAACCCAGAGGTAAGGGTCTTGTTTTTAAGAGAAATAGTGAATACAAGAATTTTATAGGATTGATTGGAATATGCATTCGCCTTACATTTGAAGGATGTACCTACTGGTGAGCTTCCGAGAAATATGTTGCTCTCGGTGGACCGGCATCTGGTTCAAACAATTGTACCTGGTTCAAGGTTGACGATAATGGGAATTTATAGTATCTTTCAAGCTGCCAATTTGTCCACAAAGTAAGTCAGTATGCCTTTACTCTTTAGTTGAATGTTTTACCGTACAGTTAGCTGGTTATTTCTCTTCTAATTGGAATTATATTCTGATATGATTTCTGCAGCCATAAAGGTGCAGTTGCAGTTAGACAGCCTTATATCAGGGTAGTGGGAATGGAGGAGACAAATGAAGCAAGCTCCCGAGGACCTGCCACTTTCACGCAAGAAGAGGTAAATATCAGAGTGATCACGAATATTGTTTACTTAAGAAGTTGCATCTCCCCTTTACTGTATCTTTTTGCATTGGCATTGGCATTGGCTGTATGATTGATAGTGCTATTGGTATGCTACTATGGTTGCACCTTTTTTTTAACTGAGTTGATTTATTTAATTTGTATGACTTGGATTTTTCTTCCCAAGCTCTAAACTGAAGTTACAATGGATCCCCTTTGTCATCATTGCAGGTAGAAGAATTCAAAAAATTTGCCTCAAATCAAGATATATATAAAGGCATATGCTCCAAGATTGCTCCCTCTATATTTGGCCACGATGATGTCAAGAAGGCTGTTGCTTGTCTTCTCTTTGGAGGATCCCGGAAAGTAAGCTTCGTATCCTTAACTTCTATCCTTCAATATCCCTATTATCTACTGTCACCATAACTGGCTTCATTAATGTGTAGAATTTGCCTGATGGGGTGAAGTTAAGAGGTGATATTAATGTGTTGCTTCTTGGTGATCCATCTACTGCCAAGTCTCAGGTTAGTTACATGTATCTTTGATGGTTGAGGTTGCTGAAGTAGACTTATGCTTTGCCATCACCTTTTCCCCTGTTCTACATTTCATTTTAGGGTATTTATCTGGAATATTTTAATTGAAGATATTCCATACTGTAGTTTCTAGTGCTTCTCACGTGATTTGGCTCTTATTTTATGGTTACCTTGTACAGTTTCTCAAGTTTGTTGAGAAGACATCTCCAATAGCTGTTTACACTTCTGGAAAGGGATCATCAGCTGCTGGTCTTACGGCTTCTGTTATTCGAGATAATAGCTCTGTAAGTTCTTGATGTGCTTTGGAATCTGGTGGAGATAATTTTGTTTTACTAGCTGCTTTTTTAAGGAAAGTTTCCTTTACTCCACCTTTTTAAATGCAAAAAAGTTTCACATTGTTCATGTATGAAATGTCAGCGAGAATTTTATCTTGAAGGAGGAGCCATGGTTTTGGCAGATGGAGGTGTTGTATGTATTGACGAATTTGATAAGATGAGACCAGAGGATAGGTAAGTTGAATTAATGCTAAAACCTGTTAGGCCTTAGTGCCTTACTATGCGTGATGCTTATGAGGTTTTGGTCTGTATTTTTTAGGGTTGCTATTCATGAAGCAATGGAGCAGCAGACAATATCCATTGCCAAAGCTGGAATTACAACTGTTCTCAATTCCAGAACTTCAGTGCTTGCCGCTGCTAATCCTCCTTCAGGACGTTATGATGATCTTAAGGTCTGTACCTGCACATTTTTCCATTTTTGTCAATTTCTCGAAATTATGCTTGGTATTCCTTTGAAGCAACTGAAAGAATTATAACTACCTTGCAGACAGCACAGGATAATATCGATTTGCAGACTACAATTCTTTCAAGATTTGACTTGATCTTCATTGTAAAGGATATCAGAATGTATGACCAAGACAAGGTAGTCTGGTTATTTTGCTCACCTTAGATTTCCTCCCACAGTGACATTTAAGAATTGCTTGTCAGAACAGTTATTTCTTGATCACTAAACAGTAATTTTTCTGTTTTAGTGCTCTAAGGATAAAACTAAAGCACTCGTAGTTTTAACATGATTTCCAAGTGCTTCTACCAAGGGCTATGAATTCCATCTTCCTTTTACAGGTTATAGCAAGTCATATAATAAAAGTTCATGCATCAGCTCAGACAGCATCCAATGATCGTAGAACTCCTAAAGAAGAGAATTGGCTGAAAAGGTATATGTAAAATAAAGTCACTTTTTATTTTTGATAATTAAAGTGAAGTTTCTTGAACATATCCAACATGTATACTACATTGTATTTGCTGCTAAATCAAGTTAAATTTTCTAGGTATATACAATATTGTCGAACAGAATGCCATCCTCGCCTTTCAGAAGCTGCATGTGCTAAACTCCAGAGTGATTATGTTGATATCAGAAGGGTATTCTCAAACTTTAGTTCCATCCCAAATTTAACTAGCAAAAGAGCCCTTAGCACCCCCATTAGCATGAGAAGTTGGAACTTCAAATCTCAAGTTTTATGCTTACTAACATTAGTCATCAACATGGGTTACTATTGTAGGGAATGAGGCAGCAAGCGAATGAGACCGGAGAGAGTGCAGCAATTCCCATCACTGTGAGGCAGCTGGAGGCCATCATAAGGTTAAGCGAGGCTCTTGCAAAAATGAAATTGTAAGTATCGGATCTAGCAAAATCATGCTAGATCGCGAATGCTTGAATTGAACTCAAACAGGAAGTTAACCTACTTCGGTAATTTGATAAATATCTACCAGCCTATTTTGATATAAACCCTTTTTAACAGTTGAAATGTATTTTAGGTCACACGTTGCCACTGAAGGTGATGTAGCTGAAGCATTGAGACTTTTCAAAGTTTCCACCATGGATGCAGCGCGATCTGGAATAAACCAACATATTAACATCTCTCCTGATATGGCCAATGAGATCAAGGTTTCTAGACATTTTTGCTAAACTTGTTCTTGTACTCTTGTGATCTTTCTTATGTTAACAAATTTCGATGAATATATAGCAAGCGGAGAACCAGATAAAGAGAAGACTGGGAATCGGAAATCGCATATCGGAAAGAAGGCTGATTGATGATCTTACTAGAATGGGGATGAATGAATCAATTGTAAGCACTAAGCAGTTATCTTTAAAACGGAGTCATTGTTATATTTGTTGAACATACTATTCATTAGGGTTTGTTAAATATTTGGCAGGTAAGAAGAGCCATTCTAATCATGCACCAGAGAGGTGAAGTTGAATATCAACGAGAAAGGCATATTATTGTTCGTAAAGTATAATCTCGCTGTTGTAATATTTGGAAGCAAAGTTATCACCGGAGCAATCCTCGAGCCTCGTATTTTTCGGCAAGATGAAGATCCAAATTCCGATTGTACTCGGTTGTCTTGATCTGGAATGATCCGACTAGCAAAATGTTGTGTATTATATATGAATCAAAAGCCAATAGATTGGTAGATAATGTTCTGGAATTGAACATTAGGGGGTGAAACTGAAAACCCTTTAGTTGTTTTATGTTTATACTTATTTGTAAGATTTTTCGTTTTTATTGTTCACTCACTATTTTTTTAATTATTATTAGCGATTAGAATATTTGTTTAATGTAACAAATCAACCCAGGCAGAGAGATTTTCAACCGAAAAACAAACAGGAATGCAAATGCAAATTTGAAAATTTTTATAAATTTGTAAAAACCTAAAAAAAAAAACAAATCTGTAGTTCAATTTCTGATCGATTTCGGCCCTAACCGGAGTCTGCTACGTCAAATAATCCGCTCTATCTCGTCAACGGAATGGGTTTCAGGGGGTGCCGAAACGCCTTGTTTTGGTGCCACTAGTAGCGTCTCGCTCTCTCCCCTGAATGCGGTCTGAATTGAAGCAACGTAAACAAAGGAAATTTAATCAGAGGCCAAATACTACTACAAAAGTAGTTTTTAAAAATATAAACACTTATGTTATGTTGTTTAACCTTGCTCTGAACTATGTTCCCCCAGGCATCGCCGGTCAAAGCGTAGCGGATGATGAACTTGAGGATATCAAGAGGGATGTACGTAACAATGCCGAACACCCAGATCGCTCCCGCCCATCTCCATCCGATGCCTTCCATTCTGGCGAAGCCCCAGTTTGCATACACCGTAATCAAAGTCGCCACCTTGTTTAACAAGCCACATCAGAAGTTGTTTTAAATTTGGTTTTTTTGTGTACATACTTATATGTATACATATATATTATGGACTTACCAATTGTGCTAAGATGAAGGCGACGATAAGCAAGGGACAAGGGCACTCGACGAAAGACCAGCTCCTGGACCGTGTGACGAAGATGAGTGCTTGGCTGACGGAACTGACTTGAAGGTAGAGAGCTGAAGTAAGTGCTGCCTGACTATTATTGATTGGATTCACACCAAAAGTCCTCTGCAAAAATGAAACACCATATTGAGCATATTATATTTTTGTTCGGGGTACAAAGAATTATGAATTTGATGCACTGACGGTGAAGAAATCCGTATCGTGAACAAGCCAGAAAAAGAAGACGGTCACAATAGCCATGTAAGTTCCGAGGACAATCCCGGTGGCAAATATTTCATCCAGCTTCCACGAGTCGGGCTTTGGAGACGGCTTCACCCTATCCTTTGAGATGGTCATGATGGTTCCATCGTTGAGGATTGCAATGATCAACACCATGAACGGCGAGAAATCGAACTTCCAAATGAGTGCCACCAGCATGAATCCCATCACGATACGTATCGTGATGGACACGGCATATATGGTGTAGTTCTTCATCCTTTGGAAGATGGATCTGCTCGTCAACACTGCACTCACTATCACACTCAACCCTGGCTCGGTCAACACTATGTCGGAGGCACTCCTGGCTGCATCGGTCGAATCAGCCACAGCAATGCCGATATCCGCCTTCTTAAGTGCCGGGGCATCGTTCACACCGTCTCCGGTCATACCAACTATGTGGTTCCTTTCTTGCAGTCTTTTAACAATCTCGTACTTGTGCTCTGCATACAACAAATTTGATGTAATAACACAATAAATGAAATGGTTGAGACTTGAGATCATTTCATTCCAAATTCAAGAGAATTACCAGGGAAAACTCCTGCAAATCCATCAGCTTTCTCGATGAGATCATCGATCGGAATGTTAGCAATAGACTCATCCTGATACTGGCCGATTAGGCAAGAAGATGGATACATATTGGTCCCCATTCCAAGTCTCCGACCAGTCTCTTTACCGATGGCGAGCTGGTCACCGGTGATCATCTTAACACTGACACCAAGTTCAAGAGCCCGTTGAATAGTCTCGGCGCTGTCATGCCTCGGAGGATCAAACAGAGGCAATAGTCCCACAAACTCCCAAGGTCCTCCTGTGCTTTCCTTTGTTTTCTCTGGAATTGTCTGTGAAATATACACAATATGTTCATTAGCCAAATGAATTTTTTTTTCATATGGAATCAACTATATTCTTACCTGTCTAGCAACACCTAATGACCGAAGGCCACGGTTGGCGTAGCTTTCGATGACACTGAGCGCCTTTTTCCTCAAGCCCCCGGTCAGCCCGCAAAGATCAATAATCTGCAACGAGCCAAGATTAGAATTTCGGATTTAGAGACTAGAATTTCGAGATCAACAATGACCGTGGCTGCTTGTGTTGTATCTTACCTGCTCAGGAGCGCCCTTGCTGGCACGATGCCACTCGCCTTCGCTGTCGATGTAGGTAATGGCAGTGCGCTTATCAACAGGGTTGAAGGACAGGAAGTGTACCTCAGTGATTCCAGCCCTTGCCTATTGATTCATAAACAGCAAAATTTAGAAATCCGAATGAGCCGAACATCGATATTTCAAATGAAGAGCAGGTAAATGCAGGGCTGCATGAGATACCTGTTTGGGGTCACTCAACATCCCTACAATACAAGCATCGATGGCGTCCTGGTTTTCAACCCTGGACGCCCTCGCAGCGATCAGCATAAGGGTGTCGACGTCGACACCGCTTGCGAACACCTCGACAAGACTCTTGTCAACTGTTAGCTTGTTGAGGGTTAGAGTCCCGGTCTTGTCACTGCACAATATATCCATCCCCGCCATTTCTTCAATGGCAGTCATCCTCTTAGTAATGGCTCCTTGTTGCGACAACCGGTGGGAACCAATAGCCATTGTTACAGACAAAACTGTAGGCATTGCTATTGGGATTCCTCCGATGAGAAGCACCAACAGGTTGTCGATACCGTCTCGGTAATTCCTATGCTGAATCGGGTACATCACTATGATCTCAATCACCATTCCAATTCCAATAGAGAAGATACAAAAGTTACCAATGGATGTCAACACCTGCAACATTAAAACAACAAGAATCAATGTGTTATTACTTATTATTACATTGTGTGAAACATGTTCGGTTTTTGGACCATAAAATGTACCTGTTGGAAGTGACCAACGTTGTTGGTGCTGTCAACAAGGTGAGCAGCCTTCCCAAAGAAAGTATGGATACCGGTGGCAATAACAACGGCATCGATCTCGCCTTGTTTGCAGGTGGAACCAGAGAAGACATGATCACCGGGATTCTTTGTAACCGGTAGGGACTCGCCGGTTAAAGCTGCCTGATCGATTTTGAGAGTGTCGCCGTCCAAGAGGCGAGCATCTGCCGGGATGATATCTCCTAGTTTAACACTAATTATATCTCCGGGTACCAAAATTGATGCCTCTTGTTCACTCCATTTCCCATCTCGCAACACCTACAAAGTGCTCGATAACGTCGTATAAAATCATTGACGGAACATATATAAAGGGACACGAAATAAGTATACCTTTGTTTTGGGTGCTAGACCAGCCATCAAAGCAGCCGCGGCATTGCCGGCGGTGTTTTCCTCTATAAAACTAATGGTTGAATTGATGAAAAGCAAAGTAACTATACCAACGAAATCCGGCCAGTCAGGAGGCTTGCCACCGCCATTGGCCAAAACAATGGCCATGATGGCGGCAGCCTCCATCACCCACGACAGCGGATTCCACATAAAACCTAAGAACTTAAGGAATTTGCTCTCTTTTTTCTCTTCAAGCTTGTTAGGACCGAAAATGTTCAGCCTCTTCTCTCCTTCTTCTGTTGTCAAACCTTCTCTCGTGCATTTCAACACTTTAAAAACCTCTTCCACAGGGATTTTCTCCTACACAACAACAAAAAAACACATCAAAAACCAAACCCAACACGCAAAACGAAAAAAAGGGTTTTTCTTACAAGATCAACAGTCTCGTTTTTGATTTGCTCCAATGAGATATCACCATCGGAAGCCATTGGATTCAGACGATCAAAAACGAAGAACCAATTCCAAAAGAGGTCTCCGTTTATAAGAGAAGAAAGAAGAAAACTCTTGAATCAAAACCTTTATTTCCCCTTTTTTTTCCTTTTCTTTTTGTCTGAGTTTCTTCTTTCTTCAGGTCTAACCTCAGTCTTCCCTGTCCCCCATAAGACAGGGATGAATGTAATGAATGAGAAGAGGTGATCAGCTCTTTTCTCCCTCTCGCAAAGGGATTGAAATGTTTTTTGCCTTGAAAGTTATTTATTTATTTGCTTTTATAACTATCTCGGGAACAGGAACCAGGAGAGGGAGACAATAATATCTTTGAAACAAAGCTGGTTTATTTTGATGTTGGAGATTCCGTGGTCTGCCATGAGTTTCGGGGTTTTAGTTTCGCGGGTTTAGCTGTTTTATTACAGTATCTTACAAATTACAATAGATATGGTTTTTAACGGTTTATGTCAAGGACAGGTGTCAACTCCCCAACTGCTTTTCTTCCATCTTTCTTTCTGTCGTGTTTCTTTTAGTTACGATATCTCTTTTTTTAGCGACAAAGTTTTGATTAGCCGCTAAAAAGAAGTGGGAAGACCAAACAAGTACAACAGTGGTGGCTTTTTATAGGAGATGTGCAAAATATCAATTTGTTAGATAAAATCGATCAAATTAATTTCCTTTATGGGTTCTATTTATTTGGTTTCGAATAAATTAGTAATGCTATTTTTTATACTAATATATTCTAATTTAATCTACTGTAAAAAATGAAATAATGGATTTGTTTTTTTAATATGTTTATTCAACCTAAAATTTGAAGTCAAATTGATTAAAATTTACTATTCAACTTGAATTAGGAGTATTAAAAAAACTATAAAAATCAACTTGAATTAGGAGTATTGTTATTACAGTTAATATTTATAAATATTCAATCTAAAATAATTAATTAATAAATTGAATACCGATAATTATACAAAAAATTATCCAATAAACTTTTAGTTCTAAAATATTTTACAATATATAAAATTAATTAATCAGCAATATTTTAAACTATTTTACAATTGTATAATGCTATACTTTTAAGGCTTTTATTTTATTTTTTTGAATATCTGGTAAATATCTCGATTAAAAGAGTTTAACTAATTTTTAAAAAAAAGTTTGAGAACCTTTTAATTACTTGTTGACCGGTATATAACACAAATTGACCACATCGACAAAATCATCCGTGTAGACCGTTACATCAACAAAAGTTATTGATATAAATATTTATTAATTGTCCAATTAACATATTTAAAAGTTAAAATGGAATAAAGATATTATTTGGTTAAATTTCACAACTAGAATACAATTGGATATAAAAGATCACGAGGGACTTGATTGAATTTCTTGAAAAATATATTAGACTTATTCTACCAATAAGTCTTAACTAAATACCTTAATAAATTATTTTATTTTAAAAGAAAAATCTTTCCCGGCGAAATGGGAGCTAGTTCATATTAATTTCACTTTCATATTATAGGATAAACTACGTATCCACCGAATTATCAAACTCATCGATTAGCCCACTAAACTTATTAAGTTATTTTAACCATCACTTTTAAAAATTAATAAAAGGTAATAAAGGGATGACATGGCAATTTTACAAAAAAATTGTAAAATTACACATTTGGTCCCTGTTGTTTATTTATTAAATCAATTTGATCCTAGTTTTATTTTAATTAAATAAAATTAATCACCCAAATCCTGTAATCATCAACCATGTCTTCCATGAACATGCCTTCATACTCATCATGTCATGTAACTAATTACATCATAGCTATCATTGGTTATATCTAAGTTCTACAAAATCTCCATTCAACAAACAAACAAATGTAATGGAACCAGAGGCTGTTATGTATGGATTATCCATCTTGCTAAGCTCACTCGCGTAACACTGTTCATTCAAAGCTTGGGGCCTATAAATCATCCGTATCTAAACCGTATCCGGACACGGTTATGGAGATATGGCAAACAAATGACCCTTCATACACTAGAAATAACTTTAAAATGAAATCGAACATAAACATGTCAGACATGTATCCTTTGTCTAGAAACACACAAAGCATGTGCACTTTCAAGCAAACTTAAAAAGAAGTAACAGCCTCCAAAGCATCATAGTTATCTTCCTAATGTAAACCAGATGTCCACTATTCCTATTGGCTCAACATCGCATGTCGGCGGAATCATATAGGTTATGACTATTAACTAATAACTTCAAGTTCATTGATTCAGAACAACACTTTCAGATTCGGTCCGTTCGGATAAACTCAAGAAGGTCACTCTCAAGCACATAAAGATCATGCAAGTGAAAGCAGCTTAACATAACAAATAATAAACCCCACATCAAAAAGTGATATTCATTATCAAGATTCAAGCAGCCAAATGAAGATAAAATACGAAACTAAAAGCAGAACATATAAATGCTTGAACTATTGCCAAAAATCTCATCAAAATCTTTTAATTCAAGAACCCCTTCACCCTTGGTGGTTCCCTATATTAAACATCACAATGCCTGCAAATGAACTTGAAAAAAAAACAAAAAGCTTGCAATATAGAAGCTCACTGGTCTTAGAACCCTAGCTTGGTGCGGCGCCAATGCCTACGCTTAGCATTGTACCTGAAATTCAGAAACAAAAGAAATTCAAAAGAACCCATCAACAAAAGATCTGAAAATAGCTTAAAAGTGAAACCAAAACAAAAACTTGTAAACAAATTTAAGCAAAAACTGAAGAAAATATATTGACCTGATGGTGTTATCAGTGCGCATACGGATCCAGTAAGGGATGGGCCTATTCTGCCTCATCTTCTTGGCCAACTTCTTCTTGATCCTGAAAGTCTTGTGTGAAGGCTGCCATGTCAAAACAAACAAATCCAAACTATTCAGAGATTTACTTTCAAAACCAAAACTTTGGTTTCAATAAAGAGAGATAACCAACTATTTCCGTGCAAAGAAAATGAAAAGAAACAAAAAATCGAGCAACTCAAGCTTGAAACGAGTGAATCGATTGAAGGACGATGGCGAAAGGGAAGAGGAGATTACCATGATTTCCGGTTGGGAATTTGGAGGGAATGCGGCGCCAAGGAGAATGGAAGTTGTTCGCGTAATAAATTAGTGCTGCAATCGGTATTTTAGGGTTTACCTCGTTCAGCCTTTCATGGACTGTTAATTTTTGGCCCAAATTTATCTGGATTTCTTCGATTTATTTGTTTGGGCATTCTCCAATAGGATTTCTTGATCTGAAAGTTTCATGTTTATGAAATTACCCTAAAATCGAAAACAATAAAAGCAATACAAGCTATAACGGGTGAGTATTCCATCGAGTCAAGTTTAGTAAAAAAAATTAAGTTATTCGAGTTGAAGAGTTCTATTATATAACTCAAATTTTATTTGAATTTTTTTCGAGTCAAATTGAGATTATCAAATTCAAGTCGAGTTGTTCGAGTTTCTGTTCAAATTTAATTGTAAATATTTATAACGTTATAGATTATGATACTAATAGGTTCTAATTTAAACAACTTTCTATACCATATATGATATACATATATATTTCTTCATATTTTTTCCACATGTGATATACATTTATCAAGCAGAACGGAGAGACTTGACTCGAACCTGAAAATCGATCCTTTAATTACTAAAATTCTCGAGTTATTTGAATCTCATTTTATAACTAAAATTTTATTCTATTTTTTTTTTCAAGTTGAATTGAGTTTATAGAATTACGATTCAAGAATTCGGGTCAAATATTTTACATTGAGTAAAATATGCACTTTCCCTATTTTCATCTCTTGTAACCGAATATGCAGGCTTCTTAGGTGCAGAGATTGCAACACTACTTTCGTTCTTCAGAATCGAAAAAACCTCCACCATTGACGGTCTATCCGCAGCATTTTCCTGCACACACAGCAGCGCCACTTGCAGACATCGAATGAGCTTACACGACGAAGACGAATCATCGAGTGAAGCGTCGAAAAACTCTGCTCCTCGACCTTGTTTCCACAATTCATAAGCCTGGACATCATTCCAACATTGTACATTTTCCGAATATATGTGCCACACAAAGGAAAAAATGAGTGTCTCAAATGTTACTTACATATTCAAGAAGGTTCAAGTTTTCATGGCATCCATACATACTGGAATTCCTCTTGCCACTTATAATTTGCAGAAGTAAAACTCCGAAACTGTAAACGTCGTACTTGGTCGAGTATATTCCTCTCTTAACGTATTCCGGTGGAACGTAGCCACTGCATTGAATCAATGGATTAATAACAATAATATGGATCTGATATGTTCTATTTGAGACCACCTGGTTCACTTACTATGTCCCAACAATTCTGCCAGTGTTTGCTTCCAGTTCATCCTTCTTGAAAAACTTGGCCATACCGAAGTCGGATATTTTCGGGTTCATTTCATGATCTAACAGAATGTTGCTGGCCTTTATATCACGATGAACTATCGTGTAATTCGAGTATTCTTGGAGATATAGAAGCCCTTGAGTAATGCCTTCGATTATCGAAACTCGTCTTCTCCAATCTAACAGATGCCTTTTAACTGGATCTGCATCGATCAAATGTATAAACAATACATGTGTAATGAAATCACCAACATAGAATAAAAATGTACTTTAACAATACCATAGAGGTAGAAATCCAAGCTTTTGTTCGGCATGAACTCGTAAACCAGCATTTTTTCTTCCTTTCTCTGTACAAATTCCCAGAACTCGAACTAGATTCACATGTTGCAGACGAGCTGTAAGAGTGACCTCATTTTTGAACTCCTCGAACCCTTGATTCGAGCTTTTTGAGAGCCTCTTCACTGCTATTTCCTGCCCCTTTGGTAACTTTCCCTGCAAGAATAATTTCATAGTTCAAATGTCCTTGGAATTTCGGTCTCCTGCAGGAATGCAGCCGACATAAGGTTCTTCGATTTCGAATGCATTATCGAAGATTGCTGCAATTTCCTCAGCAATAGCTAATTGAGTAATAGTACATTACCTTGTAAACAGGTCCATATCCACCCTCTCCAAGCTTATTCTCATATGAAAAGTTATTTGTGGAAGCTTTAATGCTAGAGAAACTGAAAATTTGGAGATTAGGATCATCACTTTCATGCTTTTTTCCAGCTGATAGTTTGGTTTTTATCCAAGAAACCGACATTTTCGCAACACCCGAAAGCACTGCAGTCGAAACCTTGTTGAATTAATGTACGATTATCATATCGAATCATTGCAAATTCTCACATGTCCAATAAGTTACCTTGTGATTTGCACATTTTCTTTTGCAGGTAACAGATAATCACCATCATCAGTAGAAAAATTGTAGCAGCCGTGACCGAAACAATCACCGAAAACCGGGGTTTCTTCTGCTGACTAGTGCCTATACCATAAGCTGTGGAACATTTAAACATTATTCATTCCATTACAGTGCAATGTTTTGCAAGGATTTCAAAACATTATCAAACTAAGCTCTGTTTTTTAATCTTTTAGCATGGAAACAGACATGATAATGCCAAGACACCCTTATTTTCTACGAAAATCGATATGTTCTAACATAGAGAGCAGAGTTTCCATATAAACCAAAGGGAGATAACTGTCTTACCAGCTTGTGAAAGCACCCAATTATCGTCATTGGAGAGTTGAAAGGCATTGTAACCAAGTAGACCCTTTACCTTGGCATAAGAAACCTTAGCTTTAATGGCTTCCACATCATCGAAATTAATCCAATTCTATCCGATTTTGCAGAAATTCACCACATAAGTAGAGTTATACACCGGTTCCACGCCATAACCATAGTTTCGAATGAATGATTTGATTAACTTGTACCCCATCGAACCATCAATCGTGATAGCCGGCCCCGAAGCTGCCGAACCGATGCCGTTGCCATTGCCACCGGAGTTAACAAGTACCCATCCAAAGCCATGGTAAGGCAAACCTAAAACTAGCTTTTCAGCAGGAAATCCTGTCTTTAACCATTCCTTAATACCAGCATGGATCATATAAAGCTGCATGAAAACCAGTAAACCGGTCCACTGTTGGCACATAGTAATCATATGCTATAATATTCAACCAATCCAGGTTTCGCTATGTAGGCTCAATAGGATAACTCACTGAGTTAACATTTGGCAACCGATGAGTCGACATAGTTAACAGCAACCGAGTCTTACCCGAGTTTCTCGACTCAGAATCTACCTCAACTCGCCACTCATCCAAAAAAATACCCAAACTAGTCATATTGGTGACATTTCTAAGCTCAACCCCACAAAGGTCTAAACCATGAAAACCATAAAGCCTGGCTGTTTTGATTGAAGATTCAATGAAAGATTTTCTATGGGAAGTTTCATTAATCATCAAAGAGAAGGCTGTCGACTCAGTTCTTCCGACCCAAATCGATAAGAGTGTAGTAACCGACGGATTCTTTAGTTTTACAGTATTAGTGAAGCTAGAGAAAGGTTGTTGATTTGAAGAGTTGATAAAAAGCTGATATGAGGTTGAGTTTACTAAAGCAAAAGCGCAGAAAAGATGAGTGAAAAGGTCAGATTTTATGTCGGAAACAGGAAGGGAACCGCTAGAATCCCAGTAAGCAGCTTTGATCCATGTTTGTGAGCTTGAGCTTTGCAGTTTAAATGAGAGAAACATCAAGAGGAGGAGGAAGAAGAAGGGTTTATCAGAAGCCATTGAAAAGCAATCTCTTGCTTTGAAAGTACTAGATACGTGGAGGTTGTGTAATATGTAAGGCGAAATCTCCAGGTCTAGATTACGTAAAATAGAAGTCTCTTGCTTTGACGATAAAATGCAATTGTACAGTTTGTTTTCACGTTGTTTGGAGAAAATAGAAGTCTTTGAACGATGTTGAACTTCATGAAGTCTTGAAAGAGAGTTTTCATACGGAAAATGGAAAGGCAGACTAGTCTACATATGTCGCAACATTCTTGGCTGAAATTTATTTATACGATAATGGGTCGGACTGATAAAATTGAATATTGTATAGATTCGTCATGAGACGGGTTTTTTTTACTTTCTATATTTAAAATTTTGATATTATTTAAGTGATCTAACGCATCATGTTGTAAGCCTGTACCAACAAAGAGTAGATAAAAAAATATCTTTTAATAAATTGAATTTCGATTTCAACATTCAAATTGAAGAACGTTTGAAATTCAGTCAAACTAATTACTTATCTCTTTTGTTGAAAAAAGAATGCATCCTATTCACTTTTAAGTTCTAATTTTAAACCTCAAATTTAATTTTGCAATTTTGAGACATATATAAAAACATTAAAAAGAACCAAAATTTTGGCTGAATTGGAGGTTTCATTTTATCTACCATATTCAAATTGCCTTACCATAAACTAAAAGAGGAAAATCTCATATGACATCTTCCATTATGTGGGGATGAAAAAGTCTGTTATTAAATTATGTATCCTTTAGTATTAGGGATGGCAATGGATCGAACTTGAATTGAATTGTATAAAATTTAAGTTTGAATCCGTTACAATCAGACTCGGATATTTTTTTTGAATTTGAATTCAGATTTTTTTCAAACGGATTTGGATCGGATTCGGATTTTTTTCAACCGCATTTAGATCAGAGTTTTTGGATTCGGATTAAATTGTCATCCCTAGTCTTGACCCAAGTCTGAGGGGTAGATTCGCGAATTTTAGCGTCTTTAGGGTATATTGTGTTTTGGCCCTCTAATAATTTTATTTTAGTGCAAATCAGTCCATAATTTTGTATATTTAATTTCTTACGCATTTAATTTATGCTATTTAATTTTACACTTGTTCATATTTATTCCTTGTTTGTTGACTACATTTAATTTTTTGTGATTATTATTTATGCTTTTAATTTGCTTTCTATTTTAATTCATAAGTTATCTATCAATTGCACATTACCTACTATTTCATTCACTAACTTCCTTAATTTTTAGTAATTCATTGATATTTACATTTATTTGTTTCTCTATTGCATTTATGGATTGGATGCGTCGGATTCAGATCGGACATGGATTTGGATCGGATTCGGATCTTGGCATGATCCATATCCAATCCATCTCCTATTAGGACTCAGACATTTTACTCGAATTCGAATTCGGATTTTTTTCAATCGAATATGGATCAGATAAATTCCTTCGGATCGTATCGGATTCGGATCAAATTGCCATCCCTATTTGATACTTTTATTTTAAAAAAGTTTAAAGTTAAGGGTTAACTATTGACTATTGACTAATGAAACCTCTCAATTCCAACTCCACTTTTGTAGTAAATCATGGGAACTGAATGACCACGAAACCCCACGGATCGGACTGCCTGCCGATGGAGTTGAACGGAAAATGGACTTTGAAATCGTAGCATATAACGATGAACCCTAAACTCACATATTCAAAGACGAAGTCAAAAGTCAAGATTAAGGGGCTAGTGTATAATTTAACCATAAAAATGAGGGACAAAGTTTAAAAGAAATAAAAATTGAGTGTTTGTGAATTTTCTATTGTATTTTTAGTTTTTTACCATCGCCGGTTAGTCAGCAGGATTTTCCTACATACATAGCAGTGCTACTTGCATATATATATAATGAGCTTACAAGATACCTTAATTTTCGAAACTATTAGTTGGGTTTTAAAACCCTAAACCTGGCACATTTCTTGCTTCACAAGCCATGGACAAATGATCACTTGTCCAACGATAAAATCTTATGAGCATAGATTCAAACATCAACATCACAGTCTAAAATTTTCATAAGAGTCTAAAATTTAGCTAGTTTAACACACATATGCCATTTCCACTACTAAATATGTCCTTACTTACATATCTTGTAACTGAAAATGCAGGCTGCATAGGTGTAGAGAATAGAGATTGCAACACTGCTTTCGATCTTGAGATTCGTAAAAACTTCCACCATAGACGGACTATCTGCAGCATTTCCCGGCACACACAGCAGGGATACTTCAACTTGCATGCATCATTCTTGTCTACCTGAAAGAGCACAAAAGTTCAAAAAAAAAGTGACAGATTTTTACATGAGAAAACCCCAGAAGTAAAAGAAACCAAACAAATGAGGCGAGAAAAAAATCCTAGTTAATAAGAAGGTCGGATGTTTGGTCCATGTTCAACGCACCAGTTCCGATTGCAAATTGACAGAGTCTTGATGCAATCAACTCAACTCTCTCATCTTGATCACCTTTCATATGAGCAATGTGACTGATCTGAGTTATATCTCCAGGACCGCCAACTCCTATCTTTTTCGCAACTCTTGCTAAGATAGCTACCAAGTAGGGACACTTTTTCGTTTGGACTCCAACAAACCTATTGGCATAAAAAATCCTAGCATATTTCCACAGACTTCCTTTTGACGCCACAGCTTTCTCTTCCGGTGTTTCAGGAAACTCATAGTGAGCCCGAATGTATCCAATAGTTTTCAATGCTTCCGCTGTTACCGGAAAGCGTAACATGTCCATTACTTCAGAAGTACTCAAACTCAATTTTTCAGCACAACTCATAAACAGCGGATATGCATGCATTCCAGTAAAAGCTAAATGCTGTTCAAAGAGCATTTTACACATGCCTTGATCAATTTCCTTCAAATCTTTCATCCCAACTAAGAACGGCGCAACACTAAATTTCAGAACATTATTCGCATGAATCATATTTCGAATCGCTTTGACACAATTAGCATCCGGTTTGAAGAACATGGGGAAATCTTTCCGATAATAACTGTTAAAGCTTCTAGTAATATGATTCCATGATTTAAGGTAATTCTCATCGGATTTGGTAACTAACCTTAGAGCCGACGCACAAATATAACTCATATAAGCTTCAAACCAATCATCATCCATCCCTCTAGGTCTTTCGATATTCGAGCTAGTACCAGCAAAGTATAGATTTGTACTATCCAAATTGTCAAATGTAGTGTGCTTACCGGGATTTAGATAAACATCTTGTTCAAAACACAAGGCGGATGGATTAATGGCGGATCTAAGACCCCACGCACATTGGAAAACGGCTGCAATCCCTCTAGAACTTACTCCGGCGCAAAAAGTAGCACTAACCAGGCGGAGAATATCAGCTCTTGTTGTTCTGTCCAGTTCGTCCCATCTGGTGAGTCTTAGCCTTCCGATAGTCTTCAGATCGTCATCTTCCCAAATGTCTGAGCCTGGAACATCATGAGGGTGGCGTAGAAGTACAATTCCCTCTAAACCTTTATATATATCTCTTTCTTCAAGAAGGTTGAGGTCCAGGCATCTTTCTTCTCGAATCGGAGTCTGAGCAGCTTTGCCTTGTTTGTTTCCATCTTTTCCAGTTGAAGCCATTTTCTCTGATGAATTAGGGTTAGAAAATCACCTGAAACAAAATGAATTGAATAAGTAGTATTGAAATTTCATTAATGGATCCGATAGAAAACGTAATCTGGCCCAATACAAACAAATTAACATTTACAGGCCTAGACTAACTGACTCAAGAGATGAATTGTTTTAAAATTTTGGAAAAATTTTAATAAATTATCTTATAGTTTTAAGGTTTAGGGAACTAGTTTAGGGCTTTAAAATTTAAAGTTTATGGTTAAAATTTAAAATTTATAAATTAAAGCTTAAATTCTTTCCATATTATCCTAAACACCAAACCTTGACCTCTAAATCTTAAATTCTAACCCTAAACTCTAAATTCCAACCATCATCCCTAAAATCTAAATTCATGCACTTAAACCTATAAATCCTACCCTTAAACTAAATCCATAAACCCTAAAATTAAAACACTTATAAAAAAATTTAATATCCACTGTCCGTGTATTAAATATATAGACGTAAATAATAACATTTTAAAATTAAATTTGATCCAATATATACAAGTAAATCTTCGGTTATCCACGTCACTCCTCCAATTGACATTTGAATAGGAAACAAGTGGTGAGACAAGACCGTAAATGGATATAAATTTGAATATGAAGTGTCGAGGGAGACTTTTTTTTTTGTTCAAAAAGTGTCGATGAAGACTCATAATATAATTTTTCCTTCAATTATAACACCTCGCTCCCTCGATTAGTATTCGAATAGGAAACGAGTGGTTGGAAACTTGGACATGCCCGTAAATAAAAATGAATGCGAACGAATGTATTTTTTTTTGAATCTATTTATTTATGGGAAAAATATCTGACAGTGAAACGAATTTTTTTACAAAAAGCTTTAATTTTAGGGTGTTAGGGTTTGTTTTAGGGTTTGAGATTTAAAAGTTTAAGAATAAAATCTAGTGTTTAAGATTAGAATTTAGAGTTTAGCTTTTAGGATAATATGATTAGGAATTTAAGTTTTATTTAGATTTTAACCTATAAACATTAAATTTTAACCCTAAATTATAACTACATCCCTTAAATTCAAAACTTTAACACTTAAACCCCTAAACAAAATCTCTAAACTCAAAAACTAAGACTCTTGTAGAAACCCTAATCCTTATTTATATTTTAAAATTGAATTCATCTTTGCATATATCTAATGAGCTTACATGTAGGGGTGAACAAAACTCGACTAGACTCGAGCCGAAAATATTCGACTCGTCTTGACTCGACTCGAAATTTCATAAACTCGAATGACTTGAAAAAATTTCAAATAAAGTTTGAGTTGTAAAATGAAAATTCAAATAACTCAAAATTTTTAGTAATTAGTGGGTTTATTTTTAAGTTCGAAATGAGTCCCTCAATTTTATACTAATATATAAAAATATGAAGAAATATTGTCCCATATGAAAAAATATGAAGAAATATATATATGTGCATATCTTATATAATTAGAGAAAATAGTTTAAATTGAAATCAAACCGTACTATAACATGATAAATAATTACAATTAAATTTTTATAGGAACTCGAAAACTCGAGTCGAATTTCTTAAACTCGACTCAAATCGAAAAAATTTCAAATAAAGTTTGAGTTGTAAAATATAATGCGTCAACTCGAATAACTTGAAATTTTTTGACTCAATCGAACGCTCGCCACTACTTACATGAAAAATGAATAGTCCGGTAATGCATCGGAAAACCCTGATCCTTGACATTATTTCCACAATTCTTATGTGACTGGACATCATTCAACATTATACGTTTTCAGATATTTGTACTGCAAAACGGGGGGAAAAAAGGTGTCTCAAGAGTTACTTACATATTCATGACGATTCAAGTTTTCAGTGCATCCATAGATATTGGAATTCCTCTTGCCACTTATAATTTGCAGAAGTAAAACTCCGAAACTATAAACATCGTACTCGGTCGAGTATATTCCGTTCTTAACGTATTCCGGAGGAACATAACAACTGCATTGAATCAATGAATCAATAACAATAATATGGACGCAATGCATAAGAAATAAGGAAAACGATCAGATATGTTCCATTTGCGACCATCTGGTTTCTGTCACTGTTTGCTTCAAGTTCCATCCTTTATAAAAAACTAGGCCATGCCAAAATCTGATAATTTAGGGTTCATTTCATAATCTAACAAAATGTTTTCTCGCTTTAATAAGAAACTCGACATCAATTATCGAAACTCGACTTCTCCAGTCTAATATAGATCTGCATCGGTTACGTGTATGAACAATATATGTCATTTTTGCATAAGAAGTTTAGGATAAGTTGATAAAACCACCAACAGGGAATAACATGTCATAAAAATGTTGTTAACAGTACCATAGAGGTAGAAATCCAAGCTTTTGTTCTGCACATGCCATTTACACTACTAAATCTGCCCTCTCTTGTAACTGAATATGCAGGCTGCTAAGGTGTAGAGATTGCAACACTGCTTTCGTTCTTGAGAATGTAAAAACGTCCACCATAGACGGACTACCTGCAGCATTTTCCGGCACACAGCAGGGCTACTTGCATACATCTAATGAGCATACACGACAAAGATGAATCTTCCAGTGACTCATCGAAAAACACTGCTCCTCAAACTTGTAATTTCGAATGACAAGACATCATTCTTGTCTACCTGAAAGAGCACAAAAAGTCATAAAAAAAAGTGACAGATAGCAATATGAGACAGCATCAGAAGTAAAAGAAACCAAACAAATGAGACAAGAAAAAAACATGGAGACAATGGAGCTACAAGCCCAGTGTTGTCATGGGCGCCAAGCTTGGCGCTTTCAAGTCAACGCACCAGTTCCGATTGCCAACTGACAGAATCTCGATGCAAGCAACTCAACTCTCTCAGCTTCAGCACCTTTCATATGAGCAATGTGTCGGATCTGAGTTACATCTCAGGGACCGTCAACTCCTATCTTTTTCGCAACTCTTGCTAAGATAGCTACCAAGAAAGGACAGTTTTTGGTTTGGATTCCAACAAATTTACGGGCATCAAAAATCCTAGCATATTTCCATAGACTTCCTTTCGAAGCCACTGCTCTTTCTTCTGGTGTTCCAGGAGACTCGTAGTGAGCCCGAATGTATCAAATTGTTTTCAACGCTTCCCTGGTCATCGGATGGACCAATATGTCCACAACTTCAGAAGTAGTTAAACCCAGTTTTTCAGCACAATTCACAAACAGGGGAAATGCATGCATTCCAGTAAAAGCTAAATGCTGTTCAAAGAGCATTTTACACATGCCCTGATCAATTTCCTTCAAATCTTTCATCCCAACTAAGAATGGTGCAACACTACATTTCAAAACACTATTTGCTTGAATCATATCTCGAATCCCTTTAACACAATTAGCATCCGGTTTGAAGAACATGGGGAAATCTTTCCCATAATAACTGTTAAAGCTTCTAGTAATATGTCCCCATGATTTAAGGTAATTCTCATCAGATTTTGTAACTAATCTTAGAGCCGACGCACATATATAACTCATGTAAACATCAAACCATGCATCATCCATACCTCTAGGTCTTTCAATAGTGGTGCTGATTCCAGCAGAGTGTACAGTGGAATTACGCAACTTTTCATATGAAACGTGCTTACCGGGATTGAGATAAACATCTTGTTCAAAACACAAGGCGGGTGGATTCATGGCGGATCTAAGGCCCCATGCGCATTGGAAAACGGCTGCAATTCCTCTTGCACTTACTCCGACGCAAAACGTAGCACTAACCAGGCGGAGAATATCAGCTCTTGTTGTTCCGTCCAGTTCGTCCCATCTGGTGAATCTTAGCCTTCCGATGGTCTTCAGATCGTCGTCTTCCCAAATGTCTGAGCCTTGCACGTCAGGGTCCCTTGGAACTACAATTCCCTTTACTCTTTTATATTGTTCTAATATTTCAGGGTTTAGAAGTTGTCTTACTTCAGATGAAGACATTTTCTCTGGCGCCGTCGCAAGAACGACGGTGATAGTTTGAGAAGAATGGAAGAGAGTGGGTGTGTTGAATTAGGGTTAGGAAATCTCCTGAAACAAAATGAATTGAATAAGTACTGAATTTCCATTAATGGATCCGGTAGAAAACGTAATCTGGCCCAATACAAACAAATTAACATTTACAGGCCTAGACTAACTGACTCAAGAGACGAAATGTTTTAAAATTGGCTTATGGGTATCATAATAAACTTTTAAAAAAAATAATTAAGTCTCTAAATATTTTTTACCCAATTAAACTCTTATATTCTACAATTTCATCAATCCATCCCTTTAAACAATATTAAATGTTAAATCTAATAATTTTTAGATTAATTTGTATAACGTGTCGTGTTATTGTATTATCACTTGGTATTTTTTGGGTTTTTTTGTTTTATTTAAAAAATTCTTCAAAAGTTCTATAAATTCTAAGAAAACTTATAGAAATTGAAAAAAAAAAACTAAAAAAAACTGTAAATGTCAATGACATAACTGTATTGTATCACTAGACAGTAATATTTTAAGAAAAAAATCGTTAAATTTGGTCAAATGACTTAATTGATGAAAATTTGAAGTATAAGCTTAATCAGGTAAAAAAAGTTGGGTAAACTACACAGATGATCACTGAACTATGGGTTTGGTGTCAAAATGACCACTATATTATTTTTTTCGGCAAATGCACCACACAACTATTTAAATGGTTATATTTTAGCCACACGCCGTTAAAAAACGAAAAAGTTGACGGAACTGTTAAAAAATTGGTATAATTACTATGAAATAAATCTTTAATATATATTTAAATAGTATTAGTGTCCAGAAAAATTGAAGAAAAACGAAATTCAAGCTTTTGCTTATAAAGGGATTCGAACCTGCGTGTGATAAGAAGAAAAGAAGTGGCTCAGGCACTACACCAAGCACATCTTGGTGCTTTAATTTTCCAAATTAAATATATGTGTCTTACATTTTCTACTTTCATTCTTTTAATTTAACATATATAATCATCGAATTAATTTCTTATATATAGACCTTAAACCCTAACCTTAGACCCTAAATATTTCAAATTAATTTCACATATATAAACCCTAAACCTTAAATATTTCAAATTAATTTGAAATATTTAAGGTTTAGGGTTTATATATGTGTGAAATTAATTTGAAATATTTATGGTTTAGGGCTTGCTATTTAGGGTTTAGGGTTTAAGGTTTATATATGTTAAATTAATTTGAAATATCTAGTGTGAAATTAATTTGAAATATTTAGGGCTTAGGGTTATAAATTAGTGAACTTAATGTTTAGGGTTTGGGCTTTAAGCTTATAGGTGTAAAAACCAAGAAGAGATATATAAAACGTCTAGTGATTTGTAGCACAAAGATGTGCTTGGTGGAGTGGCTAAGCCAATACTTTTCTTCCTATTACATGCAGGTTTGAATCCCCTTTTAAGCAAAAGCTTGAATTTTCTTAGATTAAAGACTTCCAATAAGGTGATGACACATGTTACCATCTTATTGAATAATTAATTTATTTTATTAGATTAAAATTAGGACTAAATTGATATATTGTGACACGCGTCGTATAGTGTAAAAAATAAAACCTTAAACTCAAATAAATAAGATTTAAAATAATATAGCGAGAGTAAGGGTCGATCCGCAGGGAATAGGAACTCTAACACCTTCCGTTCTGATTTAGACCAATAACCTGTAGAAAATAAAGGGGGGATTTTAGATAAGTGATTTGAATGAGAAAAATAATAAGAACGTAAAAATAAATATTGAAAATGAATTATAGATTAAAATAGCCTCAAGCCACGCTTTGCCACGACATATTCGATCACTGAAGTTGATTTTTCTTCGACTTTCCTGCAGGTTACAGTCTACAAGGCCCAACCCTTGCAACTTACTTCTCGTTGGTAAATTCGACTCCCAGGGCAATCCTTGAAGTCAAACTTTAGTGAATTAGCTACGACAATCGATGCTAACTCAAATCTGAGTTAGTGCTGGAGAAGCCCGTGCTCGGATAATCGTCTCGATGAGAATTGTTTCCGATTTTTGATTCCCCTTAGTGGACCGCCACTAAGTTTGTTCTTAGGGAGTTGAATCGGCTACAAGCTTTTCCTCGTCCCCAACGATGGATCTAAACCACTTCAACCCGATGCGCGCTCTCGAAATGAAACAATTGCGATGCCTAAAGATTAGGCCGATTGCCTAATCAATTTTACAGATAATCTAAAAAGGAGTTGTTGAAGGATTGAAGTATTTTCCTAATCTCACGAGGTTTGTCGGGTTTGACGTTGCTTTTGGCTAAAGGGAATTTAGTTAAGCATGGTTGGTGAAAAAACCATACTTAATTAAACAAAGAAAAAAATGGAGAAAAATGAAATGGAAAAAAAATGAAGAACTCTTATTAATCTTAACGAAGAAGAGAACAATGGAATGATTAATGATTTAATTCACCCCCAAAGTGGAGTATTTATAGTAGTTGAAAAACCCTAAAAACCTAAGATGATAAACCTAAATTTAAATTAAATTACATAAGATAAATATCCAAGTTTTGAAATTTAAAATAAAAATCCGGATAATAAGCTATCTGATAAGTGGACTGATAAGTTATCTGAGTTGCTGATGTCATCTTCTAGAAGGTGCTGACGTGGCGCCTAGTCAGCATTCATGCCCTGGTTCATGCCCATGAATCTGTCCACGACTCCAGTATTTTCTGCAGCATTTCAACTTATTTCCAACATTACGTAACCTGCACGAGAACAACATAAAAACAGTCCAATTAAGTCCTTCAAACATATATTCGATCAAAATTAAGACTAAAAACATAACCAAAATAAATACTTATCAAATTCCCCCTCACTTATCCGATGCTTGTCCTCAAGTATCCCAAAATTAAACAAACTTAAGTTCAAGTTTCTATCCGTAATTTCACCAAGTCTCAAAGGTTTCAATATGATTAAGTATCTAAATATGAAAGAAAACTAAGGAGCAAAAATAGATAAATGGCAAGGTTAATAATTTAAAGCAAAAACGACATTCTAAAACCCTGCTAACATCAATGATGCAAACCAAGTACCCTCACAAGGAATCGCTCATGTCACTCAAAGTGTTTAAGGGTAGAGAAAAAAAATCACTCGAGCCAAAGCTAATTAGAGCATAACCATAGGCTTGTGTTTAAATCTAATCCCCACTACTAAAGTGAATATGATGCAAAAATCAAGAGGTCTTAAAGAAGGGTTGTAATGGGGCTAAGGTAAGGGTAGGATAAAGGCTGGAAAAAATAAGGGTTAAAATTCAAGACAAAAAAATCATCCCAAAAAATATATATTCGAAACTGTTTTTTTTTCATTCGAACTGAAACTGTTTTGCAGTGTATTTTTCTTTTCGAACTGTACTGTTTTTTTTTCTGCAGACTCGAACAATTTCCTGCACTTTTTCCTCTCTTTTTTTCTGCACTGCATATTCGAACAGTTCTGCACAGTATATTCAAATCAATTCTGCACAGTTTTTTTTCTGCACAGTATATTTTCTGTTGCTGCACTGCACTCATTCGAATCTGTTTTTTTTAAGACGATTTTTGTCTTGAAAAAGGGACAAAAATAATGGAATTTAAAAAATGGATTAGGCTTAAAAAATGTGGTGATCAAGAAAAAGGCCAAGGCTCAAAAATTGGTTCACTAGGGGAAATTAATTAAAGGGTAGGCAATTTATTTGGGAAGAGAAATGGTTAAAACCTAGTGCCTCTATCATATTAAAGCATCATAATCAATCAATGTAATCTCAAAAAGAATTTAAAAACAAGTTCTAGAATGCAACTAATTTAGCTAGGCACACTCAAAGAAACAAAGAGCAAATATAATGTATGCTCATTAGGCTCAAAAACTCACAAATCTATCTTTGTGTACTTAAGTAAGCATCATGTGAAGTAGAGAAAAAATGTCATATAAAGGATTTTAATAAAAAAATAATCATGCCAAAATCTACCATGCAACCTAGAATTTTCTAACAAGATAGATACAAAACCATATGAAAACAGTGAGACAAGGCAAAACTAAGGATTAAACGAAGAACTTAAATTAATAAAATCAAGAGAACAAGAGAACAACCAAACGAATAAGCAATATGAAAATTTGACAAGCATATATCCCTCCCCTCACTTAAATCATTTTGCCTCAAAATGAACATAAAATAAAATACAAAAGAGAGAGGGTGAAAATACTCCCCGATTGCAGAAGAACATGTTTCAGTAGTGGGCTCCGAGTCTGGTGTAAGGGCGGAGGCGAGCTTGCTCTCGAGTTCAGGTCATGGTGGTGGTAATGGTGGATGATCGGGTGATGAAGGTTGAAGATGAAGTGATAATGGCGGCTGCAGAATAAAGAAAAATGTAAGGGAAAAAATATGTTAGTTTTTTTTTTATATAAAAGGATAATTAAAAATTTGTAAAAGGATAATTTTATTTTAAAATTTTAGATATAGTTGATAAAGATATATATATATATATATTAATAATTTAAAAGATATATATATATATATATATATAGTATGATTTAAAAATAAATAATAATTGAAGATAATAAAGGTAAACCACCAAGGGTTAAATTTAAAAATAAGATAATAGATAGATAAAGATATATATATATATATTTAATTTACTTAAATCTAAAAAAATATATATAATAAATAATATATTATAAATAATATATAATAAATAATATATAATAAATTTAAATTAATAATAATAACTATATTATTAGGGGGAAGTTAATAGTAAAAAAATGTTAAAAAGAAAAGATAAAAGAGAAGTAGACGTGAGTTTTAAAAAAAATAAAGAAAATAAGAATAAATTTAAAACTGAAAAATTAAAATAAATAAATAAATAAAGAAAATGGGTTGCCTCCCATGTAGCGCTTTATTTAACGTCATTTAGCTCGACGACCTGGTTCAGACTACAAGCATTGAGACAAATACTTCTTCCAGTTCTTGCGCTTTATCCAACTGAGTATTTCCCTACGAGAAATTTTGCGATTATGGAGTTTTTTTTACTGGAAAAATTTCTCTTTCACTCTTCAATTTATCTGGAGGTAATTTTAACTCCAAATTCAATTATTGCAAAATGAAAGAAAACATTTTAGATTTTGATGGAGTTAGGCGTAAATTAGAATGAACAGAGGAAACATTTTTCAACTCCTTAATTCCTTTGTCGTGAACCTTCAAATCCCTGTACGAATCACCAACATATTTAGATTCTATAAATTCTTCAACGCCAGGCTCAATAACATCTATAAAATTTATACTAGCAACATTATCAGGATGTCGCATCGCTTTGTAAACATCAAATTTTACGATCTCACCATCAAACTCCATTGTAAGAATTCCGCTTCTCACATCGATTTTCGTATTTGCAGTACTTAAAAATGGTCGACCAAGGAGGATTTCGGAAGAATTATTAGTCCAATCGTTTTCCATGTCTATGATATAGAAATCTGCCGGAAAGATTAAATCTTTTACCTTTACCAGAACATTCTCTAGCAATCCTTCCGGGTAAATTATTGATCTGTCCGCTAGTTGTATGGTTACTTTTGTATCCTTCAAAGGCTCAGCAGAAAGTGAGTTATAAAATGAAAGGGGCATAACATTAATAGAGGCCCTTAAGTCACACATTACTCGTTTAATACCCACTTTACCGATTTTGCAGGGAATGGAGAACATACCCTGGTCCTTCAATTTTGGTGGCAACTTTCGCTAGAAGACCGCCGATACATGTTCTCCTAGATTAACCTTTTCAATTCCTATAAGACGACGTTTGTTAGTACATAAATCTTTCAAAAATTTAGCATACCTTGGGATTTTTCGGATTACGTCAAGGAGTGGGATATTGATTTCCACTTTTTGAAACATATCTAGGATCTCCTTTTCTTCGGCTTGTTTATCTTTCTTCACTAATCTCGATGGGAAGAGAGGTGGCACGTCATAGGGGGATGGTTTAGGGGTCAGGTTCGGTGTATTTTTTTAACGGGAGATGTTGTCTTTTCTTTACCTTTCTGTACGCCATCTTCTTTAGCTTTAGGTTCGATGATTGTACCGCTTCGTAGAGTGATAGCGTTCACATTCTCTCTTGGATTAGGCTCCGTTTGAGAAGGTAATTTCCCTTTGGATTCTAAGCGACTTACCGCTAACGCCAGTTGACTTATTTGTTTGACAATTGATTCAAAGTGAGCTTCGGTCTTTAATTGAAATTTTTCTTGGGCTAGCGCTAACTTTTCAATAATTGTCTCCAACGATGGCTTCTGCGGTTGATATTGTTATGGTGCAATTGGTTGATAAGCTTGATTTGGCCTTTGGTTTTGTGTGTAACCGAAGTTTGATTGGTTTCTACATCCCGAATTATATGCATTTCCTATGGCATTGGCTTGGGCGACATAATCTTCTTGAATCATCGGACAACAGTCTGTCGGATGTTCTGGGCTGGTACAGACTCCACAAAGTCTAGCTGTTTGTCTCTTATCTGAAACAAGAGTTTGCACTATTTCAGCTAATTTATCGATTTTGTTCTCTAATGAAACTGTACTTACCTCGCGAACCCTTCGAGATGGTTCGCTAGACTGATTGAATCTTTGAGAGTTGGCGGCCATGGTTGATATCAGTGTTTTAGCCGCTGTTGGTGTCATGTTGACTAAAGCTCCGCCACTAGCTGCATCTATTATTTTCATATCCATAGGCGTCAATCCTTCATAAAAATACTGGAGGAGGGTTTGTTCCGACAATCCATGTTGTGGACAATTTGCCTCTCCCAGTATTCATATAAAGATTCAGCTTCTTTTTGTTGAATGCTCAGGATGCTGCGCCTAATTTCGCTTGCTTTCGCTGCAGGGAAGAACCTGTCAAGAAAAAGTTTAGCCATGTCAGTCCATGTTGTAACAGAATTAGGGGGTAAATCAAATAACCAATCTTTTGCTATACCTGCTAAAGAAAATGGAAAAGCTCTAAGTTTGATTTGGTCATCGGATACTCCCTGTGGCTTTGTGCTTAGACAAACCATGTGAAATTCCTTCAAATGTTTGTGAGGATTTTTTGTTGGCAAGCCGTGAAAAGTAGGTAGGAGGTGGATTAAACCCGTTTTTAGCACGAACGGTGTTTCGCCATTTGGGAAGGTTATACACATTGGTTGCTGGCCATCGGGTGCCGCATTTAGTTGGCGAATGGTTTGATTTTCATCTCCCATTGGATTTGGTTCGTAGTTCGACTCTGCTTCGGTTGTGATTTCTAGATCGCGTTCGAATCTTTGCTGGCGTCTTTTGTTTTTCTTTTCCTGAAGTGTTTGTGCGTTCAACTTTCGGGCTAGTGCTTCGATTTCCGGGTTGAGTTCAAATTGTTCTCCCAGATTGCTCCTGGTCATAAATCAAATAAAACGATATTAGTACTTTGCTGTATTCCCCGGCAACGGCGCCAATTTTTACACGCGTCGTATAGTGTAAAAAATAAAACCTTAAACTCAAATAAATAAGATTTAAAATAATATAGCGAGAGTAAGGGTCGATCCGCAGGGAATAGGAACGTAAAAATAAATATTGAAAATAAAGGGGGGATTTTAGAGAAGTGATTTGAATGAGAAAAATAATAAGAACGTAAAAATAAATATTGAAAATGAATTATAGATTAAAATAGCCTCAAGCCACGCTTTGCCACGACATCTTCGATCACTGAAGTTGATTTTTCTTCGACTTTCCTGCAGGTTACAGTCTACATGGCCCAACCCTTGCAACTTACTTCTCGTTGGTAAATTCGACTCCCAGGGCAATCCTTGAAGTCAAACTTTAGTGAATTAGCTACAGCAATCGATGCTAACTCAAATCTGAGTTAGTGCTGGAGAAGCCCGTGCTCGGATAATCGTCTCGATGAGAATTGTTTCCGATTTTTGATTCCCCTTAGTGGACCGCCACTAAGTTTGTTCTTAGGGAGTTGAATCGGCTACAAGCTTTTCCTCGTCCCCAACGATGGATCTAAACCACTTCAACCCGATGCGCGCTCTCGGAATGAAACAATTGCGATGCCTAAAGATTAGGCCGATTGCCTAATCAATTTTACAGAGAATCTAAAAAGGAGTTGTTGAAGGATTGAAGTATTTTCCTAATCTCACGAGGTTTGTCGGGTTTGGCGTTGCTTTTGGCTAAAGGGAATTTAGTTAAGCATGGTTGGTGAAAAAACCATACTTAATTAAACAAAGAAAAAAAATGGAGAAAAATGAAATGGGAAAAAAATGGAGAACTTTTATTAATCTTAACGAAGAAGAGAACAATGGAATGATTGATGATTTAATTTACCCCCAAAGTGGGGTATTTATAGTAGTTGAAAAACCCTAAAAACCTAAGATGATAAACCTAAATTTAAATTAAATTACATAAGATAAATATCCAAGTTTTGAAATTTAAAATAAAAATCCGGATGATAAGCTATCTGATAAGTGGACTGATAAGTTATCTGAGTTGCTGACGTCATCTTCTAGAAGGTGCTGACGTGGCGCCTAGTCAGCATTTATGCCCTCGTTCATGCCCATGAATCTGTCCACGACTCCAGTATTTTCTGCAGCATTTCAACTTATTTCCAGCATTACGTAACCTGCACGAGAACAACATAAAAACAGCCCAATTAAGTCCTTCAAACATATATTCGATCAAAATAAAGACTAAAAACATAACCAAAATAAATACTTATCATATTGTATAAATATAAAGGACTAAATGTGTAATTATACTAATTTTTTAACAATTCTGTCAACTTTTTCGTTTTTTGTAACGACGTGTGGCTATAATAGAACCATTTAAATAGTTGTGTGGTGCATTTGCCGAAAAAAATAATATAGTGGTCATTTTGACACCAAACACATAATGGTCATAAAATTAATTTTAGTATGATATCCACTAATTAGTCTAGTAGTCAAAGATGTTCCTATGAACATTAGTAACTACGACTACTCATGAACACTGTTAATTTACTTTTAAATAATTTATAATTTATATATAAATTAATTAAATATTAATATGATAATGTTATAAAATATTTACAATTAAATATTAAAAAAATACTCAAATAATTTAACTCCAAAAAAAATCCAGCCGCGTTTTCGACGTTGGTATTCGCCACCGCCATCAGAACTATAAGCCTATAAATTCCAAGTTCCTGACCAATTTCCCTATTCGATCCCCTAAAAATGCATCTTCAATATTTTGTCCGATCCCCGACTCACCAAACCCTAACCGTAACCCTAAAATCCACACAATCCCTAACCCTTCGCCACCTGAAATCCTCTCTCCTTCCGAATCCGGAATCCATCTCCTCCTTCTACTTCGCCCTCAACGGGAAACCCCTCTCCGATTCCACCCTTCTCCCGAATCCCCAAATTGCCCATCTTTCCACCCTTTTTCTCCTCCCCCGCATATCTGGAGGCGGAGGCGATGGCGGTGCCACTGGAGCCGAGTCCCGCGACTGTTACCTTAAGATGTACGCAGATAAGAAGCCAGATAAAATCGACCCTAATGAGAAAAGGCTTGGTAAGTGGCTCAATTGTGCCTTATCTTATGAACCCTTAAGAGAACCTTGTGTGATTGATAAATTAGGGAATATTTTCAATAAGGAAGCTCTTGTGGAAGCGTTGCTGGGTAAGAAATTGCCCAAAGAGTTTAGACATATAAAGGGTTTGAAAGATATGATTAATATTAAGTTGTCGATGATTCCCGGGAAGCAATCGGATGCCGCCGATGGTGCCGCGTTTCAGTGCCCGATAACGGGGCTTGAATTCAATGGGAAGTATAAGTTTTTCACGTTGAAGAATTGTGGGCATGTTGTTAGTGCTAAGGCTTTAAAGGAGGTAAAGTCATCAGCTTGTTTGGTTTGTCATAAGGAGTTTCTGGAGTCTGATAAGATGGTGGTTAATGGAAGTGAGGAGGAGGTGGCAGCCTTGAGGGAGAGAATGGAGGAAGAGAAAGCGAAAACCACGAAGGAGAAGAAGAAGAGGGGAATTGATCTTGTGGATGGGAAGAAGGATTGTGGTAAATTGGAAGGGGCTGAAAAACTCGAGAATGGAAAGAAATCGAGCAACGGTGGGGTGAAGAAGTTTAGAGCAATGGATGTGGCACCGGCAAATGCCACCAAGGAAGTTTATGCTTCCATATTTACGTCTTCGAAGAAGTCGGATTTTAAGGAAACTTATATGTGTAGATCACTCCCACTTGGTCGAAATTGATGAGACGAAAAACAATGGTAATCAAAAGAAATAAGACTGGAGAAATAATAATGGTAAGTTGTGGTTGTAATATGTTACAGTTCAGAGCTGCAGATGCTGCGCCGGGCGCCGGCAGAGGCTACTAAGGAATGTTCACTTCTTTGAAGGAAATATCGACCTGTAGATTACATCCCCTTGTTAAAGGTGATCTGTTGGCATTTTTCTTTCTTTGGTTATGAATGAATATTATTCCTTGTTTACTGAAAAAGAATTGAATTGTTTTTGTACTTGTTTAAGCCTATAAATCTGGTAAATATGTAATTTCAATGGTAAAATGTTATTGATATGCTTGATTACTTTGTTGTTATAAAATATTCTCGGACAAATAACTGAGAAAGTGCAATATGGGTGAAGATTTTTGATGCCCGTTTAATATTGTTCGGAAATGTTTAATTTATTTTTTTTCTTTGATTATACCTATTTTTTCATGGATTAATATCCTATACATTGTGTTGAAAACTGAAAGTTGTATAGGGTTTAGGGGTTTAGGTGTAAGGGTTTAGAGTTTAGGGATAGTTGTTTCAATTTAAGATTAAGGTTTAGTTTTTAGGTTAATATGGTGAAGATTTAGGTTTTAACCTATAAACCCTAAATTATAACTCTAAACTTTAAATTAAAATAATTATCCCTTAATTCTAACCCTAAACTAATTCAGTTTTCACCGCCTGTGTATAGTATGTTTATCCTTTTTCTATTAAATCTTTTTTACCCACATTAGTATCTCTATTCACTTTAATTACCTTAAAATTAATGGAACTAAAATGGAAGAAGAAAAAACGAGTTATATGTGACAAATAACATTATTCATGATACAAACAAACACATATGATAAGTGTTGTTATAGGTCAACATTATTCCATAACCATGCTATAGTTGCTGGTGCTTGAACCTGTGATCTTTAAAAATAACAAATGTTTTCTTAATTACTTGGACAAGTTGATTCATGCTCAAGGCCCTAACTTTTTGTGATAGATGAAATTATAGCTCTAATTATCGGAATGAGCCAAAAACCTTTTGATATTAAAGTGTTAAAATGAACATATTTTTTGTAATAGGACAAAATAAAAGTTGGAATTTAAGTTCACGCAAAATATAAAAGAAAAGAGTATTTTTATCATTTGATCAAGTAAAGAACATTAATTTTTTAATATTAAAAAAAAGAACATTAATTTTAAGAAGAGGATAAATTGCGAATAAAGTAATAAATTGGCCGGGGTTGACAAAAGCAAAAACGCCTCACCCCCAGTCCAAAGTGAAGCGACGAGGAAATCAGCCCACGGCCCATCATAGATTTTAAAAAATAGGGTTACTTTATAAATCCCTCGGCTTCACTAAAACCCTCGATATTCCTCCGCCGCCCAGCTTGAAGAAGAATAGCTCTCGCCGCTCTTCTTTTTCTTCACTCTTAAGGTTAAAATCTTCTCTTGGATCTTTATCTTTTTCATGCCAATTTATTCATTTGATTTTATGTCACTGAAGAACGCAACATTCATTTTGTTTAGTTTTCAGCGTTAAAAGGACCTGCTAAGTTGACTTTCTTTTGCTTTTTTTTTCTCCTTTTACCAGGAAGCTAAATCTTCGATTCCAATTTCAGCCCAAAAAATGTCAGGGTAAGTGGCATCTTCCTATATAAATGTTGAAGGCTAGGTTAATTGAATAATAGATTTATGTCTTTAAACTTGCATTATCATTTTATAGACATTGGGTTTGATTTGTTCTAGTGTGGAATAATCTGCTATGGTATATTTTGTATGCTGAAAGGATTGAACTGTGTTTTATTTTTAGATGAATTACCTGCTTGTTAAGTTGTTTGAATTGTTTGTGTTCTTTTAGTTAATGTTTTATTTTAAATCATGCAGTTTATGTTTTCATGAAGTATTCCATTTTGGCAACACTGTTTGAGGTTATGTCTATTTAGGGTACGATTTTGGTTTTATTATTTCATGTATTTATGATGTACTCTTGCCCGATGATTTGCAGAGAGGAAGTTGCAGTTGCTGCTCCATCTGATGTTGCAGCTGCCATCGGTGAGCCAATGGACATCAACTCAGCCTTGCCCCTTGTGATTAGGAAGTCGCAAGCTCATGGTGGGCTTGCACGCGGTTTACACGAAGCAGCCAAGGCGATTGAAAAGCACAATGCACATCTTTGTGTTTTGGCCGAGGACTGTGACCAGCCAGATTATGTTAAACTGGTCAAGGCACTCTGTGCTGACCACAATGTTAAAGTGCTATGTGCGCCTAGTTCAAAAACTCTCGGCGAGTGGGCTGGTGTAAGTAAAATTTCCTTGCGCATTTTATTTGAACATAAGTTAATTCTATTGTTTATCTTCTACTACCACCTCGGATGCAGTTGTGTAAGATAGATTCCGAGGGCAAGGCAAGGAAGGTAGTTGGCTGCTCTTGTGTTGTTGTCAAGGTATGAACATGTATACATGGAAATACATTCTGTTTTATTTGAACACCCGTTATATTCTTGCAATATTATCAAACAGTTTAACCATTCATAATTTATGATAGTTCTGGTGTATCATCTCTTTTCTGCAGGATTATGGCGAGCAACACGAGGCCGTCGAAGTTGTTCAGCAGCACAAGGATTAAGCCATCGGAGGATGGCTTACTTCTGTTGATGTCTGCTTAGTTCTTTTTTGTCATTTTATGATTTTTTATAGTAAACATTAAACAACAAAAAATATTATCTTTTCTCTAATCTATTGCAATGCTCTGAACTCTGCTTGGTGTTTCTCAAGAACAAAGCAACATTGGCATGATTTTAGGTAGAAGTAGAACTAGTAAAAGAAAACAATGCAAACTTAAGTCCACGGTGCTACTTGTAGCAAAGCTTGCCTCGACCCTAGGCTCTGTTTTGAGTTGTGTTCAGCAACCTTAACGAGTGTTTGCCCACTATTTTTAATGTTTAAACGAGCATTTGTCTACAGTTGAATTTTTCAGCTTCTGCCAACGGGCGTTGTAGCCCCGAAAATCGTTTGCCCACAACGGCTAATAAAGTTATGGGTTGCCATAATAATTTAAGGTTAAATGGTCGGATGGCAACATTGTCTTCAAATTATCTGAAATTATTTCAATAATGATTGATCGTTTTATTTTGAAGAAATATTAGATGGTTTTTATGGGAAGCTTTGCATAAATATGACAGTCAACTTCTTTTCACAAATATGTTACAAACAAATTTACTTGCATAATTTTAAACTGATCATCAAATTTTAAAAAATTATATAATGAAGATTAAATTTTAATTTTTGTTACAAAATGGTCATTGGTTAAGTGGGTGACACGACAATTACAAAATTTAGAATGATAGAACATTAATCATTCATATTGACAAATTCAATCAGTTTAGTTCTAATTTATCCTTTATTATTGATGTCTAAATTGATTAGTTGTGTAAATATTGAGGATTAAATATGTTGTTATACAAATTTTTGTAACTATCAGTCTGTCACATCACCCGATTACTGACAATTAATAACTCTGTGACCATTTTATAATATAAAATTAAAATTTAATGCTCATTATATAACTTTTGAAAGTTTGTGATTATTTTGTATTTTTAAGATAATTTATTGATATTTTTGTATTTTTACCCTTTTTCTAAAAAGGAGAGTGAAATGATTTTGAGAAATATATATATATATATATATATATATATAATTTTCTAAGGGATATGATCCGTTTACACAGTGTAAAACTTAAAGAGTTTTACACATTTTTTGGACCGTTAGATGAGTGAAACGAATGGATGAGATTAACAGTAAATATGTAAAGATTATTACTTGAAAAAAAAAGAGTATAGAGTTAATCTGAGCCATTCATTCTCCTAATCTAACGATCCAAAAAATGTGTAAAACTTAAAAAGTTTTACATTATGTAAGTTGATCCTAACTCATTTTTTAAAATAAATATTTTTTTGAATTTTTAAATTTTAAAAATTGTGAAACATTGAGGTCAACTTTCGCTTGTATTCCTAAATTAATATAGATTTTTTTTTATGAAAACTAAAGTGATTACAAATATAAATTTTTTTAAATTACATGTCACTTTGCGAATAATATATAATATATTGTGAGTTGTGACCACATTTGATTCCGTCACAAAATTTATTTATTTTTTTTGAAAATAAGCCACTAGTTTTATTAATGAGAAAATACCCAAAATTATAATAAGGGTTTACAAACTATCATTGTAAACTAAATACATAATTTGGACTTCCTCCTAAAACTAGCCACTAGCCACTTTAGATCAGACATGAACCATATATGAAAAGATTATAAACCCATCCAAATATTCGATCGAAAATAGATACGAAACCTGACTGCATTGGCAAAACGAACCACAAAAGGGGATGAAGCTATTGATAGACCACCGAGAAAACGCAAATCAGAGTCGAGCACTTGAGAAACTCTTCATAAGCGCAAACCGCGTATCCAAATTCAAACCGAAGGTCCATAGCAGGGAAGATCAACATGATTACAAATAATCGCCATCTTGATCAGTCGTGGCGTCATCAAATCAACCCTGATAGAAAACAAATAATAGAAAAACGTGCCAAGAGACAGAAAAACATGCTAAGAAGCAGAAAAACGTATCAAACGGTAGAGAAAAGCGTGTCATAAAGACAAATTTATTGAATTAAAAAGACTGAAAATTAAAAAAGCAAAACAAATAAGTGAAAGAGAGTGACCGGCGGTCGACAAATAGCTCGAAAATTATTGTCGCCGCCGGTCTATTTTCGAACCAAAGAGAGAAAACGGCGGCACTAGAAAAAAAAGAGAGAAAACCCTAGGTTTTTACGTGTTATTTTGGTTAGAGAAAACCCTCTGTGCCAAAATAGGTCCCCGTCACAAAATTTATTGAATCTTAATAATAGAATTTCATGTATAGAATCAAAAATAAAAACATATATACTCCTACAATATAATATTAAAAATTGATTTTTTACCAAAATTATGTATGTGTTTTATTCGAGCAATTGGAGAAGAACATAGCACATAAATGAAAGGGTAAACTATATAAATGACCACCATATTATTAAAAAAGTTGTGATTTGACCAGCTTACTTTTTTTTCGAAGCAATTAAACCATCGTACTATTAAATTAGATGCAATTTGACCACTAGCAGTTAGAGGTTAACGGAAGGGGACATGACAGTTAAAAAATAAGGATATAATTACACATTTGATCCTCGTTACTTATACACTCTATTGATTTAATTAAAATTAAAATTATACCCTTATTTTTTTAACTGTCACGTCACCCTTCCGTTAACCTCTAACGGTTGGTGGTCAGATTGCATCCAATTTAATAGTATGATGGTTTAATTGCTTCAAAAAAAAGTAATATGGTCAAATCTCAACTTTTCTAATAATATGGTGGTCATTTATGTAGTTTACCCTAAAAGAAAAGAAATAGAGTGGGCAACGAGGGAGTTAAACCACCATATTATTAGAAAAGTTGCGATTTGACCAGCTTACTTTTTTTCTAAGTAATTAAACCACCATACTATTAAATTGTATGCAATTTGACCACCAGCAGTTAGAGGTTAACGGAAGGGTGACGTGACAGTTAAAAAATAAAGGTATAATTACACATTTGATCATTGTTACTTATACACTCTATTGATTTGATTAAAATTAAAGTTATACCCTTATTTTTTTAAATGTCACGTCACCCTTTCGTTAACCTCTAACGGATGATGGTCAAACTGCATTCAATTTAATAGTATGATGGTTTAATTGCTTTAAAAAAATAATATGATCAAATCGTAATTTTTCTAATAATATAGTGGTCATTTATGCAGTTTACACTAAAAGAAAAAAAAATAGAGTGGGCAGCGAGGGAGTTTTGAGTACGTGTCGAGTAATGATTGTACAGGTGATTTAGTAAATAAAGTTCATCAAATTTGCACTTCTCCCTACATTTCTCTCTCTGTACTTTACCTTTCTCTTTTTGGCATGTTGAAATTAAGAAGGGCAATGAAATACAAAACTGATTGCCATTGCTATATACAGCGCCTGAGGAAAATCTAAAGAGACTGGAGCCTGAAGAGATATTATAAAGATAAAGAAATACTCCGTGTTTTGAATGGAAAAGATTAAGGCTTTTGGGTCTTTGTGGGAGTGATTCATTGGATTATACAGAAAAACCCTAACTCTTTCGTCCCCCTTTTTTTGCAGGTATTGAGAGTTGGTTTCAAAAGAATTCCTGGAAATGGATGATCGTTTGTGAAGAAGAAGAAGAGGAGGGACATGCAGTAAAAACAAAGAGAGACTGACAGAAGAGAGTGAGCAATCGCGGGCAATTGTATGCTGAAGCCATACCTTTTCCCGTGGTTGCTCACTTCTCTTCTGTCAGCTACTTCATCTCTTTGCTCTGCGTGTTTTCGTACTCATTGACCGACTAATCTGAATAAAGTTATGCATATCTTTAATATAAGATGACCTCTTAACCTAATTTTTTCTATTAACAACTTTAAAATTTGAACACGACTTTGTTTAAGAAACTTAGTATCTCGTTCACTAGACCAACTGATTGTCGGTAATTCTTCGTCTTTCTTCTGCATGTCATCACAGATCATCGAAGAACTTTGTTTCTTTGTAACCCTTTTGTTTGTTTGACCGGCAAGAACTTCAAATCCCCATTTTTTTTAATGTTTCGGGGTGTTGGCAAAGGGATAAAAGCTTGGAAAGGAAGAGACCGATGATATCTACATATTTTGCTGGCGTTGTAGTATTTTTTTTCTGGCTTTTAGTATTCCATTTTTCGTGTTTTTTGCTGTTTTTATTCTTGGGAATATTGAAATGATTAAAATAACAAGATTTCTTTGATGGAAGCGTTGAAAGAAAGCGTGACTTTTGATGGTCCTTTTTCTCTTAGAAGAGAGAAACGGAATGCTTCTTAGAAGATAGTACGCCTGCTTACTGTTCTTATCTGAAAGGAAATTCATGTCGGTTTCTTCTAATTTTTCCCTTTTTTAAAAAAACCCTGTTCATTTTCATGGAGACCATGCAAGGTAAAGACTGTATTATCACAACTATTTCTTAGTTTCGGGCTCTGGGTTTGGGGTTTTCTTTGTTTTGTTGATTTCTGCCGGTGTTTGCTTGAGTTTTGACCTCGAATGTGAGCGCAAGAAAACAAATAAAAGGTGATAATTTCTGGGTTTTCTTTATATTCTGATAATTGTTTCTCTTTTGATTTTATTGTCTTAACTGCTGAAGCTTTTTCTCTATATTTGGGGTTGCAAGTCTTTTGGATCTGGCCTTGTTTTGAGTTTTGAGATGAGCAAAAAGCCATAGCAGTATCATTTTCTTTCTTATTTTCCTGCTAATCTGCACTGTTTTCTTTCAACATTGAATGCATAGCAGCTGAAATTTCCAGATGCAAGTTAGTATTTCATTCGTTCAATGGATTTTGCTCTAATTTTATACCTTTTTGCCCCTTTTCAATATAAAATCCGGTCTTTTTAATATATATATCTGTAGTGAATATGTCTTGCAGTTCTTTGCATATGAACTACCTTGTTTGCTATATATTGTGAAGGAAAGAACTGCTTCAAGTACACATGTTTAAATTTAATGTGATTGCAGATTGCTTGAGAGTTTGGTCTTCAATGTTGACAAAGAAGTCTCTCTTTATGTCCGAATCGAGATTTTAAGCCTATTTTGTGGTTTAATCTTTATTCAATTAACGCCTAACTGGTTAGCAACCCGTAACAGTTAAGCTTACATTCATGAATTACTTTGGGTTTGAAATGACTGCATATTTCTAAACGAAAAGCAACGAATTATTGTGAGTTCATTGGAAGTAACACATTGTTGTCTATGACCATGCAATATGACTTCGGGTGATTGAAAATTTGTCTAGTGGAAGATTCTTTTTGATACTCAGATATGATTCAAATTAGTGATCCTAAGTTATTTTGGTGCTAGTATATCGTAGTTTCTGTATGTATGAAAGGTAGAATGAGATGAAAGTTATTTTGGTACATTTTTATATGAATTTATCTATATAATTTTATGTATCCTTTCCCGTATTCGGAAAAGTTTATAAGTTATGAAAGCTAGAAAGGATTCTGAAGAATCCCTTTCTATACTTTGGTAACGTATGCTCTTAGTTGTTATTTTCTGTGGCTACATTAACATGTCTCTTTAAGCTTTTGAACACCGTATTTTAGTACATGAAGTGAATCATTTACATCTTAGTTAATACTTTTTATATGTTCGATTCAAACCCTTAGTGATTGTCATTTATCACAGTCTCTTGAACATGTTACACTAGATTCTAATCTTGAATAGGCGGACTCGCAAATCAGTTGTTGAATACTCGAAAACCAGTTGTTGAATGCTGTGTATCTGGCTACACTGCAACTTTGATTTAACAAAGAAAATCAGTTGGGGATATATGGTAGAAATTGATAGTATATAACTTGAGAAATTTTGGGTGAATCCAAAATTTTCCTACGAAATCTTTATTTTCTTTTCAGTTCTTTACAATTTTAACAACTGCATTAGTATTGAGAACATTTTGTCCTAATTCATATTATCTTATGTACAAATGAGGTAGGTGTTCTACTTTCATCCTCCTCTTCTGTGTAACCATGCCAACGAGGTAAAGCTGAAAATTGAAAGCCATGTTATTATTCGGAGGCCACTTATATTAGCATAAGACCTAGGATGATGAACTATTATTTCTTTAAAAATAAAAAAGAAATAGTGAAAACTTACATGACCATTGATCGTGGTGTAAGTTTGTAACGCGTATTCAATTTTCTTGTTTAGCTTTATATTTATATTCGACTCCTTTGTTCATTTGATGCTCCAGCCTCCAGAAGGACAGGTATTCCTCACATCTGGCTAAAGACATGTTGCACCAGAAACACCGATCATTGCCACATATATATGTGCGATAACAAACAAAGGTGAATTACTCACCTTGAGAATTTGATCTGATTTATGTTTCGAAGTTGTGGACACGCATTTGATCAACATGGTTAAATGTTCCATGAAATTTTCTTTGTTAAATCAAAGTTGCAGTGTAGCCAGATACACAGTAATTCAGGTTATATATCTGTATATGTATCATGCATGTATGATCCTCGTCGGATGTCAAATGTTTTCTTTTAGGGTTTTGCTAGGGCATTTATATATATAATGGACTCGTTTTTATGGTTTTCGTGTTTCTGAAATGTATACGCTTAATTGGTGCTTGAGTCTGAAGTTATCTCTCATTTGGTTTGAGGGTGCACTTCAAAACACCTTGGCTTATGTTTTGTTTGGGGTATAAATTCCATTCCTTCTTGTACAAAAATGATTTCCCATTTTTGATATTGCACTTTCAGAATTTGTAAGCATAGTGCTGTGTTCCCCACAATCATGGAGGGAGAAATAAATGTTCGATATTAAAATCGAGTGGCTTGCAATTCTCATGGAAGAGTCTTAGTAAGTCGTCCTCGGAATGTAACGGTGATGCCGGAATTTTTCATAATGATAGCGTAGGATAAAAACAAACCCGATGTGGGTTAAGGCATTATATCGTGTTGCGGTCCGGGAGCAGGGACAAGAACAAGAACGAACACATTTATTTTTAGAGCAGTGAAATATAGGTCCAATCTGGGTTAATATCGTGAGGAATCTTTATGTAGATCCATGCACTTTTAGAGGACCAAATTTTGGTTAAACTTTTAGAGAACAAAAACCATTTTTCCTTTTTGTGTGAATTTTAAACCTTAAAAATTAAACTCTACTCTTTTAACCTTACGTTTTAATCTTAAATTTTAAATTCAATTTTTAATGTTAAACATACATAAAAACACCGAAAAAGACGGGATTTTTATTGTTGGGTTGAACAAACCTCTCTTGGTTTGGAATATAAATGCAGAAAAGAGCCAGAATATAAGACAAGAGAGTCACGAGCTTAACTGACAGAATCCACGGTTGCTGGATCCTTCTACAAACTAACCAGTTGAGAACTGATTCAGACAGGCCAACGCAACAGTTAAGGACCACATGAACACGGCTGACTCGGTGACTCAACACTCAGTTTTTTGTTGGGCAGTGGTGAGAATCAATTTGCTGTCAATTTGAATCCATCCATATTTCAGTACTCAACACCCCGTGGCGGATCCAAAAATTTTTTTAAGGGTGTGCACAAATCAAAATATTTTTAAAGGTGGGTACAAGTCATAAAAATCTCAAAAGTTCAGGGTCGGCACAAATAATAAAATTTAAGGACTAATTCATAAAAATTAAGAAAAATAAAATCAAATGTGTGAATTTTGAAAAGTTCAAGGTGAGTCTGTGTCTCCCCTATCTTGCATGTGGCTCTGCCGCTGTCAACACTGGTGAAATTGTACAGAACGCCCATGAACTATATACTTACGTATTAGTATCTGAAGTTTTTAAAATCGGACTAAATATTACTCTCTTCGTCCCACTAAACTGTCACATATTGGTTAAAAAAATTTAATTTTGACTGTAATTTATTTAAAATGTTTAATTAATTAAAATTTATAAAATATATATTTAAAAATACTTGATTCAAGGTTTTTAAAATATATTCTTTTATATTTTTATCAATAATAAATTTTAAATTATAAGAAGTAAAATTTGAAAAGGTTTGACTAAAATGTGACAGTTTAGTGGGACAGAGTGAGTATTTTTTATTATTTTTCAAATAAATCCATTAAAAAGTTTGAAATTCTCTTTAATTTTGTTTTCTAAGATTTTTATAAATTATATAATAAAACTATTGCAACTTTTTATAGATTTTAATTAAATTCCTTAAAATTATTAAAAGTTTTAATTAAACCACTGTATATAACTGCTTATTTTCCAAAATGCAATTAGTAGCAATCAAGATTCAAGGGGCCCATAGTATTAGATTTGTAGATTCTTAGCAAATAGACAACGAGATTTAATTAAGGCGGCAAAAAGACAAGTATCCGGTGGAATAATTGTAGCCGTAGGAACAATAATAATTCAGACCCAAAATTAGACAGCGTCACCTCATAATTGAAGCCGTAAAACAAAAGTTTGAAATTGATGTTTTATTCTACCAAATACTTTTCAAAGCCATATAAATAAAGTTACTTGTGGGGAAAAGTCGGCACACCGTGGAATTATTAAGAACAAGATAAGTGTTTCCGACTTTGATTAAATTTAGAAAAAAGGTTGTAAATTTGGATACGGCAATGCAAAAGGCTTATATGGATAAGAAACCATTGATTTATGATAATATCAATATAATTCAAAGAGAGAAATTGAAAAAATATAGTTGCAAAGGTAGATAGTAGGTTGAATTTTAGGGTATAATTTGATTTGATTTGATTTAATTATTTGTTTTTTATAACATTATTAATAAAGAGTGATTATAGTATTGATTATTATTGTTACAATTAAATTCTTAGATTTGAAAATAAGATAAGTAAAATTTGATTCGATTAAAAAATTAAAATTTTTAATTTGATTTAAGTTGAAGAAACCTTTCAATTATTGTTTTATAAACTTGATACAAAAGATAATTAAATAAAGTTCAAATTATAAAATTTGGCTCAAATAACTACAAATTTTTAATAATTATTAAATCGTTTTTTAAATTTGAATCGAATCTTTAAATTCTGCTTAATATACGTGCATTACATATGAAAAAAATGAATATATATAATTATAGAAAGTTATTTAAATTATTCGATTACTAACATAGTTGGTCCAAGTATTAAAGTAACTTAATATCACTTAAGCATGTTTCGAGTTCGAGATATTATATATGCAGAAAATTTCCGTTGAGATACTCTCAATACAAAGACATTGTTAGCAGAAAATACTAATTTACCAACAAGTGTTGGTGCATTGGTAAAGCATATTGTACTTTTAATGAGAAAACACGATATTATATTTTAAAAACAATATTATGAAGAGGAGCAACTTTACACTCTAAACATAAACCATAAAAGGAAAGAAAAAAAATGACACAAATTAACTCAGAACATGAAAGGATTAGCATAAAATGGATCGAAACAATAAAGTTGGTCAAATGATTCATACATAATTCCTTGTCGTCATAACACGAACAACAGAAACCTACGAAGACATGATGAAAATTATCAAATATCTAATTAAAGAACATGACACCCTCTGTCTTCAAATTCCGACGAGGCAAATCAAGCGGGCGTCGGGTTCTCGGCCGGCGACGTCCAGACGATGTCCTTAAGCGCCGGCCGGAGCTCTTTACTGCAAAACTGGTTGTACTCGAGTGTATCGCCGTTGTCTTTTTTAACTTCCACCACCAGAAACGACGGCGTCACGGCGAATATGTCAGCAGCAATCCCTAATTTCCCTTTCCTCCCGCATTCTTGACCCTGCAATCTCACACTCGACTCACTTTTCTTCACGTTGAACTTCACCGACTTGGCCACCTCTTCGAGTCTCGATATCACGCTGCTGGCCGGCCTCGTCGTAGCGAATCTCAGCTCCTCTTTCTCTTCCTTTCTCCCCTCTTCGAACAACGGCGACAAATCGAATCCCTGAGATAAAGAAATGATGTGAAAGGCGTTCAAAGTCTCGGGTTTTGTCGATTTGTCGCCGTTGAAAGCTTCGAATTCAAGCTCTTCCTTAGATCTAACTGTTCTTGGGACAGATTTTTTGAACCAAGAGGAGTCCATGATCTTTGATATAGTGATTCGTGAACTTGGATTGGGATCTAAAAGCTTAGTGATTAACCTACGAGCTTCAGGGGAAAACCATGGCGGACACTTGAAATCTCCCCTGTAAATTTTTTTATACATTGCCAACAAGTTATCGTCTTGAAATGGTAAAAATCCGGCGAGAAGAACGTAAAGAATCACCCCACAAGACCAAATATCGGCTTTGGATCCGTCGTAACCTTTCTTGGATATAACTTCCGGGGCAACGTACGCCGGTGTTCCACACGTTGTGTACAATAACCCGTCTTGTTTCAAGTGTTCGGCGAAAGCACTGAGTCCAAAATCAGTGACTTTCAGGTTGCCGTGTTCGTCTAAGAGCAGATTCTCTGGCTTCAAATCACGGTGGTAAACGCCGCGGCTATGGCAGAAATCGACGGCGGAAATCAGTTGTTGGAAATAAACTCTGGCGGCTTCTTCTTTGAGTCGACCTTTGGCGATTTTGGAGAAGAGTTCGCCGCCTCGGACGAGTTCCATGGCGAAGTAAATCTTAGATTTACTCGCCATTACTTCATGCAAATCGACTATGTTTGGATGTTTCACCATCTTCATGACGGAAATCTCCCGCTGGATTTGCTCCATCATCCCGACTCTAATCACCTTTTCTTTGCCGACGACTTTCATGGCGACGCTCTTCCCCGTCGGAAGATGCCGGGCGTGGTAGACTTTGGCGAAAGTTCCGTGACCGAGCATTCGACCAAGCTCGTATTTTCCATGGAGCAAAGCCGGTTGATCGGTTTTAGCTTTCTCCGCCATTTTTTATAAGCTCGAGCTATGTAAATAACTTAAAAGAAACAGACAATTAAAAGCAGAGATTGAGATTAACTAAAGTTGAATCGATCACCCGTCTTCAACGTGTTTCCGGTGACAATTTCGGCCGCCGACGGAGCGTTTACCGTGAGCAGAGATCTCAGGCGTTCCGGACGATGCTCCTCTCATATCTCTGCATTCCCCGCGGGGATTTATTTTCTCTCTTTTTCTCGGAAAGAAAAGAGTTTTTGTTTAATACGAAAGCTTTGCTCTACCTCTAACGTCAGGAGATAGAAGCAATTGCCTTGTTTAGTTTTTTCTGTTTGTGGATACCCATTTATATAGCGCTGGGATACCCATTTTGTCCCTCGATTGATCCAACGGTTATGTATATCTTCATCAGGTATGGCGGTGATTGAGGCAATAGGATTACGACACGTGCCGAGATTTTCACAATTTTGAGTAGTGGCTGGCTCTCGCCAGTAAAGGAAATTGTGATTATCGGGAAGATAGCCTTTTGCGCTATTGGGTTAATGATACGGCGGGCGACCGTAAAAAGTTATTTTTTAAAATTTAAATTTAATTAGGTTTAATTCTAAAAAAAATTATTGACATGTAGGCCCTATTTGACAATTTGTAGATAGTTGATAATGAATAACTAATAGTATTGACTGATTTGGCTAGCGAATTATATTAATTGATTATATAAAAGTACTTAGTAAAATTAACTCATAGCTAATTTTATAAAAATAACATATAAGAATAAGATTATATTAATTGTTGTTTGATTATTTGAACAAACAAAATAATATATAAGAATAATATTATATTCGATACTTGTTTGAATAATTTATTAATTATTAATATTTTATATTTATTGATTTTAATTAGATTATAAAAATTAATTTTATAATATCATTATTAGGCATATACGAATGATGTATATATTAAATTTTTATTTGTGAAATTAACTTTTTAATATAATTTTAAGAATTATTAAATTAATATGTATATATTAAGTTATTATTTATGAAAATATATTTTTAATATATTTTTTAAATTTTATTAGTTATTCAAATTTATGTTATTTACTAAACATATTTAATTGGTCAAACCTTTAAAAAAAATTCAAACCTCTCATTTTTTAATTTTGTGACTAAATTTTAAAGTTTAGTTTTAATTATTATTTTTAGGGTTTAGGGCCATCATTTACTACTAGGATTATCAATGCACATACATGTTGTAGACAAAAGCGATTTGAACTCGTGTGTCCTATAATGAATATCATCTGTTTTTTTATTATGACACTTGTTCGATTCAATCAAGATTGATATATTAAATTAAAAACAACTAGACATCAACAATCTCGAGAGCAGTGGTTAAAGCACTCAGTTGACACCCTCCTTTTTTTCTAAGTTGTGAGCTCATGACTCAGTAAGAAAAAAAATTCCTTCCCTCCCCTAAGTAAAAATTGTTTAGAAAATACAATCGGACATTTGAAACCATATATCCCATAACTTCCACATGGAAAATTGGGGTATATTTATCATAAATACGAAGAAGACTACTTCCAAACTGCAGTTGTAAAGTCTACGCATGTCTGTAGGTTCAATATTATGAAGATTCTCTTCACTCAATACTTATCAACTCATCCATTATAATCCAATTCAAATAAATTAAGAATTGATAGTTTAAACAATTTTTAATAAATTTTAATATTAAAAAATAGGGTCACAATCCGAGTGACGCGTGGGAAGGGTTCATATGACACTAGCCAGGTAATTTGGCTGAATATTCTCTTTTAAGAATTTATTAAGAAAAATATCCCCTTCTAAATAACATTTGGGAAAATAATAAATTTCCAAAATAGAATATTGAACCAAGTTAGCCCCCAATTTTTTATTTTTATTGTTGTGATATATAAAAAAATTTAAAAAAATTAACTATAAATTTGTCTCCCTTCAAAAATTTATGTTTACCTCCCAAGTCCCAACTATGACAAAGCTATTAAAGACCGGGAAGGGTTCCATTTTTTTCACTTTTGTCCTCTTATATAATTTTTTTAAAAATAATTTATTTATAAATTTATCCTCTACTTTTAAATATTTATATTTTACGTCAAACCTTAAATCTTAACTCCATCCATGCCCCTGATCTTTAAACTTGATTTCATCCATGTACAACTTGGTCTCTAGGTATAAACTAATTTCAAAATTTGTTATCATAATATATTTTTATGTAGGTCAATAAAATACGAAAAAATAATTATTAAATTTATATCAACAAATTTATTGAAAATAAAAAATAAATTTAATTTAACTTATGGTTGGTGGCTAGTGGTGGGCGTGGCAGCCAAAAACGAAATAAAGTGCTGACTTCACTGATGTCACTCGCCTCTTACGGTAGCCAATGCGAAATGTCTGCACCACTCGAGTCTACAGCCGGCCATCTTCGGTTCTTACTTCTTAGCACCTTCCCAAGGAATTTCCTCTTTTCTTTAACAATAATTCAACTGATTTAATCAGAATTATCACATGATCAACTTTAAAATAAGTCCAAATTTCACTATTTTCTTCACTTCCAGATCACTTATTTTATACTTTAAATTGAGTTGGCGGTCACATTCCTATAAATGCGTTTGGAGGCACAAAATTTCGATTCAACGAGAAAATGTGCCTCAAACGTTGTGTCACATGTTTAGTTCTAAAAATTTAAAATTAATTTTAGACACTAAATGTGATTTTGATAAAAGTAAGGTAAAAGTAGTTTTTACGTTTCGTCGTGATTTTTACACTATATGTTTACACAATGGTGATTTAAAAAAAAAAAACTCTCAAACATAAATCACGTTACTTTAAAATCAATTTTACACAAAATTAATTGTATAAAATCACGATGATCTAAAACCAATTCTACCACCGCAAAACCAAACACACACTCCGTCCCAACTCAAGTTGTAAGAGTCACCCTTTCGTGTGTTTTTTTTATACTAAAACTCTTTATTTAAAAAATATTTGTCTCACGTGGTTGAATATCAAATTTAAAATATAGTCTTATAAATATATAAAAACAGTTTAATAAACTTATTCTAAAAAACCTTCAACATATTCATATGGTCATAATATATATATATATATATATATATATATATATATATATATATATATATATATATATACATACATACATACATGTGAATACTATTATTATTGATATGTAATTTATTATTTATTAATTAATTCCAATTTAAAATTTTATAACGAGATCATCATTAAATATTACTATTCATTTCGACAACATTTCTTGAATCCACAACCTAAAAAAATGAAGGGTGTTAACTGAGAGCTTTAAGTCTTTAGTCATATGCTCTAAAGTTTGTTGACATTTTAACAATACTGCTACATTATTTTAAATAAGCTCTAAAATTTTTGGCGTTTTTACCCTAATATTTATTTAGTTTTCGAATATAGCATCCATTTATAAGAATTTGTCTAATTGGTATGATGAGTTCTATTGAAAAAATAAAAATTTATAAAACTTGTCATACCAGTATGACGGATTTCTTAGATTTTTATAGATAATTCTTTATCAGTTCCATGAGTTTTGTTTTTTTAATGAAGCTCGCCATACCAACTAGACAAGTTCTTGCAATTGGCGCTAGATCCATAAATAATTTTATTTACGTGTTATAAAGGTAAATAATGCTAAAATTCGCATATTTCAGTAAAATAACCATTTTCAGTCTTTTATTTTTTATCTAAAAGGAAATTTATTAAATCGAAAAATAAAGATTTTCAAGCACGAAGGTTTTTGTAAATATAAATAGCAAATTTAATTCATATATTTCAATTTATTAAATTATTCTTTGTATTTTTTAGTTTTAAATTTGTAGTCTTTACTGGAACAATATATAAATAATATGATTAAATTACGGAAATTTAAAATAATAAAATTTGACAAAAATAACTAGATCTACAACTCATCATGAGGTGAATAGCAAAACCTGACAAGAAAATTAACAATTAATGTTTATTTCTGAGTTATTTTGTCCAAATATTATGTTTTTAATATTCTTTATGGATCTGACAATATATTAATTTTCAATCCATTTGAAACTTACATAATAGGCATTAACAAAAGAAAATTTAGTTTTTGTTACAAACATGACACTGAACCGTTAACTGTCATTAGCCGGGAGACGTGACAATTACAATAATATATATAATAATATATTTAATCTTTAATATTTATACATTCAATTAATCTAGACATCAATAATTAAGGTTAAATTAAGAATAAATTGATTAAATGTGTTAATGTAAAGAAATAAATGTACTATTATTTAAATTTTTGTACATGTCATGTCACACACTTAACGACAGTAAATGCGCAATGATCATTTTTGTAACAAAAACTAAAGTTTAATGCTTATTATGTAACTTTTGAAAGTTTGATGATCATTTGATATTTTTTTAGAGATAGTTTAGTGATCATTTGTGTACTTTACCCAAAATAAAAATTCATGGATTTTTTTACAAATCTTAAATCTAATACTATGTTATCTGCATATATAATTTGATTTAAATATTTTTTTTCTTTCGAATTTGACAGTAGTATCTATGAAAATTTTAGATTTTTGAATACAAAATTTAACAAATTTTCAAATATAACAAAATTAATATTTATAGATTTTTTATTTTTGAATTTATGTATATAACAAACATTAAATTACTAAATACAACATTATTTATATCTATACAAAATTAAATTTTTGGATATTTCAGATTTTTGGATAATCCAAAACTTGAAATATTGTGATCCGTATATAATCCAAAAAATAAAAAATAGGATCCAATACTCGATTTGAAAATAAAAATCAGAATGGAATTCTATTTTTTGGATTGAATCAATAGATAATCGCATCATGTCGGTTGGATTAGATATCTTTGAACACCCCCTACTTAATAAGTATGGAACTTATGTCATAAGAAAATACGAGAGAATAAAAATGAACAATTTAGTCATATTCTTGAAAAAACTCATGGAACTTTGTATGGCGTTGGATTGATGTACAATTGTAGTAGTGAAGAGAAAGATTGGGAATCTGAAATATTTGATGCGATGGTGATAGCATATCTGTCTCCGCCTCGCTCCATCCACAAGTTTTTCTGAACCCTACCGTATCTCGTCTTTTCTTATTCATCTCTCGTCTTCCAGAATCCACGCTTATCTACATTGTCCATCATGCAGTGCCGTTGGATCAGATAAAGATCTTTTCCACTTCAAAATCAATCCAATTCGATGCTGAAATCATTATAAATAAATATGAACAAGTTTAAACGAAAATATATAAGAAATTCGACATATGATCTAATTAAATTCTTAATTGTGGATTATCAGATATTCATGTTCAAATTAAGTTTTTAATGTAGATCTGTATTTTTAAAAGTTTGAGCAAATTGGTTTACGTTACTCAAATCTGTTGGAAAAAAAGAGCATGACGGCTTGAATGGCGAATTAAGAAATACTTGAGGGTACACATAAAATTTTAAAATTTTAGGGTAGATACAATTTATAAGATTAAAAAAATTAAAGATTTATTCAAAAAAAAAAACAAGAAAATTGAAGCTAATTGTGTGAAGTATAGAAAGTGGGCACTTGTTGACTCTGGAACTCAATGAATAATCCTAGTGGAACTCAATGAATTCGTCACTGGAACTCTATGAATAATCCCAGTGGCGAGTGGTGAATGATAATACGAATCAGTGGGAGTCCTTCAAAAATTAAAATAGTCTTATTATGTTTTAAATTTTTTGAATATTTTTAATTAAGTATAGTCTTTAAATTTTTTTAAAAGTTATCATTAAACTATTTTTTTTGAAAATTTTAAAATTAAATTCTTCCAAATTTTTAAAACTTTTAAATTAAAAGCGTCCAAATTTGAAGAAAAAAAGAGTTAAATAGACATCTTCAAATCCCGTTATCAAAATCCACCCCATAATGACAAAATGTGATATATTTTTTTATGATTCACATTCAAACAATTTTTTCTGCGTTTTTATTCAATATCTTTAAAAATAAAGTTTATGCAGCAATGGAAAATTTCCGCATATTCTTTTAGAAAATGTGACCACATCTTTAATTCTTTTTGCTGCATCACAAAATAGTTATATATTGACCCTATACAAAATATATAGAGTTAGGTAAGAAACTAATCATTTATCTTCAATTTTATTGTATTTTTACTGAAAGAATTTATATTTAAATATTATAAATAATATTATTAGAAGAAACAACTACAATCTTTAAACACGACTGTTTCATTAAAAATGGTAAGATATCGAAAGAAAAAAGAGAGTAGATAATATGTCTTAATGAAAATTTATACTAATTTTGAATATAATAATAATGTAGGAAGCATGAGATAACTAGCATAGGATACTTTGTACAATTTTAAGTTGGATAAGAGCCAATATCTGCCAAATGTATTGGATCAAATTGGTTAAAGATAGTGCCAAATATTAAATAATGAACCATCAAAAGTTTTTTTTTCATATTTCTTTTCCTTTATTTAATATGATCAATATTTGTGGGATTTAACTTTTTAAAGCTTTCTGTCAACCATATCTACAACAGGTGATTAGTTAATATTTTTTTTTTCTTTAAGTTCGGGATCAAAATTTATTAGGAGCAAAATTTTCCGTCCCTTAAAATATGTTTAAAACACACTAACAAATTAAGATATGTTTTATTTTGTTATTGAACATAATGGTTTTAGCTTTTTTTCCCTTATAATAAAAGCTTAAATTACATTTTAGGGGAGAAATGTGATCAACATATTCGAATTCTAGACTTTAAATTACACAAAATATACATATTTACAGTAAAAAAATTACTATAAAACTATTTATTATTAATTAAGGAAAAAAAGGTAAAATGACAAAAAATGCCCCTAACGTTTACATGTTTTGTCATTTGCCCCCTATTCGTTTTTTGTCCAAATATGCCCTCAACGTTTGCTTGTTTTGGCATTTGGCCCCCTATTCTCTCTTTTGGTCCAAATATGCCCCCGCCGTTTCATTCATAGTCCAAATATGCCCATATTGAATGTAAACTGTCAATCAACTGACGATCAACAGCTTATAAAATTTTTTTGACGTGGCATCAGCAGATCTTAATACGTGGCAAGTCCAGTCAGCATTAGCTGTTAAACATCAGTTGAGTGACAATTTCCATCTAAAAGGGGTATATTTGGACCAAATTAAAACGTTGAGCCATATTTAGACCAAAAAAAGGAATAGAGCGCCAAATGACAAAACATACAAACGTTGATGCATCTTTTATCATTTTGCCAAAAAAAAAACATAACAACTTGGAGACCAACATGTGATGCATGTAATGTAAGAACCTAACCTAATATAGGCTCATGGGCCGAAGCTCACTTAGGATCCTTTTCTGAACTTTAATTGGTTCACTTGCAGCCTGCAGGCACATTGTCATCCACCACCCAATTATATTTTACGATTTTCGATATTTTACGATTTTTTATTTTCACAGTTCTAGTAATATTTTTACCCCGTAAAATTTTATAAGTTCACCTCCCTTAAAATTTTATAAGTTCGCCTCCCTAACATAAAGTTTTGCCTCCGTCTCTATATATAGGCGTGCGGATATATGGCAGGTTAAAGTAAAAAAAAAAAAACAAAATTTTTTGATGAGGGAAAAAAGAGATTCACAAAATCCCCACACTTCTTTCTTGAAAGCTACTTACAAGTTCATTGAGTGGCTAGTTTACAAGTTGCCTACAGTAACCGAGTAGTTTAACTCCCATCTCTGCTTCCAAAAAAAGACACATGAATAAATCAGTGCTTAGTATTAAGCTAACTTAAACTTGGGAAATGGCAGAAAAATGAAACAGCTTGAGTTAGTAAAGGACTTGCCTTTGAGAAGCATTGAGTATGGGATGAAATGCAGCACTTTGATATTTACATTTCCCTTTTCATGTATTGGTTCTCAACCAACAACTCCTACGCCGTCTTTTTCTTCCCGATTCAAGTAGTTGTCGGGCGTCTCTAGCCTCTCTTGGAGTTTTTGTTGATATCAGAATCAATTTACATTGTTGCTTTTCATAGAAGTTTGTAATATGTTTTTTGATTCGTTCTGCAAAGGGCTCGACTTAGACTTCTCGTTTTCCGCCGACTTTTTCATTTCTTGCTCAAGCTGCTTGCAGTTCTCATCATGAGCTTTGATGAACATCCGCACAAAATTGAGTAGAGTTGTTGTAACTACAATAGACAACAGTAGTTTAGAAAAGTAACATGAAATAATATAGATTATAGAATGTCCATTGAAGTGGATATATGAGTAAATGATTTCCGAAACGAATCGGTAAACACAGGTTACTGATGCATATCCGACAGTACTAGCTGGAAATAGATCTTCATTCTTAGAGGGAAAAGAAAGCACATTTGAAGCCTCAGAAGCTAATGAACAAAGGGAGATATAAAAGCATTTCCTTAATGTCTTATGAGGTTTTCGTACTAGCTTAATGTCGAAGGTTTTACTTTTTACATCAAATACCTTGTTCAAAGGAACATTTAGCTGGATCTTCTCCGAAATAAAGAATCAGTGCATCTACGTGTCTACCCTGTCGATATAGAACCCAGATAGTGGTGGTTTAATATGGTGAATGGTGGTAAGAAAGCCATTGTTTGCAACAAAAGCAAGAGACATACCACCCCAGCGTATAATGAAGCCAGGGATCTCACTTCGGCTTCAGCAAAACAAAGGAACTCCTTTAATTTCTGGAAAACAAAAGAAACCATCAAAAAGAAATATGCATATTATATATATATATCATGTACACATGCTTATGTGTATGTATAACACAGTTATTGTCTTTAAATACCTCGCGAAACTTATCTGACACAGGTCCATCATTTTCAGAACTCGACAGCTCTTGAACGACTTTCTCCAATCCTTTGCTTATGGCTTGCATTTCCTCTGCCAAAAATTTCAGTTGTATCTAGATTGGATCCACACGTTAGTGACAAGATGCTAGCTCTAACTCGAACCTATTAGCATCAAGAACAAGTAACATACCTTTGATGCCGGTTCTAAACTTGAAATATCTTTTGAAAAATCTAGTACAACCGGAAGCTTATCAGCAAGCACCTACGGTTTATTATTCAGAATTATTATAATCAATTTGCTATGTTAACTTTTTGCAGATAATTACCGGATTAAATAGCATATACACTTTAAAATCACCACAGGTTTCTTAAAAATTTTAAAGAAAACAAGAACATGCTGGTTATGGTCGCAAGAAATACAAAATATTGATAACACTTAGTACCTTACAAAGGTAATGCATGAGAGTCATCTTATTGTTCCGTGCTCGTGTATCTGTTAGTTTAAGAAGGCTGTCCAATCTAAACCCGATAGCAGCACCTAAAGGAAACATCGACATAGACAAATCAACATCGTGAAGCTAAAACTAATCGGTCATATGACAGCCAACTGAAACTCGATAAACTCAATACTCGAATGCATCTTAAGGAATGAATGTATGATATTGCATTAGCATTAGCATTAGCATTGTACTAGATTTTTCAACTTTGTTGATTTTTATGCCTTCTAATACTGACGATATGAATGTATGATATTGCATTAGCATTGTTCCATTACCAGCTAAATCGTAGTTAACTCACCCCGTGCGGTTCCCTGATTCAAAGCATTTCCTAACGAAAGAATTGTCTGCATTACTCTCTTCAATTTGACAGAATTTCTGACCTGATAAAAGAAGTTCTAATATAATGCAATGTCAATCATTGGATAATGAAAGCTGTTCCATAAAAAAGAAAACAAGCAAAAACTGAATAACTTGCCTCCTCTGCTGTAGAGTTTACAATATTAAGGCTGCGTCTGAGGTCAGAAACCTAAAGGATGGTTTCAAGGCCAGATAAATAACAACGAAAAGCGAAGAACATTTAGCAACACTGGAATTTGGATACGAGTTCGGATCAAACCTGGGAGCGAAACTGAATCTTGAAAGAGAATACCCTAAGCTTGGATTCAACTCGGGGGACTTCCATTAGCTCCAAGAAGAACTGTTTTCAGAGGTTCATGAAACATATTGATCCATTAATGATGCAAAAATTAACCAAGTAAAAACCGGATTGGCTAGTTCTAATTTCCCTTTCCGGTTGATGACGGGATCTAGCAACCAAATAAACAATGCATAAAGAAACAGCTATAAAATCCTCCATACCTGTTCACATTTTCCCAACTTATCCCTGTCTCCAGTGTAGCCCTGAACAAGGAGTTAGGTATGCAATTAAACTCATTGAAATGACAATACAATACGATGTTTTGACTGCACCAAAGGCACAGACATGATTCGAGGAGAGCATCAAGCCCACTTTTACTATGATAAAGGATCCTAAATTCAAATAAGAACAACTCATTTCACCTTTAGTAGTTCCATCTCCTCTTTGGTAGGACAAAATTTTATAAGGTTATCAACTTGGTCAGCATCTAATGTTGATTCCTCCAAAGCAAGAACCGAACTCTGAAACAGTTTATAAAATAACATAAGGCTGACGAGAAAGAGAATCAGATTTGAATGAAAAACAGATTGTTAATGCAATTTGATATTTGTGCTTATTGACTGGCCATATTGTCAGACTCAACAATATCTAAACATAAGGTTTTCAAGCAACAATTTTAGATAAGTAAATAATTGCAAACTATAAATAATAACATTCAACCTACCATTAATTCAGGCAAGGGCACTTTCACTTTTGAAAGCATGATTTCGCAATTATAAGCACGTCTGTGGTCAATCTGCAAGAAGGAACGGTGCTAAAACAAAAGCATTCTGTATATAATAATAAGGTTCATCATTTGGAAATCATCATCAAACAGCACATGGTATGAAGTCTTAGTTCATGTATGAGTATCTGTCATTGCTTATCTGCACCAAGTTTCCAATTTGGAACAGTATTAAAATGCTTTGTATTTTCTTCGGCAATGATGCCGATAAGCAATGACAAGCAGGTGGATAAAAACTGTGTTCAGTATTTAATAAACGAAGACAAGGGTTAAATTGTTTAGTATGTTAGCTTAAAGTTGAAGATGGATGGTAACATCTAAGAAACAATAAAATGAACCTTAATGAAATATTAAAATACGCATTACCAGTTGCACTTTTTCAGTTTTTGGTGTTTTCGCTGTACGTGAGCTTGATTTACTACGACCTGTATTAGGAGCAGCTGCTGAGAATAGATTCTCTAACTCTGATATGTCGATCTCAGGAGCCCTATGAAGAGTGTTAACCGTTTCATAAGCTTAAAAAGACACTGAAAATTTTAAAAGAAAAATCCAAACTTAGCAGAGCAGCACATACTTGGAAGCTTCACCCGTTTTTTGTGCTTCAGCCCATAGGCTTCCCTGCACGGCTCTAGATAACTTCAACCAATGCAATGGCTTTAGTTTCTTGTCGTTCTTTGAATGACCACGTGACACAAGTCTGTTTTTTGCATTTGCTGATGAAATAAATGGTGGTGGTGCAGGAGCTGAAGGTCCACCACCTGCCTTCTTACCAAAAGGAGCAGGGGGTGGCGGGGGTGCTGATGATGAACCAGTATTAGGTGGGGGTGGGGGAGGTGGGGGTGCTGATGATGAACCAGTTGTGGGTGGGGGTGGTGGGGGTGGAGGTGCTGATGATGAACCAGTTGTGGGTGGTGGTGGTGGGGGTGGGGGTGCTGATGACGAACCAGTTGTGGGTGGCGGTGGGGGTGGTGGGGGTAATGTTGATGAACCAGTTGGGGGTGGCGGCGGGGGTGGTGGGGGTAATGTTGATGAACCAGTTGGGGGTGGCGGTGGGTGTGGTGGGGGTGGAGATGATGAAACAGTTGGGGGTGGTGGATGTGCAGATGATGAAACAGTTGGAGGTTGTGGTGGGGGTGCAGATGATGAAACAGTTGGGGGTGGTGGATGTGCAGATGATGAAACAGTTGGAGGTTGTTGTGGTGCTGCTGCTGATGAAACAGTTGGAGGTTGTTGTGGTGGTGGGGGTGCTGAAACAGTTGAAGGTTGTGGTGGGGGTGTTGATGATGAAATAGTTGGGGGTGGTGGTGATGAACCAGTTGGGGGTGATAGTGGTTCTAGTGTTGGTGGGAATACTGATGATGCACCAGCTGTGGGTGATGGTGGGGGCGGGGGCGGGGGTGCTGATGATGAAGTAGTTAGACTTGCTTCTTGAATAGAATGAAGAGGAGGTAGTGAAGGTATAGGTGCAGGCGTGGAAGCTGCATTTTCCTTAAAAGGTGGCATTGTAGGAGGAGGTGAAGGAACCTCAAGAGGTCCATCTCTACCAGCTTCAAGTTTACTCAAAGGAGATGCAGAAGGAGGTGTTGGTGCTGGACTTGTCATTAACCCAGCTAAAATTTCCTTCAAAGATGGAGATGTTTCTGGAGGTACACCATTGATAATTTGATCTTCTTTAACAGGTGGTGTAGCAGGAGAGGTCACTCTGACTACGGGATCCTCCTTGGCAAGTAGTGTTTTAGGAGGCGGAGATTTAGCAGGAGAGGTCACTCTGACTGCAGGGTCCTCTTTGGCAAGTGGTGTTTTAGGAGGCGGAGATTTAGCAGGAGGGGTTTGTCTAGCAGCACGGTCCTCCTTGCCAAATGCTGTTAAAGGAGATGCCACAGGTGAAGCTACTACGGAAGCTGGAGAGGACTCGGAAGAGGAAGCCTTGGAAGGGTGATCATTGGCTAATGCAGCAGACTGGTTATTTTGTTGATGTGAAACATCAGACTGATTGAATGGTTCAATTTGAGAGCCTTGGGGCTTAGCCTCCTTACTTACAGGTGACTTGTCTGAGGGCACAACCAGATTCTTCAAACCCATAGTTCTGGGACTCCTCGGGCTACCTGGTAATGCCGCGAGTAGTTTTTCTTCCCAAAGTGTTCTAGGACTAGTTCTCCCTTGCTGAGGGCTGTCGACACTGTTATTTGAGTCACTGTCATACTTCTCTTGGGCCATACTTAATGCTCCTATTTGTTGAAGCATGTTATATGCGTCTGACTTGGAATCCAACCAGTCAACATTATTAAACATTTCTTGAACTTTGGAAAATGCTTCTACAGGAAGTCCTTCTTTCTCTTCATAGCGAAAAGGATCCGTGGGAGTATCAGAAGCAGCAGCATCCATATCTGAGAAAAGAATCTTCACCCACAGGGTAACTTCTATTAGAAGAAAACACACGCACACGGAAAAGAAAAACTTACAAGCAAAATATACAAAGATAAATATGTGTATATACACCTCAGCTCTAAATTCTTTGGGAAACTGCTCCTTAGCATCCCACAATATATCAATTTCATCTCGATTGAGCATCAAAATGTTTGATCTAATAAAAGCTGTGTTAAACACGACCCTGAATATCATCTTCTCTCTTTCCTTGCCATTCAAGTTGACACACTCAACCACAACATCATCTTGAACATTGCAATTTATGTCGATTTTAACAAGTGCGCATTCTTTCTGCAATAGAAACAACAAAATGTTACGCAATCTAACAGCGGGCACACACATAAGAAGATGTAACAATATTCGAAAGCATATGAAACAAGATGTTGGCATGCATCTAGATATAGTATGTAGATTAACGAGAATGAAAACTGATATAAAAAGTGGAGAGATGTGATACTACCTGCTTATAATACCGGACATATTTGCTTCTTTTAGGGCTCGAGTACAAAAGTTTCGGAGTTTTTTCAGCAGCAAGAAGAGGATCCTGTCCATATATTCTAAATATCGGACGACAGCCTCCATCTCCATCAATGTTTGGAATGTGTCTAAGAATGATGCAATCCAAGGTGAGAGCTCGATCCAAAGGAGGCCAGTCTGCAGCCACATTCCTCCTCGAGATATACTGTAGATACCTCAATTGTGAAGGCATTGGATTCAGGGATGACAACACCTGCAAACGCTCATTTGGAGCTTGCCGGTATATCATGTCCAATGTCTTCTGCTCTCCGCTGTACTGCTTCCTATATAGCAGCAATGCAGCCAGCACGAAAGCTAAGACTGGCCAACCACCCTTCTCGCAATGCATTAGCAGCAAATTGTTCTGATCAAGTGAGAGCCAGCTTTCACAAGATTTCATGAAATGATGGAGCACCTCCATTGCGATTAACGGACAGCCTTCATAATGACAACTGTAATCCATAATCGTCATATCGTACTCGGATAGTAATTCTGTCATATAGCTTTTCTTTTCTCCGTCGTGGAAATTAAAGACCAAGAATGAAGCCTCAGGGAAGTGAGTTGGAAGATTACTAACTATTCCCTTCATGTGGACTTTGTAGTTTTCTTCTTCCCAAGAATCAATAGAGAAGCAGCTATCAAAAACTATTTGCCACCATACCACACAATTTGTCAGGCACTTACTATTTCAAGTGATGAAATTACCCTAAAAGAAATAAACCAGTACAATTCATCTACCTAAATTATGTTTTTATACTCTTTTGCTCCTACACTTTAAACCCAGAATTCAAAATGCAAACTTTCCATTTCCTTCCCAAATTTTCTAACCAACCAAACAGAACCCAAAACCTAAAAAGCAGCAATCTTTTCAAAATCCATCTTTAATCACTCTAACACTAATCATTTCCAGAGTGACCAATCTTTCCATGTCTCAAAAAAGTTGAGAGATTTCAATATAATCATTGAATTTCTATTTTTAGCAATCCTAAATCCCAATTATATATATAAAAAAAAGAGAGGGAAGAACACGAATTGAAGCAAAGGCAAGAAGAGAAAAACGTACCATGAACACGTTCACAGATCTCCAGCAGGCCATCAGGCGGCTTCTTGTAAAAGAGTTTACGAAGCAAACCCATACCTTTCCAGAATCCTGGAACGTGGAAACACAAATAACAAAATCAGACCCCGAAAAAGCTAAAACAAAAAAAGAAAGAAAAAAATACAAAAGAAGAAACAAAAACAAAAAACCAGACCTTGTCCTTGAAATAAGGAGTTTGTTGAGAGGGCATTGTAAATTCTATCGAGGCTTCAACTTTGCAGCTGCCATTAATGACGTGGACACGGTCTCTCCCCGACATATACTACAACATTTTGTCCTGTATTTTATTCTATTCTATTTTTCATTTGGTTATATGAACCGATTTTCATGTAAAAACATTATAGCCATTAATGTCAGCTGAGGAGTTTAATATGAATCAGAATGAGTAGGAAACAAAGGGTTTAGTTTATTTTTCTAAATATGCTTTGAATTGAGTGTCCTCTGCTTCTGGAAACTCGGTGGTCATCTTGTTTGGAAAGAAGCCTTGCGGGAGAAGGAAACAAAGGGTTTCGCCATCTCTCAGAGTGCTGTATAACTTAATTTTTCAACCACGAATGGAGCTTGAATCTCTTAGTCCCTTCGGCTGCAGATAATGATACGAAGGTTCTAATCATCATCCCAAAGGAGTTTTTTATTAGAACCATATTTATATGTAAAATACACCGACGGTGGAAACTTTTTAGTTTCCACAAGGGCGTTAGTATAAAGTGTAGGGTTTAGGGTTTTAAGTGTATGTTTAATTTTTAGAGACAGTGGTTAGAATTTAGGATTTAGAGGTTTAGTTTTTAAGTATTATGATTAGGATTTAAGTTTTAACTTATAAACCTTATTTATATTAGTCTGCAACTTTACAGAGGAAGAAGATAACAGTTCATATATATGAGGGACTAAAATAAACAAAAAGTAAAATCTGGTATATCTAATGTGCATTCCACCCCTTTTATTTAAATCATTTTATGTTTTTTTAATAAAATGACATCTGGCACGTTCTGATTGGCCAGTAAGAATTTTTTAACGAAGGTTAACGGATAGGGCATATCAGGTCACGATATTTAGTTAAAGGACAAAACGTCTTAAAAAATACTTTAAGGGGCAGTTCGGGAAAAAATACATAATTTAGAGGGGAAATGGGCCTTTAAGACTATTTAATTTTGAGACATTAGACTCTATTAAGTAATCCCATTAGTAAAAGTTGATGTTGTTACTTTTAAATATTCCAAATTCGAGCAGTGTAGTCTGCAGTTTACATAGTATATATGAGCGTTTTCAAAAGATGGGTTTTAAAATTTTATTAAATCAAAATAGTTTTAATAAAATACATGCTTCGATTAGATATTTATATAAATGTTTGAAACCCAATAAATTTGTAGTAATATATTTCAAAATTAAAAAAAAATTGTCAACTAACTAAAATCAAAGGCTTCAATGACTATGCTTTACGAGATGTGAGTTTATTTAGATAAAAAAAATACAAAGATTTATTTAAAAAGATTATGATAATTTAAGGGGTTTTATTAAATAATCAGATAAATTACAGTTAACATCAGTGAATAACGTTTTTAAGTGACCAAAACGCTAGTGTTTAGAATTCGCCTGCCTCTTAATATTTTTATATCATCAAGAATTTTATATAATTGATTTTAGATTATCGTGATTTTATAAAATTGATTTTGTATATAATTGATTTTAAAGTAACATGATTTATGGTTGAGAGTTTTTTTTTTTAAATCACAATTGTGTAAGAATATAGTGTAAAAATCACGACGAAACGTAAAAGTTACTTCTACCTTGTTTTCCCCAAGATCACATTTGAGGCCCAAATCACGTTTAAATTTTTAAATTCAAACATATTAGCATGATCAATCCATATTTTCCCGTTCAGTCGTGATTTTTAGTCCCTAAAAGCAAAACCACGTGCTACTTGAAAAGATGAAACAATTGCAAGAATATTTGACATTAAGAGTAAAAGCATTATCTATTGCTGCAGCCTGCAAATTCAGAAAACTGCACACTTGAAATCTACTTGAATGTAAAAACATAAACTGTGTCCTCTTAACTTCAGGGTAACACCAAAAAGAAGAAGAAAAAGAAAAGCTCCATTACTTGATTCTAATGGCCGTACTTTTGGAATTCCCACTCGTTGTTATCAAGTGGACAAACTTGGCGAGTTTTCAGCCATCTGCCGATGCAATGAAAGTGGAAGGCGTGATTACAGACACCCCATGCCACCGTGCACTCCTCGCCGCTTGTGGCGGCACTGGCTTGACCGGATTGACATTCGATGCAAAGATCCATGATATGGTTCCTGCAAATTGCGCAGTTATCAACAGCGATATCCCATGCCCAGAGAGCCACGGCGCTCCACTTCTTAATCTCAACATGTTTCGGTTTCTTGGTACCCGCCGCCGGTGAAGGTACGCCGGTTTTCGCATCTGCCATTGTCACATCCCAAAAACCGGTCTAGTCGGAATTAAGTTCCGGTGACTGAATATTTTTACTATTAAATAATTTATTCGATCTTATTTAGATTATTCGAGATAATTTATAAATCAAGGTCAAGTTCTAGCAAACAAATATTTTTATCTCGATTAAGGGTTGGTTCGATTTGGTACCAAAATAGATTAAATAGTTAGTTTATTATTATTATTATTATTATTATTATTATTATAAAAAAAAGTTAGCAAATCAAGTGGATTGCCGTGTAAGGCTTATCACTTAGTAAATGGGTAGTATTTAATTTAGGCAATTTGGCCATTATGAAAAGAATGGATAAAAAAATAAATAGTGGGTATTAATAAATTAGGCAATTTGGCCACTATAATAATTAAAAAAATATATATATAGATAGTGGGGGGGAATAGTGGACGATAATTTGCTATAAAAGGGGAGGGGGGATTGTTTGAATTCACGGCAATTGAAGAAAACAAATCAGTAGGTTACGATCCAATGTTTGTTTGGTAGTCTGATATTTTCGATATAATAATATCGAATTTCTGCCGACGACGGGGTAAGCTCAAATCTCTAGTTAGATTAAGTTTCGGTATCGAGTTTGATTAATATTTTATATATATATTCGATACTGTCTTATTATTTTAATTAATTTTTATCGTAGTACACGAGGTCGATTCAGATCAACTTTCAAGCCCAATAAATAAAAATAAAGCACCGGTCTGTCAAGGTGAGTGTAGATGCATTTGTCTCGGGTGACACGGTGTCATTCCGATATTTTTATGTTCTGATATGTGGGTATAGTCGTGTCAGGGGTAGGCTCGGTGCCTTCCTATTGCATTAATTATGAATTTATTTGCATCTGGTAAGTACCCTGCATTATTTTGATATGCTTAAAAATGATTATAATATGCTACATGTATATGAAAATAATATGAAATACTATCTGATATGGAGCTACGGCTCATCTTGCTATTTGATTTGATATGATATGAAAATCATGAAATAAATGAATTTGTGTATATTTATGGACGTTGGATACAATTGGCATGCCATAGGGTTATTCGAGCTCACCATGTAAGGGAGGACTACGGTCCAGGGCTACGGCCTATATGTGGGAGATAAAAGGATGGAAGTGTAAGGGATACATGGAGCTACGGCTCAGGGCTACGGCTCATTTATGATTTATGATATGGTGTACAGAGAATCCGCGTATCCAATGGTACCAATATAATATGTGTTCGATATGTTATACCATGACATGTTTATGATAAGATATATGATTATATTATGTTATGTTAGTGATATGGATATCTGATCATGTTATGCTTATACTGTTATAGAAGCATGCAAATAAGTTAGATTAAATTTATATTTAATCATGGCATTCATATTATTGTCAATTTACTATCATGACTACCTCACTAGGCTATGTAAGCCTAACATACGTGTCTCATACATTTTCAGGACCCTGATAGATTTCTAACCTTTGATCGTGTGGTGCAGTTGCAAGTCACATCTCTACCTTATATGTATGATATCTTTCATGAACTCCTAGTAAAGTGGCATATGATCCAACTTTTGTATAAATTGTGTTTTGTAATTTAATAATGTGGTTTTATTTTAGTAATCTAGAAAAGTCCTATTAAATAAATGTTAGAACAATAATAATGATAGATACGAATAATTTTCTAATAAAAATGATTAGAAAGGACTCTAAGATTTTTGTAAGTTGATAGGCTCATTTAAATATGTAAAGAATTTTAGTAAGATAATAAAAAGAAATAGATTTGAATATTTTACAAAATAGTCACTAAATATTGCATCGTCTAATCAGGTAGATAAATAACCTCCGATAGTAATGAGGTTTTACGGGCTAATAACTAGTTAGTTTAATTTCAGTATATTTTCACGAATTTTAGATAAAGACCTTTAATTTGTGAAAATTACAATTTAGTCCCTAAGTTTGAAAAAGTTTAAAATTGACCCCAATTTGAGTAAGTGGTTAATAAGTTAAGTGTTAAGTCTTAAAAGAGATTAATAAAATATTACGAAATGATTTTTGAACTTTGAAATTATGTCTCCGATCTCCGCATCGTTTCCGGTAGCGCTCTCCGACCCGGTTCTCTACCAGGCCGGGTAGGGGGTGTTACATTTGTGGTATCAGAGCTAGAGTTTAGTCGATTCTAGGACTAATCAGGCATTCGTTAACGAGTCTATGTCTCATATGCCACTTAGGAGTTGATTAAATATGTATTTTGTGACTTGCAACTTACACGATTTAATTCTTATGTGTGTCTAGAACCAAAATGACCGCTCCTACTATTAGGAAAGAAACAAATGAGCCCGATCATGATTCATCTTCCACTCGAGGGGAAAATGTGAGGCTAGAGCCAAGTACCGAACAAGTGGCTCAGAATGATCCACCCCATCTTCCACCTATGTTATCGGCTCAACAAGACTATTTCGTGTCTATGGCCGACATGATAAAACAAGTAGTGGTGTCTCTTCGACAAGAAGCACCTTCCTCATCTGCTGAAGCTGCTCAGCAGATCTCTCGAGCTCCAATAGATAAGCTCAAACGTTATCAAGTTTATACATTTACTGGCCAAGATCTGGATAATCCTGAAATCGCAGAATATTGGCTAGAAAATACTTTGAAAGTAATCAACAAGCAACTAAAGTGCCCCGAGGAGCATAAGTTGGAGTGCGCTTTAGCCCTGATTGCAGATGAAGCACAAAGCTGGTGGAACACTGTAACGCTCACTGTAGCTGAACATAAAGTAACTTGGGAATTTTTCCTCCAGGAGTTTCGTAAAAAGTATATTAGTGAGCATTACCTCGCTGAAAGACGTAAAAAGTTCCTCCATTTGAAGCAAGGAGGAAGGCCAGTAGAACAGTACATTCATGATTTCTGCAAATACGCTAGATATGGTACTGATATCATCCACACTGAAAAAGAAAAATGTAGAATGTTCATAGATGGCCTCTGCGATGAATTACGCCCTCTTTTTGTTGCTCTGGAAATCGAGGATTTTCAAATACTGGTGAATCGAGCCATTGCAACTGAAGCTTCTCAAAGAGCCTCGGAAAGAAGGAAGGGAAACCAAGCTCGACCTGATAAAAGATTCCGAGAAGATTCTAAACCTCCTCTATCTCAAAAAAGAGGAAGACAGTGGGACCAAAGGTCATCTGCCAATCAACAGCTACCTAACTCTAATTATGTCTCCCAATTTCCATCTGGTGGGACCACTGTTACGCGTACGACCTCAATAAATAGTACAGGAGGCTCTGCCAAAAGTTCTCAGATCCCTCTGTGTAATTTTTGTCAAAAGAGACATTTGGGACAATGTCGTAAACAGTCAGGTTCTTGTTACCTGTGCGGAGAATCTGGTCATTTCATCCGACAATGCCCCCAAAATCCACAAGCCCCTACCTCTATAGCCTCCCAGAACGTTCCAGTAAAAGGGAGGGGAATAAATCAAGCACCGTCTGGTTCTTCCGGAAGGCCCCACAACAATAATGCTCCTTCAGGAAGCCGAAATCCAAAGACCTCAGCCCAGATGTACCACGTTCGAGGCCGCGAACAAGAAGATGACCCTGATGTTATTGCAGGTATGGTGGAGTTAGGTTCTGAATTTGTTTATGCTTTGATAGATCCAGGCTCTACGCATTCCTTTATTAGTGAACCTTTGATTGAAAAATACGGCTTAAAATGTGATCATGTTGCTTCCGAAATACTTGTGTCAAACCCATTAGGAGATAGTGTAGCAATCCAAAAGATCTGTAGATCTTGTCCCTTAAAAATCCAAGGAATTCCTTTTCCGGCCAATTTGATGGTCTTACCCTTTAATGAGTTCGACCTTATCCTTGGCCTAGATTGGCTAGCTGAACATCAAGCATGGGTAGATTGTTCTAAAAAGAAATTATATCTCTGTGGTCTAGGTAGAAAAAGCATCACCTTAATGAAATCTAAATGTCAGAGTAGTCTTATGTGTGCCTTAGAATCTACGAAGGAACCAAAACCTGAAGATATACCCATAATAAGAGATTTTCCTGACGTATTCCCTGAAGAACTTCCGGGACTCCCTCTTGTACGTGAAGTTGAGTTTGGGATAGAAGTTCAACCTGGAACTACTCCAATTTCTATCGCTCCATACAGAATGGCTCCAATGGAGTTAAAGGAGTTGAAGACCCAAATCCAAGACCTTGAAAGTAAGGGGTTTATTCGACCGAGTTCCTCACCCTGGGGAGCACCGGTTTTATTTGTGAAAAAGAAAGATGGATCGATGCGCTTATGCATCGACTATCGACAACTGAATAAAGTAACAATAAAAAATAAGTACCCGCTTCCTAGAATAGACGACCTATTTGACCAACTAAAGGGTGCTTCTGTCTTTTCTAAGATAGACCTCCGATCTGGTTACTATCAAATGCTCGTGAAGGAACCAGATGTTTCAAAAACAGCCTTTCGAACCAGATATGGTCATTACGAATTCTTGGTGATGCCTTTTGGGCTCACCAATGCTCCTGCAGCCTTTATGGATCTGATGAACCGAATATTTCGACCTTATCTTGATAAATTTGTCGTTGTCTTCATAGACGACATTTTGATCTATTCGAAAGATTCTGTTACTCACAAAGAACATCTTCGGATTGTACTCCAAACCCTCCGTGAAAAACAGCTCTATGCCAAATTTAATAAATGCGAGTTTTGGTTGACCGAAGTATCTTTTCTCGGTCATGTGATATCTTCCGCGGGAATTCAAGTGGACCCAAAGAAGATTCAAGCCATTCTCGAATGGATACCCCCGAAGAACGTGGGAGAAATTCGTAGTTTCCTGGGCCTTGCAGGATACTACCGTAGGTTCGTTAAGGAGTTCTCCTTGATTGCTTCACCCCTAACGAAGCTTCTCCGTAAAGACATTCCTTTCAGGTGGACAGTGGACCAACAACAGAGTTTTGATCAGCTTAAACAAATCCTCACCCACGCTCCTGTCCTAGTACAACCGGAACCAGGAAAAGATTTCACAGTATACAGCGATGCATCCCATCAAGGACTGGGCTGTGTCTTGATGCAAGAAGGTAAAGTTATAGCCTATGCCTCACGTCAACTCAAACCGCATGAGCTTAATTATCCAACTCATGACCTTGAGCTAGCTGCGGTTGTGTTCGCACTAAAGATCTGGCGACATTACCTCTATGGTGAAAAGTGTTATCTTTTTACTGACCACAAAAGCCTGAAATACCTTTTGACCCAAAAAGAATTAAACCTTCGTCAGCGTCGTTGGATGGAGCTTTTGAAAGATTATGATTTGATAATTGATTACCATCCCGGTAAAGCAAATGTGGTGGCGGACGCTCTTAGCCGGAAGCCCACTTCTTCTCTTAGATGTTTAAACGCTCACTTTCGGCTCATGAAGCGTGGCAAGTTATTAGCCGAGCTCAGGGTACAATCGACCATTGTGTCCCTGATTAAAGCACTTCAAGAAGATGATGAGGAGTTGCAACCTATTTTAGCCCGAATCAAGGATGAACCGGACCCTGATTTTGCCATAAATTCTGACGGCTTGTTATGCTTTCGTAATCGTATATGTGTTCCAAACAATGATGATCTTCGGAACCAGATCCTACGTGAAGCACATGCTAGCCCTTTTTCTATTCACCCCGGAGCTGTTAAGATGTACAAGGATCTAAAAGAGATCTACTGGTGGTCCGGTATGAAAAGTAAAATCACAGATTTCGTAGCAAGGTGTTTGACTTGTCAACGAGTTAAAGCCGAACATAAAGTACCGACGGGACTCCTTCAACCCATTGAGCTGCCACAGTGGAAGTGGGAACGTATCACTATGGATTTTGTAAGCGGATTACCTCTGACTCCAAAGAAAAACAACGCAATCTGGGTCATCGTAGATCGATTTACCAAGTCAGCTCACTTTCTTCCTGTAAGAATGGACTTCAGCTTATCCAAGCTAGCAGAGTTATATATCAGCGAAGTCATACGCTTGCACGGAGTTCCAACATCAATAATTTCTGATCGAGACCCAAGATTTGCATCTCGATTTTGGAGAACCTTGCAGGAGGCATTGGGAACTAGAGTACATCTCAGCACTGCATTCCATCCCCAAACCGATGGCCAATCTGAAAGGGTTATTCAGGTAACCTCGTTATTGTCTTTCTTTAAACATAAGCTAGATATCCTATATCGATTACGATCTTCCTTGTAGATTCTGGAAGATATGCTCCGAGCCTGCATTATTGACTTTGGGAAAAGTTGGGAGAAATCCCTACCCTTAGTGGAATTTTCCTATAACAATAGCTATCAGTCATCTATTCAGATGGCTCCTTTCGAAGCATTGTATGGAAGAAAATGCAGAACTCCTCTATGCTGGTCCGAACTTGGTGAAAACAAGGTGTTGGGACCACAATTGCTCAGAGAAACAGAAGAGAAAGTTCAAATTATTCACTCTCGATTGAAACAAGCTTTTGATAGACAGAAAGCCTATGCTGATCTGAAACGAAGAGACATTCAACATAATGTGGGAGACAAAGTCTTTCTTAAAGTCTCTCCATGGAAGAAAGTATTTCGGTTTGGAAAGAGGGGAAAACTCAGTCCTCGTTTCATTGGACCTTTTGAAATTACTGAAAGAATTGGCCCAGTGGCTTATCGACTTGCACTTCCTAGCGAGTTTGATAAAATCCACAATGTCTTCCACGTGTCAATGCTCAGAAAGTACAGATCCGATCCATCTCATATCTTAGAGCCGGAAGAATTGGAGCTGAATCCTAACTTATCTTACGAAGAGGAACCAATTCAGATTCTGGATAGAGAAATCAAAAGACTCAGAAACAAAAATGTTGCATTGGTTAAAGTTTTGTGGAGAAATCACAGGAGGGAAGAGGCAACATGGGAACCTGAGGATACGATGAAAAAGCAATATCCTCATCTGTTTGATTCAGGTAAAAATTCGAGGACGAATTTTTTTTAAGGGAGGGAGAGTTGTCACATCCCAAAAACCGGTCTAGTCGGAATTAAGTTCCGGTGACTGAATATTTTTACTATTAAATAATTTATTCGATCTTATTTAGATTATTCGAGATAATTTATAAATCAAGGTCAAGTTCTAGCAAACAAATATTTTTATCTCGATTAAGGGTTGGTTCGATTTGGTACCAAAATAGATTAAATAGTTAGTTTATTATTATTATTATTATTATTATTATTATTATTATAAAAAAAAGTTAGCAAATCAAGTGGATTGCCGTGTAAGGCTTATCACTTAGTAAATGGGTAGTATTTAATTTAGGCAATTTGGCCATTATGAAAAGAATGGATAAAAAAATAAATAGTGGGTATTAATAAATTAGGCAATTTGGCCACTATAATAATTAAAAAAATATATATATAGATAGTGGGGGGGAATAGTGGACGATAATTTGCTATAAAAGGGGAGGGGGGATTGTTTGAATTCACGGCAATTGAAGAAAACAAATCAGTAGGTTACGATCCAATGTTTGTTTGGTAGTCTGATATTTTCGATATAATAATATCGAATTTCTGCCGACGACGGGGTAAGCTCAAATCTCTAGTTAGATTAAGTTTCGGTATCGAGTTTGATTAATATTTTATATATATATTCGATACTGTCTTATTATTTTAATTAATTTTTATCGTAGTACACGAGGTCGATTCAGATCAACTTTCAAGCCCAATAAATAAAAATAAAGCACCGGTCTGTCAAGGTGAGTGTAGATGCATTTGTCTCGGGTGACACGGTGTCATTCCGATATTTTTATGTTCTGATATGTGGGTATAGTCGTGTCAGGGGTAGGCTCGGTGCCTTCCTATTGCATTAATTATGAATTTATTTGCATCTGGTAAGTACCCTGCATTATTTTGATATGCTTAAAAATGATTATAATATGCTACATGTATATGAAAATAATATGAAATACTATCTGATATGGAGCTACGGCTCATCTTGCTATTTGATTTGATATGATATGAAAATCATGAAATAAATGAATTTGTGTATATTTATGGACGTTGGATACAATTGGCATGCCATAGGGTTATTCGAGCTCACCATGTAAGGGAGGACTACGGTCCAGGGCTACGGCCTATATGTGGGAGATAAAAGGATGGAAGTGTAAGGGATACATGGAGCTACGGCTCAGGGCTACGGCTCATTTATGATTTATGATATGGTGTACAGAGAATCCGCGTATCCAATGGTACCAATATAATATGTGTTCGATATGTTATACCATGACATGTTTATGATAAGATATATGATTATATTATGTTATGTTAGTGATATGGATATCTGATCATGTTATGCTTATACTGTTATAGAAGCATGCAAATAAGTTAGATTAAATTTATATTTAATCATGGCATTCATATTATTGTCAATTTACTATCATGACTACCTCACTAGGCTATGTAAGCCTAACATACGTGTCTCATACATTTTCAGGACCCTGATAGATTTCCAACCTTTGATCGTGTGGTGCAGTTGCAAGTCACATCTCTACCTTATATGTATGATATCTTTCATGAACTCCTAGTAAAGTGGCATATGATCCAACTTTTGTATAAATTGTGTTTTGTAATTTAATAATGTGGTTTTATTTTAGTAATCTAGAAAAGTCCTATTAAATAAATGTTAGAACAATAATAATGATAGATACGAATAATTTTCTAATAAAAATGATTAGAAAGGACTCTAAGATTTTTGTAAGTTGATAGGCTCATTTAAATATGTAAAGAATTTTAGTAAGATAATAAAAAGAAATAGATTTGAATATTTTACAAAATAGTCACTAAATATTGCATCGTCTAATCAGGTAGATAAATAACCTCCGATAGTAATGAGGTTTTACGGGCTAATAACTAGTTAGTTTAATTTCAGTATATTTTCACGAATTTTAGATAAAGACCTTTAATTTGTGAAAATTACAATTTAGTCCCTAAGTTTGAAAAAGTTTAAAATTGACCCCAATTTGAGTAAGTGGTTAATAAGTTAAGTGTTAAGTCTTAAAAGAGATTAATAAAATATTACGAAATGATTTTTGAACTTTGAAATTATGTCTCCGATCTCCGCATCGTTTCCGGTAGCGCTCTCCGACCCGGTTCTCTACCAGGCCGGGTAGGGGGTGTTACAGCCATTGTCGCGCTGGTTGATATTGGGAGAGGTTTCGGTTCAAAGGAGCGCTCCAGAGGAAAGAAATCAGAAACTTGACGACGAAGCCTTGAATTTAATTTCTTCCCTTTTTTTGAATTGAGAGGAAGCTTTTAGATCTGCGTATTTATACACGTATAGCGTATTCAACCAGAGCTAGGACTACGAACTTGTATATGAAAGACTCTTTGGGACTCTATCCGTACCCGAGTCGGATTCGTTTTTTAAAATTTTTTGAAATTTTTTCGATTCGAGTCGAGTTTAAGAAATTCGAGTCTAGTCGAGTCGAGTTTTCGAGTTCCTATACAAATTTAACTGTAATTATTTATCATGTTATAGTAGGGTTTGATTCCAAATCAAACTCCTTTCTCTAATCATATAAGATATGCACATATATATTTTTTCACATGTGACAATATTTCTTCATATTTTTATATATCAGTATGTATATATCATAAAAAATAGAGGGACTCGTCTCGAACTTAAAAATAAATATACTAATTACTAAAAATCTCGAGTTGTTCGAATTTTCATTTTACAACTCAAACTTTATTTGAAATTTTTTTGAGTTATTCGAGTTTATGAAATTTCGAGTCGAATCAAGACGAGTCGAGTATTTTTGCCTCGAATCGAGTTGAGTTATTCGATTTTTTCGAATCGAGTCGAGTTTTGCTCACCCCTATCTGATATATTATGTATATCACATGTGAAAATATGAAGAAATATATATGTATATTGTTTATGGATATAGAAAGTCGTTTAAATTGGAATCAATATTTATTATAACATTATAAATAAGGATTAATATTTGATACACTGCAGTGTAAAAAAAGTTTACACAAGCATGCCTATTTTCAAGCCTAAATTTAAAATCTAAAATTTTAACCTTAACACCCTAAAAATCTAACCACAAACCCTAAGCCCTAAAACCTAAATTCTAACCATGAATCCTAAATTTTAAACCCCTAACCTTAAAACCCTAAATTAAAACCCTAAACTCCTAAATAACCCCGCTTATGGAAATTTTGTTTTCCACCGCCAGTGTATAGGATATTAATCTTATAAATAATTACAATTAAATTTGTACAAAAACTCAAAAACTCGACTCAAATAAAAAATTTAAATCATAAAATATGACTTATAACTCAAATAACTTATTTTTTTTTAACTTAATGTCCAACCAGTTTTAAAAGAGATAGTAATATAATTAAATTTCTGATTCCCAAAACATGTGAATGTGTTCATTGCATTTGATTATTGATGTGAATTGCCACAATGAATAGCCTAGGTCAATTATTGGAGATTTATATGATCTTATTATAATTTTCACTTTTCACAAATCTTACAATGCCTCCAAAGAGCAATTAAGCAGGGGGGGGGGGGGTGCCACCGTTAAGGACGGTGGTCGAGCAAGGAAAATGTGCATGAAATCAGTGTACATCATGCAATTCATGCTTTTAAACGAGAGACTGAGATAGTAAGAAATGTCATGAATCGTAGCATGATAATCCACGTAATGTATTAATATCCGTGGAACTGAAAATGTAGTATTCTTGAAGCTTTTCTCTCATCCTTGCGCCGTTTTTTTATTTGGCCGGCGATAATATTAATTTTAGTGTCGATAATTAATTATCGGTGTTATTTTCCCTTGCTTTTTTATATCTCGTTTTTATTTTTACATTTTTGTTGTTTTTTTTAATTTTTATATTAAAATCTCGTTGTTTTAGATTCGTACTCCTTGCATATATTATTACGTTTGTTTTCTCTGTCTTTGTGGCACGTTGTTCGCCTGCCTTTTTGGTAGATTTGTGTTCGTGTAAAGTTTCTCACGATGCTCGATTCTGATGTGCGATTGTCGGTGGTCGTTCAGTAATTTGATCCCCCCCTTGTGGTTGTTTGCCGATGCATTCAGATCTATTCAGCGAAGTAACTTGTAAGACTGTTGGTTTCACTCGCCATTCTTCATCACTTATCAAGCGTCTAGGGGATTCACTTTATCTCTTGTGTGTTGATAATCCCATGGCCTTTTAACGTTAAGTGAAATCTATGTTTATTCATCTGAACAACGACGAGAGCATTGCTTACTAGCGTGGTAAACTTTCCTTTTTTAGAAGGAGAGTCATTTCATATTTTTCTCTTTTTAATTTTTTTATTGCTCGTATATTTTCACGTTTAAATCTTTTTGTTTGACTTTATTTTAAATAATAAAAGTTACTTGGTATTATATTGAAAAAAGGGTAAACTACATAAATGACCACCATACTGTTGGAAAAGTCACGATTTGACCATCTTATTTTTTTTCGAAGCAATTAAACCACCATACTATTAAATTAGATGCAATGTGACCATCGATCATTAGAGATTAACTGCAGGGTGACATGACAGTTAAAAAATATGTGTATAATTACACATTTGGTCATCATTACTTATACACTCTATCAATTTGGTCCTAATTTTAATTTAATAAAATAAATTAATTATTTAATTAGATGGTGACACATGTCACCATATTGGAGGAAGAAAATAAAAGCAAGGAGCATCTTGCTCCTGGTAAGATTCGAACAAAGGTTGCCTTGAATTAAGACATGTAAGCTTACCACTAGTCCAAGTGGATCTTTGTGATGTATGGTACAAAACTTAAACTTTAACAGATAAAAGACTCCAATATAAGAGGTATGCAATTTTCTCCCTCCCAAAACACCATTCTCTCTCCCCAGATTATAGGGAAAAAATTTGCATATCTCTTATATTGGAGTATTTTATCTGTTAAAGTTTAAATTTTGTACCATACATCACAATTCACAAAGATCCACTTGGACTAGTGGTAAGCTTACATGCTTTAATCCAAGGCAACCTTTGTTTGATTCCTACCAAGAGCAAGATGCTCCTTGCTTTTATTTTACTCCTTCAATTTGACGACACGTGTCACCATCTAATTAAATAATTATTTTATTTTATTAAATTAAAATTAGGACCAAATTAATAGAGTGTATAAGTAACGAAAACCAAATATGTAATTATACATTTATTTTTTAACTGCCACATCACCCTGCCGTTAACCTTTAACGGCTGGTGGTCACATTTCATCTAATTTAATAATATGGTGGTTTAATTGCTTCGAAAAAAAGTAAGACGGTCAAATAGCGACTTTTCCAATAATATGATGGTCATTTTTGCAGTACACCCTAAAAAATAAGGTACACAATTTAAGACCTACCGAAATAAACACAATTTTATTTTATTTTAGAAATTTAATCCGACTCGCAATATATGGTAAATATAGGCATATATATGGTATACATGTGGTATATATGGTTTTAACAACTCAGGTTTTAAAAAACTAGTCTAACCCCATTGTACACCCAAGAAACAAGAAGCAAGAAGGACCCAAAATCCAATAAATAAGCCATGGATGATAAACAAACAAATGGTAGCCTTTAGTGTTAGAATAACTTGTGTGGATTTGTTATCCACAAAAAGGGCGGTTTAGCCAGCGAGAGACACACAGACCACAAGACTCTGTAAACTTGCTCTTCTAGTTGTTGTTGTCAATATCCATTTCAATTGGAGAGGCTCAGTCTTTTCAAAGGGCTCTCTCTCTTTCTTTAGTTTGTCCTTTACCAAGGCTTAAAAAGCCTATCTTTCACTTCTAAGAAGAGAAGGGAAGGGAAAGGTGACTTCTTTCCGTCATTTCCAGTTCCCATGGCTTGCAAAATCTCGGATTCCGTGTTCCTTTGCTTGGTACCTTCTGAAATTTCTCAATCTGTGTATAAAAATATGTTCTTTGTTCTCACTTCTGAATTTCGTTCCTTTGTTGGTTTGATTTTCAGGGTCCTTGCCAAAGGCCGATTAGGAGTCAAAGAATTGTTACCCATTCTTCTACAGGTACTCAATTTTCTTACTTTCTCTTTAATTTTGTATGTTAAACTAAAGAAATTCAATTTGTTGAATATTTGGTGATTTGAGTTTTGTTAGTTTGATGTGTTTCTTAAGATAGTGTTCTTGCCCATCCTTTCTTTGAGCTGCATTGTCTGTTGAAGTCTTACCCATTCTTTGAGTTTTGTTACTTTCTCTTTAAGTCTTTCTCTCTAGCTTCTTAAAACTTGCTTATACTTTGAAGTAGGGGTGTTTGCGGTTAACCAAAATACTATAACGGTTAACCTATAAGTTATGTTTTTAGTGCAAAAGTTAGTTCTTAATGTAATTAGAGGGAAAATACATAGAGAATGTGCCTAAGAATGCATAGAAAATTAGGGACTCATTCTTAATGGTTAACCAACGGTTAACCGTGAACACCCCTACTTTGAAGTTGAACACTGAAGGGCGAGATGCTCGATTGAAAAAAACTATAAGACTCAAGTGGACAAGTTGTTGGTTTCTTGTAATTCAGCAGATGCCATTTGAAGTGTCTTGCCTAGTAAATACAGGTTCATGAACTTGTTTATCCCAAATACGATATACGTTTCTTATTGTTTCATAATCAATGCGGTCCTTTCATTTTGTATGCACCATAATCTAGTACAGCCTCAGAGTTTTTAGCCTTCCCACTTGTAGGATTACCACTGTGTGTAGTATGAACCTATATGCTATTGTTCTGTGCAATTCCCTCTTGTTTACTAACATTACAGTTTTTTAATGCCTTTTTTTTTCTCCCTTTAGCAAGTATCTGTCATTTGAAGTGGGACAACCTTCTCCTCAAGGGAATTAATCGTCAAAAGGGTATAATTCCCTTAAGAAGGAATAAAGTCATACAAGCTGTGGCAGTTCCGGTAAGACCATCTTCAGCTGACAGTGCTGAGAACAGAAAACTGTTAGCGGAAGAATATGGATTCAGGCAAATTGGAGAACCACTTCCTGATAATGTTACATTAAAGGATGTAATAGACACCCTTCCAAAAAAGGTAATTTTTTTTATAGATTCCTCAGGCATTTAACTTGCTCAGATCATTTGCAACGAAATCGGTCCAAAGTATAACGTTTTGCCATTTTGTACATATTGCTGAGTGAATTCTTGGGTCATATGATTTTCTGTATGAGCAAGATTGTATAATGATCTAATTTTGTGAACCCCCAGTAGTAGTGGCCAGGCCTCCAGGGGTTCACTTTCCCCTCCTCGATGTCCTAGGTTCGATACCCAATGTAATGAAAAATGATCTAATTTTATGAAAGAATTGCGCCTTTACTTATTTACGCCTTATTATGATACTTTTAACTGAAGGGACAAAATCATGCATTAATACTTTTGGTCTTTTTACCGAAGTGAAGTTATGAACTTGAATACCTATATGCTATTACTTGACTAACAAATCTCTTTATTGATTTCTTCTCTCTGTCTCTCTTGTTCCACAAAATTTTCTTCTTAGGTGTTCGAGATTGATGATCTGAAAGCATGGACTTCAGTTCTGATATCTGTCACTTCCTATGCATTGGGAATCTTCATGATTTCAAAATCCCCATGGTATCTACTTCCTTTGGCTTGGGCATGGACAGGAACAGCCATAACCGGGGTACATTTTTTGTAGTGTCTTCATTTTCATATTACCCTGTATTTGTTATAAAAGCAAATCTGGTATAAATCTATGCTAACTTCTTTACTGTTTTCGTTTTTCCCTGCCGTTTCTTTAGTTCTTTGTTATAGGCCATGATTGTGCTCACAAATCATTCTCGAAAAACAAATTAGTGGAAGACATTGTGGGAACTCTGGCCTTTCTACCGCTAATATACCCATACGAGCCATGGCGGTTTAAGCATGACAGGCATCATGCAAAGACAAACATGTATGTATGACATTTTATTGTTTGATTATTATTTTCTTAGTATCCCTGTTGCAATAAAGTTTTTTTCAACATCATTACTCGGATACATCAGCATCTAGAAACACTTGCACCTGTAGCACGTTACATTTTCCCCTTTTAATATTTCACATTAGATTATTAGCTCCTTCCTGTCATGTTACCCTTGTACATCCACTTGAATTTCCACCACAAATTTCAACATCCTTTTCTGTAGGCTACAAGAAGATACAGCTTGGCATCCTGTTTGGCAAGAAGAGTTTGAGACTTCTCCTTTTCTACGCAAAGCAATTATGTTCGGTTATGGTCCATTTCGGCCTTGGATGTCCATAGGTCACTGGTATGGACGCGGAATAGTTGGTTCATTTTATTTTAGACTCCAGTGTCCATACCTTTCTTTAACGAGTTCGGACATTTCACTTCCATTCTCTTCTGTTCTTTGCTTGACATATACATGTTCAATGCATAGGTTGATATGGCACTTTGATGTGAACAAGTTCAGACCGAATGAAGTCAATAGAGTCAAGATAAGTTTGGCTTGCGTTTTCGCATTTATGGCAATTGGATGGCCATTGATCGTCTACAAGACAGGAATTGTGGGATGGATCAAGTTTTGGCTAATGCCGTGGTTAGGCTATCACTTTTGGGTAATGCTACTTCCTAGTCTCGTATGGTTATATTTTATGAGCTCAAATATTGGCCAAAGTGATACTACCGATCTATATGCAGTAGTTATTTAGGGGAATGTCTAACAACTTTATACTTATCATGTTTTTTCAAAGAGTTGATTCACAATGGTGCACGAGTGATTCGATTATGCAAATAAAACTTACTTATGTTTTCCTCTGAGAGATTGGAATTTTCTTAAAATTTTACAGATGAGTACTTTCACAATGGTGCATCACACTGCTCCTCATATACCCTTCAAAAATTCAGAAGAATGGAATGCAGCTCAGGCTCAGCTGAATGGAACAGTGCATTGCGATTACCCTCGTTGGTAAATATATCAAAATTTACCCCCTTCTATCGATCTTTTACTTGAGCTATACACACTGTTTATTTAGTCCGATTCCATGCCCTCGAAGACTCCTGAAAAATGCCTAACTTTATGTACTCACAGGATTGAGATCCTCTGCCATGATATCAATGTCCACATTCCGCATCATGTTTCTTCAAGGATACCAAGTTATAATCTACGAGCAGCCCATAGGTCGATTCAAGAGAACTGGGGACCGGTATGATGCAGTATTTTGATTTTGCTTAGTTCATCAACCATTGTTTCCAGGAAAAAAAGGACATTGATATCATATGTTAAGATAGTTTCCCTCGAGAGATGCTAACATGTGTTCTCTTTTGCATGTTCGTGTTCGTGACAGTATCTGAACGAGGCTACGTGGAATTGGCGATTGATGAAGACGATAATGACAGTGTGCCATGTTTACAGCAAGGAGCAAAACTACGTCGCTTTTGATGAACTTGCACCCGAAGAAGCTTCTCCAATTACATTTCTGAAAAGAGTAATGCCTGATTATGCTTAGACCTTCTTCCTTATCTTTTTCAATACTTTTGGGGCCATTGACTTTTAGGTTCCATACATAGCAATTTATAATAGTTGATGGATTTCTACTGTTACTTGGACTCGGACTTGAATAAATTCGAGTATATTTAAAAGATCATACTCTCATCCATGTTTTTCGAATATACGTCGAATAAGAGTCGAAATAATGGAGTTCACAAAAGCTATTCTTTTATTCAGTGCTAGTGGTGATGATTATTAATAGAAACATTACTATTATTATCAGGCATTGTCATTCTTTTGGCATAATTGTTAGTTACAAGTGCCCCAAGCTTTAGCTTGCTTCATTCATACTTAAAAAAAAATTGGGTGCTAATATGTGGACGGCAATAATCATTCCTCTCATTAACTAAATTCAAGTTGTTTCTATAATAGATTTATACGTTATTCGATTCGAATTAGTCGGTCAATAGATCATATACCGATATTCATAAAAAAATGAAGTTGATTTCGTTACATCACTACTTTCATGATAGCATTTCCCTTATTTGTCCCATAAAAATTTTGGTTAGAATTTATGCATATGGCATGCCATTATCATTCACAGCTCTGCTCGATATTTTCTGTAGTAAAAAATGTTACTTTATAAAAACAAGGGTAAATTACAACGAAGGTCACTCAATTATGGGTAAGGTTACATTTAGGTAATCTAATTATTAAAAGTTATATTTGGGTCACTTAATTATGGGTAAGGTTACATTTGGGCCACTCAATTATTAAAGGTTACATTTGGGTCACTCGATTATGGGTAAGGTTACGTTTGGACCACTCTTCATATTTTAAAAAAATACATTAATTTAGTCATTTTTTTCTTCCAAATCACTTATATATCCTCGTTAACATTAGAGTATTTCATTTGAAATCATTAATTAATCTAATACACAAATTGATATACTTTTTTTTAAATATGAAGGGTGACCCAAATGTAACCTTACCTATAATTAAGTGATCCAAATGTAAACTTTAATAATTGGGTGACTCAAATGTAACCTTACCCATAAGTGAGTGACCCAAATGTAATTTTTAATAATCGAGTGACCCAAATGTAACCTTACCCATGATTGAGTGACTTCCGTTATAGTTTACCCTAGAAACAAACAAACCAATCCAAAACCCAAATTGTGTATAAAGAAAAGGGTAAACTCCATCCAGATCCTTCAGTTTTAAGAAAATTGCAACTCGAACACGGAATAATTAAATAAAGTATTTTTGTATTGGTCCCAAGTTTCTTTAAAATTTTTGCTGCCAATAGCATGAAAAAAAGTAAAAACATTAATGTATGCACATATGGACATACTTTTGTGTATTATATTAATCATTAGTTTTTGTGAGTGAAACAAAAAAAATCATCTAAAAAATATACTTTATAAAATTCTATCAAACAATAATTTTTAGTGGAATGGTAGAGAATTCATATATAAAATCTATTAAACACAAGTTTGATGCTTAAATTATAGTTTTAGTTATTTATTTGAAGATTATATATAAGTATAAAAATAATATTTTTATAATAAAATTAATTATAATTTAAAGTAAAATAATATGATTATTTTCAATTGAATTATATTCGGTTAACTAGTGACACTAAATTTAATGAATAAATCAATCGATTTCTTGTTGCTCAGCGTCATCGGTCATTATGGCAAATGATTAAGATTTTGCTTCAACTTTTAGAATGTTTTTTCTATTAAAATTTTGCTGTCGGATTTTGGCATGCTCAATTAGGCATAATGGAGATTTTTCTTTAAAAAAACTATAAGTGCATGTATAAGAAAAAGTATTTTAGGTGCTGACAGTAAAAATAAAATTTTCATAATCGAGTTTAATTCGGGGTTTAAAGATGTAGTTTAGGTTTTAGAGTTTAATTTCAAAGTTTATAATTAGAATTTAAGTTTTTTAGTTTAGAGATAAGATTTAAGATTTTAATATTAGAGATTTTAATTTTAATTTTTTAGAGTGAAATTAAACATGCTTGTAAAAATTTGACTACGAATGCATGAAACAATAACGCTAATTATAATATATATTCAAATATTATTTAATACTAATTTTTTTTGAACAATGACATCTGAATTTATTAATTACCATGAAAATATTACAAATACATTGCATCAAAAAGAGAGAGAGAAAAAAAAAGACAAGTCCACAAAAAAATTCATACAAAGATGCAAAGAAAAGCAATCTCTTTCATGAAGATTAGCATACCATTAAAACTCAAAAAATTTTAGCCAATAAAGATACTTTACGGGATGAAAAAAGAGTAGTGAGCGAATGAAATTATCAAGCATATTGCTCCACTACGCAGTTCTGATTACATCAGGTAACAAACCATCAAACGAGTGAGTGTCAATCTTTTTTATGACCACCGACAAAACCAAATTATAAAGTTAGCGCCATGAGAATCTCTATACGAGCATCAAACGACCACTACGGTATGTTGAAATCGTGCCAAACGACATATGAAACGAACTACAAAAGTTAATGAAAAGCATGTCACAAAGGCAAAAAAAATACGTACCACAAAAGTATAAATTTTTATTAAAATTGAGAAATCAAAACATGAAAAATAAAAAAGTAATGAATATCCTGACAACAGCCAGTCAAAAAAGAGATAAAAAAAAAGCTTGTGACTACTATGCAGAGAAAAACTAGGTAAATAATTAATATAAATATTATCTAATAATTAACTATTGTAAAACATAATTAAATTAATAATATTTTTTTACAAGATAGTATCTATTCATTTTTTTAGCCCTTTAATAAGGCACACTCTCCGTGCACACATTGCACTTGAACCCGGATCATCTGGATAAAATACATTATTCTTCACCACTAGACCATACCTACGAAATTTAAATAAAATAACATTTTAATCTAATATAAAAATTCAAAAGCAATATTAACTTTTGTGTTAGGAAAAATATTTAAAAATGGAATTTTATTTTATCATTACCAAGTAGTATTAGAAAATAATGAGAATGATTATAATGCTGGTAACTATCATAATGAAATGCACAATCTGCTCGAAACGACATAACCAAGTTGGAGAAATTAAGAATAATTCAATGATAATATCCATACTGGAGTAGCCGATGGTTGTAAAAATCAGATCGAAAATTAATGATGTGAAAAATATAAAATTAAAAGATTAAAAATCTGAATCTTATTAATTACATAAATATAAGAGTTTTATTTAAAAAAAAACAATAATTCAATCAATAATTGACACTCCATTATATAATAAGATAAATATTCTATACACATGCGGTGGAAACTGAAAATTTTTACAAACGCTTTAGTTTTAGGGTACAGGGAGTTAGTTTAGGGTATATGGTTTAGGGGTTTAGGTGTAGGGGTTAAAATTTAGGGATAATGGTTTTAATTTAAGGTTTAGGGTTATAATTTAGAGTTTATAGGTTAAAACCTAAATCCTCACCACATTACCCTAAAAACTAAACCCTAACCTACAAACCCTAAATTATAACTCTAAACCTTAAATTGAAACAACTATCTCTAAATTCTAAACCTCTACACCTAAACCTAACCCTATACCCTAAACTAACTCCCAATATCCTAAAACTAAGGCGCTTGTGGAAACTTTCAGTTTCTACCACCAGTGTATAAGATATTAATCCTATATAATAAACTGGCCAAAATATTGATTTAGTTTCATAATTTGCCCAAATATTATAAGAACTAACTGTTTATACTGTGTATTAGCAACAAAAACATGATTAACAGTTCTTAACACTCAATGAAGAATCATTAAACTCCCACTAAAAAATCCTTGATAAATAACACCAACCCAGATTTTATTTTCTGTAATAAATTCTGTGTTGAATCCTTCTTTGAAGCTCAACTTGTCAGTTCTTTCTGTTTCAAACTGCCACAATTTCCTTCCCATTAGTCCCTTGTCTCTGCTTTTCTCTTTTAAAAACCTGTTCTTCAGTTCTAAGACAAAAGTGATTCACTTGAGTTGTTTGTTTTGTTGGCTCTCATAGACCCCAAAGCCTCATTTCCCCCCATTTTGCTGATTTCTTACAGGTTTTTCTTTGGGATTTTTCTGCTGATCCTGAGAGCTAGAGGTATGGAGTTTTACATCATAACTAGCTTTAATGGAGTTTGCAGAATTCGGACAAGTGTGTTTTCATGTTGACTGTAAACTAGTTGGTTAAGGTGGTCTAAAGTTTTAACCTTTTTTGCTGAAATGGGGTTTGGTTTCTTTGGTTCTTTACTCATTTTGTCACTCTTCTTCAAGCATTTTACTTGCCAACTACCCAACACAGATGGTTTTTATGTCTTTGATTTCTTGACCAAAATGGGCTCAAATTCTTACATGTCCGACAACTCTTCTTCTTCTGTTTGTTCATGGAAAAGGGTACAATGTGATGCCAATAAGGAGAATGTTATTGCTTTAAAGGCTTCTGGTTTAGGCCTCACTGGTTTAATACCTGATTCCACCATTGGAAAGCTCACTAAGCTTCAGTCTTTGGATCTTAGCAACAACAAAATCACAGCTTTGCCTTCGGATTTGTGGAGTTTAGGCTCACTCAAGAGTCTTAATCTCTCTTCTAATCAGATTTCGGGGTCGATTCCGAACAACATCGGCAACTTCGGTCTGCTACAAGTTGTTGATCTTTCTGGCAACATTTCCGGGAACTTGTTTCAAGGCCACATTTCTCAGGTACAATTCAAATGGTCTCATTTGGTTTATCTAGACTTGTCTGAAAACCAGCTTAGTGGTGAAATTTCCATAAATCTGAGTCAAGCTCTTAATCTTAGACATCTTAATCTTGCATACAATCAATTCTCTAGACAGAAATTCCCGAGAATCGAAACGCTTTCGAGATTAGAGTATCTCAATTTGTCAAAAACCAGCCTTAGTGGTCACATTCCTAGTAAAATTTCACAACTGAGTTATTTGCAGACACTTGATGTTTCATCAAACCATCTTAATGGTCGAATCCCATCACTAATTCCTGAAAGCCTCAAAATAATCGATGTCTCACACAACGATTTGAGCGGAGATATTCCGGTTTCTGTCTTGGCAAAGCTCCCATTGATGAAGAGGTACAACTTCTCTTACAACAACTTAACCCTTTGTGCCTCAGGGATCTCCCTTGACAACTTTGAAACAGCCTTTTATGGTTCCTTAAACAGTTGTCCCATTGCTGCAAATCCTGTCCTTTTCAAAAGAAGAGCCAATATACACAGAGTTTTCACTTTTAACCTTGCCTTAGCTTTGACCCTAGCCATGGTCTGCTTGCTTGCTGCTTTGCTTTTCTTAGCCTTTCATTGCAGAAAGAAATCAAGAATGTGGCTGGCCAAGCAACCTTCATATAAAGAAGAACAAAACATGTCGGGCCCCTTTTCTTTCCGAACCGATTCGACCACTTGGGTGGCCGATGTTAAACATGCAACATCGGTCCCTGTAACGATGTTTGAGAAACCATTGATGAATCTCACATTTGCAGACCTCTTGTCTGCAACTTCAAATTTCAGTATAGGCTCCCTAGTATCAGAAGGGAAATTCGGGCCTGTTTATCGAGGATTTCTGCCTGGTGGAATCCATGTAGCTGTTAAAGTCTTGGTTCATGGATCAACATTGACAGACCATGAAGTTGCAAGAGAACTCGAGTATCTCGGTCGGATCAAACACCCCAATCTCGTCCCACTAATCGGATATTGCTTGGCTGGGGATCAAAGGATTGCCATTTATGATTACATGGAGAATGGGAGCTTGCAGGATTTGTTACATGACATGCCACTTGGTGAAGAAGACAACAATGGGGTACAAAATGCAGGGTCTGATGAAGGGCTATCAACGTTAACAACCTGGGGATTTCGACACAAAATAGCCCTCGGCATTGCACGAGCACTAGCGTTTCTTCACCACGGCAGCTCACCTCCATTAATCCATAAAGATGTTAAAGCTAGCCGTATTTATCTTGACTTCAACTTGGAGCCTAGACTGTCAGATTGTGGGTTGGCCAAAGTTTTCGGAACCGGTCTAGAGGATGAAATTGGTGGTGGATCACCTGGATATGTACCACCAGAGTTTTCTCAACTGGAATCCAATGCATTGACACCGAAATCTGATGTATATTGTTTCGGTGTTGTTTTGTTCGAGCTAGTCACAGGGAAAAAGCCGATCGGAGATGATTATCCCGTTGAACCACAAGCAAATTTAGTTACTTGGGTGAGAAGGTTGGTGAGGGAAAACAAAGGTTCAAAAGCCATTGATCCTAAAATCCGTGATACTGCACCGGTCTACCAAATGGAGGAGGCTCTCAAGATTGCATATCTGTGTACGGCCGATCTTCCGACAAAGCGACCGAGCATGCAACAGATTGTTGGACTCCTCAAGGACATTGAACCTGCAGCATTTTAGTCCCCCCCTCTTATGCCACCATTTGAGACCATGTTGCTTTATATTTATACAAAGTAATGAAACAATCTGGGAGTTGTACGAAGTAATAGAGTCTTGACTTGTGTTCAACACTCGAGTTGTTCGAATAACTTATAAATACAAACAAATACAAGTGTCAATGCTTACACTTTGACGAATTTGGATGAAGGTGAATGGATAATTAAAGGTTTAATCTTCTAAGTAGCTGGAGAGCTAAAACTAACGCTGACAAGTGCATTTGCTTTAAATGAATGGCTAGTAATGAGAAATAAAAATCATCTGCCACTTTTCGACGATCATATTTATGCCTTCACATTAAAAATTAAGTTTAGGGTGTAGAATTTAGGGTTTAAGGAATTTAAGGTAAGATGTACTCTTTTAGGGTATATAGTGTAAAGTTTAAGATTTAGAATTTAAGGTTCGAGTTTAAAATTTAATTTTAATATTCTTTTTGTGTTGAGGCATAAAAAAGACACCGAAAAAGGGCGAAGAATTTTTATTCGTAATGGGTTGTAGCAAAATGCAAAAAGTTCATGTCCTAAAAGGAAATTTGTTGAATGTTAAAGATGAGATCCGTTAGTCAAAATATCAAATTGATATTTGAATATTAGAAGTATAAACCACGAAACAAATTTTTTTATAAGAAAAAACACATTTCTATTTGAAGAAAATGGCAAGTTTATCGGCACAAAACTTAATTTTAAAGGAAGGTGAAGAATTCTAGGTTATATTTTTATAGTTCGAGGTATTTTTCGATAAAATAAATAATATATTCGTGTTTAGAAGATTAAAAATGAATTAACTGAAAATTTTAGGTCTAACAATCACTGACAACGATGGTAGATGGCAGTCGGAAGTGATCGGCGACGGTAGTGAACAACAAACGATGATGGCTAATGACAGTGAAGAGCGGCGTTTGACGATGAGTAACTTTGGTCGAATATAGAGTGGAATTGATGTTTTACCTAAAGTTTAAGGATAAATATTCTATACACAGGCGGTGAAAACTGAAAGTTTCCACAAGCGCCTTAGTTTTAGGGTATATGAAGTTAGTTTAGGGTATAAGGTTTATGGATTTAGGTGTATGGGTTAGAATTTAGGGGTAGTTGTTTTAATTTAAGGTTTATGGTTACAAATTAGGGTTTATAGGTTAAAACCTAAATCTTCACCATATTACCCTAAAAACTAAACTCTAACATATAACCCTAAACTTTAAATTGAAACAACTATCTCTAAATTCTAAACCCATACACCTAAACCCTATACCCTAAACTAAGGACCCTAAAACTAAGACGCTTGTAGAAACTTTCAGTTTCCACCGCCGTGCATAAGATATTAATCCAAAGTTTAAGTGTCAAATTGATATTTTATCTAAAATTTAAAGTTAACATTAATATTTATTTAAAATTTAGGCTCATTTTATTAAGTGACCAAAATGTTATTTAAAAAAAATTCTATGAACAAAACAAAAGTAACATAATAATGATTGCAATACTTTACCTATATAAAGTAAAGCTAGGAATTCATTTCACCAATTTGGAGTAATCGTGGGCTACTGTAACGCTAGGGTCTGGTTCACTGACGGTGGAAAATATTGATTCTCGAAGGTGAAGCGAGCGGTAATATCGATGAGATTGTGAATTAGATTCTGGAAAATTATGTCTTTGTCGATGCACCGATCATTCATCATAGTCAGCTTAGAAATGCTTTAGTTTTTTGACAAGTTTCGTTTTTTACTTACAAATACTGCAAAACGGTTGTCATTGTCGCCATTGTTGCTTCTTTGGCTCCTTCTCTTTTAGCTTAATCTTCTTTCTCACTCTTCTCTTTTATTTATCTTTGGTTTTCAGGTACTTTCAGTCGTCATCTGGGCTTAGATTTTTCTTTTATTCCCGGTTGTTCTTTTTGTGTTCTTCATGGCACATACTCTTGGCCTTACTCAGCCGGCAAACATCGAACACCCCAAGGTAAAGATCCCATTTTTGGTTGACTTATTGGGTTTTAGATTGAATTTTTTTACTCTAGAAAAAGTGAGCTTTTTTGGTAATTGTTTGGAAATCATTTGTATTTTTCTTTTTTAAAGAACTGAACTTTGATCATGGATTGATTCTTTATTTAAGGGTTTATAAAAGTTGATATTTTGATGTGATTAGCTTTTTTGATAGTCTAATGTTTGTGAAAATGCTTGAAAGATCTCTTTTGCTGCAAAAGAGATCGATGTGGCAGAATGGAAAGGGGACCTACTTGCAGTTGGGGTCACTGTGAAAGACATGATCAAGGATGAAAACTCCAAGTTTCAGAACTCACTTTTGAAAAAATTAGATGGCCTGTTGGGTGGTCTCTTAGCCGAGGCCTCTCTTGAGGAGGATTTCACAGGGAAAACAGGCCAGTCCATGGTTCATAGACTTCCAAGCCTTGGCTCCAAAAGGGTTGGTTTGTTTGGCCTTGGACAGTCGGCTTCATCTCCGGCTGCTTTTCGTGGCCTTGGTGAGGCTGTTGCTGCAGCTGCTAAGACTGCTCAAGCCAGTAGTGTTGCCGTCGTACTTGCCTCTTCAGAAGGCCTCTCAACCGAGTCGAAGTGCAGTACTGCTTCGGCTATAACATCTGGTAATGCTCTTTTGATTCCTTAGTATCATGATTCATGATCTATGTCCTTATTCTGAAGATTGGAGTTTATCTTAGTTGAATGGTTTGCATTCCGATAGGGACTGTGCTGGGAACATGTGAAGATAATAGATACAAATCCGAGTCAAAGAAATCACAGCTTAAATCTGTGGATATTATTGGTCTTGGAACTGGACCAGAGATTGAGAAGAAGCTTAAGTATGCTGAAGTTGTTTCTTATGCTATACTATTTGGAAGAGAGCTTGTGAATTCACCGGCCAACGTGCTTACCCCTGGTTCGTACAAGCATTATTCGTGTATCTATTCTTTTAGATAATCATTTCTTTTTGCAGTTAATTCTAAGGATGAGAAAAGTTGTAAAATTCGAACTAATGTGTCTTTTCATACCTGCAGCTACACTAGCAGCAGAGGCTTCAAAGATTGCTTCTATGTACAGCAATGTTCTGTCCGCAAACATCTTGACAGAAGAGCAATGCAGGGAGTTGAAGATGGGATCTTATCTCGGAGTTGCTGCAGCATCTGCAAATCCTCCTCATTTCATCCATTTGTGCTACAAACCCCCGAGTGGACCTATTAAAACCAAGTTAGCATTAGTTGGAAAAGGATTGACTTTCGACAGGTAATTTCATAAATACTTACATCGGCATATTCTAGCAGGAGTATATTTTATGATTCAGTTACTGCAGGAATTATCCAGCATTGTATTATCAGATTTTGAATTCTTCTCTTATATGTTCTTAGTGGTGGCTACAATATCAAGACTGGACCTGGTTGCTCGATTGAAACCATGAAAGTCGACATGGGAGGTTCTGCAGCTGTTTTTGGCGCAGCAAAAGCCCTTGGACAGATCAAACCTCCTGGAGTAGAGGTAATTCATTTGGTTGCTCTCCTTTTCAAGATTATATTTTCAATGCTGGGGAAAGGATGAGTATTCTTTTTTTTTATCATGTTTATATTTGTTGTTTTTACCCCTATTTATGCATTTGAATCTAATCTCCCACTTTATAAATTTGTCCTAATATGCAGGTTCATTTTATTGTTGCATCTTGTGAAAACATGATAAGCGGAACTGGTATGAGGCCTGGAGATATTGTCACAGCTTCAAATGGAAAGACAATTGAGGTATACATGAACTTTAGGTATTGTGACATTTATAATTGGGTACTTTCTTCGTTGCCTTTAATAAATAACTTGCTGCTCACCATGTGAAATGAAGGTTAATAATACCGATGCAGAAGGTAGGCTTACACTAGCTGATGCCCTGGTTTATGCTTGCAACCAAGGTGTTGAGAAGGTAAAGCCGAACACCGGACATTGTGAATTTGTATAAGAATTGTAAACCTGGTACTTTTGATTGCTTATTTTGTATGGATGATCAGAATTACATTTTTCAAGACTTGTTAACTAACTTTGCAGATAGTTGACCTGGCAACACTAACCGGGGCTTGTGTTGTTGCTCTTGGTCCCTCAATTGCAGGTATACATATGACTTTTACAATTCCTGGAAAATACTTTTCTGAACTTATCTTTGGTTAGTTTTGGAAGCAAGTTTACTATCATATTCTGGATGACAATCGAGTTTGGAGAAACAAGAGGATATCTTAACGTTTAACACACATACATGAATGGAATTCTGCATTTGCCTTTTAAATGTTTAAAATCGAAACTTTTATATAACAATTTTCTTCTCAATATTGAAAGCATTTTTCTTATTCATACATTGCATTAATCATTTTCATTGGTTGTTCCGCTGTCAATGCATTGGAAACTTTTCTTTTAGGTGTCTTCACACCCAGTGATGATCTAGCAAAGGAGGTATTGGAAGCTTCGGAGGTGAGTGGTGAGAAATTTTGGAGGATGCCATTAGAGGAAAGCTATTGGGAGTCAATGAAATCAGGAGTTGCCGATATGGTAAATACCGGTGGTCGTCAAGGCGGCGCTATCAATGCAGCTCTGTTCTTGAAACAAGTACGTCAATTATAACATCTGTATATTTTTCTCGCACTCGACAGATATTGCAATCTCCTCGATCGAACCATGTTGTGGAATTTCATTGTTTTTGAAACTATGGTTTTGCAGTTTGTTGATGAAAAGGTACAGTGGCTGCACATCGACATGGCTGGCCCGGTCTTGAATGATAAGAAGCATGTAGCAACAGGGTTTGGCATCTCAACTCTGGTGGAATGGGTTCTGAAAAACTCTTCTTAAATGGAAGCTCGGGCCATGCTCCGTCGTCGATGATGACGTAAAACAGGAGAACAACCTGTTTGAGGCTGTTGGCTTTTTTAAGATCTGTTTCATGAATAAGAAAAAACATGTTGTGAAGGAAGGAGGGGTAGTGGGCTAGTGTGTGTGTTATTTTTCTAGTTTGTTTCTATGAAGTTAGAACTACATAAGCCTTTTTACCAATAAATTTCTTTTTCTTGTCACGCTTTAATGGTGATTGTGTTCTAACTTGGTTTATATACTCCAATTTTCTTTTAGCATTTTTAATATGGTTCATAGTAGTATTTGTTCCGTTTTTAATTTTTTATTTTAATCATCGATATCAATCAATAATTAATCTAGATCGAGATTAATAATCAATAATTTTTCCATTAACAACGTCAGACTTTACATTTTAATTTTATTTAAGTGATCTAGTATCTTATGTTGATTCAGTTTTTAGTTTTAATCGATTTTATTTACACTTTACAAATAAATTTTTTCGAATTCTAATTTCTTAAAGCAGAATATGATTATTCTTTGACTAGTAGTTAAAGTTTCGTTGGGAAAAATTGCTCTCTGGCCTAATTTTTTTTTTCTCTACTCTAATTGAGCCGCAAGGATTCTCACCTATTTTTCTTTAATTATTCGGTGACGGTTTTAAGTTTAATGTTGATTATCCGCTTTTTATTTTTATATTTTTTATATTTTTAATAAAATCTCTATTCTTGTGGCACGCTTTTTCGTTATTTACGTGGTTCGTTTTATCTGTCGTTTTGGCATGATTTCAGCATATCTTAGCGTTTGTTTGGTGCACTTATAGTGATCTTCGTGGCGCTAATTTCTAATTTTAATTATGTTGGTGTTCATAGAAAGATAGATCCACTCTCGGTTGATGGTTGTTTGCAAATGTAATCAGACCTGGGTAGCGAAGCAATCTGCCTTATAGTTTGATTCGCTCACTACTCTTTTTTCACATCGTAAAGCGTCTCGTTTAGATAGAGACAAAGACAATAAAAAAGATTTCTAGATTTTATCGGTATGCTAATATCTATGAAAATATTTATTTTTCTTTGCATTTTTGGGTTGTTTGAGATTTTAGTGTACTAAATCTCATTATTCTTCATTTTGGATACTTTGTATTTGAGATATTTTCATAATTATTAATAAAATTTAGTTATCATTGTCAAAAAATATTATTCTTTGAGTTCTCTTAATTATGATTATTAATAAAAAAACAAAATTTTATTGATTTTATTAAAGATAATGTAAGAAAATTTGATATAAATAAAAGATATTACTTACCATTTATAATCTAATTTTATGAGAAATAAAAATCTGTTCCTTGATTCGCGATTTTCTTTGTTAATAGCAACTTAATTATTCATTTTAGACACACATGTAAACCATCAAAGTCGAGTCGATCAAAATCAAGACCGTACATCAGCAGAAGAAGAAGCAGACTTTTGTTCATGGTGGCAATGGAGGGGAAGCCTCCCTTTACAAACCTTCATTAACAAACTACCATTCCTTTCGTCACAATCCAGGAAATTCAACTCCATTGTATCAGCACCAATTCAAAAACAGTCCTTTTCTTATTGTGAAAAGTGATTCCAGATCCACAGAAAAAGAAGAAGAAAAAACCATGGCGGCTCGTAGTTTTCACGTCGCATGGATCTTCTCCTTGTTTCCTCTCTTCTTCCTTCCATCTCACTGCTTCTACCTCCCTGGTGTTGCCCCTGAAGATTTCCAAACGGTCAGTTTCTTCACATGCACGCTATCATGCATGTATGTATGTCATGTTAATTCATGCATCATCATCATCATCATCATCATCATCATGTATTATGGATCTTTGGGTCGACTTGAATTTTCCATTCTGTTGTTGGGTTTTATTCAGATCTGCATTTTATGATCTCTCGAATCACTGTTTTGGTTTAATGAATTTTATGGGTTTCAAAGTTTGTATTTTTCCCCCTTATTTCAAAGCTGCCTAATATTTGCTTATTCGAACATTGTTTGAAGCTTAAATTCACAATAATCAACCCTCGGGGATCCTAAAATCATTCAATTTTATGTTTTCTCCATTAATGCAGGGGGATCCTTTGAACGTGAAAGTGAATAAGCTGACTTCAACTAAAACACAACTCCCTTATTCCTACTATTCATTATCCTATTGTCAGCCTGATCAAATAGTCGACAGTGCAGAGAATCTTGGGGAAATCCTTCGGGGTGATCGAATCGAAAACTCCCCTTATACGGTGACTCCATGATGATTTCTTTATGTTTTTTCCCCTCACTTTATCTTGGTTTTCCACTGATTGAAATGATCATCGAATTCGCAGTTTAAAATGAGAGAATCACGTATGTGCAATGTTGTGTGTCGAAAAGTTCTTGATAAGAAATCTGCAAAGGCTTTCAAGGAGATGATTGATGATGAGTATCGAGTCAACATGTGAGGCTCTCATTCATGGAAATCTTAATTATAGTATTCCATTTCAGAATTTCTTGTTTGAGTAACAATGGATGTTTTTATGATTTTTGTTTGTGATAAGGATTTTGGATAATCTCCCATTGGTTGTTCCCATAAGACGGCACGATATCGAAACTGCTGTAGTTTATCAGCATGGATTTCATGTTGGTCTCAAAGGGAAGTATGCTGGGGTAAGAATGCTAGATTGACCAAATTCTTTTTAGGATAAATTTTTAGTACTTTTTTTTACATTGATGATGCAAACAATGCTGGCTTGTTATTGGTAATTGCAGAGCAAGGAAGAGAAGCATTTCATTAACAACCATTTGGCATTTACAGTCAAATATCACAAGGATCCGTTGGTTGATTCTGCAAGAATTGTTGGATTTGAGGTCAAGCCATTCAGGTTATTACTTTTTTTCTTTGTTCATTAACAATTTGGCATATTTCTTTTATCAATGGTGTTTATTTTATAATTTCTTAGCGAATTGTGTTGATAAATGCAGCGTTAAACATGAATACGAGGGTGAATGGAACGCAAAGACACGCCTAATAACCTGTGATCCTCATGCAAAACGTGCAGTAACTAGCTCTGAGTCTCCTCAAGAGGTTGAAGAAAAGGAGATCATATTCACATATGATGTTGAGTTCCAGGTCAGGTCATGTACCTCTATGTACATTGAGAATGCATGTGTATGTTACTCGAACTGTGATTGGTATGTTCGAGCAACATCGATGCTTGCTGTTTGTTACAGTTTGGCTGGTCTATCTGATGTTTCTTCATTCTAATCAGTTTGCTCCTAGTTGTAATCTTGCAGGAGAGCGATGTAAAGTGGGCATCTCGATGGGATACCTATCTTCTGGTGGCTGATGATCAGATCCATTGGTTTTCGATTGTTAATTCTTTGATGATTGTTCTTTTCCTCTCCGCGATGGTGGCGATGATCATGTTGAGAACTCTTTATCGGGATATCTCCAAGTACAATCAACTCGAAACACAGGAAGAAGCTCAAGAGGAAACAGGGTGGAAGCTTGTCCATGGGGATGTTTTTCGGCCTCCAACAAACTTCGATTTACTGTGTGTGTATGTTGCAACAGGGGTTCAGTTCTTTTGTATGATTCTTGTTACCATGACCTTTGCACTCCTCGGCTTCCTATCGCCCTCCAATCGAGGTGGATTAATGACTGCCATGCTTCTACTATGGGTCTTCATGGGACTCTTCGCCGGTTACGCATCCGCTCGACTATATAAGATGTTCAAAGGAACAAACTGGAAGAGTATTGCACTCAAAACTGCTCTTCAATTCCCCGGAACCGTCTTTGTGATCTTTTTCATCTTGAATGCATTGATTTGGGGCGAGAAATCATCCGGTGCAGTGCCATTCGGAACTATGTTCGCTCTCGTAGTTTTATGGTTCGGCATCTCCGTCCCACTCGTGTTTGTGGGAAGCTACGTTGGCTTCAAGAAGCCTGTAAAGGAAGATCCTGCGAAAACGAATAAGATCCCGAGGCAAATCCCGGAACAGCCTTGGTACCTACACCCGGCCTTTTCGGTCCTGATCGGGGGCATACTTCCCTTTGGAGCTGTTTTCATCGAGCTCTTTTTCATCCTAACTTCAATATGGCTGCATCAGTTCTATTACATATTCGGATTCCTCTTCATTGTATTTCTCATTCTCATTGTCACTTGTGCCGAGATCACAGTTGTTCTCTGCTACTTCCAGCTATGCAGTGAGGATTACAAATGGTGGTGGAGATCATACTTGACATCGGGTTCTTCGGCACTTTACCTATTCCTCTATGCTGCCTTCTACTTCTTCACAAAACTCGAGATCACGAAACCGGTATCCGGAATCTTGTACTTCGGCTACATGCTGATCGTATCATATGCATTCTTTGTACTGACCGGTACAATCGGTTTCTATGCTTGCTTCTGGTTCACCAGGCTCATCTACTCATCGGTGAAGATCGATTGAATCCGTTTTCACGCAGCTCGAACGAAATTTCGAGTTTATTTCATCAAGAGGATGCTCAATACCAATCCAAAAACAGAAACAGAAATGCAGGACATCTTTTGCTTGTGGACTTGACGACCATTAGATTTTTTCAATATCTTTCTTAGCCTTCTCCATGCTAGTTACTGTGGTTGGTTATCTTTTACTTGTTTAATTGGTTCCATTAGAGGTTTAATTAAGGAATTGTTGTGTTCACAGTTGATAGTGTTTTTGTTTGTCCTGCAATTCTATCAAATAAACAAATTTCATAACTTCATATCTATTTGTTGTATGCTTCTCAGGTTTAATAAAGGGTAAGCCTTTATAAAATATTTACAAGGGTAGTCACCTAACTATCCCCCATTTTCAGTTTTGTCCACCCAACTAATTTTTCATCAAATTTGTCACTTCTCTTAGATACCTTTCATGTTTTGGTCCCACCATTAAAAACTTAATAGAATTGCTGACTTGACATTTATTTATTTATTATAGTATTTTCTTAGTCCTTCTCGTCAAACCTTGTGATATATTATAGTATTTTTTATTCGACCAACTACAAGGGGACTGAAACAAAAAAGTGATAGTTGGGTGACCAAAACATGAAAAGTATCGAATAAGAGGAAGAATTTTGACAAAAAAAAGTGATAGTTTAGTGATCACCCGTATAATTTTCCCAATATTTTAATTAGAGAGAGAAATAGAGGCGGCTCTCTTCTTCCCGATCTTTTTGTTGTAATGTTTATGGTAAATTACATTATATGTCACTTAATTGTAAGTTTAATAACAAACTTGTCCTTTACATATAAATGTAATAATTTATTCAGTTAAATATTTTTTTATGACAAACATGTTATTTTTCTCTCTAAAAGTTATGATTTTAATTATTTAGTTTAAAATTTTTTGTGACAAATTAATCATTCTACTAGTAAAATTTAAATAAACGACTTAATATAATAATAATTACAATCCTTAAAACTCATACAGACTATTATTTTTCTTTATTAAATAATATTAACCTTGTATTTAAAAGTTTCATTAGTAAAGTGATTACGCCTGTTGCGTGTAAAATAGTCTATCGCAATGTAGTGCAGTGATACGGAGTATCGGATATCGTTTCCACAAGGACTAAAAATATCTCTATCTTTAGATTGATGCGCAAGAAAGAAATAAGTTTAAATGATTGTTTGGAGAAATCTTGAGTAATAACTAAAGTAAAAAATAAGGTAATCAGATCGAGAGAATAGGTCAATATTGATTTGCTCAGTAGTGCAGGTGTTGCATTGTTCAGAGGAACTTTCGTTGCTTCTGTCGTCGATCCTGTCGCGGCAGAGGTCCGTCGATGTCGCAGCAGCGATCAACAACTTCGTACTTCAAGTTTGGCAAGAATACCTGTTGTGACTTGTCCTATCCCTAGGCTCAAGTTCTGTTGGTGAACACGTCTTTGATGATACCTCCCAGCGTGAACCAAAGGATGAACGCCAATGTTTGTGAATTCTTCTTTAGCCACTTAACTTTGTACTTATCCCTAAGCCAAGATGGTTTAACCATAAACTGGAAAACACGTATTTACTCCTTTCGTATGCTTAACTCTCCCGATATTAAGCAAATAGATAACCTCACAATGCTCTCCCGATACTCTTATGAGATGTTGAAAACCATAGTAAATAAACTTGAAGCTTTTATTACTTGAACAATACAATCCTTACAACTACTTTATAAGATCAACCCTTAGCCCTAGGAGAAGTTTAGAACATGATGGAGAGAGAGAAACGACTAAGGTTTTGGGGGAAGACAGCTACTCTAGGTCGGATTACATGTCTTTATATAGGCTTTGGGTCCAAGTTTTCTAATATGGTAAGAATACAAGTTTAAATTAAAGTACAACTCTATTAAAGACTAAATCTTCTGGGTAGATGTCTTTAAAAAATATGGGAGTAGTTCACGACAGACCGGCTTAAAATCCTCTATCTTCGAGCTCCACTTCGTTTTTCCACCACACTGTCCTTGCTGTCGTCATTTCTGCCACGGCAGATGTCACGACAGGCGGTGTTCTACATCCTTTAACTCCAGCTCCACAACTCGTCTCTGCTCCTTTGCTGCCCTGGACGCTGCTGCGGCAGATGTCTAACAACATTTTGTTAGTATTGTAACTTGTAAGCGCAACTAAATACACAAGGAGTTCAAAACTCATACTGGGTTTGCTTAATATTTTGTAAGTTCTTATACGCATCTACAACTTCAGTTGTATAGTTTTCACAATAGATACATATTCTAAAGCTTCCTTTCCCAAGTTTCTTATGGAAACAGGATTAGTTTGTTATTTTTTTCCAGTTGCTGGTTTGTCTTCTGTAACTAGTTTGCTAAATCAGATATATATTTGTAGTTATTTTGAAAATTCACCAATGCTTGATAGACAGCAACAGTTAGAAGCAGTTAATGAGAATTTATCAAACTTTTTAGTCTTAATATTTCTTCATGCAAGCCTTTGTTACAACTGCAATTCCAAATCGGAAATATCTATGTATTTATACATTGTTTTTAGATCTTCTAAGCAAAAGTACAACATAAGAAAAACAACATCACTCCAACTCTCACACAGCATTGATTACATATCAATCGGCGTCTTCGGCTGTGAAATCAGGCTCAGGAGGCTTTTGTAGTTTCACCAACTCCTTTGCACTCTTAGCAATCCGGTTCCGATGAATGCCGCGAAGTGCATTTGCAGCAAATTTGGAAGCTAAGAAAGTTGCACGGATGCTGTACGAGCCACCACCACTGTTGTTGCGGGTTCCATTTGATCCTTCTGCTTCCTCTTCTTCTTTCCGACGAAGCTCCTCAAGGCTCTTCCTCTTGGAATAACGCCGCCAAGCGGCTTGGATGAAGCATGCTGCCCAGGTCCTCCATTGCTGTGAATGAAAACGGAACGTATGTTGTACCTGTCTACTGTGAAGACGCCTGAATTGACCGGCAACGAATTTTAACTCCTCGGCTGTAAGGGCAAAAGCTTCGACCTCAGTCAAAGCCTTCACCGTCCGAGTAGATGTTGGAAGGTTAGCACCGGTTTTGGGATCCAATGCCCAGGTTAGAAGTTCCTCTCCACAGAAATCTCCCTCTTTAAGCATACTGTGGTTGAAAAACCCGCTCCTTCCACCATCTGTTGTTATACTCTCAAGGCGGCCACGAATAATGAAAAGCATCTCATCAACAGGGTCCCCCTCTCGGACTATGTAAGTGTTCTCAGTAAACAGGCACGGTTTCAGCCGTTCACAAATGGCATCAAGTAATCTCTCATCCATACTCTCAAACAGCGGAACCTAAAACATACGCAAACAGAGGAGAAGGAAACGAAGTGGAAGGTAAAGATCAGATCTATATGCAAAAACGGAACTGAATCGAGATCATGAAATTACAGAAAAAAGAACTTGTTGAGACATAGAGTACAACACACTTGTGATCGCTCGCATATATAATGCAAACATGAGATTTATGTCGCGGAAAAAGATGTATTCCATATAATGCAAACATGGAAAGTAAAAGAAGAAAACAAGAAAAGGAAAGATATGAAAAGGAGTAAACGAACTCACCCTTCTAACCAAAGCCAAACACAGGTGCCTCTTAATATCCCTCCTCAGATCCTTTGGAAGGCTTTGAACCAAGCTCTCTTCATCAACACCGCGTGTTTCCAACCACTTGTACTGGTCATAACGCCTTACCCGTTCCCTCAGGTCCTGGGGAAGCATACGATGATGCATCCACTGCTCTGAATCACGCCTTTTAATCCTCATTTCTTCTAGCCGAATGGTGAGCGACTGAAGATAGGTCTGTTTACAACATTGAAAACAACCAGAATGCCACGATACTGTCAGATTAATTGTGCTTCTACAGTCTCAACTAACTAATTAGTACAACAAAGTATGAGCTAAAGTCCAATAATTCACCTGCATGTTTCCAATCAGAAGTGCAAAGAGGATGAGTCCGAAAATAGCAAGAGCTATGGAGAATATAACCTCACCAGGATAGGTGCTAGTTTGTAGTCCCTGGCCAAGGGTACTGCAAATAGATTGAAGAAAGTACAGAAGAATCTTTGTAATCAGCAATGGCAAAATTGATAAAGTTAAAACAAACACAATAGTCAAACAGCACATTTCCTATTTTCTCGAATTAAAGTTTCAACAAAATGGAGATGTCTAGCCATTTACCATCATAGTGCAGAGTACAGAGATGGAGTTTCAACAAAATGATAAAGTTAAGTTTTGCTCATGAACATAAGTTAAACACAAGCATAGAGAATGTATAATAACATATAATTAACTATGTTAGAAAAAGGAGAAGTCATAACAGTAGGCTTGCTATGCAAATAACCAAATATCGAGTTAGGAAGTATAAAAGCACAAGGGTCACATGCATTTTATTTCTTTCTTTATTATTTAGTCCAGCAAGTAGCCAAAAGGTCGGTGACGATAGGAAGATATGATTTAAAATAGAGTACCGAAGATAGCAAGAATATAAAAGAAAATTTCTGAAATGGCACGAACTCATGATCCAAATGTAAGTGGGTAGATGTAGCTTAGAGTTTTCAGTGTTCAATCAGTAGCCTAGTGTAATAGGTGCTGCATTTAACATCGAAGTCGATGTTAATAATAGATCGTAAATAACAGAAAGCAGAAAATAACATAGAGTGCATATATTTCATAGGCATTGCCAAGAAAACTTTCCACAACAGTGTCTTGCAAATTCTCTTTCATGGAAATACTTCTGGAAAGATTATTCAAAGCAAAACTATGAAATTAATAAATAATTATCAATGTCTAGTATGAATGCAATTATCTGTTATAGTATATTCCAATATACAGTCCCGCAACATAATATGACTAAATTCACTTATATTTTTCTCTTCTCATTATATTATATATAAATTAATAGCAGTTAGAAGGAACATGTTTTCCCACCTCAAATTCTGTAGACCCCACCATAAAGAGTAGCAGTATTTTGAAAAGAACTTTGTTGATGAAACAATACCAGATGACAAAGCCTGTGTGAAGATTCCAAAATCAAATGGAGGATTACTATTATCCTCATCAGCTGGGCACCTTTCTGTAAGAACAGAGTCTTTGATACTATTCCATTTGTTATAAACTTCCCCCTGCTGATGCCCGCAGTATAGGAAAGTTTTAGTGCAATTACTACGACCAATATCATCGCAGGCATTCTGCCAACATGTATCATTTCGTTCAACAGCCACCCAGTACCAGAATGCCCCTACTATCTGAATCATTTATAAAAAAAACACAGATCAAAACATAATTATGCAAGTAATCATATGTTTAACAGAACAAGTTAGCATGAAATTGTGCCCTATAAATCAAAAGATAGCATAAAACAAACGGGGTGGAGAAGAAAAAACAGGTTTCAATAGTGAAATAAAGATGCATATTTAATAAGCACTTACATGACTACAAAGCATATATAATAGCAAATAATATGCAGCTCCAGCCCAAGCAGTTTCAGCAAAGACACCTGCTGTCCTTTTCATTTCTGATGTTAAGGGCATAACTCTAAGAAATCGCGGGAGATATTGGAGCAAGACAATTAAAAACAAGGCCTGTTTTGTTGCTAGTACATCTGAAGCATTTGGACTATGAAGAAATCGCCAAACAACAATCTGCATTTATGAACAAATTAATGAGAAAACCGTAGGTGCTTTTGATCAGCCAAGCAACTAGGATACATGCAACAGTGACAAATCATTAACATTATTTCCAAGTAGAGGTAACTACTACTCCAAAATATGATGATGCACATTTAATCTTAACTTGAACATTCATAATCAACACATTAAACAGTTAAAGGAAAACAATATTTTGCCAGACTTTCACTAAAAGAATCCTATGGATGTTATATTCATTCTGTATTAGGAACTATAAGAACCTTTAAATTTTCCTTGCCCCGCATGTGTTCAAAGCTTTACCTATGTGAACTAATAGTAGCCAAGATCCACTAACAATGATAGGCAGATGGAAAAAGATGCAATGAAAGAAATACTATAACATAGTGCATACATGCAACATAAATTGTCAATTGATGTTTCAAACATAAAATAATAGAATCATGCGGAAATGAGCGTGTCAATGTAAAAGAAAACAGAAGCGTGCATACAAAGAGAACATAATAATAAGGCAAAACAAGAAGAAAGAATGAACAATACTACACAATTAGATGGAATTGCTCCCACATAAATCATAAATAAATATGACTGAGACACGCCAAACATGGATGCAAGAGAAGGAAGAAATCAGTAAGGAAACGTATAATACAAGAAACAGAGAGGTAGATGCATTAGAACCAATGATAATATGGAGCATTCAGCTATTGAATGCCTAAGGAAACAACTTTAAGACCTGTGGTAATGGAAGTACGGCAAGAAAATCAATGACGAAATATTGCTGCAAGTATCGCTTGGCTATTTTTGCAGGATCAATCACAAGTTCACCCCGTCCAAAAACTCGAGATGACGGCGCAATGTAAGCTGTACGGAACTGAAGAGCCATGCGTATAAGATAAAAAACATCTATAATTGTTCGCAAAGTGGTTGCTGTAACTGCTAATTTTTTATCAATAGTGAGACACTTTTCAGAATCGTTAATAACTGGAAGATAGAAAAATAGAGGGTCCACTGATACTGCCAGAATACATGATATGAAAAATAATTTATTGCATAGCAAGAGGAATTTATCCTGAGGATCAAATATTTTCTTCTCTGATACTTTAAGATCCTCGGGAAATACTGCTCGAGAAACCCCAAATCCAAGTGAGCGGCCAATTGACTTAAGTCCTTCAGATCCCTTTTTGATCCCCCTCTTGAAAGATCGAGATGTTTTCTTGTTTGCATGGCCAGAACGGCCTAATCCCTCGATGTTAAACCCACAATTTTTCAATCCTGTAGCAGAGGGTGATGATAATCTAGAGTCCAAGTCATCCAACCTGGAGAAAATAGAAAGAAACACTTAAAAGATTATATGTCTTCACTCTTCACCTATAAGCATCTGTCCGGCAGCAGTAGCTATCAGCCTTCAACTCTATCTAACCACTAAAAATAGAGAAGGGGGAAGAGAATATTTAGAATAATGCTTTCAGTACCTGACAAACTTCTCCCTTTGCCCACTCATATATTGAGCTTTATAACCAGAATCAAACATTTTTTACAACGGAGTGCATAAATATATCCTGCAATCCAACAAAAACATTTCAATCAAGTGCCAAAAATTAGCAAGATTTCTTGTGCTATCATTCATGATCCAGCAGTTAAGCAGCTACATCCATCAAATAAAACATTTCATAAAACATGCTCCTGAAGATCTTAATTTATGCAGTTTTCATCAAATAAACATGCTCCTGAAGATCCTAAACTGATGCAGTTTTCATCAAATAAAACATCACTCTATGTTTTAATGTTATACACTTGTAGAACTGAACTAATCCATATTTCTCAAAATCACAAATTACCATCCTCTTTTTAAATTTCAATAAGCCAAATGCCTCTGCCCTTGCTCTTTAGAGGCTAAACCAAATTTTAACTGATACACACCCCCTTATAGCCGCAAATTTCTCCTCTATATCCTTTTCTAATCCTTACTATCTTTATTAAGTTAAACAGCTAGAACTTGATTAAGCTAAACCTAATTTTAACTGATGCACACCTCTTCTACAGTTACTAAAAGCCGCAATAATTTCAATAAAAAACTCCACCTTCCCTAATTCTTCTATCTTTAGCAAGTTAAATTGCAAGAAATTGATTAAAATATCTAGCTATATTACTGGATCCAAAAAGAAGTTTGTAAAAATAAGATTTTCCTCAAGTATTAAGGACATTTTCAATCGGTTAAAGAATCACATTTACTACCTTCAATTTATCGCTCAATTGAACGAAAACTTCACTCAAATGTAACGAACGACTAATTAGAAACCAGAGTTGACTTCTAGATTCGAAACTGTAAGTTAAAACATAAATTCATCGAAATCAAACCAGAAAAATCGAAAATTCTCTAAAGTAAAACTAAAAAAATCAGAAAAAATCAAACTACATTTCAAAACAAAGAACGCCAAAAAAGCAGAGATTTCATTATAAAAGCATAAACTAATCTAAAATAAAATTAATTGTGAAGAGGAAGAAAATACTTACATAGGAATCCTTCAAATCTACATCACAAAATTAAAAATTTTGAAAATAAATTAAGATAAACAAAAATACATTTACAATTACGCGCGACTGAAGCTGAAGGAGAAGAAAGTGGGAGAAAAATGGAAGACGACACGAAGATGAAAATGTTATTTGCCGAACGAAAGAAAGCCAAAGAGAAGGGGGGGACAATTTTATGAAATGACCAAATGGACCCTTAGCTCAGTTTATTTATCATATATTCATATGATATGAGGCTGTTGATTTTGACGTCCTCAAACCGAACCGGTTCGTTTATTTATTTTTCTTTTCTCTTTTTTTATTTAACAGAGAAGTAACATTTTTATGTCAGGATTTAAATTCATATAAGATCAGATTAATGTACATATTTTAAATATAATTTAAATTTAATAATTAATTAAATTATATTAAAAATACAACCATATAAAAGATAATATATAAATCATTCAAATATATTTAATGATATTATATTAAATAATAGTTTTCCTGATTTAATTAATATTAATAAAAAATAAATATTAATAACTAATAAATTCTTTTCTAATGACATTTGTTGAAATTTTTATAAATTTGTATATAATTTTGCATAATATTATTTCTTCGCCCGCACTATCATGGCAAAAAGTAGTAAAAAGAAAACATAAGTGTATAGCAGACTCTAACGAAAAAGAATAATAATTCCTTAATGTTACTATTTAAACGATTTGTAAATAAAACCAAAACCAAAAATTTATTCTTTTAACTTATTTTCCGATCGTATTTTTTATTTTATTTATAATCCTTTGATAATAAATATATATCTTGTAGACTAATTATTTGAAATCAAACTTTTTAAAAATAATATATTTTTAATTGATATCACTTGAAAAGTTCGATAAAAAAATATAATTAAGGAAGAAGAAAAAGAAGGGTAAAGTTGGTTATTTTCCTTATAAAAATAGAAAGAATAAAGTTTAAATAAATTAAAAATTAAGATCTAAATAAATAATAAACTCCATTATATTTTTTAATAAAAAGGAATATTTGATGAACCAAAATCTTTGATAAAAAGGAAAGGAATATTTGATGAACCAAAATCTTGGTATGGATCGGAGAGACAAACTTATTTAGAGTCGACCCATGTGATTATCATATATTTATAAACATTGTTTCACCCTATTTAGAGTAGTCTCAGATACTTTCGAGATCATGAGTAAAAACTCGAAATAAACTCATATAAAATGAAAAATATATCATATTACTTTGAACAATTAATTTAATAATTCATTAACAAATTATAAAAATAAGATTAAACTTTATCAAACATATTGTTTTTATTATTTTGTTAAATAAATATTTTAAATATAATTAATAAATACCCTAAAAAGCATATAAAATATTATTTGATATTTATTGTGAATTGTGGACCTTTGCTGGATGTGGCACTCTGAGCGAGAAGCCGAGAACTCATGATACTATCCTATGAGCCGGGCCTGGCCCCACTAAAATACTAAAACTTGAAAAGATAATTTAAGATTCATTGGAAGCCTTAAGCTTGTATGGGCTAGCCAATATCCAACCAATCCAGCCCAAATGTGGGTTAACACTTAACAGAACTAGCACCGGACTATACTTTCGCATAACCATCACCCTTCGTTACGCTATAATCACGAGAAATATTGTCTACGGAGAAAATTAGGTCGGAAGAGTTGCCTTAATAATGAGACGATAGTTTCTTTAAACAATGTTAGAAGTTTGAATCTCGACATTGTGAATGGAGAAAACTGAATTGAAAATGTCTCTTTAATATTGAAATACTGTAAAACTTGATTCAGCTAAGCAATTAAAAACGAACGCAAGTAATTGAGGTAAATGTAATCGTGTTGAATTTTCCATGCAAAATAAAATCATAATGTAATTGGATTATTCTCTTATTTGTTTTAAACGGTCTAAAGGTGATTACAAGTTAATATCTGTGCATAGATATTCTCAACCATTTGACAATGTGTATACATCTTGTAGACAACTCGAATCGAACTCGTGTCTTCTAGGATGAACATTATCCGCTTTTCTAGGTGTGTGTGCATTGTTAAAAGGTTGACATTATCACTTCACTTGTACAATATACAAGAAAATATTAGATCGAACATGTTTAAACGCTCAATATCAAAAACACAAAACACAATAAAATTGGTGTCAAATAAACAATAAGAACAATCGCACATAACTTTAAGAAAAAAGAAATTTCCTAAATGAATTAAATTAAATATTTCTAAAAAATAATAAATTAATTATAGACTAATAATAATAATTATAGGAAAACAAAACATTCATATTATATTCTTTTTATTCAAAAATCAACTTACAACATAACAAACTACATATGAGTCCATAAGTCTTTGAACCGCATGTGTCCAACACGTGAAACTCTTGAACGAAAGCAGCATCAATTATCTTTCTATCCTAATTACCATTACCACTTATCAGCTACTAAAAATGGAAAACCATTGTCAGCTGCCGTCATCTTCAAAAAAAAACCTACAATTGGGAAAACTATACTGGTAGTCATTCAACTATCACCGTTTTCTTATTTTGGTCCTCAATTATTTTTTTCGTCAAAATTGTCCCTCTTATTAAATACCTTTCATATTTTGGTCCCCTGTTGTTAAAAAACTAACAAGAGCGCTGACGTGGCATTTTCAAAATATATATATTTTTAAGCCTTGTTTAAATTCTTTTTTTGGTTCTCTTCAATAATATGACGGAGACACGTGTCACCATATGATTAGTTGAATAAAAATAATATGGGGAGGAGAGAGAAATGATTAAAAAATATTTTAAAAATGCCACGCGAGCGCTCCCGTTAGTTTTTTAACAGCGGGGGACCAAAACAGGAAAGGTATCTAACAGAGGGACAGTTTTGACGAAAAAATAATTAAGGGACCAAAATAGAAAAACGGTGATAGTTGAGTGACCACCAGTGTAGTTTTCCGCTATAATTTAACATTCATAATGCCAAAAATGATCATTACGTTTAACTGAATAGTCATTTTAACTCATTTTTTTGAACCAATTCGACCTCTCAACGTTTTATTTTTGGGTCAAAGTACCCCTCTGCGGATGAAAACTATCAGTCAACTGACGATAAACAACTTGAAATGATGCGACAAATCTACATGCCAGTGCACGACGCGCTAACATTGTCATATAAAGAAATATGATGACTTTACATAACGACACATAAGTCAAAAAATATTTTTATAAAATTGTATAAAATATAAAATATTTTTTCTTCTGACGCGTCATTCTGTCAAGTCATTTAAAGTTGTTTATCGTCATTTGACTAATAATTTTTATCCTTAGATGGGCTATTATGACGCAAAATGAAACGTTAGGGGTTAAATTGGTTAAAAAATATGGGGTAAAATGACAATTCATTCAAACATTAGGGACATTTTTTGACGATATGCTAAAAATTTATTATGCCTTTAAATCTAAAAATTAGGAGAGATAATATTTTATTTAACTAATATTTAAATTAAAAGAGATCTATAGCACTGTTTTGCAAAAAAATTTGAGTGGGCAACCAAGGACGGAGTCGAATGAAATGTCAAGAGGGACCAAATTATTAGATTTTAAAAATGTATTAAGTATTTAAACACGGAATTGAAGGGTAAGACCAAATTTATCTAATATTTAAATTTATAAATACTTAAATTATCATTAGAGCAAAAAAAGACAAAAATTAAAATTTTAGAGGTTTTTAATTAACAATATTGAAAAAATAATAATTTTAAATATAAATTGTTAAATATCCAAAGGGACCAACTTAAAATTTTTAGAAAAATTAAAAAAAATATATTTATAATTTTTAAATTTTTGGAGAGGCTGAAACTCCATCATTAAAAATTATAATTGATTTTACACTATATAAAACTCCACCACACAAAGATACTCATTATCTCAGCACCATTCACAATTAATGGAAAACCCAGAGTGTGCAATGCAGTGTATCTTTTCTTAATCTATACATATATCATATATGCGTGTGTATGAGTAGTGTTTGTCAACTGCCCCACGAGCACCATATGAAAAAAGTGTCCAAATGGGATCATCTTTCATGCTGCTGCTTTGATGTAACCTTTGGAAGAATTTAGGTGCGCAAAACTCGACTTGATTTTAAAAGAAATAATTTTTTTTTATTTAACTTGATTCAAATCGTAATTTTATAATTTCGACTCAATTTTTTTTTCAAATGAAGTTTGAGTTATAAATTTAAACTTCGAATAACTTGAATTTTTTTATTAATTAATGGGTCGATTTTTAAGTTCGACTCGAGTCTCTCAACTATGTCTAATATATGCATATCGCGTATGAAAAATATGGAGAAATATATATATATATATATATATGTATGTATATCGCATATTGTTATAAACATTCGTTTATATGAAGATATATATATATGTCCAATATGATTATAGAATGATGTTTAAATTGGAACCAATTATTTTCGTAACATTACAAATGATTACAATTAAATTTGAATAGAAACTCGAACAACTCAAATTGACTCGAGTCAAATTAATTTTAAATAAAATTTGAGTTATAAAATAAAATTCATCAACTCAACTAACTCAAATTTTAATGGGTAATTTGAAGATCTCTAATTCACGCACAAAACAAAATCTTTTACTCAATTTAAGTCAAATTGATTAGCATGAGATCCACTAATTGACTACGTGACCAAATATGCTCAAATTGTTTTATCTCATATGTTTGAATTTTGACATTTAAAATTGAGAATGTAATATTTCTATATTTAATCTAAAAAAAATTGATTATCACCAGAGATTTTCATGGGTCGAATTAGTCGAAAATATCTACAACATCAATATTATATATTGTGGCAGATCCAGAAATATTTTATAATATGGGCACATATAAAATTTAAAAAAAAAATGTTTTCTTTTCCTTCATTCTATCATTTCATTCAATCACGCAATGCCTAAATATTAAAAATTCAAACTTAATATATATGTTAAACATGACCTTTTTTTGCTAAACATATTTTTTGTACTTAATATTTTTGTAAGAAAAAATCATCCAAATTTGGGCAAACCTTCGAATTTAAATAAGAATCGTATTACGGTTTAAGTACTTAGGTTGATTTGCATCAATGAAGCGACACGAATTGAAAATTCGTTGTTCAAAATAGAACGTATTTTGCAGTTTAGTGGTCACGAGTGTAGTTTATTTTTTTATCTTTCGTTAAGTGATAGATTATAACAGGGTTAGTAAAATTCGACTCAATTTTAAAAAATAATAATTTTTACTATTTTACGATTTACTACATATTATTTTATTCTTCAATTACTCATTCATTTAAAGTATGTCATTGACTAAACTTGAACCTCCTAAACCACTACGTAACATTTGTTTATTTTCAATTCGTATTTTTGAAAATAATTTTTTTCTTTTTATACATTTTAGTCCCTCAACTTTGCATGATATTTATCATTTCTTTAATTCCTTATACGTTTTAACTTTTTTGTAATTTAGTCACTTAACTTTACATTTTATTTAATTTGGTCATTCAACTGTAATTTTTTAATAATTTTTTTCTTTTCATCAATTCTTTAACTCTTTTATATTCTCATCAATATTGTCTTAAAAAATTTATTATTTAAAAATAACATTATAATTGTATTTTAGAATTTTGGATGATATTTATTTTATTAAATAACACTACAAATCTTAATCACATGCGGAAAATATGAATATATATATGATTAGAGAAAATTGTTTAGATTATAACTAGACCATACTATAACATTATAAATAATAATACTTAAATTTGTTTTACTTAACTCAAATTTAATAGACTCGTCTCGAATCGGAAAATTTTAAAATAAAATTTCAGTTATAAAATAAAATCTGTCAACTCAATTAACTCAAAAATGTTTTATTCGACTCCATTTGATTGATTTCTCACCCCTAAATTATGGGATAATGGAGCATCACGTGGAAGGTCCCTTGCCCCGCCACTTTGCAAGATTAGGCCCATTAGTTCTGCAGGTAGTGGATCTTCGTTCACATGACCCTTGCCGCGCCACTTTGCGCTTGTCAAACAAACCCGATGTCTTCAATTTCAACAATAAATTGATGGGGTAACTATATTTTTAGTACTCCACCTCTACCCGTTTTTTATTTTTGGTACTTTATTTATTTATTTTTTGATAAAATAGTACCTAACGTTACGTTTTGTTTCTATTTTGATACCCCGCCATTAAAAAAATTAACGGAAGGTTGATTAGGAGAGAAAAAACACATGTGTCATGCTGCCACGTTATTTTTTCTCTCCTAGTCAACATGCCACATGTGCTTTTTTCATGATTTTTGTTGATGTGACATGCTGATTAGGAGAAAGAAAATAACGTGGCGGCATACCACATGAGATTTTCTCTCTCCTAATCAGCCTTCTGTTAATTTTTTAACGACGAGGTACCAAAATAGAAACAAAACGTAACGTTAGGTACTATTTTGCCAAAAAATAGATAGGGTACCAAAATAAGAAAACGAGTAAAGGTGGGTACTAAAAATGTACTTATCCCTAAATTGATATATTAGGACGAGATCTTATATAATTTTAAATAAGGTTAGATGTTCGAATTTTGAGTTTTTTTAAATATAAATTTTAATATTATAAATAAAGTAAATTAAATTGGGAAAACCACTCACATAATAAGTCTTAATGTACTCGATGTGTATTAATCAACTAATAAATTAAATATTAATTATTAAAATATGATAAATTAATTATTTTCCCAAGATTTGACATGAATACATGTGAATACTTGGTGTCCATTTGTGTTTAAATATATCATATAATATTTTATTACTATGTTATTTCGGACTTCATTGTTTATATACACAAATTTAAGATCAGACTAAAATACTATATTGTAATTGAATCAGAATGTTAAAATAAATAATTGCTTAGCAAGCCTGGCCTAATCTACATTAACATGACAGTTGACCAATGAACTATTATCGATAATAATTAAAGTATAACATATATATATTATGAATCATCAGTTGATCTGATGAGATAAAATTTTATAATATATTTATATCTTAAGCAATGTCAAGTGCTTGAATTCGTATATTGTGAGCAGAACAAATTAGGATAGGAAGATCGCCTTTATATTAAACATCTACAAGATTGAATTTTGATTAATCAACTAATGAATCGAATATTACATGGTTATCTTTGATTTGCTTTTATCTTTAATTTCAGACCAATCACCAGACATTGCATGTGAAATCATAGGAAGTTGTATGATAACTAAGCTGGAAAGTTTTTCTTTATTTTAGCCATAGCTTGATTGTTGGGTGACCTGTAGATTCATGTGACTTAAAAACAACATCCATTTGACCTGACGAAGGCTCCCACAAAAGGGGTGCTACTTTCCAATTCTGCAACACACATAATGAGTCCTTTGAATCTTGAAGGTCAAATTTACATGGACCTCTTTTTCTTTTATTCCATGTTTGTGGACCAAAATGTTATTAATACGAGATTCACAAATATAATAATAATTGAATGGATAAATATTCTATACACAGGCGGTGGAAACTGAAGTTTTCACAAGCGTGTTAGTTTTAAGGTATACGGAGTTAGTATAAGGTATATGATTTAGGGGTTTAAGTGTAGGGGTTAGAATTTAGGGATAATTGTTTCAATTTAAGGTTTAGAGTTATAATTTAGTTTTTATAGGTTAAAACCTAAATCCTCATCATATTACCCTAAAAACTAAACATTAACCTATAAACCCTAAATTATAACCCTAAACCCTAAATTGAAACAACTATCCCTAAATTCTAAACTCCTACACATAAACTCCTAAACCATATACCCTAAAACTAGGGCGCTTGTGGAAACATTCAGTTTCCACCATATTAATCCATCATAAATTTGGTGAAATTTTATTTTCCTCGGCAGTAGAGACAAAAACTAAAGCATAGCTTGGGAGAATGTGCCCCCAATTTTTCTATACTAAAAATACAATAAAAAATTATCAATTTAGATCTTCAATATTCAATTTAATCAAACTTTGTCTCTTTATTTTATGAATAATTATACTTTAACCCCTAAGGATTTTGCTTGTATAAACATCGGGTTGAAGCAGAGTAAAAATCTGTTGCCCCCTAACCATGCCTCCTTATATGCCCCATACTAAAAAATACCTAAAAATTAAATTCTAAGCCATAATACTAATTTTCATATCCTAAACCCTAAAAATACACCCTATCTCTAATTCCCTACACCCTAAGCCCAAACCTTAAACCCTAAACCCTAAACTCTAAACCCACTGTTTTAAAATGGAAGCACTAAAGGGGCATAGTTAGGGGTAGACGATTTACATCCGAAATTTACATATACATATCGCCATTGGTTCACATATTTAGTCAATGATTTAAACTCTTAAATCATCAACCACCACATTTTGATTAAATGGATTTCTTTGCAGCATTATGATATATATTCAATGTATTTCCCTCAGTTGCAGCAGTGTGCAAGATCTAAAAATAATTGGTGTTATGACTATTATATTCCATCCGAACATGCTAAAAAGCCTAAATAGATAAAGATTTGATCCGAATGTAAGTAAAATAAAACAAAAAGTGCTGGGGTTTTTCGTCTTTATGATAAAAATACAAGCTTGCAGACATGAAAAAAGGATTGGAAAATGGCAACTTTTGCACAAAGCTTTTCGTGTTCATGGCTCACAAGCAAGCCAATCATTCAACTCTATCATGATTCAGTCTTAGGCAACAAGGCAACATGAACAGTACTGTTGTATTTATACAGCTACAGCTACAGCTACAGCTACATAAACTAATCACAATCCAACACCTGCAATTCTCTGTTTATAAATAATAATAATATTCCATGGAAAAACTGGGGAACACATATTATATAAACTGCTAGAATTTCATGGAAATGTTTATGTGATAAAAGGGTGTTGGAAACAAAGACATTTCATAAATGGTGGAGGTCGCTGTAAGGGTTACTAGTCATTGGTGCGTTGCCTGTTTAAATACAGCTTGGCTGCTGGTACTTGTTCCCCTCACATTGTAGAGAACACCAACACACCTTTCTTTCTGGTTTTACTCTTCAAAAACGCTTGCCATGGTTAGTTTCTTTATAGCTTCTTGTTCCAGTTTTGCAGTATAAAAATGGGGTTTTGAAATGAGGAATGTTTGTTTCTTACAGGCTGAGAAGATGAGCTTGACTGTTGCTGATGCGGTGGACTACAAGGGATTCCCTGCGGACAAGTCTAGAACTGGTGGCTGGGTGCCTGCAGCTCTCAGCTTAGGTATGTCTGATCTGAAACCAGTAGTAAACAGACAAGAAATCAGGCAAAACTGTCGAGTTTTGAGTTTTGGTGTTTTTTTTCAGGCATTGAAATATGTGAGAGGCTGACAACAATGGGGATAGCAGTGAACCTTGTGACTTACTTGGGTGGAACCATGCACCTTCCAAGTGCTACATCTGCAAATGTTGTGACAGACTTCATGGGGACATCGTTTATGCTGTGTTTACTTGGCGGATTCCTTGCCGATTCGTACTTGGGTAGATACCGAACAATCGCGATATTCGCATCGGTTCAGATGCTTGTAAGTTAAGAAACCATAGTTTTTTAAGTTAACTGAAACCTTCATAAATTTTATTTCCTTCAGTTTGCATATATGCTTAATGGTGCTGGTGCTGGTGAATCAGGGGTCTGGCCTGTTAGCTGTGTCTACAAAACTCCCGCAACTGCGGCCACCGCCTTGCCACGCTGCCGATGTAACGCAATGCCAACGAGCTAATAGCTTTCAAATGGGAATTCTGTATCTTTCACTCTACCTAGTAGCATTAGGGACCGGTGGCTTGAAATCGAGCGTTTCAGGCTTCGGAACCGACCAATTTGATGAGAAAGATGAAAAGGAGAAGGCCCAAATGACTTATTTCTTCAGTCGATTTTTCTTTGTTATCAGCACTGGAACTTTGATGGCTGTCACAGTGCTTGTTTACATCCAAGATGAAGTTGGTCGAAGTTGGGGTTATGGGATCTGCTCTGCTTCAACGTTTGTTGCACTCGTGGTGTTCTTTTCGGGAACGAAACGATACCGATACAAGAAATGTTCGGGAAGCCCCGTTGTTCATATTTCCCAAGTTGTTTATGCTGCCTTCGGGAAAAAGAAAGCTAAACTCCCTTCTGATATTTCCTTGTTGTATGAAGATCTCCCAGAGGCATCACGAGTCCGTCACACCGATCAATTCCGGTATGCAATCTGTGATACCGAACATGTCTATCAATCGGTTCAATGTAATATGAGTCGATAACCGCTATCTTTCGTTGTTTTTTTATGCTTAGCTTCCTGGACAAGGCATCAATTGTGACCGAAGATGATTACGGTCACAACGGTTCGTTCATGGTGAACCCTTGGAGGCTTTGTCCAGTTACAAGGGTAGAGGAGGTGAAGAAGATGATCAGGCTACTACCGATATGGGCGACAACGATCTTATTTTGGACGACATACGCGCAGATGATCACTTTCTCGGTGGAACAAGCAACCACTATGGAGCGAACCGTAGGAAATTTCGAAATTCCAGCTGGTTCACTTACTGTCTTTTTTGTAGGAGCCATATTGATCAGTTTAGCAGTGTATGATCGTTTCTTTATTCCACTTTGGAAAAAATGGAAAGGCAAACCTGGTATGACAAACATCATGTTAGCATATTATTATCCACATAATTGCATGATCCGATCCGACATTAATCGACTAATGATTCGGTCATTATCTGTCCACAGGGCTTACAAATCTGCAATTGATAGCCATAGGCCTCTTCCTATCAGCCTTGGGAATGGCAGCTGCAGCCATAGTCGAGGTGAAACGACTATCGGTAGCGAAGTACCACAGCGAAACAACCACCCTACCAATATCCGTGTTCTACCTTGTTCCGCAATTCTTCTTGGTGGGTGCAGGGGAAGGACTTATATACACCGGTCAGCTAGACTTCTTCATCACTCAATCCCCGAAAGGAATGAAAACGATGAGCACCGGCCTATTCCTCACCACTCTTTCGCTCGGTTTCTTCTTTAGTAGCTTGCTAGTTTCGATCGTGAAGGCCGCGACCGGAAGCGGAGGAAAACAAGGATGGGTGGGACAGAACATAAACAAAGGAAGATTAGATTGCTTCTATGGACTTCTAGCTGCATTAAGCTTCATTAACTTTGGACTATTCCTTGTTTCTGCAGCATGGTTCAGGAGGAAAACAGCTAAACAAGCCCCCGAAACCGAGATTGTCGTCAAAGAATCGACGACAATCGAAGAGAAATGCTAGTTTTTCCATACTGGTTTAATCACCAGAGTATTGCTACATAAATATATATTGTCTGCAGCATCATAGTTTCCTGGTTAGCTTAAGGTGCAGGAGAAACAAAACTGTTCACTGCAATTGTAATTCAAATCCTTGTGTATGTTTCTGAAATATTGATATGTTTGATGTAAAAATAAAATAAAAATAAAAACCAAATGGTTCTAAATCTAAGACAGGCCAACTTGTTTCAGACATACTTTTTTCCTTGGATTTCCTGTCCATTTTAAACAATCTTGTCATGTTTTGATTCCTAGTTTCTCCATTAGCAATATACCAAAGTTTATGGTAAAGTGGTAAGTGCACCACCAAAATCAAATCATCATAAAAGTGGTAATTGCCAATTGGCAATTGCACCACATAGATGTTTCCTTTTTGGCTTTCATTTTAGGGTAAATTACATAAGTTATTACTCAACTTATTCTCAAACTTATTTTGATCATTGAAGTTTCAAAACATTTAATTTGCTCACCGAGGTTTAGACGTTAAACGTTTTGATCACTCATTCGTTATCTCTTCGATGACATTACGATCTATCATGCCGTCTACCGTTCACCCCGTCGCCGGAGATCACTGTCGTCGGTCGTAGATGGTGGTCGTTCGTTCATAAATTTTACCAGTTGCATTGTCTTCACTCGCTGAGTCCAAACCCGACTTCAAGTTTGTCGAAAAGTGCTCCGAAGTCTACGAATCAGCCAAAAATTTTCTGATTTCTCTCTCGTCGATCTCTCTCTTCCGCTGTCCGAAAAAAAATTCTGATTTCTCTTCGTTCCCCGATAAATTGCCACAACGTAACGCCGTCAAAAAGTTAGCAAATGAGTGACTAAAAACGTTCAATGTCTAAACTTCAGTGAGTAAATTAAAATTTGATATTTTTAAAATAAATTTAAAAATAAAATTAGATGATGATTTGTGAAATTTACCTTTTTAACTTGAGATGGATTTCCACAATGACAACATCAAGCATTTCCAAAGCACACAAGGTTTATATTAAAATATTAAGAGTATCCTACCAACCACATGCAATGTAGCAAATACTATAGAAATTCCCCCAATAAACAAAATGGGAAAATCAATAAGGTAACCAAAGGGAGAAAGTACTATATTAATATAACATGAATATAAAGCTAATTTCCCACTGGGGACTGACTATTACCATTTTTTTTATAAAGAAAATAACAGAGAAAGGATAATATAGAGACTGTAATGGTGAAGAAACACCAATAACAGAACAACACCTGGTTGTGATTTCCTATATTGTCCACTGAATCAAAACAGCAAGTTGATAATAATAGCATCTAAAATTCCAATCTCCAATAAAATCATGTTTGATTTTAATCCTTATATATTTGAAACTGTCAACTCATACCTAGGGTCAAACTCTAGGAAGAAGCCTAGATGTATTCTTCGGACAAAAATTATCTATTTACGGTTTTTTTTATGTCTCAACACTAAAAACAGTGATAGAGCCAAAATTTTTATATAATGAGGTCAAAGTGAAGTATGAGGTATAAAAGATTCTTATACTTCTACAGTAAGTATTGTTAATCTCGTACCTCCAACAAACTAAGTGGGGTCAAATCTAATATTTTATATAAAAAATTTTATATTACCTCCTTGAAAACCATATACCTAACAAATCAAGTGGGGTCAGTTGCACCCTAATTTATACATTAGCTCCGCCCATGACTAAAAAATTAAATTCTTTAGTGTGAAGCATAAATAAGAGCGCCGAAAAGAGACAAATGATTTATATTCATATTATTTAAACTCAGATGCGGTGGTTAATACAAAAATATGTTCTACATAGATATGTTCATTTATTTGCCTTTGAATTTTCATATTTGGGTGCCCATAAGGATGCAGAACTTTATGCTAGAGAACGAAAATAAATTTCTAATAAAAAATACATTAAAAAATTTCTAAATTATATATGAATTTTAAATATTTAGGGGTCGTCTGCTCCCCTTCAGCCCCTCGGTCCATCTCTGCCCGTATTTGAATATGTATTGAACATAAGTATCATAATAGACACTGCATGAGAAATGAAGCTGATTGTGAGAGAAATGGGGAAAGGCCAGTTGTAGAGCTTCTTGTCGAGGATGTATTTGTTGTAGACGGTGACGGTGAAGCTGAAGAAAATCCAGATGTAGACGTAGTTGTAGGAGAGGATGATGTTTTTGATGACATTGTCGCTCAAGGAACCGCCTTTTCCCATTGTTTTCTGGATTTTTGGGAGATTGAAGAAGAAGTAAATGAAAATAGAAACAGAGTTATGGTTTTGAATTGAAACGTAGCCAAAAGATGGTAGCTTTTGCTCGGTGAATCTATGGGCTTTTTTGCATATATTGTATTTTATTTCCTTAAGAAAGTAAATATATATGCAAGTAGAACCCATCAAACCGGTAGAATGTGACATATTTTTTTATGTAATTTAAATTTGAACAGTATAATCTATAAATATTTATAAATTTATTTAAATAGGATGTCTGACTAACATATTTATAATTTTTGGATACTTAAAAAAACCCTACAAGTGTACAATTTGACCTTACAACCCTGCAAAAGTTTGAGAACCAAGTCCATACAATACACAAAATAATAGAAAATCTGCTGTTAACATTATAAAATAGATGAACAAAACATTAGATATAAAACTTCGATATAACAAAGCTGTTAGAACCATATTTAGACCAATTCTAACTACATCAACAATCCAAGTTTTAATCTTTAATATCACAAACTCAAATTACGTCGAAACCTAAATCTTAAAAGAGCATGACACACCTCAAATATTTGACCAATTAAGCTTCAAATTACATATACTAAGATTACATAACATGCAACTCTAAGAAAAAGGCTAAATCCTCAATTGAGTTCTTATAAGGCTACAATACTCTTTAAGCAGCAGTCAAAAACAACATAGTAGCAACTGATATAAAAGGCGTTCCGCATTAGTTTACAAACCACATGTATGCTTTCATGATTTGGGCCCCGAAGACTGGTACTGTTAAATGAGTCTCCATTTATGATGGCACTACATAAACAAATTGATAAGCATTAGAAAATTTTGATTACTGTTGGTATATCCAACAAAAAGGTTCAAGACATGCAAAATGTGAAGCCAAATATCCGGTATAGTAATTGGGTTAAACCCAAAGTAGTCAATACCAGACTGTTAGATGTACAGTTTTTCCGCGGGTACCGGTACCAATGTGTTTCGGTGTACCGTTTCAAATTCATCGTTGATTTTAAAAAAAAATTCATATACATTATATATAAAGCAAATATACATCAATCACATATAAATATATTTATATTAAAATATAAATCTTAAAATTACTAACTATGTTCAATAACTTAATTAAATGAATTTTTAAAATTTTTTGATGTAATTAAGAAATAAAAATATTTAAGATAAAAAATTGGTTCAAAATATTAAAATCTTGTACCAACCAATACGGGCCAGCGGCACACACCGATATGAGCCAGTATTGACCAAAATAGGCCGAAACAAATGAAATTTTGACCAAAACGGAACCTAAACTACTTGGTACCGTACGGTATTGACTACACTGGTTAGACCTTCGACACAAGGTAACATCATGATGTCAAACAATGCATTTAATTCATTTAACAAGCATATAAATGTTCTACTAATATCCAAAGCAGATGGAAGGCATAAAAAGAAACATACTGTATGTGGATGTATCTATCTGCTCAGGAAGTTCCTTTATATCCACCTCAAACCTCTCTTGGACCTACAATGGATTGAATGAATAGGTCAGAGGATGACAAATCATGGACAAAACAATGTTAGGAAGTTGTGGACCCAAACCTGATTGAGCACATCAGAATCTGAAGCCGATGAAACGAATGTAATTGCAAGACCCTTGGTGCCAAACCGACCAGCTCTACCAACCTACCACCAAAGAACCACGAAACATCATTCAGTATGTGCAGAAATATAAGAAACAAGAGTGCAATGCAATTAAAACAAACACTACCCTGTGCAGGTATGTATCAGCAGAATCTGGCATGTCATAGTTGATGACAATGTTAACACGTTCAATGTCAATCCCCCTTCCAACCAAATCTGTAGCCACAAGAATTCTTTTATGCCCCTCCTTAAAACCCTTGTAGCGAGTTAATCTACAAAACATTAATTAGCAATACAACCAGGGGTAAGAGATTTGGAACCAAAGATAATAGGAAAAGCTGAACCTATGTATGCAAGAACCATTAACAAGATAGGAAATCATGTTTAAAAAATCCACAATTCTGATCTACAGCATCCACCGTAGCAGAATACACAAACTAAGCAATTGAACCACCATACTTGTTGCATTAAAAAAACATGATATGTACAGTTTTGAAAAAAATGAGTTATGCACGATATGTACAGTTTACAAGAAAATAAAAAAGGTCTTTATGTCATTTGTTTTACAAGAATATAAAGTAAACAAGTCAAGGTGGAAAAAATGAGTTATGCACGATATGTACAGTTTACAAACCTTTCTTCCTGGGACATGCCAGAGTGGATGCATATAGATGGAAAATTGCACTCCACAAGTAACTTGTTCAACTCAGCTGCTCGGCTCACACTTTTGACAAAGATAACAACTTGGTTGAAGTCCAAAGCATCAAGGAGGTCATTCAACTTGCGGTTTTTCTCCAGTTCACTCAATTTGATGTAGTGCTGTCATTGGAATCATTTCGATGTTTAGATTAAAACATATACAGATTAGGGGATAAAATAAGCAAGCTTCTTGAAACATACCTGCACAAGACCATGAAGGGTCAACTTTGCCTCGTCGTCGACATAAATTTCCATTGGCTGAAAGGAACAAATGTCACAGTAAATCACATTAGGGAGCTTCTTCAAGCAAATGGATTCCAGTACGAAATGAACTATGGATGCAGATCCCTTGAATTGAGATTCCAGTCCATTTGCTTTGCCTCCTGGGAGATTGTTACTTAGAGCTAGTGCTGTGCTCCCTCAAAAACAATGATTCTATTACATGATGACACTGCACCCCAGACAAGGAAATATTCAACCCTTCTTTACTACCCAAGTCCTACTCTAAAAGCCCAAACCCTAAATAGAAAACAACTAAAAAAATAAGCCAAACTAACAACCAGCTCATACAAATCCACTACTACAGGAATCTAAAGACAGCAAGCCTAGGACTTCACACCACTAACCTTCCCCATTTGATCTGCAAAACCCATAAACGACTAGCAGACGCCACTGCATCCGAGCAAAAGGAATGACAAGTATACGGTGATGGACCACCAGATGTAAAATTTTAAGAACTCTCTGAGAAAGCTGCGTATAAATTAAAAAGATACTTCTAAATTCAAGTAGTATTGGCCATGGGACATTACATCTTGCATGAATTTCTTGCAAACCGGGCGTATTTCTTTGCTGAGTGTGGCTGAAAACATCATTACTTGCTTATCATGAGGGGTCATCTTGAAAATTTCCTGCACATCTCTCCTCATGTCTGCCGAAGATAAGTAGAATTAATATTAGAGGGAATAACACAAATAAAAACTCAACACACGTACCCAGCTTCAAGTGAAGTAAACCATACCGAGTGATTCAAGCATCTTGTCGCATTCATCAAGAATGAAATGCCTCACATTCTTCAATGAAAGATCTTTGTCTCTTGTCAGAGCCAAAATCCTTCCAGGAGTCCCAACAACAATGTGAGGGCATTCATTTTTCAGCAGATCTTTGTGAACTTTGATATTGACACCACCATAGAAGACAGCAACCTTGATATCAGGCAGGTAAGTACTGAACCTCTCGAACTCATGACAGATCTACAAAAGTTAAAAGGATAACAAAAATTAGATGAAATATATCATACAACTTAAAGAATACAAATGGTAATTTTATGACCAGAAAGATCTTACCTGGTAAGCTAACTCCCTTGTATGGCATAAAACGAGGGCAACAACTTGTCCTGGACTTGGTTCAATTTGCTGTAACGATGATAGAACAAAAACTGCGGTCTTCCCCATTCCTGATTTAGCTTGGCAAATAACATCCATACCCAGTATAGCTTGGGGAATACATTCATGTTGCACTGACGAAGAACCAAATAAAATTGTATTTGAAGGAATCCGCGGTAAGTAAATATAACTTCTGTGATCCTTTTAATTGAAACTTTACGATAATGGTATATTACCTGCAAAAACAATGCATCAAACGGAAATTTTAGACTGACCAAAAGAAATTCCCATTAAACACACAATAAAGAGGGCACACATCAAAATCGAACATTTAATTCATACAAGTCCCAAGCATGGAGAACAATAACACCATAATTTCATAAACTCTAAAGAAAACAATACACGATCTTGACATCTAGGGGTGGATCATGGAACTGTATAGATTTATAGAAGAAAATAAAAAGGAGTAAGAAATTTGCCTTCGGACGGGTGCTCAAACCCAGAGTCAACAATGGCCCGAAGAAGCTCTGGTTTCAAAAGGAAGTCTCTGAATCCAGAACTGTGAATCCCAACATATCCCCTAAAAAGACAAAAACCGCAAAGAACTCACTTCTTGCATAAAATTAACACTATTGCATAAAATAAGACATATCTGAATTAAAATTAACACTATTGCATAAAATTAACACTATTGCAAAGAAAGACGAACTCACTTCTTGGCGGCCTCGCCATTGGCTTTAGCAGCGACAGAGTCGGGGGCTTTCTCTTCTTCTTCCTCGTAGTCAAGAAGCTCTTCCTCGTACGCATCGTTGTCCCTTGTTTCTCCCATTAATCTGGAAAAAATCCAAACCAAACAGAAATTATTAGAGTTTTAAATCGAAGAGTAGCTTAAAAATTAGGGTTTTCAAAAAAGAAAATCAACGAGATTATAGAGATTTACCTTACAATTGAGGTTGTAGAGTCGGGATCTGAAGAGTGTGCTGCAAATTAAAGGGTTAGATCTTAAAAAAGTACAAATAAAATAGATATTTAAATTTGAAATTTGTAGGCAGAGAATTTCGAACAGGGGGAGATAAAGGTATAGCGGCTACGCTACGACGACTAATCGTTTTTATAAGCGGCGAAACTTTAGTTCCCGAAAATGCCATTGTTTGGTTTCATTAATTACTAGAGCTCAGCCCATTTTGATTTTTTGAGCCCAAAAGTTTCTTCTCTTACGGTACAGAGAAGAATTCAAAAAAATGTTAAATAAAATATTTATAAAATAAATTACAGATTTTAAAGGAGAAGAATTTGATCATGGAATTTGGTTAAAAATATGTATCTAAAGAAGTGGAGTGAATAAAAGAAGTTATGTTAAATGCTCATCCCCTTGTGTCCTGGTGGCAAAGGTAGATGTTGATCATCCCTTGGGACCCGGGATCGAGCACCAGTATTGCATGTTGTGTGTGCCTTCGTTGAAAAAAAGGCTAAAAGAAAGTTGAACAGATGCTACCCTTGCATCACACCAGCATATTCAAAAAAAAAAAAAAAAGTTATGTTAAATAAGTCATTTTAAAATAAAAACGACAGTTTATTGAAGACATAAATTATAATGTCTAAATTATTCATAATCTTTAAATTAAAAATAATTGTGCTCTTCCAAATTTTAAGATTCAAAGTAATAATTTTTTATATATATTCAGAACATATATTACTTATAATTACTTTAGCTTTAAAAAAATAACAATTTTTTAAATATTACAACAAAGTGTCAATTAAACTATATACAATATTTTTTAGATATTTTTTAATTTCATTAGTCAACTTATCGTTTAAGGTAAACAAATAATTTTTAAATAAAAAATCAGATTTTTTTTTGAATTAAAGGGCGATATCCATGAGCCTCATTAAAAAACCTCCAACGTGGAGGAAAAAGAGTGCTCATGTAAACCGTTCAAACAATATTACATCCGAAAATAAAACCAACCTCAAGACACAATCCTAAAATCCGACATAAGAGCATCTTTAACCTCATTTTAATATGATTGTTTAAATTTAATTTTAATTAATACGATTAGTATTATGTTATTGAAGATGTAAATTTAACGTGTTTAAACGTATATTACCTCATTTTGATGATAGTTGTACGTTTGAATGAAAAGTCATTTTACGACGTCAACAATCTTTAGTGCAAGTGGTTAAAAAATTTCGGTTGACATTTTTTCTCTGAGATTGTGGAAATAATTTTATATTTTATACAACTTTATAAAATTATTTTGACTGATGTGTTATTTAAGTTAACATATTTGTTTATATAACATCGTTATATTAGTGTGCATTGTCATGTAGATTTATCACGTTTTTTTCAAGCTAATTAATGTTAGCTGACTAACCATTTTCATACACAGAAAGTCAGGCCTGTAAACGAACCGTACGAACACGAACGAGAGTGTGTTCGTGTTCGATCGTTTAACTTTAACCTAACATAAACGAACACACAATTTATTGTTCGTGTTCGTTCGTTTAAATGGTAAACGAACATAAATAAACAGCCCTAGACATATGTGAATAAATTTAAATGAACATAAATGAACAAAACCTCTTAATCATTAGCCGAAACCTAAAATTATCTAATAGATTAACCAATTTTGTTCATAAAAGATCATCCATAGGGTAAGGGCTATAACGGGAACGCGCCCCACGCGCCTTTTCTTCATCTTTCAAAACCCTCGGGCCTCAGTTGATCCTGGTTCGTTTTCACCAGTTTCCAGCAAGTTGCTTGGCTTGAGTACGAGTGGATTTCATCCCCCGTCAACAGGACATCGGTTGCCGGAAGTCTCGGAATCGCCGTCGACTGGTGGTTTGCTCCAGGGAGCAGAAAGCGGCAGAGTGCAAAGGGGGGGAGTTTTCTTGCGGTTTTTCAGCTCGGTGCCGGCCTCTGAGAGAGTCTGGACGTTGAAGAGAAAGTGGGTGAGGACTGCCGCGGTTTTTTCTTTTCAGCACAGAGATCTTGCCGGTGTTTGCGTTTTCGGCTGCCTACTGGTGCGATTGTGGACGCAGGGCTTCAGTCTGTATACGTTAATGTCGGGTGTCCTTTTCAGAGCTGCAAACGAGTTCTCGGTGTTCGCGAGTACAACTTAAGTTTTCACAGGCAGTTGGCGTTAAGCCGGTGAGCGGCCGTCTCAACCCAGACAGGCAAACCTTCATTTTCCGGTTGGTGCTTTGGTTTTGCTAGAAAGCCATGGTCGACGCCCTGTTTAAAATGGGGATAAGGGACGGGGTATTTCCGTCCTTTCACCGGTGCCTTACCATAAATATCCCCATCCAGTTTTTTATTATAAAAATTTCCATTTCAAGCTAAACACTCTATTATATTATGGGATTTGAAAATCTTTTGGGATACAAAAATATGATGGGATCTGCAAAATGAAGATTATTAGATTAAGATGGGATCCGGGTGGTTCTACCCTTCCATTTGAGACTCGGTTGATGAAGTTTAAGGTTTCGGAAGTTAATGGCCCTTTGTCAAGTTCGTCGGTTTTAAGCAAGATTGTCACTCCAGGTGTAACATTCGGGTTTAGGGGTCGGGCGAAAATAATATTAAAATATTGTTTCGGGTTCGATTTTATAATTTAAATAATAAAATAATTTCGTGGGCTTCGTAATTTCAAAATAATTAAAGTTATGTTGGGCCTATCTCTTAAGTCCACAATCCATGGGCTTTAGGAGATGATAGCTTTGGCCATTCATTAATGGCATTTTAGTAAATAGTTGGTCCTTCCAACTATTTCCCATTTTTATTACATTATAATTCAAATAATCAAAAACTTCATCATCTTCTTCTTCAAAACACAAAACCAACGACAAGTGAAGCTCCCCACCCCCTTTCACTATTCCATTTCATCCCATGCTCATTTTGGCTCGGTTTTGAAAGGTAATTACGTTTTCATCTTGCTCTCATCTTCCTCTCTATGGAAGTACAATTAGTCTTCATTTTCATCCATGATTTTAGAATTTGAGTTTTTGAGTTTTTAAGTTAAAAATCCAAACTTTGTTGTTCTATGTTGAAGTTTTTGATTCCTTATTAGTATTTATGTTAATAGCAACCCAAATGGTCCAACATATGTGATTTTTACTTAGTTTTATAAACATTCCCGGATTTGGGTTTAATGGGGGTTTTTGAAGGGTTTTGGAATGGATTTTGGGGTTGTTTTATGTTGGAAATTGAGGGCTAATGTTAGTATGTTAGTCAAGGAATGTTTTGGAAGCATTTGAATGTGTTAAATGTGTTGGAATCATGAGTTTTAATTAGGGTTTGGTGGCTGCTCGAGATTGTGGTTTTTGGGGGTTGTCCATGGCTTGAATTCTTATGTTTGATGCTTAAATAGTATTCCAGGTTTGCTACATTGATGTATGAGCTGATTTGAGGTTGTTTGGATTGTGTTGAGTTGTTTAGAGACAAGGACTTGTGTTGGTGAAGCATCAGGAGTGAATCCGGAAGCTTGAGGGTCTTGGTTGCTTGGTAGTTGAGCTTGGAAGTGAAGGTGAGTGGTTTATTGTTTTAAAATGATTTTAAGTATTTGGTTCAAGCATGTGGACTAGGTTGGGCTTGGTAGACCCACCTAGAGTTGGGATTAGAGTGGTAGCCTAATCCCAAGCTTTAGTTAGAGACATTGGTTGAACTCTATAATTATTGTTTATGCCTCATGATGATTTGTGTTGGTGATGGTTGTGTATAAATATGTTATACATTATGTTGAGGCATGATATTGATGCATTGTGATATGCATGTGGATTGTTCATGATTGTGATCATGGTGAGTACGTGCTAAGCACGAAAGTAATATGAGATGTTATGGGTTTGTGTAATGTTGGCACTAGTATGCTTGGGTACAAATGATCGATCATTAGGATATTATTATGCACACGAGAGTCAAATGCGCGCGTGGTCTTGATGATGGTAGTCATCAAGATGGAGTACGAGTTCGCGCAGAAATTCTTCTTATATAAATGTTAGTCGGTGATGAGTGTAATCCCATCGACGGGGCGTGAGGATGAGTGGAATCCTCTCCGCGAGAACGGTGATGAGTGTAATCCCACCGTGAGGTAAAGTTGTTGTTGGATGTGAGTTCCAACGTGTTTATCCGCGTATTCGAGTCATAGCTAGGTGCCAATATGAGTTGATATGTGTATCAATATGATATGAAATGTGAGTCCTATTTGGATTAATATATGTGTTTACATATGATGTGGATTGAGCTTGTTGAGCATGAAATATTGTGAATTTATGTTCATGCATCATTGACATTTTGGCTCTTGTGGATCGAATGTAAGAATATGCATTTACCTTGTTGTGCTCGTGCTTGGACCCTGCATTGTCGAGGTTTGTTTTTAATGAGCTTACCCTCACTAGGCTTTATGCTTACGCTCTCTTTGTTCGACAATGCAGATCCTTAGTTCGTGGGTTGCTAGTGCAAGAAGGGGCCTCCGAGTGTGTGTGCTTCGTGGTGCTAGCTTAGCTATCAAGTATGGGTATTTTAGTTATGATGTAAAGGTCAAGCAATGAGACATGTAATTGTGGTGTGATGCTTTTGAAGTATGTTGAATGTTGGTTTGTTTAGGAGCATGTTAGACTCCTTTAAATGCTTGTGTTGTTTTGGCTTTGGATGCCATGCTTGGCCTGTAAAACCATGTGTAGACTGCCTTCTATGAATGCTTTATGTTTGTTTTGCTAAGGCATGAACCTCTTATATGCTATGTATGTCTACATTTTGAGTGAATGCTTGCATTCCTTGAATGAATGATGTCTGTTTGTGTCGGGTGCCTCGTATGCTTAGAATTTGGTTGTTAGGTGTTGTATGAATATTTGAACGTGGCTAGGGAAGTCTTAAAATACATCTAGAGTCGTGTTTGAGAGTCTTAGGCTGCAAACTTGAGCATTGCAGTGCAGGGCGTATCGGTACGCCTAAGGGCCGTATCGATACGGTCATACCCTTCCGGACTCAAGTTTGGCCTAGTGTATCGATACACGAGGGCGTATCGATACGCCATTTCCTCACTGGAAATCCGAGATATTGGGGAGATTTTGGCGTATCGGTACGGGTCTTGGGTGTACCGATACATGTTTGTATCGTTGACCTCGAGATGTTGACTGGGGAGGGTGTATCGATACGCTCAAAGGCTGTATCGATACGGTCTCCCTGGTTAACCTTGGGCCGTTGACTTGGTCAAGGCGTATCGATACCCTCTCTTAGAGTGTCGATACGGCCTGCTTTAAAAAGGTAAAATGGGCTGTTTTATGTCTCAAGTTTGTTTGTTCGCTTTGCTCGTTGCTTCCGCTGTCGTATGTTCACATAGGCTATATAATAAGGCATCTAGAAAAGATAATTAAAGAAAAAGTTTTCCTTGGGTCGGTAACTGAAGTGGAGCCTTAACGGGTTTCGCCTCGGTTATCCCCGTGTAGCCCACTCGGATCGGTCAAGCGTCCGGACCGGGACGAGGGGGTTACACTTGTTGGTATCATAGCCTAAGGTTACCGAAACCTTGGGCAGGTAAGTGAGGTAAGTTAAGTTTTTGTATTGATATGCACGGTGGTTGCTTGCTTGTCAAGTATGCTTGATGTATGTTTGCGTGTTTATCAAGTATGCTTATTGTTTTATTTGAAACATGATGTTTAGAGTCTTATTGCTACTATTACATCGGAAAAAAGGATTTTTAAAGTGAGGGAACATACTTGAGCCATTTGGAGCCCTTGCCTTGCTAACCCTTTCTTTTTGTACTTTGTTGTTGTGTGTAGTTGTTGTTTGTGAGCACGTATGTCGAGGCAGAGAGGTAGACCGAGAGTGATTCGTCAGGAACCACGTGTTGCGGCTCCTGTTAATGAGCCGGTGGTTGGAGTTGAGGCTCATGTAGGAGAGCCTGCTGCTGTTGGAGTTGGAGCTCCTCCACCACCACCACCACCTCAGCCTGGAGTTGGAGGCGAGGGCGGAGCTGAAGGAGAGGGACCTCAGGTTGGCCAGGGTGGCCAAGGTCTGGCCGGAATAGATATGGCTCCGCTTGTACAAGCTATAGCGGGAGCATTTCAGGCCGCAGTTGCCGGAGCTCAGGCTGCAGCTCAGCCTAGAGGTAATGATGCTAGTTTACCGTTGGAGAGGCTTCGTAGCCTAGGGGCTGAAGAGTTCAGAGGATCTACACCAGAGAGGTCTGAGTTGTGGTTAGAGAAGACCGTTCGCATCTTAGCTCAGATGGGTTGTGTGGGTGCTCGCAGATTGGGCTGTGTGATTTCCTTGCATCAGGGTGATGCCTACACGTGGTGGGTCACCATTACTACCGGAGTTCCAGAGGCTGAGATCGGTTGTGACTTCTTTGAGTCTGCTTTCAGAAAGAGATACTTGGGTCCGAGGTATCTAGATGAGAAGAAGCGAGAGTTCATGACTCTTGTTCAGGGAGAGGCTAGTGTGACTGACTACGAGATCCGTTTCGTCCGTTTGAGTCAGTATGCTCCAGAGTTAGTTCCTACTGAGAGGGACCGATGTAACCGTTTCAGATATGGGCTTCATGAGGAAGTTAAGAGGTACACCTTAGCTTCAGATTACTCAGACTTTGATGTCTTGGTTGCTAGTGCCAAGGACATTGAGCATAGCTTGGGGCTGACCAAGCGTTCTAGAGGATATGGTTCTGGTAAAAGACATAACAACTTTGACCGTGGGGATGCCAAGAGGCATAGAGGCGGTGGACAGCAGTTTGACCATACACGTGGCGGTGGCCACCAGGGCCATAGAGGTAGAGGGCGTTTGCCCGAGTGTACACGTTGTGGGAAACAACATTCTGGTGAGTGTTGGGGTAACTTCCATGCTTGTTGGAACTGCGGTTCGAGGGACCACTTTAGGAGGGAGTGCCCGCATCAGGCGGCACAAGCACCGAACGTAGCTCAGGCTCCTGCGAGGGCCAATGATTATCAGAAAGGCCGTGGGCGCGGTCGTGGCTACTTCCAACCTAGGGTTGATGCACAGAGGAACATTGCTCATGTTGTGACAGTACAGCTAGAGGCAGGTGGACCAGCGAGAGTCTATGCTCAGAGAGAGGCCGGGAACGACACTGATGTGATAGCATGTAATTTTGAGTTACAGTCTATGTCTTTGCTTTCTTTGGTTGATTCGGGTTCTACACATTCCTACATTTTGAGTGAGCATGAACGGAAGTTAGATATACCTGTTGAGCTCTTAGATGTAGGTATGCATGTGACTAGTTCTTTTGGTGAGACAGTTTTGGTTAGGCGTATGTATAGGAGATGTCCACTGAAGATTCAGGGTCATGTGTTTTCCGTTGATATGATGGAGCTTCCTTTTTATGGTTTTGATATTATTTTGGGTATGGACTGGTTAGTTGAGCACCGAGCTAGTGTGGATTTTGAGACGAAGAAGATTTCTTTGAAACTTTCTGATGACTACGAGGTAGTAGTAGTAGGCGAGAACATTAAGTTCTTGTCTAATGTTGTGTCAGCTTTAGAGGCTCATAGGTTGATGGATTCCGGATGTGGGGCTTTCTTAGCTTATGTGATGAACCCGAACATGAGTGAGGCTAGACCGAAAGATATTAGAACAGTTTGTGATTTTCCGGATGTGTTTCCCGAAGAGTTACCGGGTTTTCCTCCTGACAGAGATGTTGAGTTTGTGATTGAGACTGTTTCAGGGTCTACTCCAGTTTCTATAGCTCCGTATCGTATGGCTTCGAAAGAGTTGAAAGAATTGAAGAGTCAGTTGCAAGAGTTATTAGACCGTGGTTTCATTAGGTCTAGTAGTTCTCCTTGGGGTGCTCTTGTGTTGTTTGTAAAAAAGAAAGATGGCAGTATGCGTACATGTATTGACTACAGGCAGTTGAATCAGTTGACTGTGAAGAACAAGTATTCGTTGCCTCGTATAGATGATCTGTTTGATCAGTTGAGAGGTGCTTCAGTGTTCTCAAAGATAGATTTGAGATCATAGTACTATCAGTTGAAAGTAAAAGAGTGTGATGTTCCGAATACAGCTTTTAGGACTAGATATGGTCACTATGAGTTCCTTGTGATGCCGTTTGGGCTCACGAATGCACCTGCAGCATTCATGGATATGATGAACAGAATTTTTAGAGACTATCTAGACCGTTTTGTAGTTTTTTTCATAGATGATATTCTTGTGTACTCAAAATCAGAAGAAGAGCATGATGAGCACTTGAGATTTGTTTTGCAGAGATTGTTGAGCAATCAATTGTATGCAAAGCTTAGCAAGTGTGAGTTCTGGATTCGAGAGGTTGTATTTCTTGGCTATGTTGTTTCGGCCGAAGGTATCCGTGTTGATCCATCGAAGATTGAGGCTATTGTTGAGTGGAAACAACCTAAGTCTGTGACTGAGATTAGGAGTTTCCTAGGATTAGCCGGTTACTATAGGAGGTTTGTTGATGGTTTCTCTAGAGTAGCTGCTCCTTTGACTAAATTGTTGCAAAAAGGAGTTAAGTTCGAATGGTCAGATGCAAGACAGAAGGCCTTTGAGAAATTGAAGGAAGCTTTGACAAATGCCCCAGTGTTAGTGCAACCAGTTTCAGGTAAGGAATTTGTGATCTATAGTGATGCTTCTTACATAGGGCTAGGTTGTGTTTTGATGCAAGAGAGAAGAGTTGTTGCCTATGCTTCGAGACAGTTGAAGGTACATGAGAAGAACTATCATACTCATGATATTGAGTTAGCCGCAGTTGTGTTTGCATTGAAGATTTAGCGACACTACTTGTATGGTGAGAAGTGTATAGTGTACACCGATCATAAGAGCTTGAAGTATTTGATGACTCAGAGAGAGTTGAACTTGAGACAGAGAAGATGGCTTGAGCTGTTGAAAGATTATGATTTGACCATTGAGTACCATTCGGGTAAGGCAAATGTAGTAGCCGATGCTTTGAGTAGAAAAGTTGTAGTTGAGTTGAGAGCTATGTTTGCTAGATTGAGTGTATCCGATGATGGTGGTTTGATCACAGAGTTGCAAGTGAAGCCTTCTTTGATTCAGTTGATTAGAGAGAAACAGTTGCAAGATGTGTCTTTAGTTCCTCATGTTCAGGACATAGCCGAAGGTAGACTGACTGAGTATAGTTTCAATGGTGAGAATGTGTTGTGCTTCAGAGATAGAGTTGTAGTGCCGGAAGATGTTGAGTTGAGACGTCTAATTCTGAGTGAAGCACATTCGAGTCCTTTTTCTATGCATCCGGGTAGTACTAAGATGTATCGTGACTTGAAGAATGATTACTTCTGGGTTGGTTTGAAGAAGGATGTAGCCGAGTATGTAAGCCGTTGTATGGTTTGTCAGAGAGTGAAGGCAGAACATTAGGTTCCTTCAGGTTTGTTACAGCCTTTGAAGATTCCGGAATGGAAATGGGAGAGAATCACCATGGACTTTGTGTCGGGGTTACCGTTGTCTACTTCGAAGAAGAATTCTGTTTGGGTGATAGTGGATAGATACACTAAGTGTGCTCACTTCCTAGCAGTGAATACTACAGATTCTCTAGACAAGTTGGCAAACTTGTACATCCGTGAGATTGTGAGACTTCATGGAGTTCCGAAGTCTATTGTCTCAGATAGAGATCCGAGATTTACTTTGAGGTTCTGAGGTTGTTTGCATAGTGCTCTAGGTAGCCGTTTTCATTTCAGTACTTCTTATCATCCGCAGTCCGATGGACAGTCAGAGCGAGTGATATAGATTTTAGAGGACATGCTTCGTTGTTGTGTGATTGACTTCCAGGGTTCTTGGGAGAAGCACTTACCTTTAGTTGAGTTTGCTTACAACAACAGTTATCAGGCTAGTATTCAGATGGCTCCCTATGAGGCTTTGTATGGTAGACGATGTAGGACTCTGATTTGTTGGGCTAAGATGGGTCAGAGATTGTTACCTATGCCGGATTTGCTTAAGGGGACTACCGACAAAGTGAAGTTGATTTGTGACCGTTTGAAAGCAGCTTCCGATGGTCAGAAGTCTTATGCAGATTTGAAGATAAAAGAGATTGAGTTCTCCGTGGGTGAGAAAGTGTTTCTGAAAGTATCCCCGTGGAAGAAGGTGATGAGATTTGGTTGAAAAGGCAAGTTGAGTCCGAGGTTCATTGGTCCGTATGAGATAGTTGAGCGGATTGGGCCTGTAGCTTACCGTTTGAGAATGTTGTTGCGTGTAAAAGTGTCTATCGCAATGTAGTGCAAGTGTACACGACGCAAGTAGTAAAGTGATACGTAAGTATCGGATATCGTCTCCACAGGGACTGGGCTAATAGCTTTACCTTGGTTTTCTGCACGAAAGAGAAAAGAAAGAGTTTAATTGGTTGTCACGAAATAATAAAGAAGATTGAAAATAAAAGAGGAAAATATTCAGAGTAAAGAATGGGCCGGTATTGATCTGTTCCGTAGTGCAGGTGTTTGCACTGTCTAAGACTTCTCTGTTCTGTCGTAGCGCCTGTCGCGGCAGCACCTGCTGCGGCAGCGGTCTGTTGTTGTCGCGAAAGCGAACACACAACTCAGCACTTCAAGCTTGGCAAGAATCTCTGCCATGCCTTGGCCTATCCCTAGGTCTAAGTCTGTCGATGAACACGTCTTTGATGATACCTCCCGGCGTGAATCGAAGAATGAACACCGATGTTGTTGAATTCTTCCTCAGCCACTTAACCTCGTCCTATCCCTAGGTCCGAGATAGTTCAACCATAAACTGGAGAACCCGTACTTATTCCTTTCGTATACTTAACTGTCCCGATATTAAGTAAATGTGTAATCTCACAATGCTCTCCCGATACTCTTGCAAGATGTTTGAAAACCAGAATAAGCAAACTTGAAGTCTATTTTATTGAACAGAAGAAAATCCTAAAACAATGCCATCCTTGTAACTACTTTACAGAATCAACCCTTAGCCCTAGGGGAAGTTTAGAACATGACGAGAAGAGGAAAATGACTAGGGTTTAGGGGAAGACGGCTAGAGAGGAAGATTGTCTTTCTCTAGGTCGAATTACAAGCACATATATAGGCCTTGGGTACAAGTTTTCTTAATGGCCAAGAATACTAATTCGAATTAAAGTACAATTCATTAAAGACTAAATCTCTGAATAAACGTCCTTTAGTTCGCCCTATCTTCTTGCTTTGACTTTCTCCTCAAACTTTGGGCAAGGTCTTTCTTGTGCTTCTGGGCTCCAAAAATTATGCGAGTGGTCTCTAAAAACTAGGCTTGAAATCCTCTATCAGTCGAACTCCACTTCGCATTTTCCATCTTTTCTTCTTCACTGTCACCACCTCTGTCACGACATATGTCACGGCAGCTATCACGACATCACTGTCACGACATCACTGTCACGGCATCACTGTCACGACAGAGATGTATGAGGCAATTTTCTTCACTCCAGCTCTTCTATTTCCTCTGCTGCCCTGGATGCTGCCATGACAGTTAGCTTCTGTTCATCTGCTGCCCTGGATGCTGCCATGACAGTTAGTTTCTGTTCCTCTGCTGCCCTGGATTCTGCCATGACAGTTATCTGCAAGAATTGACCGAAATCAGCAGCATCTGTGCAATTTTATCTATTTGTGATGTAAATGCAAAACTTAACCTAAAATGCAGTTAAACATGCTTGAGTGCAGCAAAAATAAGGATAAATGAGGGGTAAAATATAGAACTTTTCGGCACTCAACAATTGCCTTCTGAGTTAGAGAAGATCCATGATGTGTTTCATGTGTCGATGCTTAGGAGATATAGATCAGATCCTTCTCATGTTATGCCTGTTGAAGAGATAGAGTTGAATCCGGATTTATCTTATAATGAAGAACCAGTTGAGATACTTGCTTCTGGTAGCAAAGTGTTGCGTGGCAAGACCATAGAGTTGATCAAGGTGTTGTGGAGACATAGAGGTGTGGAAGAGGCCACGTGGGAGAGAAAAGCTGATATGTTCGAGTAGTTTTTGTACTTGTTTCCTTCAGGTAATTTCGGGGACTAAATTCCTTAAGTGGGGGAGAGTTGTAACACCCGGGTTTAGGGGTCAGGTAATTTCAGGGACTAAATTCCTTAAGTGGGGGAGAATTGTAACACCCGGGTTTAGGGGTCGGGCGAAAATAATATTAAAATATTGTTTCGGGTTCGGTTTTATAATTTAAATAATAAAATAATTTCGTAGGCTTCGTAATTTCAAAATAATTAAAGTTATGTTGGGCCTATCTCTTAAGTCCACAATCCATGGGCTTTAGGAGATGATAGCTTTGGCCATTCATTAATGGAATTTTAGTAAATAGTTGGTCCTTCCAACTATTTCCCATTTTTATTACATTATAATTCAAATAAACAAAAACTTCATCATCTTCTTCTTCAAAACACAAAACCAACGACAAGTGAAGCTCCCCTCCCCCTTTCACTATTCCATTTCATCCCATGCTCATTTTGGCTCGGTTTTGAAAGGTAATTATGTTTTCATCTTGCTCTCATCTTCCTCTCTATGGAAGTACAATTAGTCTTCATTTTCATCCATGATTTTAGAATTTGAGTTTTTGAGTTTTTAAGTTAAAAATCCAAACTTTGTTGTTCTATGTTGAAGTTTTTGATTCCTTATTAGTATTTATGTTAATAGCAACCCAAATGGTCCAACATATGTGATTTTTACTTGGTTTTATAAACATTCTCGGATTTGAGTTTAATGGGGGATTTTTGAAGGGTTTTGGAATGGATTTTGGGGTTGTTTTATGTTGGAAATTGAGGGCTAATGTTAGTATGTTAGTCAAGGAATGTTTTGGAAGCATTTGAATGTGTTAAATGTGTTGGAATCATGAGTTTTAATTGGGGTTTGGTGGCTGCTCGAGATTGTGGTTTTTGGGGGTTGTCCATGGCTTGAATTCTTGTGTTTGATGCTTGAATAGTATTCCGGGTTTGCTATATTGATGTATGAGCTGATTTGAGGTTGTTTGGATTGTGTTGAGTTGTTTAGAGACAAGGACTTGTGTTGGTGAAGCATCAGAAATGAATCCGAAAGCTTGAGGGTCTTGGTTGCTTGGTAGTTGAGCTTGGAAGTGAAGGTGAGTGGTTTATTGTTTTAAAATGGTTTTAAGTATTTGGTTCAAGCATGTGGACTAGGTTGGGCTTGGTAGACCCACCTAGAGTTGGGATTAGAGTGGTAGCCTAATCCCAAGCTTTAGTTAGAGACATTGGTTGAACTCTATAATTATTGTTTATGCCTCATGATGATTTGTGTTGGTGATGGTTGTGTATAAATATGTTATACATTATGTTGAGGCATGATATTGATGCATTGTGATATGCATGTGGATTGTTCATGATTGTGATCATGGTGAGTACGTGCTAAGCACGGAAGTAATATGAGATGTTGTGGATTTGTGTAATGTTGGCACTAGTATTCTTGGGTACAAATGATCGATCATTAGGATGTTAGTGTGCACACGAGAGTCAAATGCGCGCGTGGTCTTGATGATGGTAGTCATCAAGATGGAGTACGGGTTCGCCCGGAAATTCTTCTTATATAAATGTTAGTCGGTGATGAGTGTAATCCCATCGATGGGGCGTGAGGATGAGTGGAATCCCCTCCGCGAGAACGGTGATGAGTGTAATCCCACCGTGAGGTAAAGTTGTTGTTGGATGTGAGTTTCAATGTGTTTATCCGCGTATTCGAGTCATAACTAGGTGCCAATATGAGTTGATATGTGTATCAATGTGATATGAAATGTGAGTCCTATTTGGATTAATATATGTGTTTACATATGATGTGGATTGAGCTTGTTGAGCATGACATATTGTGAATTTATGTTCATGCATCATTGACATTTTGGTTCTTGTGGATCGAAGGTAAGAACATGCATTTACCTTGTTGTGCTCGTGCTTGGACCCTGCATTGTCGAGGTTTGTTTTTAATGAGCTTACCCTCACTAGGCTTTATGCTTACGCTCTCTTTGTTCGACAATGCAGATCCTTAGTTCGTGGGTTGCTAGTGCAAGAAGAGGCCTCCAAGTGTGTGTGCTTCGTGGTGCTAGCTTAGCTATCAAGTATGGGTATTTTAGTTATGATGTAAAGGTCAAGCAATGGGACATGTAATTGTGGTGTGATACTTTTGAAGTATGTTGAATGTTGGTTTGTTTAGGAGCATGTTAGACTCCTTTAAATGCTTGTGTTATTTTGGCTTTGGATGCCATGCTTGGCCTGTAAAACCATGTGTAGACTGCCTTCTATGAATGCTTTATGTTTGTTTTGCTAAGGCATGAACCTCTTATATGCTATGTATGTCTACATTTTGAGTGAATGCTTGCATTGCTTGAATGAATGATGTCTGTTTGTGTCGGGTGCCTCGTATGCTTAGAATTTGGTTGTTAGGTGTTGTATGAATGTTTGAATGTGGCTAGGGAAGTCTTAAAATGCATCTAGAGTCGTGTTTGAGAGTCTTAGGCTGCAAACTTGAGCATTGCAGTGCAGGGCGTATCGGTACGCCTAAGGGCCGTATCGATACGGTCCTACCCTTCCGGACTCAAGTTTGGCCTAGCGTATCGATACACGAGGGCGTATCGATACACCATTTCCTCACTGGAAATCCGAGATATTGGGGAGATTTTGGCGTATCGGTACGGGTCTTGGGTGTACCGATACGGGTTTGTATCGTTGACCTCGAGATATTGACTGAGGTGGGTGTATCGATTTGCTCAAAGGCTGTATCGATACGGTCTCCCTAGTTGACCTTGGGCCGTTGACTTGGTCAAGGCGTATCGATACCCTCTCTTAGTGTATCGATACAGCCTGTTTTAAAAAGGTAAAATGGGTTGTTTTATGTCTCAAGTTCGTTTGTTCGCTTTGCTCGTTGCTTCCGCTGTCGTATGTTCACATAGGCTATATAATAAGGCATCTAGAAAAGATAATTAAAGAAAAAGTTTTCCTTGGGTCGGTAACCGAAGTGGAGCCTTAACGGGTTTCGCCTCGGTTATCCCCGTGTAGCCCACTCGGATCGGTCAAGCGTCCAGACCGGGACGAGGGGGTTACACCAGGGAAGCTCGATTTTGCAAGGATATTGTTTCCTTCCGCTCGTTTGCCTTGCGGGTTATGTTTTGTGATGTCTCATTGTTTCCTTTCATGTACGTCGGGTTTAGGATTAGTTGTCCTTTTTGTGAAGCCAGATCAGTTAGGGTTACGTTTTCCTGCGGTTTTGGTGACAAGGCCCAATCCCACTTATGGATTGGGAGCCTGGCTCCGGATGGAGCTCTCCCAGAGGAACAGGAATTCCGTTTACGCCCTTTCCGATCCGAGGTCGTCTTGTGGCGGTTATTTTTTTGGCTTTGTTTGGTGCCTTCTTGGCCTTGTGGGCCTGCGTGCCCCGTTTTTGGATAGGCTCTTTTGCCTTTGATGTATTGTACTTGCTCCGCATTTCTCGGCTTTGCATGGATACCGTGTTCTGCCGCTTGATCGCCTATTGGCTTATGTCGGTTGTTGTCTCTTTGTTTCCTGCACTCCAGGTGCATGGGCTCGGGCCCCTTTTCTTTTAATCGAATCTCGTTCCCCTTTTGATCAAAAAGATTATCCAATTTTGTTTTGGTTTGGTCGGTTAGTTCGGTTTAACCGAATAATGAACACCCCTAGACATATGTGAATAAGTTTAAATGAACATAAATGAACGAACATAAACAAACGAACGGATTACCGAATGTTCACGAACATAAATGAACGAACAAGCCATTTGTTCGTGTTTATTCATTTAATTAAACGAACAAAAAATCTTGTTTATGTTCGTTCGTTTAATAAATAAACGAACATAAACAAACCTTCCGTCGAACGGTTCACGAACAGTTCGCTGAACATTCGATTCATTTATAGCCCTACAAAAAGCTGTTTTGAACCAAAAATAATATTGAAAGTTAATATAATAAATAATTATTCAGTTAAATAATATAGTGTTTTTTTATATTATGCCAATAAAAATGCTTTTGAAAGAAGATGTTCTTTAAAAGAGAACTACCACCACTAAAAAGACCCTACCAATTTGCTAAATATTTTTTTAAGTATTTTTTAACAGTGATCACTAGCCATGTAGAATTTTCTGAGATTGATTAATTTTTGAACCTCCATCAAAATCAATCATATCATCATAGAAAAGAAAAATCAAGAGCAAAGCAAGAGCGGGAAACAAAAGCAAACTTCCCCAGCAAGAATTCAAGTCAGTTCATTGTCTTTCCTATTTTACTTCATTTCTTCGAAAAGTACTAAAAAAGAACCCACACCACAAAAGCACACTTCTTTATAACTGGGTCCATCTCCTTCACTCTCAATTCAACCCCTAAACCCACAGAAAAGCCTTGATTTCTCTTTCTGATGCTCTTCAGAACGCGTTAAAAGCTTCTTCTTTTGTTGCCTCCAAGCGGAAATCTCAAGGTTGGAAGTTTTTTTTTTTCTTGCACTTCTTTTTTTTCAAGATTAGTTTCGTTTGAAAGGTTTTATTTGAAAGAAAATGGGAAATGGAATTTGGGTATTTCAAGAAAATGGGATTGGGTATTTCAAAAACCAATTGTATTATTGTCGATTTTGAATAATTTTCTTTTGGATTTATGTTGTTTGCTCAATGTTTGATTTGATGTACTTGGTTGATCCTTTAGTTGCACTGTTCTCATGTAATATGATTTAATAGAAGATAAAAAAAATTGAATTTTCATTTCCCGATAGATAGAAATGGGATTGTTGCCGAGTATGATTCTTTGTTTTGCCTAGTTGTTGAGAGGATATAAGAAAAACTTATAAAGTCAGGTTAATATGTTGTGCAAGATTTTGTTTCAGGAATTTGCTTGATATTAATCCGTAGCAGTTAATTATCTTAAATCCATGGAGTCAGAAGTAACTGAAAAGGACACTCTGGTGACACAAGTGACACAAGTTAGTGTTGGTGGATTTGACAACAATGTCAGAGCCAAAGATCTGATGGAGTACTTGGAGAATGAAGTTGGAGTTGTTTGGAGGTGTAGATTGAAGACTTCATGGACGCCACCGGAGTCCTATCCCAACTTCGAGATCCCCGACACTTCAGTAATCCGAAGAACGGATGACTATAAGAAGGTGGAGCCCCATGCTTTTGTTCATTTTGCTTCCCCTCTAACAGTAACTTGGGCTGTGGATGCTGCTGGTCGTACAGAGCTTGTCTTCAACAATCAGCTATTGAAGGTTAGTTTGGGGCCTGAAAATCCTTATTACTTGAACCGGCGAAGGAGGAAAACTATACCCTTTAAGTTACCTGATGTCTCCCTGGAGATTGGAAACCTGGCTAGCCGAGATGAGTTCTTTGTTGGATGGAGAGGACCTCCTTCTGGGGTTGAGTTTATTGTGGATCCTTTTGATGCCACCTGCAAATTTTGTTTCTCTATGGATACAGCCTTCTCCTTTAAAGGCACAACCGAGCATGCTGTCATAAAATGTGACTTTAAGGTGGAGTGCCTGGTGAGGGAAATAAATGAGATCAAGCAGTACACTGATCCATCATGTTTAGTAGTGATCTTGCAGTTGGCTTCTTCACCTTGGGTCTGGTATAGAACTGCTGATGACGAGATAGAAGAAACAGTTCCATGGGATCTGTTGGATGATGATGATCAATGGATCCGGACCACAGATTTCACCCGTACTGGAGCTGTTGGTCGTTGTAATACATACAGAGTAAAAGTTCGTCCTCGTCATGGTTTAAAGCTGAAAAAGGCCATGGATTTTCTAAGAGAGCGAAGAGTGGCTGTGGACTACCTTCGAGGGCCTCTTAGGGTCAGTGATGAACCTGATTTCGGGAGATCCATGTCAGGTCCCTTCTATCATATTGGTTACAAGGAAGGAATCCCCTTTGAAACAATGTTTTTGGTAAATGCTGTAATGCACAAAGGCATATTCAACCAGCATCAGTTATCAGAAGAGTTTTTTAACCTACTGAGAGACCAATCAAGCGAGTTAAATGTGGCTGCACTAAGGCACATCTATTCCAATAGACGTCCAGTAAATGATGCGTATAAGAGGCTGAAAGTTGTTCAAAGTTGGCTGCTGAAGAATCCTAAACTTTTTAAGAACCCTAAACAGTTGGATGATATTGTTGAAATCAGAAGATTGGTTATTACTCCAACCAAAGCTTATTGTCTTCTTCCGGAAGTTGAGCTTTCAAATAGGGTTCTCAGGAAATACAAAGAAGTAGCTGATCGGTTTTTAAGGGTAACATTTATGGATGAAGGCATGCAGACAATGAATGCAAATTTGCTCACCTACTATAATGCTCCAATTGTAAGGGATGTGACATCTACCTTTTTTTCTCAGAAAACAGGAGTGTTCAAAAGGGTGAAGACTATTCTAACAGATGGATTTTACTTGTGTGGTCGCAAATACTCTTTCCTTGCTTTCTCAGCCAATCAATTGAGAGACCGTTCCGCATGGTTTTTTGCTGAAGATGGGAAAATAAGTGTGCTTAAGATTATAGGTTGGATGGGGAAGTTTACAAACCGAAATATTGCTAAATGTGCTGCCAGGATGGGTCAATGCTTCTCATCGACATATGCAACAGCGGAAGTTCCTTCAGCAGAGGTCAACCCTGATCTTCCAGATATAGTGAGGAATCAATATGTGTTCTCTGATGGGATTGGCAAGATCACACCTGATCTTGCAATGGAAGTTGCTCAGAAATTGAAGCTGGACCTAGATCCTCCTTGTGCCTATCAAATTAGATATGCCGGTTGTAAAGGGGTTGTGGCTTGTTGGCCAGAAGAAGGTGATGGGATCCGTCTTTCTTTACGGACTAGTATGAATAAGTTCCATTCTAACCACACAACACTCGAAATCTGTTCTTGGACAAGATTTCAGCCTGGCTTCCTGAATAGACAAATTATTACATTGCTTTCTACACTGGATGTACCAGACGAAGTATTTTGGGAAATGCAAAATAGCATGGTTTCTAAATTAAACAAAATCCTTGTGGATACTGATGCAGCGTTTGAGGTTCTCACCTTGTCATGTGCTGAGCAAGGGAATATTCCAGCAATAATGCTCAGTGCAGGTTTCAAGCCTCAATTGGAGCCTCATTTACGAGGCATGTTGACTTGCATAAGAGCATCTCAGCTTTGGGGTCTTAGGGAAAAAGCTAGGATATTTGTTCCTTCGGGGAGGTGGTTGATGGGTGTCTTGGATGAACTAGGAGTACTAGAACAAGGCCAGTGCTTTATCCAAGTGTCAAATCCATCTTTAGAAAAGTGCTTCTTGAATCATGGCTCTAAGTTTGCGGAAACAAAGAGAAATTTACAAGTAATTAAAGGGTTGGTAGTTATGGCTAAGAATCCATGTCTTCACCCTGGAGATGTAAGGATTCTAGAAGCAGTCGATGCCCCTGGCTTACACCATTTGTATGACTGTCTGGTTTTCCCTCAAAAGGGTGAGAGACCCCATACAAATGAAGCTTCTGGAAGTGATCTTGATGGGGACCTTTATTTTGTCACTTGGGAGGAACTTCTTATCCCCCCCGGGAAGAAGAGCTGGCCACCCATGCAGTATGACCCTGGTGAACCTAAATTGTTGCTACGCCCAGTCAACCATAAGGTAACTATTTCTTGTTTTTATTCATATACGTTCTGTTTCCTGAATAAAATCATCGCTTTGCTACTACAAACATATCGTTTTCTTGTATGCTGCTTGAAAGCTAGTATCAAAAGGAAGTAAGGAACGCCGCAATCTAAGACATACATGGTTCGGTGCTTAAATATATGTTTCTATTTTATGATTCTTTTTTGGTCTGACAATCAGCTCAGTCTTTATTGGTTAAAGGACATTATACTGTTAGGCTTTTATCTATTAGGAGGAAGGCACTGTATTTTTGAAATGGTTTATTTTGTTATTGGTAAATTCTGTGTTACTATAATTTTCCATAGGGAGATATCAGAAAAAATGTGGTGATGACGAGTAAATTCTGAAGCATAACATATTACAAAAGCAAGACAAGTGTTTTGTATTTGTGTCATGAATTCATGATGAATATTTGGAATTTTGGTGTGTAAAAGATAATCTTCAAATGGAAGAACCTAGAGTGAAACTGTCGGAATAAAGTAGATATATCCTTGTGTAAAATACATCAAATTAGGCAGGATAAATAGTTTAGGATTTGTAACCTGATGAATGAACTATTTTGAGTTCCAAGTAGGTGAAAGATGACATCTCTTGACTGTTTTCTCACGTTTACTCTGCAGGACATAATAGATTTTTTTGCAAAAAACATGGTGAATGAGAACCTGGGGAGTATTTGCAATGCACATGTGGTTCATGCTGACCTTAGTGAATATGGTGCTCTAGATGAGAAATGCATACGGCTTGCAGAATTAGCGGCTACAGCTGTTGATTTTCCTAAAACTGGGAAAATTGTGTCAATGCCTGCTCAACTAAAGCCAAAATCCTACCCAGATTTTATGGGTAAAGAAGAGTACCAATCATACAAGTCAAGCAAAATTTTGGGAAGACTATATCGTCATGTCAAAGATGCGTATGATGAAGATATCTCTGAATCTTCCGAGCTCAAACTTGATGCTAGTGACATCAATTATGATGCAGATCTTGAGGTTACAGGATCTGCTGACTACGTTGCTGATGCATGGGTTAAGAAGTGCTCCTATGATGGGCAGCTGATTGGACTTCTTGGACAATACAAAGTTAAGAGGGAAGAAGAGGTTGTAACTGGGCATATCTGGTCCATGCCTAAATACTCGAGTCGGAAGTTAGGGGATTTAAAGGAGAAGCTCAGTCATTCTTATGGTGCCCTGAGGAAAGAATTCAGGCAAATTTTTGAGAATATGGACTTGGATTTCGAGCAGCTTAATGAGGATGAAAAGAATGAATTGTATGAAAGAAAGGCGTCTGCATGGTACCAGGTCACTTACCATCCAAAATGGGTAAAAAGGACATTAGAGCTACAGGAGTCTAACAGTGCTGATGGCATGGTGATGTTGAGCTTCGCTTGGATTGCAGCCGATTACCTTGCTCGAATAAAGATTAGGTCCCATGGGACCCAAAATGTTGACTTTGCTAAGCCTGTAAACTCTCTAGTAAGGTACCTGGCTAATCGAATCTGACCAGCATTTGGCAATAACTTCATTTGCTGGATCAGGATTCTAGTTGGCAAGGCCACTCTGCCATTGTTCGATTTCTTATCTAGCATCTTTTAGTTGAACTGTTACCTATCATTGGTGGTATGTTTGGAAGTTTGCTTATGTAATTACGTTGTCGAATTTTCTTGCTTTGCTTATGCAGTGATAGAATTAAGTGAAAAATGGCATGTGATTTTGGATGGTCCTGAATTATATTCAGAGTGGCTCCAGTACCACTAATGTGCTAGAGCTTTGATTATTTTATGGTCCCATTTTCCCCTCTTTATTGGTAAAGATTTGAAATGATTGCATTGATTGTCTATTTGTATTTCTCTTGTTCTCAACTTTTTATAACATTTTAGGTTGCTCGGACAAGTTTTGAAACTTACCGTTTTTTAACCTTAGATTAAGATGTTGTACAGTAAAACTACCCTTGTTGACAGATCCAATGAACTTTGGCGATGGCTGATGTTTCTCCATTTGTTTCCAGATTAAGAGGTTACTCAATTATGGGTAAAGTTATATTTAGGTCACTCAATTATTAAAAGTTACATTTGGGTCACTTAATTACGGGTAAGATTACATTTGGGTCACCCAATTATGGGTAAGTTTACATTTGGGTCACCCTTCATATTTAAAAATATATGTTAACTTAGTCATTTTTTTCTTCCAAATCACTTGTATATCCTCGTTAACACTAAAGTACTTCATTTGAAATCATTAATTAATCTAATACACAAATTGATATATATTTTTAAAATATAAATGGTGACCCAAATGTAACTTTACCGATAATTGAGTGACCTAAGTGTAACTTTTAATAATTGGGTGACCTAAATGTGACCTTATCAATACTTGAGTGAACTAAATGTAATCTTGTCCATAATTGAGTGAGCTAAATATAAGTTTTTGATAATTAGATGACCCAAATATAATCTTAACCATAATTGAGTGACCTTCATTGTAGTTTACCCATTTTAAAATTATATTCTTGTTAGTCCCCGAGTTTTTCTTTAAGTATTATCAATTTATCATATGTATTCTTTTCTTGAACTAGATTTAAAAAAAAAATGTTTAACCAGGCGAATTATAATATTCTATGTGTATAATTCCTTGTGATTTCATTTTATTTCAAAAAAAAAAAAAAAAACAGGAGTCAGCTAACATATAGTACAACAATCCTTGGAACTTTTGAGATGCAATGAAAAGGTAATATCTTAAAATAGACTGGAAAGGTTTGCTTGTTTCAATCAAACTCCTTGATATACATATATATATATATATAATATTCAAATCCAAATACATTTTTAGGATCTAATTGTATCAACATTTACCCTTGGTCTAAATCCCGATTGTTCTCTGAGCCCCACATTTGTTTAACTGATCTAATCCACTTCTTCTTCTATTTTACCTTCATTTTTTTGTTTTATTTCCCCCCAAACAATTCAGTAAAAAACTTGAAAACGGAATATTTAGAACACAGAAAGAGAGGCCCTTTTGCCTTTTGGTCGAATCAATGACCAAAGGAAGGCCGAAATCAATCTCTTTCCAGAAATTAAATTTGACATTTTTATGAAATAATCCATTTCCACTTCTAAATATGCCGTTTTCAATGTATTTATTTCATTGCTGAAAGAAAAGAAACCCTTCATCCCATTATCTTTCCCTCTTTTGTTTCTTCCTACATTTCTACGAAGAATCCCAGGCGAAACAGTTGGAAAGAATAGAGTTGGGAGTAAAGGTATTAACTTTTTTTGTTTGTTGTTCTCTCAGGAATTTTAGTATTCTCCTTTCTGGAATTAGGGTTTTTTTCTTTGGGGATTTTAGATGCGATCTTCCGGTCATCTTCCATCTTGGATCTCTGCACTCTTTGGCTGCGTGGGGTTAGTTTTTCCTTCTCATTTTTCTTACTGTTTATTGTTTGAGTGGGTGTTATCATGTTATTACTCTGATTCTTGATGCTTTGTTATATGTAGCTTTAAGTTTGCTTTTGATAGTATTGAATTTTGGGGCTTTTTCTTGGTGCTTACTTGTTGTATTAAAGCTTTAAGCTTTTTCTTTTCGATTTCGGGGCACTCTTTGCTTGAAGCTCTGGGTTGCTGATTGTATGATACTAGGGTCTTTTGTTTTGATATATTGATCATAGGTGTTGTTTATTAGCTTAGACTGTGAGATGCTTTGGGAAGAAACCTTGTTCATTTATTGAGTTTTCTGGAGCTTATTTACATGCTCTTACTTGTTGTATTAAAGCTTTAAGCTTTTTTCTTTTCGATTTCGGGGAACTCTTTGCTTGAAGCTCTGGGTTGCTGATTGTATGTTACTAGGGTCTTTTGTTTTGATATATTGATCATAGGTGTTATTTATTAGCTTAGACTGTGAGATGTTTTGGGAAGAAACCTTGTTCATTTATTGAGTTTTCTGGAGCTTATTTACATGCTCTTACTTGTTGTATTAAAGCTTTAAGCTTTTTCTTTTCGATTTCGGGGCACTCTTTGCTTGAAGCTCTGGGTTGCTGATTGTATGTTACTAGGGTCTTTTGTTTTGATGTATTGATCATAGGTGTTATTTATTAGCTTAGACTGTGAGATGCTTTGGGAAGAAACCTTGTTCATTTATCGAGTTTTCTGGAGCTTATTTACATGCTCTTACACTCTGGTTGGTGGAGCTATAATGGAATTTGGATAGGGCCTAGGGGGTATGAAAGGGCTCATAAATTTTCTGCAATTAAGCTGTAGGTGAAATGGCTTGACTGGTACTTTCGGTTGCTTTTAGTTCCCAAACAAACTTGAACCCTTACATGCTGGAAATTTAGTGGGTGGAATTTACATTATGCACCTGCCCTGCGTTTATTTGTTGTTGTTTTTGTTGATAAAAATGATTGCCAAGTTTGCAATGTTTCAAGTGCAACTCCTCTTTGATTATGTTCAACACAACACGTTTCGAAGTTGGTGGTTTTGCTTTCTGTAAGCTAGATCCAGGATTTAGTTGTTATAGTCGATACCCCGATTGTACATGTGGTTAATCCTGGTTTGTAACAGCGCAGAGGTTGTTTTGGATGCTTTGAGCCATCTAAAGGTGTAGCGATTCAAAGCTGGAAAGGGAAGAGCTTTTCTGAAGATTTCTGGAGTAGCAGTACATGTGACATTGAATATAGTGCACTCAAGTCCCAAAGAAGCATTCCATCAATCAGCTTATCGAGTCATTCCCTTGACCTTTCTGGCAGCACTAGCCATCCTTCTGAATTTGTAAATCATGGCAAGTTCAGATATGTTAACTTCATATATGCTACTAAATAAATTCGAATAGCATCCCATTCTTTCGTATATTCTCATGTCCTATTGTAAGATTTTAATACTGTTTTACTCTCTCGAAAACAATCATCCTATTTTGGGTAATCTTATTGGTGAACTAAAACTTCTCGATGGCAATTTGTTTTTGCAGGCCTTCATCTTTGGAACCAAACAAGGCAGCAATGGCTTGGAAATAAAAAGTCTGAGAAGTGTGCACAACGTCGAGAATCCACGTTCGGGTTAGAAAATTTCATTGTTTTCCGAACTTAAAAGTTATACCTTAACCCTCTTAAGTAGAAGATAACAGCCGTTAAAAACCAAGATTTTGTTTCAACCATTTTCATATTTTTCTTTTAAGACCGTATTGAGTTCACTGTTTATGTATTGCAGTTGCAGTTGCAATTGGAATGTACTCTATCATAGTTTACGTGGGAATGATAAGCCGTTCCCCCATCCAGTTCCACTGTCTGTAAGTTTACGCTGCCGACCAAATGGTTTCCGATTAAAAACCGAATAGTTACTCCAATTCTTCTTTTGGTTTAATGACAGGAATTGGTTGATTTCCTAGACGATGTTTGGGAGCAAGAGGGCTTATATGACTGAGCAGAATGATGCTTCCCCTGTATATCAATGTATTGTAAGCTTTACAAATCATTTCGGATTGAAAATGCAATATTAATCATCCAAAAGGAAAAGAAAATGCAATGTTCCAGTATTTCCCATCAGTTTCTTGTACCCTTTTCTTGGTGATTAAAAATAGCCATTTGTGAATATATATATACATGTAGGGGAAAGAATGCCCCATAAAAGATGATCTGAATGGAAAGGCCATAAAAGTGTTCGGTCGAATACGAATACCGGCACCTAAATAGCGTCACGATCCACGCCGACTTGTCGAGTTTTTCGCTGTTTTCTGTGCTACTCTGTTTCTCATTATGTTATAATATAATATATGCTCTAATGGTTGTTACTAATACTAAGATTAGTAGGAGTGGGTAATAATTGAAAGTTGGAATGAGTCAGCATTTAGAAGCATTCATCAGATTTGACTAGGAATGGAAGATGGCTTTGCTTGCTTTTGGCTCCACCCTGTATTAATAAACATTGAAAACTGGGGGATTAAGGCCCTACACCTTACTTTATTGATAAGATTACAATTATGTTTTAATGATTATTTTTCTGGTTAATAAAATTGGGTTATTAGGTTTATATATATACATGTATGATGGAATAGTCATTTGGATATGTTTCCAAATTTGATGAGTTACGGTTGGAGAAATTATATTATATGCCCGGCTCGCCACATCATTTATGGTCTCAACCAATAAAAAGTATTTATTTTATTAATTTTTTCTATATTATCTTTTTACCAAGTGAATCTACAATTGATAAAAAGTGTTTTTTATTTAATTTACAATAAATCTGAGTAAATATTCACTCAGTAAAAAAATGACATGGAAAAATTAATGAAATGAATGCTTTTTATTAATTGAGACCATAGATGATGTGGCGAGCCGGGCCTATAATATAATTTCTTCCATATTTATATGCATGTTATATTATGTTTGTTAATTACCATGTTGCTATAAATTCTTGCATATTTATATGCATGTTATATTATGTTTGTTAATTACCATGTATGTAATGAACAAAATTTTCATATACCTTCTTTGTGCATCAACATTAAAAAATTAAATTATGAGTCTTATTAAATTTTAAAAAATAAATTTTACACTGTAAACTTTAAATTTTAACCCTAAATTTTTAGTGTTAGATATACAAAACGTCATCAAAAATATGTAAAATATTTATTCTCGTATGTGCACATTTTTTAAAGAGAAAAGTCGTAGAAAACATCAGAATGAAGAAAACCCATATACATACCGGTCAAAATAGTATAATAATTGAGCTCAACAAGTGATCCCAGTAGAAAAACGGATGATATTCATTTTAGGATATTCAGGTTCAATCACTCTGTCTACAAAGTGTGTGCGTATTATTATCAACATGTTTAGAATATGTATGAACATATACTACCTTGTAATAACTTTTAAATTATTAAAAAATAATAGAATAATTCAATGTTTTAAGGATTATATTTACTTAGGTTGTGTTGCCTTGCTTTGTATACATTCGGCTTCTTTGGATCATCTCAATCTTTCCTCCTCTCAGCAGTGTGTGCTGGCCCATGTGCTACTGCACGCAAGAATGTATGGCGTAAGTTACCTCTGTCGGCGTCATCTTCTGATGTTACGTGGCCAATGTTATCGTTAATCTGTCGATCGAATCGAGTCTAAATCTTTTGAATTAGTTGAGTTAAAGAGTTATATTTTACAACACAGACTTTGTTAGATAAGTTACACCAAAGGTTATTTAATTATAAATCTATTTACAAACAAGTCATTTTGCTTCTAAAAGTAACAAACAAGTTGTGGTAAGTGAACAGAGAGAGTCTCACGATGATGCAATGTTGAAATTTTTAAATAAGAAAGATTAAGTTTATTGAATTATTTTGAATTAGGATCAAATTAATATAATGCATAAGCTGTGGGGACCAAATTGTTATTATGTCATGTTCTTGTTTTAATTTTAATGATAAAGTCACTTGTTTGTCACAAAATTTTAATTTTGAGGATTTGTTTATTCCTAAACATATATTTAAGTGACTGAATTGTTATTTTTTTTAAAATAAAGTGACATGTTTTAGAAGAAGAGTAACTTGTTTGTTCCTAAACCAATAATTGAATGGCTCAATTGTTACTTTTAGAAGAAAAGTGACATGTTTATTACAAAATCTATAACTAAGTTACCGTTAGTGTATTTTGCCCTTTTATATTTGATTTAGGTTTGAGTTAAGTGCATCACATGCCCCTAAACTATGATACTCATTCTAAATTGGTTCCTAGATTTTTGAGCATTTTAGTTTCGTCTTCAAATTAACAGCATATGCTAATCATATCTTAAGTTAATAAAATCGTTAAAATTGTTAATTGTCATGAAACCCTAATGGGTACTATGTAATAATATGATTAGAGATGGCAAACTGACCCGAGACCCGAACCGATTTTACCTGATCCGAGACCCGATATCGACTCGTACATGATGATCCGAACTTGATTTGAAACCCGAAACAAACCGAATCGAATTGAAAGCAACAAGATTTTTAGTTGAACCGATATAGACTCGATCCGATTTTTCAACCGAATCGGTTTCATCTGAATCGAAAGTAACCCGAACCAAAGGCAACCCGAAATAAAAAAAAGATATTAAAAGAAATAATAAAAGATTTGATGTGAATTGTCGCACAACTCACTAAAAAGTCAAATATATTGGCTTTATAAAGCCATATATAGGTTTAAAAGCCTAATCTGACCCGAAAACCCGACCGAAAGATATTGATATCCTATTGAACCGATCTTGACCCGACCCAAAAATACATGGCACGTAAATACCCAACCCGAAAATCAAATGAACCGATGTGACCTGATCCGGACTGATACTCGACTTGAATCACTATAGACCCGAATTAAAACCGAACCAGACCAGATCCGACCCGAATAAAAACCGAAACCGAATGCTGTCAAAATCGAAATCTGGCCCAAACCAAAATGACCTGAACCGAAGCTGATCCGAATGACTCGTTTGTTACCTCTAAATATAATGTGATATAAACAATAATTTGTGGATGAAATTGGAATGTTCAAAAAAGTTGAGAAAAAATTTAAAATAAGGGTCATAATATGAGGATGAAAATAGAACATTTAAAAATTTAAGAACTAATTTAGAATGTCATAGTTTTGAGATGTATGGTGCGATTAACTATTTAGGTTTGCATGGTGTTGCCGCCTTACTTGTATACAGTGAGGCTCGTGTCCTTCCTAACATTTTTTATGTACTAATAATTTTAATTTAGGTTCATTTAAATACTTTTTCAAATTACTTTTTCTCTATTTCAAATCTAATTTTGTTCGTCTAAAATTAAATTTTATTTTCGTTAATCTTGAAGTTAAATAATCTTATTTTCTCATCGTCTAATCCCGATTCTGTTCCTGAATAAAATATATAAATTTCACAATATTAAATTAAAAAACTCAAAAAGGAAAGGTTTTAAATTGGAATCTCCGAGATTCAACAAAATTAAATTATTGATATTCATTTCTATGTGTGGCATTTCCTTTCTTATTCTCATGCTGCACGAGATATGATATACAACCGGATCCATCCGTCCAAGATACGTACAAATATTCGGATAAAAAAAAGATACGTACAAAATTACCAAGTTGGAACTATTTTTTTAATAGTGAAATTATTAACTATTATACCTAATATATATACATATATATAGTAATTTTTGCTTAAAATAATTAAGCAAATGAAGAATTGAAGATTGTGAGGTTGGCAATGACAAAAGGCAGCTGGAAAATGAGTCACGTTACATGTGCATTTTGTGTTTTTAGTATTACACGAGTTGATTAATTTAGGGTTAAAGATTCTTGCTATTTAATTTTTGGCTTAGTCGTCAGAAAAATATTTAATTACACGATTTTTTTAGTTTGGTGTTAAACATTTATTTCGGATTATTTTAGCGCGGAGACGCCTAACGTTTTCTTCCGTAATTCAAATTATTTTTTAATGACGAATGTAATGACGGGTAGTAGTAGTTGAATCGGTGGTGGAATGAGAGAGATTTAGAGTTTAGAATTTTTAAAAAAATTAAGTATATTTTTAACAACCGTTAACAGAAAAATTTGATCCGAATTACAAAAAATATATAAATTAGATACCTCTATAACGGTTAAACCTTGATTTTTTAAATCCCGAATTTAGATTTTGGATAATGTTTTTCCTAACACGATATATGTATGAGTTGGAAATTTATGAATCTGGTGGAATGAATGTATATATACCTAATTATGAAGATAGAACTTAGGCTTAAAGAGAGGGAAAGGAATTAAAATCACGGATGAAAATTGTTTGCCCCTTATCATGTTCATTTTATACCCCCACTTTAAAATAGCGAGTTTAGGGTTTAAGGTTATGGTTATGGATTAAGAAATTAGGGGTAAGGTGTATTTTTAGGGGGCATTGTTTAGGGTTTAGGATGCTGAAATTAAGGTTAGAATTTAAATTTTAATTTTTAAGTAATTTTTAACGTGGGGCATAAAAGGAGACATGATTAAGGAACAAATAATTTTTACCCAAAATCACATGTATTGTATTTGTATTTTGTACCCAACCAATGTACTCTAACTATAAAGTATAAACTTAACTTAAAGGCCAATTTAAGAAGCTTCCCCCACTCACCTAAATATACCCAAACCTCATCAAATTTGTGTATCTTAATTTCAACACGTGCATTCCCAATTCAACTTGTCTCTTTATCAACTTCCAATATCCTCCCTATCTTATCCCAAATATTTAATATTCCTAAATTGCAAATTTGTGGCTAAGAATGTATTCCTAAATTTACAAATATATTTTTAAAATGTTCTAATTTAATACTTAATAATGATTAATGGTACTTTAACTTATTATTATTATTTGGATCAAATTATGAGAGTAGTCCCTCTATTTGTGCTTAATGTTAAAATTTAATCATTACACATTTTTTCGGGAATAGTCATTGTACTTGAATCTGTTAGCTATGAAAATTTCTCAGTGTTATTTTTCTTTTTCAACTTGTTTGTGAGAGTGAAAGCTTACTGATGGACAAATCTGTTTGGAAACAAAGCTCTTTTATTGTGGAGTTAGACTTGCTATTAACGTCGGTTTATCTGTTAGTCGCGTCGGGTTTACCGCGCAGTTAAAAGCTATGAAACAAGTCTGCGGTAGTTTAAGACTGAAATTGGCACAATATCGCAAACTGGCTGCCTCACTTTTAACCAAAACAAGAGAGAGCTTCACCGTTATGAGGACGCGAAGATACCACAATCGCCAGTGCCTCGATACAAAGGAATTGATCTACTTCAAGAGTTAGCCAACCTCAAGACTGAGAAAATGCTTTAGTTCTCCAAGTAGAAACATGCTGCTCAATTTTTTTTGTTTGACGGGTTTTTTCTACGTAGTATAATTTGATTTATTTATTTTAATAATGTCAATAGTTAGTTCAGATGACTAACGATGTTGACTATTCATGTCGAAATGTTAACGTAGTTTTTTTAAGTATTTCATATAATTCTTTACATCGACATGAACTTTTTTTGTGTGTTAGAAGAGGTATTTTTAAGAAAAAATCATGTCACTATTTTCATTTTTAAAAATAGTTAGGAGTGTTTCATATTTGAACTAACTAATGACATTACTAAAAACAAAGGGACATAATGGTATCAAATTAAAACGCAATGGCTAAAACCAAAATTTGAGTATAATCGAAGGTCCAAAACTAAAACTTGAAGAGAGAAATTAAAGTTATCTTATTCCAACACAGAATATACGGAGACCGGCAAAATTAAAGATAAGTTTATTTGAGTGTCCAAACACAAGGGTAGAGATACGTTCGATGGAGTCGAGTTAAAAATTTTGAATTTATTCAAGATTACAAGTCTTATTTTATGATTCAAAATTTTTATTTAAATTTTTTCTGAATCGAGTCGAATAGAATTAAATTTTCGAGTTCCGTACAAATTTAATTGTAATTATTTATAATGTTATAATACATATTGATTCTAATTTAAATGACTATATCAGACAGAATTGATAGACTAAACCAAGACTTGAAAGTTAATCAACTAATTACTAAAAATTTCTAATTGTTCAAATTTTCAATCTATAACTTAAACTTTATTTAAAAAAATTTCAAGTCAATTTTTTTCTTGTCATTTGAATTAAATAATTTTTTTTTAAATTTAGTCTAATTTTGCCTACCCTACTTAGGATAACGAAAGAGAAATGCAAAACCATCAACGGCAAAAAGCGGTAAGCGGTATTGGAAAAGTGGGGAAGAAGAGAGAGAAACCTAACAGGGAAACGAAACCCCGAATTTTTAGATCAAATACATTGCATTTGGTTTCTCTAATGTGTATTGTCATGTACCCAAACCTCTCTCCTCTCATAATAAAACCCACCCTTTTTTTCCCCTTTGTTACCATCTTTCATTTTTTTTCTCCACTGTTTTTCTCCCCTCTTGCTTTCTTTTTCTCTCTTTTTGCCCTATCTGATAGGGTTTTTCGTGTCCTTCTAGCTCCAATCTTTCTCATGCATTCCTGTTTTCAACCTACATACCTTGAAGTTTCGATTTTCTTCTTTGTTGGGTCTCTCTTTTTTGCTCTCTTTGGAGGGGTTTCGGGCGGGAATCGGTGCGGATTTCACCTCCCGGGGTTTTTTCAGCTGTACTCATGTCAAAGGTCGTTTCTTTTAGTGGTAAGCTCTTTACCTTGCTAGTGTCTGGATATCTTTGATTTTCGTTTTTGATGAATTTGGCTTGTGGATTGGATATGATAAAGTTATACCCTTTTATGCGAACAAAATTTATGGATTCTGGGGATTATATTAGGGATGATTAATAGTTTTCGATGTATTTCAATATTGGGTTTGAAGACTTGGTTGTAAGTTGTCGAATTTATTTTGATTTAGGGGAAATAACTTTAGTTGCCTTTAGATGAAGACTTAGCTTGGAACTGATAGTTAAATCTGTTTATGGTTTTTTGAATCTTTCAACTTGGAATCTATAGAGGTGTTTTGCTTGTAGATCAGGCTGTTTTGAATAGCTCTCTTTTAAACTGTAATCTTTTGCTCTGGAATGTAAGATTCTTTAGGACATATTTGAGATGTGGCTTTTGATAGCTGTATGTGGTCGACAATATCTTGAACAACTTCTGTTTCTCTGTTTCTAAACAAAAGTTTTAATCTTGGTTCTCAGGAACTGATAGTTTTTTCCCTGGGGGGTCAATTTACCCTAACCCCAAGGAGTCAAGTCTCTTTTTCTCCCTTGGACATCATGTGGATGTGTATTTTCCTCATCAAAAGAGGTCCCGTATCAGCGCCCCCGTTGTTTTCGCTGGAGAAAGGTTCGAGCGGAAGAAGCCATCAATTGAGATTCTCCCTGATGAATGCTTATTCGAAATCTTCAGACGATTACCTGGAGGCCGAGAGAGGAGTTCCTGTGCTTGTGTTTCCAAGCATTGGCTTTCACTTGTGAGCAACATACGCAGAGATGAAATTAATGACAACAAGGGTGGAGTTGTGTCTGAGGTTGAAGATGAAGATGTTGAGGGTGATGGATACCTCTCTAGGAGTCTGGAAGGGAAGAAAGCAACAGATGTTAGACTTGCTGCTATTGCTGTTGGAACTTCTAGTCGCGGTGGATTGGGCAAGCTTTTTATTCGAGGAAGCAATTCCAAACGTGGTGTGACTAGTGTTGGACTCAGGGCCATTTCCCGTGGATGCCCTTCTCTAAGGGTTCTTTCATTGTGGAATTTGTCTTCTGTCGGAGATGAAGGCCTGTGTGAGATTGCTGATGGGTGTCACCAGCTAGAGAAGCTTGACCTTTGTCACTGTCCTGCAATCACTGATAAGTCTTTGATTGCCCTTGCAAAGGGCTGCCCTACTTTGAAGGATCTGGCCATTGAAGGTTGTGCAAACATTGGAAATGAAGGTCTCCAAGCCGTAGCACACAGCTGTCCAAATCTGAAGTCTATTTCAATCAAAAACTGCCCCCTTGTTGGAGATCAGGGAATTGCAAGCATATTGTCTTCAGCCTTATGTACTCTTACAAAAGTAAAGCTCCAGGCCTTGAACATTACCGATGTCTCTCTTGCTGTTATTGGTCACTACGGCAAAGCAGTGACTGATCTTTCTCTCACAAGCCTTCCAAATGTGAGTGAAAAGGGCTTCTGGGTAATGGGTAATGGTCATGGGCTACAGAAGTTGAAATCTTTTGCAGTTACATCCTGCCGTGGTGTAACAGATTTGGGACTTGAGGCTGTCGCAAAGGGTTGCCCAAATTTGAAACAGTTATGCCTCCATAAATGTGCTTTCTTATCTGATAATGGGTTGGTGTCTTTCTCCAAAACAGCTAGTTCACTAGAGAGCTTGCAGCTAGAGGAGTGCCACAGGATCACACAATTTGGGCTTTTTGGTTCTCTCCTCAACTGTTGTGCAAAGTTGAAGGCATTATCTCTTGTCAACTGCTTGGGTGTTAAGGACCTAAACCTGGGATTGCCTCCGGTGTCCCCTTGCAAATCCCTTCGATCACTTTCCATCCGTAACTGCCCTGGTTTTGGTGATTCCAGCTTGGTTGCATTAGGGAAGTTGTGTCCTCAATTGCAGCACGTGGAGTTGAACGGGCTTCATGGAATAACCGATGCTGGGTTTCTTCCATTGCTTGAGAGTTGTGAAGCTGGTTTGGTGAAGGTTAATCTCAGCGGTTGCGTGAATTTGAGTGACAAAGTTGTCTGTATCATGGCTGATTTGCACGGTTCGACTCTAGAATTGCTGAATCTTGATGGTTGTAGGGTCAGTGATCCTAGTTTGGTTGCAATTGCAGAGAACTGTCAGTTGCTCAATGACCTTGATGTCTCCAAGTGTGCTATCACTGATTCCGGAGTTGCTGCTCTGGCTCGTTCTAATCAGATCAATCTGCAGATCCTTTCTGTGTCTGGTTGCTCTAAGGTCTCCGACAAAAGCTTGCCTTCACTTGGAAAATTGGGTGAGACCCTTATTGGTTTAAACCTACAGCACTGCAAGGCAATCAGCAGCAGTACAGTAGACCTACTCGTAGAGCAGCTATGGAGGTGTGACATCCTTTTCTGAACCACCAACGTATATAGGCCCCTCCAACGCCCCGCGTTACGAGTATCGATTTATCAATAAAACAAGGTCAATCAAGAAGCCTATGAATACCCTTTGTGAATAGCCAGTTTCTTTAGTTTTTGGGTCCATCAGTCGTGGGTCTTCTATCTTCCAGAGCTCGGTCTCTTTTTCCAGGGAACACAGCTATTCTCCCTTTTTTTGCAGGTATCCTTTTATAGGAGTCCTGTTACTAGAACGGTTGCCAGTTTTTCAACTGGCTGGATTTCCCTGAGAATGCAGTTGCTGGGTTCTGGATTATAGTCCTATAGTTCGTACATTTGCTGGTTCTACCTCGTCTTTCACGTTTTTGAACTCGATGTTCTGCACGTGATGGTTGGGTCCTTTGTTTTCGTCGATGGCAAATTCAAAGTCTTCGAGTCATCATAGTCATGGTTGCTTCCGACAGTTCAAAGTTGGGTGTCTAGCTTTAAATGGGTTTTGGCCATGGCAGCAATGTAGATAATCTGCCATGACAACTCTTGTGAGTTGTTTTTTCCCTTCTTTTTTTCACCAAAACCCCACTTTTCACTAGTTTCATTTGCCTTTGAACTGTTGTAATCTGGAAATGTTGAGTCCGCCATTGGAGGTCGTCTATGTTCCTGTTCCCACTATGATTATAAATAAAAAATTTGATGTATTTAGAAATGATTGCTAATTTGATTTGATATGATCCATTGAGAAAAAAATCTAGAGTTGTTGGGAGGTATCAAATAAAGTGGAAAACATAATCTTCTTTTGTCAACAACCTTTCACCATCCTAATTATATAAAGATTAACTTTGGATTCTAATTGAAGCCTTTAAAATAAGAAGATGTGGAAACTGAAATTTTCACAAGCACCTTAGTTTTTCCACAAGCACTTTAGTTTTAGGGTATACGGAATTAGATTAGGATATAGGGTGTAGGGGTTAGAATTTAGGGATAATTATTTTAATTTAAGGTTTAGGGTTATAATTTAGGGTTTATAGGTTAGAGTAATATAATAGTGAGGATTTAAGTTAAAACCAATAAACCCTAAATCATAACCCTAAACTTTAAATTGAAACAACTATCCTATATTCTAAACTAACTCTCTATACCCTAAAATTAAGGCGCTTGTGGAAACTGAAGTTTCTACAGCGTGTTTATAGAATATTTATCTATTTCATAGATGGAAAAACATGGCAATTTACACAATGTGGCAGACTCAGAACTTTAAAACGGATACTCAGAACTTTAAAACGGATTTTACTTCACAATTACTTAGCAGGTTTGGTCCCAACAGCAAACAACTTTAGGAACTGAACAAACCATCCTTAAAACAACACAAATTAGGCCGACTTTTGTAAATGATTCGACATACAGTGCAGCAAGGCAACCTTTGACATGCTTAATGCTCCACTGATATTGGATCTTGTTCCAAGTCCAGCTGCCTTTGCTCTCTGATCACTGGCCCTCGATCCGTCTCAGGCTGACTTCCACCTGAATCAGCTGTCGAAACTGCTTCTGGCTGTTGGATTGGAGATAATTCCTCATTTGTTTCTTTAGATGAAGCTATATTTCCCTCGGTTGTTGCTTTTGATTGAATCACCTTTTCCTGATTGGTTGCCTTCGATTTCGGTTCCTCGTTTTTTGCACTGTACAAAGTAGTCTTATGAGAAGGCAGTTTGGGAAGTGATTTCCTATGTGGCTTCTTTGCGTGGACCGGAGAAGTTAGTTTGGCAGATATCCTCTGAGATGCTTTCTCATCCAGGCTTAGTCGGCCTGATTGGTGACCGTTATTGCTGTTACCATCAACGTCTGAAGCAGTCGAGTTTTTTCTCCTACCAAGCTTTGGAGATTTAGCTCTTGTAGTTGGTATCTGCGCCCAAGTAATAGAAAAAACACCAATGTTGTAAATCATGGCCATATAGCAGATAAAGAGATAAAAGCAGTAATAAGAACTTTCTATGGCCACATGCATAAAATTAAAATACAAAGACAGAATCTGCCAATGCAAATTTCTATACTCAAAGGACCATCTAGCCTTGTGTATATATATCAGAACATTCGACTAACCTTCTTTAGTTCCACCTTTGGAGGTGGCGGTCCCTGATAGAAGCTTGGCATCGGAGTTGCTTTGAAGTTCAAAGTCTTCCTAAATACCTTAATCTCAGCCTCTTGAGTTTCCTGCAGAAAAGTTAAATATCATTAGGAATAAGAAATTAATCTGGACCATAAGCCATCATATTCACAAAATAACACCTTAGACTTGGCCTGCAAGTTGCTCTTTTCTGCTTCCATTGCATGAATCTTTTCCTCAAGTTTATTGTAGAACTGCGTAACACAACAACAACTTAAAAGTTAGTAAAACTGTTGCAAGAATAGACAATGTAAAATCTGGGGAATATCATATAAAGCACCAACCTCTTTCCTTTTCTCAGCCCGTTCATCACACTTGAAACTGAAACCATAATTTGGAAGAGTACCAATCTTTTGAGCTTTAGCATCAGCTGCAGTGGGGCTTCAACGAAGCAATTGAGGATAAACAGAATGCCAGTGAAAAAATGAAAGCTTATAGACAACATTGGAAAGAAAACTCAAACCGTGACCCATTTCAACGCTTATAACAAAATGTTCAAACAGACAAGGATACGATGAGTCAGTGTCTCCTTCAGCTTTATTTGGAGGTCCTTTCTTCAGAGGCTTTAGCTTGGGTTTTTCCCTGCAATAAATGGTAGAACGGTTTTGAAAATGCAGGAGAACAGATCTTTCATCATGCAGCATGTAAAGTCCGATACTCCAATTCCAGGGGCAGTTAGAGAGCTTCCCCTCTCGGTTTACATAATCAATAAGAACGGCAGAAGGTTGCATAAAGAAAGACAAAAGAAATTCAAACAAAAGTACAAGTAGTACGTACGTATTGCCTTCAGAGAAGGCTGCATCATGTTTTCCAGGATGCTGTCGTAGGCACACACAGAGGAAAATAAATAATCAGAAAGGCAGGAACAGTGATAACAAAAGAAAAGGAAAATCCACAGAAAAAGAAATAAGTAGTATTGTCATTGTGAACCCAAACCTGGGATCCATTAGCTTGTCTTTCATTCAATGATCTACTCTTAAGAGGCTGTTTCATACGTGAATTTGCAGCAACAGAACCACCATTAGGTGCTGTCAACGTTGCGTTAGCAATCTTTCCGTCTTTACTTTTCTTCACTAAAGCTGGAGAAACATGTTTGGGACCAGAGGGCTTCTCAGTCTTGGTCTTGCCTTGAATCTTATGAGGTTGGGATTTCTTCAAATTATCTTTGATTTCCCCTTCCTAACAAGAAAGACAGCCATGCACATGAAATCAGTCCAATGGTAATTACTAAAAGACTCAAACAGAATGTAAGGCCTACTACCTTAGAATCAATCAATCCGTTGCTTTCCACATAGTCATTCGACCCTTCTTTAGCTTGCTCGGTTTTTCCATTGTCATCCATTTCATTCTGCAAATAAGTCTCGAAGGTTTCATCGACATTTCCATTCACATTGTCCGAAACACCACTGTTGTACTCATCCCCAGACACCCGAAGTTGCAGACAGACACCATTTTGATCGGCACCCTCAAGCCCACCCGCAGACAATAGATTATCCGAGTCCATCACACACTATAACAGGAAGTCAGGAACAAAACAAACTAAGGGGCAAGGCCAATTACAGATAAAACAAGCAGCCAAAAGGAATTAACACATAAACACCATTTTGAAGGGCATTTTCAAGCCAACACTCAGACAAATATTATCCAAATCCATTCAGATGAATAAAACTAAAGAGCAAGCCTAATTACAGACAAATTAAAATGAACCAACACTTCCAGTAATTTTAAATTCTCATACCTAACAGCTATAAATTATATAAAATTTAATAAAATTTAATAATTTCCATTGGTCTAAACTATCCACATTTATCAGCTCAAAAGGATAAAATATCGAATATGAATTTCCCCCAAAAAAATATATATTTCCACATTTATCAGCTCAATTAGATCTCATATCAGGAGATAAACAGCAAATTAAAATCGAATTCAAGGCATCGGGGGTTGCATTTGAAAAATAAAAGGGGAATCGAGTCAGTGAAAAACCAGTAAAATCGATGCTTTAAGTAGAGTACAGCTCCAATGGATACAGAGATCTTCAAAGCCACCAAACAGCTAGCACATTTCGCTTCAAATTGATCTACTCTTTGGGGGAAAATGAAATATTTCCCTCGGTCTTTCTTAGTAACCAAACAAACAAGATTTTCCTTTCAAAAAAAAAAAAGTTTTACTAATTTTCTTTCTTACCTCGCGAAGAGTAGATAAATCAATACTCCATCACTATGAAGCTAAGAATGCAGATTTATGACAGAAACAGTGAAGAAAATGTAAAGGATCTGAGATAAGGAAGATAGTGAGATACAGTGCAGATTAGAAGATCTAAGCAATTCAAAAATAATAAAATAATCGGAATTAATTTTACACGGGCCTAAATATTTAGGCTCTAAAGTATAAACTTAAATCTTAATTTTTTAGCCCTACCCCTAAATATAAACCATACAACCTAAATCCTTAAACTTTAAACAACGATCCTTAAAACTAAAATACTCGTATAAATAGTTTATACAATTTGTGTATCAAAGTTTTTTCATATATTATTATAAGAATAAAATTTCAATACACAGGCCGCGTAAACTAAAGTTTACATGAGCCTTCTAGTTTTAGGGGTGTAGTTTAAGGTTTAAAGTTTAGACTTTAAGGTTTAGAATTTGAGGTTAGTGTTTAAAATTTAGGGTATAAGATTTAGTTTTTTAAGGTTAAGATTAAAAATTTAAGATTTGAGTTTTATAGTTTAAATATGCATATTTGTGTAAAAAATATGTGTATCAAAATTTTACTCATAATTCGTTCATATATATATATATATTTGTGTAATTTGATCTTATCCTATATATATAATATTATAATGAATATCGGTCTAACCACCTAAAAAGAAATTAAGATAATAATTTCTCCCATTCTCAATTATCATTCAATAATTAGCTACACATTGTTCAAATAATAATAATTTGCTACACATTCCATCAAAAGAAAATAATTAGCTACGCATTAGAGGCTAGTACCCGGTAAAAGAACCAGCCCAACTTGGCAACTTGTATGTATATATATCGACACAACTCAATATTGGAAAAGATATTTAAAATTTATAAACTTAGTAGAACCAATCATGAATTATATATTTTTTAGGGAGAAAAAATCAATTTTACTATTATTTTAACTTAAATTTTCTTATTTTTAATATTTTAGAGGGGTCATAACCTATACTAATCCCTTCTAAATGCTTCCCCTATGCGTATATATGTATGAACCCTCAAGTTTATAAGATAATGTATTATTGGCGGGCGCGGAAACATGTATATCTTAAGGTAAACATATGTTCACCCCAGACTTTTTAAATTTAACATATTTTATATTAATTTTTTTTTATTTTATGTATTACTTTTTAATTTTTATGAATTGTGTCTAGCCTTGAAAATATTTTTTGATCCGCCACCGCAAGGTATTATCAATGTTGGAAAGATTAGGGGAAGTCGTTGTCCGAAAGGAAACATCAAACATTAGGAGATTGGTCGTTTATATGAAAATTGGAAGGGGCCTGGGGGAGGCGGGAGGGGACCGTAGCAGAAAATACAATGGAGAATTATAATGCTTCACTGCGATGATTCCTTTGTGATAATAACTGGTCGGAGTTTTGAACTGCATTAAACTTAAAAATCCAATAGAAAAGATACCTTTAGTGCGTTTAATCACGTGGTGATTTTGTAAGAATAACACAGGGTTTAGCTCAAGCTTGGGTCTACAGGTAGTTATGCGGTACGACATGGTATGGTGTGACACTAACTGAAAATATTATAAGATTTGAAATATGAAACTGAAAATGTAATACTATTTGATAACATTTTCGGTACTTACAAAAATTTAAAATGAAACGATGAAAGTTTCGATACTCGAAGTTAAAGTTTCGATACTTATCACCAATCAAAAATGTTAACAAACAGTATAACATTTCCAGTTTTATGTTTTAAATTTTATAATATTTTTAATTAGTGTCGCACCGTACCATACCGTTTGTTAACTGGGTCTATAGCTATTTCATCAACGTTTGAATTTCTTCTCCTGTCTCAAATTATTGTTCTCATCCACGGGTCTCCCCCCCCCCTACCCACCCAAATAATATATATTGGCAATCTTATAAAATATATTGGGTATATTACGTTAATTATTATTGAACTTTACTCTTAAATATATACTGGTCATTAAAATTTTAAAACGTTTAATTTGTTCATTTTATTTGGACATTGAATATTTTTTGTCACTAAAGTTCAGACATTGAACGCCTTTTGTCATTCTTAAACCCTAAACGATCGTAGGTAGTAGTCGTTTGGTCTCAAATTTCACCAGTCACTTCGTCTCAGCCCATTGAGTTTGAATTCAATCTCTATTTTGTCGGAAAGTGCTCAGAAGTTCACAAATCGACCAAAAAATTTCTGATTTCTTTCGTCAATCTCCTTCATCCACCGTCAGATGAAGCTCGTTTCTCAGTATGCTACTTTTCTCGTGCCGATTAAGATTTACCGTTCGAATCTTAAAAAGTTCCTTCGTTCACAGATAAATGGACGTTGTCGAAAAGTTAACGAGCTGGAGACCAAAAAAACGTTCAATGTCTAAACTTCAGTGAGTAAATTGAATGTTTTGAAACTTCACTGATCAAAGTATGTTTTAGAGTAAAATTCAGTGATGATTTACATAATTTACCCAAAAATATTACATTAAAAAATAGAAGAGCAATGTGTCTTGTTCCCCAGTAATTTACACGCTCATTGGTTTTTTTATATATAAAGTACATGTCCATTTTATAGCCTGTGTTTGAAATTCGTGGATAAAATTTAAACTCAAATTCTCTTACCGAAAAAAAAAATAATGTGTCTTGTTATTGTTTGTACCCAATATTTTTTTTTTGGTGAAAGGCTCGTTAATTAGCAGCGCAATAAGAGCCGTTAGAACCCAATTGTCAAGTTTGGTCTGCCTCAGTCGACCCAGCCTATGTTTTTGCAAGCCCAAACCCAGCCTACGGTTAGAACCTAAATTCTAAACTATATTAGCGTAAGCCTAAACTTTAACATTTAAACTTTAAATTTTAATTATGAACTCTAAATTCTAAATATGTACACTTAAACCCATAACCTTAACTCGGGTCTCTAAACCCTAAAACAAAGACACTTGTGAAAATTTTTCATATTCACCGCCAATGTATGATATATATATATATATATATATATATATATATAATGAGAAACTATATAAGCTTATTTACGGAAATATGTTATATATATTATGAGAAAATATTTCATGCGCTGACGGTGTAAATAAAAAGTTTCTATAAGTGACTTAATTTTAGATTTTAGAGATTCAATTTATGGTTTGGAGTTTATGGCTTTATTTTTACGCGTTTTGAATTTAGGGATTTAGGGTTTAGTTTGATATGATATGTTAGAGATTTAGGTTTTAACCTATAAACTCTAAGTTATAACCATAAATTTTAAATTATAACCACAACCTTTAAATTCAAACACATAAATATAAACCTTAAATTGAATACATCAATTCTAAGTTATTTGTGAAAAAAATTTGTTTTCGCTTAGTGTTTATAAAATAATTATACATTATTATTTAGGTTAAAAATGATCTCGTTTATAAAAATTATCTCGTTTATAATTTTAGCAAGTTCTTTCAAAAAAAAATCTTATGTCACATCTCTCATTTCCCTCTCTTTTTTGATATTAGACTATTGATAGGTTTGATTTTGCATTTAGATTTATCTATATATTCATATTTTGTATATTTTTATTGCATGCGAGCTAAGCATAAAGTAGTGTAAATCTTACAGTTCTAGATTTATTTTAATATTTTTGTTTAATTTTTAAAGAATTTTTCAAATTAATGAATGATGCTATGGATAGAAAATTTTAAGGAAAGGCCTCTTAAAAAAGGCTAAAAAAGATGCGTACACAAATTTTTATAAAAAATCGTAAAGATTTGTGTACATATATCGAAATTCTTACAAAAATGGTAAGGATTTGTGTACACACACAAATTCTTACCACTTTTGTGTACATACATAAATCCTTAAAAAATTATAAGTATTTATGTACATATAACGAGTTCACAATTTTTATAAGGATTTGTGTAAATGTACCGAAATTCTTACCAAAGTGGTAAGAATTTGTGTACATAGTGGCTAATTTATTGAGCAGAGCACCAAATTATGGAAAAAAGTCAACGGAGACAAAACCCTTTGCGCCGCCGGCGTATCTTTGCAGAGTTCTGATGTACCAACGGCTAGGCCGGAGGTTGGGTTACCGGATCCGCCGGGAGGGAATGGCGGAGGCGTGAAGATAGGTAGCGGAGGCGTATCTGATGCTGTTCAATTCCCCCCGTTGACTTTTGGTGGGGAAGGTACTGTTCCATTGAAAGAGGATGTATCTGATCCGTTGAAGAGAGCAGATGTGAAGGATGGAGGCGTGGTGGTGAGTCCGATCGCTACTGTTGTGCAGGATGTTTCTATGTGTGATGTGGAGTTTCCTACTGCCATTGATCCAGATGAGGGGGCTCGGAAGTTAGCTCTGGGTGAGAGATCCGCACGGCCTTCGTACGCTTCTGCTGTCACTAATGGTGCGAGCGACAACAAATCAAACCAGGATGCATGGAATTTAGAGGAAATTGTCTTGACTGAGAGTGATGTCCAGGTGGATTTGAATGGTTTATACCCTAAAATTAATTTCAATGATAGGGTCCAAAAACTGTTAGATCTTAACATGCGGAGAACTTTGATTATTCGGTTGTTAGGGAGATCGATCGGTTATAGGGCTTTGATGAATAGGCTTCCATCCTTGTGGAAAATACAAGGTAAATTTCAGGTTATAGACTTGGAGAACGATTACTTTGCGGTTAAGTTTGCAATGGAAGGAGATTATATTCATGCCCTCACTGAAGGACCTTGGACTGTGTATGGACATTACCTTACGGTGCAACCGTGGAGTCGCTCGTTCTCCACATCAGAACTTCATCCTTCTCAAGTTATGGTGTGGGTGAGATTGCCGGAGCTGTCCTTGCGATACTACTCTAAGACTCTTTTTCGGCATATTGCTAATATGATTGGTAGGGTGGTGCGTGTGGATTACAATACGGAGGCTGGTGAACGTGGGAAGTTCGCACGTATCGCTGTCATGGTGGACCTATCGAAGCCACTGGTTCCTTGTATAGGCATTGATGGGGTTGTTCAAAAATTGGAATATGAGGGACTCCAAAACGTGTGTTATCATTGTGGACGCTATGGGCATCTTGAGGCGCAATGTGGGATTGTTGAGACGATGAAGAATGTACCGCAACCGGAGCCTGCGAAGCAAGCTACTGACTGCCCGGGGGATGCGCGTTATGGACCATGGATGCATGCAGATAGACAATTCCGCAAGGGTAAGAGGATGGCTAAGGGGTCGACACGGAATGCTGTGGATGTAGACCATACCTATGGATCTCGTTTCAATGTGCTTTTTCAAGCGGATGATCAGCTTCAAGAGGAGGCAATGTCTGATGGGGGTAATGTAAGCCTTCCAGCGGAAAGTTTGGCGACTGTTTCCGAGAGTGCAGGGGTTGCTCCGGTGTGTGTTGAGAAGCCGATAGGCCAACGTGAGGGAAAGCAAAAAGTGGATTGTCTTAGGGTGGGCGAAAACAATGAGGCTGCGGGTAAGACTGGGGGCAAGGTGGTTAACCATGTGGGGAGTATTTTATTGGAGGACGTGGTGCCCTTGAAAGATGGACAAACTCCCACAGTGGTGCAGCACGTTGTTTCAACTCCTACAGGGAAGCATAGCGCTTTGGTTATTAGTGAGGAAGGTGATGTCGGGGCTAGTGGAAAAAGAAGAAATGGTAAGGCTAAATTGGCTAACTCGAAGAAGGTCTCGGTGGAAAGCACGCGTGCGAGTCTCAAAGTTAAGAAGCAGGTTCCCTATCGTCCTCCCGCAAGGCCTGTGTTGGCTGATTGGGTGCAAAATCTTGTGTTGAAAACCAGCTCTTACGCCGAAAATGGTGGAGCCTCTAATCCGCTAGACCCGGGCAGTGGGAAGCTTTGTATTTCCAGTGCTATTGGACAGCAGGAGAGTTTGACAACAGCGGCTGGACAGAGCAGTGTCGGGGCGAACATGAGCGTGGGCAAGGAAAACATCCCACCTGTTTGATATTTGGGTACCGTTCTTTCTCCTCTCATATTTTTTAATGTTTAAAACCATCATTTGGAACTGCCAGGGGGCTGCTAGTCCCTCTTTTCGCCGTTATTTTCGTAATTTTTCCAGGTTGCATCGGCCTCATCTTTTTGCCATCATGGAACCTCGGATTAGTGGTAATAGGGCGGATAGGGTGATTCGCTGTTTGGGGTTTGATAATTCTTTCCGTATTGATGCGCATGGGTTCAGTGGAGGAATTTGGTTGTTTTGGAAGGATGATTTGGTTATGGATATTTGTAAGGTTTCGAATCAGTTCATACATGGACGTGCTAGGCTTGCATGCTCTTGTCAGTGGGTGACTTTCACTATTGTGTATGCAAGCCCTACAGCGTCGAAGCGGAAACACTTATGGGATGCCTTAAAAGCTCTTGATCCGGGACCGGAGATTCCTTGGTTCTTGGGTGGCGATTTCAACGCCATTCTTAGACCGGAAGAGAGGTGTGGGGGTTCGAGTACGGCGACAGGGGGAGTCGTTTATTTAATGATTTTGTGTTTGATTGTGGGTTGGCTGAGGTGCCTTTTTCGGGGCCATCTTTTACCTGGGCGAGGGGGGACTTATCTGAAAGACTTGATAGATGCTTGTTTAATGATAAATGGCTCGAATGTTTTCCTAATTCGCACGTTGATCACCTTGCTAAGCTGGGATCGGATCATTGCCCTTTATTGCTTCATATGTGCTGTGAGGGGGGAGCAGTTAGTGATAGACCCTTTCGCTTCTTGGCTTCTTGGCAAGACCATCCAGAGTTTTCGCATCTCTTGGTGGACTCTTGGAATCTTAATTGTGATATTTCCTATAATTTGAGTACTTTCTCTTCAAAATTGGAGGAGTGGAATGCATCTTCTTTTGGGCACATTGGTAATAAAAAGCGAGTTCTCTTGAGACGTATCAGAGGTATCGAAAGAGTTTTGGAATCTCGTCATTCAGGATCCCTTGTTAATCTATTAGAGAAACTAAAGAGTGATTTGGATGAGGTGCTTACTCAGGAGGAGAGTCTCTGGGTTCAGAAAGCAAGGTGTAACTGGAATCTCTATGGTGATCGTAACACTAAATTCTACCATTCTTATGCTATGAGTAGAAGGCGCAATAATTCTGTGTTTCGGTTGAAAAATTCTATGGGAGAGTGGTGTTCGGACCACACGGTGCTGAGTGATATGGCTGTGGAGTTCTATAAGCAGCTTTTTGCCACTGATCATAGCCCTTGTACTAGCTTTGATGTTCATGGTAAGTTTCCGAAGCTGTCGCAAGCCCAGCTGAATGAGCTTATTCGTCCGGTTACGAATGAGGAAATCAGATCCACTGTGTTCGATATGGGACCTCTAAAGGCTCCCGGGGTTGATGGTTTCCACGCTATTTTTTATCAAAAAAATTGGAAGGTTGTTGGCCCAAGTGTTTGTGATTTTATAAAGCGAGTTTTTGTTGAAAATTCGTTTGATCCTTCTATTAATCGTACCTTATTGGCTCTTATTCCTAAAGTCAGTGGTCCTGAATATATCCAGCAATTTAGGCCTATCAGCCTTTGTACGGTCCTGTACAAGATTGTGTCTAAGTTAATTGTAAACAGACTCAAACCTTTCCTGACTAGTTGGATTTCTAGTAATCAAACGAGTTTTGTGCCTGGGCGTAATATTTCTGAGAATATTATTGTAGCACAGGAGGTGGTTCACTCGATGCGTAGTAAGAAAGGCAAGATTGGTTGGATGGCGATCAAAGTGGATTTGGAGAAAGCTTATGATAAGCTTGAATGGAACTTCATTGACGATACTCTTAAGGACATTGGCATTCCGGATTCTCTCCGCTTGCTCATTATGCATTGTGTTTCATCGGTGTCTATGCAAGTGCTATGGAATGGAAGTAAGTCTCAATATTTTATTCCTAGTAGGGGTATTCGCCAAGGCGACCCTCTTTCTCCCTATTTATTTGTTATGTGCATGGAGAAATTGGCTCAGAGTATTGATATTTCTGTGAATATGGGTTCGTGGAAGCCAATTCGTTTGGGTAGAGCTGGTTCGGGGCTTTCTCATCTATTTTTTGCAGATGATCTTGTTTTATTTGCGGAGGCATCTTTTTCTCAGACAGAGGTGCTACGGCGAGTTATGGAGAGATTTTGTTTGGCTTCAGGACATAAGGTCAGCATTCAGAAGACGAACATTTATTTCTCCAAAAATGTATCGCCGTTGGTTAAAAATATGATTAGCTCCTCTTTCGGCTTTACGGAGGTTTCTGACCTTGGAATGTATCTTGGTGTGCCTTTATTACATTCTCGTGTCACAAAGACGTCTTATAGCTATCTGATACAAAAGATTAAGGAGAGGTTGAGTGGATGGAAATCTAAACTTCTTTCTCTTGCCGGGCGCGTTACTTTGGCTAAGGCTGTTTTATCGGCTATCCCAGCTTATACTATGCAAACGGTGATGTTACCGAAAAGTGTTTGTAATGAGATTGAAATGATTACGCGTAACTTTATTTGGGGTGGTCAGGATGTTCGGAAAGGGATCCATCTTGTTAAGTGGGACGATCTCTGTAAGCCAATTGAGGTTGGTGGTCTTGGATTTCGTCATCTTAGTATTCAAAATGCCGCATTTCTTATGAAAGTAGCTTTTGGGTTACTAACGAAGAAGGACCATCTTTGGGTGCGCGTGCTTCGTGCTAAATATAAATGGTGGGATGACATGCCGATGTCCTTGGAGAGACGAAACTGTTCTAATCTTTGGAAGGGGATTAGTATGGTTTGGGAGGATGTTCGTTCTAGTATAGTGTGGAATTTGGGCAATGGCTCAAGTGTTGATTTTTGGAGAGATCCGTGGATAGGGGACATTGGTCCTCTAATTGATCATACGATTGGTAATGTAAATGTACCTTATTATTTCACACCTGTTAGAACCATGCTTGCAGCTGATGGCAGTTGGGATTGGAATAGATTCGCTCCGGTCTTACCTTCGCACATAATTCTCAAAATTGCGGCTATTGCGCCACCTAAGGCTTCTTTCTCTTGTGATTCTCCGGGTTGGAAATGGAGTGATGATCGCATTTTCATTGTGAAATCGGCTTACAATATGCAAGCTACAGATGAAAATGTGGAGGATACTCGTTTGTGGAATTCAATTTCTAAGTTTCCGGGTTTGCAACGCATAAAGGTGTTCATTTGGCTTGTGGCTCGGGGCAGAATTTTGACTAATGTTGAGCGTATGAGACGGCATTTTACAACGGATGCGCGCTGTGGGATTTGCCTTGTGGAAGATGAAGACTTGGACCACCTTTTCCGTCGTTGTGCTGGTGCCCAAAGTATTTGGTGGAGGCTTGTTCGAAGAGATAAATGGACTGAATTTTGCACAATTGATTTTCACTCCTGGTTGTATCAGAACCTGCAGGAGTCATGTGGCTTTGCGTGTGAAACGGCTGATTGGCCGGTGCAATTCGGTACCACTCTTTGGGCCATGTGGATGCAGCGCAATCAGCATATTTTCTCCACGGATGATGATCCAGGGGAGACGGTGGCGGACCGCTGCAAGCATGCTATGGAGGATTTCCGTGCAGCTAAAATTTTGTGGGAGAGCCATGGGATTGGGGAGGCTTCTCTTTGTCGGCATATTCCCCCCTGGAAGCCTCCTGGCCATCACTGTGTTAAACTTAACACTGATGGTGGGCGTTGTGTAAGAAGCGGAATGGCCTCGTGTGGTGGTGTGCTTCGGGGTTCGGATGGAACCTGGATAAGGGGATTCACAAGATTTATTGGCATTTGTTCCATCTTTGAAGCGGAACTTTGGGGTGTTCTTGAGGGATTACAACAAGCTTGGGGCCTTGGATTGAAGGATGTTGAGGTTGAGGTTGATAATAAAGAAGTGGTTCGATGGATGCAATGTTGGCGTGAGGGTGCTGCGACTTTGACGTTGGTACAGCAGATCCATGTGATGTTGCGGCTGGATTGGAACGTGCGGTTCTTTCATGTGATGCGGGGGGGGGGGGGGCAATGCCCTTGCTGACGGTCTTGTCAAATGTAGTTCACCGGATAGTTTTTCTACGATCATCTTTGATGAACCCCCTTTGGAGGTGGTTGCTATTTACACTAAGGAATTATCCGAGGTTTTAGGCTCTTAGCGACACCTATCGGTGTTGCTATGTATGTTTCTGTTGGTTTATCGTTGTATCGTTTCCATGTATTTCTACGTGTACTCTTTTCCCCCATCTAGGTTAGGGGGGTTTTTAACGAGGCACGTAGTTATACCCCTTCTTTATCAAAAAAAAAAAAAGAATTTGTGTACATACACAAATCCTTACAATTTTTATAAAAATTTCAGTACATTGTACACAAATTCTTACAATTTTTGTAAGAATTTATGTACAGTCGTTTTTTAACTTTGTTAAGAGACCGTTTTTTAGAATTTCCTGCTATGGATATATCTTTTTCTATTTGATGCATCTCATTTTCGTTTGAATTTTGGGTCTCAAATTTTCATTTTCACATCATTATCCGTATCACATCAGATTGTCTTTTCATCCAGAGTGGATATGTTTAGTTGCCATCTATTACATGTTTAGTTCTTTCATTTTTTAATTATGTACATAATACATTGTATTTGTTCATTTATATAGAATACAAGTAACCATCATTATTTTTTTACAATAAAATGATCTTTAAATTTTAAATATAAATATCTGAACTAACTTAAAGGAAAGTGAAAGAACGGTTTTTTTCATTATTTATTTACATAAGTTATACTTATATCTGGAAAGCCTTATTCTGATTTTGGGAACTAAAATATTTTTTTGAATAGTTTAAAAGTCATTACAACGTAGTATATGTTTATATACTTCTTAACTCATTGAAAATGTACACACCTCATAAGTCTTAGGCTTAGTTTGTGGTTACTTTTAAAAAGTGCGGTGAAAAAAGTGATTTTCAAACTAGCTGTTGAAAAGTAGTTTTGAAAAACTGGTTAGTGTTTGTCATTGAAGTCAAAAAGTGATTTTCATGAGATAAAAAGTCTATTTTAGACATGATATTAAAAAGTAAAAGTAAATTTGGGTGATTGTTCAATTTAATTAATATTATGATTTATGAAATAAATCAATTTCAATTATAATAAAAAAATATTTTTATAAAATTTAATTTGAAAATATAAATTACATTCTATATTATATACGGACATACCACTTACACATTAATAATAAATATAAAATAAAGTACAAATAAAACAATGTTATTCTCAATATAAATATTATAAAATATATATTATTTTACAATTATGTATGCATAAACATTATTTTAACAATAAATTATAATTAAATAATAAGGGTAAAAAAATAATTTTATTTTCAAACTAGTTTTTCCACCCAAGAAGCTATAAAATCCAGCTTCTTGGTTTGGGTGGAAAAGTTAGTTTTAAAAGCAACCAAAAACAGCATGTTTTAACTAAAAGCACTTAAAAAGTGATTTTTTGTTGCGAAACGCAACCAAAAACAGGCCCTTATTCGACTTAATGTGCAAAAAAGTTGACTCGAATACATTTGAATCGTAATTTCATAAACTTAATTCAACTAAAAAAATTCATATAAAGTTTGAATTATGAAAAGAGACTTGAATAGTTTAAAAATTTTAATAAATATTGGACCGATTTTCAAGTTCGACTTGAGTCCCTCAACTTTGCAGGATATATATATGAAAAAATATAAAGAAATATATATGTATATTATATATGGTTATAAAAAACCGTTTAAATTAAAACCAATTAGTATTATAGCATTATAAATATTCATTATTAAATTTGAACAAAAACTCAAACAACTCGAGTCGACTAAAAAAATCAAATAAAATTGAAGTTATAGAATAAAACTAATCAACTTAACTAACAAGAAATTATTTGACTCGACTTGATATAATATTGCTTTCAAGTTTCATCCACTAAATAAATAAATAATATCTATTAAGGTACAACAATGGGAGGTTCTGCGGTACGACGGCTAATATACGGCTAATATACGGCGTAACCGGATAGAAAGGTGACCGGTTAAAATAATGTTTCCGGTAAAAGTTACCGATTATGTTGATCCGAATATCAATATATTCGGTAGCGCCTAATTTGTTGTTAATTTGGAGGTGATGGGGAGTCGGAAATTTCGACGATAACAAAATCGGTAAAATTACCGGTTTTGTTGATCCGAATTTCAATATATTCGGTAGCGTCTAATGTGTTGTTTAGTTGGAAAGTATCCATACTTTTTAAATAATTATCGAAACTTTTTGAACACCAATGTAACCGCGGTTGAAAAAAAATGTCGAAAATATCGATATATTTGTAATAGCGTGCTCAAAAGAATCGGTACAATAAAAAAAATTCTACATAACCTTTTACATTATTAATTCATATAATGTAACCGGTAAATCTTTACCGGATTTATTGTTTGGTGTCGAAAGAATCGACACAATTAAAAAACGTATCGAAACTTGGGTAATTGTATCGAATATATATATCATAATGATATAACCGGTAACAAAACCGGTAAATTTACCGGTTTTGTTGATCCGAATTTCAATATATTCGGTAGCGTCTAATTTGTTGTTTAGTTGGAAAGTATCCATACTTTTTAAATAATTATCGAAACTTTTTGAACACCAATGTAACCGCGGTTGGAAAAAATGTCGAAAATATCGATATTTTTGTAATAGCGTGCGCAAAAGAATCGGTACAATTAAAAAATTCTACATAACCTGTTACATTATTAATTCATATAATGTAACCGGTAAATCTTTATCGGATTTATTGTTTGGTGTCGAAAGAATCGACACAATTAAAAAACGTATCGAAACTTGGGTAATTATATCGAATATATATATCATAATGATATAACCGGTTAAAAAGGATCTTTTACAGAAAACCTAAGAGAGGAGAGTATTTGAAATCGACCCGAGTTTGGTTGCTGCGAAATACAAGGTAGGCGTTCTTGGAGTCGTGTTGTATCAGAATCGAAAGGAAAAGTTTTGGGTTTGGGGACTTTGAAGTAAAAGGTATGTTGTCGAAACCCTAGTTTTTTGTTAATGTAGTATTTGGTAGTTGGGGATAATGTTTTGGGTTTAGTGATGTTTAAGTAAAATCGGAATTCGGATCGATTATAGGTCGAAATTGTGTAATTATATTTAGGAAATAAATATCGGTACTTTGTTCTGAGGACTTATTGGTAGAAATTGATAATGTCGGTAGAAATTATATATCGATATTTTTGTCAGAAAAATGAAGCGAGATGGGTGCTCTGCTAAGGATCATGAAGATGTTGTTCAGGATGAGACTGAAATGGTTCAAATGGAGGCGGAGAGAGTAGATAGGGAGGAAAATCCGAAGCAACCAAAGGGTGGATATATGTACTTCTAGTAAGTAGCAATTGTCAAAAAAATTATTCTGTAAATTGTAATTGGATGAAAGTATTTAAGAACATATAAACTTTCCTATCATGACAGTATGGAAGAATGTCATAGGATGAGGGATTGTGGGACTTACACTGTCGGTTCGGTATGTAAATTGAAATTATAGTGAATATATTGGAGGTTGAATATTTTGATTGTTTATGGTTTATGCAGAATTTTCAGGTGAGAGACATGGTGGTGAATAAATGGAACACGATGAGTGTAACTGAGAAGCAACCATTCATCATGTTGTCCAGAAATGATAGAGAAAAATATGAGGCGAAGAAGAACAAGAAGAAAGCAGAAGGAAAAGATGTGAAGAAAGTATTCATTATAGTTGTAAATATTTTGATAAATGATATATAAAAACGCTTACATTATATGTATATTATTTACATAGGAAGTGTCGACTAGGTGTAGCATAAAACGAGTGCACCACATAATAGAGGAGTTGAAAGCGAAGGATAAAGCAAATCTGTTGGAAGAAATGGGGTTTGGATCTCTTATTGGGATGCAGGACCGACCAATTCGGAGGGAATTGTGTCGGTTGTTGATGAGAGATTTTGATTTGCAGAAGTGTGATGTGCGATACGGAAAATATTCATTTCATTTTAGTGTCCGAATTGTTGAAGCCGTATTGGGGCTACAAAATAAAGGCCAGAGTGTGGATGAAGTTATAAAGATGGAGGATTGGAAATTACTTGTGCAGAAGTATGACCTAACGTCTAATGTGTCATTTGCTACACTTGAGGACGAAATAAAAAGCGGCAAGTACGAGGGGGATGATCTGAAGGCCCGGGTACTATTGTACATTGTCGGAGTATTCCTTTGTCCAACGGGTGATACATCCCCGAGCAAGGATAGTATGAAGTTAATTTGCGACTCCGGGTTGAGAGGTGAATTAAATTGGGCGTCATATGTCAATGACAAATTAATTGATGCAATCAAGACTTTTCAAAATACCAAAAACCCCTCATACCTGAAAGGATGCATAGCTGTGTTAGAGGTAAACGAGTTGAATATTGGTATTGCTTTAGAAAAATTTGTAAGTAGTTATTATAGAAAATGATAAAGTTTATTATAAATGCAGGTTGCATTGTATGATTTTTTTTCAGATTCTTCTTGTGTGCCGACATTCCAAAAAACTCGAGTGGCACGCATCACTGCCTGGGGCAAGGAAGAAGTTGCTCGAGTTATGGCAAAGTTAAAGTTGGAATTACCGAAAAAGAAGGTAAGGGTAATTTCAGTATTTATAGATTACTAAGGACTTAAAAAAGAAAGATGCTCTAATAATGTAGTTTATTTGTGAAGGTTGGCGAGGAGGAAGAGGAGGAAGATGAGGAAGAGGAGAAGGTAGAAGAGAAGGTGAAAGTGAATGAAGGGGGAAGTAAATATGACATATTGATGGCTGAGTTGGCGGAGGTTAAAAAAGCCGTTTGTGATTGTTTGCAAAGACAATCCAGAATCGAACAGGCCATTGAGAGCTTAAAGGGGGAAGTAGGGGAAAAGGTAGATGGTGTTGTGAAAGAAGTGGTGGAATTGAGGGGTGAGTTGAAGGGGGTGATTGGAATGGTGGAAAAAAAAATGGATGAGGGGATAAATTTAAGTTCTGAAATAAACAAAAAGAGGAGTTATGTTGAGGAAAAATATGATGAACTTAGAAAAGATGATGAAGAAAATTTAGAAGAATTGAGTAAGAGGGTGGAGGAAAATATAAGAGAGGTCCACCATGAAGATACGAGGACACCGGATCATGCAATAGCTGTAGAGCTCGATTCAGAGTGTCCTGCACCAAAGAAGCAGAGGACTAAAAAGGTAAAATGAATAATACAAATGACATCCATTTTGATTATTGTGTTATGGCTAATATCTATTGATATATCGTAGGTTGCAAAGGTCAAAATACCAAGTGGAATTGATGAGATGGAGGCTGCGATGTGTGATTATGTATGGAATAGTGGATTGTTAGAAGCATCGTAAGTAATATATATTGCTTTGCGAGTGATATTTAAATAAATTTGGAAAAAAATTAATACAAAAAATTGCTTCTATAGAGATGTTATCCTAGATTACGGGCTCGAACACGGCACAGTAGGCGACCTTGGCTCGTTAAAACCTGGGGAATGGCTAAGAAGTCCGATTATTGATTTGAAAGGCTGGTTGTTTGGTTACGATTCGATGAGGAAAAGTTCAGCGAAGCGGAAGATTTGCTATCTACCAGTCGATTTTGTGGTAAGTTACATTTTTACACATTTTCGTGTCCAATTTGTTCATGGCTGGTCAATTAATGGAGATTGTTTTTTAAAATGCAGTCCGGGTTGATAATGGACGGTCAAAATGTGCCGAATCTTATAAGCTTCTATTGTAAGACATTGATGGACCATAATAAATTCACCGATTGTGACATGGTAAGATATTTTTGCGTACATGTTGTTAAGTATTTAAATAATAACAATAAATGTTCTAATATCTTGTGTGACAATTGTTGTAGATCTTCATGCCAATAAACGATTCGAATAATCATTGGTGTCTCTTGGTGTTGGATATGGTTGATCGTGTTGCATCGTTTCTTGATAGTCTACATAGATCTCCCCGGCACAGGACTAGAGTGGACCAAACCAAGAAAACAGTATGTGTCGATACATTTTGTAATTTATAATGCATAATTTCTTAGTAATCTAATTTTAAAATTTTTTTGACGCAGCTGGAATGTTTACATAAATTTAATGAGGACGAGGCGTTTTGTGCCCAATTTGGGAAGATTAAAGTACCATCGACGGATTTAAAATTTGTGGTCCGTAAGACGAAGGTGCAAACGAACGGGTATGAAATTTGAGTATTTACTAAGTCAAAAAATTAAGTGTGCTTATCTACTATTTGACATTTTGCGTCATTATAACAGACATGATTGCGGAATGTATATGGTCATGTGGATGGAAGCTATTTTTGAAGGGAGGTCTCCGGATGATTTGGTAAGTGGTCTGAAAAGGACTTTATTTTTAAAAAAAATTGGCACTGACATTGACTCCTAATTTGAATGTAGGTTGTTGGGGATTTTGATCGTCCGAGAGTTTTAAACGATCTCGTAAATCACGATTGTAATAGAAGGAGAGCTCAGTTCACAACTGCTTGCCTGGAACGTATAAAAACATAATTCATTCTGAATATATGTACATTATGTACCATAATTTTTCCTACTATGTAAATGTTGATATCATAGTTAATTTGTTGTAAATTATGTTAACATATTAGCTTCTTTGACAAAATTTAAAGAAATTTCGTGTTTATCATACTGAATTCTGCATACACCCTAATTATGGGAGTCTGGACTTTTCTAGGACTTTTCTAGTATGCTGGAATAAAAGTTTCGAATCTTTTGTGCCGCTATAAGAAAAAATATCGATAGTTTTATACGAAATATATGTATCCTCAGAATAACAGTCACCGAAAATATCGATAATTGTTTTCCTTCATTCTTAAATTATCGATACTTTTGTAAACATAAGGACTGACATAGCGTACTGGAATAAAAGTTTCGATACTTGTCTTCCGCTATGAGAAAAAATATCGATTCTTTTATACGAAATAGATATATCCTCAGAATAACAATCCCCGAAAATATCGATAATTTTTTCCTTCATGCTTAAATTATCGATACTTTTGTAAACATAAGGACTGACTTAGCGTACTGGAATAAAAGTTTCGAAACTTGTCTGCCGCTATGAGAAAAAATATCGATACTATTATACGAAATATATGTATCCTCCGGATAACAATCCCCGAAAATATCGATAATTTTTTTCCTTCATGCTTAAATTATCGATACCTTTTCCCTCCATGATTAAATTATCGACACTTTTTGAAACAGAAGATAGCTTACTGTAAGGAAAGTTTCGATCCTTTTGGACGCTATGATTGTAATTATCGATACAAATAAACAAAATCAATGATTCCGGTTGCGCCTTTACCGTTTTCATTACTGACTACATCAATGTACCCGGTACACTTGTCAATGTTTCCGGTACCGATTCAATCTGAAATTTAGGCGGGATTTCTATTTAAACCAGCCCTAAACTTAAATCCTCCATTTGGTAATTTTATCGATTCTATTGCAGAGATCTCTTCAACTCCAACGACGATTACCACAGTTCAGAGATATTGCACCGTTCAACCTGGGTATAAAATCAACACCAACGAGGACGATTACTACGATCATATTTACAGGTTAGTAAAAGAGACTGATTTTGCGTACTTTAGGGTTAGGGTTTAGACTGATTTTTGGAGTAACCGTTCCTCTTCTGCATATAACAGTTGTAATTGCACCCAAAAAAGGGGAACTCAAACGGAAGAGAGGTACTGCTTCCAAGAGAAAGTCACCTTCGAAATCAAGGTCTGCTGCTCAAGTAAGTTCAAGTTCTTCTGAAGAAAAATTGTCTTTTGAATCGCAAAACTTTAGAAGCAAGGATGACAAACTGACATATGATAGCAATTTCAAAACAAGAAAGATTCGTCCAGAACGTGTTATTGACTTGGACTTCTTCTTCGATGAGAAAAACAAATTTGGGTTTAAAGAAACATTTACAAATTGGGGCTGGCTTGAACTGCTAGGTGTAGAACCAAAATATTACCCCAATCTTGTTAGAGTTTTCTACAGTAATGCAAAATTAGACCTCCAGCCTAGTACGGGAAAAATATTAGGAATTACGACTCATGTCATGGGTAAGGAGATATATATAGATGCGTCATCTATTGCTGCTGGTATAGGAGTGAAGAATGTAGGAGATTCCGATGAACATGTTTTTGAACCTACCATGAAACGTGTTGATCGGAATAGTCCCATTAACCTTGGTGCGGAGGGCAGATTGTTCCACCTTCTTGTCACTTGGTTTCTTCGGCCGTCCGGTGGGAAATTTTCACAAATTCGAGATACTGATTACTGGTGGTTGTCTAAATATGAATCAAGAACCGCTCCAAACATAGCAAAACTGATATATGAGACAATTCTACATATAGTGAAGAAGGGTGCTTCCATTACAACCTCACTACCATATGGATGCATAATTTGCCATATATTGAGGAATGAAGGAGTGGAATTCAATCTTGACTACCCTCTTCGACTATCCCGGAAGATCGACATGATTACCTTGACAAAAATGGGATACGATTTTATTGAAAACGTTGGTTGGATAAACAGATGTGTAATTGGAGCGGAACAAGACAACGACCAAGTGGTGACAGTTGAAGCAGAACCCCACGAGCGGATGCAAGAAGATGAGATCGAAGGGGTGATTACCATGAAGTCAGTGATGGCTTACATGGTTCATTTCCGCGAGCATATGGATGCTCGTTTTGGCGAGATTAATGACCAAATAGGAAAAATGTGAGCAGATATTTCCTCACTTCGTTCTGACTTCAACGACTTCCGTAATCAATGGCTTCAAAGCAAATACAAACCCATAGGTAAAATAACCCTTTAAATTTACTATTGACATTCGGTTATTTGACTATTGACATGCTTATAACAGAAGTGGAGAATCCAGTGGTGCCTCAAGAGGATAATACGGTGGCTGAAGAGGAGAATGATGAAGAGGTACACAGTTCAGATGATGATGACAATGAAGACCCCAACAGATATATCATTTCTGTAACACAGAACAAAAAACTTGTCATTTTTGATGTCAACGGAGTCCTTGCATATTATACAAAACAAACTCCCAGAGGTAATTAAATGTCTGCAAATTTGTTTACGGCTATAAAGAAAACAATAATGTTGAATTTCTTTTCATGTTGTAGATGTTATACTGAGGCCAGGTGTAGAAGAATTTATGCAATTTTGTTTAGAGAATTTTGTTGTTGGAATATGGTCATCGAAGTTGAGGTACGCACCGTTATGATTAAAATTGTTAACATATTACGTTGACCTCTTAAAGAATTTGAAGTTTATCGTGGTAATTGTTCACGATTGCAGGCATAACATTGACCTTGCTCTTAACAAACTACCCGTACCATATGAACGATATATATTCATCTGGGTAAGATGCTTCTTATTTGGCACTGACATTGAATTTGTTATGATTCTTACAAATTTGTGCTTTACAATTTACTATAAACAGGAGAATACACTGTTGGTGGATGATTCTACCGAGAAAATGAGGCATAATCTAGTGAGTAATATTTTTGACATTTAATTTATTAATAACGTAATATGCTATTATTTTGTTAATTTATGTTTTCTGTATAGGAATACAGCTACATATGTCCGCATCCCTATAACCATTCATCTTGCAACGACAATGCGTTAGGTATGACAGTTACATATGTGACTTATTCCATTGGTTTATTTATATATTGAAGATGTTGACAGTCTGCTAATTTGGCTTATTTTTATATATCCACAGAAAAGGGCGGAAGCATCCGAGAATTTTTCGAAAAGTTGGCGCATGACCAGAGTACTGTACCCGAATTTGTTAAAAATAACCCTTTAGACATTTGAATGTTATATCATATTGTTGTATGCATGGGCGGAGCCACCAAGGGGATTGGGGTGTCTGATGACACCCCAAATTTTTTTGGAAATTGTATTTTTCTATATAATTTGTATATGAACAAATTGAAAATTATATAATTCACACCTATTTATAAATAAAATGACACCTCTTTATAAAAAATTAACCCCTCTTAAATACCGTTCAAAAAAATGACACCCCTTAGAAAAATTTCTGGCTCCGCCCCTGGTTGTATGTAGTCACAATGTCTGTTGATCGGTACTTGTTGTATTCCAAATGTCCTCCTTGCCCTGAGACATAAACAAGTGATTGATATTAAAATTAACCATAAACAAACAATTGAAGACAATATGTTGTAGAATAGATAAAGTAACTTACATTACAAGACTCATCTCCGGGACCGTAGGACCATTCCGCATCGTTGTCAAAAAAGTCAGTCGAGGTAGGTTGTGTACAAGAATCCAGACCCAGCTTTAATTTAGGACACATTACTCTGTTATGTCCCTCAATGTTGCAGGAAGAGCATTGCCTACTTTTCTTCTGGACCATCTTCTTTTGGACTACTTTTCTCTTTCATTGTCTTCGTTTAGGGTCGCCAACGCGAACTCTATTATCAACATTTCGTCGTTTACTTGAATCTTTCAAACCGAACGAGTGTTCAAACTCGGCAGTTAATCTTTTCATCTCATCTCTTGCGGTTATGAAAGATGCATCTGTCTTTGATGCAAAGTAGCATAAACGACTTGACGTTGCACGTAGGGCCGCGAACCGTGCCATTTGCATAGCTTCAGGTGCTACATTGAAGTCAAGGAAACTTGGTGCAGCAGCCTTCGCCTCCTTGGTCCATCGAGTTAGAATCAACGACTTTGGAATACATGTGTAATCCAAGTGCTTCAGAACATGCAGTTGATGGGAACATGGAATTCCTACAGTCTCAAATTTCCTACACGAGCATGTGACGGTTTTCGAGACAACATCAACAGATACGTCAAATCTAATGTTCTTTTCCTTGTACTTTGACAGAACAAAATGTTGACACTCATCTGATAAGGACTGAATTTGTTCGTCAATCCGGTACAAGGTATCCTCTTGAAGTTCTTCTTGGAAGATACCAAATGATGCTCGCGTATAAATTTCACCACCATGGCTTTCTAGGTCTGTGAGTTTAGTGATCTGGAAGGGCGTTGTCTGCGAACTTAAGCAATCTGCTTGCAACTCGTTGATACGAATTTTACCAATAGTTTTTTCAATTGTACGAACTACGTCTACATATGTCTTCTTCTTTATCAGGGCACGTCCGAGTGCAGCATTCAAGGACCCGCTTCTTTGTGTGGATCGCAAATTCGCAAAGAAATGACCCGTTTGATATGCTTGAGCCCATAAGTTCCGAGTATCTCCCTTCTCTATCACCCATGGATGGTTTTCGACGTTGAATTCGGAAATCACCCTAGACCATTCACTATCAAATTCGCTGGTTGTCCACCACGAACTCATACATCTATTAAATGTTGTGCTAAATTTGTTGTCAGCAATGTTAGCTTGTACATTGCGAGATAGATGCCAGGAACATAATCTGTGCTTCGCATAAGGGAAAACACATTTGATAGCCCTCTGCATTGCCCTATCCCCATCTGTCACAACTGAAAGAGGCGCTTTATTCATCATGGCTTGTAGAAAATTTCGCAGCACCCACTCGAACGATTGAGTCGTTTCGTCAGCTATGATCGCAGTAGCAAATACTATTGTGCTATGGTGATGATTGACACCGACAATAGGCATAATTGGTCGTGCATAGTAATTACCTTTGTAAGTTATGTCGAACGCAATAACATCACCGAAGCAAGTGTAATCTGATCTCGATGTTGAATCAGCCCAAATAAGATGCTGCAATGCCCCTGATTCATCTGTGGAGTATGTCATAAAAAACCCCGGATCATCTTCTTTCTTGTAATCAAAGTAAGCAATGAGTGCATTCACATCCCCATTGACAAGCTCCTTTGCTTTACCTCTATCAAGTGCATTGTACAGGTCTTTACTAGTAAATCCAACATTATGAAATCCCCCTGCCTGATTCATGAAATATTTCATTACCTTTGATGTACCTACACCAACATCTTTCAACGCTGTTGCCTCAGCCACATCAGCCTCAGTCACACCTCTATTTGAACGCATAAATGGTGTCATAAGAGGTGTGCACAATGCATGATTATGTTCGTGGAAAGACTTACTTAGAACCCACTGATCTTTTGTTATTGTTGCTGTGACAACGATTTTGGCCTTGCATCCTGTTCGTGTGACTGGCGTATAAGATCGTTGACGATTAACAGTTTCGACTTTCGTACACCTAAACCCTTCTTTTGAACAACAAAATTCATGTGTCTTCACATTCCCTTCGCCATCCAGCCGTGTTGTTCCTCGACGTGCACTAAAACCATGTTTTATTGCGTATTCCTTGTAAAAATTCCATGCTTCCTCACGTGAAGAAAAGAGCTGACCTACCAAGCGTTCCGAATCATCAACGGTCACCTGTTCGTCTTGCAAATTCCCGCTACCATTAACATCGTTGGATGGAGTATCTTCTATTTTCTTAAACACGATTTTTTGAAGTGGTCCAAACTTTTCCTGCACATGACTTCTGTTGTCGTTGTGTTGCTTTCATTTTCAGGTAGTAAATTCGGTAGGTGGTGGTGGTTGTGGTTGTTGGTGGTTGATGGTTGTTGAAAGCATTAAGAGCATTTATTTCTTCATTCCTACAAAGTTAACGTGCAATAAATTGTAGTCTATTATCGATACAATTTCCCCGCCTACTGAAAAAGTTTCGATCCTGTTGTAAAATTCCATGATCCGTTACCAAATCTGCGCGAAAATATCGATTCTTTCTTTCCTTCACGATAAAATATATCGATACTTTCAGAAACAATGAATTCTCATAGGTTACTGTAACTAAAGTTTCGATACAATTATTCCCCTTTCTGAAAATGTTTCGATACTGTTGTTAAATTCCATGATACGATACCGAATCTGCTCGAAAATATCGATTCTTTCTGTCCTTCACGATAACAATTATCGATACTTTCAGGCACACAGGATTGTCCGAGGTTACTGGAACTAAAGTTTCGATACATTTTTCCAACGTACTTAAAATGTTTCGATCCTGTTGTAAAATTCCATCATAACAACACGAGTTACTATAAAATTATCGATACTTTCTGTCGGTTACTATAAAATTATCGATACTTTCAGGCACAAAGGATTCTCTGAATTTACTTATTAAAGAATACATGTTGAAAGTTTTCTTAAATGAAATGCGAATTAAAGTTTTCATTCGACTTAAATTTACTTATGTGGTGTTTTTCTTTCCTATAAATACCCACGAATTCCACCATCATTTACTCATTCCAAATTCTCTCTAAACACCAAATCTTTTGCTCACCTTATGGCAAAATTTCAGGCAACATTTTATTTTCTGGATACTTATTTTCAGTCAACAATCACCGCCAAAATGTCACTGAAAGATTTAATACAGTTGACAACAATCGAGGTTAGTAAACACAGCGACAAACATATTTCTTCCATGGAATGTCGAATCCCATCACCGTCAGCAAACGAAACGCACTACGTTATGAAGCTTACGAACGAAACAGACGTTCGTAACATGTATGACCGCCTCAATTTCGTCAGAGCTACAGACGTCGATTTACATGTTAAGTTTGACGACGTCAACGCCAGCGAAGGTAGTTCGTCTGCACCCGTACAACCTGATCCGAACACTGAACACGCACCGTCTTCACCGGATGTTGATGCGGCTGCGGACGAGCTGCAACTTTTTATGTACAGGCGTCGACAAAGAAAACAACAGCTGATCGAAGAACTAAACCTAAGTTCAGACGTGTCCACTGACTATGATGATTCAGATTAACAATAAACTTCTGAAATTATCTTCCAATTATGTTATATGACGTCTTATTTCATCCTTTATCCCTTACTTGTCCACTGCCTCCAAATAAAGTTTCGATACATTATTCCCCATTTCTGAAAATGTTTCGATACTGTTGTAAAATTACATGCTACGTTAGCAATTATGGTCGAAATTTTCGATACTTTAATCCTACTTGCAAACAATTATCGATACTTTTAATTCACATATGGATCCCCATTGCATACTGGAACAACAGTTTCGATACGATTTACACACTATTAATAAAAAATTCGATACTTTTGAGAGAAGCTCAATGTTTCCGGTTCGAATATCGTTCGAAAATATCGATGCTTTTACAAAAATATCGATAATTAACAATAACTTAAGGCTTCCCATAGCTTAATGGGAACAAGATTTTCGATACTTTTTTCCATATTTTAATGTAATTATCGATACGTTTGCAAAAGCAATAATGTTTCCAGTATATTTTTACTGTATTCTTTATTCATTACATCAATGTATCCGGTTTATTATTACCGTTTTCATTATACACTTCTACAACTTTGCATTACAGTGTTATGTCATTTAACTTGTATCACATGCACCGTTTACTGCTCATCCTGTATAAAGCTGAAACCCATTATCCCCGGAACGAATCTGATTCTTCATTTTCAGTATCGTGTCTTTTCACTTGTATCACGCATGCACCCTTCATGACCTTCATTTATTGGGTAGTTATCCTAGTTTTACTCATTTATTTCTATAACCCCGGGAAACGAGGAGAAAAACGAATCTGATTCTACCTTTTCATTTTCGCGTCTTTCCAACGTATCACATGCACCGTTCTGTTCATGTACCTTCTCCTCATTTATTTCTATAACCCGGGAAACGAGGAGAACGAACGAATCTCTGCCTTTTCAGTCTCAAGCTTTATCACTTTCCCTCCCAAACGGAATTTGCCTATAAATTAACAACTCCTCTATTTACTCTTCACAACATCTTCAAATTAATCTACTCAACCCTTTCCTTTACTTTTATAATCAGTTCTCTTTCACAATCTTCTATTATACAATGAGTTCAAGCAGAAGTTCGGGCAAAAATCCTCAGCCTTTGGCAAAGAGGAAGATTGATTTGGAGACATCATCAAACAGTGATGATGATTTCTATATTGATTCAGTTTCTGATAATGACGAACAACTAAGCCACGAGGCTTTGAAATCCAGCAAATGCTTCAGGAGTTTCTTCGAGGCCTTCGATCGAATGCACTCTGTCAACGACCCTACTACGAAATGGCTGTGTCCAGCATGCCACGGAGGTCCTGGTGCCTTTAAGTCGTTTGGTGGCCTTCAGTCCCTACTCACCCATGCAAAAACCAAAGGAGGAGAAAAGATGAAAATTCATCGCCTCCTGAGTCAGATGTTGGAGGAGGAATTGCGAAGAAGGGGTACTTCGGCCACTCCTCAACCTCAACGTCAAGCTTCAGGCCAATGGAGTGGTCTGATTAATGATGCTGCTATTGTCTCCCCCCCGCCTTCAAGCAACCAGGAACCTCATCACCAAATACTCTGGCCACCCATGGTGATGATTATGAACACACAGCTTCATAGAGATGGAGATGGGAAGGTAGTTATATAACTTCTCTGACTTATGTTTTCATTAATATTATATTTTAATACTTAACTTGTTTTTTAAATTTTCTGCTTGCTTCAGTGGATTGGTATGGGAAACCAGCAGCTTCTCGACCATTTCAGTTCCTATGGTGCTGTTGCCAAGGCTCGCCATTCATACGGTCCAGAAGGCCATCGTGGGATGAGCCTTCTGATTTTTGAGAGCACGGCAAGAGGTTATCTAGATGCTCAGCGTCTGCATAACCAGTTTGCTGCCCAAGGTTTCGGGTTAGATGCTTGGCAACGTCATGCTCCATCCCCTCCTTCCAGCCAGCGCCAACTATATGGTTACATGGCTGAAAAAGAAGACATACACATCTTCAACCGCCATCTCCAAGGTTAGAATTCTTTATCATTTTCTTCTATTATTAATAACAAGATACACTTCTGCTCATACTTATGCAAAAAAAATTTGTTCATTAGGCAACCAAAAGGTCAAGTTTGAGATGCGACCATATGCACAGATGGTTGGACAGCAAGCTGGTGCTGGAACAAGATCCATGGGTGGCAGGGGGACTTGAAGGGAGGAGTCTTTTGTTTCTTCTCAATTTCTTTTTTTCTTTCCGTTGCCGTCTAATTTGTTGTTAATCTTTTGCTTTTGTAATCTTTTTCCTTCAAACGATTTAATAGAAGTATCCATAATTTTTATAAATTATCCTTACTTTTTCGAAAGTATTCATACCTCTGATAGAAGTATCCAAACATTTGATATAAGTATTCATACTTTGCCTGCAAGTAAAAGAAAGTATACATACTTCTAATAAACGTATCGACACATTTAATATAAGTATCCATATGTTTTATTTAAGTATCCATACTATCGACCCACAATTGAACCAGTTCCAATGTTTTTATTAAAATATCGATAAGTATTCATACTTTGCCTGCAAGTAAAAGAAAGTATACATACTTCTAATAAACGTATCGACACATTTAATATAAGTATCCATATGTTTTATTTAAGTATCTATACTATCGACCCACAATTGAACCAGTTCCAATGTTTTTATTAAAATATCGATAATTTTGTATAAGGTATCGATTCTTATTGGCTACCTATTATGTTATCCTACTACCGGATATATTGATAACAAGTATCGTTAAACTTTTCAAAAGTATGGATACTCTGACCGTTAACTTCAAATTACCGGTTACCATTATTTATTCATTTTTTTACTGTTTTTTACCGGATACATCATTTCATATCAACATATCCGGTACTGCTTTACCGAATACATTATATACCTTATCATGTTTCCGGTAACGCCGTATATTAGCCGTATATTAGGCCGCCGCATGCTAGAAAAAACCACAATAAAATGACAGCCTACCACACCACTACACCAGTACGTAGTGGCCCGACCCCTTGGTTGCTACTTGCTATTCTTTGTCCCTTTTCCATTTACTCTATTTGTTTTCTCTTTTCACTTGTTGCCATTTCTGTCTAATACGTACTTCAACTGCACATAATACCTACGTTACTGCTGTTAACTACGAAGCTTCTTTTTTTTTTCAATTTTTATTTGAAATTATCTTAATTTGAATTTGAGATTACAAAATATAGAAAGTTTACTAAATCTTATCTCGAAAAAATTATGGCTCTGTTTGACAATTAACGGATAGTTGATAGCGGATAGCGGATTACATTAGCTGATAGTTGATTGCATTAGCTGATTTGACTAGCATATTGTATTAGCCGATTGTATAAAAGTATTTGGTAAAATTAACTGATAGCTTATAGATGTTAGATTATTTAAACAAGCAAAATGACATATAAGGACATGATTATATTCAACACTTGTTTGAATAATTTATTAGTTATCAATATTTTGTATCTAATTACCTTTTTAAACATATTCGAATGAATTATATATTAATTTATTATTTATATAATTATTTTAATATAATTTAGTTAATTAATAAATTTAAATACACATATAAATATGTGATAATAAAAAGAAAAAAAAAGTAAATAGGATTAGATTATAAATAGGGTGAGAAAATATTTAATTTAGGTTATTTTGAGATTTTTGGTAACTGGTAAGGGTAAAAGAGTCTTTACAAATCTAATATCAAACCTCTAATTTCAAAAAGCTCCTATTATGAGCTTTTTCAAAATTAGCGGTTTCACCTCAATCCTCTCGTCCAATCCGTTGTTCACTAAACAACAATATTAGCGAATTTGACAGATCAAACCTCTAATTATGCCTAAAACCTCTAATTTTTGTCCAAACCTCTCTTTACCAAACAAGGCCTATATCATAGGTTTAGCTTACCATATCAGTCATGGTTCTAACCAGTAAAAATCACTTACTTCTCTGTGTTTTAATCATATTTTTCAACCAATGAATCATCCTTTTACATGTCTTTTGAAAAATATTTTTTTGAAGTTACAATATAATTGAGTTGATGACATAAAAAAGTGATGGATCGAATAATTTTTATTGAATTAGATTATGACTTATGTGATAAGCTAGGTTTATGATATAATTTTTTCTTATATGGGTTTATTTTGACCATTAATTCAATTGGTTATTAGTTTTAAAAGAATAAATAAAATAAAACGATTATATATATACATGATTAGTTAATTTAATCGCAATATAAAATAATTCAGTTCAATTATTTACTAAGCTTAATTAATTGAATATTATGATTCAAAAAAATGAATATTATGTTTAATTTAATTATGTTGTTTCTTATTTTGAAAAATAAACACAAAACTCAACATTTTGATGTCCCACGATTAACGACTGAATTGTTGAAAGACAATGCACTTTCGGTGCATTATGGGTTAAAAGACAATGCACTTTCGGTGCATTATGGGTGTAATAATTTGGTTGAAAAAAGTGGAGTGAGATAATTAATTTTTGGTCCCTAAAGTTTAGGCTATTTACAAGTTTAGTCCCTAAAGCTCAACTATAAATAGCCTAGCCATTTGCCATTCTTATACATCCCAAATCATTCTAACATCCTCCCAATACTAGAGAAATTAGAGAGTTTTCATAGAGTTGTTTTCTCCTTTCTTATCAAGAGAGAATTGTCATTGTTTTCTCCTTGTTAGACTGAGAGAAGTTGTAATTCCTATTTTCTCATAGTGAAATTTTTCTACCTTGTCCGTGGTTTTTACCCTATATTATTTAGGGGTTTTTCACGTAAAATCTGTGTCTCTTTTATCTTCATTATTATTTTCTCAAATTATCAGTTGCGTTTTTGCTCTATCCGACAATCGTATTCCGCAACAATTGGCATCAGAGCCAGATTTGGGTGCGTATATCTACTTACCGTATTCTCTGTTGGTTGCCACTGAAAAGTGGATCCTCCATCATAAGAAAGTAAGTTAGATATTACTCATTCATTGAAGGTGGTGGGCACTATTCACGTCAAAAAGGTGAAATAGTGGGAGCTATCTGAAATAGAAGCTATGGCAACGAAATTTGATATTGAAAAGTTCAATGGGAGAAATTTCTCACTGTGGAAATTGAAGATAAAGGCCATCCTAAGAAAAAACGGATGTCTAGCGGCTATCAGCGAAAGGCCGGCAGATTTTACGGATAACAAGAAATGGAATGAGATGGACGAGAATGCTATTGCAGACCTTCATTTAGCATTAGCAGATGAAGTACTATCAAGCATCGAGGAGAAGAAGACAGCCAAGGAGATTTGGGATCACCTCGCAAAATTATACGAGGTCAAATCGTTGCACAATAAAATTTTCCTTAAGAGGAAATTGTACACTCTTCGGATGTCAGAATCTACTTCAGTGACAGAGCACTTAAACACGTTGAATACTCTATTTTCTCAGCTTACATCCCTAAGCTATAAAATAGAGTCACAAGAACGTGCTGAACTTCTGCTTCAAAGTCTACCTGATTCGTATGATCAACTCATCATCAACTTGACAAACAACAACCTTACAAGTGATCTAGTCTTCGATGACGTTGCAGCTGCTGTTCTAGAAGAAGAAAATCGGCGCAAGAACAAGGAAGACAGACAAGGAAATCTGCAACAAGCAGAGGCCTTAATGGTGATGAGAGGAAGATCAACAGAACGTGGCCAAAGTAGCAGTCACAATCATGGTAGATCAAAGTCAAGGAGTAAGAAGAATTTAAAGTGCTACAACTGTGGAAAGAAGGGTCACATGAAGAAAGATTGTTGGAGTTTACCTAAAAACTCCAATCCTCAAGGAAATATGGCAAACACTTCAGATGATGGAGATGCTCTCTGTTGTGAAGCAGCAACAGCCATGGAAGGCAGAAAAAGATTTGCAGACATATGGCTTATTGACTCGGGAGCCACATATCACATGACCTCAAGAAGAGAATGGTTCTATAATTATGAACCTATCTCAGGAGGATCTGTGTACAGCTGCAATAATCATGCCTTGGAAATTGTTGGCGTTGGAACCATCAAATTGAAGATGTATGATGGGACAACCAAAGTTGTTCGAGATGTGCGACACGTGAAAGGCTTGAAGAAAAACTTATTATCCTACGGATTGTTGGATAATAATGCAAGCAAGATTGAAACACAGAAAGGAATCATGAAGGTGTTCCATGGAGCGCTTGTGGTGATGAAAGGTGAAAAGATAGCTGCAAATTTATACATGCTGAAGGGAGAGACTTTGCTAGAAGCTGAAGCCTCTGTTGCCTCATGTAGTTCAGATTCTACCATGTTATGGCATCGGAAACTTGGACATATGTCAGAACAGGGAATGAAAGTCCTTGTGGAGCAAAAGCTACTTCCGGGTTTAACAAAGGTATCACTTCCTTTGTGTGAACATTGTATTACAAGTAAGCAGCATCGATTAAAATTCAACACATCAAATTCTAGAGGCAAGGCTGTTCTAGAATTGGTTCACTCTGATGTATGGCAAGCACCGGTTACATCCCTAGGCGGAGCAAAGTATTTTGTCTCCTTCATTGATGACTACTCTAGGAGATGTTGGGTGTATCCTATCAAGAGGAAGGCAGATGTGTTTTCAACCTTCAAAGTTTTCAAAGCGCGGGTGGAACTTGATTCTGGAAATAAGATCAAGTGTTTCAGATCAGATAATGGAGGTGAATATACAAGTGATGAATTTGATGACTTCTGCAGAAAAGAAGGCATCAAAAGACAGTTCACAACAGTATACACTCCTCAACAAAATGGAGTGGCAGAGCGGATGAACAGAACTCTGTTAGAAAGAACACGAGCAATGTTGAGAGCTGCAGGGCTAGAAAAAGCTTTCTGGGCAGAAGCAGTCAATACCGCCTGTTATTTGGTGAATCGGGCTCCATCAACTGCAATTGAGTTGAAGACACCGATGGAAATGTGGACTGGTAAACCAGTTGATTATTCAAACCTCCATATATTTGGAAGTATTGTGTACGTAATGTACAATGCCCAAGAAATTTCAAAGTTGGATCCAAAATCCAGAAAATGTAAATTCTTGGGGTATGCTGATGGAGTAAAGGGGTATCGCTTGTGGGATCCCACTGCCCGCAAAGTGATTATCAGCAGGGATGTTATCTTTGTAGAAGATAAGCTACAAAGAAAAGAAGAAGATGATAGCACTGATAAAGAAAAGCCAGAGACTACACAGATACATGTTGAAAATGAGTTTGAACAGAGAGATTGTTCTGAAGCAGAACCAGAGCTCGAGGAATCAGAACCAGAGAATTCTGAAGCTCCAACAACTCGTCAATCAGATCGTGTGAGAAGACGCCCCAATTGGCACTCAGATTATGTTATAGAAGGTAATGTTGCATACTGCCTTTTAACGGAGGACGGTGAGCCATCATCATTCGAGGAGGCAATGAACAACTCAGATGCTTCGCAGTGGATGGCGGCAATGCAAGAAGAAATCGAAGCCCTTCATAAAAATAATACATGGGAACTTGTGCCACTACCACAAGGAAGGAAGCCAATTGGTAACAAATGGGTCTTCAAAATCAAGAGAAATGGTGACGATCAAGTGGAGAGGTATCGTGCAAGACTGGTGGTCAAAGGATATGCTCAGAAAGAAGGTATTGATTTCAATGAAATCTTTTCTCCTGTGGTTAGACTAACAACGGTTCGAGTTGTCCTGGCAATGTGTGCTACATTGAATTTACATCTAGAGCAGCTAGATGTTAAAACAGCTTTTCTTCATGGAGATCTTGAAGAAGAGATTTACATGCTCCAGCCTGAAGGTTTTGAAGAAAAAGAAAAGAAGAACTTGGTTTGCAGGTTGAACAAATCTCTGTACGGTTTAAAGCAGGCGCCGAGGTGTTGGTACAAGAGATTTGACTCCTTCATCATGAGCCTTGGATACAACAGACTTAATGCAGACCCTTGTGCTTACTTCAAGAGGTTTGGTGAAAACGAATTTGTTATATTGCTGTTGTATGTAGATGACATGTTGGTTGCAGGCCCCAACAAAGATCATATTAAAGAATTAAAGGCACGACTGGCTAGGGAATTTGAAATGAAGGACTTGGGACCAGCAAACAAGATTCTAGGGATGCAAATTCACCGAGACAGAAGTAGTAGGAAGATTTGGCTTTCACAAAAGAATTACTTGAAAAAGATCTTGTCACGATTCATCATGCAAGATTGTAAGCCAATTTTTACCCCTCTTCCTATTAACTTTAAATTATCCTCCAGTATGAGTCCTAGCAGTGAAGAAGAGAGGATGGAGATGTCTCGAGTACCGTATGCATCAGCAGTGGGAAGTTTAATGTTCGCTATGATTTGTACAAGACCAGACATTGCACAAGCAGTGGGAGTGGTTAGTCGGTACATGGCGAATCCAGGCAGAGAGCATTGGAATGCTGTGAAAAGGATCCTGAGATACATCAAAAGGACCTTAAATGTTGCATTATGTTACGGGGGATCAGACTTTCTTATCAGCGGGTATGTCGATTCTGACTATGCAGGAGATTTGGATAAAAGCAAATCTACAACAGGGTATGTGTTTACAATTGCTGGTGGAGCTGTAAGCTGGGCTTCAAAACTGCAATCAGTTGTGGCTACGTCAACAACGGAGGCAGAATATGTAGCAGCTACACAAGCCAGTAAAGAAGCAATATGGTTGAAAATGCTATTGGAGGAGCTCGGGCACAAACAAGAGAATGTCTCTTTGTTTTGTGACAGTCAGAGCGCCTTGCATCTTGCAAGGAATCCTGCTTTTCACTCAAGAACAAAACACATTCGGGTCCAATACCACTTCATTCGTGAGAAAGTGGAAGAAGGGACGATAGATATGCAGAAGATCCATACCGATGAAAACATAGCAGATTTCATGAAAAAAGCAATCAACACTGATAAGTTTACTTGGTGTCGATCCTCTTGTGGCTTGTTAGAGACGTAAGCAACATGGAAAGTACGAGTAGAAAGAATGGTGTGAAGATATGATTGTTCCAATCAAATCTTCAAGTGGGAGATTGTTGAAAGACAATGCACTTTCGGTGCATTATGGGTTAAAAGACAATGCACTTTCGGTGCATTATGGGTGTAATAATTTGGTTGAAAAAAGTGGAGTGGGATAATTAATTTTTGGTCCCTAAAGTTTAGGCTATTTACAAGTTTAGTCCCTAAAGCTCAACTATAAATAGCCTAGCCATTTGCCATTCTTATACATCCCAAATCATTCTAACATCCTCCCAATACTAGAGAAATTAGAGAGTTTTCATAGAGTTGTTTTCTCCTTTCTTATCAAGAGAGAATTGTCATTGTTTTCTCCTTGTTAGACTGAGAGAAGTTGTAATTCCTATTTTCTCATAGTGAAATTTTTCTACCTTGTCCGTGGTTTTTACCCTATATTATTTAGGGGTTTTTCACGTAAAATCTGTGTCTCTTTTATCTTCATTATTATTTTCTCAAATTATCAGTTGCGTTTTTGCTCTATCCGACAATCGTATTCCGCAACATGAATGATAAAAAAAATGATGCTAAAATAACTGAGTGACCAAAATAAAATTACAAAAAATTAAGTGTACTTTAAAAATCAAATCATAAGGATCGAAAGCCAAAGAAACAATTGAGTTGATATTCCAATTGACACGAAATTTCTTTACAAAAACAGGAAAAATAATTCATGCATTGCGGTGCAAACAAAAAAAATAATGTTTTCGTTTTAGGGGTTTTAAATTTAAAGGTTTAGAATTTAGCATTTATGGTTATAATTTATAATATTCGGTTAAAACTTAAATTTATAATAATATAGTTAGATATTTAAATTTTAACTTATAAACCCTAAATTCTAACAACCGCAATTAAATTCTAAATACATAACATCTTAAACTTTTAATCATAAATTAAATCTTTAAACTCTAAAATTTAACGGAAATATTTTATTTTTATTGCCCGTGCATGGTACATTCATCTAAAAAATACACGCAATACGTGTTTAAAACATGTAATTATCTTCAACCGCAAATTATACCGACCAAGTGACAACGCGTGTGTGAAAAACATGTTTACCAATGCTCAACAAAGAAAAGAAAAAAATAATTCAAAATTTCAACCGTAAAATTTGTCATTGTGTTTTTTAATATATAAATATATATTAATGAAAATTTTTAAAGTAATAATTAAAAAATTTAAATATTAGAAGGAGACTAATGAGATTTTTAAATTTTTTGAAACTTAAAAAAATAAACTTTTAAAATTTTAAGGTAACCATTCAAATATTTAAAGGATGAAATGATAAATTTTTATAATTTTAAGGGCTATAACTCCCGATGTCCCCAATAAGTTCCGCCGTTGGTTTTCGAAGTTGAATTATATGAAAAAAACATTGTTGGTTGATAAGAATATCACCAATCGCCTTCGTGATGTGACTTAAAGTTGAAATGAAATCCTCAATTAATATAAACTATTTTAAGTCATAAACAATAATTCTCTCCATTAACGGCAGTTTCCTGTTTAATGTTTTTTTTCCCTTCTAGTTTCACATAATTTTATTTTGATTAATTTGAATTGATCTGTGTCGTATATTTAATTTTAGTAAATCTGGTTTACAGTGAAATTTTCTACATACTTGCTTAAACAATATTAAACTGCTTATCACTTGGACCGACACTTAGGAGTGTTCAAACTTCGGTTAAAACCGAACTAACCGAACCGAAATTTTTTCGGTTAATCGGTCGGTTAATTTTAGGTTTGGTCGGTTAACGGTTAATGATTTTTTCAAACTTCGGTTATCGGTTAATTCGGTTCGAAATCGGTTAATTAACCGAATTAACCGATTTAACCGATTTTTTTATATATTATATATTTCATATATTTATTTTTAGTCACTGAATTTTTAAAAATTATAAAATAGTCATTAAATTTTTTAATATATTATAAAATGGTCATTAAACTTTATCAAATTAGTGCAAAATGATTTATCAATAATTTATAACGTGCAAGTTAATGACTATTTTGTAATAGTTCGATAAGTTTAATGGTTATTTTATAATTTTTGAAAGTTTAGTGACCAAAAAGATTATTTTAAAATAGTTTAGTGACCATTTGGGTGATTTACCCAAAATTTTCTAACAAATTTCGGTTAATTCGAAAACCGACCGAATTAACCGAACTTTTTTCGGTTCGGTTAAAAATTTTCAAAAATTTTCGGTTCGGTTAACGGTTAATATGAAAAAAATTTCGATTAATGAAATTTTGGAAGTTCGGTTCGGTCGGTTAACCGAACCGACCGATTGAACACCCCTACCGACACTATTAGTTGCTTATCACTTAAACTAACACCATTAGTTACTTATTACTTGGACCAACACCATTGGTTAATATAAACTCTTAAGTCATGAACAATAATTCTTTCCATTAACGGTAGTTTTCCTGTTTGATGTTTTTTCCCTTCTGGTTTCACGTAACTTTGCTTTGATTAATCTGAATTGATTTGCGTTGTACACCTGATTTTGATAAATGAGTTTTACAGTGGGATTTTTTTTGCATACTTGCTTAAACGATACTAAAATGCTTATCACTTGGACTAACATCATTGGTTGCTCATCACTTGGACTAATACCATTGGTTAATAATTTTGGTTACATCTTTTTTTTTTTGAATAGTTTAAAGGTGATTACAAGGTAATATCTTGTAGACAAAACAAATTGAACCCAAATCTCCTAAAATGAACATCATTCGTTTTTCCACTAAAATCACTTATTAAGTTCGGATACATCTTTATTAGATTTATAGGCTTATAGCTCAAAAAATATTACTATATATTTTTCTAAAAGAAATTACGGTAAATCTTCAAATTACTAATTAATTCTAATATAGTTATACGTTGAAATTCAATCTTTATCTTCAAGTTAATTATTATTTTCAATTTCATAATTAATTATATCTGCCACAAATTTGATAATTTCATATATTTATGCTGAGACTGAAAGAATGGCATAAACAAAATCAACTTAACATTAAAAAAAGGGAATACAATAGGCACATATGCCTTATTCAACTTGAACAAATACCACACAATGCTAGGATCTTTGCAACACATAACCCTAAAAACTTTTAGCACAAGTATCAGAAATAACCAAAGAAAACCCTATTCCAACTTCCAAAATGCAGTAATCGAAACAAAGACACGTTAATTTGCAACACCGTAATGAATAGTAAAGTAGAAGCAAACTTAGCACCGATCAGCATTTGAAGCCTGCAGGGACTTCCTTCTGGCATGCACTGAGGAGCAAGCTAAGAGTGACGGGGACGTTGAGGTTGATCCCCAGAACATTAGCTTTAATGGCGGTGCAAAGGCAAAGGGCAGCTTCCAAATCAGCCAAGCCTTGGACCAGAGCGCAGCATTGGCTCGTCGGAGGAGATCCCACCACGATGTTGACCAGTCCAAGCACGTCCGCACAAACGCCTAGCTTCAACGTGTCCTTAGGACAAGAAGCAGGCGTTGCCGGGGGAGGGCATGCCGGAGGCGGAATGGGTTTCGGCTTCGGTGGCTTGCATGAGTTACAAGCGGTGGTGAGTGATGAGTGGAAGAGAAGAGAGAGAACTATGAAGAGAGCATAGGTTTTGGTGGATGCCATTGCTGCTCGCGAAGTGACTGAAGAAATGCTCAAAAGAGATTCTGGTGTATTCACTGGAGAACCGGAAGAGGGTTTTTTAAAGCAAATTTGTGAGGCTGCTGAGCTGGGATGTGATTGAGTGGAAGAGAGGAGTAGTAGTTGGCTTTTTGTAAGCTTCTGGGGAGGAAACTTGTGAGTATCCTTTTTCTTTCTTTCATTTTTATAGCAATATTGCCTAACTGAGTTGAAGAAGATTCACCATACATCACTCAAAATGAAAATATATGCAGTTATATAGTTAAATCATCCATGGCCCCCCATCTTAACTTAGGGTAAAATTTTCTCTTTCATGCACTTCATATATATTTATAAATCATCATGCAATAAGTACTGCAGTCGACCAGCAGCACTGACAGGAATAAACCGAGGGGTGTTAGAGAGACAGTCGCACGGTCACGTCCTATAAAAATTTCAAACTCTCAAATAGTTTATGTATTTTCTATCAAGAATCTAAGTTCACACCCCTTAAATTTGTATTGTAACTCTCTAACAGGTAGCTCCCATGGCATAAAATTTTACTTCCGTCCCTAAGTGCCGGCAACTTTACCTGAAGTCGGTATGTAGCGTAGACTACTTCCTTTGCTATTATAGCAATCACCATATTATAAAATAAAATAAAAAAAACTCTAAACCTTAAAATAAAAACTCGAAAAACCCTATATGTGCAGATAAAAACCCATTGGTGAAGTATCCAAGAATGATTGTAAATGTCATGTAATTATTTTGTGATGGTTATTTAGGCAAATGAGTGGTAAGCAAAGGAAGCTAAAGTGTGATATCTTTTTTTAACCGAATGCATGGATTACAGCTTCTTGAGGATGGTGACAATGAACATGAATGATTTTTGTCTACTTGTGCTGTTTTCTGTCCAGTATTGGTTCATAATTTGTTTGCAATAATTGATATAGAAATAGTAGAACTGTATTGCAGCTCAACTCACATGCTATCAAATCTCATTGCCGGACAAATGATACATGCGAATGGTATGGTCATGATCGGCATCGATCATTCCATGCCAGTATGCCACCATATGCATGATTAGTACTATACGTTAACCCCATTCGATTTAGCCGAATGATGAGTATTAGTTCAGTTAACATCGTTATTATATTCCACACTTTTAAACGTTGTGGATTTAAATAAATTGTTTTTGATCCGAAGAAAAAGAAATTTATTAGAGCCAATCAAAGGTATACAAGTAGGCAAGGGGGAATGGATGGTCCCCAGCAAGTTCGGACCATGAGTTCTTTAGCAAACTTGGCAAGCCCGTCGGCTGTCTGGTTACATGATCTGGGAACGAAAGAAAAGAAGCAAGTATGGAAGATTTCAGCTTTGCGTCTAATGTCCTCTTCAATAGTCGAAGAGACCCATTCAGATAAGGACCCTGAGCGGAGCCTGTTAATGATTAACTAGTTGACTCTTTTTTAAATTAGACGATAATTAAGTAAATTTTTAATTGATACGAGTTTATCCGTACCCGTTTAAACCCGCTAATTTGCCACCTATATTCATATAGCTAATTGGCCTACCCTGTCTGCCATTATTTTTGCATGTGTCTTTTTGTATGTGTTCGTAAATTGTTTGCATATCTCACTTTGTTGATTAATTTGTTTGTTTGTCTATTATTAATTTCTTCATCATTCATATTGCTTAATGACTAATATCTAGTTATGCATCCAATAGGTAAAAAGTGCAAAGCTCTAGTCTCCCTTAATTACTTTTCATTTCAGTTAACTCTTAAGCTTATACACACACTGTACATGTGCATTTTTTTTCTACATACAAAACACTATATTTTTTAGTAAAAAGTTTTAATACACAAGCATGTTAAATTTAGGGTTTAAAGTTTAAGTTTAGGGTTTAAAGTTCAGGGGTTTATGTTGTAGGTTTATGGTTAGATTTTAAGATTTAAGTTTTAAGGCAAGGGCAATTCAAAAGTATGCAGTTTATTAAAACGAGATCCTTTAATTCAACTCATTGGAGGCCCTCTTTTTTTATATATATCTTGGTAAAAAATATTAGGAGTTAAAGTAATTTTTTATTTTTTTTCTTGTAATTTATTAAACCAAAATATTTTGTTTCTCCCTATAAACATTTAATTCAACTCATTTGGAGACCTTCTTTTTTTTGAGGCCCTGTGCGATCGCTCATCTCGCACATGTCCAGAACTCTCATTGTTTTAGGGTTTTAAGTTTATAATTTAGAACTTATATTTTTTTACACAATTTGTGTATCAAAATATAACCCTATTTTTATGTCAATCTTGTAACTTTTATTATCCCTTTCAAAAATATTTTTTTCTAATATTTAAACTTGGATTCTCTCCGTATTAATTTTATATGTTTGTATACCTTTGTATATTATTGATATTTTAGCACACAATTCTTTTGTAAAAAAATTTATACAATATCTAAACTATCCAAACTCCTACTTCACTCATAAATTAAAAGATAATATGTGCTTAAGCACACTCAAATATACATTTTCTTATGCGTTGCAAATCGCAATAACAACAGTGCTAACCGAGCTAATACTCAACTAAATTTTTTTAATTTTTTTGTTTTACACTAAAAATTTTAAATTAATATTACATGTTCACATCATGTCATAAAAATAGAATAAGATGGGTTCATTGGCTTTAGTATATTGTTTGGTGAGAGAGACATGTGATGTGAATTGTGATCCCTGAAGCAAGATATCAGTCCGACGACGTTTTGGCTCTAGAACCGACTATAAATAGTATATGAGTATATAGGCACATTGTAATGCAAAGGCATCTTGAAATATTTTTGTTGCAAAAGAACAAATAAAAATTTATTTAATATTTTTTTGCACTCATATTATATTTATCCATTTTAATATAAAATTTGAATCACGCATGATTTATGTTTGATGCCGAGATATTCATATATTTATCGGAATCAATCATTACACTTTTACAAATTATAATTATTCTTTTAATATTTTAGTGTAATTAAATTATAATATATATATATATATTTTATTTTTAATCATTTGAAAATATACATACGTCGTATAGATTACGCTGCTCAAATCCGTATCACCTAAGAAAAAAATTACATTCTTTGTTATTGGAATCACGCAATAAATTCAAATATAATTAATTGAACTTACATAAATAAATTAAAATATATATAGACAGTTCATGAAAATAGATTTTAATCAAATATACACGTATTAAAATATAAACTTGAAAACTCATTATTCTAGAATACTTATCCTTACCACTGAAGCAAGGTTTCCTCGAGGAAATTTTAGGGGATAACAATAGGTCGAATATATGCGAATTCTATAATATGCAAATAATGCAAATCTATTTTAATTTATTTTTTTATAAATCAAGGCATTACTATTAAATCTGAATTATCCGTTTAATTAGAAGACGGACCATTTTAATGGGAGTGTAAGCCCAAAGCCTGCTCTATAATATATTTATATATTGTTTCCGGTGAATGAAAGGACCTTTAAATGGAAAAGCCCAGTAAACCACACTTTTCGTACGGCTCTCCATATTCCAATCCGAACTTTGATTAAAGTAAAATAATATTTTTTTATACTATTTTGCATTAAAGTATTTATTTTACCTTTCGTCCAATAATATTAAACTACTAAACATAAACTCCTAAACCCTATACTCTAAACTAAGTTCCTAAACTCTAAAATTAACACGCTTGTAAAAATTAATGAATTTAGGTGTAAGAGTTTAGAATTTATAGACAATGGTTAGAATTTAGGGTTAGGGTAAGGGTTAGGATTTAAGTTTTATAGGTTGAGGTTTAAGTTTTAGAGTAAAACGTTGAAGATTTCAGTTTTAACCTATAAACCTTAAATTCTAACCCTATTCACGATCATTAAATTCTAGACTAATAGATATAAGCCCCTAAACCTTACACCCTAAATTAAGTGTCTAAACCTTAAAACTAACGCGCCAGTGTACCAAATAATTAATCATAATATTATAGTTTTAATGTTTTTAATACTAATATAATCTATCTTAATTTATATACACAATCAACCCGTACATTATATGGCTACAGTAATATAATCTATCTTAATTTATATACACAATCAACCCGTACATTATATGGCTACAGTAATTGGTCTGGATTAATTAAACATTGCGATTTCTTTTCATTTTACGGAAAATTTTGAACTTTTAAAGAGGGTTAAGTGGCAAATAAGTGCTCAAATTACACTAGTTTTTTTATATAGATGGCTAAAGTATTTTTCGGGCTAAATAAGTGTCTAACATTGTCAACGTTATTTAAATAGGTGTCAGCCGTCAACGTCTGTTAATTTTCACCATTAAATGACATGTGCCAGCTTTATAAAATTCTAAAATTATATTTAAAAATAAATAAGATTAATAAAACAAAATATTTTCTTTATTTCACAAATTAGCCCCAAAATTTGAAATCCCTAACATTCATGTAAAACCTATGTTTGATTTTGATATAACTAGATCTTTAAGGATCAATTTGAAAAACTTAAAATTGTTTTTATAAATCACTTAACAAGTTTTAAAACACTAACACTTTAAAACTGATTTGTAAAAATCAAACTCAAAATATTTTCTAAGTGTTCTAAGCCAAAACTATTGAAAAACGTCAAAGAGTATCGATACCCTTCCAGGTGTATCGATACCATTTTGCAAAACTTGGCTACTGGAGGAACACGTATCGATACGGCAAACCCTCGTATCGATACGCCCCTGTGTTAAAACTCAGAGTTTGAATAGCGTACCGATACGGCAAACCCCCGTATCGATACGGGCTTTATAATTTTTAAAGTATTTAAGTCGGTTTAAAAATATGACCGTTGGTGTCAGTTGGTTGGTAACCAAACTTTAAAAAGTCGTTGACCCGTATCGATACGCCTAACCCCCGTACCGATACGAGTTTAGACAGTGAGCTAAGTTCAGAAAATAGTATCGATACGACCCTTGCCGTTTCGATACCCAGTACCGATACGCTTACGCGCGTATCGATACCCCTTATTAAATGCACACAACGGCTCTTTCTTTTCTGAGACAGGTACCGATACTCTTTCCCGCGTACCGATACCGGTAGCTGCAGAAGTGCATTAATGGTGGTAAGAGAGGGTTCCAACGGCTCCATTTATGTCCCCAACCACCCAAACGGCTAGAAATCAATGAGGAGATATAAAAGAGACATCTAAAAGCTACAGCAACAACTATTGATCTTCAAGAAAACACTTATTCATCAAATCCAAGCAATTGTGCCAAAATTTCTATTTGTCTAGAAATCTCAATTGTAATCTTCATTCATATTTTGTCAAATTGGGTTGAGTGCTTGTATTGGGGCTATCATTTGTATTGAGAGATACCGTATTAGCCATCAAATTTCTTTGTTCACTTGTGTGAGGATTGGGTTGATTTTTGGGTAGAAAAATCAACCGAAATTGTAAAGGGTTGCCTCCTTGTCCTAGAAAAGGGGAAGAGCAATTTAGTGGAATTGTTGCAAATCCTTAGTGAAGCTAAGGTAGTGGATGTAGAGTTCATTTGGAACTTGAACCACTCTAAATCTCTTGTCCATCATTTTTAATTTGCAAATTTCCACCACACAACTTTAAATTTCCAATTCACCCCCCTCTTGGTCAATATCGATCTTGCGATCCACTCAACAATTCAAAATCCAAACCATGATTTGACTTGATTTCATCATCGATTGCCACACTGCCGCCCACAACATTCATCGCCAGACCATCACGAGTATTTATCCCATCACTTTATCACCGAAAATGGATTGGCGTCGTGCTAAACGCTGAAATCGTCGAATGGTTCATTCAAATAATTTACGACGAACGACGGTATAACGGGCGATGAACGATGTCTAAGTCGTTCGGCAAGGGGAGAGTGCTTCATTTCGTCGCCGAAAACGCGACAAACGTTGGTGATAGTGGCCAGATTTGGAGTTTAGAGATTTGGGGACTATTTTGAGATTATTAGAATTTTTAAAAATTCTGATTTATTGGTTAAAGAATAAAAAACAATGTTTAATACTGCCACGTATCATGCTTATATTGGTTAACGAAACTTTTTTTAACGGACAATCACAGCGGGCACTTATTTGAGTAACTATGAAAACGTTATGCAGCTATTTGGCCCGAAAAATACTTTATATACCTATATGGAAAAAAAAGTATACTTTAAGCTAGGGTGATAATGAGCCTGACCGGCTTGCGAGCTACTCGGGCTTGGCTCGGTCAAAGCTCGACTCGGCTCGAAACCTTAGCAAGCCGAGCCGAGCCTACCCAAGCTCGGCTCGAAAAGCTCGTGAACAGGCTCGGAATCTACATATGCACTAAAATAAATTATGTGTTTGTATTTTCTTTCTTTAGTTGGTTGTTGTTTGATTTTGTATTTTCTTTAATTATGTGTTTGTATTATAAGAATATTTATTGATTATTTGGATTAATCTAATTTTTGACACTTTTTTCCCTTTCCGGTCATTAATTTTCGTTTTAGTGTTGGTTATAAAATAGATTTTTAACGAATCTTTTATGAAAAAAACTATAGCAAAATTTTTAATTTCGAATCGAGCCGAGCCTGACGAACCTGAACCGAACTTGACGAGCTTCGAGCCCGAACCGAGCCCAATTACACTGTTTTAGGAATTTGAAATTCAGGTTGAAACCATATGTACAAACGTTAAGGTAGGAGTTTTGCCTCCTCCGAAACTAATTTTCTAATAAGATGCGATCTGACTGATAATTGAAATACATACAAACATAAAAGATTTCGAATTTACAAATAATTAGAATTTGATAACATCGTAAACAAGTGAGCGATAAATCCATACTTCTGGTTTTCATTTTTTTTATTTTCTTTTTAAATTTTGATATGGGGAATAAATTTCTAATTTCCAAGGTTTTCGATTTACAGAGTTTATTCCTTTCATTTTTCTGTTTTAATTTAATTTTACTCTTACAGTTTAACTCACACCTTTACATTTTACTTTTCTTCGACTTCTCTTTTATTGCTTACAATGCTCCAAGTTGGAATACATTTATCACACATCAAGTTGTAACTTAGTGTACATAGTAGCAAAATTTAGAGTAAGAGTTTAGAGGGAAGAGAATACAATTTTTAAGGAATTAGAGGTTTTTAAATGAAAATTTTCAAAAAATTTGAGAGTTCAAGTAAAATTTTTAATAATTTTGTGAATTTTTAATAATTTTGTGAATTTTTAATAATATTAAGGGGCCAAGTTATTTTTTTAAAAAAATTTAAGGGTAAAATTCAAAATTTTCAACTTTTTTTTTATGGCCATGGCCCTTCTAGTCACATAAAAGGTTCTGCCACGGAATATACATCACATGTGGCATGGCTTTTAACATTTAATTAATGAAATGTCCTAATTAATATAACATCAATAGTTTAGGATGACATTAAAATACTATACAACATAAATATTAGCTTTTTTAATGGTGTTAAGGTGTTTATAATATACTATTTAATATATATATATATAATCTTTTGAAAATGTCTACACTGTACAAACAAATCGATTTGAACGGAATATCTTATAATAAGTCTATTTATTTTTTTAAAGTACTTATTCATTTTATGATGTATGTTGGAGATTTTTGACTCTCATTTTTAATAATATCGTCTACAAAATTTTAATTTATATTTTTTTATCAGGAGAATAATATGTTTTATTATTGCACTACACTCTTATAGCTAGTTTATGAAATATTATTTAAATATGCTCCACGTCAAATATGAAAATTTAATTAATTTTTTTAAGCTCGATAACCAATTTAAAATCTGACCTATTTATAGGGAATGTTTGGTGTAATTTACCCTTTGAAAATGGATTAACCTTTTCGTTGACTCAGAGATTATTTAAGTTAATAGATTTTTTTCCCCGAAACAAACGTGAAAAGGAAAAATCAATCAGTTTCTGATTACTAATTAGAAGAAAAAAGAAACAGAAAGATGAAGAAGAATTGAAAAGAAATTCCAAGATTGGAGGCCAAAGGCTACTCTGTCTTTTATATACATCGGCGGAAGCGATCTATAGGGAGAGTTTGGACTTCAGATGGCGATATTGTACGCGATGGTGTCGCGTGGATCGGTGGTGCTGGCGGAGTTCACGGCGGCGTCCACTAACGCCAGCGCCATCACCAGGCAAATTCTAGACAAAATACCGGGTGAAAACGACATTAACGTCTCGTATTCACAAGATCGATACATCTTCCACGTGAAACGCACAGATGGAGTCACCGTTCTTTGTATGGCTGATGAAAGTGCCGGAAGTAAGTCAATTCCGTATTTCAGTTTATGTTTTTCTTAAAAGTGAACTTGTATTTGATTGATGCGGCATTCTTATGTTTCAATTTCAATTGCTTTGTATTGTATTTATCATTTATTTGTTTCCGAGTTAAAAGGGAGATTAGTAGAGATGATTATAGTCAATTTTGAAGAATGTTGAACCTTCATGCTTGTTTGACAATCTAAGGTTTATTTAAAAGTTTGGAAGTTCCGTAAGTGCCATGTTCTGTGAAGTTATCGCTCTTCTTCTGCTTTTGAATGATTACTTCCCTTTTACTGTTTCTTGAAAGATGAGTTGCAGACAGAAATTTATATGTTCTTCAGTAACATTCCAAGGATTTTTCACGAATCAAATTGAGAATTTATAATTGCAATTGCTTTGTGTTGTGTCTCTTCTTTGTTAAATACTCTTTGGTCATGATATTTGTTAATTGTAAATTGTTTAGGTCATGGTTGATGTGTTTATCTTTTTTTTTCAGGGCGAATTCCTTTTACATTTCTTGAAGACATTCACCAGAGATTTGTTAGGACTTACGGCCGAGCGGTATTATCGGCCCGCCCTTATGGCATGAATGATGAATTTTCGAGGGTTTTGAGCCAGCAAATGGAATATTACTCCAACGATCCTAATGCTGATAGGATAAATCGATTAAAAGGTGAAATGAGTCAGGTAGGTTTGAATGCTTGGAAATTGGAATCAGGTTATGAGTAATAGTATTATATTTCTTCTAGTTTCGCATTGGCCGGTCCCTTTCCTATCCAACCTTCGAATCGTTTATGATTTGCGTTTGAATGCATAAGCACGAGCTTCTACCTTCTTTAAAAATTAACTAATTTGCTATTCAGATCACATAGAATATGAGTTTTTTTCATTTGATCTATTTGTCAACTGTTTAGCCATTTGTATCCTAGGGGAGAACCCTTCATGTTATTGTACATGGATGGCTGGATTATGGCCTTTTTGTTTGAAGGTCATTTCAAATCAGTTGTTTTTTACTTTTTCTGAACATTGGCCTAATGTGCTAATTGTATTCTAACAGGTGAGAAATGTTATGATAGAGAATATCGACAAAGTCTTAGAGAGAGGTGATCGCTTAGAATTGCTGGTTGACAAAACTGCTAATATGCAAGGGAATACCTTTCGCTTCAGAAAGCAAACTCGTCGTTTTAGAAACACAGTATGGTGGAGAAATGTCAAGCTTACGTACGCTTTCTGAACTTCAACCCCCTTTGTTTTCGTATATTTGCATGCACTGCAGTATGTTTGGAAATGAAATTTTACAAGAAGACCAGCATAATTTTGAACTAAACAGTTAGCTTCATTTGTAAATTTGCTCCTTGAAATAAAAGATACACTAGGATGAATGAATTTATCTCTTGCTTGCTTTGCTCACCGCAGGGTTGCTCTGATCATCCTGCTCCTAGTTATTGTTTATGTCGTGCTGGCTTTTGTTTGCGACGGCATCACACTACCTTCCTGCCTAAAATGATGTCGAAAGGTTTGAGATTTGACCAACTTCCGCACCCCCACGCCCCCTTTCCTTTCCTCGTGTTTCTGTTTTTCTTTCTGTGGTCTTTAATCTCTGCTTTTTAAGGTAGCATATACGAGATCATTCTGTTTCGACTTTGCCTGCAGTGAGATGTATTTTCATTTTTATTATTCAACGTGAAAGAGCTATAACTTTCGCGTCGCGCTCGTGTTAACCATGTTTCTCCATGTAACTTAAACTTGGTTGGTCATTTTCTTTCAAAGATATGGCTTGATGCCTCAAAATTTATGTAAAGTTAAACTATATAAATGATTTGTGAAAAGTCTTTATTTATATCTCTTCATTGGTATCGTCAAGTTGTGTTCTTCAAGTTATTCACGCCCCAACTGCTTGATATGGCCTTTGTAGCTCTGCTTATGAAAATCTGCTGAAGCCATTTTCTTTAATTTTGATTTTCTGACTTTCTAATGTTATTATTATGGGACCATTCAGATTAACTCGCTGAATACTTAAAATTTCACCAATAATTAATGAAATTATTTATTTATTTGCATGTATACGTGGTGTTAAGTCATATATTATGAATGTGAAAATGGTAGTTAAAAGTTTGTCACAAATGTTGCATCTGTTCTATGCCTACAAGTGTACTACTTCGTGCCCTTATTTTATTATTAATGACGGCACTATAGGCAATTTTAGGATTTTGGGTTACGGATTTCAGATTATTTGAGGGGTTTTTTTAATTTATTATTAATTTTTTACCTTTAAAAGAATATATAATATGTTATGTTTTGATTGGATAACAGTTTTTTTAAATAGTCGTTAATGAACAAACATTTAAAATTAATAAAAAAACGTTAGCCACTTAATGTTAAAAATATATAATTTGAATACTTATTTTGTATTACGCCTTAATTAAACCACCCTTACTAACTATTAGGGGTGACAATCGGGTGGAGAATAATTGAAAATTGTGGAGATTCGAACCGACGTGTATGGGGAATAGACGAAATTTTCACCCACGGGGACAGAGACGGGAGAAGTTTTATCACCGAATATCAAATGGGGGTTGCTATATCCCAACCGTGAAGATAACCGAGCCGTACCCGTATAGATCACCGTGAGGATCTCAAAAAGTATTAGTAGGAGACCCCTAATATTTTTACAAAATTAGATGACCATAAGGGTAATTTATCAATTTTTCAACAAAAATCTAATCTCATAGTATGTGTATGGTTAGCCGGAGTAAGTTTGAAAATTCTTCGTAAATTTCAAAAAAGCAATTAGAAATTGGTCTTTACATTATTGTAAACGTGATTCTATCTAATTTTGTTTGAAATATACGGTGATTGATTTCGCTGTGTATTTTAAAAAATATGAATATTTGAACGTTGAAATGCCATAAAAATCACAAAAAATTGTACAAGATAAATTAGGTGGTGAGCCTTACATTTCTATAATCATACAGAAGAAAAATGGCAGTGACTTCAGAAATTTGATTTCGATTTATATAGTAAGAGTTATACTTTTTGAGTGATCAAATGTTATAAGAAAAAAAAAAACAATGACAATGACTTTAGAAATTTGCCATAATTCTTACGAGTAAAATTAGAAGAGATAATTTATATGGTTGGAAAGATGATCGAATCTAGTTCTTTTTAAAACAAATTAATCATGATATAAAACTATAGATTACTAGTTATATAGTTTCGTTTAAAAGTAGTGCAAACTGTCATGTTTCAATAGTTAATATTTTAATCATGTTTTATAGCTTTGAAATAATTTGTTTGTTGTTGATAAAAATAAATTTATCATTTATATTTAAAAGATAACTATGAAGACGAGACAATTTCCAAAACGTTTAATGAAAATTTTCTGAAACTATATTCGTAAATATTAAAAATAGAGTGAAGAATGCAAAATCGTCTACAATCTGCGCAATTGATACTCATACCAATTACCATATATGTCATGGTTAATATGTTTATCGAGTATAATATGATACAATAAAACCATCAAAAGAAACATTTGGACAATTGAATGCAAAATTTACAATTGAAAGAAAGATCCTGGCCGTTGATCACATAAGATGTGAGGATATTGAGGGGGGATGGGTCCCGGAAGTTATCGAAACGATGACACGTTGCCCAATGGACACGAATCATTCCTCGGTTACGTGCATTCTTTGTGTGCTCATGGACCTACGGAAATCCTCTTCAGCTGCACCGCAGTGGATAATCCATTAACATTCGATGAAACGCAGCGTACAGGGAAGGAAGAAGAAAAAAGGGGGAAGGTCAAAGGTACAGCGGGGTGCAGGTTAAAGTATGGTGCACCCCTCTCTTACCTTCGAAACATACCACATACAAAGCGCCCCTCTTTTCCTTTCTATTAAAGCACAGAAGAAAAAGAGAGAGAGAGAGAGAGCCTAAAACCAGAGCTTCAAAGGTATAAAACCAGAGAATATAAAACCAAAGGAAAAACCAAAGGACAAAAAAAAAGGTGAAAAGGGAGCAATGAAGCAGGGCACGCCTGAGGCAGTCTCCTCCTCGTCGAGCTTAACAGATCAATCACAACCCGCCACCTCAGCATCGGTATCCGATAACAACAACAATATCAAACCCTTGGCTTCGATATCGGCGGCGGATGACTTAGCTGGAGTGGGCTTAAGAGACGGCAGCGGTGGAGCCCAGGAAACCGTAACCGTCGATCGGCGAGGGGAATACTCGGCCGTTTGTAGGTGGACGGTTCATAATTTCCCGAGAGTGAAAGCTAGGGCACTATGGAGTAAGTACTTCGAGGTAGGCGGTTATGATTGCCGTTTATTGGTGTATCCGAAGGGGGACTCCCAGGCTCTGCCGGGTTACATATCGGTTTATCTCCAAATCATGGATCCGCGGGGCACGTCGTCATCCAAATGGGACTGCTTCGCTAGCTACAGATTGGCCATCGTCAACCTAACTGATGATTCCAAGTCCATTCATCGCGATTCCTGGCATCGGTTCTCTAGCAAGAAGAAATCTCACGGTTGGTGTGATTTCACTCCTTCTTCTACTGTTTTCGACTCTAAATTAGGTTACCTTTTCAACAACGATGCCGTTTTGATCACCGCCGATATCTTAATCTTGAATGAAACCGTTAATTTCACTCGTGATACTAACGAGGTTCAATCCTCATTGTCTTCTATGATATCCTCATCGGTTGTTTCCAGTCCCGTTTCCGATGTTTTGAGTGGTAAATTCACTTGGAGAGTGCGTAACTTTAGCTTGTTTAAAGACATGATTAAGACACAGAAGATAATGAGCCCGGTTTTCCCTGCTGGGGAGTGTAATCTGAGGATTAGTGTGTATCAAAGCTCGGTTAACGGGCATGAGTATTTGTCTATGTGTTTGGAGAGCAAGGATACTGATAAAACGGTTGCTTCCGATAGGAGTTGTTGGTGTTTGTTTAGAATGTCAGTGCTGAATCAGAAACCAGGGTCAAATCATATGCATAGGGACTCTTATGGGAGGTTTGCAGCTGACAATAAGAGTGGGGATAACACAAGTTTGGGGTGGAATGACTACATGAAAATGTCAGATTTTGTTGGGTCCGAGTCAGGGTTCTTGGTAGATGATACTGCAGTATTTAGCACTTCGTTTCATGTGATCAAGGAGTTTAGTAGTTTCTCCAAGAATGGCGGGTTGATTGCTGGGAGGAGCGGGAGTGGTGCAAGGAAGTCTGATGGGCATGTGGGAAAATTTACTTGGAGGATTGAGAATTTTACAAGGCTGAAAGATCTTCTGAAGAAGAGGAAGATAACAGGTCTTTGCATCAAGAGCAGAAGATTTCAGATTGGAAATTGGGATTGTCGCCTCATTGTTTATCCTCGAGGTATGTAAGAGTCATTGCAATTCTTTAGTAATGAACTGGACTTGCGATCATTTTCTACAGACAAACTTAGCATGTTTTTTCAAGTTTAAGGAAGTTATACGGTGGTTGAAAATGGTTGCATGCTTAAGGTAGTTGTTAGCCTAGTAAGTTTTGTTTTGTTTTGAATCCAATGGGTTATGGATTAGCTCGTCATCCATGTCTTTCTCTCTAAATTCATACTAAGGGTCTTGAAAATGGTTTTTGATTTAATAGCTCCTTGCTTAAGTCTCCTTTAGGGGAATCGGAAATGGTTACAGATTTTTCTAGTTGTCAGTACTTGTAGGGCAGCTATTTGTCACCTTTATACTCATAATCTTGTAATGCAAAATCATTTGAATTTCTTATTTTGTTGTGCCTCTGGAGCAAAAACTATATATTTACCTTTGTAATCTGGTTAACAATCAGTCTTATCATCCTTGCATCTGAAGCAAGGGAGCTTGGTCTGATAGTCTCTAAATTGTATATTGGAAGTGAACTGATTGAAACTTTCTATGGGCTTGTTGGGATCAGGGCAGTCTCAGCCACCGTGCCACCTTTCTGTGTTTCTTGAGGTTACAGATTCGCGAAATACTTCTAGTGACTGGAGCTGTTTTGTGAGTCATCGGTTGTCAGTTATGAATCAAAAGGTGGAGGAGAAGTCAGTTACAAAAGAATCTCAGAACCGCTACTCTAAAGCTGCCAAAGACTGGGGCTGGCGTGAGTTTGTGACACTCACCAGCCTCTTTGATCAGGATTCTGGATTTCTTGTTCAGGATACTGTTGTGTTTTCTGCTGAGGTTCTTATACTGAAAGAGACATCAATAATGCAGGATTTAACTGGTCAGGATACCGAGTCAGCAAATACTGCTTCCCAGATAGGAAGTGTTGGAAAGAGAAGTGCATTTACTTGGAAGGTGGAGAACTTCTTATCTTTCAAGGAAATAATGGAAAATCGCAAAATTTTTAGCAAATTTTTTCAAGCTGGTGGATGTGAGCTTCGAATTGGTAGGTGATTATTTCCTGTCAATTCTCCTCTGAATATGTCCCTGTAACTGTTTCTGTTGACTAATTGATTGTTTTTCATGATGCACAGGCGTATACGAGTCCTTTGACACTATATGTATATACTTAGAGAGCGATCAGTCAGTTGGTAGTGATCCAGACAAAAACTTCTGGGTTAGATACAGAATGGCCATAATGAATCAAAAGAATCCGTCCAAGACTGTCTGGAAAGAATCTTCAATTTGTACAAAGACATGGAATAATTCTGTTTTGCAATTCATGAAGGTATCAGATATGTTAGAAGCAGATGCAGGGTTCCTCTTGCGTGATGCCGTTGTTTTTGTTTGTGAAATATTGGATTGCTGCCCTTGGTTTGAGTTTTCAGACCTTGAGGTTAGTCACATTTGGATCTCTACCATTTATGTGTTGTTTACTATTCACATTAATAAGTTTTGTTTATTTTGGGTTTTCAGAATTAGATGTTAGTATTTTGGGCTTTCTCTTTATATGTAATCCATTTTTTTTATCAAGGCACTTATGGTAGAGAAAGGATATATATATATTTCCACTGCATGCCCTATTAAAGGGTTTATGAATTGCCTTGAATGTCTGTATAAACTTGATAATTACCCAAATATTGGTCTGATTCTGCTGAATCTCTCTCTTGCATGCAATGTTCTCTTTTGTTCCCAATTCCCATGCTGAATACTTCCATTGAACCTCGAAGGAACTAGTAAAAGCCACCATAAGCTTACCCATGATATCCTTTTCTTTCTTATGTGGAATGGGATTTATTTTCTTAGTATATTCGTAAAGAGCTTTTTGATTTTTATCCTCTCCACTTTGCCAGGTATTGGCTTCTGAGGATGATCAGGATGCTCTCACTACTGATCCAGATGAACTCATTGCTTCTGAAGACAGTGAAGGAATAAGTGGGGATGAAGAAGATATATTTAGAAACCTTCTTTCCCGAGCTGGATTTCACCTTACCTATGGAGATAACCCATCACAGCCGCAGATCACTTTACGAGAGAAGCTTCTGATGGATGCTGGGGCAATTGCTGGTTTTCTGACTGGACTTCGTGTTTACCTTGATGACCCAGCCAAAGTAAAACGTTTGTTACTTCCAACAAAGCTTTCTGGTAGTGGTGATGGGAAGAAGGTTTCAAAGACAGATGAATCTTCACCGAGTTTGATGAATTTGCTGATGGGTGTTAAAGTTTTGCAGCAAGCAATTATTGATCTGCTCTTGGATATAATGGTTGAATGTTGCCAACCATCTGAAGGAGGTGCTGATTCGTCTGATGCAAATTTAAAACCTTTTGATGGTGGCGAAGCTGCTAGCGCACGTCATTGCGAACGGGAGAATGGAGCTGCGGAATCTGCTCAATTTCCTATGTATGAAAGAGTTGATTCTTGTTTGAATGATGGTAGTACTGCCTCTGCTGTACAAAGTTCTGACATGAATGGGATTGATATATCTGGAAAAGCTGTTCGTGGTCATCCTACTTCTCCACCAGAAACCTCTGCTGGGAGTTCTTTGGAGAATTCCTCGCTACGCTCTAAGGTAAATTTTGGAAATAAAATTGACCCACTTGATTAGTAATCATCTATTGACTACTCGAATTATTTTAATTTCCAGACTAAGTGCTCGGAGCAATCTGAGGAGCTTTTAGGGTTGATTGTCAATTCATTGAGAGCCCTAGATGGAGCTGTTCCACAAGGCTGTCCCGAGCCCAGGCGGAGGCCCCAGTCTGCACAAAAGATTGCTCTTGTATTGGATAAAGCTCCTAAGCGTCTGCAACCTGACCTAGTTTCCTTGGTGCCTAAATTGGTAGAACATTCAGAGCACCCATTGGCTGCTTATGCTCTTCTTGATCGACTTCAAAAGCCAGATGCTGAGCCTGCTTTGCGATTACCTGTAATATTGTCTTTGTAGCTGACTTCTTTTTTTTCCCCTTAAGTGTTATTTGTGGGTTGTCAGTGTCACTAGGATGCACTTTAGGAAAATGAGGGAGTTTCTTAACATTTGCCTCAAATTTGTATGTATTATTGTTTCCACTCATGTTTTCTGTCTACAAAATTCATATGTTTACGTTAATATGTTAATATTGATTATTCTATTTCAGGTTTTTGGAGCCCTCGGTCAACTAGAATGCGACAGCGAAGTGTGGGAACATGTCTTATTTCAGTGTTTTGAGCTCTTGGCCGATTCCAATGATGAACCTCTGGTTGCAACCATAGATTTCATCTTTAAAGCTGCATCACAATGCCATCATCTTCCAGAAGCAGTATGGTTTGCTTTCTTCTGTCATCGATTTATTCAGCATATCAACATTATTTTTGGAAGCATATATAACTACTTCTGTTTTCCTCTGTAGGTTAGATCTGTTCGTGTTAGGCTAAAGAACTTGAGCCTAGAGGTGTCTCCTTGTGTTCTTGATTTTTTAAGTAAAACTGTAAATAGCTGGGGTGACGTTGCAGAGACCATACTAAGAGATATTGATTGTGATGATGATTTCGTTGGAAATTGCCCAGTGATGCCCTCTGGATTCTTCTTGTTTGGTGAAAATGGATCTCCTCCTAAAAGATTGAGTGTGCTGGATGAGCAAGCTATTTGTGACGGTCAGCATTTTTCTGACATTTATGTCCTGATTGAGATGCTATCCATACCTTGCCTTGCTGTTGAAGCTTCTCAAACATTTGAGAGAGCTGTGGCCCGAGGAGCCTTTGTGGCTCAGTTAATAGCCATGGTTTTGGAAAGGCGTCTAGCCCATGGACTCGATTGTAATGCCAGATATGTTGCAGAAAGCTTTCGGCATGGGGATGCTGTAATAGAGGGAGAGGCCAGTGAACAGTTTAGTGTTCAACAGGATGATTTCACTTCACTTCTGGGTCTTGCTGAGACATTGGCTCTCTCTAACGACCTTCGTGTCAGGGGCTTTGTGAAGATGCTTTATACAATATTATTTAAGTGGTATATCGATGAGTCCTACCGAGTGAGGTTGCTGAAGCGACTTGTTGATTGCGCCACAAGCACTTCAGAAAATAGTCGTGAAGTAGACTTGGATTTTGATATTTTGGTTACTTTGGTTTCTGAGGAGCAAGAAATTGTTAGACCTGTTCTGAGCATGATGCTGGAAGTTGCTGAGCTTGCAAACATTGATCGAGCATCACTTAGGCACCAGTTATGCGCTAGTGAAGATGCGATCATCCGCATGCGTGAAGAGACAAAAGTTGGAATTTCTAACATGGCCAAGGAAAAAGCTGCTTTATCCCAGAAATTAAGTGAATCTGAAGCCACAAATAACCGACTTAAGGTAATCTTAAACTAATGATATGGTTTTTTTTGAAAGGTTAATGATAAGTTTTATGATTCAGGAAGTTCTTAAAATTAACCTGTTTTACAATTTGACAGTCCGAAATGAAGGTTGACATGGATCGCTTTGCTCGGGAAAAGAAGGAACTTTCTGAGCAATTACACGAGGTTGAGAGTCAGCTTGAGTGGCTCCGCTCAGAGAGGGATGATGAAATTGTAAAACTCACTGCTGAGAAAAAAGCACTTAAAGATCGTCTTCATGATGCAGAGGCACAGCTCTCCCACTTGAAGTCTCGGAAACGTGATGAGTTGAAGGTACTTGTGATGATAAATGTGTTCCCTCTTTGCTATTGTTGCTGTTTTTTGTTGACTGCTGTTCTCTATCTGACAAGTTTTGTGATGTGACAGAGGGTAGTAAAGGAGAAGAATGCTCTTGCTGAAAGATTGAAGAGTGCTGAAGCTGCACAGAAAAGATTTGATGAAGAATTAAAACGGTATGCCACAGAGAATGTGAGTCGAGAAGAAATCCGCCAGTCGCTTGAGGATGAGGTACGCAGATTGACACAAACGGTAGGGCAAACCGAAGGTGAAAAGCGGGAAAAGGAAGAGCAGGTTGCTAGGTGTGAAGCATATATTGATGGCATGGAATCAAAGTTGCAGGCGTGCCAGGTTTTTTCCTCGCCATGCATACTGCCTTTTCTATTTCGTAATCATGATCTGGGAGGTCTCGTCTGTTTAATCAGGACCTAGTGAAAAAGGGATTGGGTATCATTGAACTTGTCCTATGGGGGCTCCCATGGGAAGTCGCGAGCTTAGGAAATGTAATCCGGTTTTCTCATTTGTGTCGATTGTTGTGCAGCAATACATTCACACCCTCGAAGCCTCACTTCAAGAAGAAATGTCACGACATGCCCCGCTCTATGGTGCTGGTTTGGAAGCTCTGTCCATGAAAGAGTTGGAAACATTGTCAAGGATTCACGAGGAAGGGCTGAGGCAAATCCACGGCATCCAGCAGCGTAAAGGCAGTCCTGGTGGCAGTCCACTTCTGAGCCCGCATACAATGCCACACAATCACGGGTTATACCCTACAACTCCACCACCACCAATGGCTGTTGGTCTGCCGGCTTCTCTCATCCCCAACGGTGTAGGGACACACAGCAATGGGCATGTGAACGGGGCGGTTGGGCCTTGGTTTAACCATGCTTGACTTGTAGGGCAACAAGTTACCCCCCTTAGAGCTGGTTAACATCTCAATTAGACCGAGATGCCCCTTCCCCTTTTGAATTTCCTTGTTTTTTTTGTTTCCTTTGGGTATTTGTTGACTGTTGGATCAGAGGTGTGTGGAGAAAGAAACAATAAGAGAGAAAGGATCCCTTTCCCACGTCCGGCAGAACTAACAGTTGGAAATGCCTTTTATTTACTTCTTTGCTTCCATTTTTATAGAAGAAAAAAGAGTTAATTAGAGGCCTTTGAAATGGGGTTTTTGTTAATTAAGATTCTCTATGCAAATGCATGCTTGTTTGTGTTTTTTATTGTAAATAAAATTATTAAATCAAATATAAATAGTTAAAGTTGGAATTAGTGACATGTGTTATCACCCAATTGAATAATTAATTAATTTTTTAAACTAAAATTAGGACTAAATTGATAAAATATATAAATAATGAAGACTAAATGTGTAATTAATACAAAAATTTAATAGCCACGTTACCCTCTTCGTTATGTTTTAGTGGTAGGTGCTTAATTGATACCATTTAAATATTAGATAAATATTTTATACACATGCGGTGAAAACTGAAAGTTTCAACAAGTGCCTTGGTTTTAGGGTATATGGAGTTAGTTTAAGGTATATGGTTTAGGGGTTTAGGTGTAGAGGGTTAGAATTTAGGGATAGTTGTTTCAATTTAAGGTTTAGGGTTATAATTTAAGGTTTATAGGTTAAAATCTAAATTCTTACCATATTATCCTAAAAACTAAACTATAACCTATAAACCCTAAATTATAACCCTAAGCCTTAAATTGAAATAACTATCCCTAAATTCTAAACCTCTACACCTAAACCCCTAAACTATATACTTTAAACTAACTCCCTATACCCTAAAACTAAAGCGCTTGTGGAAATTGAAAGTTTCCACCGTCAGTGTATAGGATATTAATTTATATATATGTGGTCTTATTACTAAAATTAAAAATATAATGATTATATCAACACCGACTCTATGGTTAAGTGATCATTTAAGTACTTTACTCGTAAATAAAATGTACTAATTTTATACAGAAGTTTAACTCAACCTACAAATTCCTCTATTTTTTATTACATGACATCACGAGAGTGTACCAAACTAGAAAAGATAAAAATATTAAGGAAAATACTTTGATGCACAAGCTTGTGTAAACTTTAGTTTATACAAGCCCTTTAATTTTAGGGTTTAGGGTTTAAGATTTTAGGTTAGGGTTTAGGGGTTTAGTATGTAGGGTATATAATTTAAGGTTTATGGTTAGAATTTAGAGTTTAGGGTTTAGGGCTTAGGGTTTAGGTTTTAGGTTGCTAGGGTTTGAGATTTAAATTTTAAATTTTATAAAAGGGTTGTGTAAAAAAAATTTACACAGCTTGTGCATCAAAATAAAACCCAAATATTAAAGACCAATATGATCAAATTTAAATATTTAATTGAGGCGAGGAAATTAATGTCTATTTGGTGATCAACACCTAAGAAAGAGACAGACTAAGGAATCCAACGGTATTAGTTCTAGCTGTTATCCATTACTCCAAGACCGACAGTCACTTTATCTCTTACCTCAAGCACTTTAATTTGAACCATATTCTGGATAATAATTAATAATATCTCCAAAACCCTAATTTAAACCCCCAAAATGTCAAAACCTAATTCAGTGTTTTAATTTTATCTCTTCAATTGGGGTCCCTTTCTTTAGATTTCTCGCTTCTCCGTCTACGATATGTCAAAGGTTACACTAGCGGAAAGTCTACCCACAAACGGCGCCGTTCTCGGCAGTTCCGTCGGCTTTGCACTGCAATCTATGGTTGTCGAGACCGCCATTGTTGCTACAAAGTCTGTCGTATGGTTGCTCATGATGGTAAAATTCTCTTTCCCTTCTAATTTACCTTAAATTTCGAATTTGCATATTTTTTTGAGAGAATGGTTTGAGGAATCTGCTTTATAAGGATTTGCTATTTTCCTTGAATTTGTTGGGAAATTGACAAATTTTCCGTGATAATTTGTTTAAATTATTCAAGAAACTAGAAGTTTACCATTTTTAGCTTCAATGCAACTTATCTTTTTAATAATATTTTTCAATGCTAGAAATTTTGTTACTTTTCCCAGCAGCTTGTCTAGAGTATTTTGGTTCTCATATTTTATTAATTTAGTGGTATAATGGGATGTCAAAGAAGAACTTAATTGGGATGTTTATAGGGGAAAAGACTGTAAAATGGCAGTTTTAGTGTGTTGATTGGATTATCCTTGTTTATCTGTTACTTGGTGTATAAGTATTTTTGTAATTCATGTGGCAAAGGGTAATTTCGGGTTTCGGATTCCTGAAGTCATGTCCTTTTGGAAAGTGATTTGCTTGCTTAAACTCATTGCTCACAAACTGCACTCCAAAAACATTGTTTTGCTGCTCAGCATGTGTTGGGTGTTTTTTCTCCAGATGGGAACTCTGCCTAATGGAATCGATGTCTTCAATCAAGGGCCCGAAGCATATGCAGGGTTAGATGCATTAATTGTTTTGCTCGACTCTTTCTTGTTCTTCTGCGGAATGGGAAAAAATGTGAACTTTCTTTTGTAGGTTTCCGCTTGCTCAGCTTATCGCGAGGACTAAACGTGGACCTGAGAACAAGGATGCCAGTGACACCGAGGACGACGATGACGAGGATGAAGATGAAGCAGCGGATGATCAAGATGAAGATGGAGGTGAGGAGGAAGATGAATCTGGTGAAGAGGAAGATGATCCTGAGGATGAACCTCAGGCCAATGGGGATGCTGGCAGTGGAGATGAGGATGACGACGATGATGACGACGACGATGAGGGTGAGGAAGATGAAGAGGAAGAGGAGGAAGAAGATGAGGATGAAGAAGAGCTTCAGCCACCAGCTAAAAAGCGGAAATGAGCTCGGATCTTTCCTCTTGTTTTTTTACTTTGCCTTGCTGAGGTTAGGGGTATGGTGTAGTGGGAACTTATGGTGGGTGTCTGTCTAAATTAGACTAGAGAAGATTGTGACATTTCTGCAAATCAGACACGTTTAATGTTTCCTTGTATGCAATTCTGGTATCATTATATAAGCTCTGCTTCATTCTTCTCATTTGATGTTAACATAATGTAACTATGAAGTGATTACCCTTTTGATCCAATCGTCAAATGTCTCGATACATTGCGCTTGGCTTGCAGATTAGCAGAGCATTTATTCTGGTCCTCTCCTCACCGGTGTCTGCAAATTGTTTCATTGGCTCTCATTCTCTCTCTGTGCAGTCAAGCGTGAGGAGACCATTTTAGATGGAGCAAAAGCTTTCTCACCTTCGTCGGGGTTTTTGCTTCGGATTTCTTCAATGTTATGATGACAAAAGGGTTCGCCTTCCCGAAAAAATCAACTGCCGGCAAGTCTTCAGCTGCTGTAACTGTTACTGATTGTACTCCTCTGCAGTTTTAAGGGTCCTCTCCAATGATGTCAATGGGAGTTAACTGGGTTCTAAAAGCTGCTCTCTGTGCAAAAGGATAGTAAAGGAGCTCAAGTTGCACCTATGGGGAAGCCAATCAGTTCGGGCGCCTGAAGCCCTTTGTCGTCGAAGACACTTACGGTCAAGTGGTGAGTTGATGCATCTTCTACAATGAACTCAAAGTGCTCATTCCAAATTGGATTCAATGTGTTATTATGAAGAACTAAAAGAGTTAAACATCAATCCTAGAAAAGATGGTAGCATTTGCAGGAGAAAGTAAAGTATCTTACAATGGTTTTACTGGTTTACATTTTACGCCGAAGTGGACGCACAAATAACTCGGCGAAAGGATCGGATTTCCCTAAAGAGTATGAATGGCAGGCGACAAAAATAAATAAATAAAATCTGCCATTTTATTCTTTGCCCAGGTTGCTGGGGCTGGCAGGCATACTCAAATGCATGCTAACTCAACAACAATGGGAATTGCTCATTCTTATCATCCTTTGTATCAATTTTCCATAAACTCGGTAAAATGGGAAGAAAAAAAAAACAAGCATGCATTTGCATAGAGAATCTTAATTTAACCAAAACCCCTTTCCAAAGGACTCTAATTAACTTTTTTTTTTCTTTTATAAAAATGGAAGCAAAGAGGTAAGTAAAAGGCATTTCCAACTGTTAGTTCTGCCGGACGTGGGAAAGGGATCCTTTCTCTCTTATTGTTTCTTTCTCCACACACCTCTGATCCAACAGCCAACAAATACCCCAAAAAAAAGGAAATTCAAAACGGGGGGAGGGGAAGGGGCATCTCGGTCTAATTGAGATGTTAACCAGCTCTATGGGGGGTAACTTGTTGCCCTACAAGTCAAGCATGGTTAAACCAAGGCCCAACCGCCCCGTTCACATGCCCATTGCTTTGTGTCCCTACACCGTTGGGGATGAGGGAAGGCGGCAGACCAACAGCCATTGGCAGCGGTGGCGTTGTAGGGTATAACCCGTGATTGTGTGGCATGGTATGCGGGCTCAGAAGTGGACTGCCACCAGGACTGCCTTTACGCTGCTGGATGCCATGGATTTGCCTCAGCCCTTCCTCGTGAATCCTTGACAATGTTTCCAACTCTTTCATGGACAGAGCTTCCAAACCAGCACCATAGAGCGGGGCATGTCGTGACATTTCTTCTTGAAGTGAGGCTTCAAGGGTGTGAATGTATTGCTGCACAACAATCGACACAAATGAGAAAACCGAATTACATTTCCTAAGCTCGCAACTTCCCATGGGAGCCCCCATAGGACAAGTTCAATGATTCCCAATCCCTTTTTCACTAGGTCCTGATTAAACAGACGAGACCTCCCAGATCATGATTATGAAATAGAAAAGACAGTATGCATGGCGAGGAAAAAAACCTGGCACGCCTGCAACTTTGATTCCATGCCATCAATATATGCTTCACACCTAGCAACCTGCTCTTCCTTTTCCCGCTTTTCGCCTTCGGTTTGCCCTACTGTTTGTGTCAATCTGCGTACCTCATCCTCAAGCGACTGACGGATTTCTTCTCGGCTCACATTCTCTGTGGCATACCGTTTTAATTCTTCATCAAATCTTTTCCGTGCAGCTTCAGCACTCTTCAATCTTTCAGCAAGAGCATTCTTCTCCTTTACTACCCTCTGTCACATCACAAAACTTGTCAGATAGAGAACAGCAGTCAACAAAAAATAGCAACAATAGCAAAGAGGGAACACATTTATCATCACAAGTACCTTCAACTCATCACGTTTCCGAGACTTCAAGTGGGAGAGCTGTGCCTCTGCATCATGAAGACGATCTTTAAGTGCTTTTTTCTCAGCAGTGAGTTTTACAATTTCATCATCCCTCTCTGAGCGGAGCCACTCAAGCTGACTCTCAACCTCGTGTAATTGCTCAGAAAGTTCCTTCTTTTCCCGAGCAAAGCGATCCATGTCAACCTTCATTTCGGACTGTCAAATTGTAAAACAGGTTAATTTTAAGAACTTCCTGAATCATAAAACTTATCATTAATCTTTCAAAAAAACCATATCATTAGTTTAAGATTACCTTAAGTCGGTTATTTGTGGCTTCAGATTCACTTAATTTCTGGGATAAAGCAGCTTTTTCCTTGGCCATGTTTGAAATTCCAACTTTTGCCTCTTCACGCATGCGGATGATCGCATCTTCACTAGCACATAACTGGTGCCTAAGTGATGCTCGATCAACGCTTGCAAGCTCAGCAACTTCCAGCATCATGCTCAGAACAGGTCTAACAATTTCTTGCTCCTCAGAAACCAAAGTAACCAAAATATCAAAATCCAAGTCAACTTCACGACTATTTTCTGTAGTGCTGGTGGCGCGATCAACAAGTCTCTTCAGCAACCTCACTCGGTAGGACTCATCGATATACCACTTAAATAATATTGTATAAAGCATCTTCACAAAGCCCCTGACACGAAGGTCGTTAGAGAGAGCCAATGTCTCGGCAAGACCCAGAAGTGAAGTGAAATCATCCTGTTGAACACTAAACTGTTCACTGGCCTCTCCCTCTACTACAGCATCCCCATGCCGAAAGCTTTCTGCAACATATCTGGCATTACAATCGAGTCCATGGGCTAGACGCCTTTCCAAAACCATGGCTACTAACTGAGCCACAAAGGCTCCTCGGGCCACAGCTCTCTCAAATGTTTGAGAAGCTTCAACAGCAAGGCAAGGTATGGATAGCATCTCAATCAGGACATAAATGTCGGAAAAATGCTGGCCGTCACAAATAGCTTGCTCATCCAGCACACTCAATCTTTTAGGAGGAGATCCATTTTCACCAAACAAGAAGAATCCAGAGGGCATCGCTGGGAAATTTCCAACGAAATCATCATCACAATCAATATCTCTTAGTATGGTCTCAGCAACGTCACCCCAGCTATTTACAGTTTTACTTAAAAAATCAAGAACACAAGGAGACACCTCTAGGCCCAAGTTCTTTAGCCTAACACGAACAGATCTAACCTACAGAGAAAAACAGAAGTAGTTATATATGCTTCCCGAAATAATGTTGATATGCTGAATAAATCGATGACAAAAGAAAGCAAACCATACTGCTTCTGGAAGATGATGACATTGTGATGCAGCTTTAAAGATGAAATCTATGGTTGCAACCAGAGGTTCATCATTGGAATCGGCCAAGAGCTCAAAACACTGAAATAAGACATGTTCCCACACTTCGCTGTCGCATTCTAGTTGACCGAGGGCTCCAAAAACCTGAAATAGAATAATCAATATTAACATATTAACGTAAACATATGAATTTTGTAGACAGAAAACATGAGTGGAAACAATAATACATACAAATTTGAGGCAAATGATAAGAAACTCCCTCATTTTCCTAAAGTGCATCCTAGTGACACTGACACAACCCGCAAATAACACTTAAGGGGAAAAAAAAAGAAGTCAGCTACAAAGACAATCTTACAGGCAATCGCAAAGCAGGCTCAGCATCTGGCTTTTGAAGTCGATCAAGAAGAGCATAAGCAGCCAATGGGTGCTCTGAATGTTCTACCAATTTAGGCACCAAGGAAACTAGGTCAGGTTGCAGACGCTTAGGAGCTTTATCCAATACAAGAGCAATCTTTTGTGCAGACTGGGGCCTCCGCCTGGGCTCGGGACAGCCTTGTGGAACAGCTCCATCTAGGGCTCTCAATGAATTGACAATCAACCCTAAAAGCTCCTCAGATTGCTCCGAGCACTTAGTCTGGAAATTAAAATAATCCGAGTAGTCAATAGATGATTACTAATCAAGTGGGTCAATGTTATTTCCAAAATTTACCTTTGAGTGTAGCGAGGAATTCTCCAAAGAACTCCCAGCAGAGGTTTCTGGTGGAGAAGTAGGATGACCACGAACAACTTTTCCAGATATATCAATCCCATTCATGTCAGAACTTTGTACAGCAGATGCAGTACTGCCATCATTCACACAAGAATCAACTCTTTCATGCATAGGAAATTGAGCAGATTCTGCAGCTCCATTCTCCCGTTCGCAATGACGTGCGCTAGCAGCTTCGCCACCATCAAAAGGTTTTAAATTTGCATCAGACGAATCAGCACCTCCTTCAGATGGTTGGCAACATTCAACCATTATATCCAAGAGCAGATCAATAATTGCTTGCTGCAGAACTTTAACCCCCATTAGCAAATTCATCAAACTCGGTGAAGATTCATCTGTCTTTGAAACCTTCTTCCCATCACCAATACCAGAAAGCTTTGTTGGAAGTAGCAACCGTTTTACTTTGGCTGGGTCATCAAGGTAAACACGAAGTCCAGTCAGAAAACCAGCAATTGCCCCAGCATCCATCAGAAGCTTCTCTCGTAAAGTGACCTGCGGCTGCGATGGGTTATCTCCATAGGTAAGGTGAAATCCAGCTCGGGAAAGAAGGTTTCTAAAGATATCTTCTTCATCTCCACTTATTCCTTCACTGTCTTCAGAAGCAATGAGTTCATCTGGATCAGTAGTGAGAGCATCCTGATCATCCTCAGAAGCCAAAACCTGGCAAAGTGGAGAGGGTAAAGATCAAAATGCTCTTTACGAATATACTAAGAAAATAAATCCCATTCAACACGGGAAAGAAAAAGATATCATGGGTAAGCTTATGGTGGCTTTTACTAGTTCCTTCCAGGTTCAATGGAAGTATTCAGCATAGGAACAAGAGAGAACATTGCATGCAAAGAGAGATTCAGCAGAATCAGGCCAATATTTGGGTAAGGATGAGTTTATACAACATTCAAGGCAATTCATAAACCCTTTAATAGGGCATGCAATGGAAAATATATACTACTATAAGTGCTATGATAAAAAATGGATTACATATAAACAGAAAGCCCAAAATACTAACATCTAAATCTGAAAACTAAAAATAAACAAATTTTATTAATGTGAATAGTAAACAACACATAAATGGTAGAGATCCAAATGTGACTAACCTCGAGGTCTGAAAACTCAAACCAAGGGCAGCAATCCAATATTTCACAAACAAAAACAACGGCATCACGCAAGAGGAACCCTGCATCTGCTTCTAACATATCTGATACCTTCATGAATTGCAAAACAGAATTATTCCACGTCTTTGTAAAAATTGAAGATTCTTTCCAGACAGTCTTGGCCGGATTCTTTTGATTCATTATGGCCATTCTGTATCTAACCCAGAAGTTTTTGTCTGGATCACTACAATCTGACTGATCACTCTCTAAGTATATACATATAGTGTCAAAGGACTCGTATACACCTGCATCATGAGAAACAGTCAATTAATCAGCAGAAAAGGTTACAGGGACATATTCAGTGGAGAATTGACAGAAAATAATCACCTACCAATTCGAAGCTCACATCCACCAGCTTGAAAAAATTTGCTAAAGATTTTGCGATTTTCCATTATTTCCTTGAAAGATAAGAAGTTCTCCACCTTCCAAGTAAATGCACTTCTCTTTCCAACACTTCCTATCTGGGAAGCAGTATTTGCTGACTCGGTATCCTGACCAGTTAAATCCTGCATTATTGATGTCTCTTTCAGTATAAGAACCTCAGCAGAAAACACAACAGTATCCTGAACAAGAAATCCAGAATCCTGATCAAAGAGGCTGGTGAGTGTCACAAACTCACGCCAGCCCCAGTCTTTGGCAGCTTTAGAGTAGCGGTTCTGAGATTCTTTTGTAACTGACTTCTCCTCCACCTTTTGATTCATAACTGACAACCGATGACTCACAAAACAGCTCCAGTCACTAGAAGTATTTCGCGAATCTGTAACCTCAAGAAACACAGAAAGGTGGCACGGTGGCTGAGACTGCCCTGATCCCAACAAGCCCATAGAAAGTTTCAATCAGTTCACTTCCAATATACAATTTAGAGACTATCAGACCAAGCTCCCTTGCTTCAGATGCAAGGATGATAAGACTGATTGTTAACCAGATTACAAAGGTAAATATAAAGTTTTTGCTCCAGAGGCACAACAAAATAAGAAATTCAAATGATTTTGCATTACAAGATTATGAGTATAAAGGTGACAAATAGCTGCCCTACAAGTACTGACAACTAGAAAAATCTGTAACCATTTCCGATTCCCCTAAAGGAGACTTAAGCAAGGAGCTATTAAATCAAAAACCATTTTCAAGACCCTTAGTATGAATTTAGAGACAAAAGACATGGATGACGAGCTAATCCATAACCCATTGGATTCAAAACAAAACAAAACTTACTAGGCTAACAACTACCTTAAGCATGCAACCATTTTCAACCACCGTATAACTTCCTTAAACTTGAAAAAACATGCTAAGTTTGTCTGTAGAAAATGATCGCAAGTCCAGTTCATTACTAAAGAATTGCAATGACTCTTACATACCTCGAGGATAAACAATGAGGCGACAATCCCAATTTCCAATCTGAAATCTTCTGCTCTTGATGCAAAGACCTGTTATCTTCCTCTTCTTCAGAAGATCTTTCAACCTTGTAAAATTCTCAATCCTCCAAGTAAATTTTCCCACATGCCCATCAGACTTCCTTGCACCACTCCCGCTCCTCCCAGCAATCAACCCACCATTCTTGGAGAAACTACTAAACTCCTTGATCACATGAAACGAAGTGCTAAATACTGCAGTATCATCCACCAAAAACCCTGACTCGGACCCAACAAAATCTGACATTTTCATGTAGTCATTCCACCCCAAACTTGTATTATCCCCACTCTTATTGTCAGCTGCAAACCTCCCATAAGAGTCCCTATGCATATGATTTGACCCTGGTTTCTGATTCAGCACTGACATTCTAAACAAACACCAACAACTCCTATCGGAAGCAACCGTTTTATCAGTATCCTTGCTCTCCAAACACATAGACAAATACTCGTGCCCGTTAACCGAGCTTTGATACACACTAATCCTCAGATTACACTCCCCAGCAGGGAAAACCGGGCTCATTATCTTCTGTGTCTTAATCATGTCTTTAAACAAGCTAAAGTTACGCACTCTCCAAGTGAATTTACCACTCAAAACATCGGAAACGGGACTGGAAACAACCGATGAGGATATCATAGAAGACAATGAGGATTGAACCTCGTTAGTATCACGCGTGAAATTAACGGTTTCATTCAAGATTAAGATATCGGCGGTGATCAAAACGGCATCGTTGTTGAAAAGGTAACCTAATTTAGAGTCGAAAACAGTAGAAGAAGGAGTGAAATCGCACCAACCGTGAGATTTCTTCTTGCTAGAGAACCGATGCCAGGAATCGCGATGAATGGACTTGGAATCATCAGTTAGGTTGACGATGGCCAATCTGTAGCTAGCGAAGCAGTCCCATTTGGATGACGACGTACCCCGCGGATCCATGATTTGGAGATAAACCGATATGTAACCCGGCAGAGCCTGGGAGTCCCCCTTCGGATACACCAATAAACGGCAATCATAACCGCCTACCTCGAAGTACTTACTCCATAGTGCCCTAGCTTTCACTCTCGGGAAATTATGAACCGTCCATCTACAAACGGCCGAGTATTCCCCTCGCCGATCGACGGTTACGGTTTCCTGGGCTCCACCGCTGCCGTCTCTTAAGCCCACTCCAGCTAAGTCATCCGCCGCCGATATCGAAGCCAAGGGTTTGATATTGTTGTTGTTATCGGATACCGATGCTGAGGTGGCGGGTTGTGATTGATCTGGTAAGCTCGACGATGAGGAAACTGCCTCAGGCGTGCCCTGCTTCATTGCTCCCTTTTCACCTTTTTTTTGTCCTTTGTTTTTTCCTTTGGTTAGATATTCTCTGGTTTTATACCTTTGAAGCTCTGGTTTTAGGCTCTCTCTCTTTCTTTTTCTTCTGTGCTTTAATAGAAAGGAAAAGAGGGGCGCTTTGTATGTGGTATGTTTCGAAGGTAAGAGAGGGGTGCACCATACTTTAACCTGCACCCCGCTGTACCTTTGACCTTCCCCTTTTTTTCTTCTTCCTTCCCTGTACGCTGCGTTTCATCGAATGTTAATGGATTATCCACTGCGGTGCAGCTGAAGAGGATTTCCGTAGGTCCATGGGCCCACAAAGAATGCACGTAACCGAGGAATGATTCGTGTCCATTGGGCAACGTGTCATCGTTTCGATAACTGATAAACGGCCAAGATCTTTCTTTCAATTGTAAATTTTGCATTGAATGGTTCAGATGTTTCTTTGATGGTTTTATTGTATCATTTTGTCTTTATGGTATCATAAGCCTGAACTTTTGAAAGGAAAAAAAAAATCTTGAAATATTTTGTACGTAATTAATTTCTTATAGTTCAATGTTTCATCGATTCACCTTGACTGTTAAATTTAATATTAATTTTATTCTAGTGCAACGTGTCGTATTATATTGTTGTCAACTTGTCATGTGACAATAATATTTAAAAAAAATTGTTAACAATTAATGGTCAAAATTTGTCTTAATTGATTCAGTGTAATAGTTCAAAAGTTTAATTGGGGCTAAAAAAGTTCACGAGTTTAATTGATTTTTTTTCTCGAAAGTTAAGCACTCTTAAGCCGGAAAAAAAATCATCAACCCTTATAGGTGTCTTTTTTTATTCTCAACACTAAAAAATCAAATTTTAAACCATAATCTTAAATTCTAAATCATAAACTCTAAACTTTAAAAATACATTATACTACTAATTCCCTAACCTTAAATATAGGCCATAAACCTAAAACCTAATTTATTTTAGTATGAAAATATAAAAAGGAACACCAAAAAAAATTATTCGCCTTAAATAGACATAAAATTTCTATTCGGCTTAAATCTATCATATTATACTCGATAAACATATTAACCATGACATATACGGTAAGGATGCGTTAATTAATTAAATTAAATCAAATTATCTTTTACTAGCTTGGCCCATAAATTTAGTGGCTATAAGTTAATGCAATGGGATCTTTTGTTGCCCCGCCATTAATAAAATAAGGGTACGAAGTAGTACACTTTTAGGCATAGAACAGATGTAACATTTGTCACAAACTTTTAGCTACCATTATTACATTCATAATATATGACTTAACACCATGTATACATGCAAATAAATAAATTATTTCATTAATCACTGCTGAAAAAACATAAGAAAATCAAACGAAAATTAAAATTGAAAGAAATGGCTTCAGCAGATTTTCATAAGCATAGCTATAAAGGCCGTATAAACCAGTTGGTTCGTGAATAACTTGAACAACACAACTTAGTGCTACCAATGAAGATAAAGGTCATGTTTGGTAAAAAAAGATTTGGACAAAAATTAGAGGTTTGACCAGTCAAATTCGTTAATATTGTTGTTTGGTAAATTGCAGATTGAAAGAACGGATTGGGGGTGAAACCACTAATTTTGAAAAAGCTCATAATAGGAGCTTTTTGAGATTAGAGGCGTAAAGACTTTTACCCTTACCAGTTACCAAAAAGTTTAAAATAACCTAAATTAAATATTTTCTCATCCTATTTATAAGCTAATCTTATTTACTTTTTTCTTTTTATTATCACATATTTATATGTGTATTTAAATTTATTAATTAATTAAATTCTATTAAAATAATTATATAAATAATAAATTAATATATAAATCATTCAAATATGTTTAGAAAAATTATATTAAAAATAATTTTACAGATCTAATTAATATTAATTAGATACAAAATATTAATAACTAATAAATTATTCAAACAAGTATTGAATATAATCATGTCCTTATATGTCATTTTACTTGTTTAAATAATCTAACAACTAAGTTAATTTTACCAAACAGTTTTATACAATCAGCTAATACAATCCGCTAGTCAAATCAGCTAATGCAATCAGCTATCCGCTATCAGCTAATGTAATTCGCTATCAGCTATCCGCTAACCGCTAATGTAATCCGCTATCAACTACCCGCTGCCAAACAGGGCCAAAGACTTTTCTTAGCAAATTCCAGATTAGCAGTATGGTATAAAACCATCAATCCTTCTTGTATTTATTCTCTGGATTCTTTGGTCGCTGACCCGTTGATTGCAGATTGCTCAAAAAGTGGTTCGGGTGCATCACCCGTCACAGCTTCGAAGGCTCCTCCGGTGGATTTCATTAAGCTTAATGTTGACGGAGCAGTGGTTCAGAATGGTTTAGCAGGGGGCAGTGATTTTCATAAGATTTAAGGGCACTCTTTTCCCCCTAACTAGGTTTAGAGGGGGTTTAACGAGGCTCGTTTTACCTTTCAAAAAATAAGTTCTAGCTCTTTCACATTGAATAATAAAAATGTAAATACATCTCGCTGCAGATCAAGTCCAAACTGAAATATCCTGTATATGCTACTCTAAAAAGCAGAGATCAACGACCACAGAAACGAAAACATGAACATGAGGAAGGGAAAGGGGGCATGGGAGTGCGGAAGTTGGTCAAATCTCAAACCTCTCGGCATCATTTTAGGCAGGAAGGTAGTGTGATGCCGTCGCAAACAAAAGCCAGCACGACATAAACAATAACTAGGAGCAGGATGATCAGAGCAACCCTGCGGTGAGCAAAGCAAGCAAGAGATAAATTCATTCATCCTAGTGTATCTTTTATTTCAAGGAGCAAATTTACAAATGAAGCTAACTGTTTAGTTCAAAATTATGCTGGTCTTCTAGTACAATTTCATTTCCAAACATACTGCAGTGCATGTAAATATACAAAAACAAAGGGGGTTGAAGTTCAGAAAGCGTACGTAAGCTTGACATTTCTCCACCATACTGTGTTTCTAAAACGACGAGTTTGCTTTCTGAAGCGAAAGGTATTCCCTTGCATATTAGCAGTTTTGTCAACCAGCAATTCTAAGCGATCACCTCTCTCTAAGACTTTGTCAATATTCTCTATCATAACATTTCGCACCTGTTAGAATACAATTAGCACATTAGGCCAATGTTCAGAAAAGGTAAAAAACAATGAGTTGAAATGACCTTCAAACAAAAAGGCCACAATCCAGCCATCCAGGTACAATTACATGAAGGGTTCCCCTAGGATACAAATGGCTAAACAGTTGAATAGCAATTTAGTTCATCTTTAAAGAAGGCAGAAGATCGTGCTTATGCATTCAAACGCGAATCATAAACGATTAGAATGTTGGATAGGAAACGGACCGGCCAATGCGAAACTAGAAGAAATATAATACTATCAGCATTCAAACCTACCTGACTCATTTCACCTTTTAATCGATTTATCCTATCAGCATTAGGATCGTTGGAGTAATATTCCATTTGCTGGCTCAAAACCCTCGAAAATTCGTCATTCATGCCATAAGGGCGGGCCGATAATACCGCTCGGCCGTAAGTCCTAACAAATCTCTGGTGAATGTCTTCAAGAAATGTAAAAGGAATTCGCCCTGCAAAAAAAAAAGATAAACACATCAACCATGACCTAAACAATTTACAATTAACAAATATCATGACCAATGAGTATTTAACAAAGAAGAGACACAACACAAAGCAATTGCAGTTATAAATTCTCAATTTGATTCGTGAAAAATCCTTGGAATGTTACTGAAGAACATATAAATTTCCGTCTGCAACTCATCTTTCAAAAGCAGAAGAAGAGCGATAACTTCACAGAACATAGCACTTGCTGCACTTCCAAACTTTTAAATAAACCCTAGATTGTTTAACAAATATCATGACCAATGAGTATTTAACAAAGAAGAGACACAACACAAAGCAATTGCAGTTATAAATTCTCAATTTGATTCGTGAAAAATCCTTGGAATGTTACTGAAGAACATATAAATTTCCGTCTGCAACTCATCTTTCAAAAGCAGAAGAAGAGCGATAACTTCACAGAACATAGCACTTGCTGCACTTCCAAACTTTTAAATAAACCCTAGATTGTCAAACAAGCATGAAGGTTCAACATTCTTCAAAATTGACTATAATCATCTCTAATAATCTCCCTTTTAACTCGGAAACAAATGAATGATAATTACAATACAAAGCAATTGAAATTGAAACATAAGAATGCCGCATCAATCAAATACAAGTTCACTTTTAAGAAAAACATAAACTGAAATACGGAATTGACTTACTTCCGGTACTTTCATCAGCCATACAAAGAACGGTGACTCCATCTGTGCGTTTCACGTGGAAGATGTATCGATCTTGTGAATACGAGACGTTAATGTCGTTTTCACCCGGTATTTTGTCTAGAATTTGCCTGGTGATGGCGCTGGCGTTAGTGGACGCCGCCGTGAACTCCGCCAGCACCACCGATCCACGCGACACCATCGCGTACAATATCGCCATCTGAAGTTGAAACTCTCCCTATAGATCTCTTCCAGCGATGCATATAAAAGACAGTAGCCGTTCGCCTCCGATCTTGGAATTTCTTTTCAATTCTGCTTCGTCTTTCTGTTTCTTTTTTCTTCTAATTAGTAATCAGAAACTGATTGATATTTCTTTTTCACGTTTGTTTCGGTAAAAAAACAAAATCTATTAACTTAAATAATCTCTGAGTCAACGAAAGGGTTGATCCATTTTCAAAGGGTAAATTGCACCAAGCATTCCCTATAAATATGTCAGATTTTAAATTTATCGTCAAACTTTTAAAAAAATTAATTAATTTTTCGTATTTCAGTATCTCATCAATCAGGTCCTTATTCAGTCTTTTGTCAATTTAAATGTTTTTTAATTAAGTATAAATAAACAAATATCGAAATTTAAACTCATACAAGATAATATAATATGAGTATCCTTAACAAATTGATCGATTAGTGGATTTTGTAATTTAAACGTTTTCATATTTGACATGACACATATTTAAAATGATAAATTTATTAAATATATGTCTACTCGTTGCATGAACAGTTTAATTTAGCATTAAAATGAAGTAAAAAAATAAAGGTCTATTTGTTGTTTTAAACACGTTAAATCCATATTCAATGACAGAATCATGACATATATATGGTAGGGGTTACCTTGTTTAACATTGAAATTTATATGGTCCTAAAAGTAATTAAATCATAAAATTAAAAAGTTAAGAGTTTATTTTAGTAATTTTAAAATTAATGTGTCATAAAATGTAGGCTTATATTACAAATAAGTACTTAATCATTGATATGATCATATCCATAGGTGGATGATAATTGGTAGGTAAGAGTCTTGGCCCAAAAACTTTGAAAATTTAGTCAATTCACATTTTGAAAAAAAAATTGTTTCCTTCAATAATTTAAAATATTCTTGTTATGTTTTTTTTTTTGAATATTTGTAATTAATTATTTTCTTTAGAAATTTTAAAAATTCTCCTAAAGTATTATGTTATTTTTTTTGAAAATTTTAGTTAGATCTCATCTTTTTGAAAATTTTAAAATAAGTTCTTAAAAATTTTAAATTTAAATATCCAAATATTTTTGAAAATTTAAATAGCCACTTAAATTTTGGTAAAATTTAACCTACTGGAAAATTAAAATGAACAGAATTTCTAAAATGGACAGATTAATTTCAAATTTATTTTGATAATCCAACCATCTTTTAAATGAAATTTATTTCAATTTTTTTTTTAAATATCAAATAAAATTACCAACGAGGTTGGTTTAAGTGGTAAGCAGTTTGATATCGCTTAAGTAGGTCTCGGATTCGAGGCGTTGTGTATGCAGAAATTCCCGCTAGGAAACTCTCCCACCAAAGTTATGTGTGCAACCCGGGTCGGTCCGGATTAGTCAAGACAATGCCCTAGAAACCGAAGGGCGACCAAAAAATATCAAATAAAATTAACTGAGTAATTATTAAATGATATAATTATATTTAAATTTTTTATTTAGATAAAGAGATACAATATTTGAATTAGTTTAAATCCGTTCAGTATATTTAATGTTTCGATTAACTTTTTTAACTCAACTAGATAAAAAAAAAGTTATGATTAGATTTAAAATCTTTTATTATTATAATTTAATGATGTAATAGTTAATATCAAATAAAGTTATGATTAGATTGAAAATAAACCAAACGTTCAATGAACCGTTAGGCGAGAAATTCGTTTTTTTATTAAACAAACGTATATGGATAAGATTTTTTGTTTGTTTAATTAAATGAACGAACAAAGGGTTTGTTCGTTCATTTACGTTCGTGAACGTTCAGTAATACGTTCATTTATGTTCATCCGTTTATTCACATATATCTATTTATATTTATTATTTTTCATAACAAAAGTAATATATTAAAAAAAGTATTCACAGATGTTCGTGTGTTTATGTTCATTTAAATTTATTCACAAATGTTAGTTCGTTTATGTTCATTTAAATTTATTCACATATGTCCTTTTATGTTCGTTCGTTTGTGTTCGTTTACATTTGTTTATCATTTAATGAACATGAACAAGCTACATTGCTTAACAAACGAACACGAACAAGAATCTATATTCGTTTAGTTGTTCGTGTTTGTTCATTTGTTTGATTAAAATAAAACGAACGAACATGAATATACTCTCATTCGTGTTCGTTCAGTTCGTTTACAAAGACTATCTATATCTAATAATTTGGTGTAGTGTTCATATCATATCATATGAATAGTAAAAACTAACATTTTTATTGAGACTCGAATATTTCTTTAATTGAATTACTCTACTTCACCTCTGAGCGATAAAAATTTAAATCAAATACTTAATAACACGTTGATGTATTTGAATAACTAATTATATTTATATTGTTTTATTTTATACGAGTTCATGTTCTTATATTTATGTTGAAATTTTAATATATTTATTTAATAAAAAAACCACGATTATGCATTTATACAAAATCTCACTGGCGATGGAGAAACGAATATTTCTTTAATTTTTTCCCTAAAAAACACGCTGGTGAGTTGGAGATTGGTCGGCATTGGTTGTAAAGTAGAAGTAATGTATCAAATATTAATCATAAGCCCAACATTTAATATATGCACCCCAACTTTCCAACGTACGAGACCCACACGCCAACACAAACCATTGGACCGTTCACTATACGCGCTCACTTGGAAAGTGACTTTTGCCACCCCCGCCAACGTTGACCTTTATATCTCTTGACAGCCAAATCCCGAAAGACAAACAAAAAATAAATTATTATTATTATTATTTCAAACAAATGTTTAAATGGTTTTGTTTTTCTTTTTAAGTGTTTAATTTTTTTATATTTTTTATGTGTTCAGACTATTATTTTTTATCTCTTTTAAGGTCAAATTAAAGCACTTATTTTGATTAAAAATGATAACTTTAGTACCTAAATAAGATTTTAGATGCCTAAAAATTAAAAACGAGATAATTTGAACACTTAAAATTAAAAAAATAAGATAGTTTAGGTATTTATCGTATTATTATTATTATTATTATTATTATTATTATTATTACAAAATGATAGAAATGTGATTAATCTCTTCCGCCGTATCTGAAATTTAAATAAGCATTCCCCTTCTGTTGATTCGCTTTGAAACTAGCGTTAAGTTGCTTAAACAATTTGATTATTTCTTTTCTTAGTTTTATCGGAAATTCTTAATCCAAAAAAATGGGGAAGCCAACGGGGAAGAAGAAGATTCAAGCAGCCGCCCAGAAAGTGATGGAATCCAACAGGCAAAACAAGGCCGCCGCCGCCGCCGCCGATCATCGAACGTCGAAGTCCGTCGACGAGGACACGGCGGTCTTCATCAACATGTCTCAAGAGCTCAAAGAAGAAGGTAACCGTCTCTTCCAAAAACGCGACCACGAAGGCGCGATGTTAAAGTACGAAAAAGCCCTTAACCTCCTCCCTAGGAACCACATCGATGTCGCCTATTTGCGCAGCAACATGGCTGCTTGTTACATGCAGCTAGGTATCGGTGAGTACCCACGCGCCATTAACGAATGTAATTTGGCTCTGGAGGTTTCTCCTAGATATAGCAAGGCCTTGTTGAAAAGGGCTAGGTGTTATGAAGCTTTGAATAGATTGGATTTAGCTTACAGAGATGTTTATAATGTTTTAGCTATTGAACCCAATAATTTATCTGCTTTGGATATTATGGAGAGTGTTAAAAAGGCTATGGATGTGAAGGGTATTACTCTTGATGAGAATGAACTCGGCTTGTTCGATAACGAACCGGCCAGCCGCGGTGCGGCGCGGTTGCGGAAAGTGGTGAAGGAGAAGGTGAAGAAGAAGAACAAAGGAAAACATGTTGAGAGAAATGAAAAGACTGATATTAAGGTTGAGGAGAAGGTCATTGTGGAGGAGAAGAAGGTTAGTGTTGAGAAAGTTAATGATAAGGAGGTTCTTGTGAAGACAATTGAGGAATTGAAGAACCCTGTTGTGGAAGAGAAAGCGATTATGAAGCCGGTGAAACTGGTGCTCGGAGAGGATATTCGGTGGGCGCAAATACCGGTGAATTGTAGTATTAAGTTGCTGAGGGATATTGCTCAAGATAGGTTTCCAGGATTGAAGGGAGTCCTTGTGAAATACAGGGATCCAGAGGGTGATTTGGTTACAATCACTACTAATGAGGAACTTGGGTGGGCTGAATCATCTACCGGTGTTGCCGGTGGATCGCTTCGGTTTTATATCGTTGAAACTAGTCCTGACAAGGAACCAGCTTACGAAGGAATAGGTAAAGAGGAGGTGGTCAAGAGTAAAGAGAAATCGAGTAATGTTGTTGTTGATAATGGCAATGCAGGCTGTGGTGTAGGAGCTATTAAGGGAACATGTGTGGAGGATTGGATTGTCCAGTTTGCACAACTGTTCAAGAACTATGTGGGATTTGATTCTGATTCTTACTTGGATCTTCATGAACTTGGGATGAAATTGTACGCGGAAGCAATGGAGGAGACTGTGACAAGTGAAGATGCGCAGGAGATTTTCGAAATCGCTGCGGATAAGTTCCAAGAGATGGCAGCCCTGGCATGTTTCAATTGGGGAAATGTTCATATGTCAAGGACAAGGAAACATGTCTTTACAGAAGATGGTTCAAAGGAATCCAAATCAGCACAGGTTACAAGCGGATACGAGTGGGTGCAGAAAGAATATAAATTGGCAGCAAAAAGGTACGGGGAAGCATTAAATATCAAACCAGATTTTTATGAAGCTTATCTTGCATTGGGGAAACAGCAGTTCGAGCAAGCAAAACTCTGTTGGTACCATGCAGCTGGGAGTAAGCACAATTTAGGAGCCGAGGCTTACCAGGAGGTCCTGCAACTTTATAACATGGCAGAGGACAACATGGAGAAGGGTATGCAGCTGTGGGAGGAAATGAAAGAGAAACGACTGAATGGACTCTCCAAATTCGACAAGTATAAGTCCCATCTGCAGAAAATGGGTTTAGATGGGTTGTTTCAAGATGTCTCTTCTGAAGAAGCTACTGAGCAAACTGCAAATATGATTTCACAGGTATACCTATTGTGGGGAACTTTGCTTTATGAGCGTTCTGTTGTCGAATACAAGCTTGAGCTGCCAAGTTGGGAAGAATGTTTGGAAGTTTCAGTTGAGAAATTTGAACTTGCCGGAGCTTCTCCTACAGATATAGCTGTTATGATAAAGAACCACTGCTCCAATGTGACTGCATCTGAAGGTATATGCCAAAGGAGTCATCTCTAACATCCTACCCTTGCACTTGTTTTCTTGTCGCTCTGCTGCCTGGAAAATTGTTGGTCGGGAAAAGCTTATCCCCTTAATTTCATTGCAGGTGTAGGATTCAAAATCGATGAGATTGTACAGGCATGGAATGATATGTATGATGTGAAAAGGTGGCAGATTGGCGTTCCATCATTCCGGCTGGAGCCATTGTTCCGTTGCCGCTCTCCAAAGCTTCAGTCTGTCTTGGAGCAAGTTTGAGTTTTCTATTGATTCAGTATTCTTTTAGAGTATTTGACACGTGCAAGTGCTTCAGTTTTTGTTCAATTCATTTTCCAGGACCGGTTTTCGTGTGCTACTAGGATAGGTAAGCTTATTTATCTTCAGCTTGTTGATGACCAATTTCCATTATTACCTTAGTGTTATCTTTTATGTAATTGCAGGTCAGTTTCTTGTTCATGGTCTGATGCATTTGGCAGCAAAGAAGAATCATGTTTGTTCTTCATTTGTTGTGAATTTCATTTTGTTTGCTGAAGCTCATTTGTAGCATTTTCTTGTTCAAATGAATATTAATTTTGATATTTTTTTAATCTGAAATGAGTCTTTTTATCCTAATATTACTCTTAATATTGATATTAATACTATTAATCTTGATGCTTTCATTCACTTGTTTTTTGTTTGAGTCAATTCATAAAATTTGGAATATATATATAGGGATGGACCGAGGGGTGCTGGGGGGCAACCGCCCCCCGTAAAATTTTGAAAATCATATATGATTTAAAAAAAATTTAGAATTTTTCTATGTATTTTCTATTAAAAATCTATTTTCGCCCCCCCCCCCCCTTAAACTTTTATAAGTTCGCCCCCCCTAGAAATTTATAGGTTCGCCCCCCTAATCTAAAGTCCTGGGTCCGTCCCTATATATATATATATATATATATATATATATATATATATATAGAGTTTCCACAAGCACCTTAGTTTTAAGGTATATAGAGTTAGTTTAGGGTATAGGGGTTAGGGGTTTAAAATTTAGGGATAGTTGTTTTAATTTAAGGTTTAGGGTTATAATTTAGGGTTTATAGGTTAAAACCTAAATCTTTACCATATTACCCTAAAAACTAAACCATAACATATAAACCCTAAATTATAACCATAAACCTTAAATTGAAACAACTATCCATAAATTCTAAACCCTTACACATAAACCATATACCTTAAACTAACTCTTTATACCCTAAACTAATTCCTTATACCCTAAAACTAAGGCGCTTGTGGAAAATTTCAGTTTCCACCGCTTGTGTATAAAATATTTATCCACACACACACACATATATATATATAGGTTATATTTTAAGGATTAATATCCTATACACTGGCGGTGGAAACTGAAAGTTTTCACAAGCGCCTTAGTTTTAGGGTATAGAGAGTTAGTTTAGGGTATATGGTTTAGGGGTATAGGTGTAGGGGTTTAGAATTTAGGGATAGTTGTTTCAATTTAAGGTTTAGGGTTATAATTTAGGGTTTATAGGTTAGGTTTACTTTTTAAGGTAATATGGTGATGATTTAGGTTTTAACCTATAAACCTTAAATTATAACCCTAAACCTTAAATTGAAACAACTATCCCTAAATTCTAACCCTCTACACCTAAACCCCTAAACTAACTCCCTATACCTTAAAACTAAAGCGCTTGTGGAAACTTTCAGTTTCCACCGCCTGTGTATAGAATATTTATCTATATTTTAATACATAAATTGTGAAAAGTTTTTACACAACTCTTCATATTGGTTTAAGATCAATTACTGTCTCGCAGCTACATGCATCTCAACTATATCTCGTAACGAATTGAATTAAACTTGTATATGGGAAGTAAAACTTTTAGTGTTATTATCTATTTACAAATTTTAAACTCAAAATCTTATTTAAAGAAACATCACTCTTTATTTTTTGACCCGACAAATAATTGTATTTAAATTATTTTTTATAATTTTTATTATAACCATTGTTGTTAGCTTATGTTAAGAAATAGTGAGATGACACGTTAAAGTCTTTTTTTAAAAAAATTTAAACTTTTTATATCTATAATCGCCATAAAAGTCTAATTTCTGATGAACATAGTGATAGTTGATAATTCCTAATAGAGGGAGGAACTTGTTTAAAGATTAACATAGTTTAATTATAAGCTGATCAATCCCAATAATACTCTTGGAGAATCTTCCCCCCTTTCATTTTCTGTCACTTAATTTTAATTCACTGACGAGTATGAAGAGTTTTAACGAGGTTCTATTTATTTTAATATATATATATATATATATATATATATATATATATATATATTAGTTTCGATTGAATTTAAAGAGATTGATAGATTTTACGACAAGTTTGAACGGACTGTAAGTAATAATAACAAGAATTACTCCAATTTGAAGATCTTTTTATCGAAAAAACCACCAAACTACAACATAAACAACTACAAAAGAAGATAAATGTCTAATAAACACTAAAAGTGAAACTTTTTGATCCACCACTATTAACTATGAAACAACTTGAAACCAAATTATGTTAATTTTTTTATTTAAATAGAATCTTTCCACTGTTGAAATAGACCGATAACTGCTCTCCATTGAAAAATTGACATTTTATAAAAAAAATTATTAATTCTTAAAATTAAAGATTTTGAGAAAGGAAGACTTTGACGACAATGATCATAATAAGAACAAATTAAAGAAATAATGATTATAATAAAATTTTTTAAAAATCGATAACCAAAGAGAAAGTGTCTCAAAAATTAAGTGACTATAATATAGTTTATCTTTAAATTTGTATTAGAATATAAACTTAAAAGTAATGAGTTTTTTAGTCTATGTATGCAGCCATTCATGTAGTCGCATAATCTTTAAAATTTTAATTGGTTTTTATAACCGTACAATTTACTGAATTATTATATGTACACATTCATATATATTAAAATAATTTACTATAAAGATTTTTTTTTTTTAACCACTAACTATTAAATCATTAGATTATAATGATAAAAATCTAATCATATCTTTTTGTACCTATTTAAATCATAAATTTAATTAAACTACTAACAGATATTACCTTATAATTACTTTTAAACTATTCAAAAATATATATCTTACCTTTTATCTATTTAATATTTTTAAACAGAATTATATTATATGATAATTATACGTTTAAATGAATCTATTAATAAATTTATATTTTTAAAAGTTTCAAAGTTTTTAAAAATAAATTTGATAATTATCTGATACTAAACCGATCCAGATACTTTGTTTATTTTAATTTTTCAACACATCATATTAGGGCTACAAATGAACCGAACGTTTAGCGAACTGTTCGGCGAGAAGTTCATTTATGTTCGTTTATTTATTAAAAAAACAAACATGAACAAGAATTTTTGTTCGTTTAATTAAATGAAAGAACACGAACAAATGGCTTGTTCGTTCATTTCTGTTTGTGAATGTTCAGTAATTTATTTGTTTATGTTCGTTCATTTTGTGTTCGTTTATGTTCATTTAAGTTTATTCACATATGTTTAGGAGTGTTCATTGTTCGGTTAAACCGGACTAACCGACCGAACCAAAACAAAATTGGTTAATCTATTAGATAATTTTAAGTTACAATTAAAGATTAAGAGTTTTTTCAAATTTCAATTACCAATTAATTTTGTTTAAAATTGGATAATTAACTGAATTAATCGAACTAACCAAAATATTAAATATTTAACACATTATATAAGTTCGTTTGTGTTCTTTTGGGTTCGTTTGTGTTCGTTTACCATTTAAACAAACGAACATGAACGAACAAAAACAAGCTACATTCCTTAGTGAACAAACACGAACAAGAAATTTTGTGTTCGTTTATGTTCGTGTTCGTTTATTTGTTCAGATAAAGTTAAATAAACGAACATGAACAACACACCCTCGTTCATGTTCGTTCAGTTAAAGTTAAACGAACGAACATTAACAACAGACCCTCATTAGTGTTCGTTCAGTTTGTTTACATGCCTACATCATATATAATTATTGGATACAAATCCATTTTTCCACAACATATTAGTTATTGGAATAGTCCACTTCTCAAATTATTACGATGTCACGTAGGATTCTTGCAAGAATATCTTGTTATATCATATGATCTGTACCATCAAAATATTAAATTTTCTATTCTCTTGATTAATAAATTGAAAAAACAATTTTATTAAATTAAATTATGTGGCATTTGTATAAAGAAAAAGAAATGAAATAAATACCTTAAAATCCCACTTAAAAGTTAAAACTGCATATAAACCGTTTAAACAAAGTGTTCACACCATTTTTCTGATAGAATACTGAAAATTTTACAAATTCAAATTTAGAAAAATCTAAAAATGACAGATTTCAACATTAATTTGTTTTATTTGACCTTCTATTCATATTTAAATAAATTTTTACACTAAAATAATATTTATATTTTTAATAAAAATGTTAAAATATGAATCCATCCGAAGTGAAAAATAGATGAATGGCCTTATAACTCAGATCACATGTATAAACGCATTTATCATTAAACATTATTTGCAAACAATCTGTTTTTACGGTTGAGTACTCAATAGAATAAAAGTTTCAAATTGTTCTGGTTGAAAAATCTTATTTTATATCTTAAATTAAATTTAAAACTAAGAATTAAATAAAGTTGATAAAATAATGTAAAATTAGAATGATAAAGTTTATGTAATATCAAATGTTCGATAGTGGTGTAAACCGCATCTCACTTTGGATTACAATTTCAATAACAATTTTAACAATGGCTGAAGATATTTATTTCCAATCTTTTCACTGTATTTATGCTTACACACGTATATTGTCATATTTACAAAATAGATTAAAATTTGATACACTGTCAGTGTAAAAAAAAGGTTTACACAAGCATGTCTATTTTCAAGGCTAAATCTAAAATTTAAAATCTTAAAATTAAAACCCTAAAAATCTAACCACTAACCTCTAAACCCTAAATTAAAACCCTAAACCCCTAAATAACACCATTTGTGAAAACCTTATATTCCAACGCAGTGTATCAATATAAAATATGTATAATAAACAATGTTAATAAAATACTGAACTTAAACACTAAATCATTAATACTAAATATTGAAACCAATCCAATTTTATATTTCATTGCTACTAAAATTTTGTCCACTTTTATTCAAAATCGATTTTCAAAAGCTAAGAAAAATGTAGCCGAGGGTTCAAGACGCACAAAAAATGGAGAAATTGGGCATCCTACGATTCGGCAAAACAGATTTGCGAAGGCGTTTTTGTTCATTTGTTAGAGAGGACTCAATTCAAAGAGATCACACCTCCCTGCTGGGACCTTCGCCACTTCAACCAAACAATAAACAAAAAAACAGAGCTTCAATTCCTAATTTGTTTTTTTAAAAAATACAAATATCGGAAAATCAGACCAGAATAACACACCGAACCGAAAAACAGACGTCGGCACGGATCGGCCAATCTCAACATCGATTTCCGAAGGCAAACTTGGCCTAAAGTGCATCGTTTTGGCACTCCATCCATAGGTCCTTCGTTACAGTAAACCAAGAAATATAAATCGAAATCGAAGGGGAAACGATGCTCAGTGAATACGAACCAGAATAAAACAAGGATTCATCTTGCGGATTAGTTATGAAACAAATCGCGCAATCGAATTTCCTTTCCAGGCGTTATCTTCATAGCATAGATCCCATCTTGCTAAAGACTTGAAAAAAATAGGGAAAAATGAGACGCAGAACAGCGTAGCTCGAAATTCGAATGCTGAAACCCTAGACTGCGCGAGACTTTTATAGAGAACGAGCTGGATCTGGATATTACATTGGGCTAACATATAAGCCCATTAATCATAAAATATACATGGTGAATTACACCATCATCATTGTTTTAAGAGAAATTTTACAATTGGGACATTGTATTTTAAAACGTTTCAATATGGTCACTCAATTGTCGATTGTAACAATCATGTCTAGGCCTGTAAACGAACACGAACGAGGGTGTGTTCATGTTCGTTTGTTTAACTTTAACCGAACAAATGAACGAACATGAACATAAACGAACACAAAATTTCTTGTTCGTGTTCGTGTTCGTGTTCGTTCATGTTCGTTCGTTTAAATGGTAAACGAACATAAACGAACATATATAATTTGTTAAATATTTAATATTTTTGGTCAGTTCGATTAATTCAGTTAATTAACCGATTTTGAACCGAATTAATCGATAATTGATATTTGAAAAAACTCTTAATCATTAGCCGAAACCTAAAATTATCTAATAGATTAACCAATTTTGTTTTGGTTCGGTCGGTTCCCCTAGACATATGTGAACGAACATAAATTAACATAAACGAACGAATATAAACGAACGGATTACCGAACGTTCACGAACATAAATGAACGAACAAGCTCTTTGTTCGTGTTCGTTCATTTAATTAAACGAACAAAAAATCTTGTTCATGTTCGTTCGTTTAATAAATAAACGAACTTCCCGCCGAACGGTTCACGAACAATTCGTTGAACGTTCGGTTCATTTACAGCTTCATGTCCACTTCGACATTTAGTGTAGAACGGCCTTTTAGTTTTATTAACACATTATTACAATCGATAAACAGTGTTATTCGATTGTAACTTTTTGAAATACAATAACCTAATTGTACATTTACTCATAATAGCTATTTTATATACAAAAAAAAAAAGCAGCTATTTTATTTTTATACCATAAGAAACGTTCAACAACAGCTATTTTCCCAGTTTCGACTCGCAAGCACATTCTGTAGCTGTAACATAAGTCCAGCTGATAACAGATTCAGCTCCTTGGTTGAAGCCTAATGGGGCTATCATTCGAACAGTTCCGGCAGCAAGAAAAAAGTCCCGACATTCCCGAGTCCACCGGTTGAGCGATATCCCTTTCTCGCTTGCGTAAAACTCTAACAAACTCATCTGAGCTTAAATGACCGTCACGATTGGAATCAAACACATGGAAGATGATCTCAACAATATCGTCCCTAAGAGATACGGCGCAAACCTGAATGTGCACAGATCACTAGTAATTTGGCACGAAAAGGTTGTAATGAAATACAAACACATGAGCAGGCTTACCTGAGATGCTGCTCGTTTGAAGTCGTCCCGTGTAAGTAGACCGTTGATTTCCCCACAACTAAAAAGTGCCAAAGAAAAAGGCTGCAATTTTCTACGTAGCTCAGCAAAATGTTTGAATTCATTCAAGTTGATTCGAATCTCCTTAAGATGTGGCTTGTCATTTAATTCATCGACTCGCTCAAGCAGCCTATCTAAATGACTCATATCAGCAGAAGCAACCATGGATAATGCAAAATCCTTGGCTGATATTGTTCCTCTGCCTTTGTAGTCATAATGATCAAACTCTAATCTTAGCATCTACAAAATACAACGAACATTACTTCGAATGACAATCATCGAATTCGTGTGTGTCGAGGAGAAAGAAAAAGGTAAAAATGTGAAAGCACAAGATATGAGAAGAAATTCAATGCAATTTCCTATGCATTACAAGCATGGTGTAAGTTGAATGATGCCCTCTAATGGAATTTTCTCTCCATATTAACACATTCTCATGCTATAAGAAAACGATCCGAGTTTGTCAATGCTCGGTAGGCAATCGACTAATACGATAATCGTATGCATTTTCTCCTTCTCAAAATTACACCAACCTCAGGCCCAGCATAAGAGCTAAAGAAATATCATGCATGAACATTAACGAAAACGGTTTCAATTTTGTCAAGACTTAAAAGAAGGGGCCTCAGTCCTCACCTCATCCTGCAAATCTCGCATGAATTGAACAAATTTATCATGTTGCAGGCGTGCCTTTCCATCTTTTCCGAAGAAGTACTCTACCAGACCTCCTTCCTCAACAGAGCCAGTAAGTTTTAATGACCCAATGCGAAGTCCATCGCGGTGGACTGACCCTAGTCTGTTATTAGCTCGCATCAAAGCCATCACTTTCTTAAATTCCTCCTTATCAATCTTGCTACATACAGACATTTAGTCAAATTACTTGCATGTAAAGATAAACAGAAAAGGAAGCAAATACAATCAGCTCATCATATACCCATTATTGTCCACATCAAACATTTTGAATGCTATGGAGAAGCTCGATTCGGGAATGCTGAGTAACGTTACAAAAAAGATATACCTGCTCCAAAGAAATGGTTCAAGAGTTTGTATCATCAAAATAAAGAAGAAAAAGTTTACTTAGGACTTAAGATTCTATTTACATGTGGGATATCAATTATCAACCACTTACTCTTTGAAAGATATAAGTCCATCATTGTTCATATCGAAAAGCATGAAAAACTCCGAAGGATCACAGCGTAACTCGCCGGGATTCCGTTCCCCGGTTAAATAACCATCTCTAACAAGGTGGGATTCAGATGGAGGAAAAACAGGAACAACTGCTCGCATTAGATCAGCTGGTCTCATGAATAATTCCCCTTCCGGAGTTTGAAAAGAGGCAAAATACTCAAACACCTACAAACATGAAGATACTGTGAAAGACCAAACAAAATGTGAAAAAGACCAAACAAAGGGTGAATACTGTGTTGGTGTAAATGACTGCAAAACAGTCTGATTAGCTCTGACTGAAAATAATAAAAGTCAGAAAATAAAACAAGGTGAACCGGAACCGTGTCGTGGTATGTCCCCCGAGGTGATTTGCATGAAGGACCTCTATTTATGTCATTATACTATCCAAATTAATACAGATTTATATCTGTATAACTGCAATATAAATATGTTGTAACAACACTGGATCAAAACAAAATAAATTCCGAATTCGAACAGATTTTCACAGCCTATAAATAAATAAAAAAATTCTTTCACATGATCTTTTGTTCTTAAGAAAATTCCTTACGAATTTTCTCCAAAAAGATAATACCAGGGCGCGGACGGGTGTAACACCTTAAGCATTACCAACATACTGAACACTATATATAACAAAAATATACCTTATGAAAACCAAATGAATATTACTAAATCTCAATGCAAAGAACACAGTAAATCAAGAATCCAGAACTGGAAGAACAATCATCAGCTGCTTCCTTTACCTTTTCCGGTGGACTCCGCAATCTTAACCGCTTTTCATAGTTAAAGAAAACTTTCCTTCTATACACCTCTGCAATGGAAAAAGGAAAATGAATCACTAAAAAGATTGAGACACTTGAAGAAGAGTAAAAACATTAAGTAAAAACCTCCGAAGATGAACTTAGAGCTATAGTCGGGGAGGGCCAGTTTGCGAAACACGTTTTGCGAACCATCACCGGTGGAATCAGCACTTTCCATTGACCATTCATCGAAAGAAAAAAAGGGTTTCTTGAAAAAAGAAGAACCCCAATCCGGAGCCGAAGTTGAGTACCAGTAGAGTGCGCCTAAGCTCGAACCAAGAACGACACCGGAGACCCATTTCACGAAAGTGCCGGTAAAGGAATCTTTTTTATTGTTGGGGTCGATACTTGAAGCTTCGGTGAGAGGCAGCGACGAGAAATGGCAGGCTTGGAGTTGTTGTCGGATGAGGAGCATCGACGGCGGCCAGGATCTTTTGAGAGAGGTTAAGGTAGGCATGGCTGGCGGTTATGAGATTTGTACGGTGTTTGCAAAGGCGGAGATGGAAAAGGAAGAGGATTTTTCAGAGATTCAAAGTAGGAAAAAGGGGAGAAATGGTGGGAAAGAGATGAATGGATGGAAGACTTTTTGGGATCTTACGGATATCGATAAAACCGGTACGGCAGTAGTTATTATCAGTTGGAGTGGGACACAAAGAAGATCCGAGTTAAAGACGGCTCAAAACCCGACAACCCGATGGATATTTGGGCCAAGACAAGGTGTCGGAAAGACAATGAAGTCCAGTCGCTTTTGATCAATCAAAGCCTATGAATTATTTGTCGGCCCTCAATAGTCATTTTGTTGGGCTTCATGTTATTTCTTATAGGTATGGTTGTGGGGTGAGAATTTTGAACAAAAAATCTCCCAAAACCATTTTTTTTAAGGCTCCGTTCACTAAAGCTTTTCAAACTGTCGGGAGGAGCAAATGCTCGTTTGAGAGCAGAAGTTAAAAAATCGAGCGGTAAAAAAGTCAACTTTTTAAGTGTAAAACTCAACAAAAACGGCGGCAACGCGACTTTATCAGAGCCGTTCAGCAATGCTTCAGCGTTTGCGTGCGAAACGGCCTTCAATGCTAACAAGCCCTATGTAAATGAACTAAAAGTTTATATGGATATGGCTGTGTTCGTGTTTGTTTGTTTGTTTTTAAAGTTTAAATTCAATTCATGTTCGTTTAAATTTTTAGTATGATGGTAAACGAACCAAACGTTCAACGAACTGTTCGATGGGAAGTTCGTTTATGTTCTTTTATTTATTAAACGAACAAATATGAACAAGATTTTCTATTTGTTTAATTAAATGGACGAACACGAACAAATGCTCGTTCGTTCATTTATGTTCGTGAACGTTTCATAATCCGTTCATTTATGTTCGTTTAAATTTATTCACGTATGTCATTTTATGTTCATTTGTTTGTGTCCGTTTACGTTCGTTTATCATTTTAATAAACGAACACGAACAAACTACATTCCTTAACAAAAGAACATGGGATAAAAATACTCTGCCACTTTTCGGTGCCCCTACTTATGCCCCAACACTAAAAAACACAATAAAATTAAATTCTAAGCCCTAACCCTAAATTCTAAATCCTAAACACTACACCATATACCCTAAAAAATACACCTACCATAAATTCCTTAAACCCTAACCATAACCCCTAACCTAAAACCCTAAACCTAATTTTGAGTGTGGGGCATAAGTAGGGGCACCGAAAAGGGTGGAGGATTTCCATCCGAGAACATGAACAAGAAATTATATTCATTTAGTTGTTTGTATTCGTTCATTATTCGGTTAAAATCGAACGAACATGAACATACCCTCGTTCGGTTCGTTAGTATCGTGTTTGTTTATATTTGAAAGTGTTCATATCAGGGGGAAATAATGATATTACACCACTCTAGTTCTTAAGTTCATCAACCTTCATAGTTTGAACGAGTGGAAGTAGAAACTGTCTCATTTATATAGATGTTGAAAAAATTCCACCCATTGTGGAGGAACAGTATAAAATCTGTGAAGTGAGTCGAGTTTTGGCATTCCTACCGTGAATCCGACAGCCATTTTCAGGCTCTCATCCCTTTAGCGGGAAAAGAGGATCATGTTTCCTGTAATTGTAGCATTATTCCATGGCAAATATCAGAATTTACAACACACAGTTATGGCAATAAAGGCCCATTTTCCAGTACTGGGAAACAGAGAGCCCCACAACTTACCCAGTACACCAGAAAACTGCAGCTTTTAAATTCATTCTTTCCATTGCTTTTTCTATACAAAGCCTGCTCCTTTCCATTCTTTCTTCAAGTAATTTTGCTACAAATTTCTAAGGTGTTCAACCCAGTTTTTCCACTAGATTTTACTGTGTTACAATGTAATATACATATATATATAGCAATTATAACAAAAATTATGAACTATGAAGTTTGAAGTAACAAAAATCATAATCTGTAAATGGGATTCATCCAATACAAGTTTACTGTGAATACAATTTCTTTTGACAAATCTGTTCATATAGCATCACTGCAAAATAGAACCAAAATCTGTTCTTCCTTTTGACAAATCTTTCCATTTACATGAACCTATCACCATTGTTTTCACCTGCATTACTTCTTTCGAAACTAAGGTTAGTGCGAAGACATGCATTATTCACTGTCATCTAAGTAAAGTTCATTTATCGTACCTTTTACGTTTGCTCTTCGAGACGGTCGAAGTCGACGGATTGCTATTCCAGTTCCTTTTCCTCTGATTGATGAACCAATTGTTTATCTGTTTCAATTGTAAACCAGTTTCCTGAACTAATCTCGCCTTATCTTCGTCCTATACGTTTTAACCGAATTGATCAACAAACCACAAATTCATCCTAGGTAAGGTTGTTCATGGTGAGCTTGAACTACTTACAGTAGGGTATGGCCACTTGGAATGTGACTGCCACCATGCTTTTAAAACCGATGTCGTGTCACCGGGCAGTTTCCCGGCCCTTCGTTTTCGCAAAATTTCCTCTCTTATGTCAACAATCTTCTCCTTGTAACCCTATAAAGGAGTGTGTGTTCAATTGACATTGATTCCCAAAGTAAAACTATATAAGTTCCATCAATTACCTGTTTGAGTTCATGTTTGAGTTCATGTCTAACACGTTCCATCAAAGACTTTTCGGTATCGGTTAAGATCAGAGGACCGAACCCCATCGAATCCGGACCCTCCAAGCTTCCATCAAACAAGTTGGCATCCGCATCGCTGTCTACTTGGTCGTCGTCGTCATCGGACATTGCCGCACCAGTTCCTTCACCCGGAGAAACACCTGTTTATGTGTCCCCAGCAGAGATTGTAGTTTAGTTTAATCTCCCCCAATATGAGAGAAAATCAATGCAGGTCACTTTACCTGTTAAGCTTTGTAAGGACTGCTCAATTTCCCAGCATGCCATAACTGCTTCCATTGCATGAACTCGAACATGTTGCTGCAATTGTTCTTTGAAAGAACATAGCAACAGAACATAATGCGTCTGCATTGCCATGAAAGAGATATCAATGTCTAAAACATGAGATTTGGCTACAATTTGAACTGTAAACATAAAGTTTCGAACTTTTTCATTGCGGTAAATGGAATTTTTAGTGAGACTCGAACTATGATACTTGTTAGAGTACTAATAGAATAAGTAGTGAGATTCGAATTTTAACATTTGCCTCGAATAAAAGAAATGGCTTATATATGGCTACCAATTATATTAAAACCAGTCATATTTGTACTAGTAGCATACCAAGAACTGATCGAGCTCTTTGTCATCGGCGACCAAGCCATGGGCCCCACCACCGAGGCTCGAGTACTTAGCCACCACATGCTGCGACTGAGCCAGCTGAGCGTCGATCCTCGGAAGCTGATCCACAGGCGTGGCGACCCTAAGGCAAGCCACGTGGGCAGACAACAGTTGCTCGCACAAAGGGTGAGCTAGTATCTCCGCCTTGAACCTTGCATTCTGCCAATTCACTACCCCATCTCCAACGCCCCCTCCGCCCTCCGCCACAACATCCGCGGCGGCACCAACGTCGTCTATGACGTCGCTGTGGTTGCGATGGAGAAGCGAAGAGGATGTACGGGAGAGCCACTGGTTAGGAGCTTGGGAAACCGTGGTGGAGTCAGAAGCAGCAGCTGTAGTCGTATGAAGGTTAAGAAAGTTAGACTCAGAAGAAAACTGAGAGTGCGGCTGGGAACGGAGGAGGGCAGTGTTTAACCAACTGGGACCACCGTCAGTTTCCGGCAGCTGACTCGCCTGCTGTTGCTGTTGTTGGTCGGAAAAGTGATGCAGAGGAAAGTCTTGGTGATTATGATGAAACGCCATGTATACATACACCCTTTGCTTCAATCTTTTTCACTAATCTTAATCTAAAGACAAATAAGATGATGATTAATGTTTCATGGTATCAAAAAAGATTGTACTTTTTCAATGTAAAACTGGGATTATACAGTTCTTTGTATTTGTAGAGAGAGGAAGAACGTAAGAGCACCAAAAAAGGTGAAACCTTTGAGGATATATGCTGTAATAATACAGAGAGAGAATTCAAGAGAAGAAGAAAGGAAATGAAAGTGGTTTTCAACTGAAGAAATCTGCATACTACGAAAATGGTGATGGACTGATGGTTTAAGCCTTTAAGGGATAGAGAGAGGGGAGAGGGGGGGACCATTTTCTTTTCCATTATTTTTATTATCATTTTACTTTTTTTAATTATGATGATGATATTTTTATTATTATATTACTTTTTTCGGATAAAATTCGTCTCCCCTTTTTGGTGTCCTTACATATGTCTCAACTATAAAAAACACTACAATATTAAATTCTAAGCCATAACCCTAAATTTTAAATCTTAAACCCTACACTCTATACCTTAAAAATACACCCTACCCTAAATTCCCTAAACCCTAATCACAACCCCTAACTTAAAACCATAAACCCTAAAATTAATTTTGAACGTGAGACATATGTAGGGACACCGAAAAAGGTAGAGGATTTCCATCCAATTTTTTCTTATTTGTGATTATGAATTCTAATTTTTTTGTTTCACGCGTACTCTATCAAAAATTAGTTCAATATAAGTTATTTTAAAGATAATGTCTATAATACATATATTTTTTTTGTAATATGTGTCTGTTTTATAGTTTATGTACACGGTGCAAGGCTGTTTTTATTGACAATGTCGATTTTAGGGTTTGAACTCGTGTCCTTTCTTTAAGAATACAATGTGACTTACTAATGCACCGAACACTTGTTGGTTGTAATATTTATTTTATTTAGTTAATAAAACTAATCTTAGTCAAACAACATTTATCCCTTGTGTTAATCAATCCATGACACGTTTTTCCATTTAAAATTAAATAATTTATTTTTCTCTTGTGTGTAGAGTGTATACAATGTTTACATGATTGAAAAGTATTCCCAATTGGGATGCTTATAATTGTTATGTGTTTTAGTGGCTAATTAGTATGTCATTTGTAACTTGTAAGACATACCCCACCTTAACTAATTACATTTGTCTTCTTATTTTTTTTCAAATTCTCTCCCCACTCTCTAAAAAACCCTAGTCGTGCCGGCCACCGGCCATTAGTGGTCTTTATTTTTCTTCAATAAAATAACTCTCTTCGTCTTTGTTTGAGCATCACGGGGTGGTTGACGGCCGGCCATTTTGTTTGAGCATTCGGTGCATGTCGAGTGGTATTGCTCGTCGACGGTTCGGAGACTTGACGGCGTCTTCTCTGTTCGATGTTTTTAGTCAATTAATAATCGAATATACATACTATTGTTCATGAAACCAAATAAAGAAATAATAAAAAAATGTGATCAAAAGTAGAGTGTCATTGTTATTGGGGGGCTGAAAGTGAATACAAAAAGTTGCGTAGCGTAGCATGCATGTAAAAGTGCATACAACAGCAAAGTACATATGTACTCATAAGTCATAAATAGTAGAGTAGTAATTGTGCAGTAAGTAGCACCTAGTTGAATCCTTAAACCTAGGAGCGTGCTTTCCACAACACTCAATGTCGCATGACTTGTCGTTTCGTACGCCAGTTTAAGTTTTATTAGGTTTCATCGGCCTGACGTCGGCGGTAAGAAAAGGAAGAAGAAAAGAGAGCACCGGCGAGATGGGGGGGGGGGGGGGGGGGGACCATAAACGACGTCGCTTATCTTCCCGAGACGCTCGTCGAGAGAAATGATGGTTGGACCACAAAAGTGGTCCCGCATGGCCGGAAGCAAGCGCCAACGGAGGAAGCGAATGGAGGCCGTACACGTGGAGCGATGAGGGATACGGGGACCATCGGGATTCTCAACGGTGGGGGTCCCTTTGTATATATATATTTTAAATAAATCATTACAAAACGAGTAAACTTCGTTTCTTCTAACTAATGACAGACGCCGGCTAGAACAATCGAACTTGTGGATGATCCCAAAGGAAGCAGTGGGTCCCACCCGAAATGAAGAAAATCAACAATCGGTTGGTCTAATACGGATAAAAATCTTCTGTACCTTTTCGATGTCTCTATTTATGGTCCCGTTCAAAATTAGATTTAGTGTTTAGAGTTTAAAATTTTAGGTTAATGTTTATGGTTAACGTTTAGGGAATTTAGGGTATGGTGTATTTTTAGAGTATAAGATCCAGTGTTTAAGGTTTAGAATTTAGGGTTAGGGCTTAAATTTACTTTTGTAATGTTTTTTAATGTTAGAGTATTAATAGGGACACCAAAAGGGGCATAAAATTTTTATTCGTGTAACACCATAAAACGTTAAGTCTTTTAAACAAGGCAAAATGACAAAAGATGCCCCCAACGTTTGCATATTTTGTTATTTGGCCCCCTATTCTTTTTTTTGGTCTAAATATGCCCCCAACGTTTACTTTTTTTGTCATTTAACCCCCTATTCTTTCTTTTGGTCCAAATAGGCCCCCAACGTTTCATTTGTAGTCCAAATATGCCCCCAACGTTTCAATTTGGTCCAAATATGCCCCCGTTAGATGGAAACTGTCAGTCAACTGACGTTCTACAGCTGATGCTGACTGGACTTGCCATGTATTAAGATCTGCTGATGTCACGTCAAAAATTTTTTATAAGCCGTTGACCGTCAGTTGATTGACAGTTTACATCCAACAGGGGCATATTTGGACTATGAATGAAACGTTGGGGGCATATTTGGACCAAAAGAAAGAATAGGGGGCCAAATGACAAAACAAGCAAACGTTGGGGGCATATTTGGACCAGAAAAAAGAATAGGGGGCCAAATGACAAAACATGCAAACTTTGGGGGCATCTTTTGTCATTTTGCCTTTAAACAATGTTAAAAGTTTGTCTTGAGATTGTGATTTGTGAATGAAAAACCAAATTTGAATAACCGTTCTCATATTTAACTTTAATAAAATTTAATACAAACTAATGATTAATAAATAGAATAACAACCATTAAACTAAAAGAAAATAGAGAAAAGAGGAGTAAGTCATGGAAAAAGAAGGTCAAGGTGTGCTGATGGCAAAAACAGAGCAGCTATATCAAAAAGGTTGGTCCCCTACCTACGTTTTAAAATAATAGATCCTAATCAATTTGTCAAATTCAATAAAAAGGTCTTCAACTATGTATTTTTTGGGTGAATTTAAAACTTCTGTTATAAATTCATATCTTTAGAATTTACGACTTTCAAATATCAATACTTAAAATCAATGTATATCATCATTATAAGTATGAAATTATATAATTAATTCAACTTAAACTGTAATTACTTTTCAAACTTAAACAGTAATTAACTAGAAAACTAACACATAATTTACATATTGTGCTCTTAAAATTAAGACATTAAAGAGAGAACACATTAATAGAAAGAGGCAGAAGATTTTTATCCTAATTTTACTGGCTCTTCCAACGCCTCACTGTCAAATTTATAATTTCTAATTGTTAATTTTTTTTAGTTTATATGAGTTTTAGTTTTAAGAGATTTTTTCATTAATTTCGCGAATTAAGTTGAGGGATTTTTTATTCATATGATGACATGGATGGATAGCTAAAATATCTAGGAGTTTTGTGCAATGTTACTAAAAATGAGGCTTTTACATTCAAAAATTTAAGTTGTAATTGACTTGTGTATGGTAAGCTGACATTTAAATAAAGGATTATTATCTTATATACTGACGGTGAAAATTATAAATTTTCACATGTGTTTTAGTTTTAAGGTTTAGGGCTAATTTTAGGGGTCTAGATGTATGGATTTAAAATTTATGGATGGTGGTTAAAATTTAAGGTTTAGAGGTTAGGAATTAATTTTTAGGGTAATATGGTGAGGATTTAAGTTTTAATCTATACACCTAAAATGTTAACCCTAAACTGTAAATTTTAACCACTATCCCTGATTTCAAAACTCGTACACCTAAACTTCTAAACCATACACGATAAACTAAGTCACTAAACCCTAAAACTAATACACTTGTGAACACTTCTAATTTCTACCGCCAGTGTATCAAATAATTACTCTTAAATAAAAATGAGTATACCACTACTTTTGATCTATGAAATACTAACTCCATTTTATATTTTTATCATTTGTTCATAAATAATCGTTTATTCTCCTATTACAAGTTTTTATTATTTCTTTGAAGAATTATTACAAGTATCAAACTTAACTCATTTTATGACATTTTATTTAACTTATTTTAACTATTGAAAAAAACTTATTTAATTTTTTTTAAGATCCTGTATAATTAATTATTCTTAATTGTATAAATCCATAACTACTTTGATAAAAAAAAAACTATTTTGATTACTTGTCATAGTAGTTAAAGGAGTTTCTTTAATATTAATGGAAAAAATTAAAGGAAAAATTAATTTAGGGTTAACTACTCTGAAAAATGACCAATAAGGTCACTTACATTTTCGGGCGTGAAGTTTTGGTCACCTAGCCGTTTTTTGTCGTTAATCTTTGACGGGAGGTTGATTTGAAACATGGAAAAAAAGATAAATTACCTAGACAGTCCATAAACTATTACTTCACTCCTATTTTGATCATTCAAATAAAATTTTTGTATAATTACACATTTAATCATCCACATTTATATATTTTTTTATTTCTTCTTCATCTAACTCAACCTTTAATTTTTTACTATATTATTCCTCAATTCACACTTTATATTATAATCCATCACCGCATGTATCCATGTTTCAAATAATGTTTGTAATCCTCAACTCAGAAATTTTAATATTTTAAAAAAATCTCAAAATTTTGGAAAATTTACAAAGCAGCCATCAAATCCCTAAAATTACCCAAACACCTAAATTACCGCCGCTTATGCCGTCAATCGCCGCCTCTAACTACACCTCTTTGGTCGCTGGAGCATGACAGGCATTTCACGCAACACGACGTCATTAGAAACGACGAACGGTGTGCAACCGAATGTCGAACGCGAAAATAACGTTCGACTGGTACGCCGTTCACCATTTCCGGTGATGTCGTATTAGGGGAAATGGTCACCATGCTCTGATGACAAAAGGGGTGTGGTTAGGGGCGACGAAAGCGACAGTGATTTGGGGGTTTGGGTTTGGGTAATTTTATGCATTTGATGAATGTTTTGTAAAATTTTTTAAAATTTCCGGATTAAAGATTAAAAATTCTGAATTTTTTTTCCCATTAGATTGATTTAAAAAATAAAAATAGTGTCACATATCAAGCATTGGTTGGTTGATAATATTTTAACACCCCTTTAACGATCTGTCACTTAAAATTATAATAGTTGAAACTTTGGGCACCTATTTTTACAACAACAAAAAAACTTTAGGCACCTAAAGTTCAAAAAAGGTATACTTTAGGTACCTATTTTCATTTAAGCCTTTTGAATATGCGATGTAAACATTTGTTACACGTAAATTGAAAATTATTTTGTGCTGAATCATATTAAGAATTACAAACATTATTTGAAAATAGATATATATATGGCGATGGGTTATAATGTATGGTGTGAATTGAGGATTAATATTAAAAAAATGTAAATGTGTAATCGTGGTCAAAATAAGAGTGAAGTAATAGTTAATGGAATGTCTAAGTAATTTATCATTTATTTATTATCTCATGTCAGCCTCCCGTTAACATTTAACGGCAATAAACAACTGAGTGACCAAAAGTTTACGCCCGAAAATGTAAGTAACCTTACTGGTCATTCTTCAGGATCGATGACCAATTCTATACTAGGAGAAAACATAAGTGTACACCTAGCAATTAACCCATTATTCTAATATAGTGCTGTTTTTAGTTTGCTTTTATAGGTGGGTAATGACGTGTCGTCAGGCAATCTGCAGAGACATAGAAAGGGAAATTTTAAATCAATATTTTTGATCAATTAATTGAAAGAAGGGTAAACTACATAAATGACTATTATACTATTAAAAAATCGTGATTTGATTACTTTATTTTTTTCGAAGCAATTAAACTATCATATCATTAAATTAGATGCAATGTGACCACCAGCAGTTAGAGGTTAACGGCAGAGTGACCCCCAATTTAGGATTATTTGAAAAATGAGTCTTAAATTTCCCACGTAATATGATCTTATTTTTTTATAGAACACAAGTTTTGTGTTGAATAAATTAGTAAGAAAAAAATTAATTTACCTTATTTTTTAATATAAAACTTGCTTTTGTTTTGTTTATGTGAACTGACAGATAGTCATTTTTCTAAAAAAATCCTAGATGTGAGTCGTTCTTTCAATTAAATTATAAAAAAAATTTATTTAAAATTTGCCCATAAAAAGGTTAAAAGGAAGACGATGGCTTACGTCATTGAGTAGGAAACTCTTGTTTGAATTATTGAATTTTTAAATTGAATCATTCGACTGTAGCTTTTCAATCGATTCAATTTTCGAATAAAAAATAAAATTAAAATAAGTTTAATTACATTGCATGCATGGACCCACACGCTTTAGAGATGCCGCCGACCAAGGTTACCGCCAGTGTCCTGTTGAATACAAGTATTATTAATACAGTAATGAATGTAGGGTTTAGTAATTATTTTTGTACCGTATTGTTAAATTTCGTGGGTCCAACCATTTTTAATTAAGGTTGAAACCAAGACTAATAGTAATTATTAAGACAGTAATTTGTCTTTGTCTTTTCTTTTTTCTTGCCCTTTTCTCGTTGCCAAATTCCATTGAATATGCCTTTTATTTAGAAATTAGAATCGCCCTCTTTGGTGGAGCTCTGAACGGTGAGTTTTTGTATAGTTAATGTATGAACAAAACAAAAAATTTATTTTATTCGATGTTTTTAGTTATGTTCCAACACTGAAAAAATAAATTTTAAGCTATAACTCCAACCTTAACCATAAACTTTAACATTAAACTCTAACCCTAATTTTTTTTGACTTAACCGTTAAATAAGTGCTTAAACTATGTCATTTTCCAGTTAGGTGCTCAAACTATTTTTCGGACTAAATTGGGACCTAAAGTTTCATTCTGTGACCCATTTAAGGTTCGCCGTTAAAATTTTCCGTTAAGGGACACGTGTCACCTCCAGAAAAATCCAAAATTATATTATAAATAAATAAAATTATTAAAAGAAAATAAAAATATATCATGAAAGTTTCAAACATTCTTAAAATAGTCTTCAAATCCGACCACTCCCGCCGCCAGCGTCCGCATTTTCGGCGACGAAATAAAGCGTCATCCCCTCGCCAAACAACTCACATGTCGTTGTCGCCCCTCTTGCCGCCGTTCATCGCGAATAGTTCGAAAGAACCATTCGACAATTTTGGCAATTCGCACGACGTCGGTTGATTTTCGGCGACAGGGTGGTGGGAGAAATGGTCGTGATGGTTCGGTGACCGATTTGATGGGCGGCGGCGTGGCAATCGGCGGCGGAATCGGCCCAAATCGGAATTTAGATTTTGGGGTTTAGGGATTTTGGAATTTGGGGTTGTTTTGTAAAATATGGAAAATTTAGAGATTTTTGAAAATTAATTAATTATATTTATTTTTAATATAATTTTGGATTTTTCTAGAGGTGACACGTGTCCTTTAACAGAAAAAATTAACGACGAACCTTAAATGGGTCACTGAATTAAACTTTAAGTCCCAATTTGGCCTGAAAAATACTTTGGGCACCTAACTAAAAAAATGACATAATTTAAGCACCTATTTGACGGTTAAATTATTTTTTTGAACAAACTCTAACCTTAAATTTATTTTTTTTTTGAAAACATAAATAAGGGTATAGTTGTTTTTTTATCGTTCCAACGTGATATTTTGAGCTATCTATCTTCTTCAAGCTTTCACCAAAAAAACCCTAATTTTCAAGTAGTGGGACCAAGCAAAGTTTAGCTTTCTTACCACAGAACTTGAACACGAAGTGGTGAAAGAATAGACAAACAGTTCAAATCACCAACTTTTGCCGTGCAGAGAAATCCACAAAAACATTGAATGTCAAAAAAGAAAGACCCCAAGTTTTCTTTTCCTACAGCATACAAAAGAAAGAGCAGGAAAAGACATGGAACTGTCAAATTCCGTTACAACTTACACGTGACAAAGGATCAATTTATAATTAGTTCAAAAAGTTCTCAAATTTTGTATACAAACCATATATATATATATGGATTAATATCCTATACACTGGCAGTGGAAAACAAAGTTTCCACAAGCGGGGTTATTTAGGGGTTTAGGGTTTTATTTTAGGGTCTAGAGGTTAGGGGTTTAGGTTGTAGGGTTTAGAATTTAGGATTCATGGTTATAATTTAGGTTTTAGGGCTTAGTGTTTGTGGTTAGATTTTTAGGGTTTTAAGGTTAAAATTTTAAAATTTAAATTTAGGCTTGAAAATAGGCATGCTTGTGTAAACTTTTTTTTACACTGGCAGTGTATCAAATATTAATCCTATATATATTTGGTGCTCTTGTTATCTTGATAGTATAAGATTTAGAATTTAGAAATTATGGTTAAAGTGTAAGATTTGTGTTTTTAGTGATTAGGCATATATAGGGTACCGAAAATGGGCAAAAGATTTTTGTTAAAAAACACAATTTGAGTAGAATAGAATTCGCTTGCTTTTGTTTTTTTGTGTCCTCTAATATGTCCCACCAATAATTTTATGTCACATGTATTATAAATAAATAAAAAAAAATTAAATAATAATAAAAATTAATCATTAATACACGTAGCATAAAAATCATTGGTATGACATATAAAAAGATAAAAAAACACATGAATTATAAAGGGTCCATCAAGAAAAAGTTTGGGTCTTTAAAAAAAAATAATTTCATCGTGAAGCATTAGAGTTAAAACGTTTGATTTGATAATAAGATTTGAATTCGATATTAAATTTAAATAATATCAAACTCTTAATCACTCTGCCTGCCTATGAAAAAAATTATGTTACCTTTCTCACCTAATTGTCTCTTTGCAAATTGTTTGTTCATGGACCACAAAGCCACTTGCAACTTGAGTTTTGATCCATTGTTACATCAACTTCAATTCCAAACGAATGGGAAACCCACATTTTCTCACCTAGTGAAATACCTAAAAGTTGTAAAAAAGTACATTTTTTGACATATCAACATAGATACATAATGAATATAAGTATGAAAAAAATCAAGTTTCAATTCTCAACTATATATAGTAATATCAGACATTCACTTCGAATTTTAGCAAGACATAATTTTTTTTTGTAAGAATGTCGGTATAAATTTCTCATTAATGCTGAGGGCTAAGGGCTAAGGGCTAAGGGGCAAAACATGAAAAATAATAAATTGGGGGACAGAACATGGTGAAGGAGCAGCAACTCTCCCCCACGATAGACGATGGGAAATAAATGTGTTACCAAATAACACAATAATGAAAGTAGAACGAAAGAAATAGTTAAGAGTTGCTAGTAAACAATTTTTTCCCTTTTAGATGTTATTTTTGTGTCTCAATGCTAAAAAAATCAAATTACAAGTTATAACTTTAAATTTAAAATTATAAACTATAAACTCTAGAAAGTACACCCTACACCTAATACTATAAACCCTAACTATAATCCTTAATTTTAAACCTTAAATTTAATTTTTAATGATGTGGCATAAATAAAAACACCGAGAAGGGACAAAAGATTTTTACTCTACATAACTCTCGAGATATTTACTTTCTGCAAGTGATGGTCGATTTTCGTTAATCGTTATGTTAAATCAAGGGTCTCGGGTGGGTGTATTAAATGGGATTAAAATTTTCTACCCCTAAACTATGCCCCTTTTGATATCCCACTTAAAAAAATGGGTTTAAAGTTTAGGTTTATGGTTAGAGTTTAACGAATTAGGGATATGGTGTATTTTTAGGGGTATAATTTAAGGTTTAAAATGTACGATTTAAGATTAAAGTTTAACATTTAATTTTTAATATTTTTAGCGTGTGATATAGAAAGAGACATAATTAAGGGTAAAAGATTTTTGTTCGTTGTTTCGCTAGATGTTGCGTTTCTAATAGTTGTTGTTGGCCCAAATCCCTATAAAACCCACCGATTTTGTAGTCATAGTCTAAGGCCTGAGCACATGGCCTGACCAAAGCACGCATGAGACACGACTAACTAAGGGAGATATTCATTCGAGTCGAGTTGAGTTAAATTATTTTGAGTTAGTCGAGTTGATTTGTTCTATACTCCTATTTTATAACTTAACATTTATTTTAAAATTTTTCGATTCTAGTTTAAGAAAGTTGAGTCGAGTTGTTCGAGTTATTGTTTAAATTTAATTATAAACATGTATAATATTAGGTTAGTAATAGGTTTTAATTTAAACCGCTTTCTATAATCATATATAGTACACACATATAAATATATTTCTTAATATGTGATATATATATATATATACATATATATATTAGGTATGAATTGAATGACTCGATTTGAACATGAAAACGAATCCACTAATTACTAAAATTTCAAGTTATTCAAATCATTCAAATTTCCATTTTATAAACAAAACTTTATGTGATTTTTTTTCAAGTCGAGTCAAGTTTATAAAATTACTAGTCTAGTTGAAAATTTTAATTTTTTTCAAGTCGAATTTTACTTACCCACGAGTCAATAAGTTCAGACAACTGGAGTTGGCCCAGACTTGGAATGAAAGAGATGTAACTAAAACTGAACCCTGCGAGTTATGCTCGAAAGAGCAGGTGATTCTCTGAGTCTAAAGTACGACGCCTTAATTTAAGGTTAAAAACGACACAACTAAAATATTTGAAAATAAATAATTTAAAAATGTTACCGCATAATCGAATTTTATACTTAAGTTCCATGTTTTCACGACAAGTTTTGAAACTTTTTTCCAATATTTCTTTTACTGATGTATCCAACATTGGATTGACTCAAAATCATCCCATGATGCTGATGTTACAAAGTAATCAATCCAAGACGATAATAAAAATAAAATAAAAGAAATAACTTTAATCAAATAAATAGACACTACACCAAAGTTGTTCTTAGGCGGCACTATTCGTGGCGTTTTTGATACAAACGCCGCCAACATTTAACTTATAACGGCGTTTTTGAGACAAACGCCACAAAACGGCAACATTGGCGGCGTTTGTATTTAAAACGCCGCCATAGTATGACATATAGTGGCGTTTTTATCAATAAACGCCGCCAATTGTTTCATGTTAGTGGCGTTTTCTTCCTTAAACGCCGCCATAGATGTAGCGTTAGTGGCGTTTTTAATTAAAAACGCCGCGAAAGGACTTGCTTTGTGGCGTTTTTTAATAGCAAACGCCGCGAAAGGGCTTGCTTTGTGGCGTTTTAAAAAGAAAACGCCGCGAGATTGCTTTCATTCGTGGCGTTTTTAATGTAAAACGCCGCTAAAGGGCTTTGCATATATCCCTCAAACAGACAACCATCGATCTGCAAATTTAAAAAAGAAAAAACCAAATCTGTGCCCAACCCTCTCCTCGCCGACGCTCCTGCCCCTCGCCCCTCGCCGTCTACCCGCGCCCTCGCCCCGTTGCCCTCGCCCCGTCGCCCTCGCCGTCTCCCAGCGCCCTCTCTGTCTCCCCGCGCCCTCGCCCCTCGCCCTCTCCGTCTCCCCGCGCCCTCCCCCCTCGCCGTCGCCCCTCGCTCCTCACCGTCGACCGCCGCTCCTCTCTCTCAGGTTAGTATTAAGACCACCCTTGCTGATATAATTTGATATATGCCTTACTTTAGGTGCAAATTCTACTTCTTGCGGCAAGCACATAAATTTGGGAATTGATAGAAAACCAGAACTGTTGCTTTGTATATCTGGCTTACTTCTACAGTAACGGATTTAATAGCATCTTCTATTGGATTGGCTCTTAGTTCTGACCAATTTACTAATTAATAACTTTGGGAATTGATAGATATATTTTAAGTGTAACTAACACCACAATGATAGTATTTGTTTCCTTTCTTAGACAAAATAACATGCTCTTGGTTTAACGGATACTATCTTGAAAAGAACATGCAAGTTGTCTGTTTGCTCATGTTTGTCTCTGATCCATTTCCATGTTCTGCGATTTCTAAGTCCATTGCTTGTTATGATATTGATTGCAAAATGTTAGTATATATTTCACTATTTAATTAAGACTTGGCTTTTTCTCTTTGTTTGTTGGGCCATTTTTGAAACACTTTTTTTCTGCATTATTAGCAACGGGCTGCATATCTGCTGCTCTTGTTCCTAATCTGATTAAGCTAATAGAATTTCCTAATTCCTTAGAAAAGAGGCAGGGCGAAGTTGCTCGCATCAGGTCGAAATATCCCGACAGAATTCCGGTAAGAATGTTTTTGCTATTATCTTCCTTTCTTTCAAACATTTTATCCTGCAACATTCATCTTTGTGAAACCATGCAGGTTATTATTGAGAAGGCTGAAAACAACATGGTTCCTGATATCGATAAAAACAAGTTAGTTGCATTCGCCATTATTATAGTTTGATATTTCTTTTTATAGCAATTCAACTAACATCACTTTTCTTCATAGTTTTTGGTTTCCAGAAAACAACAATGCTCAACCATTCAAGTTGTTCAATCTGTTATTTGTCTAGCTTGGCCTGATTACGTTTTTCTTAAAACTCTTGTTTGATTGTGGCTTCAGGTATCTTGTTGCTGCTGATTCGAGCGTAGGTCAATTTGTTTTTGTTATCCGTAAAAGGATTAAGCTTAGTGCCGAGGAAGCTATATTTGTGTTTGTGAACAACCACTACACCAAATTTGGTATATAGCGGCACTTTTAGCGGCGTTTTAATAGCATATCAAGTTGAGAAGCAAAAGATTTTACAAGTAAGCAATGGAAAATATGTGCATAGAACCGATGGATGCAGCAAGGGAGACCAGGACTTGGTAGGGAAAGGGGCCAGTGGAGCTAAATCATGTGACCATGATTTTTAGTTTTTCTTTTTCATTTACATATAGTTTAGATTTGTCAGGTGTGTGTACACTGACATGGAGGACTGTTGTGCTACCTGCTGTTTCATAATTAATATGTGTAATGCATTTTAAATTATTATATAATATGTGTATGTTTTATTTGATTTTTTTTTGAAATATGGTGTTATTCGCGGCGTTTGTAAAAAAACGCCACTATAGAACATGTTCTCGCGACGTTTGTAAAAACAAACGCCACTATAGAACATGTTATCGCGGCGTTTGCATTTAAAAACGCCGCTATAGAACTTGACTTTTTGCGGCGTTTTTTTACCTAAAAACGCCGCGAACTATTGCGACGCTACTTTAAGCGGCGTTTCTTGCGGCGCTTTTTTAAGCGCCGGGAAAGTTTTTAGCGGCGCTAAAAAACGCCGCTATAGGGTTAAAAAAACGCCGCTAAAGAACTGTTTTGTTGTAGTGAGAAGAGAAGAATTATAAAACTAGATTAAAGTTGAGGCCTGCGAAGAGCAGTTTCCTTAAGAAAAATTTCGACCACTCCGCGGTGCTTGAGTTTGGTTGGTCGTTGTTGAGTTGTGTGGGCTCGATTCGATCAACCGTTCTTGCTCGCCAAGTGTGGAGAAGTTGGATAATTGGGTGTTTTAGTGGGAGGTGAAAAATTGGCAATTTGACATAAGGATTTATAGTGGTTCAACCTTCTAACCAAGGTCTACATCCACTACCTTAGCTCCCCACTAAGGATTTCCAACAAATTCACTAAGAATTTCGTCCCCTTTTCTCGGATTAGGAGGAAACCGTTACAACCCTCAAAGCTTTCTACCCAAAGCTTGAAGGAACACTCTCTTTACAAAGAAAGACTTAGCAAACTAGAAATCCCTCTAAAAGGTGTTTGTTTGCAATTCTAAGCACTTACCCAAAACCTAAACACTTGAGCAAATTTAACAATGTAAGCTCACAAGTGTTGTCTAAGCAAGAAATGTACAATTAAAGCTCTAAACAAAATTTGACATCATAATGTTGTAACAATTGAAGCATTAACCATTACAAGATGCTTGGAGGTCCCTTTTATACTCCCAATTGAGTTTGTAGCCGTTACTAGCCGTTGGAGATAATTTGGAGCCGTTGAGGACTTTATTTCCCTTCAATAATGCTGTTCTGCAGCTATCCGTATCGATACGCGTGGAACCGTATCGGTACGGCCTTCATAGGAACTAGCCGTTGAGCTCTTGCCAGCCTAGGCGTATCGATACGCTTGAGGGCGTATCGGTACGGGTTCACATTTAAATGGTCGTTGGGAAATAGCCGTTGGGGTTGGTTGAAAGGGGATCGGTACGCTTACTTTGCGTATCGAAACGATCCCGATCCGTATCGAAACGGAAAAGGCCTGTATCGATACGAGTTTTGACAGTGACCAAACTGGGGCAAAAAGGTATCGGTACGGGTACATTCGTATCGATACGGGTACTTTGAAAACACAAGTTTGGCTATTAAAAACATGAAAAATCTTTGCCAAAAACCTTTTAAAACCCCCAAAACATAAATTCAAGTTGTTTGGACTTAAGATAAAGTTTTAAATTCTTTTCAAATTAGTCCAAAACATTTTTCAATTATTATATCAAAACATTAGTTCTACAATCTCCCCCTTTTTGATATAATAAAACTCACTTGAAAAATTGTTTGGGATTCTCCCCCTTTAACTTTAAAAGTGTGAATAAGAGATTAAAGATATGAAATCAAATAAAGCTCCCCCTTATTCATTTGAAAATTCAATTTTTCAAACCATTTCTCCCCCTTTTTGTTATATCAAAAAGAATTCAAAAACACTAAGTTTCAAAATAACAATAGAGGTAAAAGAAATTTGACACACTTAAAATTTTGGTTTAAAATTGGCTCCCCCTTACTCAAAGCATCATTGAAAATGTTAGTCCAACATTTATGATCATCTAGTTGAATAAACTAAAAAATAAAACAAATAAGTGCTAAAACAACTAAATTTTACCACACTTGAACTCAAGGGAGGATGTGAAGCCTTCCTTCTTCAAGTGTTCTTCCTTTGTGTGCATGGAGCCCCCCCTTAATTTTTGACTTGTTGATCACTCTCCATCACACCTAGCAAAAGACAATCAAGTAATTTTTTGGTATCCAAATTGCTTTGGATCCATAGACATTAGTAGCACAAAATTTAGTCCCCTTAGGAATCCATTTTTCAATTTCATCCTTTTTAGTTGAAATGGTTAGTCCTTTTGGGACCCAAACACTTCTAAAACATTTTCCATTCACAAATCTAGGGGCACTAGATTGTCTTACATAAAAGTTTGATTTTTCAAAACTATTTTTCTTTTCAAGGTCATTGGAAATCAAATCTTTTTCTTTTTGAACTTTGAGAAGCAAATTTTGTAAATCAAAATATTTTTGTTCAAAATCTTTTAATGTTGCTTCAAGTTCAAGATTTGTTTTGGAAAGCAAATCATTTTCAATTTTTGTTTTTGAAATCAACTTTTTGTTTTTAGAAAATGATGCCTTGAATTCCAAAAGCAAATCATCATAGGCATCTTGTAACTCATCAAATGTATAAGAATTTGAAATAGATGAGTTAGAAGTTACCTCCCCCTCATTGAGGGCCATCAAGCATAGGTGGGGTACTTCATCATCGGTGGAGTCTTCATCACTCCATGTGGCCACATATGCTTGTTTTGAAGATGATCCCTTCTTTTTGGATTTGTGGGAGTCCTTCATCTTCTTCATCGATTCATGCTTGGATTTTTCCATTTTGCTATTCATGAACCAGGCAAATTTGTTGAAGAGATAGGTCATCTCTTCATCTTCACTTTCCTCCTCACTTGAATCTACATGATGGCATGTGGAGGATTTGAGAGCTATGACACTAGCATTGATGCCTAGCTCCATGATCTTCTTCTTCCCCATCGCTCTAATCTCTTCCTTCTTCTTCTCCTCTTTTTTGTTTTTCTTCATTATTTGGTGAGTGAGAAGAGACCCCATGAGTTCATCAAGCTTCAAAGTTTTGAGATTCTTGGCTTCGATGATGGCGGTCCTCTTTGAGTCCCATGACTCGGGAAGGGAGTAGATGAGCTTTCGAACAAGCTTCTCTTCCGGGATGGCTTCTCCAAAACCTTTAAGACCATTTGTGATAGTGGAGAACCTATCAAACATCTTCTCGATGTTCTCTTCCGGATCCATCTTGAAGTTCTCATACTCTTAGGTTAGGAGCCCAATCTTGGTCTCCTTGACTTCATCGGTTCCCTCGTATGTGACTTCAAGCTTGTCCCATACTTCCTTGGCACTCTCACAAGAAGACATCTTCTCATAGATGGTTGGGCCAAATGCACAAAAGAGCATGTGCAAGGCTTTGCAATTTAGCTCCATCTTCTTGCGATCGTCGGCACTCCATTCCGCTTTGCTTCCTTGAGACACGAACGGGCCATCTTCAACTATGTCCCATAGCTTGTAATCTCTTGACTTCAAGAAGAATTTCATCTTTATCTTCCAATGGGCATAGTGATTTCCGTCGAAGAAAGGCGGTTTGTCGATTGATTGTGCCTTTGAGCCGGTTGGTGAAATGTTGATCGAGCTTGCCGGATCTTCTCAATAGGATGTGAATCCCCTTTGATTGAGCCAAGCTCTGATACCAATTGTTGAGATTTGAGGGGCTCGATTCGATCAACCAATGTTGCTCACCAAGTGGTGTCTAAGCAAGAAATGTACAATTAAAGCTCTAGACAAATTTTGACATCATAATGTTGTAACAATTGAAGCATTAACCATTACAAGATGCTTGAAGGTCCCTTTTATACTCCCAATTGAGTTTGTAGCCGTTACTAGACGTTGGGGATGATTTGGAGCCGTTGAGGACTTTATTTCCCTTCATAAATGTTGTTCTGCAGCTATCCGTATCGATACGCGTGGAACCGTATCGGTACGGCCTTCATAGGAACTAGTCGTTGAGCTCTTGCCAGCCTAGGCGTATCGATACGCTTGAGGGCGTATCGGTACGGGTTCACATTTAAATGGCCGTTGGGAAATAGCCGTTGGGGTTGGTTGAAAGGGGATCGGTACGCTTACTTGGCGTATCGAAACGATCCCGATCCGTATCGAAACGGCAAAGGCCTGTATCGATACGGGTTTTGACAGTGACCAAACTAGGGCAAAAAGGTATCGGTACGGGTACATCCATATCGATACGGGTACTTTGAAAACACAAGTTTGGCTATTAAAAACATGAAAAATCTTTGCCAAAAACCTTTTAAAACCCCCAAAACATAAATTCAAGTTGTTTGGACTTAAGATAAAGTTTTAAATTCTTTTCAAATTAGTCCAAAACATTTTTCAATTATTATATCAAAACATTAGTTCTACAGTCGTTCGTCTCCCAGGATACAACAACAAGAAGATCTTCGACAGAGGCACGAACTGAAGAGATCTCGAACTAGAGCCTTGTCTTAGCCTATCACCGGTTGAAAGAAAAACGAGAGAGAAAACGATTTTTGGAGTGATTTGAAACTGAAGAGAAGCATAGTTTATATAGGGGAGTGGAGGAGGAAAAATATGGAAGGTAAATATTCCGAATTAAGGCCATTGACTTTGTATCCGAGCAAAATAGGAAATAATCAATTAATGCCTTATTTAAACGGATATATTTCTTATGAATTGATTTTAATACCTTTTAATATCCGATTTAACGAAAGTCACAAATTTTTCTATTAAATTCGGAATATTCAAAAAGATATGTTGTATATAAGGAAAAAATTTAATTCGAAGTGGGTAAAAATATCCGCAGGTCCTAAGTGGAACACGACCAATCCGAACATTCGCATCGCCCACAACGTGCGAGCACGCCCCAACCCAAATGAGTTTGACGAGCTTCAATTTGCACCACCCTACACTTGCACAAGGCATAGTGTTCATTCAAGTCATTCAATGACTCCTATGTGGGTTGGTGTATTTAAACCATTCCCAAGTTTGTTATCCCACCCATGTGGGATAAGGGGTTCATATTTTCCTTAACACAATTCATAACAACCTCACTTTGAGCATCAATTTCTCATTCATTTCTCAACCGTTTTGAGCATATGAGATACCGTTGTAAAGGTTTCATGGAGTAGAATATAAATTAATAAATTTATCATTCGAACATCCACCTTTACCACTAGAAAATATGGCTCAAAGTTTCCAATTTCTCACATTTTTCCAACAGCTGATGCCCACAATCTTTCCTTGCCACAACAATTTGCTTAGCTGCCTTTCTTTTCTGGCCCTATATGGCATAATAATATACTCAAAACTCCCACATGATACAACCAATTGCTTATTAGCTGTGATTCCAACACACAAACTCTCCTAATCAAAATGATTTCTTATGATATTTTCAAAGATTTTGTTCTAATAACACTTCAAAAACAACATTATGACCTTCTCTGTGCTCTGTTTTTCTGCAGAGCAACTGCTGTCATTGCTTAAGTCATGCTCTGAAACATTTCAAAACCATTCACATGAAATAATCTATTGGACTATGACCTTTGATTTTTAATGAGGGAAAAAGGGTGACAAAATCAGTACTCCAACATATATTAAAATGATTTTTTTGAAGCAAAACTATTATTATAACCATGTGAATTGAATTAGGTCGGCTTAATAAACTACATAAATGACAACCATATTATTAGAAAACTCACGATTTGACCACCTTATCTTTTTTTGAACCAATTAAATCATCATACTATTAAATTGGGTGCAATTTGACCACCAGCCGTTAGAGGTTAACGGTAGGGTGATGTGACAATTAAAAAAATAGAGGTATAATTACACATTTGGTCCTTACTATTTGCACATTCTTTCAACTTAGTCCTAATTTTAATTTAGTAAAATAAATTAATTATTTAATTAGGTAGTGACACGTGTCACCACTCAATTGGAGGATTAATTTATTTTATTAAATTAAAATTAAGAGTAAATTAAAATAATGTGTAAATAGTAAGGACCAAATGTGTAATTATACCCTTATTTTTTTAACTGCCACGTCACCCTGCCGTTAACCTCTAACGGCTGGTGTCAAATTGCACCCAATTTAATAATATGATGGTTTAATTGCTTTGAAAAAAAGTAAAGTGATCAAATCGTGACTTTTCCAATAATATGGTGGTCATTTATGTAGTTTACCCTAAATTTTACTTTCTCCTTTTGATTCAACAATCATATCACATGGCAAATTTGCCAACTGTAATAAAAATATGAACAAATAGGACCCTACAATTTTTCATGCTGGCTACGTATAAAGCCCCTCCTCTTCTTTTGCTTCCTAGCATCACTATCTTATCTCATTTTCTCGTTCAGGCATTTTCACAAACACTTTTTTTTTCAGAAACGAACTCCGTTAACTTTTTACTTATATGGCCAGACTGCAACAACGATATCGAGGTGTTCGGCAAAGGCAATGGGGTTCTTGGGTGTCTGAAATTCGCCATCCTGTCTTGTAAGTTAACTTGGTGTTTCGAAAAATGTTTACCGGATGTTGACAATTATACAAACTTTTGAACTTAAAGTTATTTAAATTCACTTTAAATGGCGTATCATCGTCTGATTCATTATGGTTTCGGTTTGTTCAGGAAAACTAGAATTTGGCTGGGAACATTCGAAACAGCAGAAGACGCGGCCTGTGCATACGATGAAGCTGCTAGGCTTATGTGTGGCACAAGTGCTAAAACCAACTTCCCTTACAATCCAAGTGCAGCTCAATCATCATCATCCAAGCTTCTTTCGCCAACTTTGACGGCTAAATTACACAAATGCTACATGGCTTCACTTCAAATGACCAAACAACAATCGGGACACAAGACACAATATAAGGCACCAACTCCACATGTTACCAGCAACAATGGCATCGTAGGGAGAGACAACGGAATCGGAGCCTGTCTAGTTGAAAACAGACCATCGACGACGGTTCAAGAGACGAAAGGCAATTGGGTTGTCAAGAAAGCAAAGGTGGAGAGCACCCAGCAGTTTAAAGCTCTTGAAGAGGATCACAATCACATTGAACAGATGATCGAGGAGCTGCTTCACTACGGCTCCATTGAACTATGCAATGTCTAATACATACGATCTGCTCGACTAATGGCATCGGCCCATTCTCCTCAACCTTCCAACATGCTATATTCCAAGTGTTGGATACCCTCGGTTTATGTCCTAGTGTCTAGTTATGTGATTATCATAGCTTATTGTGTCAGATTTGAACTCGTGTCTATTATGATGAACATCATCCGCTTTTTTAAATTGTTTAAAGGTGATTGCAAGGTAGCATCTGTTCATAGATGTTCTTAACCCTTTGATAATACGCACACACCTTAACATTGTGATTAAACACGAGTCTCTTAAGATATTTTTTTTATTGGGACCACTTGTTGGGTTCTATTCTTAGAAAATATTGCATGTAAAACTACAACCAAAATACATGTACCATCTTTGGGATAAAAATCCTAGCCCCTTTTCGGTGCCCCTACTTATGCCCCAACACTAAAAAAATACAATAGTTTTCATGTTCAAGTTCGAAACACATGAAGGAGACGAGGTTGAAGACGAAGTAGCGAGTCCTTGGAACGAGAAGAACGGCGTCGTTCAAAGAAGTTTTGGGATGAAAAGAGGGAAACAGTACTGGAGAAAAATGGCGAGGAAAAGCTTGATGAAGAGTGGTGGAAGTTCATCGTCGTCGTCATCTTCGGGTTCATCGGAGGGGAGGAGAGTGAGTTAAGTGCAGCTAATGGCTTTTCTTTGCTTGTGTACGCCTGGAGAAACTGAAGATAAGGTGGTTAAATTAATCATTGTTGTTTTGAAACTTTTAGTATTTGATTTTGATGAGAACTGTGGTTGTAACTTGTAATGGGAAATTTCAAAGTTTCCGGCTCCTTTGTTTGTTTATATGATTGATCATCTTTTGGATCCTATAATTAGCCAATGGATCGTCAACAAAGTTGTTGACCCTGTCTTGGATCTCGGTTACCTTAAATTACGTGTCATGAAGGAACATAGGATCCGAAACGGCCAAACTTTGTCAGAGTCGACTCTTTTCCTCTATGCGGCCATTGTCGGGGAAAACCAATCAAGCTCCTCCATGCGCTTCCACGGACCACCGGTTGAATTATGGAATGAATAGTCGTGAGTTTTTTTTTGGTCCCTTCCCATTAAAAAACTAACGGCAATGTTGATGTAACAAAGGTTTCTTCGGGCCGGACGGAAATTAGCCCTCGAGTGCAAAGGCAGAAGAGAGCTTGATTGCATGACCCATCTGTAGAGTGGAAGGGTCTTCGCTCAACGGATAAAAATTACTTTAGGGATAATATGTTGATCTTTATCATGAGCTCACATCGACGAAAAGGTTTGACACCTTGATGTCGGCTTTTCGCCACCTGGGGTTGTTCACTCATTAAAGCGGTACGTGAGTTGAGTTCAAAACGTTGTTAGAGTATTGAAAAGACCTTTCCCTACTACGAGAGGACTGAGAAGGACACACCTCTGGTGTACCAGTTATCTTACCCCATCTTTCTCTCCTCCCTATTAATTTTATTTAACTAATCATATGATGACACGTGTCCCCATCATATTAATAGAAGAAAATTAAAGAAAAATTAAACTTGGGGCTACTGGGAGTCAAACCCACACTCCCCCCCCCCCCCCCCGCATGAAAAGGGCAACGTGAGAACCAACTAAGCTAAGCCAAGTTTTTCTATTCAATTACACAAACATATATATTTAACGTATATTATATTACGAATGGCACAAAATAAAAAATATAAAAAGTAAAGAAATGATTCGAATACAAAACTAATAAATTACAATAATTTTAACTTAAATAACATTTAACTAAATTATGTTCAAAATAAAAAATCAAACTAAAATTATTTTCACTTTGTTCGGTAATAACAAAACTAATTAAATATTTATTTATTTCTATAAAAGTAATATTAATAATATTTATTTATGATATAATATAAATTTATAAATTATATTTGATAATTATTTTAAATGACTAAGAATTGGATCTAAATATTTATTTTTAAATAATATTTATTTATTATAAAATATAAAAATTAAATTATTTAAAAATAAATATTTAAATCCAATTTTAAATCATTTAAAAATAATAAATAAATATTTATTTTTAAATAATATTTATTTCCTATAGAATATAAATTTAAATTATTTAAAAATAAATATTTAAATCCAATTTTAAATCATTTAAAATAATAAATAAATATAATTTAAGAGTTTATACTCTATCCTAGCTTAGTTAGTTTCTACGTTGCACTTTCATGTCGGGGAGTGTGGGTTCAATTCCTAGGTACCACGATCCTTTTTTTTTTTTGATTTCCTTCAATCAATATAGTGGAGATATGTGTCATCACATAATTGGTTGAATAAAATTAATGAGGGATAAGAGAGAAATGATTAAAAAATATTTAAAAATGTCATGTTAGCCTTGTCGTTAGTTTTTTAACGGAGAGGAACTAAAATAGAAAAAGTATCTAACGCGAGACATAGTTTTGACGAAAAAATTAGTCGAGTGACTAACATAGAAAAATGGTGTGTAACCCCCTAGACCCGCCTATACGTTACAACAGATCCTAGAAAGTTACATTAGGGTCACAAGAGCGACCCACAGTAAAAATACGCATAAAAAAACATATTTCTTCAAAACACTTATTAAACTGAAAAATCAACTTCTGTTTAAAATACCATTTCAGGAAGTCATTTAAATACATAACAGAAATTTCAAAAAGTGCATTACAAACTCGGTCATAAAACAATACATGACATACATGCCCACTAACTATACAGTACCGTACTCCAAAGGCAACGCCAAGACAACTCCGAACACTGCTGTCAACCATTATATCATGATATAATCTTTTAACCTGCGATGGTAAAAACAACGTGAGCTTGGAAAAGCTCAGTAATACAAAACTACCAAAAGATGCTAAGAGCTCATGCAGATATATGGTAGGCATAACATTTTCATGATGTTCCACGCAGTAACAATCTCCATTTCTGTTCTAATACTTCGAGGTTGCATCATACTCGAGGGTAACGATATTTGTTCTTTATTCAAACATCAAGAATTAGACGGAAATTATATAGGCTGGAAATATACGGAGGTGGAAACAGAAAGTTTAGTGTCTAGTGTGTTCCAACAGTGCAACGTTAATGCATGAAATGTAACAATGCAGAAAACCTTTTTATTTTAAATACATTTATTTCAAGTAGCTGTAAAGTTTATTTTTTTAATTCTTTATTTACCCTCCAACCATACTCCAGTATATAGTTTCTCCAGTGCGGTATCATGTACATGCATTAACCCGAGCCCATTGGGCGTGGGTACCATCCTAAGGATATACCTTAGAATATGGGCGGCCCTTGCCGAAGCATACGAACCGAAAACGGGCGGACCTGGCCGAAGCCTAGGATCCGAAAACGGGCGGACCTAGCCGAAGCTTAGGATCCGAATACGGGCGGACTTACCAGCTGGATCAGGGCTGAGCCGACGGTAACTTCATATCATGTCCCAAGTACCCCAGTGAATCAGATCATCAATAGTTCATTAATCAACAACTGTATTTTTAGTAACACATTATTCATATAGCATGTTTGTCATATCGAGTGCATAGGCAAATACCAGAAATATAGTACGGTCATGCTTAATTTATAAAACATGTCATGTTCATGTGAGTTCAAGTATGTCAATCATGTGCACGTGATAGGTATTATAACATGTAAATCAGTATGCAAAAACAGTCGTGTAGCACACATGGAACACAATAGGTGGAATCGTTTATTTCCTTGGAGATACTTGTCATTTACGGAAGAGAACACATTAAACTTTTGACCATTTGAACGAGTTTCTGAAACGAGACCCCTATTAAAAGAGGGGTTTGTACTAACGGTTCAAACTAGATATTCTGGAGATGACACATCAAGATCTTTGAGAGTTTATGCATATCATGAGTGATTTACTCATTTAAGCCTACAAGGGCATTATAGTCATTTTATCACACAAGGGCATTTTGGTAATTTATACCAACAAGGCATAAACAACGGCTCGGAAAATTTTAGTTGCTCATCAGGTTTCCAACCAAGCATTCAGAGGTTTCCATGTCCAGATCTCTCACGATATCAGATACATTCAGGGCCATTTTGATCACTTTGGCCAATGAGGGCATTTTGGTCATTTAACTATTATAGGGGACTTTGTAACTTAGCCCAATCATGAGGAAATCATGATTTACAATATTTAAGATTTCCAGAAGTTTATCGAGCCTCCAAAACCATTCGAACTAACATATCCCAACCTTGCATTACTAACCAACACTTCTAATGTATCCGGCTGTATCGTATATTTAAACGGTTGCTTTTATATTTCACCACCGGACTTGCCGCGGAGTAGTCAAACTTATGTTCTGCACGAAAAAACTTCCAACCTTATTAATACCATGAGTGATTGATATACATGATTCATGCTTCAACCCTTAGGGGCATTTCAGTCATTTTCAACTTTATTGGTTTTTCCAAAATTTTATCGAAGTTAATTTATTTATTCCAGTCAATGGGGGGTATTTTAGTCATTTGAAGTTCGCGATATCCATCATTCCTGTCAATCGAACCATATATAGTATTTCAATCAATTAAGTACCCGTGGGCGTTTCAGCCATTCAAGAAATCTCGGTACCTCCAACCACTTCATTCATTTCAGAACTCAAAGATTTATCCATCATTCTAGTTAATTTGCAAACCTCGATGTTTGAGGATACTTTAGTCTTTTTGGTCAATACGATCATTCCAATTAATTAACCATAACAGTATTTCCAATACATTTAGTCATTTCAGTCAAATCCGTATTTCGAGCCGCTTGATTAATTCAGAGGTACGAATAACTTCTCGTAAATCTTTATTTAGAGACTCATTCCGAATTCAAGGAAACTTACAATCTCGAAGGTTCAAATCTTGTTACCATAACTTTCCAGGTTTTTCGAGGTTTTCAGATGAATCATGTTGTCTTACCATATCTAGCATAGATTTCTAGATCGCTTCCAAATTCCAAGGATATTTTAGTCATTCTCATACTTTAAGGACATTTTCTTAATTTTATATCTGAATATTTTTAACATTTGATCATTTGACACTGATAATCGGATTTGGAGATTAGTTGCCTTATTAGCTATTTATTGAACCCCAGATCCTTACATTTATTAACTTTCTCGTTCGAGCATTTTAATTTTATCCAGGTCATCATATTCAATTTCATATCCGGTTTGACTTAAGCAGAGCTAACATCACTCCTCATCATATTTATGCATGCATTTACCGGATACCAACATGTTCATAAAGCATACTAGAGGTAGTAGTGTATTACCTTTAATACTTGCTACATCGGTCGGCCCTGATACTCCGTTCGATTACTCTCGAACCCGAATGCGACGTCCTCTACATCCCGGATACAAGGAACTGTGAATACCTTCAATCGCACAAATTCCAATTTCAGTCCTTATTCACATTGCTCATAATTGATTATTAAAAATACACAAGCAAACTCGAGTTCAAAAATCAATTCGGAGGCTTTCGGGTTAAAATTTATCGAAACGGATATGAAAATCGGACTCAAGACGTCGAAAAACATAATATAGGACTTTTCGGGAAAAGTTAACTTTTTGGTCAAAGTCAACGCTGACGTCAGCGGTCAAAGTCAACGTTGACGTCATGCTGACGTCACTAGTTGACTCGGCGAGTTGACTCACTGAGTTGACTCGGACGAGTTGACTCACTGAGTTGACTCGGGTCAACGGGTCGGGTTGGCAATCGGGTCGGTCAACGGGTCGGGTCAACGGGGCTTGACCGAGCTGACCGGTTCAACCGGTCCAGCCGGTTCAGACCGGTTCGGTCCACACAGACCAGCTCTTACCCTTAGAAATCAAAGGTCGCCGGACGGCCACCGGAAAGTCGCCGGAAAAGCCTATTTCACGCCATTTCTGCCGGAAAAACCACAATCAGTCAAACCATCGTTTATTTACACTTTTACGAATCGAAATGATACCGAAAACCAACCAAACTTACCAGATTTATTCCTAACCGTTCGAATACGTCAGAAAATGACGTAGCTCCGACGACGGGGCAAACCACGACGAACGGGCGAACAACAACCTGGGTTTTGATCGGCCTGCGACGGGGAGTCCAACGACGGCGGTGGCGTGGCGAACGGACGTCGACAACAGCCGTAATCGGTGAAGAACCGTTCGATATATCCTAGGTTCACTGAAATTTCTTCCTCCGATTTCCGGCGACCGGGGCAGCGGTTGGGCGCGTGGCTTGAGGGGTTTCGGGCAGGCTTCAACGGAGATCACGATGGTGATGGCGGTGGGCACCACCGTCGAGCGGTGGCCGAGATCAACGTAAAAACAGAGGCGGCGGTGGGTTTCCTCGTTAGGTTTCAAACTGCGCGCCAAGGCCGACGACGGTGATTTACCGCGAGTGATCACCGTGGTTGCGATCGGAGGGAGTGGGCGGACACCGTGGCGGCGGCGGTGAAGGCTACGGCCGGGCGGTGTGGCAGATCTGAGCAAAAGCCGGAACGGGGGAAGGTGAGGGGTCGAGAGAAAAAATGGAAGGGTCTGAATATTTTGGGGAGTTAATTATCCCATGTGGGTTTTTGGTTCAGACTTTTATTAAATTTCAATTTAAACAAAACGATTAGTTTAAAAGAAAGACGAGGTAAAGCATGATAAGAGATTGCCTTAGCTTAAATGGTTAAGTCATGTGTTTTCCATGCTAAGTGGTGCGGGTTCATAACCCCATGGCTACACATTTCCCCCTTTTTTTTTATTTCATTCAACATTTTATTTTATTTTATTTTTATTATTTTTAGGGTGTTACATGGTGATAGTTGGGCGACCACCTATGTAGTTTTCCCTAAAAAACACTATACAACAATATCTCCAAACCGAACCTTTTGTACACTTAATTTCGTATGACAGTAACAAGCAAAACCACATCCTCAGGAGTAACTTTATATTTTATTAATATTAAACTAATTAATTGAATTGAAATCTATTCAATTATCGGCTTAATTTTTTATGATTGTAAATTTAAATATGATCAAATATAACCAGGGAGTTAATTTAACACCTCCATCTAAACCGATCGACCCGATATTTTATAATGTTCCACTCGACCCGAACTCAAACATAAATTTTAGAGTAAAAATTCGAACCTAACCTGACCCGACATAAAATAAAAAATTATCAATTTCTATTATCATTCAATAGAACATGGAGCTAATTGAAAAAATATAAATATAGAGAGAGCAGTATAATAATTATTCTATTTTTATTAGACAAAATAGAGAGATAATATATATATATATATATATATATATATATATAGAAAAAGAGAGCCATTATAGCAATTATACCTAAATATTTAAAATAAAATCAAACTATTATTTCGGGCCGAGTAGGGTATTTTTCACCTTAAACCCAAACCCGACCCGACATTACCCTCAAACATCGAACCTAACCCGAACCCATTTTTTTTTAAAAAAAACCTAACCCTATATAATTGAGTCAGATAAAAACTCATCATGTATGTATTAAATGGTCATCCCTAAATATAACTAATCTAAATTAAAAAATTACGGATAATTTAGATAAAAATAGTATAAACAAACATGTTCATGGAAGAAACTAAGATGTGCCAATCCAAGGCAATACATATAATCTACGGCAAGTCGGCAACCATTTTATACCATCAACCATGTACATATTCAAATATTTACGAGTATTTCATTCCTTTGTGTCCTGGTGGTAAAGGTAGATGTTTATCATCTCTTGAGACTCGGGTTCGAACACCTGCATATTAAAAAAAAACCTTATACTTGAGAATACATGAAATATTTAAATTACTGCATGTAATAAATTGAGAACCAATGATGATATTAACATTTGAGTTTTCAATTATTTGAATCCAAAACGTCTAGGATTCAAATACTTATCCGTCTATTTTTTTTCCAACAACTTCACTTCATAAAAACGTAAAACATACATAATTACATAAGGTTCAGCAGAGCAGAAGAGGGATCCGAAAACTAGTTCGAGGGGCAAGAGTTCATCCTCACTGATTTCGCCACCCAATCCGCTATTCGATTACAAGAACGGTTAGCAAAAATAAGAAGAAAATCTTCAAAGAGAGAGCAAGAAGAGATAATATATTTTCAATCGAAGCCGACTCCCAACAAAAATGGATCTGCCTGCTCAAACGACCAATAAGACCAAAAAGAAATTCAATTAAGCACTAAATCTATATACTCCTTCTGTCCCACTAAATTGTCACATGTTGGTCAGAAAATTGTTCAACTTTGATTATAATTTATTTAAAAAAATTTATTAATTAAAATTTATAAAATATATATTTAAAACTACTTGATTCAAGGTTTTTAAAATGTATTTTTTATATTTTTATAAATAATAAATTTTAAATTATAAGAAGTCAAACTTAAAAAAGTTTGACTTAAATGTGACAGTTTAGTGGGACAGAGGGAGTATATCAAAATAAAAATTCAGTTAATTTAAATTTAATACGAAAAGCAAATGAATTCGAATTTGATTTGTCTAGGAGTGGGACCACTGGGAATGGAATTGATGATAATAAAACTGAACAAGGTCCCGTCACACCAACTAGTACAGGTCGGGGCCATAATCATTCACATTTGAACCTTACCCGCACACTATTTCACATTTTCATGGGTCATATTCGTTACACTTGATAATTTGCCTACGGTTCTAACACAACACGCTTTTGACATTTAGTAGAGACCAGACACAGATTCTTGTTTTTTTTCCCATTCAACTGAATAACAGTTATCCCCCCTTCAAAAAAAGACAAGCGAAACCGAGGAGGAGGGGGCGGGAGGAAAGACGATTTCACATTTTGTTGAACCTTAAAAACTATATCATGCTGACCAACTTTTTTCAAACCTTCAATCTCAAACTCGAGGTTGAAGAAGTGTGAATCAAAGACGTCGATGACGACCGGAGACGTAGCTTTTGTCTACCCGACACGGAGGTTGCAGAGTCGGGAGGACAAGAAGTCGATGACTGAGGTAGAGGGTTAGTGGAAGATATATATCTACTTGAATGGCTTCTCAGCTTCTTCTTCTCCGCCTCTTGACCCTTGCTTTCGGATCTAACTTGGCGAACTTTTGTCTCGTTTAGCCCTGCTGGGAGAACACAGTTGCAAAGGAAACCTATACATTCACCACAACCAAAATCATCAATGTGTACAAATAGAAACTAGAAATAGTGTTAACAAATTACTGCCAAAGGTATAGCAGGATTCGATCCATGTCGAAATCCTCCTAGTGAGTTCTCACCGACATGATATGTCTGGCACGAATATGCATATAAAACCTCGGCATATATCAGTACAATAAACCAGCGTATATACAGTCTGAAAACTACAAAGTGTACATGGAAATAAGCTGCCAATATGCATGAAACTCACTTGGCTGTCGTTTCAAATTTGCAAGTTTAAGCTCATAGGTAGACGGTAGCAGACTAGCAGTGGCATTTTTTATGGTCCAAATTGTGCTCATACAGCAGGCCGAGAGCCTGAGAGCAACGTTCAACAAAGCTCGAACTAGAATAGTTCGATCGATTGACATGGAGAAAGCTTCTTTAAATCAAAAGACAATTATTCTTTTGGTTCTTGGTTGTTTATCATTAACATGCAACCGGTTACTTCATGACGAACGGTTTTAGTAGTTGCCTCAACGAGATGCGAATAACATAACTAGAATACAATGCTGTAAAAGGAAAATGCAGAATGTTGGTATCACTTTTCCTTCTATGTATGTATCAATCTTCTCAAAAACTAATCTATCAAAGGAAGTAATACCATGAAACAGTAGGTAATTGATATCTTACCCAATCTAGCAAGACGATTAACCCAACGCGGGATCGGCTTCCCCGTCAACTGAATACACACATCATTGCAAAAATGGTTGCAGTTCTTGGTGATAAGGTGGTACGAATTCCCCGAGTACTCTTTAGCGAGTTTCTCCATAAACAATCGGACATCTTTCGGACCTAAATCCGTCCTCCCGACCAAGATAGATTTCCTAAATGTGAAACCGGGACACTGCCTCGGCTCCACTTCAAAAATCCCGGTCGTAGTATGCTCATGCGCTCCAAAACCGTATTCAACTCCATGAACTGCATAGCAAAGAATCTACCTAAGTCAAAAATCCTAAATCTAGAAAGGAAACAAAATCACTAACTTCATAAATGCCATGTAAATACTAGTAATATCCATCAAAATCCATTCTTTCAAAGAGCTTAAATTCTGTTTAGTTCACTGATTACATAATTCCAAAGCAGTGAGCCAGAAATTTTTTCTCATCAACCAAACAGGCAGAACAGAACCACTACAATCCCGCTATACATATTGGAATCAGAATTTTAAACAAAGAAGAAGAAAAAGCAAAATCTAACGAAAACCCTTTTTTACTTTCTCTATCTTTTTCCATTACTTTCTATGAAACACCCAAAAAAGAGGAAACTTTACCAAATTCAAAGGAAAAAAATGAAAACTTACCTTGAACCCCAGAATGATATATCCCAAGGCCAAACCAATAAGCATATCCATTAATCGGAGTCAAGTCGTATACATTCAAGTAAACCGGAACCGACCCGACTTTCTTCTTCCGTGGCATCAACACCATTTTACAAAGCATTTTTTTGAACTTTTTTGAATTACCCAGATCGCTAATACAAAAGAGAAAGATGACCGGGCTACCGGAGTTGGGCGTGAGCGAGAATTAAGAGAAACTGTGGGGGTAAACTGGGAAATCTGAGAGTAATATTCTTCTTCTTTTTGGAAAAAAGCGTGTATTTTAATGGGAAGAAGAATCTATAACTTAGGTTGTGCCGAGATAGAGCCGAAAGCGAGCGCATCGTCAGCTTAATTTGCTTTTAAGAATACTGCTGGCAATTTCTTTTTTAATTTTTTATTACATTAATAATTGATAAAATAAAGTTTTTTTTTTTTTGTTATAATTGTGATTAGCTTAAAATTCACGGAAAGTAAAAGATGGGCCCCGACAGTTTCCCGTAATTACTCCCAACTGCCGTTCTACTTTATAAAAGCCGTGCCGTGTCTGTTTGTGTTAAATTATGTTTTATGTAGAGGGGTGTGCATTTTAAATATCCGATTTAATTTGATCTGAAATTTTGGATATCCGAAATTTTTGAATAGGTAATTTAGGAATTTGAATTCGATTCAAAAAATTGGATAACTGATTTTTGGGTATTCGGAATTTCAGATAGTGTATTTGAATATCCGAATTTAAGATTTGATTTAATTATTTTTTAATTTGGCGTTTCTATCCATGAAAATTATAGGTTTTCAAATATAACAATCAACAAATTATTGCATACAATAAGATTTGTATCCATAAAAATTTTAATTTTTCATATATAACAAGTAAAAATATCGAATATAACAAGATTTATATCTATAAAAAATTGAATTTTCAGATATCGGATAATCAGATATCTGATCCGAGTATAAAATTTAAATTATTAGTACCAATTCATGACATTGTAAACTGATTTATAACCTATTAAATTATATAAACTAAAATCTCAATTTTGAATAAAGTAAGAGAATTTTTAATCTTTGTTAATTAATTTAATGATGTTCAACGATGTTCAACGATGTTCAGCGTTAGTAGTGTTCGTTGCACGTTGTAGAATTTCCTTTATTTTATGGATGAGTCTGCCACACTCGACGAGCACAGATGAACACCACTAACGACGAGCACCGATGAGCACCATTAATTCAATTTACAAAGATTAAAAATCTAAAGGACTCGTCGTATAATTATAAATTATTTAAAAATTAAAAAGTAAATTAATTAAAATATATTGTTTTATTTTTAATTTTTTTAAACATAGATCAAAATGCCTATCTACCCATAAATTACAAAACCCTAATTTTAGTTCAAAAGGGAGCAATAGACATTTTTGGCGGCGGCGACAGCAACGACGGCTTAAATTTTAAATAAACAAAAATTAAGGTTTTGTAATTTAAGGATAGATATATATTTTGATCTATGTTTAAAAGAAAATTAAAAATAAAATAATATATTTAAATTAATTTATCTTTCAATTTTTTTTTTTGAATATGCTGGTGTGATGCAAGGGTAGCATCTGTTCAACTTTCTTAGTCTTTTTAAAGACGGCACACGCAACATGACATTATTGGTGCTCAAACCCGGGTCCCAAGGGATGATAAACATCTACCTTTGCCACCAGGACACAAGGGATGATAATTATATGACGAGTACTTTAGATTTTAAATTTTTATAAATTAAATTAATAGTGCTCGTCATAGTGGTACTCATCAAGTGCTATAGAATTTTTACTTTATTTTATTATTTTAACGTTGTAAACATGTTTTAAAATTAAAAAAACGGTACAATAATTTTTAATTTTTAATTTTTATGATTATTTTTGGATAAACAATTCCAGAGAGTCTGCCAGAAATTTGAAAAAGAAAGAGAACTAAAATTGTGGAACTTAGAAATGGATTATTGAGTTTTACATCGTCAGCTTTTCAACGCTCCTTTTGTGTCGTGCATATGCTGATATGCCACTGGCGACAGGCTTGGAACTCGGAGGACACGTGGGCTTGGAGTTTTAAGTAGCTTTTGCAAGGACCAAGGTGCCCATTTATTTTATATCCATTTTCTCTCATGTACCATTTTGCTTCATCAATAACATATGGCTTATATATCATATTAGTACCTAAAGTATACAATTTTTTTCATTTTGGTATCTAAAGTATTTTTTGTCAAAATAAGTACCTAAAATATATTTTTTAGTCGAAATAAGTACATAAAATATTTTTTCGTCAGAGTAAGTACTTAAAGCATATTTTTTTGTCAAACTAAAGTATATTTTTTTGTTAAAATAGGCACATAATGTATTTTTTTAATTAGGGTAATTATTCTATACACAAGCGCTTATGATTTTTTTACACAAGTGCCTTTGTTTTAGGGTTTAATGATTCCATTTATGTTTTTAAAGTTTAGGGGTCAGATCGAATTTTAGCTTTGGTCAATATCAGATAAGTTATTTTTTTATTCTAGTCAATCTTTGGATCTTTAGGTCAATTCAGATTGAGTTGGGTATGTGTCTAACCAACTATATATATATAATTATTGATATACTTATATATATTTATTTATTTATCGATATTATCATTTAGGCTCAAATTTAACTATTGAATGCTCAATATTTCGAATTCAATCATCATTAAAAGATGATAGTATGCAAAATAATTTTATGTTCAAATTTCTTCCCTAATTTTATCATTTTTATTTTTCATTGTTGATAACTTAATATACCTTAAATATATGTTCCAGTGTAATTATTACCCTTTCAAAGGCCTAGCATAGATGATTTTCGTCTTGTACCATATACAAGATGTTGTGGGTTGGAGTCAGCTATTTCCAGAACACATTCCCTTTCAATTTGTGTAATGACACACGTTGATAATGTAACATTAATGATGATTTGGTCAAATAAAATAGTTTAAAGCCGAATGTTATTCTTTACCTAAAAACTATTTAAAAATGTAAGAAAAATGTGGGAAATGTTTAAATCTATAAAATTTTGAGGTACATTCAAAGGTTCAAAGATTGGCTCCTACTAGACAAAGCCGCCATATTTGAAGTTGGGCAAAGTTTGTGAGGAGCAAAGCACGCACAGTGACGGAGCTTAGTAGCTCCTGGGAAGTGCTGTGAGCGAGGGAAAAATTGTTGAATTTACTTTTCTCATCTTTTAAAATTTATATTTTGACCCTTCAACTTTAAATACCGGCTCTGTCCCTGAGCACACACGACTCAAAATTCTAAAATGAGCCGAAAATTTTTGCTTCGCTTGATTTCTTTGAAATGTTATATTATTATAGGTGTGAAGCCCAGTTTCTTCAATGCGTTCAGCCCAAAGTTTTAGGAACTTTAGCCCAATACAAAAAATATACTAATAACACTAGCCAATTATTTCCTCTAAACTATCAAATAGTAAAAATAGGGGTGCTTATCGAATGAGTCGATCGCGAGTTAAATAAGGCTCGACTCGTGCTTGTTAAAAAAATTCGTTGTTTGTTAAGCTCGATAAATTTTTGCTCAACTCGTGCTCATTGAAAAATCTCATTGCTTGACTCGACTCGTTGCTCATTAAGCTCGCCAAAATTTTCACCTTATTTTTTAAAATATAGGAAAAATCTAGAGATACTATTAAAACTTAATATAAAGATACAAATTTAGAGAAAAAAATGAAGACTATGAAGATAAATAAAAGAACATGTCATGATCGAGTTAAAGATGAAGTCGATATTCGAGTATGAGACTCTTTTCAATTTCTCAACAATCTTCGATTAACAACGGAGGAAAGAAGGCCTTAGAGATTTTGGTGTTTTGACTTTCAATTGTATTTTTTTATATAGGAACTATTTTTTTCGTTTTCTACTTTTATACATAAAATAATAATAAAAGAAAAAGGAAACGCTTTAATAAAAAAGGAAGCGGTGCTAATTATTATACTTTACTTTTTTATTAATACAAATTAACTTTTGAAATTCTTGGAAAATACAAACATTTTAGAAAAATTAAAACCAAATATTTTATTGGTCAATTACCTAGCAAATCATTGAACTTTTCTAGAGTTTTCAACTAGCATTTAAATTTCTTGGAACATAATTTTGTAAGGTAGCCACAAAAAAACACTAAAAATTTGTTAAAAAAATAACGAGCTGCTCGCAAACTTATCGAGTCAAGTTTGGCCTTGCTTGACTCGACTCATTAAGATCTCGAGTCGAGCTCAAGTTCGAGTCGAGTCAATTCAAGTTCAACATTAATCGAATTTTGACCGAGTCGATCTCAAGTTGTTTGCGAGCTGCCACTTAATAAGCACCCCTAAGCAAAAATTAACAATTAAATAATGAAAATAAAAGCATATGAAAAGTAACTTGAAAAATCTAACAAATTAACTCGAAAAAAGTAAAAGATACAAGCAAACACCATTGTTGGTAACAAATGATAAGCACCATCAACACTAACAATAATAAAACATAACGACATGTCGACAAGTGCATGTATTACAATTCAAGCGTGACATAGTTTTTAATGATCCAAAGTACGAGTAAATTAATAAAATAATCATAATCTAATGACTACAACAAATTAAAAAAAAATAAATGAAAAACATATTACAAGAGCATATAAAAATAATCGCTTGTTTTTGAAGAGAAAAATAAAAAATATATTTAAACAAAACAGAAAAATAAAAAATAATCGTCAGCAGCCAACTATTATTAGTTTTGACTAGTGAAAAATATTTAGGGTGAAAAAATGGATTTTTTTCACGTGATAATAAAATATTAAATAAATACATACTATATGTTAAAAGAGTTGATGCAAGCAAAAGGAAATGGACTGATTTATGGGATTTTAATTTAACTTAATTTAATAATATAAAACAAGATCTTGTTAAGATTGAGGGATCGATTAGTGAAAGTGACTCCATGTACAGTACAAACTGGGACAAATCATACCCCGCTGTCAGTAAAACTAGGTTATATCCAGAGACAGAGTCTAGATTTAAAGTTAAGAAGTAAAACATAAATTTTAAAAGGTGAAAGGGATAAATTCATAATTATTTTAATTATTTAATATATATATATATAAAAAAATCAAAGAATAAAAAAAATTTCTCCTTAGGGTGGGGTCACAGCCCCTCTCATTAAAGCTGTAGCTTCGTCACTAGTTATATCCATCACTTTGCTACATTTGTTACTAGGTTATATCCGTAATTATAACGAAAATCTTTTATCAAAATTATAATAAAATTATTCTCATAAATATGAAGTAAATTATCAGTCAATTTGAAGAACACCTAGAAATTTAATTGGTTGATTCAATCGGGAAGTAGTTTAGCGTCGCTTAAGTCAGTTTAAAATACGAGATTTTATATATGCAAAAAAATTTCATTGAAAGATTAATCTATTAAAATCAGATGTGCGATACAAATCAATTGAAGTAGTCAGGGTAAAACCTTGAGATTCGGGAGGAACTAAAAAAAATGGAAGAACACCCTAGAATCACATACACCATATTTTGGAAAATTCCCTTGCAAACATCCAAAAACTTCTCTATAATCATCAGAATATACATAACAATTACTTACCAAACAAATTGAGATTAAAACAAAAATCTTAATCAGAAAATATATACTATACTATGTGTTCTTAATTATAATACACACTACTCAATTAGAGCTTGAGGGATAGGTCAACCTTGTGTATCTGATCTTCCTGCTTAGTATTCAGACTAGCACCACTCGACCACCAACAATTACCCATCACTTCATCACCAGGAGAAGCACCACCCATCATCGTCCTCATTACGTTGAACCGACCGACACTCGGCCGAGACGTCGAATTCTCCGTCGACAACTTCCCGATCGCCGGCTGTTGGTCTATAGGAGGCCTTGCCCTTGACCAACTCTGGCGTCCATAAGAGACATGAGAATTATTAGGTTTATGGATCATGGAATGCACCTGAATTCCCAAAGATCTATTATATCCACCGTTTAGTGGAAGCGAAGCCAAGCTTGAATAGTGGTTTTGATGATGAAAATACGGGTGCCCGAAAGCGGCAGCCGAGGCAGCTATTTGAGCTCCGATCCTTTGCCCTCTTTTGGCCAACGTCCGCTCCCTCTTGTGTGCATTTTGGTGCCCGCCAAGAGCTTGTGAGCTGTAGAATTTCCTTTGGCAATAGTTGCACGAGAACACTCGTTGCTCGCCGCCGATGTCCGTGTTCAACGAATCGATGAGGTTGAGCTCTTCTTGATCCGAACCACGGTCACAATCACTAGTGGCAAGATTTAGATCTATTCGGAACATCGGTTTCGCCTCGTGTTCTCGATCATCGACACCGCCCGGTGTCGAGACCACGCACGAAGAACCCTCCGAGGGACTAGTTTCTTTCCTCAGACATTCCATACTTGGTTCTTTGTTGATAGCAAAGAAGAATCAAAATCCCTTTTTTATGTTTGTTGAAGGGCACCATTAACAATAATGTTCCTATATATGGGAATATTAAATGCACTAATATCCTACAGTGTGACTATTAAAAAAAAGGGTTCGGTTTAGGTTTCTTTGTCAAAGTTGGCTTTATTGGAACTACACCATGTACTTTGTTTTGCTATCCATTCCATTACAGATGTAACTAAGTTATGTACATAATTTTCTGGTACTAAAATCTACCTGCAAAAACCCATATCTCATGTTTAGAACAAAAAAAAACCCATATCTCATGTAGGAGATTTTTCTTTCTTTTTTTGGCTATAATATCATGGTTTGATTTTTTTTCAAGAGTGCCCCAATTATGGGGGGACAATATGACCTCTTTGTGTCATAATACGACACAAATTCTCTTGTATCCTATGTACTTAAAACTCCATCAACCAAGGGGGGCACCATGTCCCCATGCCAGTTACTTTGAGCGTGCACCTCTCACCTTTGGGGGTTCTTTCTTTTTATTTTTGGTTTAATTACAAAATAAGTGTTTAAATTATATATACTTTTGTATTAAGTGTTTAAAGTATATTTTGATCAAAATAAATATCTAATAGTATTTTATTCTGTTATGCTCTAAAGATTAATTTGTTAATTATCGTTCAGAAATTTGTCGCCAATGAATAAATGGTATGTGGCTTAATTATTATTTTTATTTTTTTTAAATAAAATCATAAGAACTTTAAATTTCTCAAATTACCCAGTATATCTATTTTCCCATAAATCACTAATCTCAAAATTCATTCACGGTCACCGCTGAATCAACCATCGTCGTTCATCCATGCTGTTGCCGAATGCTCAACTGATTACTTTACTCTTTCGTTGACAGAAATTAGTGAATGGTGTGCTAATTAAACGTCGATCATCGAATATCGAAAACTTTCAATCGAGCAACGAATGACATCCGAACAGATTACGAACAATATAATGAGTCTTGCTATGGGAGGAGAAGACTTGTTATGGGAGTAGCGGCGTGGAGATCAACGATGACAACAAATGAATTTTGATATTTAGGTTGAGATTGGATTTTTTGAGAAAATAGAAAATTTTAGGAATTTTTAATTCAAGAAAATTAAAATTTAAGAATTAAAAGACACTAAAAAATATCGTGTGTCAAATAATGATTAAATGTTGAATATTTTAAACGATTGACTTCAAAATAATAACGGTATAAAACGTTAGACACATATTTTAACTAAAAATACACTAATTACTTACTTTATCTAAAAAATACTTTAAACGTCTATTATAAAAAAAAATTGAACACTTATTTTATAACTAAACCTCTATTTATCTCTTATTTCTTGGATTTTTTTGTCCCAAATCTTTTGCATATTTTATTACTACTATTGTCATCGAAGCAAACGCACAAACACAGATGCTCACATATAGAAAATGTTGCCATGATTTGATGGAACACTAATTGACTCATTGGTGGGGAATGGAGCATCTACCCATCCAATAAATCATGACATTGGGTCTGGTTTTAGGACATGATAAACTTGAATCATATGTATCTGGGTGGATATGAAATCATGCCTTCCATTTTTTTATTATTCTAAGTCAAGAAACTGAGTTTTTTCCCACACTTATATTCTAAACCATAAGTTCTATGATTCCTGTTGTTTAAGGTGTAAATTGTGTAGGAAAAATGTTTGGTTAAACCGAAAAAGGGTTGAAAATAAGATTTACTTGAGGCGTGCACTAGACACTGTCCTCAAGAATATTTCGTGGTGAAGCGTACCATCAATGATTCAACAAGCACTTCTGCCAAGGCATGCAACAGAAAAAGCAAAGAACCAATGGATACTCAGCTTTTAAAAAGTGAGAGAGATGAGAAAAAAAATAGATGATTATACTTTTTTGGATGAATTATGAAGGCATGTGTGCATGATATTTATAGTACCATGCATGTCCAAAAAGACATCTAAAATAGCAATTAGTCAAGGGGAAACCAGTCAAAAATAAAATGAATGGTTAAGAATAAAGATGATTTTATTTAAAATGAATGGTTAAGATTAATTAGAAAAATGAATGGTTAAAAATGAACTTTAAAAATAATAAATAAATAATAAAAATAGATCGAGCCTCTAGTTCATGCGCTTAGGACAAACTAATGATTTGGACTTCTTAGCCAAATTTCGTGTGCGCGCAACCACCATCATATTTTTCTCTTACAAGCTCAATACCAAGTCTTTATATTTAAAGACAAAACAAATAATATAAAAGAGAGATGTGAAATTCTTTGAAATATACTAAGTAAATTTATATTTTTACAACAAATTGTTCATACTTGCCACTATATTGAAATTATTGATTAATACAAATGTATCTATCAACACTAGCAGGTTATGATACTTATCTATCAAACAACAAGTCAAAACTAAACAAATAGTTTTTATCATCTAAATCGACATTTTTTTAATAGTCTTCAAGTGATTACAATGTAGTATTAGTTTATATTTTTTTATCTCTTTAATAACGCGCACACACCTGCAGACAAAGATGATTGAATCCAGATCTCTTAAGACCATTCGTTGGGTTCTCATTTAAATCGATATTTAAAGTTGTTAAGTGTTTATAAAAAATATTTTTCAGATTGTAATATAATGACAAAATAAAAAAATCGAGATAAATGATCTCAACAGTAAAATTGAATTATGTTATTCAATTAATACCTTGCAAACAAACTTGGGAGAGTTTCATTTCATTTGGAACATCTAAACTTTTTTTTGAAAGCTAAGGTGATTACAAGTAGTATCTGTTCTGAATATACTCTCAATCATTTAACAAGGCATACTCAATCGCCTTGCTGCAGTTGCTGCCTGCTAGTACTCGAACTCGTAACCTCTAAAAATAACAATTATTCCCTTAACCACTGAGACAAGTTAGTTCGTGCAACATCTAAACTCTTCTAAAGCCACCAACACCATGACTTTTTATAGTGTGTATAAGATATATGAAACAATTCCTTTTAATGTGCATAAAATGTCAAAAGGCCACTTAGGGGGTGACATATATATATATATATATGTATATGTATAAACTTGAAACTTGAAGGAATGGGTCATCTCATCTTAGTATGTGGACGAAACTTAAGTGACGGCGTGGGGGCCAATGACAAATGGCCGACAAGGAAATGGTGAAGCTGATGTGGAGCCCCCTCATGCTATGATAATGCCATCTTACACATATACTTATATTAGTTTAACATGAAACAAATCCTAAAAGGATTAACCCCTGAGATTAAGCCTAACCTAATCTAATCTAAGCTTTTCTTTTCTTTTTCACTTGGACTATTATTGTCAGGAAGGAAATGTCATTTTTAGCCAACTAAATACCAACCAATCCTAACCCTACAAGGGGGGTCAGTTTTGGCAGAAGCAAAAAAGAAAATGATGTGGATTTGGGTATTTCACTTTCACTCATTGGTTTAGGTAATACAAAACAACCCACATGATGGTTTTTTAAGACAATTAGTTGTCTAATCAAATTCAACCAAATCTCCTTTAAAGATTTCTCTGTCTGCCTTCTCAATCTACTTTTTAACAATAACCTAAAATTAACATCACTTCCACACTAAAAACTATCTAGAACAAGGGATAAATTCAGGGATGGAACGAGCGGTGATGGTGCGGTCGTCTTATTAAAATTTTAAAATTCGTATATAATTTAATTTTTTTTATTAAAATATAGTTTTGTTCTCTTAAAATTTCATAAGTTCGTTCATATAACATAAAATTTTGTATTATTCCTCAAATAAAGTCTGAATTAAATATTAGGAGAGATTAAATTATTAAATTTAGACCAAAATATTTGAGGGTACGAATTCCTCTCATGTTATCATGAAATTAGTCACAAATTTTTGTGTTAGGATAAAATTAAAATTTTAGGTCAACAAAATTCCGTATTGAATTAAAAGTTTTTGATATGGTCATAATTTAAAATTTCGTATTAAACAAAGACATAAAGATAGCCAACTTGCTTGTTAATCATGTTTAATATTTCATGCTTTTGATTAGGGTTTTATATAATACTAGGAAAATCAAGGGTGGTTTAAGGAATGAGTACTATGAAAAACTATGCCGAATCCTTTGTCAGATCTTCACCAATAATGAAGCTATAGTGTGCATTAATATTTTGATATTTTTCCTACACTGTTGTGGTCAAGAAAGTGTGTATTTCTGACCATGAAGCCAAAACACTTTAGGACAAGTAAATGTGAACACATATAACTGGGTGTTTTTAGTGGAAAAACAAAATAGGTATTTTTAAGACAATTAAATATGTTTAAACATCAAAAATATGATTTTGGATTAAATATTAAGGTTAGAGTTTATGATATAAAGTTTATAATTTGGAATTTAAGGTTAGAGTGTACGATTTAGATTTTTAGCATCAAGACATAGAAAGAAAATGACATGCTGTCACGTCATTTTCTTTCTCCTAGTCAGCATATCACGTCGACTAAAATCATAAAAAAAAAGCACACATGACATGTTGACTAGGAGAGAGAAAATGACATGGCATCATGCCACATGTACTTTTCTCTCTCCTAATAAGTTTGTCATGTGTGTTTTTCTCTCTCATAGTTAGCATGCTGTAAATTTTTTAACGGTGATGTGCCAAAATAGAAACAAAACGTAACATTAGGTACTATTTTACCAAAAAAAAATAAGTGAGATACTAAAATAGAAATGCGAATAGGTGGAGTACTAAATATGTAGTTATACTTATATTATATGAGCAAATAAAGGAAAGCTTGCAGACATAGTCGTTTCTGAAATTTTAGTGGCCTAAGGGCGAACCAAAGAAATAATGTCACATCCCAAAAATCGGTCTAGTAGAAATTAGGTTCGAAATTTTTATTCGGTTTATTATTATTTTATGGAGTAAGTAAAAATTTATTATTATTTTATGTAGTAGTTAAAATTATTATTATTTTATGGAGTAGATATGGAGTAGTTAAAATTATTATTATTTTATGGAGTAGATATGGAGTAGTTAAAATTATTATTATTTTATTATAAAAAAAAGGAAAAAAAAAAGAAAAAGAAAAGGAATAGTTCACCGAAGTAGTATAAAAGGGGAAGAGAATTGAGTGATTTTACACGGCAATTGAAGAAAACAAATCAGTAGGTTACGATCCAATGTTTGATTGGTAGTCTGATATTTTCGATATAGTAATATCAAATTTCTGCCGACGACGGGGTAAGCTCAAATCTCTAGTTAGATTAAGTTTCGGTATCGAGTTTGATTAATATTTTTATATATATTCGATATTGTCTTATTATTTTAATTAATTTTTATCGTAGTACACGAGGTCGATTCAGATCAACTTTCAAGCCCAATAAATAAAAATAAAGCACCGGTCTGTCAAGGTGAGTGTAGATGCATTTGTCTCGGGTGACACGGTGTCATTCCGATATTTTTTTTATGTCTTGATATGTGAGTATAGTCGTGTCAGGGGTAGGCTCGGTGCTGCCCCGTTGCATTAATTATGAATTTATCTGCATCTGGTAAGTACCCTGCATTATTTGGATATGCTCAAAAATGATTATGATATGCTATATGTACATGAAAATAATATGAAATGCTATCTGATATGGAGCTACGGCTCATCTTGCTATTTGATATGATATGATCTGAAAATCATGAACTATGTGAAATTGTGTGTATTTATGGACATTGGATACAATTGGCATGGCATAGGAATATTCGAGCTCACCATGTAAGGGAGGACTACGGTCCAGGGCTACGGCCTATATGTGGGAGATAAAAGGATGGAAGTGTAAGGGATACATGGAGCTACGGCTCAGGGCTACGGCTCATTTATGATTTATGATATGGTGTACAGGGAATCCGCGTATCCAATGGTACCAATATAATATGTGTTCGATATGTTATACCATGACATGTTTATGATAAGATATATGATTATATTATGTTATGTTAGTGATATGGATATCTGATCATGTTATGCTTATACTGTTATAGAAGCATGCAAATAAGTTAGATTAAATTTATATTTAATCATGACATTCATATTATTGTCAATTTACTATCATGACTACCTCACTAGGCTATGTAAGCCTAACATACGTGTCTCATGCATTTTCAGGACCCTGATAGATTTCCAACCTTTGATCGTGTGGTGCAGTTGCAAGTCACATCTCTACCTTATATGTATGATATCTTTCATGAACTCCTAGTAAAGTGGCATATGATCCAACTTTTGTATAAATTGTGTTTTGTAATTTAATAATGTGGTTTTATTTTAGTAATCTAGAAAAGTCCTATTAAATAAATGTTAGAACAATAATAATGATAGATACGAATAATTTTCTAATAAAAATGATTAGAAAGGACTCTAAGATTTTTGTAAGTTGTTAGGCTCATTTAAATATGTAAAGAATTTTAGTAAGATAATAAAAAGAAATAGATTTGAATATTTTACAAAATAGTCACTAAATATTGCATCGTCTAATCAGGTAGATAAATAATCTCCGATAGTAATGAGGTTTTACAGGCTAATAACTAGTAAGTTTAATTTCAGTATATTTTCACGAATTTCAGATAAAGACCTTTAATTTGTGAAAATTACAATTTAGTCCCTAAGTTTGAAAAAGTTTAAAATTGACCCCAATTTGAGTAAGTTGTTAATAAGTTAAGTGTTAAGTCTTAAAAGAGATTAATAAAATATTACGAAATGATTTTTGAACTTTGAAATTATATCTCCGATCTCTGTTATGTTTTTCGGTAGCGCTCTCCGACCCGGTTCTCTACCAGGCCGGGAAGGGGGTGTTACATTTGTGGTATCAGAGCTAGAGTTTAGTCGATTCTAGGACTAACCAGGTATTCGTTAACAAGTCTATGTCTCATATGCCACTTAGGAGTTGATTAAATATGTATTTTGTAACTTGCAACTTACACGATTTAATTCTTATGTGTGTCTAGACCCAAAATGACTGCTCCTACTATTAGGAAAGAAACAAATGAGCCCGATCATGATTCCTCTTCCACTCGAGGGGAAAATGTGAGGCTAGAGCCAAGTACCGAACAAGTGGCTCAGAATGATCCACCTCATCTTCCACCTATGTTATCGGCTCAACAAGACTATTTGATGTCTATGGCCGACATGATAAAACAAGTAGTGGTGTCTCTTCGACAAGAAGCACCTTCCTCATCTGCTGAAGCTGTTCAGCAGATCTCTCGAGCTCCAATAGATAAGCTAAAACGTTATCAAGTTTATACATTTACTGGCCAAGATCTGGATAATCCTGAAATCGCAGAATATTGGCTAGAAAATACTTTGAAAGTAATCAACAAGCAACTAAAGTGCCCCGAGGAGCATAAGTTAGAGTGTGCCTTAGCCCTGATTGCAGATGAAGCACAAAGCTGGTGGCACACTGTAACTCTCACTGTACCCGAACATAAAGTAACCTGGGAATTTTTCCTCCAGGAGTTTCGTAAAAAGTATATTAGTGAGCATTACCTCGCTGAAAGACGTAAAAAGTTCCTCCATTTGAAGCAAGGAGGAAGGCCAGTGGAACAGTACATTCATGATTTCTGCAAGTACGCTAGATATGGTACTGATATCATCCACACTGAAAAAGAAAAATGTAGAATGTTCATAGATGGCCTCTGCGATGAATTACGTCCTCTTTTTGTTGCTCTGGAAATCGAGGATTTTCAAATTCTGGTGAATCGAGCCATTGCAACTGAAGCTTCTCAAAGAGCCTCGGAAAGAAGGAAGGGAAACCAAGCTCGACCTGATAAAAGATTTCGAGAAGATTCCAAACTTCCTCTATCTCAAAAAAGAGGAAGACAGTGGGACCAAAGGTCATCTGCCAATCAACAGCTACCTAGCTCTAATTATGTATCGCAATATCCATCTGGTGGGACCATTATTACGCGTACAACCTCAATAAACAGTACAGGGGGCTCTGCCAAAAGTTCTCAGATCCCTCTGTGTAATTTTTGTCAAAAGAGACATTTGGGACAGTGCCGTAAACAGTCAGGTTCTTGTTACCTGTGCGGAGAATCTGGTCATTTCATCCGACAATGCCCCCAAAATCCACAAGCCCCTACCTCTATAGCCTCCCAGAACGTTCCAGTAAAAGGGAGAGGAATAAATCAAGCACCGTCTGGTTCTTCCGGAAGGCCCCGTAACAATAATGCTCCTTCAGGAAGCCGAAATCTAAAGGCTTCAGCCCAGATGTACCACGTTCGAGGCCGCGAACAAGAAGACGACCCTGATGTTGTTGCAGGTATGGTGGAATTAGGTTCTGAATTTGTTTATGCTTTGATAGATCCAGGCTCCACGCATTCCTTTATTAGTGAACCTTTGATTGAAAAATATGCCTTAAAATGTGATCATGTTGCTTCCAAAATACTTGTGTCAAACCCATTAGGAGATAGTGTAACAATCCAAAAGATCTGTAGATCTTGTCCCCTAAAAATCCAAGGATTTCCTTTTCCGGCCAATTTGATGGTCTTACCCTTTAATGAGTTCGACCTTATCCTTGGCCTAGATTGGTTAGCTGAACATCAAGCATGGGTAGATTGTTCTAAAAAGAAATTATATCTCCGTGGACTAGGTAGAGAAAGCATCACCTTAATGAAATCTAAATGTCAGAGTAGTCTTATGTGTGCCTTAGAATCTAAGAAGGAATTGAAGCCTGAAGATATACCCATAATAAGAGATTTTCCTGACGTATTCCCTGAAGAACTTCCGGGACTCCCTCCTGTACGTGAAGTTGAGTTTGGGATAGAAGTTCAACCTGGAACTACTCCAATTTCTATCGCTCCATACAGGATGGCTCCAATGGAGTTAAAAGAATTGAAGGCCCAAATCCAAGACCTTGAAAGTAAGGGGTTTATTCGACCGAGTTCCTCACCCTGGGGAGCACCGGTCCTATTTGTGAAGAAGAAAGATGGATCGATGCGCTTATGCATCGACTATCGACAACTGAATAAAGTAACAATAAAAAATAAGTACCCGCTTCCTAGAATAGACGACCTATTTGATCAACTAAAGGGTGCTTCTGTCTTTTCTAAGATAGACCTCCGATCTGGTTACTATCAAATGCTCGTGAAAGAACCAAATGTTTCAAAAACAGCCTTTCGAACCAGATATGGTCATTACTAATTCTTGGTGATGCCTTTTGGGCTCACCAATGCTCCTGCAGCCTTTATGGATCTGATGAACCGAATATTTCGACCTTATCTTGATAAATTTGTTGTTGTCTTCATAGACGACATTTTGATCTATTCGAAAGATTCTGTTACCCACAAAGAACATCTTCGGATTGTACTCCAAACCCTCCGTGAAAAACAGCTCTATGCCAAATTTAATAAATGCGAGTTTTGGCTGACCGAAGTATCTTTTCTCGGTCATGTGATATCTTCCGCGGGAATTCAAGTGGACCCAAAGAAGATTCAAGCCATTCTCGAATGGATACCCCCGAAAAACGTGGGAGAAATTCGTAGTTTCCTGGGTCTTGCAGGATACTATCGTAGGTTCGTTAAGGGGTTCTCCTTGATTGCTTCACCCCTAACGAAGCTTCTCCGCAAAGACATTCCTTTCATGTGGACAGTGGACCAACAACAGAGTTTTGACCAGCTTAAACAAATCCTCACCCACGCTCCTGTCCTAGTACAACCGGAACCAGGAAAAGATTTCATAGTATACAGCGATGCATCCCATCAAGGACTGGGCTGTGTCTTGATGCAAGAAGGTAAAGTTATAGCCTATGCCTCACGTCAACTCAAACCGCATGAGCTTAATTATCCAACTCATGACCTTGAGCTAGCTGCGGTTGTGTTCGCACTAAAGATCTGGCGACATTACCTCTATGGTGAAAAGTGTTATCTTTTTACTGACCACAAAAGCCTGAAATACCTTTTGACCCAAAAAGAATTAAACCTTCGTCAGCGTCGTTGGATGGAGCTTTTGAAAGATTATGATTTGGTAATTGATTACCATCCCGGTAAAGCAAATGTGGTGGCGGACGCTCTTAGCCGGAAGCCCACTTCTTCTCCTAGATGTTTAAACGCTCACTTTCGGCTCATGAAGCGTGGCAAGTTATTAGCCGAGCTCAGGGTACAATCGACCATTGTGTCCCTGATTAAAGCACTTCAAGAAGATGATGAAGAGTTGCAACCTATTTTAGCCCGAATCAAGAATGAACTGGACCCTGATTTTGCCATAAACTCTGAAGGCTTGTTATGCTTTCGTAATCGTATATGTGTCCCAAACAATGATGATCTTCGGAACCAGATCCTGCGTGAAGCACATGCTAGCCCTTTTTCTATTCACCCGGAGCTGTTAAGATGTACAAGGATCTAAAAGAGATCTACTAGTGGTCAGGTATGAAAAGTAAAATCACAGATTTTGTAGCAAGGTGTTTGACTTGTCAACGGGTTAAAGCCGAACATAAAGTACCGACGGGACTTCTTCAACCCATTGAGCTGCCACAGTGGAAGTGAGAACGTATCACTATGGATTTTGTAAGCGGATTACCTCCGACTCCAAAGAAAAACAACGCAATCTGGGTCATCGTAGATCGATTTACTAAGTCAGCTCACTTTCTTCCTGTAAGAATGGACTTCAGCTTATCCAAGCTAGCAGAGTTGTATATCAGCGAAGTTATACGCTTGCACGGAGTTCCAACATCAATAATTTCTGATCGAGACCCACGGTTTGCATCTCGATTTTGGAGAACCTTGCAAGAGGCATTGGGAACTAGAGTACATCTCAGTACTGCATTCCATCCCCAAACCGATGGCCAATCTGAAAGGGTTATTCAGATTCTGGAAGATATGCTCCGAGCCTGCATTATTGATTTTGGGAAAAATTGGGAGAAATCCCTACCCTTAGTGGAATTTTCCTATAACAATAGCTATCAGTCGTCTATTCAGATGGCTCCTTTTGAAGCATTGTATGGCAGAAAATGTAGAACTCCTCTGTGTTGGTCCGAACTTGGTGAAAACAAGGTGTTGGGACCACAATTGCTCAGAGAAACAGAAGAGAAGGTTCAAATCATTCACTCTCGATTGAAACAAGCTTTTGATAGGCAGAAAGCCTACGCTGATCTGAAACGAAGAGACATTCAGCATAATGTGGGAGACAAAGTCTTTCTTAAAGTCTCTCCATGGAAGAAAGTATTTCGGTTTGGAAAGAGGGGAAAGCTCAGTCCTCGCTTCATTGGACCTTTTGAAATTACTGAAAGAATTGGCCTAGTAGCTTATCGACTTGCACTTCCTAGCGAGTTCGATAAAATCCACAATGTCTTCCACGTGTCAATGCTCAGAAAGTATAGATCCGATCCATCTCATATCTTAGAGCCGGAAGAATTAGAGCTGAATCCTAACTTGTCTTACGAAGAGGAACCAATTCAGATTCTGGATAGAGAAATCAAAAGACTAAGAAACAATAATGTTGCATTGGTTAAAGTCTTGTGGAGAAATCACAAGAGGGAAGAGGCAACATGGGAACCTGAGGACACGATGAAAAAGCAATATCCTCATCTGTTCGATTCAGGTAAAAATTCGAGGACGAATTTTCTTAAGGGGGGGTGAGTTGTCACATCCCAAAAACCGGTCTAGTAGAAATTAGGTTCGAAATTTTTATTCGGTTTATTATTATTTTATGGAGTAAGTAAAAATTTATTATTATTTTATGTAGTAGTTAAAATTATTATTATTTTATGGAGTAGATATGGAGTAGTTAAAATTATTATTATTTTATGGAGTAGATATGGAGTAGTTGAAATTATTATTATTTTATTATAAAAAAAAGGAAAAAAAAAGAAAAAAGAAAAGGAATAGTTAACCGAAGTAGTATAAAAGGGGAAGAGAATTGAGTGATTTTACACGGCAATTGAAGAAAACAAATCAGTAGGTTACGATCCAATGTTTGATTGGTAGTCTGATATTTTCGATATAGTAATATCAAATTTCTGCCGACGACGGGGTAAGCTCAAATCTCTAGTTAGATTAAGTTTCGGTATCGAGTTTGATTAATATTTTTATATATATTCGATATTGTCTTATTATTTTAATTAATTTTTATCGTAGTACACGAGGTCGATTCAGATCAACTTTCAAGCCCAATAAATAAAAATAAAGCACCGGTCTGTCAAGGTGAGTGTAGATGCATTTGTCTCGGGTGACACGGTGTCATTCCGATATTTTTTTTTATGTCTTGATATGTGAGTATAGTCGTGTCAGGGGTAGGCTCGGTGCTGCCCCGTTGCATTAATTATGAATTTATCTGCATCTGGTAAGTACCCTGCATTATTTGGATATGCTCAAAAATGATTATGATATGCTATATGTACATGAAAATAATATGAAATGCTATCTGATATGGAGCTACGGCTCATCTTGCTATTTGATATGATATGATCTGAAAATCATGAACTATGTGAAATTGTGTGTATTTATGGACATTGGATACAATTGGCATGGCATAGGAATATTCGAGCTCACCATGTAAGGGAGGACTACGGTCCAGGGCTACGGCCTATATGTGGGAGATAAAAGGATGGAAGTGTAAGGGATACATGGAGCTACGGCTCAGGGCTACGGCTCATTTATGATTTATGATATGGTGTACAGGGAATCCGCGTATCCAATGGTACCAATATAATATGTGTTCGATATGTTATACCATGACATGTTTATGATAAGATATATGATTATATTATGTTATGTTAGTGATATGGATATCTGATCATGTTATGCTTATACTGTTATAGAAGCATGCAAATAAGTTAGATTAAATTTATATTTAATCATGACATTCATATTATTGTCAATTTACTATCATGACTACCTCACTAGGCTATGTAAGCCTAACATACGTGTCTCATGCATTTTCAGGACCCTGATAGATTTCCAACCTTTGATCGTGTGGTGCAGTTGCAAGTCACATCTCTACCTTATATGTATGATATCTTTCATGAACTCCTAGTAAAGTGGCATATGATCCAACTTTTGTATAAATTGTGTTTTGTAATTTAATAATGTGGTTTTATTTTAGTAATCTAGAAAAGTCCTATTAAATAAATGTTAGAACAATAATAATGATAGATACGAATAATTTTCTAATAAAAATGATTAGAAAGGACTCTAAGATTTTTGTAAGTTGTTAGGCTCATTTAAATATGTAAAGAATTTTAGTAAGATAATAAAAAGAAATAGATTTGAATATTTTACAAAATAGTCACTAAATATTGCATCGTCTAATCAGGTAGATAAATAATCTCCGATAGTAATGAGGTTTTACAGGCTAATAACTAGTAAGTTTAATTTCAGTATATTTTCACGAATTTCAGATAAAGACCTTTAATTTGTGAAAATTACAATTTAGTCCCTAAGTTTGAAAAAGTTTAAAATTGACCCCAATTTGAGTAAGTTGTTAATAAGTTAAGTGTTAAGTCTTAAAAGAGATTAATAAAATATTACGAAATGATTTTTGAACTTTGAAATTATATCTCCGATCTCCGTTATGTTTTTCGGTAGCGCTCTCCGACCCGGTTCTCTACCAGGCCGGGAAGGGGGTGTTACAAATAAGCCCCTAATAATAAATATTAAAAAAATAAATTTTAAAAGTAAGCCCCTAATAATAAGTATTAGAAAAAAAAATTAGTCCACTAATAATAAATATTAAAAATGAATTTTAAAAGTAGGCCCCTAATAACAAGTATTAGAAAAAATTACGTTTCTAATAACAAACATTAGAAAAATAAATAAATTTTAAAAGTGTGTTCCTAATAACAAATATTAGGAAAAAAATCATGTCTCTATTGGACCGCTAATAACAAATATTAAAACATTAAATTTTAAGAGAATGTCCCTAATAACAAATATGGGGGAATTGAGCCCCTAATTATAAATATTAGAAAAAAATCGGGTTTAATAACAAGTATTGAAAAAAATTTAATAGTATGTCACTAATAATAAATATTGGGAAAAAATAGGCCCTTAAGAATAATTATTGAAAAAATTGGACCTCTTATAACAAATATTGAAAAAAATAAAAAATTAAGATTAGGCCCCTCATAAAAATTAAGAATAATTATTGAAAAAATTTGACCTCTTATAACAATTCTAGTATGCGGCCGCCTAATATACGGCGTTACCGGAAACATTATAAGATAAATGATGTATCCGATAAAGCGCTACCGGATATGTTGATATGAGATAATGTATCCGGTAAAAAACATGAAAAAAAATAAAAAAATGGTAACCGGCAAATTTAAGTTATCGGTCAAAGATAACAAAATCGGTAAAATTACCTATTTTGTTGATCCGAATATCAATATATTCGGTAGCGCTTACCTATTTTGTTATTAAAGTTTAAGCTGATGGAGCCTTCGAAAGTATCTATACTTTTTTAAAAGTATCCATATTTTTTAAAAAAAAGATAACAAAATCGGTAAAATTACATATTTTGTTGATCCGAATATCAATATATTCGGTAGCGCTTTACCTATTTTGTTATTAAAGTTTAAGCTGATAGGGCCTTCGAAAGTATCTATACTTTTTAAAAAAAATATAGTATAACAAAATAGGTAAAATTTTACTTATTTTGTTGATAAGAGTATCAACATATTCGGTACTATTAAAGTATCGATACTTTTTTAAAAGTATCGATACTTTCGAGCCACATTGCAACCGGTTACATTGCTTTTTAAAAAAGTATCGATACTTTTAAAAACGTATGGATACTTTCGAAGTATCAACAAAATAGGTAATTTTACTTGATATGTTGATACTCTTATCAACAAAATAGGTAATTTTACAGAATATGTTGATACTCTTATCAACAAAATATGTAATTTTACCGAATATGTTGATACTCTTATCAACAAAATAGGTAATTTTATCGAATATATTATGTTTACAGGTCACCTTTCTAACCGGTTACGCCGTATATTAGCCATATATTAACCGCCTTACCGCAGAACTACCCCAAGAATACACCCTTAATAATAAATATTAAAAAATAAATCTTAATATCAAATATTATAAAAAGAGGCGATGGGCGGGCGTACTTTCTGCCCATGCTTAGAGAGAACACTGCTTATAGGTATGTGTAAAGCTAAATTGTTGCTCATAGGCATCCATTATTGTGATTGATATATATATACATATATAATTGTATTGTATAAGCACAAGTGGAACTGAAGGTGGGATTCCATTGTCAAAGGGGTCGAAACTGATAATAAATATTAAAAAAAAGAGAACAAGTCATTTTGTACTCGGCCCAATTATTTGGAAATATGTTCAAAATCCACTTGCTTGAATCAACTCAGGTGTTAGGCCGAACATTAATTACGAAGTCCATAGTTGTTTCTTTTTTGCCATTTGTAAACATGGGCAAGAACGATCAATTTAAGATTTAAATTCAATATTACTGTTAATCAAGGTCTTAATAAAATAATATTTTATCATTACACTAATAACGGCGTTTCGAACAAGTATCTAGTTGAATACAATAATTTTCTTTAAGAAAAAACATATTGTAATGATTCTTGAATATTAATTTTGAAGTGTTCATCAAATAAGCAACACTCGTTAAAAAATAATTATATCATACACATGCGAGAAATAAAAAATTTAAAGTTTATGAATTTTGTAGTTAGATTTTTAGCATTGGGTCATAGAAAGAACACCAAAATTTTTTCTCTAATCTTTAAACCCTAAAATACACCCACACACCTTAAAGCTAAAATGCTTAAAGAAATCTTTTTTGTTTTCCACCACCCATACATAACATATTTTTCCTTTAAAAATGCATTTCTTACTTATGAGTTAATAATAAATCATGATTTATATTTTATTGTTATGGTTAGGTTTTTGATAATAAATCATGATTTATATTTTATTGTTATGGTTAGGTTTTTGATAATAAATCATGATTTATATTTTATTGTTATGGTTAGTTTTTTGATGTTAGGGTTTGATATTTTAGGATTTAGACTTAAGAATTTAATACTAAGATTTTAAAAGTTAAAATTTAAGGAGTTAGAGTTAGAGTTAGAGTTGGATTAAAATATAGTAAAGGTCAAATTATACTATAAATGTATTATGTATAGTATAGATAGAAGCGATTTGGTTAATTATTTTCTTTGTATAACTTGAGATATTCATTTGTGAGTATTTTTTTTAGAATATTCTTGTTTAATGTAGCAACCTTTTGTTTTTACTTGATATAATACACATATTTTATTAAAAAAAAAGGTTTCTGTTCATGATATTGATTTGTACATTTTCCAAAAAGTTGTGAACCATTTTCTCCCGAGCTATCCCCGGCACCCATTTTTTCAGGAACTTAAATAGCCGTCTGCGATATTATGGTAGCGGCACCATTTAAAATTGTTATTGTGAAAAATAACTGTTTAAAATAACTGTAATTCATTTTTTATTGTTCGCAACCGCGATAAAACGTCGTAACCGCAATTTAAATTACTCTACCCTCCTGTTCCAGCGATTTCTCCAGTTCCCCAAGGAATCAAAGTTGCTTATTGGCCAATAGTAGTGGGAGCAGTAGCCATGGAATCGGGTCTTGGATCCGGGTCGGGGTGCAGCGTGAGAAACTGGCCATGGGACTGGCATCGTATGGGCATAAATGGAAGCTCAAGGATCCGAATGTTAATGGTATCGGGCCGTACGCTGATGTTAAGTCCATTGAGTGGAAGGGTTAAAGGCTTGGCTGCCTATTTCTTTTGGGCTGTCAATTATATTAAGGATTGCGTTCGATCAAGAAAAGGTGAGCACAGAGCAGCACGGAACTCACTACTTAACATCAACAAAATTGATGATTTATATAAATTATAACTATATACATAGAGACTAACGTATTGAACATATATTATCATGAAATCGTATTAAATTTAATATTAAGATTTAAGGAGGAGCATGGATTTCTCGTATTTTGTTTGCTTTCATTTTTAATAATTTTAAGTTGACATCTGTTTACATATTTTTTCTCAATCATTTGATAACATATACCGTCCAAATAAAATTAATTGAACCGTAATCTCTTAAGATAAAAGATCATCTTTTCTTTTATAGATTACGAACTACAATGAAAGGTTGTTCCATTTCAGTTCAAGAACCCAGGCTTGATCCATTGAGGTTCAAGGTTCAAATTTTTTTAAGAGTAAACTACATGAAATACCATTCAACTTTACCCTTTGAATCGAACATACCATTGAACTATAAATTAATATTATTATGCCACTAAACTTTGTTTTTTTTTTTACAATCCAAGCACTCGACCGTTAACTTATAACGGACCGTTAAAGTCAAAACGACGTCGTTTTGATTTCGTTATTTTGAAGCCTAAAATAGGCCAAAGTGTTTTGGGAAGCTTGAAACCCAAGACCTTTAAGATGAAAGGCTTATTCCAAACCACCAAACCAACTTAAATATTTGATATTATTCTAATGAAAATAATATATAAACAATATTGCAGTTGAACTTAATTTCATTTATCTCATGATATAATTTTATAATATTTATAATATAATTTTATAAATATATTAACTTTATAAATAAATATTATTTATAATATATATATTTTAATAGATATAATATAAATAATTAAACCCAAACCTTAAACCTAAAAACTCAAACCCTAAATCAAATATTAATTAAAACCTTAAACCCTAAAAACTCAAAACCTTAAACCTTAAACCATATATATAAATAAATTTCAAATGATAAACAATAAACCATAAACATAATTAAATCATAAATCACAACTCTCAAACCCCAAATTCTAAAATTAAAATATTATTTATAATATATATTAGGATTTGTAATATATGGTTTAGGGTTTAGTTATATATATTGTTTAGGGGGTTAGGGTTTAGGATTTAGTTACACATACTGTTTAGGGGGTTAGAGTTTAGGGTTTATTTATGTATATGGTTTAAGGTTTAGGTTGGGGTTTAATTATATATATTATATCTATTCATATATATATATAAATTATAAAGAATATTTATTTATAAATTCAATATATTTATATATATGGTTTAGGGTTTAGGATTTATTTATATATATGGTTTAGGATTTGGGGTTTTAATTAATATATGTAACATTTTTTATGAGGGGCCTAATCTTAAATTTTAATTTTTCTCAATATTTGTTATAAGGGGTCCAATTTTTTCAATAATTATTCTTAAGGGCTTATCTTTTCTCAATATTTATTATTAGTGACATACTCTTAATTTTTTTCAATACTTGTTATTAAACTCGATTTTTTCTAATATTTATAATTAGGAGCTCAATTCCCCCATATTTGTTATTAGCGACATTCTCTTAAAATTTAATGTTTTAATATTTGTTATTAGCGGTCTAATAGAGACATGCTTTTTTTTTCCCAATATTTGTTATTAGGAACATACTCTTAAAATTTATTTTTTTAATGTTTGTTATTAGAAACTTATTTTTTTCTAATACTTGTTATTAGGGGCCTACTTTTAAAATTCATCTTTAATGTTTATTATTAGAGGACTATTTTTTTCTCTAATACTTATTCTTAGGGGTCTACTTTTAAAATTTATTATTAGGGACTTAATTTTTTAGTTCGTCCTTAATTTTTAGGCCAATAAAATTTCAGAAACGGATCTGTATCTAGCCGACTATTTGCTTCCATTGAATGTGGGAGTGTAGGTGTCACCTTTCCTCTCTCCCCACTCTACCCAGTAAATAAAAGAAAACAACGAGGCAACCATGTTGTATGAAGTGGCAAAAGATTCAACCAAAATATAATAATGAGAAATAAGGAATTTAATAATTAATATTGGCCAAACCTCAGCACCCATATTTATCAAATACTAAACCCTTTTTTCCTACTTTAAGCCAAGCCAAAGGAACAGTCATGTGACCCCATCAAGCACGGAATCTCAAAGATTTTGCACCCAGCATGAATCTTCACCCTCAATTATAACCATGCCACCATCCACTTTTCTATTATTTCTACTTAATACTTAATACACAAACTCAGAGCTTGCCCTTATCATGCAAACTGCAAACCCATTTTAATATATTATATTTATATGGAGAGAGAGAGAGAGAGGGAGGTCAAATAATGGAGCTTTGGATATTAATCATAAATAAACTCATAGGGCATATCTCTTCCTTTGCTTTAAACAATTTAAATAGTTTTCGATGTCTGGTTACATAAGTCACGATTATTTTTGAAATTAAATTGGGTTGAGTCGTGTTAATCCATGTCAGAGTACAAACCTTCAGACATGCGGATAGCCACTTGTGACTTCCTGTGAACACAACATACAGACGATTAATGTTAGCAAAAATTTATCAGTCATAAGAATCCAACAAGTCAAAGCGTGTTATTTCAGACCACGTGGTCCTCTTTAATGACAAATCGACCTAGACCATCACATCCTAGGACGTCTAATCAACACCCATGCCACTACAACTTTTTATCGACACTTGTCTAAACTCTTCTAAGGAGCCATGTAACACAAAGTAAGAGAACACATCGATTCTTCTTCAACCTGACCAAACCAAAAACCTCTGAAGCAACCAAAGACTCTTGATCTCTACTATATGAGTAACCTTCCTCCGTCGTCCAAGAATACTGTTCATCCGGTAGGACAACAAATTCTAAACGAAGAGTAAATTTTTTTCGATATTATTCTTTTCTCTATAAAACTTGAACTCGAAACTTTATTTAAAAGATATCGAATTTTATATCATTTGACCTAACATGTTTTTAGCAGTTAAGTCTCTATCAATGATGAGTGGTACAAGATAAGAATGTTGTGAATGGAAGATGAGGCAAGTGCAATTAACCAAACTAAGATTGGTTGGTTTGACAGAATATGATGAATTATGAGATGGTTTGCAACTTCATTTTAAGACAGGAGAATATTATATGATTGACATTAATAATAATGAATGAATGTAGGCAAAAGCACACCCATCACCAAAACCAGAGTACAGGAGACTAGGCTATTCACTTCCACTCTGGAACCCACATCTTGTTCTTCTGTTAGTGTGTCCTTGTGTGTATTATACCTACAGTGGAGTCAGAATTTTATTTAAAGAGTTATTTTCTTTAACAATATTTAAGTAGAATTAATTAGTTATAAAAGGTGTTAATTATATTTCTTTAATTTTTTATATTTGAATTATATAATATATATATATATATATTTAAAAAATTAGAGTGTCAACAGACATCTCCAATAGTACATGTGGCTCCGCCCATATATATATATATGAGAGGGATGGAAATCTTCTACCCTTTTCGGTTCCCCTACTTATGCCCCCACACTTAAAATTAGGTTTAGGGTTTTAGGTTAGGGGTTATGGTTAGGGTTTAGAGAATTTAAGGCAGGGTGTATTTTTTAGGGTATAAGGTGTAGGTTTAGAATTTAGGGTTAGGGCTTGAAATTTAATTTTGTTGTGTTTTTAGTGTTGGGGCATAAGTAAGTGCACCGAAAAGGGGTAGAGGATTTCTATCCATATGAGAGAGAAAACTCTTTAAGTTTTACACGTTTTTTTAGATCGCTAGATGAGGGGAATAGATGGCTCAGATTAAATCCTTACTCTTTTTTTCCAAGTGATAATCTTTACATATTTACTGTTAATCTCATTCATTCGTTTCACTCATCCAACAGTCTAAAAAAACGTATAAAACTTAAAAAAAATTACACTGTGTAAACGGATCCTATCTCTCTTTATATATATATATATATAATGTGTCACTCCCACTCAGAAGGGTTAGTGGGCATTCATGGGATAACTGATTTGCTAGCTTCTTCTTTTACCAATTATTTCACTTTCTCCCACAAACTTTTCCAAAAGTTGTTGCCCCCTCCTCTCTTTAGTGTATGTGGGCATGGTGTTTTTTTAATAAATAATTTGAAATTATTCATAAATTTAGTACTCGAATTTAACATTATTTATTCAGAGAGTCATTTAGAATTTTTTATATTTAGAAGGCCAACAACATAAATTTTTTAATGTTTTAATATTTTAGTGGGAACAAGCCTCGGCTAATCTTATGAACATTACGCCATGCATAAATTCCTCTAAATTCTATTATCGAAAAAAATCCTCTAAATTCACTATATCGAAAATCAATTGAACTAAGATCCATTATATTATTACTAAAACAGTACATTAAATTGGTAAAACTATTATTAATATAGATATTTGTTAAAGAAGGGTGCAATATATTGTCCTCAATTTCTCACTAGTTTTTCTTATGTGGAGTTTAGCATAAGAAATAATAATTTAGCTAAAGTGAAAAGAGCATTATGTTTGAATCAATGAAGTGTTGTTAACTTGTTATGGAGATCCACTTATTGGTCTATTAAAATGTCCTTCTAAATAACGATCACTTTTATTTTTTTGGTTTAACCACCGGTTTCTAATTTATTAGTTAATTAATTTAGATTAGGTACTATATAGGCTCATTACAGGGGCGATCATCCCAATCAATTATTCCATTCGCAACACCAAAATCTAAACTCTTGACCTTACTTAAGAGATCTAGTGTCCCATCTTATTAAACCAACTGATTGTTGGTAACAACATCACTTTTATTGTTCAAATATAAATTCTCTCGTTAAAAATATATACTCCCTCCGTCCCACTAAAACTGTCACATGTTGACTTTTTTCTGGTCAAATTTTTTCAACTTTGACTATAATTTATTTAAAATTTTAATTAATTAAAATTTATAAAAAATATATTTTTCAATATTTTTATCAATAATAAATTTTAAATTATAAGAGGTCAAAGTTGAAAAAGTTTGACCCAAATATTGTCAACATGTGACAGTTTTAGTGGGACAGAGAGAGTATTATATTTATGTAAATTACGATACATCAACAACTTATATTATAAATTTCAATATATATATATATATAGTGACGGAAGCTTTAAGGGGCCGGTAGAGGTCACGACCCCCAAAATTTTGAAAAACTTGAATTTTGCCCTTAAATTTTTTAAAAATTTTAATTTGGCCCCCTCAAAATTTTTAAAAATTCATATTAAGCTTCAAAATTTTGAATATTTTTAATTAAATTCTCTCTCAATTTTTTAATTTTTTTTGTTAAATCTCTTTAAATTATTAAAAAAATTAGTTAAACCCTCAAATTTTTTTTTTTGAAAATTTCCGTTCAATCCTTCAATTTTTTTAAAAATTCAAGTTAACCCCCTCAAATTTTTACTCCAATTCTGCCAATATATATATATATATATATCCATTGCAATTATTTTAAGTTTATATAAATGGACGTGCTTCTCAGATTTTGACCAATTTCGTGGCAATTATCAATGGAAAAAGCTTTAATGTTTAGGCTTTTTAGGCCCTAAAATTAAATGACTTTTAAGGTCTTAAAAGAAGAACACTTTATAAAACGCAGACAAAAGAATAAAGCAAAGAAGGGTTAATTAGAGTAATAGTAATTAGGATTAAACAAGGGAAAAAAGGTTGAAAATATAACAGCCTTATTACACTTTGGCAAGAGAGCCAATTTCTCCTTTTTCTTCACTTTGGTTTCACAAAGCATGCTTTGGCGTGACCCATACTCCCTGCCATTGTGGTCCCCCATAACCACAAACCAAACTAAAATAGAATTATTAATATTTATTTTTTTAAAAAAATATTACAATTATAGTCACTATATATTGCAATTGATGCATAAAAAACTATATTAATGGAGTAAATTAAGTTAAGAAAAAATATTCTCACAATAAAATTTTATTTTAAATTAATTAATAAAATTAAATATCAATAATATCAAAAAATAGTACATCGCTATAAGTAATAGGATTAATATCTTATACACTGGCGGTGGAAACTGAAAGTTTCCGCAAGCGCCTTAGTTTTAGGGTATAGAGAGTTAGTTCATGATATATAGTTTAGGGGTTTAGGTGTAGGAGGTTATAATTTAGGGATAATTATTTCAATTTAAGGTTCATGATTATAATTTAGGGTTTATATGTTAGGGTTTAGTTTTTAGGGTAATATGGTGAGGATTTATGTTTTAACTTATAAACCCTAAATTATAACCATAGACCTTAAATTAAACAACTATCTCTAAATCCTAACCCCCTACACTTAAACCCCTAAACTATATACTCTAAACTAACTCCATATACCCTAAAACTAAGACGCTTGTGGAAACTTTCAGTTTTCACCGCCTATGTATAGAATATTTATCCTAAGTAATATAGGAAAAATACACTAATACATAGCCCAAGTAATAATTAAGCTTTTGAAAGGTTGTATATATAAGATTAAGTGATTCTAACACTAAGTTAAATATAATAATATAGTGTCTGTTTATAGATATTTTTAATCTTCTAATAATACGTATACACTTTGTAAATAAAATAATTTGAACATGTGTTTTTTTAAGAGTATTATCATTCGCTTTTTCACTAAAAATTAAAAACACTAAATAATAAAGGATTACTTGGTTTAATTAAAGAGGAAAGAACATCAAAATCTTGGACTTTAATGATCAAATCAAATAAATATCAAATATATCATCAATTTAGTGCAAAATTTTAGTAATATAAGATTAAATCCTTCAACTCAAATTTACACAAGTAAACTTGATAATTCCCAGAAGATTTTCATTGATTTCTTCAACCTATAAAATTGAAAATTGTTAGTAAAAAGCAGTTCATTGAAAAATCAATTTTGAATAAAAAAAATCGTGTTTGTGGCATGTGATTTCTAGTTTTCAGTCAATTTCCATACTTAACTTAGATTCCATCTTCTTTATTCCTCGCTGTCTCTTTCTCTCTGTTAAAAAACCCAGAAATTAGAGTAGAGTTTATAGTCTGTTTTTAAATACTATTAAATGCAAAATCTTTTCCATTATTCTAAACTTACCAATCACCTGCTCTGCCTCTAAATTCACCCCTTGATTACTTTCTAAAAATCTGCCCCTCTCCTTCATCTCTGTCTCAATTTCCTTCCATTTTAGTTTCTGGGTTTTGTAAAAATCCACAAAACAGTGTCTGATATTGCAAAAAAGAAAGAAAAATCTGTAAAAAATGACTGTAGAGCGAATTGTTAGTGAAAGGAAGGATCAGTTTCCCGTTGGTATGCGAGTTTTGGCTGTTGACGACGACCCAACTTGCCTTTTACTGCTCGAGACTCTGCTCCGTCGATGCCAGTACCATGGTTTGTTTCTATTTTCGTTATCCTAAATCTACTTGGGTTATTTTTTTTGTTTAATTTGAAGTTGCGGGTGTTGGTTGGTTTTCGTTAAAAATGAAATCTTTGTGAACTTTTATGGACTTCATTCATCACATTTGCATTGTGAAAATCTGAAGGAAGATATCGTTTTTAGGTTTCTCTTGATTCTGCTGATAGTTCTTAGATTTGGGTCTCTTTTTTTCATGATTTATTGTTATTTTAACCCAAAAAAATCACGCCTTTGGATAATTTTTCCCGTTTTTGATTTATTGTGAAAGTATGTATTTTGCAGTTACCACAACAAGTCAGGCAATTACGGCATTGAAAATGTTGAGGGAAAACAAGAACAAGTTTGATTTGGTTATCAGCGATGTTCATATGCCCGACATGGATGGTTTTAAGTTACTCGAGCTTGTGGGGCTTGAGATGGACCTGCCTGTCATAAGTAAGCAATTATTAAAACTCTCTGCTTTTTGTTTTTTTTTTTTGCTTTTAAATTCTAGATTTCGAAGGAATTTTATTACAACTTTCATCATTTTGGTCGTCCCATGCAAAAAGGGGGGAAAAGCTTAAGGGAAGTTGGATTTCGGATCGCAACGCTGGCCGATTCGAAGTTGATTATAAAGCTGATACTTTGTGAACTTGCTTTATTTCTGTATATGTTGAAGTTATAGGAGCAACTGGATTTTTTTAAACTAATGATTTGATGAACTGCCTTCAGTGTTGTCTGCGAATGGTGATACCAAGCTTGTGATGAAAGGGATCACTCATGGAGCTTGTGATTATTTGCTGAAACCTGTTCGAATCGAGGAGCTAAAAAATATATGGCAACATGTAGTCAGGAGAAAGAAATTTGATAGGAAAGACCGGAATAACTCTGACAGCCAAGACAAGCCTCATGCTGATAGTGGTGGTGAGGCTGCCGGGATAGGAAATGCTGATAACAATGTGAAGGTAAACAAGAAGCGGAAGGACCAGAATGAGGATGAGGATGAGGACCGTGATGAGGATGGGCATGATAATGATGATCCGTCAACCCAAAAGAAACCTCGTGTTGTTTGGTCAGTGGAGTTGCATCGCAAATTTGTTGCAGCAGTTAATCAATTGGGCATTGATAGTATGTTCTTCACTTCTTAATTTTGGCTACATTTATGGCATAACTATTATTGCTATTGTTCTATTTATTTTTTGCATCCGTCTCTTGTTTTCAATGTATAATATTATCATTTCAGTGATTATCCATGAATATTCGTGAGATTATGTTTTGTCTGTTGAATCCCTGCATTAACAATTTCTACTCTGACATTTATTACTCATGTTTCACCAATCTTTTCAGTTCTAGGTACTCTGGCTGATTGTTTAATTTCACAGCGAAACTATTTGTGCATGAAGCTTTCGGTTTTGACTTTTTCACCTTGTTGTAATGCAGAGGCTGTACCTAAAAGGATCCTAGAACTGATGAACGTTGAAAAGCTAACCCGAGAAAATGTTGCCAGCCATCTACAGGCATTAATCCTTACCTTTTCTGCCATAGGTACTATGAATCCAAAAGTTATCAGGAAGCTAACTGTCATTATTTTTTGGTTGCAGAAATTTAGGCTTTACCTGAAAAGAATCAGCTGTGTGGCAAACCAGCAAGCAAACATGGTGGCAGCTTTAGGCACTGCAGATTCTTCCTATTTGCGGATGGGGTCTCTGAATGGACTTGGGAATTTCCATGCCTTGGCTGGAACTGATCAGTTTCACAATGCAGCCTTTAGATCTTTCCCACCTAGCGGGGTGCTTGGAAGATTGAACACACCTGCCGGGCTAGGTATACGCGGCCTTCCATCTCCTGGAACTATTCCATTAGGTCATGTGCAAAACTCGGGTCATTCCAGTAATGATCCGAGCAAGTTGCAATCTTTCATTCCTGGAAACCATAATGCTAACATCCTACAAGGTATGCCAATGTCACTAGAACTTGATCAACTACAAAATAACAAGGGTGTTAGCCACATTGGAGAGCTGCCGGTTGCCAATAGTACAAGTGTTTTCCCTGTTCCTGGCAGTTTGATGGATGCACGAATAACTGGATTCTCCAATAATCCGATTCTTGGTGTTACAAGCAATTCCTTGATGTTAGAAGGAAGCTCTCAGCAAACCGCTTTGCATGCAAGAAATTTGAGAGATGGTGTTTCTGCAATAGGATTCCAAAATGGGAATACTTTATCCGACTTTGCTTCCATAGATCCTGTTTCCCATCAATTGCGGGATTCAAAAGCAGATTTACAAGGACAAGCTGCCTCAATTAACTGTAATGCAGGGCAAATAATGACAAGAGTTCCTCAAGAATGGAATTCTTCAATCCCCGCTAATGGTGCTATGATTCAGTTGGACCAGTGCTTGGACCAAAATAACTCAATTTTCCACAGAACTATGGATTCGGATTCAATGGGACCATTGAATTTTGGTGATCCCTTATCCATCAAGCATAGTGAAGCTAACAACTCAGCCATGGAGCCATCAGTTATTGGAAAGGAAGGGTATCTTATGTACCAATCAAGGACACAGGGAAATCACATTCCTGATAACATTGGGTCCTTGGAAGATCTGGCAAGCGCAATGATGAAACAAGTAAGATTAGTCGGACTTTTTATTTATTTTTCCTAGTTGTTTCTTCTGTAGTTGATATTTAATGATATTTCTCAGTTTCAGCCATCGGATTAACCCACTAAAGGTACTCAAGGACACGGATGTGCCGAATAAGTTTTTGGATAAATAAGCAAGTGATTTGTACATCTTACATATGGATACCCAATGACAGACTTTGTAGAAGTTATTTATTTAGCATGCTCTACCAATTTAGTGAAATGGCATTAGGGCTTATTAGCATTCATTTAGCCTAGAGTGTGTTTCTTTTGGATGATTAAGTAGTGATTAGCACTAATTTTATACTAACAGTGTTTATGGATGATTAAGTTGCAAAGAGATGTACACATGTAAAACCAGAAGACAACCAACCCAAACATGAGTTTGACCAAATGTGTGACAATCATGTCAGAACAGGACAGTGTTTGTTGCAGATCTTGTTAGGTTCCTCCACATCCTTATAATTCTATTGCACTCTTCACATGGCTGAGGTACATCAAATTTTCTGCAAATAGATTCTAGGCTCAGCACATCCTGGTCCACTTGATCTGATTGGAGAGAGTATATTGTTGAAATCATTAACTTTGAGCAACTGATGTATATATTTCTGTTTTGTGCTGTACGTGGAATTACGATTCCGGTCGTTTGTCTGTAACCGTGACTCTAGGTTATCTTTGTTGCAGGACCAAGATAACGGGAAACCAACGTACGGCAGTTTCGGACACAATAGTTACTCTCACAGGACTTGCATCTGAAGATTAGAATGTAGCCTAGTAACAGCAGAAGAAGGATCTGCTTTACAAGCATTGGTTCCTCTTGTTAGTTTTGCCCTCAATGTAAACTGATGACAGATCTATCTGTTAATCTTATTTCTGCCATTATCAACTTTTTTTCTTTCTCTTTTCTTTTCTTGCCAATTCCAGGCAAATTTTTATTCTGTCTAAAGGCCTGTCCAAGATTGTATAATGAATAAAAACTCAATTATTAAAAGTTTATAATATTTGCCTTTGCATTATTAGTACACACTTTACTCCATGTTTCATGCTAACAGTGTTTAATTATTAAAAAATGTCACAACACTCATCCCCTTATTTAGTACATAACAGTCATCATCCTAAAGTAATTATCACCCTTTCCTCACAAAGAAAGTTGATATACCTATTAAGTATGCGGATTAAAGTTCGGAATTTAATCCGCGTACTTATTGCAGATTGGTGAGGAAGTAATGAGAGAAAGCATTCAAGGATTGAGGAGGCAAACCAATCCTCACATCAATGCCTCTCAAATCATTAGGATTCTGCATGAAATATGCGACTTGAGGCATTGGAGAGAGCAATGGAGACACATAAGCAGCATCACCATGAAGAAAATCAATGTTGTGCAATGGCATCCTGGTCCAATCGGAGACCAGGGTCAGCTCATTGATCGGAGGGAGACTGCCCTGAGCTCCTCCATCCAATGCCTTGTTATACGCGATCACGTACTCGTCGCAGATCGAGTTCTTGGCTGTCTTTATCTTCTCCACGGTAGCTTCATGGCTCCCATTTTCCAGTTCTTCAGCTGTTAAGGCAACTGAGGCTAGAACAAAAGCGTTGCCACTGAAACCTTTTGGCAATGGCGGCACCATCTTGTTCCTTATGTCCACAGCAAATTGCAAGCAAACCATTGCTCCCTTCCTAGCTCCTAAAGCCTTTGTCCTTGCCTAGAGTGTCAATAATTTCAGTAACTGTATAATATAAAACGATCCATCGAAATCGACATTATTTTACCTTCCATAAGTGAGCTGCAACGAGTTCAAAGGAAGAACAGGAGAAGCTACCTCTCCTGTCACCAAATACCTTGCTTTTCAAGCTTTCTATCATTGCACCACTCAGGTGGAATGTCCTGAGAACAAGATTTGAGTTCCCCATATTAGGAAGGTTCCTGCTGCCACCAAAAGTTTGAGTCTGACCGGCCATAGCCTGTTTTATCAACTGATATAGATGATCTATGGCTGCTGCGCTTGTCGCCGAGCTCCCACTTTCAGGCAACTTTGTAAGCCCCTGACGATTACTCACCAACAGTGAGCCCCTCTCATGCACAGGTTTGTAAAGCTGGGGGCTGCTCTTTTCTTTCAGAATTGCAGAATTAGAAGCCCATGCACGGAGAAAATCGTAGGTGGCTGGTCCATCAAACAACGAGTGGCTTGTGCCGATACCGATTGAGTAGCCTCCGCAACCAAACCTGGTAACCTACATCATACAATAAGTTGTTCACAGTTGGTTAACTGCACTTCTTTTAGTGCTTTCTTATCATTAGCCCTAGACAAGGTTGTGAACTGTATTTTCTGCTATAGGATGGACAGATTCTGAATGGCTTCTCACATGTATTGATGCAAGGATTATTGGATTGTTAGCGTTGAGAGCAGAAAACTTAGACTATGAGTACCGTCCTCTTTTTCGGAAAACCATTACAATACGGTCTTTATGTTGCGTTGCGGCCGTAATTTAATACTATGATTATGATTGTCTAGCACACTTGAAACTATGGTTCACCGGCTCTCGAGCAAGGATATATATATATATATATATATATATATATATATATATATGGGTTAGGATCAACTTACATTGTGTAAAATTCTTTTAAATTTTACACGTTTTTTTGGATCGTTGGATGGGAGAAATAGATGGTTGAGTAACTCCATGTTTTTAATTCCTAAGTGATATCTTCACATATTTTAATGTTAATCTCGTCCATCCGTTTCACTCATCCAACGATCCAAAAAACGTGTAAAACTTGTAAAATTTAAGTTTACATAATGTAATAGTTTATTTTAAGTTTTACACGTTTTTTGGATCGTTGGATGAGTGAAACGGATGAATGAGATTAACATTAAGATATGCGAAGATTATTCATTGAAAAAAAAAGTAAGGAGTTAATTATAGTGATTCATTTCACCTATACAACGATCTACAAAACGTGTAAAATTTAAAAACTCTTACGGATCTTATCTCATATATATATATTTATATATATGGACGATATGGTGTTGCAAATTGATGAAACCCTAGATTCAAACAGGATTTGTTATAGAAAAATAATACTCACCTGAGCAACAAGTAAAGGCATATCCGACAAGTTCCCTTGAAAGGCAGGCTTATAAGCCAAATACTCGAAGAATTCATTGTATTGAGAAAGATCTCCAAGTTCAACGATCTCCGCACTGGTGACTGCCGCAACTAGAACTGCACCGCCATTGTTGCACCACAGATTAAGCTTACCATCACCTTGGTTCAAGCTCAACCTACCAGCAGCAGGATACCATGTCGAAAGAGTCTCTTCCAGCCCAGATTTCAAGCTGTTAAAAACCGAATCCAGAGACAAATCCCGGTAAGCAAAAGAAGCTTTGTAAAAGAAAACAACGTGCATTAACATCGGACACTGCCTGTCCAAATTGGAAAGACAGATAATCTGGTGTGGATGCAAGGATTTGGGGTGCACGGTGACTGTCTTAGTAACCCTAACAGTTGGATAATTCCCATCAACTTGTTTTTTAGCAGTGGCCGCCATGAATTCTTTCTTTGTTGTTCTCTCTCTCTTGTTGTGACAAATAGAAGAGAAATGGAAATGAAGATTTATAAAGAGGAGCTAGCTTAGGTTCCAAGCAGCCAACCCTATGTGTCTTGATGGATTTATTTATGAATTTCCTGTGTTGATAAGTTCTTCAATGTTAAATATAGAATGAAGAATATGGTTTGTAATCGTAGCCTTTGAATTATTTGTCCAAAAAAATATCGTAGCCTTTGAATTAATTAATGTTTTTGCATGGTGATGGTACCGTGTATTTTTGTGTGTATGAAAACACTCACTGTATTATCTGGTTCGCACTACCATAAGAACAACACATGATGAGGCTCGGGCTAGAAACAAAGTTTATGCATATATACGTTGAAAGCTAATAATATATGGATTTATATCCAATACACTAGCGGTGGAAATTTTTAATTTCCATAGGCGTCTTAATTTTTGAGTTTAGAGTGTAAAGCTTAGGGGTTTACGTGTAGAAGTTTGGAATTTAGGGTTGATGGTTAGAATTTAGGGTTTACATGTTAGAGTTTAGGTTTTGGGGTAATATGCTGAGGGTTTAGGTTTTAACCTACAACCCTTAAATTATAACTCTCTAAACCCTAAATTTTATTCACAACCACTAGATTATAAACTATTAAACCTAAACTCCTAAATCTCACACCTTAAAATGAGTCCCTAAATCTTAAAACTAAGGTGCTTGTGGAAACTAAAAGTTTCCAACACTAGTGTATCAAATAATTGTCCTATATGAGTATAATTACCATGCACTGACGGTGGAAATTTTTAGTTTCCACTAGTACCTTAGTTTTAGGGTTTATAATTTAGAATTTAGGGGTTGTGGCTAGAATTTATGGTTTAGGGCTAAAATTTGAGGTTTATAGGTTAAAATCTAAATCCATAACATATTACCCTAAAACCTGAACACTAAATTTTAAACTTATGAACCCTAAATCATAAAATTAATGCGCTTTGTGAAAACTTTTTGTTTCTAACTTCAGTGCATATATGAATTACCATATATGATAGAAAATAAAACAAAAGCCAGGATTCCCCAAATTCAGTGTGCTTTTGTTGGTTTGTTAAAAGTTGAATGAGACTCGATCTGTTTGTATATATCTATCCGATATATAATTGATATTAGAGAAAGGAATGGAGCATTTTTGGAAGAACAGGTTGGCATGTTTTTGTATGTATACAATACGTATGTAGGAATAGCAAAGCAAGGAGCATGCGTGTATAAGAAGAGCAAAGTTTGTCTGTTGTTGTCTCCACTTTCCCAGCAGCTGGCCTGATTTCCAGGGTTTCTTTATATATTCTTCTCTCTTTTTTTTTCTTCTACTTTTCTCCTCTTTCTCTCATTCACTCTTTTTCTCTTTACAAATTTCTAATTTGTTTTCAGAAACAAATAATACCCTCTTTCGGCAGGTCACCTGCAATTTCTCCCCCTCCCCTCCCCTTCTCTGTATATTATATATATAAAGAGTTTTACACTGTGTAAGTTGATCATAACCCATATATATATATATATATTATCATAGTGTGGACACGAGTCACACGACAGGATACGAGTGTTGAAAGGACTGTATTCTTTTTCACCGAGTGTTTCCATTCCCTTCCAGCCTTACATATATGCAGATATGAATGCGTGCATGCATGTGTACAAAACTATAGCCATTGCATTGGTATGCAATAGTTTTATCTTTGTTAGGGTGGAAATGGAGTGAGACAGCGATGAATATCTTATATGTATTCCCACATTTATGTGGATATTGAAGACATTCACGTCCATTAATGTCTGATTATATTTGCACCACTTCATTTTCCCCTCAAAGGAGTATGGTTTTATTGGATAAAAGAATCGTACAAGAAAAATCAACAAGTGCCTCCTTAAAAAGAATAGAAGTTTGCTGCAATTTCGGTGTTCTTATTTATGTTCCACACTAAAAATTTAGGTTTAGGATTTAGAATTTAAATTTATGGTTATGGTTTAATATTAGAATTTAATGGTTTTGGGTATGGTGTATTTTTTAGGGTTTAGAAAAATACACCAAGACTTGCATCCAAGGCACACCAACACCTCACCTATGGGCACAGTAAGCTCACAGGCCTCGGTTACCTCCAAATTTTTTGACTCGATTCGATCAAATATTTATTCGTAAAAAGTAATTAGCGTGTGAAAGAAGGGGTAACCTTACTTTGAGGCCTTTTTTTAAAAAAAAATTCTCTCATTTGTTGGCTCTAAATAATTATTTACTTGCAGGAAATAGAACATTAATTAAGACAGAAAGGTGATGCGAGACGGGGGAATTAAGCATGAGAATATTTTTGCTTTTCTTTGGCATGTTTGGGAAGGAATTAAAGAAGCAGGAACTCACCTTCACCAATAAATAATATGCCCTCTTGAAAGCTCAACATTCAAGGCCAAAGCATTTTATTCGGGATAAAAATTCTCGGCCCCTTTTCGGTGTCTTTATTTATGTCCCAACACTAAAAAACACTACAAAATTAAATTACAAGCCTTAACCCTAAATTTTAAATCTTAAAACCTACACCATATACCCTAAAAATACACCATACCCTAACTTCCCTAAACTCTAATCATAAACTCTAACCTAAAACCCTAAACCTAATTTTAAACGTTGGGAAATAAATAATACACCGAAAAAGTGAAGAAGATTTCCCTCCCTTCTTCTTTATATGAATGCACCCATAGTTTATTGATAAAAAAGAATTTTCGGAAATTAAAATTTAGATGGTAAATACTCCATATAAATTATAAATTTGATCTAATATGATTCAATATAATTTTAATTTTTTCATAATTTTTATCAAAATAATTGAATAAAATATTGATTTATTTTATTGAATAATATAAAATCGAAATAAAATTTAACTTGATACTCTGAGCTTAGTAACTTGCATGTTGTTTTTTATACTTTTTCCTTAAAAACTGATTAATAACATATAAACATATAAATAATATTTTCATAATTATTTAAGAGAAGATAGATTATCCCCAAGTCCAAATCGCATATGATTAAATTTAAAATTTCACCAGACGAATCCAAACTCTGGTTTTTCATTTTTATCTTAGAAAAACATACATTTAAAACATTAATAAAAGTATAAAACAGAAGCGAATTGATCTTTATAGCACACAAACTTTAAAAATGATGAATTTTAATTTCATTTGCAATATAAAATTTCATAGTTTTGAATTTGTTATAGATTTAAAATACTACATTTGTATATGTTATCACTTAAGTTTTACAATCCGAAAATAAAACTCGAAATTCAAGTTCGGAAATGCTACCTAAATGAGTTTTACAGCAGGCAAGAATTCCAGTGGAAAGCGATTAGTGAAAGAAAATCAAGTTTTGGGTCAGGAATATGATAGCATCTCGATAAATCATCTAACCATTATGCATTTTAATTTAATTTAATCATCTAACCTTGGCCACAGACTTGGCCTTGTCGCCGTCGTCATTCCCCGACTCTTCTTCACATCATCATTTCAAGAATCTTTTGGGGTCAATCTGCTGATATCTCCCATTGGATCTGGGCTCAAACATCGATCCTCCTGTTTGCTGCCATCTTTAAGTGAATCAGGTCCTGTTAAATCTGTATTTATTTCTTCTACCATAGATGGTTTCTCCGGTTCAGATTCTCTTGATACGTCCTCCATCTCGATTTCAGTCACAACAGCAGGCTGTTGGTTAGGTGGTGAAATGGACCCTACTGCAGCAGAGCTCTGTGGTCCTGCAGCTGCATTGTGTACATGCTGCTCTGCAGGTGAAAGAATCCGAGTTATGTCCCCGGAAATTTCTTCCAACGAAAGGAGGTTCTTCTTCAAATCGAGGCTCGTCTGAACTCTTACGTCAACATTGTCCTCCAATATCTTGCATATCTGCAACAACAACAACAACAACAACAAAATAGCTGCTGCTAATTAAAAGACAGCCTCGACCTAACTTGCTACAATTTCCATTTCTAGGAAGCTGAACAAGGAGTACAATAACATCTTCTCAGAGCTACATCCTGTATGTTCAAGGCCCTTCAAACACAAAGATGTACCTTATTGTAGTGCCGTGGCAGTTCCAATCGATCTGCATCATAGTTGCAAGCAGCTGCTGAGATTTCTTCTGATGCTGCAAAAGGATAATTCTTGTCATCACCAAAGCAAACAGCTAAAAAAATTTAACAAGGTAGAGGAGGATAGAGAACCAGCTCTCTTTCTTTTACGTGTAATTGCTCTTATTCATAATACAAACGGATGATTATCCGGTACTCCAGAAAGCAAACTACCTACCTATAGTTAAAAGGAAAAAGAAAAAAAAATCTCTTTCGCTTGTGTTTGTATGACAAAGATAATCATACATGAGAATCATATCTGACAAATTGTGAATAGACAACTATTCTAAACGAAATTTATGCTTCAAGAGATTATAACTAACCAATTTCTTCTATCGGAGGTAATCGGTCAATCGCGTGGGAAGAAGGGATCTCTGTTGTCCTTGTGTCCGGCATGTCAGCAACCTTTTGTCCATTCTCTTGCTGTTCACTTACTGCCTCATTTGTTTTCATCTCACCCTAAGAGAAATTGTAAGGATAAGAGAGCAAATAGTAAGTATGCAAGCATCATAATAGATTAGCATTGAAACATAGAGTTCATGTTACAAGAAACTAGAAGATAGTTTCTAGCTGCACCACAACCTTTGAACTAGACCGAACAACAAAAACCTTTGCAAAATAAGAACAAGAATTAAAATGGCTTGATAACTAATCATTCAAACTCTAATTGCAAGTCCAAATTGATAACACCGATAATTGTTTGTCATTAAAGTGATGATGTGGATTTTTAAAATAAAAAACAGCTTTCGGCATTTGGATGCTTAAGCTCATAATATCATATGACAATATATTTCAGCATTCAGGCTCTAAAGTGAAAAATAATGCTGGATGAGGGCAGTTCCTCCGTCCAAACCATTCCCATAAAGGAGCAACCTATTTATGTTACTCTATTGTTCACTTCCCCTTTTCTCACTGTAGACGGATGTCATTACACGTATATGTAGTTTAAAAGGAATTCAAAAAACCTAAAGCACTTATAAACCAAAGTTCCCAAGAATTGCTTAGGCCAGAACTTCTGTTAGCAGTAGTTTAACTTACAAAATATTCTTTCTGGTACTCTGCATTGAGGCCCTTTTCCAAGAGAAGCACCCTTTTCTTGACATATTCAACCTGCCTTCTCTGCATGTCTCTAAAATGATACAAAATGGAAGAATCCTGGTATAATCGCACTTGGTTCGCAGCATCAGCAACTCCTTGCGCTACCTCACCTCCTCCACCATTCCCAGAGCCATTTCCCTGAGTCTGGTTCCCTGTTGATTCTGTATTGGTTGTATTAGCACCATTTTGAGCTTGAGAACCACCTTGTCCTGCAACAGGAAGATTTATAATGGGCAGATTCAACTCTTGACAGATGACCTCCTGAATCCTCAAGTCTTTATCATCAACAATTGCCTGCCATCTTCCATACCCATGCCTAACAATCAAATAACAAGACAGTATTAATACAAACTGAAACCCAAATTTTGACTCATACCAGCATAACAATTGAATTAGAGAAAATAGTGCAAGTCTAGACCACATCATGCAAAAATGGTTAACACTAATGCCTGTCACAGATATTCTGCAAATTATCACACCATAATCCGTACGTATGTCCTTTATGACCCCTCTTTACTAAAAGTATAATACCAACAGGCAGAAGCAACGAGCATAGGAATATAACAAATGGGCACCAACTTATTATATTCAATGTACATAGCATGTGCTTTACTTCTTTTGACATTTAAGACTACCCTACAATAAAACACATAAAGAGCTGTCAATCAGACAGAAAACCGAAGGGTGGAGCATGTCATCCAAAGTCAACTAGATTGGAGTTAGATCGAGGGGACATGTAAGCTAGTCCTAGGGGTGCAATTTGAGTCACAGAATAGATCCTCCAATTTCACTAGAGTACAAAAAATTCAGGCCATAATTTATAATAGAAAAGGATGGGGTTCCAACAATACACCTCAACATTTAAGAAGAAATTAGAGAAATATTGACTGTAAAACATGACTTTCCTCATCAACCAGTCACTAACATTTCATTGTTAACTAAAAAAATGAAAATGTATTAGAAATGTAACTGCAGCCATATAGTAGCTGCAGTGGATGTCCAAGAACTTCAGAGATACATACTTTAAAACAGCACGCAGTAACAACAAATCATGTTCCTCTTTCCAAAATTTTCCACCCTTTAATGTTGGGTAGCGCATTAGAATGTCTTCCGTAAAAAGGCGGGTGCCAGGCTTTTCTGATGCATCCTTCACCTGTTTTTCAAAATATTGACGAGACAATATATTCAATGAGTTGACTCAAAAAAGTAAGGCTATACTTTGCCATTAATTTCAAAGAAATAGTAACTTTCAACCATAATTTAACTAAAATTACTTTTATATTTTCCTTAATCTTTTAGTTGACTAAAACACTCACTGAAAAGAACCCTTAAAAATGCATAATGAAAATATTATATCATGCATGAAAAATCAACATTTCTCCAAGCAACGTTATGTTTCACATTTATGATTTATAAAAAGAAAAAGGAGAAGAGTCGAACTCCAAGAATCCAAAGTGGCAACACTCACCTTCTTACTTAATAAAAGCAGGACAGCTATCCTAACTAGAACATCTTGAATTCTGAGACCTTCTTTTGGAACACCATCTACAACCAAAGACTCAATGTCAAACATCGAGGGAAGAAACCAAATATTGAGAGTACAAGAGAGAGGAGTATCAATCACCAGAAAAAGTAGGAGAATCGGTTATATCTTCAGCGATATGTGTAAGAAAAAGAGTACCATACCTGAAAATAAGATTGAAAAAAAAGAGAGAGGAATAAGCGACTATTTTGTGCATTCATGCTCTTGCACAAGCAATAAAAGAAAAGGGAGAATAAGATTCGTACAAGCACATTACAACAGAGGAAAATAGGACAAATAAGAAGAGTTGGAACCAATCATTAAAAGACAAGGAGATCAAAAAGGGTTAAATAAGCAGGTTAGAATGGATTCTGAAAACCACCCACTCCACAGCACACCAGACTGATAAAAACTCCACATCTGCATTTTCTACAAACTCCAATCACATATTTGCATAAACAGTTCAAACCCAATAGCAAAATAATTGACTATAGGCAAATATTTGGAGCTCTCATGCTTCCACACATGCCATAATAGAAACATAGCATGAGAATAAGGTTGGCACAAGCAAATTGCAATAAAGGAAACTCAGATTAATAAAATATACAGGAATCAATCCATAGAAGAGCAATGCTTAAAGTGCACTGCAAAATGTGTAGAAACCAATAATAGAAGAGAAATACTCAAAGTGAGCAAGCAAGAATTCTGACAAACCACCCATTCTACAACACCCCCAACTGATAAGAAGTTAAAAACTCCACAACCATGTTTTATATGCTCAGACTTCAGTACAGCATATTTAAAACATCTAAATCATGTACAGAAGTGACAAGAAATAAACAAATAAGAAAATCACATACTCTTTTATTTCTTCGTAAGTCTTCTGTTTTAAGCGAGCTATGAACTCCTTCCAGTCAAAATCCCCGACCCCAAACCTGAAGTAAATGACACCAGCCAAAATAACATGATGAAACTCAGAATATTATACCCATCAAAGCTTCAGTTTCATGCAACCAGAACTGTCTAAAGTAAAAGGGTAGTAAATGACATTCACCCACACAAAGAAAGGGATGAAAGGATGAAATTCATAGCCCACCAAATAGCACCAAAAATGTTATACAGAAAGACTGACCTCATCAATATCTGTACAAATGCAGCCCTCTGACTCTGATTGAAACCAAGAACCCTGAATGATTTTCCTTCACCTTCCATTAGAGGAAGTGGCTCCAAATTGTCCACTACAAAATTGGTTAGAAACCGGAAAATTGATCAAAATATAATGAACTTCTGTAACTGGTGCACTAACACCTTATAAGACAGGCAAAACATACCACGAACTCTTTTCCTGTAAAGCCTTCTCCCAGATTGATTTCCGGATGAAGTATCACCATCAGTCAGTTCAGCTTCAAAATCCTCACCATCAGAGCTTACATCTTCCAAACCAGCAAGGTCATCTTCTTCAACAGAAACCATCTGAAGAAATTCAGAGAGCAGAAATTAAATTCAATCATAAAAGAAGAAGAAAATAAATCATCCAAAGATACCACAAGGAAATCCGTTAAGTACCACCACAACATTAAGAACCAGAACAAAACAATAACCAGGGTGGAGCTAAGTCACCTTAAACAAAAACAAACATCTGGCTTGATCAAATTCTATGTAATGGTGAAAATAGAAATATACCTGCTTACGGCTTCTCTTTCCTTTTCCCAGAGCATTAAACTCCTCAACTTTATGAACTTCATATTTGTCTCGTAACAACTCTTCCCAGTAACTTGTTCTTTCAGAACTGTTCATGGTATTTTTATTTTCAACAGCCACATTTTGAGCTTCTTCCTCTGCAACAGTTTCTGCTTCCTCGATATATTCAAAATTAGCTACCTGTGACAAATAAAAGCAGAGTGCTTTTCTGTAAGAAACCAAAGGCAGCAGCATACAGACAACAACTAGAAAGTAGTAAATGCCTGTGATTTAACAAACTTGCAACACCATCAATACACCGTCTCCACTGTTGGTAAAATTCTCTATACAGTAATCTAATCATGCTTGAACAAGAAATTCAATTATCTAACGAAAATATCAGACTTGCTCAAATCCTATTCCAATTCAAACTGATACATACTAATGTTTTAAATGTTACTCGTTGAGAAAGGCCAGAAAATAAATGCTCCATTCTAAATACATCCAAAATCAAGTGTACACCCATTTCTTATTACAACTCCATGAACAAACAAAAGATTCAATGCTTGCGTAAGCTACTATTTTGCCATGGGAAAAGATTTCATTGACCCCCCCCCCCCCCAATTCAGTGAATGACTTCTCTATAGCTCTTGCCAAGATTTATTTTGTTAATCACAAGCAAGTACTATAAGTAGCAAAATGTTTGACTGGTTGTGCAACATATCTGACCCATGGAGAATTAAAAAGCCTTCTGGGTATGGCAGACTGCGATCCCTAGGGTAGAAAATATCATTCCAAGTGAAAAATGTTACATCTAAGTAAAATATCTTAGACAGTTAGGTGGTATCAAAACTGAAACCCCACAAAGCAACCTCGAACACAATCTACTTTCAATGCACTTAATGTTCTATTGGTTGAGATCTTCTGCAAAATGAAGTGTCATGCAAGGCAGACCAATGTATGTGCCAGGAAGCACTAAGATAAACTCTTTATCCCCAAAAATGTTTATTTTAGAGGTGCTAATTTTGGCATTTTAATTATGTGAATTTTGAGAACAACTCAATTAGCAATATGTATCATGTCATACGTTTGTGAAGCTTATGGTCCATTATCCAAGCCATGTCAATTGATCAACCAGTAAGAAGGATGCATAGACGATAAGATATTAAGATAGTGAAAACCTTGAAGACCTTCAAAAAGCCATGTCAATTGATCAACCAGTAAGAATGATGCATAGACAACAAGATATGACTACTTATAACAAGTTAAGATATTGAGATAGAGAAAACCTTGAAGGCCTTCAAAAATCCATCATCCTCTTCATCATCCACGGAAGACTCTTCATCGCCAGCTTGTTCGCGGTCCAACAATCTATCAAAGGGGAACAAAGGAATTAAACACATAAGCTGCAGAGGGCAGACATCAATCAAGGTGTAGGAAAAATAGATTACCTATCAATAGCAGCGGCATCATAATGAATTTGGCGTGACTTTCCTGCTTCATCATTCTCATCAGAAAATAGTTCCTTTGAACCATACCTGATGATATCATCCAACTCCTCCTAAAGTAAACAAGTAAAAACCAATTATATTTTCATCTACATGGCTGTATTTCTTTCTTTTTTGGAGAAGCAAGATGAGAGACAGTAAAATCATACTCTAAGCCACACCTCTGAGTAAACACAAAACAACTTGCTTTCATTCAATAGAATAAGTACGAGAAATAGAAAATGCACAAAGGATTGGAGTTTCAAGAAGTCACAACACAAGGTACCAGTTTATTAACACTGCACAGACAATCAGCAAGGACAGCCTAAGAAAAATGCATTTACATTACATCACAGTAGGGAATGCTCAAATGACGATCTCCTTTCATTTTGAGTTTTAACCTGGTGTTATCATTCTCTCGCAATCAATTAAATTAGAATTCTTCAAATTATTCTTCTAAACCCACTTCCAACGTAATAGTATATAAGCACATTTGATATATAGACTTTAGAAGTTATATTGTTCTAGACCATGTAATTATTCAATCATCATGTCTATCCCACAACTCAGTTAAGTTCTAAATCTTTGTATTCAACATTATATCATAAACCTACAATACCTGATTAATATTTTGAGCTTTTAGCCTCCCAACAACAAGATGCTCCAAAACCATTTTCTTCTTAGTCATCTGCATCATCCTTTCTTCTATGGATCCTCTTGTTACGAGTCGATAAATCATCACCTATATTAAGACAATACTCATTATTGAAATATAAATCAAGATTTGCCTTACATAAATCAATGAATCAACTTTAACCTTGTTTGTTTGTCCAAGTCGATGAGCTCTAGCCATTGCTTGTAAATCAGCATGGGGATTCCAATCACTGTAGAGCATGGCATAAATTGTAACTCTCTTAGTGAGACTAAGTGAACCAAAACATAACTATTATGACGAGAAACATTTCCATCATACAGAACTGTCAACTCAATGTACAAACAGAAAAGGGAAAACAAGTGCAAAGAAAATATACAAAGGTAATTGTTCAACCTATCATAAATGATAACTGTATCGGCGGTTGCAAGATTTATACCCAAGCCACCAGCTCTAGTGGAAAGCAAAAAACAAAACCGGGATGAATTTTTGGCATTAAACCGATCTATGCGTATTTGCCTTTCAGCTCCACCAACCTTCCCATCTATACGTTCATATTGCCATTTCTAAAATATAAATAAGGGGCAACAACATAATTAGTACAATTTTTCCACATGTCTGTGAACTAACCATTTCAGCATACAAACTTCATGCTAAAGCAAAGGATGTAAACAAGATGAGTATCATGTTAACACCTTGTAAGTGCAGTAATCCTCAAGTAAGTCCAACATGTGCTGGAATTGTGAATATATAAGAACTCTATGTCCCTGTTCTTTAAGCTTTACCATCATCTTGTCCAACAGGTGCATTTTCCCAGAAGATTCTAGAAGCTGTCTGTAAAGCCACAAAGAAAAGGTAGAAGTCAAAAATATGGGCATTCAATAGATAATTACATACTCTTAGATGATTGAAAGTCTAAAATAGATGTATAAGGTACATGAGAATACTTTTGGCAGGTCAAGATAGGCAATTCTCATCATTGCAAACAAATGCTAATAAATCAGCAGAAAAGTATAGGTATAACTTTACTTGTACGCTTCATTTGTATCTTCGATATTTGGTTCAACCCCTTCCAACATATAAGGATGACAGCATAGCTTTCGCAACTCCATAACCACATTGATTAGAGATATCTAAACCAGGGAAAGACATACATCAGCTAAGTAGTAGGGTACCCTTCCGCTAATACAGTCGTGGAGGGGTAGACGAAGCTTATTTCAAAACATGTGAACTTACTTGTGCACCACCACGTCGGGTAAGTATTTGATAGTTACGAGTCAAAATCGCCTTGTAATATTCTTTCTGCTTGCTACTTAAATCAACACGCAAAATAAGTTCCTTCTTTGGTGGAAGATCCTTCATGACATCCTTCTTCACCCCTGCATTCATAAATAATTTGCACCAAGTTTTTCAGCAAGACCATAAGTTGAACCAGTACATACACAAAATACGGATCAAGGAACTCTAGGCTATAGCTTTAGCAAGACTGAAGAAATATAAAAATTAGCCCAGTAAATCCAAAGCCCGCTAAAATCACACAAAAAAAGGAAACCCAAAGCAAAAGTGTTTGCCTTGCCTTGCCTTGCAGGAATAGGTGTTCAACAACAAACAAGATGTGGACAGGATACGGGGTTATGAAATCAAAGCCACTACCAGTTGGAAAACATTTTGTTCATCAGAAGAAGTAACTAAACGAGCATAATAATATATATGGTCCTTTGTGGAAAGGTGTAAGAGATATACTTCTAAGGAGATGTGGGGCCAACATTTTATGAAGTCTTGAAATCTGCTCCTCCTGATTGATATCCTTAAATTCTTCCTGGAACTCCTCTAAACTTCCAAACTGAAAGCACATGAACAAAATAAAACCTTGTAGAATCTTCCTGCTACCCTTCTTGATTGACAAACCAAATTCTACAGAATTAACATGATACTAACCTTTCCGGCATCAAGGAAGTGCATTAGCATGAAAAGTTCATCGAGATTGTTCTAAAACAAAACAAATACCCACGAGTAAGTCACAGATCAAACTATTACATGCACATACACATGAACGTATGCAAATTACACAACCCATAAAAATTGAAGTATCTTACTACATTAAAATTTGATATTCTGAGATGCAAATAGATGACAAACTAGATCAAATAAAATATTAAGATCAGCAACCAGAAAGCCACAACCAGGACTAGACTTTGTGGCTTTCTTACAACAACGGGAAAGAATTGATGACCTCGGAGAATATAACAAAGACAAAGTAATCTAGAGTCTAGACACTTCTAGAAATGAATTTTTATTCCTACAAGCTTCCACTTTACTTGAATACAATCACAATACACTGGATACAATTTTTTAGTATATAGGTTAGAGCCAGTTCTTAAAAGAAGTGGCATATGCTTCTTGACATTATTTCTCAACATCAATCTCAAATTTTTGAAAATTTCTCACAGATAAAAGGTTTACTGGCTTTTTAGGTGAAAAGGTGATCAAAAGAATTTTGAAGAGAGTAAATAATGAACTGAAAGACTTGGAAAGCAAGCATTCATCTTGAGACATCAGAAAGAAAGTAGTCACAAAACATGGGATGAAAATAACGGCATGCAACATAATTTATGCCATTGCTGGAGAGCATATTCACAATTCATTAAAAAGCATGGCAAAGTGTCATCCAAATCAAGGTATCTGAAATTTTAATGATATCTGGAATAATTTGCACTATCTCCAATGCCATGCCAAAAACAAAGAATATACCTGAAGAGGAGTTCCAGTCAAAAGAGTGCGGTGGTTCGTGGAATACTGCTTCAATGAAAGAAACAACTTTGAATCCTTATTCTTGAGCCGGTGACCTTCATCAACAATCTACACATTGATGCAAGCATTAGCAAAATCACTTAAGAACTATTAAACAGACTCAATGAGTAACAAAACTTCACCATGCACTCCCACTTTATTGGCTTCAATGATGTTGTGTCCAAGTTAATCATCTCATATGATGTTAACAGGACATCAAATTTAATTCTATCTTGCTTGCTTTCACTAATAATTTGACCAGATTTCTTTTTCTTGATCTTCTTATGACTTTTGGGATAGTAAAATTCATATTCCCTGATAATTGCACGAGCTTGGGAAGAGCCAACATACATAACCTGCATCATGTGTATCCTCAATTAAAAATAGCACATACCGGTAATCAGAAGTAATAACTTGATATTGTTCAAGTACATACAACATTCATTTGGGGAGCCCATGTAGCAAACTCCCTTTCCCAGTTCCGTAATGTTGAAAGTGGTGCTACTACCAAATGAGGTCCAACGGTCTCTTCCAAAAGTGATGCTAAAAACGCAATGCTCTGGATGGTTTTACCTGCAACCAAACAAAAGTAAAGCATTAGAAACCCCATCATCAAGATATAAACTACTCAAAACTTCTTCAAAAGCAACCTCTTCTCAAACAGGACTTACCAAGGCCCATCTCATCTGCAAGAATTACATGTGTTTGTTTGGACCAAGAAAAACGCAAGAAGTTCAACCCTTCAAGTTGGTAAGGATGCAGCGAGCCTAGAACTCCATGAAAATGCTGTTAGCGATTAATAATGACCAAATTATGCATGAGCATACTCGGACAAGTTCCAGATTCCAGGTGGAAAAATCAGAATGTACCTCCAGAAAGAAATTCAGGACTATGCTCATATTGTTGAAATTCCTTTGACTTCTTCTTGGACTCAACAGCATCTTGAAGGCTGCTTTTTTGCTTACTACCAGAAGATTTACGAGATCTAGATTGAATTTTATTAAATCTTTCAATTTCGGGTTGAAATGCAGATATGTCTGATTCAAACTCCCAATAACACTCATCATAGGAAAGTTCTTTATACTTCACAAGGTACTCCTTCTCACCATCATCATCTCCCCTGAAGAATTAAGTATGCATATCAGAGTTCTACATCAGTTACTGAAACAGCAAGGCAGCAACCAATGCTAAAAACAGCACACAGAAAAACCAATCCAGGTTTACGAACACTAAAAGTGAGAATAATAAATGTATACCTGCATATTCCAACTTCAACTAGAAGATATAATCACTTTTTTTTCCTTCAAGGGCTTAGTAATTTTAAATTGATGATGTCATTTTTATCCCTCACCAATAATAACAAAATACAAAATAAGGCCACAAACAAAAAACAAACCGAAAAACCAAAAGAGAGATAGAGACAGAGAAACCCCACCAGCAGAAAACTTTCGAAGTGAAACAATTAACCTATATATGCACATGTGTGTATGTATATAACTATAATTGATGTAAGAAAGATATAACCATGTGAACCTGCAAGCAAGAACACGATCAACTGTAGTCCATTCAGGTCTAATGGCGACAAAGTCATCTTCAGAACTATTGTTTGATGCCATTTGTCGATGGAAATTGTTCACCTTAGTCCTTAAACGAGGATTGGACTTGAAAGCTTTTAAGAATTCTTTCTCAGGTACCCTAACACAGCCAAGCAGATATATAGTCAATGTTTGCCAATAAAATATCATAAACACAATAGTCAAAATATTACCAAGTACAATGCAAATATGATAATCCTTTCCACTTCACAAGATACTGCTTCACAAATATTTGCTTTGAACCCAGCTTGGAAGCGTCATTATCATCAGCCACAGTAGGACGCATTTCACAATCCAATATCTTTTCAATCTCGTTCAGAGGGCTAACCTGCAAGAGCGAAAAGGTAAATATCAGCTGCTGTAAACTATCGAAGTTATCCAATAGATGCATGCACTACATCACAAAGTACTACAGAATCATACGCATTCGGGACATCTCCAGCGGTCAGGAAGCGAAGCAGCTTTTAATGGAGGAAGTAAACATTTTGGGTGGTATGAGTAAGTACATGTTGCGCAACTCAAGAGATCCTCGCTCTCTCCACAGGCTTGGCATGAGTTTTCTTTCTGTGATTTCAGTCATTAGAAAGTAGTAAATTTAAAGTAAAACTAAATTTATCAAGAACCAATCAAAATATCTCATATCTAAATGAAGAAGAACAAAAACATAAAACCAAAGGATGTAACATGCCAACATTGCTCTCCACAATTGACTTTCAGCATTTCACAACATGAAGGCTGCTATATAAAGATTAACCACGATACAAGGAAAGGAAGAATAGACATCTTATTTAGAGATAATGTTGTTTATAGGAAACACAGAAACAATATTACAGAAGAAAAAGAGAAAACAGACCGTGTCAGTTCTGACTATCCTTTCCAACTGCTCAGTTTTACCAGATTTTCCAGATACAAAATCAGCATCATCATCTGATTCATCCAAATTATAAAGTGGTCTTCGGTCGGATCTAATCCGAAGTCTCTCAACCAAGCTACTCATCTTCTGCAACAACACAAAGATTGTACTTTAAAGACTTTAAAGCACCAAGAATAGTGTTCACTTATCCAACTTGTGAACATAAGGATTAAATTTGAACAATAAACTAGGAATTACTAAAATTTATTAATATTTCTTTGAAGGTTGAATTACTAAAATTTATTAGAAGAAAACATTGAACCAGTCCAATAGTAAAAAAATACAGACCTTATTCCAAGGTTAGATAAGAGAGAGAACTAAGATATGGTGGTATTTATTTCTCCTTTATATTATTGAGAGGTTACAAAAACAACTTACTTAAAGCATAATCTAAAACAATTTTTTATTACACTTAGTTCTAAAACCTTGCTTTGTAAAAAAAATAGCAACCACTTACACAAAGTGTATAACAAAGGAAAGCAAGGTAAATTTCAAAATAAAACAAGCAGTTACTAAATGCATCAAAAGGAATGGATATAGCATTCAAGTCTACTGTCAAACAAGGAAAGGGAGCTTTTTTATGTCAACCGCTGTACAAAAAAAGTGTGCCATGTCAAATGTACCTTGCCAAAAAGTCTACAGTGCTTTTTGTTATCTAGCACTTAACTGCAAGGCTTAACTGCACCTAGGTGCACGCATTTACAACACTGGTACAAAGTGCAGTATGTATGAGAAGGAGATGAGATAATGAAGATACACAATTTTGGCAATGAATTAAACAACACAGATTGTGTAAAATACTGTTTCTTTAAATCTACTTCCATAAACAACTTTCATTTTCACAATCCAAGTACCTTCCATACAGGAAAACAAAAAGCTAGAGAGAAGGAGGGGAACAAAAAGACCGCATGGAGCTTTCATATAAAACTAGAGAGAATAATACCCCACCCTACCCACCACAGACACACAAAGAAAAAAAACACAAATTAACCTAAAATGGTCATTCATGCAACTTGTCTCTTCATTTAAAGACTAATAAAATAGCTCATAATTTAGGCATACACATTGAGCAAAAAATGCAGAGACCAGAATTTCGAAGTATATCAACCCTCTATGGATCATGATTGCATAAGTTTTTGAAATGAACAGAGCCATGCAGTCAACAGTGAATGATAAAACATTCTAACAAATGGAGCTTTCTGCTACAAACACACCAGGAAGATGAGGGAAATGGTTCAAAAAGATGAGTCATTTAGATCAGGGCAAAACAACGCAGGAGTTAATCAAACCACCATGTAGTTTAATCTGAAAGTGAAAAGTCACCCCCAAACCACATCGGAGTAATGAGGCCGTAAACAAACCCAGAACAACAATGAAAACATGCATTGTGACAACATCCAACTGTTGAGATAGACGTACCTAAATCATGAATTTTGATCAAAATATCCAATCAGATAACAAACAGAAACAACTAAAAAGACATGAGTGAAAATGATGCAAAAAACATATCAACTCGCATATAAACTAAAGGGGTCATGTCTTAATGTCAAAGTGGTTCATAATTATCAATCAAATTTCACCCCGAGCACAATAAAGACAGACATACACTCATAAATTCACATGATTCTAAAAAATTAAGAATCGTATTAGAAATGCTAATTATCAACCCTAAAACTGAACTTTCAAGCTAACACGTAAATAGTAATACCGCAAAAAAGGGGGAAAAAACATATCCAAGTGAAACAATTCTTCGTACAAACAGGAAAATAATTGCAATCCCCAACTGGAAGAGCTTCAAGGAACTTAAAAACTAAAACCTCATTCCATTCCTAACATTCTCAGTAGTTCGAATCTAAATAACTGATACACCGAACGTAAACAAAGCAAATTACCGAGAATTAAGGGATCCAAATATGTTGAAGTTGGATCAAAGCCGAGAACCGTAGTTTCAGCGAGAGGGCGAAAAGACGGTGGAGAAGAAAAGATTCGCCCCAAAAAAACCCGAAACTGGGCAAAAAAAATTAACATGAACCGCCCGGTTTTTATTGAGAGACTTTGAAGTTACGCAATTACGGTAAAGTTCTTGATAATATAGATGATTCGGGAGGGTAATATTGTCCTTTTCGGCTTATATTTACGGACTATAAATAATGGGTAATCTTCACTTGTGGTCCCTTTTATTTAGGGTTTGTTTTATTTTGGTCACTATAATTTAAAAAAATTATTCTAATCACTTACGTTTAGAATCGTGTCTATTTTGGTCTCTTGGCCATTAGTCTCCGTTATTTAAAGAAAATTAGTTTCTAATTTAACCTCCAAACTTTCAAAACTTCATTTTTCGTCATTTTTTCCAAAAATTATAAAACTAAAACCTAAAAAATTAAATAACTTTCTTGTAATAAATGATGGGATTTTCCTTGAATTTATCCCAATGTTTGGTTATCGAACGGCTTGTAATAGAAATTATTATTAGAAGAGACAAAGATAATTGATGGTGATCCGAAGAAGGGTCGGTCAAAAATTATTATCAACTTTAAGGTGACACTATGCTAATACCCTCAAATTATATTGGTTGATTTTTTGTTGAATTCATTTTATTACTCGAGTTTGAATTCAATTTACGGACAATACGATCAATAGTCGAGACCAAATTAGTAGTTCTTAAGACCTCTGACCACAGAGTTCCAGCTCTACAGTGCAAACCATTTCTAGATAGTGAACCAAAAATAATACATTACAATGTTTAATCAGTGTCATGAATTTTCAGTTCACATAAAGAGAGAGAAGCATTTCAATTGTTAAGAAAAAGTATAGTATTTGGTTCAGCAGCATCCCACGTGAAATTTTGTCACGTAATACATTGTTTGTTTCATTTTTATAATTTCGGGTTGAGGTAGTTCTCCTCGTCAGCTCAGCTACTTTTTATTAGGGCCAAATGTCCCCTTTTATATTTCTATTTCTTCAACTTGCGGAAGCGAAAACTTGGTCCATTTTATATGGTTCATTGAATTAAATTATTTTTAATTAATGATTGAATAAAATTAAGAGGAGAAGACGTAAACGAAGGTGTTTAATTTTTTGGGTTTTAGTTTTATAATTTTTAGGAAGATGGTGAAAATGAAGTTTTAAAAGTTTGGGGGTTAAATTAAAAATTAATTTTTTTTTAAGTAACGGAGTCTAACGGCCAAAAGACTAAAATAGACACGGTTCTAAACGTACGTGACTAGAATAATCTCTTTTAAATTCTGATGATCAAAATAGAACAAACTTCAAACAAAAAAGACCACGGGCGAAGATTACCCATAAATAATCTATTGACACTTGGTGTGTGTTAGGATGAGCTCTTTATTCTTTTTTCTGTAATTAAGGGCAACAAGTTATTTGGATATTATGGTCTTTCTACTTGAGAAGTAATATGTGAATAAGAAACGACTATTAATGGGCTGGATTTGATTATTGGGGCAATAATTACATTTGATGGATTCAATAACATATAAATTAAAATTTCTATAACATGTGTAATGAAATTTTGCAGTATACTCGAATTAATCCGTTGATGTATTAAATATTTGAGTAAATTATATAAATGACCATCATATTATTAAAAAATCGTGATTTAACCATCTTATTTTTTAAGTAATTAAACCACCATATTATTAAATCAGATGCAATTTTATCACCAGCCGCTAGAGATTAACGACAGGGTGACGTGACAGTTAAAAAAATAGGTGCATAATTACACATTTAGTCCTCGTTACTTATACAGTCTATCAATTTAATTTTAATTTTAATTAAATAAAATAAATTAATTATTTAATTAGGTTGTGACACGCATCACCACCTTATTAAGGAATTTAATTATTTGTATTTAATTAAATAAATTTATTCAATTTATATTTAATTCGAACCTGGGTTGAGAAGCAACTTTAACTCGCACATTACCGCTGAACCAAGGTCATTTCTTTGTACAATATGGACAACATTTTAATATATCTAAAGCGACTCTTCCATCATCATCTTCTTCCATAGCACATTTGTGCTCTCAGATCCACAATGATAAATTTAGAATTACAATATACCTATTTATATTTATCGTAAATGGAAATGATCAACTAATGCTCAAAGAGGCTCATAAATACATCCGATTTTTGCAAGTTTAGGTCTCCATTCTTCGATCGATGCCCATCATTTTTAGTTTCTCGCCGACTCAATATGTTGATTCTGGCTTTACTGAGTTGGGAAGATTGAATCGACGATAGCTTTTGCAGGTCCTGATCAACTCTCCTGTGGCGCAGATTATGTTTTGTTCACAGGGTCCTTGCATTTTTGCTTCTGAGCACTTAGATTCGCTTCACCAGGCCAATTAGAGAAAAACGGTTCTCTAATATTTTTTCTACGACAGCGGTAATATGAACTGATGAAAAAAATGAAATTCATGAGATATAATTTGACTACCCTTTTATTATAATAGCATATTTAATAATGATTTTACGATTTTTCTAGCAACTCAACTCCTGTTATATTTTCTAACCTCTAAAGGTTTTCATATTAGCCTGAAAGTTTTAATACCAGTCTTGTTAATACAGAGCTTAAACCAATGCAAGGATTAAGGAATTTTACTTGGTTGATTATTTTTATTTGTGGGCCTGAGAGCACAAATGTACTATGGAGGAAGAAGTTATAGGAAAGTCGTTTTGAATATATTAAAATGTTGCCATATTATACAAACTATAAAGAAATAGCCTTGGTTTAATGGTAATGTGTGTGTTAAAGTTACTTCTCAACCCAGGTTTGAATTCATTAATTATACTTTTATTTTTTTTAATTACCACATCACCCTGCCGTTAACCTCTAACGGTTAATGGTCAAATTACATTAAATTTAATAGTATGGTAGTTTAATTGCTAAAAAAAATAAAATAGTTAAAGTGCGACCTTTCTAATAATATGGTGGTCATTTATGTAGTTTACCCTAAATATTCGATTGTGATAAAATAATTGTTCTTTTAAAAATTACAATTTTTTTGACAATTAAAAGATACAATCTTAAGCACTCGAGTGAAATGGAAATTCATTAAATATGGATGACCAAATTTCTGCGTGACCTTCGTTATGCGATCGAGCGATAGTTAAAAAAAATTATAACAGTAACTAAACGATGTTATTAATTTGGAGCTGTTGATGATATAATAAAAATTGAGGGATTAAACTATGTCAAACTAAAGTATAGTAGAGAGACTAAATTCATAATTACACCAAAACTATTTAATAAAATTCTCACACTTAAACTGACGAAATATTATGTTAAAAAATTCCAATTTCATTAACAATTTACATTACGAAAATACAAACATTAACCAAACATAACTCAAATTTAAGGTTTAGGGTTTAATGTTCGTGATATATGAGTCAAAGTTAACCAAACCAAACTGACGCATTAAATAAATACTACCTCCGACTCATAGATAAATACCACTCAATTTATTTAATAAATAATATGACAAATTAAATATCACCTCTATCACGTGTTAAATTATACATCAAGCTAGTTACAAATTAATCAAACATGGAATTTATCAATCATTACTATGCTCTCTATTCATAGATAGTGCTGCAAACTTATACACAAATATCTGTATATTTATCTTATTTTCCCTAATTTTATTATAAAACTACCATAATTGTACTATTTTCTCTCAAAATACTTGTAATTGTCAATAACGAAACATTGCCAATGGTATTTGTTTCAAGTCCATTAGTAGATTATTAGTATCATTCTCCTTTGGATTGCTGCAAATGAAACATTGGCATGCACTAAGCTAGTTGGACTTCGAACAGGGATTAGTCGTTGGGCCGGTAACGGTTAAGGTAAAGCCCTGTCGACAAATACGCTTTCGAGAATTTGAACTTATGTTTACACCCCTAAGAAGGCAAGGTTTGTACCAGCTCAAGGGCATATGTGGTAATAAAATCTTTCAAAACTTCCAAAAATAGTGCATTCGACTCGGCACTCAAATGTTGGAGAAGACACAAATTATCAGCAGATGAAAAGGGAAGAAAAATAAATTGCATGAATTCAGTTGCTACAAAATATTTCTTCTAAAAAGGAACTAAATGTGCTAAAAACACATACCAAGGTTACACCAACGGGCTACCGAAGAGATCTTCTGAGAAGTGTTTTTCTCCCTAATTCTGCAACCCAATTCTGGACAGTTGCTTGCAAATTACTTCTGAAGATCTCCAATGTAGAAGTCGTCAATCATGTCAAATACCCGAGTTGCATGTTGTGGCCTATTGAATTCCACAAAAAGATGAAAATACCAAGTAAGCTTTGAAAGTATACAGAAAACCTTAATTGTGTGAGTATGACAAACTTTTGATGGATGTTGAAAATTGCTTTAGAATGTAACCTTATTTACCAATTTTATGTATGAACTATCTAGTCTAACATAAGAGCCAAGCCTACGTAAAAACGGAAAGAGGCAACATGAAATTGTCAAAATTTTACACGTGATTCCAAACAAGGAACAGATGCATACCCGAAAAACCCTTCGGTTGAATCATCTCCGGCATGTGCCAAGATGGCATCACCACCTGGGTGTTCCTCTACATACGAGGTAACATCATAAACCTGCAGTCGTTAGATATAATCATAAACAAGATATGTTAATATGGCAAGGAGTTCTGAGTTCCAAAACCAACAACATGCCAAAGTCACCAATTACCTTGTCCTTAATGATGATCCAACAATCTGTCCTCTTATTATGTAGAGTAACTTCTGACTTACTATAGGATTTGCATGCCTAATCGGGGGGGAAATGGTTCAAACATGAAATACTACCAAAAGTACAACAAACGAAATTTGAACTCTGAAAAACTGCAAAAATAAAAAGAATTGAGTGATTTCAAAGTTCCCCAAGATCCATACACGTACCTTAGAACTGTCGGCAGTTGATTTAACCTTGTTCTTATGAGCTGCAATGAAACAAATTTTCACCAACAGGAAACAACAAGCATAATTAATTTTAGTTGATTTTTACTTGCTATGTAAACAAATAGTAAAAAACACATTCACGCAAACATATTAAATTTTACCTGATTTACCAAGTCGGGGTATCAAAACAAAAGCTCCAAGTAACACAGCTAGAATCAATGCTATAACAGCTATCTCCATATCTCGGAGTTAAGCTTCTTTTTACTGACTAACCTACAATCCAAGTAGCAACCACTTACACAAAGCGTATAACAAAGGAAAGCAATTTAAATTTAAAAATAAAACACGCAGTTACTAACTACATAAAAAGGAATGGATATAGCATTTAAGTCTACTGTGAAACTAAAGAGAGCCTGCTCAAATGTCAAACAAGGAATCAGAGCTTTTTTCATGTCTATCGCTGTAAAAAAGGAAGTGCGACATATCGAATGTATCTTGCCAAAAAAATCTACTGTGTTTTTTATAATCTAGCACTAAACTGCAAGGCTTAACTGCACCTAGGTGCACACATTGTACCTAAATCTTGAATTTTGATCAAAATATCCAATCAGATAACAAACAGAATCAACTAAAAAGATATGATTCAAAATTACCCTAAGATCTCAGACTTGATGCAAAAGAAGCATCAAATCGCATGTAAACTATAAAACTAAAGGGATTCGTGTCTTAATGTCAAAGTGGTTCATAATTATCAATCAAATTTCACACGATTCTAAAAACTAAGAATCACATTAGAAATGCTAATTATCAACCCTAAAACTGAACTTTCGATCTAGCACGTAAACATTAATATCGAAAAGAGGGAGAAAAACAAAGCATATCCAAGTAAAACAATTCTTCCTAGAAACAGAAAAAAATCGCAATCCCAACTGGAAGAGATTCAAGGAAGTTAAAAAGTAAAACCGCATTTCATTCCTACCATTCTCAGGTACTTTGAATCTAAAGAATTCAGGGATCCGAGAACTCATTAGCGCATTCAAATCACAAACCTTGAAAACGGAATCTTGGAGCTGAATTCGCAAAAAAGGGTTTCTTTAAGATGTTGAGAGCAGATCCGAAAATGCAGCGGCTAAGCGAACAGAGTGATGAATCTCATCAGTATCCTTTGCAGGTTGTGAAGCAGTAAGCAGGGCAGTTTTCTTTTTCTTTTTTTTTTTCTCTTTTTTTTATCTCCGTTGAGGATATTTCTTTTCTATTTATCCGGCCCGCTAAATTTGGGTTTAGGCCCAATTAAAGTTTGGGCTAAAGATTTCTTCCCAACAAATTAGTTTAATTCTTCTACTTGGATTTGTTAATCGTGCGACTCGAACTGATTTTCAATTGGGTTTATTTGTTAAGTTAAAATATTTATTAGAGATTCATTAATTGGTTAAATGATCAAGAATTTCGATATTTGTCATAAAAATGTAATTGTCTTTACTTAATCGAGAAGTTGAAGAGGTTCATTACAATTAGAAATTTGAGTTTTGAATTCATTAGAGTTAATGTTTTAGATGATATATACTCATCGTCTCTATAAAAATTGGCTTTAGAAAAAAAGTTTTATACAAACTTTATATCAAGAAAATAATATAGAATTCTATCATTATCGATTTATCGCGTCTCTTATTTTCTTTACTTTATTTTTATAACAAATGGTAGTTTTAAAATTTCTAAATCGTTTATACTATTAAAAAACATTTCTAAATCGTTTCAATTCTGTCCCTATTTATGCTCAATATTAAAATATAGGTTTAGGTTTAAGATTAGAATTTAAATATTAGGTGTAGAGTGAGGGTTTAAAGTTAAGACTTAAAATTTAATTTTTTTAGTACTAGAACACTAAAGAGGGACAAATTTTTTAGGGTAAACTATAACAGATGTCACTCAATTATAGGTAAAGTTACATTTGGGTCACTCAATTATGGGTAAGGTTACATTTAGGTCACTCAATTATTAAAGGTTACATTTGGATCACTCAATTATGGGTAAGGTTACATTTGGGTCACCCTTCATATTAAAAAAAGTATATCAATTTGTGTATTAGATTAATTAATGATTTCAAATTAAGTAATCTAATGCTGACGAGGGTATACAAGTGATTTGGAAGAAAAAATGACTAAATTGATGTACCTTTTTAAATATGAAGGGTGGCCCAAACGTAACATTACCCATAATTGAGTGACCCAAATGTAACCTTACCCATAATTGAGTGACCCAAATGTAACCTTACCCATAATTGAGTGACCCAAATGTAACCTTACCCATAATTGAGTGATCTAAATGTAATTTTACCTATAATTGAGTGACCTCCACCGCAGTATACCCAATTTTTTAATTCGTATGTATGTGTGAATTAGTGGGTACATGGTGAGAAAATGCGGTGATGGAAATGCAAATTATGTCAGAATTCAAGTGGATAATGTAGCTATAAATCACTACCGAACATAAATTATCTACTCCTTTTTTTAGCCTCTGTTTAAAGTTATGGTTTAGAATGTAGGGTGTATGGTTTAGTCGACTTTCTACTCCACAAAGACATAAATATATTATAGATTTATAGTCATCGTGACAATATTTATCCAAACCAGCAGCCTCCCCGGTTGAGTTACTGTGCTCCAGCTCCCACCATTGCACTGTGCTCCTCCAATAAAGTTGTGCAATAAACATATACGGTTAAATAACAGCCAAATTATATTACTATTAATGTCTTTTTGGTTCGATGAGTAATATGATAGCTCAAACTTTTGTGGGTATGGCCGCAATCCCGACTTGCCCCCCACTAGGGTGGTCTTCGCCATTGAAAATGGTTTCTCTTTTGTTTCCAATATGCTGATTTACTTAATGGTACACCATCCATTTTATTAATTTACAAGAGAATTTTTGTGTTCAAAAATTGTTGGTGAAACTCGAACTTTAATACTTATCAAACTATGTTAATAAATATTCAATTTATGTCTACTTTTAAATAAAGTTTTTTTTCTTTATTTTTTTTTTACAATTTCTACCTAAGGAGAGGAGGAGAATTTAGCTCCTATTGGGTCTTGAACCTAGGGATGGCAAAATTACCCAACCCACCTCGACCCGGTGTGCCCCAACCCACCCGATCGGAGTTTTTCTTCTTGAATTTCATGGATCGGGGAGGGGCAGGTTCGGGTATGAGGTGAAAATTTCCCGCCCCGCCCCCATATATTTTTTATTTTTTTATATTTATAAAAATACCACTATATATAAACACTTTTATGAGTTTCGAGTTATTTTTTAGTTTGTGTTTATCCTAAATTTTTGTTAGATATTGTTGGAGTTTTATCATATCTGATACTGAAGGCCAATGATTCGAGTTTATTCTCTTAAATATGTATTTTTTTCATGTGAGTAATTTAATTAAGTTTATTTTAGTTTTATATAGTTTTAAAGTCCTTGAAATTTATACTTTTTAAATGTGATGGTGGTTCGATTGGATCTAACATTTATCGTCGACGAAATTTAATATTTTTAAAATTTTCGAGTCGAGGTCGGGTTTAAGAGTTTGTATGTCGGGGAGGAGAGGGCGGGTAAATTAATATTTAATTTCGGGGTGGGGCGGGGTCGAGTTTAGGAGTTTTTAAATCAGGGCGGGTTCGGGCGGCCAAAAACCCGCCCCGCCCCGCCCTGTTGCCATCCCTACTTGAACCCACAACTTAAAAGAATAAGAGAGCTTTAATCACATGTTCTAAAGATTGTTGACCCTTCTTCATTATTGTTAGCTGTTTTGTTGTTCGAATCACTTTATAATGACTCAATTTTTACTGCAATATGAAATGTTACGTATCTTTAAAGAAAGGAAGAGACCTCATTCCTCAATGTATGGTTCATGAAGCTGGCGATGGTGACCATTCTTTTGTCCTTTTTGTTTGCAGAAAGTTATTGGTTCTTAGTGCTGAATATTGTAGATGGTGCAATCCTCAATATCTCAAGAATCTGAGGTGGATGGAGTATAGGATGCTCAATTATCACATATAATATGTTATGGTAATTGATAGATACTTTGAACCTAATATGACGGGGAAAGTTACAGACAAGTTTGGTGTGATGCTAAAACACATTATGTTTTTAATGAAAAAATATAGGTTAGAACATCGAGAACAATGTTATTGAGAGGCACAGTCGTAAATCATGAACATAGATGGTAAAATGAACATGATATATAATGAGATGGGCACGGGTCGGGGTTTTGGCCCACTTGGACCCGACCCGAAAATAAACACTCTAAAATCGTACTTGACCCGACATTATTCTTTAAAAAACCCGAAACCGACCCAAAAATAAATATACTAAATCCGACCTGACCTATATAAAATAAATTATTTTTAGGAACCTAATTGTAAAATAATTTTAAGGGACTTAATTGTAAAAAATATAATTTAAAGGACTAAATTATAAATAAAAATTCAATTTTAAGGACTTAATTATAAAATATATATATATATAGATGGGTATTATTATAAATATCCCTAAAAAATTTAGGGAGAAATTACACTATTAGTCCCGAGTCGGGTCGGATATTTCCACCATAAACCCAAACCCGAAACGACCCGAGTTTACACTTAACAAAAACACGACCCAAACCCGATTTTTTCATTAAAAAATCAGACCCGATCGAGCTGGGTCGGGTCGGAACCCGTCGGGTTTGGGTAAAATGCCCATCCATATATATATGGGTTAGGATCAACATACACTGTGTAAAACTCTTTAAGTTTTACACGTTTTTTGGATCGTTGGATGAGGGAAATGGATGGTTGAGATTAACTCCGTGTTTTTAATTCCCAAGTGATAATCTTCACATATTTTACTGTTAATCTCATCCATCCGTTTCACTCATCTAACGATCCAAAAAACGTGTAAAACTTAGAGAGTTTTACACAATGTAAGTTGATCCTAACCATATATATATATATATATATATATATATATATAAGATGTTGGGGGAGGAAAAAAGTGCTCTTAACGTGTCTAGAACCCATTACCTAAAGGAATGTGAAGAAACAAAAATAAGCAGCTTGACCAACCGGTCAAATATACTTGCACTTAAAACTTTTCTTTTAATATAACATCTTTTGATGTTTGATAATTATGTAAACTTAGGTTATATTTCAAGTTGAATCGAATCTCGAAATATTATTATTTTAGTATAATATATTTCGGTGTTTGTTATTACTAACACAAATCCACTAACAAATAAAAGAGATATTAATAAAAGAGACTAAGTTGCCTGCTATGATTGTGGGATATAGGGGCAGCAATTGGCAGCATGGAAAAAGTGATCCATACAAGGTCATAAAGGCTATATATGGATTAGAAAGAAAATTATAATGAAACGTGTAACAAAACTAAACTTAAAATTAACAAAGATTTAATAAATATTTAAATTAAATTTGAGAGAAATAAAATCCAAATTAACAAAGTATTTAAATTAAAAAGATGAAATTATCCTTTACATAAAAAAATAAGACACAAATACTTTTCGTTACTTAATAACCCGTTCCTAGATGAACCTTTGTGAAGATAATATTTAAAATGCTAACACAGATTTTGGGGCACAACTATTCCTAGGAAAATATAAAGTGTCATCATGATCGTGATTATTGACTAAAATATTACTAAATATGATGCGGAAATAACGGCACTTCTTTAAAGGGTAATATTACAAGGATTTATATTCGGTTATTAAGGTTTATAGGTATAGAATTTAGTAGGGGTGGGCATTGTCGGGTACTCGGTTCATCCGGGTACCTCATTAAGCGGCCCGTGTCCCGACCTATTATATTCGGGTACCTGATTCTTATTTTTTTAATTCTAAAATAAAAAAAAAATCACATGTTAAACACAAAAATATTAAAAAAATTAAACTTAAAACTTAAAAGAATATAATACAAACATAGAAAAATGTAGGGATTTAAACTTAATTTTAGAGTGAAAATATTAAGAAACATAAAATAAAAATATAATTTTAAATATAAAAAAATATATATTAATTTTTATCGTGTCGGGTCGGGTACCCGGTAAGGGAAAACTTCCGGCCCGTGTCCCGGTAAATTTGTCGGGTCGGGTACCTGGCCCGGTCGGGTAATTTTTTCCGGGAATTATCCGGCATTTTAAGTTCGGGTCGTCGGGTTTTCGGGTCGGGTCAATCGGGTCGGGTATGTTTGCCCACCCCTAGAATTTAGGGTTTAGGGTAATACGACGAGAAATTTAGGTTTTGACTTTTAATTCTTAAATTATAAATCTTTAACCATGAACTCATAAACTATATACTCTAAATTAAACTCTTAAACCTTAAAACTATAACGTTTGTAAAAAATTTTAGTGTTCACCTCTAATTAGGGACAAAATTATAATAAAACGTCCAAAATTATTTAAATGTTGTAACATGTTACAAACTCTCCTAAATGTCATAAAACATCCATTTCAATCTTGCGGAGTTTTTTTTTATATTAATACAATGACAATGATTTTTTTTTTAATTCACGACTAGTGTTTAAATATTATTAAGCGTTTTAAATTCAAAACTTTAAATTTTAAGTTTATATATATGTAATGTTTTAATTGTAATTTTGAGTTGAATATATACGGGCGGATGTATGTGTTAATATGGGGTACTAAACTCACAATATAAAAATTTTAGATCCGTCATTGAATATATATATATATATAAACAGTATACTATAAAATATTAGAGTCCCTAAGGAAAACTGTGGAGTTCCATATAGTATATTTTTGCTGCAATGGAGTTTGACATAACTACTAACTAGCAAAGAGCTCACTAGTAATAATTACGTGATTAAAATATCAATTAATTAATTGAATGATTAAAAATATTTATATTATCTCATTTTGTATAAATTTAAATTTTAATATTTAAAAAATAATTATATCTACTCAATAAAAAAAAATATTGAGACTGAAAAACAAAAGTGGTGCAGTTCAGCTGAGATAAGTTATTAAAATTGAAAGAATGCACTGCCATTAATGGATTTATAGGGAAAGTTGCTAGCTTTCAATTAATATATGAAAAAGAAAAAGGTTGGCTCTGGAGGTTTTAAGGGCGTGGACCGCGTGGTCTCTGCTTCCCATAAAAGAACGGAAATTATGTTATTTTCAGTATTTTTTATGTTTCAACATTAATAAATAAAATTTTAATTTATAATTCTAAAATTTAAATTATAAATATTAAATCCTAAAAAAACATCATACAATAATTCTCTAAAGTATAATCCTAAATTTTAATATTAAATCATAAACCTAATTTTCTAGCTTGGGATATATATATATGAAGGAACTAAAAAATGACAGAAGGTTTTTATTCTCCATAAAATCGTCTCAATTGTTTTTCAATTCAAAATTCTAAGTAACAAGCAGACTAGCTTAACTGGTGGGAATCGGATGCATAATCAATTGAATTCATGATACAATGACTAAAAAATTTACATTGAAATCCTAACTCTTGCAAGACAAAGCAGTTGAAAAAAGTTTAAAATATCCATGGTCAGTCAATATTTAAAAAGTAATTATTTTGATTTTATGGAAAATGTGATTTTAAAAATCAATGAAAAGAAAAGAAAAGTAGAGAAGAAATAAGTTCAAATTTTAAAGATGACATTGTTAAGACGAAGAGCCACATATCCCGAACATGAACTATAAAATGGACATTTACTTTAACAAAAAAAAAAAAAAACAAATAGAGAAGAAACGAACTTCAGTACATGGTGAACGCCGCTACTTTGGGTTGAGGGGTATGTTTGGTGTTTTTAGTAATTACGAATTTTTAGTATTTTATGCGCCGACAGTGTAAAAAATCTTTAGTTTTAAAGGTTTATAGTTTAGAGTTATGATTTTAGTATTTGTAGTTAAGTTTGAACTTTGAATGTTTGAGAATAAAATTTATTGTTTAAAATAGGCTTAATGTCAAAATAAGTGCCCAAAGTATCATGTTGTTTCCTTTTAAGTGCCTGAACTATTTTTTGCCTCTTTTAGGTGCCCAAACTATCATTTTTTACCATTTTTAAGGTTAAATCGAGGCACATATTTTGACAAAAAATAATAGTTTGGGCACCTATTTTGACAAAAAAATAATAGTTTAGGCACCTATTTTGACAAAAAAAAATAGATTAGGCACTTAAAAGGGGCAAAAATAGTTTGGGCATCTAAAAAGGGAAAACGAAATAGTTGGGGTACCTAAAAGGGACAAAAAATAGTTTAAACACTTAAAAGATGAAAATATGATAGTTTGGGCATTTATTTTGGTATTAAGCCTTTAAAATATATGGGTAGAAGACTGCCCTAATTTAGAGAAATAGGCAGTCTCAACCAAAATGGTTAATTAGTAGGAATGTTCAAAATTACCGACTAAAATTACCCGAACATAAATAATTAAGTATTTATTTGATTTTTTTATCCGGGTCGGGCCCATATAACATAATATAAATTTTTCGGGTACTCAATTTTTTTCGAGTACTAGGATATATATGAAATTAATTTTTTATATTCAATATATATATATATATAACTAATATTTTTTTATATATTTAAAAAATACATATTTTTATATTAAACTAATAAATACATATTTTTATATTACACTAATAAAATATTTTTTATTAAAAAATACATATTTTTTATATTGGTACCCGATTTTCCGGGTACCTGCAATATCCGGGCTAGAAAACGGGCCGATAATACAACTACCTGACAATCCGGGTACCTCAATACTTCGAATACCAGAATACTCGAATACCCGAATTTGAACACTCCTATTAATTAGTGTTATTCGTGAGTCTAGGGTGCGACGCCTTAATGCAAGGTTAAAAAATTATATCCTAAAATGTTACCACACAATCGTAATGTTATATTCATTGATATTATTTTAAGTTTCGTATTTTTACGGTAAGTTCGAAAATTGCTATAAAACTACAAATTAAATTTCAAAATTTGTATAAAAAAAAAACTACAAACCTAAAATGCTATAAAAATATAGCATTTTTTATCAACTATTTTTAATATTTTATTATATCATATTTTAACCTTAAATTAAACTGTTATACCTTATTGTCACAGCCCAACCTTCCTTAGCCGCACAGCCCGCACACCATGGGGCCTATGAGAGCATGCTGCCCGCACACCATCGGGGGCAAGCCCACACGGAGCACACAAGCCCGCACCAAGGGGCCTACAGAGACATGCTGCCCGCACACCATCGGGGCCAAGCCCACACGGCGCACACCAGCCCGCACCATGGAGCCGATGCGGACACCTTCCAAGCCCGTACCATCCAGCACCACCAAGGGCCCGAGAGCCGCGCACCCTGGGCCGCACAAGGGTCTGCAACCGAGGCCTTGGACTTGCTCACTACCATTCCGTCCAAGGTTGCCCAAAAGCCCGAGCCAACTCATGGAGAAGCCCAATCCGGCCAAGTCCATGCCAAGGTGTCAACTTTGACCACCATACAAGGCAAGCCTTCATCCATCAAGCCATAATAAAGGAAACAAAGCCAATGACAACAAGGCAATGATGTCATTGGGCATATAACTTAGGCAAGTGTGTATTAGGATGATAGACTTTCCCCTTTTATGAGATTCCCTTGTAAGACTCATCCAAGACCGTTGGATTGAGCCATTCTTAGCCATTGGATCGAGGGGGCCAATGCTATAAATAGGAGCCTTCCCCCTCCTTTGTAATCACTTCACTTTCTTTGAGTTTTCTTGAGCATAAATAAGATTAAAGCACTGAGTACTCTTTTCTCCCCGTCTAGGCTTAGGGGGAGTTTTTAACGAGGCTCTTTGCTTCTAAAAATCCTTGTCTCGTCCTTCTCTCTTTGCCAAGCCCTTGCCTTCATCTTTCCCACGTTTCCGCAACCCAACCAAGCCTTCCAAGCTTAGTTTCCAAGGCTGACTTGGTCACTTTCCTTCATCTTTTCGACCAAGTGCCGTACGGTTCTAGTCCTTCCATCCTAGCCCCGTGACAAGTGGTATCAGAGCCACGCTTTCAGCAAAGAAGAATCCGAGATGACGAACCCGAGTGATGCTGCCGCGCTCCCACCAAAGACCGTTGAGACCCGCGGTGACAAAAAGAGGGCCAGTTCGAGAGATGCAATTTCATCATTGCAAGACAACGTCACACGATTGGAGTTGTTAGCGAAAGAATCGACGGAGAGAGTCGATGTCGTTGACGTCCGACTAGAGGAGTTGGAGAACCGTGGTGATAGTCTCAAGCATGATTTCCAAAAACTCATCGATGAAGCCGTCGAGAGTTTGGAGTTGCAAAACGGGTCCCTCAAAGCCGAGTTGATCGATCTCAAGGAGATGGTGAACGTGCTCAAGAGTGAAGTCTCTATTTACAAATCCGCCGTGACCAATGGCGTGGTTGCTAGCCCATCGAGGGGGTTAGCCGATGTCCCTAAGCCGAGGCATTACAAGGGGACAAGATCCGCCCAAGAAGTGGAGAACTTCTTGTGGGGACTCGAACAGTACTTCAAGGCGTCCGGCATCGTGACCGATGTCGACAAGGTAAGTACCGCGTCAATTTATTTATCTGATCTTGCGTTACTTTGGTGGCGTCGCAGGTGTTCAGATGAAAAGCGAGGAGGCACATCCGTGGAGACTTGGGCTGATTTTCAAGAGGAACTCAAGCAACAATTTTTCCCCGGAGATGCCGAAAAGGAGGCCCGTTCAAAGCTTAGGAAACTCAAGCAAGAAGGGTCCATCCGGGATTATGTGAAGGAGTTTAGCGAGTTACAACTCCTAATTCCGGATCTAAGTGAGAAAGACGCCCTATTCCAGTTCATGGATGGGCTAAAGCCGTGGGTAAGTACCGAATTGGAGCGGAGAGACGTGAAGGAACTCTCCAAAGCCATTGCCGTAGCCGAGTCCTTGAAAGACCATAGTTCCAACCGAGGTGAGTCCAACAAGCCAAAAGCGAGGCCTCACAACAATGGTGACAAGCCAACTAAATCCGGGGGCGACAAAGACGGTAATGGGCGACAATCCCACAACAAGTCAACACGGTTCGTGAGGCCGTGGGAGAGAAAAGATCGTGGGCCAGTTCGTTGCTTCCATTGTGATGGGCCGCACTTCATCAAAGATTGCCCAAAGAAGGCCGCCCTTTCAGCCATCAAGAGTGATGGTAAGTCGACGGATCAAGCCGTCCAACTTGGCGCGATCGTTAGTTCTCTTCAAATCAAGACGGGCCACAAGAAGAAGGGGCTCATGTTTGTTGAGGTAACGGTTGCGGGTAAGCAATTGAGTGCTTTGGTGGACACCGGGGCATCCGAGGTGTTCATGTCCGAGGGAGCCGCCAAGAAGCTTGGCCTTAATGTGGAGAAGGCAAGCGGATGGATCAAAACGGTCAACTCCAAGGAGGAACCCATTGCCGGAGTGGCAAAGCGAGTGGAGCTTCAACTTGGAAGTTGGACGGGACGTGAGACCATCAAGGTAATCCCTCTAGACGATTATGACTTAGTTATTGGTTTATACTTTTTAGATCGGATTAATGCGCTTCTCTTGCCATTTGCCGACTGTTTGTGTATACTCGACCGCGCACACCAATGTGTGGTGCCCGTGAGCCGAGATGCAGGGATTCAAGCCAAGATGCTGTCCTCCATCCAATTCAACAAGGGTGTTCGAAAGGAGGAGGAGTCCTACCTTGCCGTGCTCAAGGAGGATGAGGCCATTGAAGCCGAAGAGTTCCCCGATGCCGTGGGACAAGTCCTTGAGGAGTTCAAGGACACGATGCCTTCCGAGTTGCCGAAGGCGTTGCCACCCAAGAGAGAGGTGGATCACAAGATCGAGTTAGTTCCGAATGCCGAGCCGCCTGCCAAGGCTCCATATCGGATGGCACCACCGGAGCTAGAGGAGCTTCGAAGGCAATTGAGAGAGCTTTTGGACGCCGGTTACATCCGACCCTCCAAGGCGCCTTATGGTGCACCGGTGCTTTTTCAGAAGAAGCACGATGGGAGTTTGCGAATGTGCATCGACTACCGCGCATTGAACAAACTCACGATAAAGAATAAGTATCTGATCCCATTGATCGCCGACTTATTTGACCAACTTGGGAGTGCAAGATGGTTCACAAAGTTGGACCTTCGTTCGGGCTACTACCAAGTGAGGATCGCCGAGGGAGACGAGCCCAAGACCGCATGCACTACAAGGTATGGTTCTTTCGAGTTTCTCGTTATGCCCTTCGGTCTTACCAACGCACCAGCCACGTTTTGCACACTAATGAACAAGGTATTACATCCTTTCCTTGATCGTTTTGTGGTGGTTTATTTAGATGACATAGTTATTTATAGTTCCACTTTTGAAGAACATATAAGGCACTTGAGAAAGGTTTTGCAGGTGCTACGGGACAACCAACTATTCATCAAGCGAGAGAAGTGTGCGTTCGCCCAAAGAGAAGTGCCGTTCCTAGGCCATATTATTGGAGGATGCACCATCAAGATGGACAAGAACAAGATCCGGGCCATCGAAGAGTGGGAGCCTCCCACCAAGGTAACCGAGCTACGCTCATTCCTCGGGCTAGCCAACTACTACCGTAAGTTTGTCCGCAACTATTCCCTCATTGCCACGCCTCTAACCGAGTTACTCAAGAAGAGCAAAGAGTGGGCGTGGGATGCAAGTTGCCGAGAGGCATTCGAGGGGCTCAAGCGAGCCATGGTAAGTGAACCGGTGCTAGTCCTACCCGACTACACCAAAGCATTTGAGATCCACACCGATGCATCGGATTATGCAATCGGCGGAGTGCTAATGCAAGAGGGGCATCCCATAGCCTTTGAGAGCCGCAAGCTCAACGAGACCGAAAGACGATACACCGTCCAAGAGAAGGAGATGACCGCCGTCGTCCATTGCTTGCGCACATGGAGACATTACGTTTTGGGTTCGAGGTTTGTCGTATACACCGATAATAGTGCTATTAGTTATTTTCTAACCCAAAAGAAACTTTCTCCTAAGCAGGCTAGATGGCAAGATTTCCTTGCCGAATTTGACTTTTCCATGGAGCACAAGCCGGGAAAAGCAAACACCGTCGCCGATGCCTTAAGCCGAAAAGCATCGCTAGCCGCCATTAGCCAACCCGAGGGTGATTTGCTAGAGAGCATCAAGGAAGGTCTTCTTCATGATCCTTCCGCCAAAGCCTTGATCGAGCACGCCAAAGAGGACAAGACTCGACGGTTTTGGGTTGAAAATGGGCTGCTTTATATGCGAGGACAACGCCTCTATGTTCCCCACTACAACAACTTGAGAAGGCAACTTATGAAAGAGTGCCACGATTCAAAATGGGCAGGCCATCCGGGGATGCATCGCACCTTAGCGCTGGTTTCCGAAAGGTATTATTGGCCCAACATGAGTGACGACATCGAGGCTTATGTCAAGACTTGTCTCACTTGTCAACAAGACAAGATCGACGCTAAGAGACCAATGGGCCTACTTCAGCCGTTGCCCATACCCGAAAAGCCATGGGAGTGTATTTCTCTTGACTTTATTATTGGATTACCTAACGTTAACGATATTTCGAGTATTATGGTTGTGGTTGACAGGTTTTCCAAGTATGCCACCTTTATACCCGCGAGCAAAGTATGCCCAGCCGAGGAGGCTGCCCGCTTGTTTTTCAAGCACGTGGTCAAGTATTGGGGGATTCCCAAGACCATTGTGAGTGACCGAGACACCCGATTCACCGGCCGATTTTGGACTGAACTCTTCAAGTTGATGGGAACCAACTTGAACTTGTCGACGGCCTTCCATCCCCAAACGGACGGACAAACCGAGAGGGTCAATGCATTGCTCGAGATTTACTTACGGCACTATGTGAGTGCTACTCAAAGGGACTGGCCAAAGCTATTGGATGTGGCCCAATTTTCGTACAATCTACAAAGGAGTGAGGCAACGAACCGGAGCCCGTTTGAGATTGTGAATGGCCAACAGCCCCTCACGCCCAACTCAGTTTTGACTAAGTATGATGGGCCAAATCCAGCCGCCTTCCACTTCACCAACGCATGGCAAGAAGAGCGAGACTTAGCCCAAGCGTGCCTTCACAAGGCCGCCAAACGCGCAAAGAAGTGGGCCGACCAAAAGCGAAGGGACTTCGAATTTCAGGTAGGTGATTTAGTTCTTGCAAAATTGAATCTAACCCTTCGCAATTCTTCTGTTCACAGGGCGCTTATTAGGAGATACGAAGGGCCTTATCGAGTGGTGAAGCGGATGGGCAAAGTAGCATACAAGTTAGAGTTGCCGCCCAAACTTAGAGCCCATCCCGTTTTTCACATTAGCATGCTCAAACCATACCACGAGGATGCCGATGATCCGGAGCGGGGTAGATCAAGCCGAGCACCCGTTGGAGTCAAAGTCTCTTTCGAGAAGGAGGCCCAAGAAGTCCTAGCCGATCGAGTGATCCGACGACCAGGCCATAGACCAAGGCACGAATACTTCGTGCTTTGGAAGGGACTGCCCGAAGCCGAGGGTAGTTGGGAACTTGCCGAAGATCTATGGCAATTCGAGGAGAAGATAGCCGAGTTCCACCAAGACCGAGCGACGAGGGCGTCGCTCAATTTAGTGCGGGAGAATGTCACAGCCCAACCTTCCTTAGCCGCACAGCCCGCACACCATGGGGCCTATGAGAGCATGCTGCCCGCACACCATCGGGGGCAAGCCCACACGGAGCACACAAGCCCGCACCAAGGGGCCTACGGAGACATGCTGCCCGCACACCATCGGGGCCAAGCCCACACGGCGCACACCAGCCCGCACCATGGAGCCGATGCGGACACCTTCCAAGCCCGTACCATCCAGCACCACCAAGGGCCCGAGAGCCGCGCACCCTGGGCCGCAGAAGGGTCTGCAACCGAGGCCTTGGACTTGCTCACTACCATTCCGTCCAAGGTTGCCCAAAAGCCCGAGCCAACTCATGGAGAAGCCCAATCCGGCCAAGTCCATGCCAAGGTGTCAACTTTGACCACCATACAAGGCAAGCCTTCATCCATCAAGCCATAATAAAGGAAACAAAGCCAATGACAACAAGGCAATGATGTCATTGGGCATATAACTTAGGCAAGTGTGTATTAGGATGATAGACTTTCCCCTTTTATGAGATTCCCTTGTAAGACTCATCCAAGACCGTTGGATTGAGCCATTCTTAGCCATTGGATCGAGGGGGCCAATGCTATAAATAGGAGCCTTCCCCCTCCTTTGTAATCACTTCACTTTCTTTGAGTTTTCTTGAGCATAAATAAGATTAAAGCACTGAGTACTCTTTTCTCCCCGTCTAGGCTTAGGGGGAGTTTTTAACGAGGCTCTTTGCTTCTAAAAATCCTTGTCTCGTTCTCACGCGTGCTATGTTTATCTATGAAAAACCCTAATTAGCACCCCCTTACCAGATCACCTAGAGCCGCTCAAAAGGAGCAAATCAGTGATCGTCACGTCACTATTTTCGTCCGATAGGACAGTTATACCCTTGGAAGGCAAAGGATTCTGATTGGTCCGTAGTGGCGGTTGGTACTAACCTCAGCCCAAAACAGGCAGTGGGGAGAGTAACTGATAGACCCCATACCCTCAACTTTGTCTCCCCAAATGACGCAGTCCAATCAGCCCAGTTCCCAAGAATCCCCAGCACTAAGACCACTAACGGACGAAAGTACCCTGCTCCACTTCATCTGACGGCCCGTATTCATTTCCATCAACTCAGAGAAATGAATCAGACGGTCAACCGGCCAATAAATTCCCAACACATAAGTGAGTGATTCCAGCAACTTCCCCCCCCCCCCTCATTTTTCACCGAGTGGTTTAGAACGGATTCTGTTCTATATATATGCAGTGGGGAGTATCCTGCTTCTTGTATCCTCTCCAGTGCTCTCGTTTTTTCAGTCTTTGATCTGTCAATGGAGTTTTTACTTGTTTATATTTTGTTCCCAGTTTTAGTTTCTGCTGTTGAATTTGCTGTTCTGTGAAAAGAGGAAAGATCAGTGTCAAAGACACTTGGGTACGTGTCACCGACACGTGTGCGTGCTGCATGATAGAGAGAGATTGAAAGATAAGTGTGTAATAAGAACTAGTGGATGAAGATGAACAAAGGGTTGAGTTTTCTTCTTCTTCTTCTTCCCTTTCTTGTTTTTTGATGTTGGGGTTTGGGTTCTTTCAGTTTCCTAGCTTATGATTCTTACCAGGTTTGGTTTTCGTTTTGTTTTCTTTTTTACCTTAATAGGAATGAAAACCCTAAAACATGTCGTTTTTGAACCGTTTTTTTTACTGAAAACGGCATGGATCGTGGATTTTAAGGTCTTACTGTCGGTACTTTTCCTCCCGTAAATAGGTGTTGACGTTTCAGATCTGACTCTTGATTTGTTTCCTTATATGGCAAACGCTTTATATTTCGTTTTTTTACACTTCTGTTCTTCATCTTTTTTACCATATCTGTGTTCTCAAATTCTCATTCCCTGGGACATAGAAATTGACAGAAGAGAGTGAGCACACAGAGGCACTTGTATAAGGCTATACTATTGTTTTTGTGTGCTCACGTCTCTTTCTGTCAGCTTCCAGTGCCGGAATCGGTCATTTTCCGGCCTGTTTTTGTTCCATTCACTCCCTTATTGCCTTACTTTCCCTTCTATCTTTACCAATTTGACTGCAGGCGCCGGTGAAGATGGTGTGTTCGTTTGGTTATTTGCTATACCTAATTACCTTTCACACACTCTCTCTCAATATGATTAATTTATGTTATTTAACTTTTAAAATACAATTAATGGATTCAAAGCGTGGCTTTTGATGTTTTTCACTGTGCAGATTTAGCGGCCAAACGATGAATTAGCATGGGACCATTCACGTTATCCAGTGCCTACAAGTAGCTAGAATGGTCCTCCTTAACCAAACCCTCGTATATTTTTCCTGGAAATTTGCTTCATCTTTTACTCTATTTTATTCCTGCGCATGCAATCATGTTCGGTATTGACCTAGAAGTTTTTCTTGCTTGGAGTTTCTTTTCACCTGAATCCAGCAGTACCAGGTTGCCTTGTACTCTAAGTTTCAGATGGAGCTAATTTCTATTTGTGAGTTCAATTTATAAATTATAACCCTATCCTTATAACAGTAACATGCTGCTTATTTGTAAGACTGTTTGCCTTTTATGTTCTTATTGCAGGGAGACACTGGTTTTTTTTTAGTTCTGTACTTGTTTTTCTTGTGTGCCAAAAGCTGTACCTGTTGGAGTCTTAACTATTTCTTGTATCTTCAAAAGCACTTAATTAGCTCTATAATTGATTTGTACCTAAGGTAAAGGGTTACATGCAATCAACATGTTTTAAACTGTGAGGTTTTCTTTTTGGGAAATGGAAACATTTTACTTTCAATCATAGATGTTTGTGCTTTAATTTTGTCCTGTTTGCATCCTTTGTATGTTGATTTGTTTGATTGTGTCTGAAGGTTGTGGATCTCCTTCAATATCTCACTTCCTTGTACTGAATATTAAAATGGTTTACTTATTAAATTAGCTCATGGTGCTATAAATTTACAAACTTTGTATATAAGTTTCTGTTTATCATTTTGTTTGAGTTCATCATTTCATCGAACTGGCTGGTATTCGAGTCGTCTTTGTTGATAATTCCACTTGACTTTAGTGAACGCTTGCTATATGTGTTCGTTCTTGATTGCATATTCAATATTATACATACATAGGGAACCAGTGAATTATTTATTTATTTTAAGAAGCTTGGAATTGACGAGGTTGCATAAAGTTTCCAAATTAACTTTGTACTGTAAATTCCTATATAATGAAACATGAATGAACTCTAGGGTTAGCCACCATATCTTGCTTATACTTTATAAATAAAACGTTGGAGATGATAATATAACAATGTAACATGTATACGACTTGTATCGATTTAATTGGCGAATGTCATGCATTGTTCTTCTCCATTGTTGCATCAATTATATTTGCTTCAGTAGTGCAGCTTCTCTTGTAAATCAACCACACTCGGTGGTTGTTGAGTAAATAAATTATTGTTTCACTTTTCAAAGTTGATAGATAAATCATTTGTCTATTATAAAGTTTATAATAATCAAGGTAGAAGTGCTGCTGCACCTTTATCTGAGTGGGGTTTTGCTTTTATAGCTATTATTTTGCTTATAATGCAGTTGAAGTTGTATTTTTCTTTCCCCCCAACACTCTTAATCAACAAAACCACAAATGATTTGCTGGTATTGGTAGACTTTGTATAGGTGGCCAAATTGTGGGATCCTTGATGTTATGCTGCTTGTCTGAATATCAAGCTAGACCGTGCTTTTTTTTAATCAATCTGGATTGGGTTTTGCAAAGGTTCGGTATGAGGGCGACCCTCCCAACCCACTTTTCTCCATTCACATTTCACACTGGTGGTTGGTAAGAACATTGTATAAGTCTCGAGGCGTGGTTGATTTGGATTTCGAGGTGTGGTTGCTTGTATAAGTCTCGAGGCATTGCACATATGATTGTAATAGATTAATCACATGAATTTATGATCAGTTTGTTTGTTTGTTTGAAGCATGAGTGTGTTCAACATGGATGTGCATGTGACTATGAGGAGCTGTGTTTCTAGTTTAAGAATCTCCCTCAGTTCCTTAATAGGTAAACTTGATTTGTCCTTAATTATATGCTTTCTGTTGTTCCTGTTGCATTTAATAATACAAACTATTGGCCGGTTTATGTAAATCCCCTACGACGAGTTGAGCACCATCATGTTTATAATTTTCGAAATAGCAGGATATTAAATCATGATACTGCTTGGATCCATTTTTAAGAACCTTAAAGAGTGTATGGAGAAAAGTGGTAGATCAGTTTGTGATTTTCAGACTAGAGTCCTTTTACTATTAGGCTGTAGGGTTCTGGATTTATGTCGGACAATTGTTAACGAGAACGTATGCAAATAATGTGGTGATAGTGGAAGGAATTAAGCACATTTTGATTGTTTGAGTAGTCGGACAATTGTTACTTCCGAAGATTGTAGGCAAGGATTTAAGTCGGAATAACCACCAATTTGCTGTTTCTGAATTAATCATGCTAATACATATGGTTTTTAATGTGTGTATGGTTTCCCTCCTACAGGTTCTATATTGCTTTTAGGCTGGATAGTCTCCCGAAACTCGCTGATGCACCAGTGACGAGCTAGGATTAACACGATCTCTCATGCACGAGGTAGATTTACCATTCTTACTCTAAATTGAAGCTAATAATTTACCTTTCTTACGACTTAAGCAATGAGCTTGTCTTCTTCAGACCAAGGTGTGTCCCTTGTCATTAAAAGATGGATGCACAGTCGACCAGTCTTTCCTAGTGGGCATCGACATCATTGCTTGTGCTGTCATCTTTGCATAACATATCCCAAAGGTTCCTACGGCTACGTACTGTTTTCGACGTTGAACGCTGACCGAGTAAAATACAGAAAAATCTGTGGAAGCACATAGCCTTTGATCCAAATGAGCTTTCCTGGACTTGGATCGAGCGTGGGTGCTGGCAGTAAACTAGCTTTGTTCCATACCAACATGTCTCTCGACCCTAAGCCATCTTCAGAAATGGGATAAGATCAGATATAACATGGCCAGCAGCATATTATTTGTGTTTAGGGATGCAAATGAATGGAGTTTAAACAAATAAATCTCCACTATGTTTGTTGGAATGTTTTTGTTGATAATGGCTTGAAAGTCAAGCTTTGTGGGCATGGATTTGTCAAGCTTGGCTGCACCGAATGGAGAAAAATGCTCCAGCAGCAAAGGTTGAAAATTGGTTTTGGTAAAATCAATTTTTAGTCCCTAAAGTTTAGGCTATTTACAAGTTTAGTCCTTAAAGCTCAACTATAAATAGGCCTAGCATTTGTCATTTGAAATCATCCCAACATTCATCTCTCCCATTTGTTTCTCTTCTCTCATATTTGGGAATTCTTAGGAATTCCATTTGTTTGTACCATTTTGGTATTAGTGAAGTTATCATCCGGTGGTGGTGCCCGAGGAGTAGACGACATTTTCGTCGAACCTCGTAAATTTGGTGTGTTCTCTCCATTATTTATTTCGCTTGCTTATTATTGGGTTTTTCCATTAGATTTCAATATTCAATAGTTGACGGGTTTGTCCGCTGTGCAAATTTCGGTAGTTTCGATCTCGACATTTCAGCTCAGATTTGAAGCTACGTTCGTGTGGGAAATAACCCGGTTTCCCCAACAATTGGTATCAGAGCTTCGGTGAAGGCTATCCCGGTCGCTCGGTTGTTGCAAAGAAGTGTGGTGTTGTGACAGTGCATGTCTAGGAAAGTTCTGGCTAGGAAAGACTGGGTATTTAAGCGATCCGTGTGATCCACCTCTCTTTCCTGGGAACTTACCTGGTGCAGTGTTTCAATATCCAGTTAGTGCTGTTGAATATTATTCGTTGCCATGGCAAAAGACAGATCAGAAGGGATATCAAGCTCTTCCTCTATACCGGTGAGGAGGATAATGTCAAATGCAAACTTCTCGGTGGAGTTGTTCGATGGATCCGGTCACTTCGGCATGTGGCAAGGCGAGGTGCTAGACTCTTTATTTCAACAAGGTCTAGACATTGCCATTGAGGAAGAAAAACCCGTAGATATGATGGAGAAAGATTGGAGAACAATCAACCGTATGGCGTGTAGTACGATTCGATCTTGTCTTTCCAGGGAGCAGAAGTATGCCTACAAGAATGAGACTTCTGCAAGTAAACTATGGAAAGCGTTGGAGGAAAAATTCCTAAAGAAAAGCTCTCAGAATCGTCTTCACATGAAGAAAAGATTGTTCAGATTTGATTATCAGCCAGACACCAATATGAATGAACACATCACTGCTTTCAATGAGTTAGTGGCAGATCTGTTGGGCATGGATGAAACTTTCAAAGATGAAGATTTGGCTTTAATGTTGTTGTCATCTCTTCCAGATGAATTTGAGCACCTTGAAACAACGTTACTTCATGGAAAGGATGAGGTGACCCTTAAAGAAGTAACTGCTGTTATGTATAGTTACGAGCTCCGAAAGAAAACCAAGATGGAGAGCAAGTACAATGCAGCGGAGGCCATGGTGGTAAGAGGTCGCTCGAAAAGCCAAAAGCCAAAAATGAGAGGGAGATCAAAGTCAAAGTCCAGACTTGGGAAAGATGAATGTGCCTTTTGTCATGAGAAAGGTCATTGGAAGAAAGATTGTCCGAAGCTGAAGAAGAAAGGAAAAGCTGCTCCAGATGTATGTGTTGCAGAGCATGATACTAGTGACTCTGAAATATCACTGGTTGCTTCATCGTCAGCATTCCGCTCAGACGAGTGGATATTGGATTCGGGTTGTACCTATCATATGTCCCCTAATCGGGAGTGGTTCTTCGATTTAGTAGAACTAAATGGAGGAGTTGTTTATATGGGCAATGACAACGCCTGTAAAACGATTGGGATAGGTTCAATCCGATTAAAGAATCAAGATGGATCAACCAGAATTTTGACTGATGTCCGATACGTGCCTAGTTTGAAGAAAAATCTCATCTCGTTGGGAGCTTTGGAATCCAAAGGCTCGATTGTCACTATGAGAGATGGAATTTTGAAAGTCACATCAGGCGCACTCGTGATAATGAAGGGCATCAGGAAAAATAACTTGTATTACTACCAAGGTAGTACAGTTATTGGAGCAGTAGCAGCAGCTTCCGGTGGAGACAAATTGGATTCTTCTCAGTTGTGGCACATGCGGTTGGGACACGCTGGTGAGAAATCCTTGCAAATTTTGGCAAAGCAAGGATTGTTGAAAGGTGCAAAGGCTTGCAAGTTAAATTTTTGTGAGCATTGTGTTCTGGGAAAGCAGAAGAGAGTGAAATTCGGCACCGCTATCCATAATACGAAAGGTATTTTGGATTATGTTCACTCAGATGTGTGGGGTCCTTCCAAAACAATGTCGCTGGGAGGAAAACACTATTTTGTAACTTTTGTATATGATTTTTCCAGAAGAGTTTGGGTGTATACGATGAAGTCTAAAGATGAAGTGCTCAAAGTTTTCCTGAAGTGGAAAAATATGATTGAGAACCAGACTGGCAAGAAGATCAAACGGCTTAGGACGGACAATGGAGGGGAATATAGAAGTGATCCGCTCTTTGACGTTTGCCAGGAGCATGGTATTGTTCGACACTTCACTGTTAGACATACACCACAGCAGAATGGGATGGCAGAGCGTATGAATCGAACACTACTTGAGAAAGTTCGATGTATGTTGTCCAATGCTGGGTTGGGCAAACCATTTTGGGCTGAGGCTGTGACATATGCTGGCCATCTCATCAATCGTCTACCGTCATCGGCGATTGGAGGAAAAACACCGTTGGAGGTATGGTCTGGAGTACCCGCTACAGATTATGATTCCTTACATGTATTTGGATCCACTGCGTATTATCATGTGAAGGAGTCAAAACTTGATCCTAGAGCAAAAAAGGCTATCTTCATGGGAATCACTCATGGAGTGAAGGGATTTCGACTTTGGTGCTTAGACACAAAGAAGATAATTTGTAGCAGAGATGTTACCTTTGATGAATCTGTCATGTTGAAGAAGGTAACAAATGGAGCTGTTCAGACAAGTAGTACTCCACAACAGGTAGAGTATACTCCAAACCAGGTGGAGTTTCAAGAGACGGTGATTAGTCCAGCAATTGATGTTACTGATTCTCCAACTCCAATGGAGGAATCAGAAGATGAAGAGGTTCAAACCCAAGAACCATTGGAGACACCAGAACCACTTGCAGTTACAAGGCCAAGGAGAGAAATTCGTAGACCTGCTCGATTTACAGATACAGTGGCCTATGCCCTTCCAGTTGTTGATGATGATATCCCTGTCACTTATCAAGAAGCAATGCAAAGCTTAGAAAGTGACAAGTGGAAAAGTGCCATAGATGAAGAAATGCAATCTCTCCAAAAGAACAACACCTGGGATTTGGCATATTTACCAGAAGGTAAAAGGGCAATTGGATGCAAGTGGGTGTTTGCAAAGAAAGACGGATCTCCCAGCAAGAAAGATGTTCGCTACAAGGCAAGGTTGGTAGCTAAAGGCTACGCTCAGAAGGAGGGAATCGACTACAACGAAGTATTTTCCCCTGTTGTGAAGCATTCCTCCATTAGAATATTGTTGGCCTTGGTAGCACAGTTGAATTTGGAGCTAGCTCAACTCGATGTAAAGACGGCTTTCTTGCACGGTGATTTGGAAGAGGAGATCTATATGACTCAGCCAGAAGGATATGTAGATGCTGGTGGTAAGAAATGGGTTTGTAAGCTGAACAAATCGCTATATGGATTGAAGCAATCTCCGAGGCAGTGGTACAAGCGATTTGATAGCTTTATGAGGAGGCAGAAGTACACAAGAAGCAAATACGACCATTGCATGTATTTGCGAAAGCTACAAGATGGATCTTTCATTTATCTTCTCTTGTATGTTGATGATATGCTGATCGCTTCAAAGAGTCAACAAGGGATAGACAAATTGAAGGCTCAGTTGAATCAAGAGTTTGAGATGAAAGATCTAGGTGAGGCCAAGAAGATTCTCGGCATGGAGATAAGTAGAGACAGACGGAGAGGCAAGCTTTGTTTGACTCAGAAGTAATATCTGAAAAAGGTATTACAATGTTTTGGCATGAATGAAAGCACAAAACATGTAAGTATCCCACTTGCTTCTCATTTGAAACTCAGTTCTCAATTATCTCCTAAAACTGATGAAGAGCGAGAATACATGGCAAAAGTTCCATATGCTAATGCAGTAGGGAGCTTGATGTATGCGATGGTGTGTACGAGGCCTGACATTTCACAAGCAGTTGGAGTTGTGAGCAGGTACATGCATGATCCTGGAAAAGGACATTGGCAAGCTGTGAAATGGATTCTACGGTATCTCCAACAAACCGTAGATGTTGGTTTAGTGTTTGAGCAAGATGAAACACTTGGTCAGTTTGTGGTTGGATATGTTGATTCTGACTATGCTGGTGATTTGGATAAGCGTCGGTCTACTACTGGGTATTTGTTTACTTTAGCAAAAGCCCCAGTGAGTTGGAGGTCTACTTTACAGTCAACGGTGGCTTTGTCAACTACAGAGGCAGAGTACATGGCAGTTGCAGAGGCTGTTAAGGAGGCGATTTGGCTTAACGGATTGTTGGAAGACTTGGGAGTTGTTCAAAGTCACATTAGTCTCTATTGTGACAGTCAGAGTGCTATTCATTTAGCGAAAAATCAAGTCTACCATTCAAGAACTAAGCACATCGACGTGAGGTATCACTTTGTGCGGGAGATCTTTGAAGAAAGAAAGATTCTACTTCAGAAGATTGCGACGGCAGAAAATCCTGCAGATATGTTGACCAAGGTGGTAACATCAATCAAGTTCAATCATTGTTTGAACTTGATTAACATCTTGCAAGTTTGAGCACCTTCGGGTGTATGGCGCTCGTGGGCGCATTTGGAGGCACTACAAAAGATAACGTTTGGGGAGAAGAAATTTTGAAAAGCTTGGTGAAATTTCAAGCCAAGGTGGAGATTTGTTGATAATGGCTTGAAAGTCAAGCTTTGTGGGCATGGATTTGTCAAGCTTGGCTGCACCGAATGGAGAAAAATGCTCCAGCAGCAAAGGTTGAAAATTGGTTTTGGTAAAATCAATTTTTAGTCCCTAAAGTTTAGGCTATTTACAAGTTTAGTCCTTAAAGCTCAACTATAAATAGGCCTAGCATTTGTCATTTGAAATCATCCCAACATTCATCTCTCCCATTTGTTTCTCTTCTCTCATATTTGGGAATTCTTAGGAATTCCATTTGTTTGTACCATTTTGGTATTAGTGAAGTTATCATCCGGTGGTGGTGCCCGAGGAGTAGACGACATTTTCGTCGAACCTCGTAAATTTGGTGTGTTCTCTCCATTATTTATTTCGCTTGCTTATTATTGGGTTTTTCCATTAGATTTCAATATTCAATAGTTGACGGGTTTGTCCGCTGTGCAAATTTCGGTAGTTTCGATCTCGACATTTCAGCTCAGATTTGAAGCTACGTTCGTGTGGGAAATAACCCGGTTTCCCCAACAGTTTTTAACTTGTTTATATTCGATTCATATTTGTTATGAATTTTTAAATTGTGTGTTTGAATATTTAAAATTACGTGTTTATTTTCTTTTGTTTAATATTCACGAACATTTTTATTTAGTGTTTATGAACATTTTCATTTAGCATGTTTTAGAACATTAAATGAATGCCTATGAAAATTAAATGAATATATAACTATAGTCGGTAAAAATAAAATATTGTCACAAGTGTCTCAGTTTTAAGGTTTAGAGATTCCGTTTAGCATTTAATATTTATGGTTTTAAGTGCATGAATCTTGAATTTTAGCATTTAATATTTATGTTTTTAAGTGCACGAGTCTTGAATTTAGGTGTTGTTAGAATTTAGGGTTTAGGGTTCAACGGCTAAAACTTAAATTCCTAATTATATTACCCTAAAACTTAAATTATAAATTTTAACAATAAATCACAAATTCTAATCATTAATCCTAAATTTTAAACTCATACACTTAAAACTCTAAACAACAAATCTTAAATGGAGTCCTTCAACCCTTAAACTAAGGGCAATTGTAAAAATGTTTCGCTTCCACCTCTAGTGCATAGAATATTTTTCCTTAAATAAATGTGTTAAACTTATAAACGGGTAAAAATCCTTTGCCCCCTAATTATGCATCTTTTTATGTCTAAAATTAAAAATTACTTAAAAATTAAATTCTAAACCCTTACTCTAATTTTTACATTCTAAACCCTAAACTCTACACCCTAAAAAAATAAACCCTACTCCTAATTCCCTAAACCCTAACCACAACCTCTAACCTTAAACTCTAAACCCTAAACTTACTATTTTAAAATGGGGCATAAAAGGGGCATGATAAGATGACAGACAAGCTAATAACAAATTTTAATTATTTATTTTCTGAAGTGAAGATAACTTCATTGCATCGAACAAACAAAAACGCCCATAAACAAAATCAAGAAAAACAAGAAAGAGAGGGGGAGCAAAAACAAACAAAAAAACACACCAAACAAAGTACATTAACACAACAGACTCAAAAACAACAACAAATAAAGCACAACAACACATAAAAACAAGATAGGCACATCCTTAGAACAAGCGAGAAGGAAGAAGCATCAAGCCACACGAAAACTAATGCTTAAACCAAGCTGACTCATCATCACTGCATGTTCGTCCCGAGATCACCGGAGCATATATCTCGAGAATAAATACAGGCAGATAAGTCATCAGCAATCGACGCTCGAAAATATGAGGATGCGAAGAGCGATGAATGGGAAGATAGAGTCGAGCTGTAACCAGAGGCGGAGCTAAAAATATATTTAAGAGTTGTCATTTTTTCAACGATATTTAAAGAGCATTAATTATTTATAAAGGGGTGTCATTTTATTCATAAAATGGGTGTCATTTATCCATATCGAGAGCCGAAGCAAGCTCATCGAGATCGCTGGAAAAAAAAAACAACAAAAAAGAAGAAGATAAAAACCTCACCTTCACGTTCGAAACCGTCAATAAATGTAAAAAAAAGGTTTAAGGTGAGAGGCCAATGGTCAAGAAACATCGGCCAACAAATTCTAAAGTTACACAATAAAAAAGAAAATTAGAAAGAAACTAGAGAAAAAAACAATGAAAGAGTTACCAAATTTTATTTATAAACATTAACAAACTTAATACACATATATTACAAATTTATTCGTTTAATATATTTTTTAAAAAACCACTAAATTTTTATTAAATTCATAGAAAAACACAAAATTACAATGCATTCAAGAATAAGAATATTTGGATTAAACAACTCAAAAAATTCTTACAACCCAAAACACAAAAGAAAATGAAAATTTCTATATAGATAAGTATACCAACAAAAATGAATGTCCTTGCCTCTGTCCAAACGAGACGCATAAAAAATGAGTGGTGTGCGATCTAAACTATCAAATAAAAAGTATCGCTACCCAGAACTGATTTCATCAGTAAACGACCATCAACCGATGGGGATATAACTTTCCAAATAACCACGATAAAAACATAAATCAGAAACTAGCGCCGATTGAATCTCTGTGTAGACAATAATTGATCGCTAGGGTATGCTGTATGCTGAAACATGCCACAAAAACAAATGAACTAAACCACAAAACAAAAATAAAGACATGTCACAAGGACATAGGAAAAAACGTGTCACAAGCACACAAAAAAATTCTTATGAAAATAAAAAACAAAAAAATTAATAGATTTGATGGTCGACAATTAATATTAAAATTAATTGCCGACTACCGATTAAAGAAATTGATCAAAACAAAAAACGACTAGGGTTGAAGAAATTTTGGCAGTAGAAATCAGCTAGGTTGAAAAAACCTAATTAATTTAATATATAAACATTATATTTTATTTAACTTAATAAACACGACGATCCATGACCATCATAACCAATGACAGTGACCGACAGTTGATTACGAATAGACTCAGCACCAGATACCATACCTGATACCACACGGTAGATAAGAAGAAAAATCAAAACCCAAAGGGCATAAAAGTGAATTAACAAAAAGATAAATATACACTCTCTTTTCTTTTTCCAGATCTCATTTCACCCTCTCCTTTCTCAAAGAGAGAGTTCCCCCACCGTCATTATGGAGTCTCGATCCAGATCTATGAACAAACTCACCAACTCGATCGTATGGCCGCTTCTCTTCCTCGTTTTCATCCACGGTTCTCACTGCTTCTACCTCCCCGGTGTCGCCCCCGAAGACTTCCAGAAGGTAGACTTCCGATTTCTCTCTGTGTTTTCCCTCTGTTTCTTTCTTTTTTTGCTTAATCTGGTTCGAATTTGTGAGAGAATTATAGGATTCATATACGATCGGGAGAATTATCGATAATTTTCTGTGCTGGAAATGGAAATAACTTGTCAGATTCAGCTAGGTTTTCTCATTAGAATACGTTAACTTCATTATTTATTTGAAAACGTTGAGCATGCATCCTTTTAGCTAATTTGTGAGAGAATTATAGGTTTCATATAAGATCGGGAGAATTTTCGAAAATTTTGTGCTGGAAATGGAAATAGCTTGTTAGATTCAGCTAGGTTTTCTCATTAGAATACGTTAACTTCATTATTTATTTGAAAACGTTGAGCATGCGTCCTTTTAGCTAGTTTATAATTCATTCGATCCTTGCATTTACCCAAGGCATCTGAGATTCCACTCTATGCTGCTCATGTTCTGTAATGCTACCTAGAATGATATTGTTTAAGATTCAGGCATTGTGTTCTCAAAAGAGATTTAATTTACATAATGTCTTAATGGAAGCACCGAAGCCTACTTGATCTTTTTTGTGATTAGTTGCATACGTATCTTGCGTACTTAATCGGTTTTACTTTATGCTGATCATGTTCTGTAATGCTACCTAGAATAGTTATTGCTTAAGATTTAGGAATTGTATCCTGGAGAGAGATTTAATTTACGTTATGTCGTAGCGGAAACACCAAAGCATACTTGATCCTTATGGTGATTGGTTATATAGTGCTCTTTCACGCGTGCTTAATTGGTAATGACTTTGATTAAACCACTTTAGGTTCTCACTACATGCCGTGATATTTTGGGGAGTGTTCATTGAGGAACCATTTTGGCCTTCTTTTGTTTTGACTCTTTTGTTGGGGTTTGTAGGGAGACCCTTTGAAGGTGAAGGTGAACAAATTGACATCTATAAAGACTCAACTTCCTTACTCGTACTATTCGCTTCCGTTCTGTCCACCTGAAAAGATAGTTGACAACACAGAGAATCTTGGGGAAGTGCTTCGCGGTGACCGAATTGAAAACTCTCCTTATGTGGTAAGTTATTAGTAGTATTTCTGTTGATTTAGGGCTGATTGTTTATTTTATGGCCATTAACCTGTTGACTTCAATTAATGCAGTTCAAAATGCAAGAGCCACAAATGTGCGCTGTTCTTTGCCACATTACACTTGATGCCAAAACTGCAAAGCAGCTTAAGGAAAAGATTGGTGATGAATATCGAGTCAATATGTATGCTATTTGTTTATTCTGACATGGAATTCATCTTTCAATCTTTTAATAACTAGCTCATAGGTTCTCTTTCTAATTAATTTGTGATTCACTTGACAGGATACTGGATAACCTCCCCCTTGTCGTTCCCATTAGAAGATCAGATCAGGATTCTTCTGTTGTTTATCAGCTCGGATACCATGTTGGGCTCAAGGGCCAATACACTGGGGTAAACATTCTATCTATTAAAAGCAAAAATTCTCTACTTTGTGGATGTATTGACTACTATGTTTCTGTATGCTTATGTTTTCTGATTATATACAGAGCAAGGAAGAAAAGTATTTCATTCACAACCATTTAGCATTTACTGTCAAGTATCATAGGGATTCGCAAACTGACTCTGCTAGAATTGTGGGGTTTGAGGTTAAACCATACAGGTTAGTTCCTTTGAATTCTAGCATATTCTAATTTTTTTAGTTCTAGGTTTCTGTGGCTTAGATTTTAGTATCAAGTTTTGATACATTTTCTTTGTGTTCTTAAACAATGCAGTATTAGACATGAATATGAGGGGACATGGAATGAAAAAACTCGTTTAACAACATGCGATCCCCATAATAAGCGCACAGTTGTGAATTCTAACACTCCTCAAGAAGTTGAAGCAAACAATGAGATAATATTCACCTATGACGTTGAATACCAGGTAAGTTCTTCAACTTTAAATAGTTTTTTGTGTTGACAGTTGCAATGTTCGTATTTTTCCTGTGTCGACCATGACTGTCCTCTAAAAGGTGATATTCCTTTTGTGTTTAAGTAAAATCTGCTGACAAATTATCTCTTAGAAAAAAAATCTCTATTGTATCTCCTTTTCTTGAAGTAAAGCTAGCTTCAGTCGCCTATGAGGTGCTAATATTTTTAAATTTTCCTGTGCAACTTTCAGGAAAGTGATGTGAAGTGGGCATCTAGATGGGATGCATATCTTTTAATGAATGATAACCAAATACACTGGTTCTCGATTGTCAATTCTTTGATGATTGTTCTCTTCCTTTCGGGAATGGTAGCAATGATCATGCTAAGGACACTTTACCGAGATATTTCTCGGTATAACGAACTTGAGACTCAAGAAGAAGCCCAAGAGGAGACGGGATGGAAGCTTGTCCATGGAGATGTTTTCAGGCCTCCATCTAATTCTGACCTACTGTGTGTCTATGTTGGCACTGGTGTTCAATTTTTGGGCATGGTACTTGTTACCATGATCTTTGCTGTTTTCGGATTCCTTTCCCCTTCGAACCGAGGTGGTCTTATGACAGCTATGCTATTACTTTGGGTCTTCATGGGCATTTTTGCTGGCTATGCCTCTGCACGTCTATACAAAATGTTTAAAGGAGCGGAGTGGAAGAAAGTAGCTTTCAGGACTGCATGCATGTTCCCAGGCATCGTTTTTGCCATCTTCTTTGTCTTAAATGCTCTCATTTGGGGCCAGAAGTCTTCTGGGGCTGTTCCTTTTGGGACAATGTTTGCTCTAGTCCTCCTATGGTTTGGAATTTCAGTTCCACTTGTTTTTGTGGGTGGTTATGTTGGGTTCAAGAAGCCAGCAATCGAGGATCCTGTGAAGACAAACAAAATCCCCAGGCAAATCCCCGAGCAGGCTTGGTATATGAACCCGACTTTCTCTATTCTGATCGGAGGAATACTTCCATTCGGAGCTGTCTTCATCGAGCTGTTCTTCATTCTTACCTCAATCTGGCTGAACCAGTTCTACTACATCTTCGGTTTCCTCTTCTTGGTATTCATCATCCTCCTTATCACTTGTGCTGAAATAACCATCGTGCTTTGTTACTTCCAGTTATGCAGTGAAGATTATCTGTGGTGGTGGAGGTCATACCTCACATCCGGCTCCTCGGCTTTGTACCTCTTCCTCTATGCTACATTCTATTTCTTCACAAAGCTCGAGATCACCAAGCTGGTTTCGGGGCTCCTATACTTTGGGTACATGCTGATTGCTTCATATGCATTTTTTGTGCTAACGGGCACCATCGGGTTTTATGCATGCTTTTGGTTCACCAGACTTATCTACTCATCTGTCAAGATTGATTAGTGTGTAAAATGGGGATATATGCTTTATGGTTCTGATGTCTTCTTCGATGAACGTCGTCTTAGGTTAAGATATACTCGTGCTTTCAGATGTAAACTTTAATGCCCATTTTTGAACTCAGTTAATATTTTTATAGTTGATTGAAAGATGCATTTTATTCTAATTTTTGTTAAGAGGGGCCTTGTGATTCTTTTTATCATTCATTCTCGTGTTGTATTAGAAATTTCTTTCTTCGATGATTATGTAATAATACACTTCGAGTCTTTTTATTCGTTTATTTACAGCAAATGCGAAACCAATTGGGCAAAAAATTGTTTTATTAGCAAAGAAATAGGCCAATGTTTTTAGATTGTATAAATTGTTAAATTTATGGTTTGAAGTCAAATGTCTTTGTTTATTGGTATTAATTTCTTGTGGATGAAGCAGATCCTCCAGAAATTACATGATTGCTTGCAGCCGAAAAAAACCAATGGGAGTCTTTTAATTAACAGTTGCTTCGACTTTACGGTTGTGACAATAAAAGGATAATGCTATAATGTATATTGTATCCATATCAATTAAGTTAAATTTAATTGATAATAATTATTTAATTTAAATCCAAATAATAATATGCAAATAATACAAATAAAAACGAACTCAAATTATTAAACAAATTTAAATAATTCGGAAATTACAACTATCCCACCCGCTGTCATTCTTATAAAAAAAAATTATGTAAATCATCATTGAATTTTACTTACAAACTTATTTTGGTCACTTAAAATTCAAAAGAAATTTAGGCATGGAACATTTTTATGTTATTGAAGTTTAGAAATTGAACGTTTTTTATTATAAAAATTTAGACATTAAACTTTTTTCTCACTTTACCGTTTACCGTCGTCATTGTTCGGTACCAAATTTTACATGTTGCTTCGTCTCGTTCTCTGAGTCTGAATCCGACTTCTATTTTTGTCGAAAAGTATCATGTAGTCAACAAATCTGGTAAAAATCTTTTGATTTCTCTCTCATTGATTTCCCTCCTCAGTTCAATGTCTAAATTTTGATGAGTAAATTGAATGTTTTTAAATTTCAGTGATCAAATTAAATTTGAGAGTAAAGTTCAGTGATAATTTACAGAATGTACCCAAAGAAATATCAACAAAAAAAAGCATAAACGAGACACGTGTCACAACACGACCCGCCTTGAGTTGATTCATTACCAAACAAAAGCCAAAGCAGAACTAGTGGCTGTCAAAACTAAAACGCTGGTCTCATTTGGTGTCTCTGCTTTCCGTTTTTTGTACGCAACTTTCAATGGATCTCACGCCCCAGCAACTTCTCCAATTCAACGGCTCCGACCCATCCAAGCCCATATACGTCGCAATCAACGGCCGCATCTACGACGTCACCTCCGGCAAATCCTTCTACGGTCCCGGCGGCGCCTACGCCATGTTCGCCGGAAAAGACGCCAGCAGAGCCCTTGCGAAGATGAGCAAGAACGAAGAAGACGTCTGCGCCGATCTCGACGGCCTCTCCGAAAAGGAGATGGGTGTCCTCAACGATTGGGTCAAGAAATTCGAAGCTAAGTACCCGGTTGTCGGCCGCGTTGTCTCTTGAAATCTGAAACCCTCTATGTTGATGTGTTTGGTTCATGGGAAAATCTATGCTACTTTCTATGCCTAATTTCTTTACTTCAGTGTTCTAAAGACCCTGTTGATCCATCAACTAATTGTCTTTGGTGTTGAACTCAGAACAGTTTAAAGTTAAATAAATGGGTGAAATTAATAAATTGAGATGCTTATGGCTTGTTTTGTGCTGTATATGGTTGCTTCTTTAGGGTTTTCGCCATAAAGTTAGGGTTGTGAATGTGCTGATTTTAGGGAAGCTCATAATCAATGAAGAAATTCATTTTGATTTGTGTATTTTTATCAAATTTGGTACAAAGAAATTCGTTTTCCCCATCGTTTGAATTCAGATGATAGCTACCTTACCCTTGGTAAAGATGTTACTCTTAGGTGATACGAGTTGAAGTAGTGTAGCCTGCAGTTATACAAATTTATTTAAATTTGAAATCGAACTAAAATAATATCTTAATCTTAATGAGAATTTTTAAATTGAATATTAAGACGTGACCTTGTTTGGTAAAGAGAGGTTTGGATAAAAATTAAAAGTTTGAGACATAATTAGAGTTTAACTAGTCAAATCCACTAGTATTGTTGTTTGGTAAACAACGGATTGGAATAAGAGTTTTTTGAGATTAGAAGTTTGATATTAGAGTTGTAAAGACTCTTTTACCCTTATCAATTACCAAAAATTTCAAAATAACATAAATTAAATATTTTCCCACCTTATTTATAAGCTAATCATATTTACTTTTTTTATTATCACATATTTATATGTGTATTTAAATTTAATAATTAATTAAATTATATTAAAATAATTATATAAATAATAAATTAATATATAAATCATTTGAATATGTTTAGAAAAGTTACATTAAAAATAATTTTATAAATCTAATTAATAATAATTAGATACAAAATATTGATAACTAATAAACTATTCAAACAAGTATTGAATATAATCATGTCCTTATATGTGATTTTGCTAGTTTAAATAATCTAACAGCTATCAACTACCAGTTAATTTTACCAAACACTTTTATACAATCTGCTAATACAATCCACTAGTCAAATCAGCTAATACAATCAGCTATCAGTTAATGTAATCCGCTATCAGCTATCCGCTAATTGTCAAACATGACCATTATTTAAATTCACAATGAATAGGAGAAGCACATGAGAGTAGAATATGTGCTTTAATAACAGACTGGATCAAATCAAGATTAAGATTGTAGTGGCGGATCTAGAAACTCAAGAATAGGGGTTCAAAATATTTTTTTCTCAAATGAGTATATAAAAATAAATTTTTTTCTTTTAAAATAAACAAATTTAATTTTTTCCCAAAAAATAACACTGAATTAAGTTTATTTAAAAAAATTAAGAATAGGATGCAGATGCATCCTATCGGAGCTGGGTGCATCCGCCGGAATGCATAGGGTGGATTCTTCTGTTTTTTTGTGATTTATGATTATAATAATTTAAATATGATTATGATTATAATAATTCGAATATGTCTACTGTAAAATGATCTTGTAACCTAAAAATAATAATAACGCTAGACAGCATGTGGTAGAAAATATATTATTCATTAATGCATAAAATACTTAAAAAGGAAATCTGTTTACAATAAATTACAAGTGAGGGTAGTTAATTTTTTACTTTCATTTTGGATTTTGGCAGAGGTGGAGGACTAAAAGGTTGAATAAGAAACAAATAAATATAGATATGATTTTAATGCATGGTGGATTCTCATGTACTTTTATGACCATAAAATAACATCGCATGCATGCATTTGCCCCAATTATACATATATTAAGGCTATTTCATGCGTGCATTAATGGTATAATAAATTGTGAGGAATAATTAAAATGAATAGATAAATTAATTAATTTTGAAACAAATACGTTCTTAAAAAGTAAGTAAATCATAAAAATAAGGTAATTAAAATTTAATTTTATTAATTTTAAAATTGAAAGGTCTTGAAAATAAATTAAACCATAAAAATAGAGGGTCAACACTTAATTTCATTAACTTTAACCGACAAAGTCCTAAAAAATAATAAACCGTGAAATTTTTGGAGGGTATCAGTTACCTAAAATGCAATTAAACTATCAAATTTTGTGGACAATTACTTCTTTCCGCCACTATATAGTTTCGTCCATGTGAATAGATGTGGATAATTTATCAAGTCATTTTAGCCAAAGCATATTTTGTTTGATTATTTTTTAGTTCATTTTTAACAACAAAAGCATGGCTAACAATAATCTAACAAATTTGAAGTAGTTATTTTATATGTTACTTTTATAACTATCGATATATACTTTATTCGTCGATTAACTCAAACCGAGTATTGTAAAAAAATTAACATAGAATATTTTTTTCCAATTCAATTTAATATATTCATTAACACTAAAATTTAAATTTTTAACTTTGCTCAAAAAACATAAACACCTCATTATACTAAACCAGTCAGTAACTAGTAATTCATTTTGTATGTTGGTGATGTTTTTATTCTAATAATGGTAGCAGAAGAAGAAGAAATTAGGCAAAATGACAAAAGATATCTCCAACGTTTGCATGTTTTGTCATTTGGTCCTATATTATTTTTTGGTCTAAATATGCCATCAACCTTTGCTTGTTTTGTCATTTGGACCCCTATTTTTTCTTTTGGTCCAAATATGCCCCCCAATGTTTCATTCATAGTTCAAATATGCCTTTGTTGGATGTAAACTGTCAATCAACTGACGGTCAACGGCTTATTTTTTTTTTTGACGTGACATCATCATATCTTAATACGTGACAAGTCCAGTCAGCATCAGCTGTTGAACGTCTGTTGACTGACAGTTTTCATCTAACGGGGGCATATTTGGACCAAATTAAAACGTTGGGGGACATATTTGGACCAAAAGAAAGAATAGGGAGACCAATGACAAAATAAGAAAACATTAGGGGCATATTTGGACCTAAAAAAAGAATAAAGGGCCAAATGACAAAACATGCAAACATTTGAGGCATCTTTTGTCAGTTTGCCAAAAATTATGGGTTGGAAAATAGATTTTTTTTCTCATTAATGCATGAAATAATTAAAAAATATATATATGTACAGAATAAATTCAAGGGTAGGCCAGTGATTTTTACTGAGACTGCCAATGGCTAGGAACTAGCATGTTTAATAAGGGACAAATAAATCTATATAGTTTTCCTCCTCTTCTGCCTCGATTCGTGAGGTCAACACTGCCGACCATAATAAAAATGTTTTTTTATATATTTTTAAATTGAAACTTTAAATTTCACATTTCTTCTATTAAAAAAATCACATTTCTTATTCCTTGAAATTATAAAATCATTAATGAAATATCCATTTATATATGATGAGGTCTCCCGACAGTTCTTAATTGTGCTATTTCCCCAAATATCTTTTCCTTTTGACTCTCATTTTTTTTCAATTACTTTTTTTAAAAAAATATGTTTATTACATCAGCATTTAAGTTGGTCAATGTTTTGAATTACTTGCTTTGACAGTAACGTAATCTCCCAAATTCCTCAATACAAGAATTTGATGGAATGCAATGTTTATTTAACTTTTAAGCCAATCTAGCAAATCCAACTTCCCTACGCTATGAGGGTTTTTTTTTTTAACCTCAAAAACAAAAGAGACAATCTTTCTTACATTATAAAATAAGAGGAAATTGCCTTTAAAGTGGGAATTAGTGAGGAAATGACACCAGTCTCTCTTTACACTTCCGGTTTCATTTTTCTTTTTTCGTTTTTACATAAAAGTGAACCAATCATATCATCCCGTCAAATAAAAAGTTGTGATTATCCAAATGATTAATATCCTATACACTGCACTGGCGGTGTAAACTGAAAGTTTCCACAAGCGCCTTAGATTTAGGGTATAAGGAGTTAGTTTAAGTATAGGAATTTAAAATTTAGGTATAGTTGTTTCAATTTAAGGGTTATGGTTATAATTTAGGGTTTGGTTTTTAGAGTAATATGGTGAGGATTTAGGTTTTAACCTATAAACTCTAAATTATAACCTTAAACCTTAAATTAAAACAAATATCCCTAAATTCTAAATTAAAAGAATAAAATATACTTTTTATAGAATATTTATCCTTATCTAAATTAAAAAAATAAAATATACTTTTTAAAGATTATTATCTTATACAATAACGCGGTAAAAAATGTTTCACAAATGACATTATTTTAGGGTTTAATGGTGTTTAAATATGAAGAGACTAAAATTGGAATCAGTTAATTTGGAACAAATAAAAAAATGATGACGATGGAAGCATTAACGGTCTTATCGGGTATGGCAGGAACTGCCGCACAGCCACCGTCCCCCACCATCTGTACTGACATATCTTTTACGCACCAAAATCTCAACAGTATGTATCCCCCACACCACAACGCAACAACGACATCCAAACAAACAATCATCATTTTCACTATCCCTTTGATAACCCCGAGAAAACGAAAGAAAATAACAGAACACAAAAATCTTAGCACATTTGTTAACTGTGATCTGATGTTATTGTCTCTACTCTGTACCCATTAATCCCCCTCCAAACAAGGGAATCCATTTCAAATTCTGATAAAAAGAAATTATTAAAATTAAAATTGAAGAAAAAAAAAGGAGTTTTTCAAGATTAACCTCCGTTACATCATTTATCGTCTTCTTCGTCGTCTTCGTCACCGGATTTATGGTGATTAACTTTCGAACAACCCATTCCACGCGCCGCGACGGCCGTTGGAATCGGTGACGGCGTGAGCGCGTCAACTACAGTCGCGGATGACATCTCCATCTGGCAAACCCTAACGGCACCGATCAACTTTTCCGGCAACTCGTTCTCGGTCTGCGCTTCCACCAGAAATCCCATATCGATTGTAACGCTCGTCACGTATCCCAATGCGAGGTGCAGAATCGCGTTAGCGATTGCCGAGCTGGCTATATCTACATCAATTTCCAAATAATTAGGTCCTCTATGGTAATTACACGTCAAAGCTTTACCTAACAGACAGGCGGCGTAATTGCCCACCGCCTTTTTGACGATCCACGGTCCTTTGACAATCCGGTTGACGATCTTGAACCGTTGATTCCTGAAAGCATCATCGCCGTTGATGAACCGGTAAAGTAGAGAATCGGGAGGGATAGGATCCTCCGTAGCGAAATAGAACACGGCGCTATAATGATCTTTGCCGGGAACTTGAAGATTGACGGCGAAAATAAAGCTTTTCATGGATTTGCCTAGGGATTGAGCCTCTCTGAGCGCGTGAGAAACACGGTTGTCAGGTCGAGCGAGTACGTTGTCGAGCTTCGAAGTTGACTTGAGCCAGTCCATACCGAGCGGAGCGAGTAGGTAGTCTCCGGCGGGGGATTTTTGTCGTTTAGTGAGGTAGTTAACAGAACGTAGAGAAAAGAGGTGACCGGGAGGTGAGGCCCAGCCGTTGGTTCCGGTATCAAGGTCGACGTGTCGCAAGGATCCACCGTTTATCGAGTCTGTGATCCAACCGGGGGTGGATGCGGAGGATTTAGCGGCGGAATCCATAGCGGGGCCGCCGTGTTTTTGCTTAGTCGTCGGGCACATGATATTTATATTTTTGCTCTTTTTCTTTAACTTTTTCGTCTCTTTAAAACGGGAATAAAAATGAGGCAAAAGAGAGAGGTCGGTGTACTTTGTAGGTAGAGTGAGAAGAGTGGAGGAGGCAGTGATAAAGGATACAACTAAAATTCCCCTTGCATTTGCGTTAAATTACGATGGAGCCACCATGGGAAACAACGGACCGCCTGATTCAATGACAGTCCGGAATTTGTCAATCTTTAACCTTTTATCGTGTGATTTTATAAGTTGTTAAGCATAATTAAAAAAACCCAAGTTGTTTTTAAAATAAATAAATTAAGATCAAATTATAATAAACATATGTCACAATATATGTGGTAAATTTTTAATTCACGTATGTATTAAAACCGAACAATTATTTTAACAATAAAATATATATTAATATTTGATATATTGTCAGTGTAAAAAAATTATATAAGTATATCTATTTTAAGGTTAAATATAAAATCTAAATAAATCTTAAATTCTAAGGATAAATATTCTATACACAGGCGGTGGAAACTGAAAGTTTCTACAAGCGCCTTAGTTTTAGAGTATATGGAGTTAGTTTATGGTATATGGTTTAGGGGTTTATGTGTATGGGTTATAATTTAGGGATAGTTGTTTCAATTTAAGGTTTAGGGTTATAATTTAGGGTTTATGAGTTAAAACCTAAATCCTCACCCTATTACCCTAAAAACTAAACCCTAACCTATAACCTTAAACCTTAAATTGAAACAATTATCCCTAAATTCTAACCCCTACACATAAACCACTAAACCATATACCCTAAACTAACTCCATATACCCTAAAACTAAGGCGTTTGTGGAAACTTTCAATTTCCACCGCCTGTGTATAGGATTTAAATCCAAATTCTAAACCCTTTAACCTAAGCTCTTAACTAACCCTTTATTTTTATTGCATGCATATAAGATAATAATCCATAAAATAAAACTTAAACCTCATATCTTAAATTAAATCTATAAAAATCAATGAAATATTATAAATTCGTTTTATTCTTTTTAAATCATATACCAGATATCATAATTCCTGAGAATTGAAAGAGCTGGCAGATGCTCATAATTGATTGCCAACCTAATTAAGTTATGAAATTAAGGCTTTTGAATTAATTTCATAATCAATTATGGCTAATGACAACTAATTAACCAACTTGGATAGAGCCAGAATATAACACCCGGGTTTAGGGGTTAGGTGAAAATAATATTTTAATATTATTTTGGGCTCGGTTTTATGATTAAAATGATTATAAAATAATTATTGGGTTTTCGTTTTCAAATTTACTAATTAGAGTTAACAATGTTTTGAAATTTCATCTCAAATAGTCATCGATGGTGTACCCATGTGAATACCCCATTTCATTAAGGGCAAGGTAGTCTTTTGAGCCCTAAAATAAGTCACATGTGAAATAAAACACCTATTCTCTACTATTCATCTCCTCCTTCAAAATACACCAACGGGAAAAAGAGCTCTCTACCCAAATCTACTATTCTATCTTATTCCTCATCCATTTCAACTCCAAATCGAAAGGTAAGGACGTTTTTGACTTCACCTCACCTTCCCCTTCATAAAAGTACCTTTCATTTTAATTTCCATGGAAATTTTAGAAAATGTCATTTTTGAATATTTTGATTAAAAATGAGATTTTTAAGTTGTTAAGTAAAGTATTTTGATTTAATATGCTTAGTTATGGCATAAGGAAGTCAAATGATATATCATATATGAATTTCAAGTGATTTTGAGAATTTTCGGAATGGGGCTTTGAGAGGGTTTTTGGAGGGTTTTAAGGTGGGATTTGGGGCTGTTTAATGTTGGTTTTTGGGGGCTGTAGGTAGTATGATATATGAGGATCATTTTGGGTGTAATTGATGCTTGTTTGGGTGTTTGAAATGGGAGAAATCAGTGGGTGTTAAGGGCTGCTCGGAAATCCTGTTTTGGGGTTGATTTTGAGTGTTGCATGCTTGCTAATGTTAATCCGGGTTGATTCCGATGATGAGATATTGATTATGAATGTTTTGTTTGTGTTTGATATTGTTTAGAACCGAGTTTGGGCATCGGTGAAGCATCGGAAGTGAATCCGGGGAATTGAAGACAATTGCTTGCTTGGTCTTGAGCTCGGGAGCTTAGGTGAGTGGTTAAATGTTTTTGAAACGGTTTTGAGTATTTGGTTCAAGCATGTGAACCTAGGATGGGCTTGGCAAACCCACCTAGAGTTGGGATTAGAGTGGTAGCCTAATCCCAAGCTTTGATTAGAGACTTTGGTTGCACTTTTAATGGTTGTATATGCCTCGTGTTAAATCGTGATGGTGTTGGTTATATATGTTGTATACATGTATGTTGAGGCATGTTGGATGCATTGTTGTATGCATGTTGATGATAGATATGATATGGTTATTCACATGTGCAAAATATGATGTGATATGGTTGTTAATGATGTTCATGTGTGTTGTCATGTGAAATGAGATTATGAGGTGATTGCTTGATCCGAGGATCATGGTGAGTACATGCTAGGCATGGAAATGTGGTTTGTGCATGATAGTAAGTCATGGTGAGTACGTGCTAAGCACGGAAGTTGTTAATAAATGGTATTGTGGAATGTATTAGTATTGGCACTAGTATGCTTGGGTACAAATGATCGATCATTAGGATGTTAGTGTGTACACATGAGTCAAAAGTCGCGCGTGGCCTTGGTGGCGTTGAGTCACCAAGGAGGAGTACGGGTACGCCCGGAAATTGTATTTACATTAGTCGGTGATGAGTGGAATCCCATCGACGGGCGTGAGGATGAGTGGAATCCCCTCCGCGTGAAATGAGGCGTGAGGATGAGTGGAATCCCCTCCGCGTGAACGGTGATGAGTGGAATCCCACCGCCAGGTAATGGTTGTGTTGTTGGATGTGAGTTCCAACGGTTATCCGTGTATTCGAGTCATATCTAGGTGCCAATACGGATTGTAGTTATGTTGCCATTATGTGGTTAATTGTGAGCCAATGTGATTTGGGATGTGTTGCTAACATGGTTTAATATATGTGATTTCATGTATTGTGGTTTTGAACATGTTGAGCATGACATGATATTGAGTATATGTTCATGCATCATCTATGATCATGGCTCGTGTGGACCGGAGGTATGAACATGCATTTTATCTCAGTTGTAGCTCGTGCTTGGACCCTGCATTGTCGAGGTTTGTTTTTAAAGAGCTTACCCTCACTAAGCTTTTATGCTTACGCTCTCTTTTGTTCGACAATGCAGATAAATAGCTTGAGGGTGGCATAGGCAAGGGAAGGTCTCCAAGTGTGGTTTTTGGCTTGAGTTCATCAAGTATGGATTTTAAATGTTAGACATGTAATAGTTTGAGCAATGGGACATGTATAGTTTGTTGGTTAGTTGTTGGTTGTTAGGAGCATGTTTAGATTCCTTGATGCCTTGCCTTAGTATGATTTGTGTTGCCATGATGAATTGTAACTCATGCCTAAATTGCTCATTTGAATGTTAGCATGAGCTTTGGAGGTTATCTTTATGTTTGAATGAATGTATGTTTGTGGGTTGTTGCCATGGTGTTGGACATGTTTAAATCATGTTGAAGCATGCTAATGTTGTTGTTATGTCTTGAGTCTTTTGTTGTGTTGTTGTAAGGTGTTTTAGTGGTGTTTTGGGGCACCCTTGTGCCTCAAAACAGCCCAGGCGAGTCTGCAGACAGGGGGCGTTTCGGAACGGGTCCCCCTGTTCCGGAACGGTCCCTTTGCAAATGGTCTGCCGTTTCGAAACGGATGAGGGCGTTTCGGAACGTTTTTGCTACTGGAATTTTGATAAATTGACGAGTTAAAGGTGTTCCGAAACGGGCCTTAGGTGTTTCGAAACGGTCAAATCTCGTTGACCACGAGAAATTGACCGTCAAGGTCGTTCCGATACGGGTCTCCCCTGTTTCGGAACGGTCACCTTATGGTTGACCCTGGCCTGTTGACCAAGTCAAGGCGTTTCGGAACACCCTATGGGCGTTTCGAAACGGCCTACTGTAAAAGTCTAAAATGAACTGTTTGTTGCGTCTGTTGGTCGGTTTATGATTCAATGTTTGTATCTTCCGCTGTTGTGTTCCACTTAGGGATTAAATGTGCATCTAGACAAGATTAAAGTTAAAAGAAATTTTTAGGGTCGTTAACCGAGGGGGAATCCTTAGGGGTTTTCTCTCGGTTTTCCCCGTGTGGCCCACTCGGACCGGTCAACCGCCAGACCGGGACGAGGGGGTTACACAGAAGATCCTTCCTCAAACTAACCAGAGTAGTCTTCTAGTTTTTAGAATAATACAAGTACAATTACACACCTATGAATACAATTATATAGATTAATAATCCGAATTATAATCCATATGAATTATATAAGAATGAAGAGCTATAACACTGGCCTCGTTAAAAAACTTCCCTAAAGTCTTAAAAAAGTGCACAATGTTATAATTTATTATAAAACTAACCGTTCAACCCAAACTCTAATCACATAAAATCAAAAGAAGTAGACAACAACCAAAATGACAATCACAAAAACAAGTCAAATTTTGTTTTTTTTTTATTAAATAAAACGATATTACATTTCAAAGATAAATATTTAAATTCGAATTCATATAAAATAAGATAATATAAATATTTTTGATTATTTGACCAATTAATAAATTTTAATTTATTTTTTAATGGAAGTAAATTGAATATCGTCTCAATTAATTCATTACGAGTCAATTCATAAGAAAATAAAACAGACGAAATAAAGTATATTTCTGTTGGTTTATTATTGACATTAATGAGACAAAAGGAAGAGCAGAAATGCAAGAAACAAAGGTGATGCAACTTCAACGACAAAACTTTCTGGGGTGAATAGAAGAAAAGAACCGTCGGACAATAAATTTGACGCTACTGTTGTTGACTTCCTCGATGTTGACGATGAAGATAGTAACACGTGGAAATAATAAGAAAAGTTAAAGAGATATTGATATTAATTTAAGATTTGATAATAAAATTTAGGTATAGTGTTAAAAAATGCTTATAATGTTTGCTTCAATTGTGACTTTGATCATTGTTTTTTTATTAAGTAATTTAACTTGTAATGTTTTATTTTGAGTTAAGTAGTCTAATTGTGGTTGAAATTTATTAATTCACTAATGATAATCAGTTTGAAATGACTTTACAAAATGACACGTTAGAATTTTTTAATAATTTATATTTTTTTGACTAATGCGACATTCATTCAATTTAATATTTTTGTTTATATGACAATATCATGTCAGCGTATACTGCCATAAACAAAAAATTTGTAGCTTTTTCTATGCGCGACACTAAAAAAATTAAATTACAATCCTTAACCCTAAATTCTAAATCATAAACACCAAATCATAAAAATACATCATACTCTTGATTCTCTAAGCCCTAATCATAAACCCAAACATTAAACATATTTTTTAACGTGAGAGCATAAATAAGGATACAAAAAAGCAAAAGATATCTATTTCACTGTCATGTAGATTTATCACGTCATTTTAAATCATTTACTGTTAATTTATCGATAGTTATCATTCGTAAAATGATTAAACTACTTTAAAATGAAATATTGAAAGCTAAACTACTTTAAAAATAAATAAAAATTAAAATAATTATTTAGTTAAACATTATGATATTTTTTTGATTTTATGCCTAAAATTTATGGGTGAAGTCAGATTTTCCTTTCCGGTAAATCGGATATAAATTTTAAAAATTGTTTTTAGGAACTGAACTTGGTAAAGAGACATGAACTCAAATTACATTAAAGAATTTTAAAAAATTTATTAGTAATTTACTTTGGCCCTGTTTGACAATTAGCGGATAGCTGATAGCGGATAGCGGGTTACATTAGCTGATAGCTGATAGCTGATTGCATTAGCTGATTTGACTAGCGGATTATATTAGCTGATTGTATAAAAATGTTTGGTAAAATTAACTGATAGCTGATAGCTGTTTGTTTATTTAAACAAGCAAAATGACATATAAGGACATGATTATATTCAATACTTGTTTAAATAATTTATCAGTTATGAATATTTTATATCTAATAAATATTAATTAGATTTGTAAAAATTATTTTTAATATAAATTTTCTAAACATATTTCAAAGATTTATATAATAATTTATTATTTATATAATTATCAAAAAAATTTATATGCACATATAAATATGTGATAATAAAAAATAGAAGTAACTTACAAATATCACCATATAAATTAGTAGTAACAACAAATAAGTCGAATATTTAATATGTTATTATTTATATTAAAAAATGTTATTATTTAATTTAAGTTATTTGGAGATTTTTGGTAATTGTTAAGGGTAAAAGAGTTATTACAACTCTAATATCAAACTTCTAATATCAAAAAGCTCATATTATGAGTTTTTTCAAAATTAGCTTTTTCACCCAATCCGCTCTTTCAATCCGCTATTTACCAAACATTAATATTAGCAGATTTGACTAGTCAAACCTCTAATTATACTTCAAACCTCTAATTTTTGCCCAAACCGCTATTTACCAAACATGGCTTTTAAGAAAATCTAAAAAACAATTAAGAAGTTTTATCCATCGAGACACGTGGTGTAATGTGACCACCACTACAAACGAACCCACTCCTTTATAGGTTGGACCGAATAAAGCCCGAGTTTTTGTTTCTTTAATTTTTCTTTCGGTGTGACTCTATATTTATTTATTTATTTTATTGTATAAATTAAATTGCTCACACACGTACCTACAGAATATTATAGTAGTGGTAAGAGATCGTAATAAATTAAAGGGTAAAGTACATAAATGGTCACTAAATTATCCCAAAAAAAATAGTCACCAAACTTTCAAAAGTTACATAAAGGGTATTAAATTTTAGTTTTTGTTACAAAATGGTCACTGAGACGTTAACTGTCGTTAAGTGAATGACGTGACCGTTACGATAATTTGAATAATAACACATTTAATCCTCCACTTTTACACATTCAATCAATTTAGTCCTAATTTAACCCTCATTATTAATGTTTAAATTGATTGAATGTGTAAAAGTGGAGGACTAAATGTACTATTATACAAATTTTTGTAACTGCCATGTCACTCAGTTAATAACAATTAACAGTTCAATGATTATTTTATAACAAAAACTAAAGTTTAGTGACCATTATGTAACTTTTGAAAGTTTAGTGACAATTTTGTATTTTTTAGAATAATTTAGTGACCATTTGTGTACTTTACCCAAAATTAAATGATAAATGTTTCTTCCTTTAGTGTTGGCAACGGCAGCATCTTGTGATCTAATTATATTACACATTTTCTTCTTTGCTGATTAGACGATTATGACTTTTGCTTCCGTCTTCTCATTTTTAAATTGGGATTTGGATGCCATCCTCAATTGTATGCCTCCCTCTCTGTTTTTACAGAAAATCGACATATGTTTACAATATTTTTGTAAGTCAGTTGCATGTTTTTTCTAATAATATTTTCTAAAAAAAATAATAGTTTTTTTGTTATATGCATGTCTGTCTTACGATCCATACTCGGGGTGGGAGATTGTCTCTCCCAATAATATTGTTGTCTTTAAGGTTCGAATTTACGTCCTCTCATTGGAAGTACAAGTGTTGGTAAAAAATACAATAGTTATAAACTATTTGCCCAGGTTCGAAGTTCATCCAAAATTTAAAATCATAAGTTCGAATTTGAAGCTGAATATAAAATTAGCTCGTTTTTAATACGAATCGGACTTAGACTTCAAGATCTCAATTGTGACCCAACCTGGCCCAACTAATTTTCTATATTTATAATATAGTTATTATTTTATATTAATATATAAAACATTTTATATAAAGTAAAAATCAAATCTATATAATCTATACTACTGTAATGTAATTATTAGAAAACGTATTAGGTTCTTCAATTATAAAAGAATAATATTTTAAGAATATAATTAATTACATCTTAATAGATTCTATTGAAAAGTAAAATAACAATTAATAATAGGAATTTAGTAATTCTTATACACACCCCTAAGGGCTGTATATAGCAAAACCGGTTGGAATTAGATAAACTGGTTAATGATCGATATCAGTTCGGTACGATTGCTTGATTAGTAACCAATGTTTTTAATCTGTTGCAGTAAGTGGATTTGGTTGGAATTAGAAAAAATCCGAAGTTTGGAAAGGACACTGCACTCAGTGTTGATAACATTGCTGTTGTTTAGAAACAAAACAGAGCAAGGAAAACAGAGGAATGAGAAGAAAGAGGTTGAAGAAGATAACGTGCCACGTCAACGTTTTGTAATGAAAGTTAACGGGAGGGAACAAAATAAAAACGGACTAAAAGTTAGGTGACCCTAATAAAAATTTTAAAAGTTTGGTGACCAAAATGAATGCGGCCTAAAAGTTTAGTGACCACTGTTATACTTTACTCTTTCTTTTAAAAATAAAAGTTGAGTCTTTACATTTTAGGTATAATAATAAATATATTTTTTTTAAGTAATAATTCGATCACTCAATTATAGATTTCAGAATAAACAAGTCTTTCTATCATTAAAATTGAAGCAAATGTTCGATATAATAATAAATTTAATACCTAAAGTTTATACATTTTATTATATTAGTCTTAATTCGAAATAATTCAATAAATTTAACCATTCATATTTAAAAATTTAATTAACAATATAAATCCACTTTAACATCAACAAAATTTCAGTAGTATTTTATGTTTATTGTTTAGCTTGTTCACGATGTTGCTGGTTTATTTATTACAATTTTTAATTTTTATATATAGAAAATCGAAATGAAAAGATTCTACAAACGATTTAGTTTTATGGTTTAGGGGTTTAAGTGTATGAGTTTAGAATTAAGAGTTTATATTAGAATTTAGAGTTTAGGGTAATACGGTTAACCACTTACTCTAGGGAAGGAAAGATGTCAACTGAGAGCTTTCAGCCACTTACTCTAGAATTTATTGGCAATTAATACATAAATTTAAGTCGCTTGACTGATTTTAACAATTAATTAGATTTGGCACATGACATTTAATAATTTTCAAGATTAATATTATGTTAACAATTTAATTATTTGTTTAAGTGGCATATCAATATATTATATCAAATTGAGATTTTTCCTATAAATTTAAGATTAGTGTTCGAATTTTAACGTTGTGGATGAAAAAAATCGAGTTGAGAGGGTCATCCTCATATTAAACTCTTCACAATCTCATATGAATTAGTCAACCAATTTATCGGATACTAAAAATTAAAAAAAATGAATATCAATTTTTAATTGATCTATTATTTTTATATATGCTATGTTGCATATGATAAATTTGATGGATAAAAGTAACTGATGATGATAAATTTGGTTTTTGATATATATATATTGTTAAAATCAAGTATTCATTCGATAATAATGATAATTCTCTATTCTAGAACTTATTTTTTTAAAGTAAATGACTAGTCATAAAATGTTGGGTAATTTATATTTTAGATCACTAAATTTAATATCCACTTTCATTTACACCACAAACCTTTAATTTAATCAAATTGTTTCATTAAATTTATTATTTATAAATTAAGTCACTTATATTGAAACCATTAAAGAATTCTAATGAAAAAACTGAAATTAACATTTTTATGTATCATATTTTTTTACATATCATTATCAAATAATGTATAATTAATATTTTTAATAATTTTATGTAAAAAAATTCTGAAACATTATATTTAAACACATTCAAAGGAAAAATAACTATTTTTTATAAATCCTAAAAAAATTATTTAAATTACTAACTAAACATTATTTATTGATAATATGTGAAAAATATGTTAAATAAAAGTGTTAATTTCAGTTTTTTCACTATAATTATTTAATGGTTTTAATATAAGTGACTTAATTTATAAATAATAAAAATTGAATGATGTAATTTGATTAAACTGTAAAATTTAGTGATGTAAAATTTAAATTACCCTAAAATGTTGAATTGTTGATTTTAAGGTTAATTGTTTAATAGTAACTTTTAAGGACTGATTCGCGGTTTTCATAAAATAAAAAATTAAATATTTTTATATTAAATTAGAATGATTAGTTTTTTTTAGTGTTTGTAAGAAGGATCATGAGATTTAAAATTACTTTTTGGTACATTGCTTAAGGGATTTAGTATTTTATTCCGTCAAATCAATTGGTTGCTGGTAAATTTAAAATTATTATTATTTGATAAAAAATTTAAAATTATATTTTAATAAAACTAATAGCAAGGAAAAAATATAAGTTAATGACCAAGTTACGATTTTGGTCCTTATGCTATGCTTATTTTACAATTTAGTCATTGTACTTTAATTTAACACAATTTAATCCTTTATTTTTTATGATGTCATTAGTTAGTCTAAACAATCATTTTAACAGAAATAGGTGTTAACTATTTCGACTAAGTAATCATATTATGCAAATATTATCTCAAATTAGAATATAATGACTAAATCTCAAACTTGTGCAGAGTAGAGTTACCAAAACAAAAATTTAACCTATAATCATTAATACTATAGAAATACACATTGGGAATCAATGGTCCAGATTCCGTAGTTATTTGGATTACAAATCACTATACCTTGGTGAGTAGTGAAGTAAAAAGAGAAAAGAAAACACGTAAAAATTACAATTCCAAATTCATCGTAAAATATTACTACAGGTTACACTAGAAGGAGAGGAGAGTACGGAGAGTTTAGTTTCAAAACGACGGAACGACGCCGAATCCGTACACGTTACCGGCACCGCCATCGGCTTCGGCTTCGATGTGACTGCGCTTTGCGAACCTCCCTTTAATCCTCGGCCGCACCTCCGCGTAAGCTTTTCTCGAGGCGTAACGTATCGTTTTCTCGAATTTCCTGTTCTTTCTCTTCTCTCTGTACCTCAACACCCTCGCTTCTCTCTCCGCCGATGAAAGTTGCACCACCACCGTCTGATGGGTTGATTCCGTCGACCCTTTCCCGCACGGGACTGATAAGTCCGTCATCGCACTTCCATCCGGCACCACCCCAACATCCAACGATGACGATGATACCTACAAAATTAGGTCAAAAACAATAACATAGAGTTAAAATTTGAAGCTTTGACCATGGAAAAAGACCTAGTACTTTTGTTTAATGCTTACACTGTGGCTAAGGCAGTGAGGGTTGTAGTTGTAGCCATAAGGGAAGGCTTTGGGTGTAGTGAAATCCAAGTCGAAGCAGTAATCGTTGACGAGGGCGGTTTTGTTTTGGACAGGGACAACTCCGTCAGTTGCAGAGCTGTTCTGCTCCTGGTCATGGTCCAGTGTTTCCATTTTCGGATTCACATGCCCGAAATCCAGATCCAGATACGGATCCATCTCGGAAAACACGTACTGCCCCGTGTTCATGTCCGGGCTTTCGAGAGCTTTAGGGTTGGGAAGCAGCCACGAGGCGGCCTCCGCTTCTTCCCTGATGCTGTTTTCAGCGTCACCATCGTCGTCGGAGAAGTAACGGTCGTCGAGGAAGTTAAACTCCGTGTCGGGCTTGACAGAACCATAGAAGGGAGCCAACGGAACGCGCTCGTGCCGGCGAGAGAGAGGGTTAGCCGAGTGGATGTCTCGGTCGCAAGTGACGCAGAGAGCGGCTGCATCGGCCTTGCAGGTGACATGAGCCGGCGCTTGTTCGCACACTTCACAGACCAAGACTCGAGCGTGGCGGGAGGCGAGCTTGTTGGCGGCGTGGATTTTGGAGTCACAGTTGGAGCAGAGAAAGGCGGAGTCAGGGCGGCAGAAGAGAGTGGCCGTCGCCGATTTGCACGAGTCGCACAACTTGGACGCCATTTCAACAGGCAAAAGGAATTTGCTGCCTTCTGTCTGAATTCTGAAAGGTGAGTTTGAGGCTTGGTTTTGGTTTTGATTTCTGTTATGATTGAAGCTTTGACCAAGTTGGTCGACGACAGTGCAGTGTGGGGCAGGGGAGATCTAGAGACAGCCAATAGAACTGTGACACGTGGAAGAGGCTTAGCCAAATAGAAGGATTTTATTACGGTTGCAAATTGGATGGTGGAGAGGCGAGAACTGTCTGTTTCAGTGGAGAAAGGAACCTTTTCGGTTTTTGGTGGGGGCGTAATTATCAGCAATCAAGAAAACAACAGCAATTTTGGGTGGGGGCGTAATAATTTATGATAATTTTTACTTTTTTATTATAGTATATAATAACAAATAAATAAATGATGTTGAAATAACTTTACAAATTATAATTTATGAAAAATTATTGTATCACCAATTATTAGGGGTGTACATAATTAATTGTAAACGTTAACCGGTATAATTGTTACATTTTACAGGTTAATTAACTGAATCGTTAAAGTTAAACGATTTTAGTTAACCGAACCGCTAAAAATGATGATTATTGGTTACGATTACCGTTACGAATTCTGACAAATAATTAACCTGTAGATTAACTGTTATTAAACTTTGATGAGTCATATTTCATTTTAGAGAAATTCGACGATTACCTAATGTGAATTGGTTACTTTTGTGGCTTGTGATACTAACCATGATAGTTTCATTTACCTTATGTTTTTTTTATGTTAGTTAAAGATTTTTCTTTAAAACTTTGATGGTGTTGCTATGTGTTGAACGCCGTTAAAACTAAGAATTTTGAACTAAGTATGAAATTTATATATTTTGTGTTGTGTTGAAACTTTGTAGTATGTATGTACTTTTTTTTAATTAAGTATGGACTTGATGTTTAGAATCTCTATTTAAGCATTTTTTATAAATATTTTAATATAATATTATTCTCAAAAGAAGTAGTGAACATGTAAAAAAAATTGTAAAAAGTCCGAACCGTCGGTTAACTGTATCTTAACAATTAACCATTAGTAGGAGTGTTCATATACGTATATAGCAAACTGATTTAAGCTGGCATGGCAAACTGATTTAACCACGTACTTCATATACGTATATAGCAACTCGCATACTTAATACTCTTATTAATTATTACTACTTATTCTTTAGCTGATTTGTAGTATTAATTTTTCTGATTATAAAATCAGGCTGCCGTTAGGGCTAAATGGTTTCGGTAACCCATTGTTCCTCCTACGCCAAGAGTTCACATCCCATTTCTTCATAGATTTCATCAGCATGATTGATGCTGAATGTTGCAATGCACGGCCTCTTGTAGAACCTGATTGTCCTCCTCATAAACTCCATTTCTGTCAATGTTTGTTCTACCATGATTTCAACACTCGGAAGCTTAAATTTCTCATCGATAAGTCGAGCAAGCCACTTGCTACGAAGTTCCGATGCCCGAACGTTCGAAGCGCTGTCGACATAGCCTACAAACGCCATGTTCGGTATCGACGGGTGGATCGTGCCCCTGACAAATGAATCATTAGATACTGGTTCAAGTATTATTATTAGTCTCAAAATCACAATTAGAGTTCTCAAACATACCTATACAAGGCCATGATCCCGTACGGATATTCAATCATACTACGACACGGCTCGGGCAAGATTGTTTTAAGTTTCTTCATTCCGTTGTAACCGGTTGCGAGAACTACAACATCGGCCTTCGTCTTCGTATTGTCATCGAACTCGATTCCATCTTCCCAGAACCACCAATCGGATGCTCTTTTAAAGACAATGTTTCCCCTATCAGCCTCGGCGAAGAAATTTTCGGGCACGGTGGCCATCTGACACGATGTGATGTCTTCCTCGAATGTGTGATCTGGTTTTAGTCTGTACTTCTTCAGTGGAAGTTTCCAAAGTATGAAGGATTCCATTAACTTCGAGATCCCACGCCTCTGTCACATAGACACACGCGCGCACGCACACACATCGTAAGACTAAGCAAGAAAGAAAATTGTGTAGAAATATTGGGCTCACCAGAGGAGATAAGATGTAGCAAATGAGGGTTCTGAATATTGTTTGGTTAGGTCTTTCACGCAGGAACTCGGAAAATCTTGAAGTGTAGAAGAGGGAAAAGAGCAAACGCAAGAGCCGATGATTTGGAGCAATCCAATGAGGTGTCCTTACCACCATGGTGCAGGGCTGCCCTTCGGCTCCTTCATGCAAATTAAATTGCTTAACATCAGCAAATTTGATTTTTTATTAATGAATTTCGTATTAATTGAATCAGGTTTATTGTTAAGCTCATGTATTCATATTTTTATAGAGAACCAAATTGTTTGGACGACTCTTTTGCGAGGGGTGATGTTGATCGCACATCTTGGTTTGTATGCTAGCGTGAATGTTCTGTGTTTTGGTTTCTTGCTTTAGTTTGTTTTGTGTTTGTTGTGTTTGTTTGGTTGTTTTTGGCGGTTGTTCTTTATTTCATACTCCTCTGTACTTTTTTCCTCTATTTAGGTGTATGAAGGTTTTTAATGAGGTCGTGGAGTGTGATGGTACTATAGGATGGAAATCCTCTACCCTTTTCGGTGCCCCTATATATATCTCCACGCTCAAAATTAACTTTAGGGTTTATGGTTTAAGGTTTTAGGTTAGGGGTTGTGGTTTGGGTTTAGGGAATTTAGGGTATGGTGTATTTTTAAGGGTATAGGGTGTAGAGTTTAGGATTTAGAATTTAGGGTTAGGGCTTAGAATTTAATTTTGTAGTGTTTTTTAGTGTTGGGGCATATGTAGGGGCACCGAAAAGGGGCAGACAAATTTTATCCTGGTACTATATGATACTTATTAATAAAATTATATTCTTTTGTTGATAAAAAAAAATTTGAATCAGGTTTTTATTTTTTTGACTTCAAATCAAGTTGAATATTATGATTCGAATAATGTGAATAAAACGAAATATAAATTTCTATAAATACCACTTAGTGTCCCTTATAATTTCAGAAATGTGTAAATTGGTCCTTTCAACAAAATTACAAAAAAAATCTTCAAATATATAAATATTTTATAAAAATAAAAAATATAATTTGTAAAAATTCTTTAAAAATCTATAAGTAGCTTATAAAAATGCTAAATCATAATTTTTTTAAAAATGTTTCAAAATCTTAAATTCTAATTCTTAAATAATTTAATTATTAAATTTATAGCATTTCAATTTTCTCTTATTTTGCTTTGACATAGTTTTAAAATATACATGGTCTTAGATTTATGTGCTTCAATACGAGAAAATCATGTATTTTTTAAAAATGTCGTAGACATAAATTTTTTATATACAGTATAATATAACTTACCACTACAGGCTACTAAAACTGTTTTTTAATGCTAAAAACAATCCATGCAAATTTGATGGATAAAACTCGTCTGCCCCTTTTCGGTGTCCCTACTTATGCCCCGACACTAAAAAATACTATAAAATTAAATTTCAAGCCCTAACCCTAAATTTTAAATCCTAACCCCTACATTTTATACCCTAAAAATACATCATACCTTAAATTCCCTAAACCCTAACCACAACCCTAAACCTAAAACTCTAAACTTAATTTTGAGCATGGGGCACATGTAGGGCACCGAAAAGAGGAGAGGATTTCCATCCAAATTTGATATCGCCAAATCGAAAGTCACGTAGAGAATTAATTTTACTTCAATATGAGATAATCATGTGTTTCCCAATATAGTCCTAATTTTGGGTGGAAATCGTCTACCCACTAATTATGCTTCTATTGGTGCCTCTATTTTAAAATAACAAGTTTAGGGTTCGGAGTTTAAGGTTGGGGCTTAGGGTTAAGGTGCAAAAAATTAAGGGCAGGGTATATTTTTAGGGTTTAGGATATGAAAATTAGAGTTAGGACTTGGAATTTAATTTTTAGGTGTTTTTTAGTAGGGGGCCTATAAGAAGTCATGATTAGGAGCAGAATATTTTTACTTCCTAATTTTGTATACATGAAAAGAAAATGAAGAATTCTAATTAATGCATTTGAAATTAAAAAAAAATATAGTCCTAATTTTGCTTCATTATTAATATTTTAACCATAATTAATGGAATTAATGGGAAGTTAATTACCTTGGTTTGCTTGTGCACACTCAACAACTAAATCAATGGCTGATTTTTTATAGCCAACGACCACAACCTTCTTCCCCTCAAGTAGCTGAGAAGCAGCTTCATTGTTCAGCTTGCAGTAGTCAATAGTATGAAGGATTTTCCCTTTAAATATCTCAGGCCCTTTGTTGTTTGGAAATTCTGGCACTTTGGGCATGTCTCCGAATAGTCCAATGCAAATAACCACAAATTCAAAGGCATACCACTGTAGATAAAAATACATATAACGTAAATTATTTTTTTAATTCAAAAAAAAAATGTATGAAGATTGAAAGTAATGACCTTAAGGTTGTTTGAATCCTTAGTTTGCACTGCAATCTCCCAAACGGGTTGGCCTAGCAATGGTCGATTCCAATAGTGTCCTGCATTTCCACCGAGCTCAATCGTTTCCGACGGGCGAGCAAGCCGGAGCTCCACCACCTTTGAATTGAACTTGATGAACTTCAACACATCAAAGTGTCTAGCATATGATTCCAAGTAATCCAAAATCTCAACCTTAGAAGGAAAACTTGGGTCGTCTCGATTCGGCCATGGAAATTCCGCAAACTCGTAATTTTTACGAGTCGATTGGAGTTTAGTAGAGTTATAAGCGCAGCTTTTCCATACCCCTCCTATCCATTCCGAGGCCTCGAAAATGATCGGGTTATGGTGACATAGCTGTTTCGCAGCCGCAATGCCACTAACTCCAGCTCCGATGATAGCAATTTTCGAGTTCGAAATGACTGGAGAAGGGCTTCCACAATGATCAGCCATTGAAACGAAATTGGGGTTTTGATCTTTGAGAGAATTTGGCTAGAAAATTTAACTTAGGGGTTGAAGATTGACGTGGAAGTTGATAAAACCATGTAAAAATCCGCATGTATTTATAGTTGCATGAGGTCCTGTTTACAAGCACGCTAAGTAGATCTAAAGTGTAGAGTTTGGTTAAAACAGGAAAAGGCAACATCATTTCATTTCTTAACAAATAATCATAAATAAAGTGATAAATTTTGAATATAATTTTATTTAAAATTATTTTATATACAATCTACATAGTACAGATTACACCAAAGCAGTGACGGACTCAAGACTTTAGGTTAGGAGGGCAAACCTATAAATTTTTAAGGTGCGAACTTATAAATTTTCAGGGGTCAAAAATAGATTTTTAATAAAAAATACATAAAAAAATTATGTCGTATAAAATTTTTAAGTTTTTAGGAGGTGACCGCTCCCGCCAGCCCCCTAGGTCCATCCCTGCACCAAAGCATGAATGCTCAGTGCAGCAGAAAACCACAAAACCCAACAGAACGAAGCATTGTACAGATTACCACCATACTTCAGACATGATTGATTTCTGTATACCCGATTTTACAACAAAATCAGTTAAACTATTACAATTCACGCCTCATAATTAAAAACAAAGCTTGTCATTTGTCGATGAGCTCCATCAATGGAAGTGAGGGGGATTGCTTTTTATTTGGAATTTGCTTTACAACTCCATTTTATTCTGGCTGATATGTGAATTTTGATTTTGTTGAGGAAAAATGTGAAACAAATTATTAGTTCGTAGATGTGCAATCGTGCACGTTGTGAGTGGCACAAATGTTGAACCGGTCAGATTTTTCGTGGGCATGTGGATAGGGATGACGGGGTGAGGCAGTTTTTTGCTTGCCCAACCCGGAATAAAATTTTTAATTAACCCGCCCATACCCGTCCCAAAAAATTAAGACTTTACCTGAAATTGACCCGGCCCTACCCAATATATCATAAAATTCCATAAAAATTAAAGAAAAATGCCTGAAAATTAAAGAAAAATGCCTGAAAATTAAAGACAAGCAATGCAAATCTTAGAAATTGAAAAGAAAAGAAAAAACAATATTTTTGACGAGATTTATTGACAATCCAAGACAAATGATAAGCAAAATACAATATTGATGAAGTAGAAAAGGGATTTCGACACTAATCCAATATATCTTATACAAAAACTTCAATACAAAAATTCTGAATCTGTGGGGTGCCAAGTAGATAGCTTCCCGACAACCTATTTAGGACTATCTTTAGGAGCTAGAAAAAAACTCCGTCGCTTTATGAGATCCAGTGGTTAACAAGTTTGAAAAGAGGCTTGAGGGGTGACAGCCTAAATTTCTATCGCTTTATGTGCTGATGCTCTAGCTAAGGCAGGTATTGGTTAGCTCAGTTTACTTAGCACGATGGATTCTAGTTCGGGTTGTGTATTTGGGTTCTTGTTCCCGAGAGTTGTAAGCAGTGTTGTGACATTGAGCAAGTAATCTTAATAATATTTATCAAGCCACTCTTTTCTTCCTATCTAAGTTTAGAGGGGTTTTTAATGAGGACTATTTACCTTTTAAAAAATAAAATTCTAAAGCATTGAATTGATATCTTACATGAAAATGTTTAAAAATCATATGAATATTCAATAACAACGGAAGTAAAAATGAAGAACGTGCAAGTAAAAACAAACATAAAAAGAAATGGAGATACATGCATGCTCTGCTTAGAAGAGAATGAAGATGAGAACGGCTGGAGTGAAAAATTAAAGGAAAGAAAGGAGAATTTGGGTTGGGTCGGAATTTTTATTTAGACCTGAACTCGAACTTAAACCCGTCTCGTCCTAGTTTTACTTCTTCTAAAATTCGCCTACAACCCAATTTTTTTAAAATAAAAAACTCGTCCCTATAGGGTCGGGTTAAATTGACATCTCTACCTGTAGATATTTTAATCTAAATTTGAAATAATTTTTTTCTCAAATAGAGCCTATTCTTTTCAAATTCTGTTTTGGAATTGGATAAAAATTATGTGCCTTTTTCGGTATCCCTTTCTATGCCCCAACGTTCGAAACTCTAAACCTTAGACCTTAAAAATACACTCTACCCTTAATTCTGTACATCATACCCTTAAATTTTAATCATAAACCCTAAACTTAATTTTTTAGTATAAGGCATAAATAAGAACACAAAAAAAGGCATAAGATTTATATTCTTTGGAATTAAAAAGATAAATATTAAAATATTGTTTTAATTCAGACAATAATTTTAAAAGTGTTCTTTATAAACTCATTGGTCTTCAAATATTAAATGCTCAATTAAGTTAAAACACAAAACATAAAGAATTTTCTCTAATTTTCATAGCCTTGTTTTGTGTAATTTCAAATTGGTTTTAGGTGATAGAAGAATGTGAGGTTATAGTTCGTTGATCACTGTAAATGTACTACTGAATGTGTTTATTTTGTTACCATATCCTAAGAAATATATATCTAACATTTCTCAAACACCATAAAAACGGATAAATCTATCTTGAAAAAACTATATTTTCACGGGGCTCAACAACTTTACCTATCTGAATTGCTATCAAAATACAAGTAAACTATAGATAGATGCAATAGCGTCCAAACTTTTAAGTAAAAAATGATTAAGTTTGGTAAGACTAGGTTCTTGGTAGCTATTATTCTTAGGGTTATTTGGAGTCAGAGACAAAATCAGGATTTTAAGTTGGGAGACCACCCTATATAAATTTTCGTCATTGTTTGGAGTGCTTTCAAGTATTATGTTTGAGAAGAAATGAATGGTAGGCAACATAATAGAAAAAAATATTTTTTGAACAGTCTAAAAATGATTAAAAAGTAATATTTATTCATAATCAGACATCATCGAATAATATTAGGCATAGCAAATAAAGTTCATTTTCTCATATAAGATATAAAAACCGAAATCCAAAATTATTATAAAAACGAGAATCAAACAAACCAAATATTATGATTTTTAAAATCTAAAAATCCAATCGAACTCAATTATATAGAAAAATGCTAGAATTTATGAAATAAATAATGGGTTAATATTTGATGTACCGTCAATGGAGTCTTTTCTTTCTACAAGCAGGCTTCAAATGATGCTATGTATTATTTTAGGGGTACTAAACCCTGCACACTAAAAATTAAACCACAAACTTTAGACGCTAATTCTAAACCTTAAAAAAAATAATCATAAGCCTTAAAATCCTAACTTTAAATCCTAAAACCCTAACTCTAAATTCTAAAAATACCCCGCTTATGAAAAACTTTGCCTGTACATCAAATCATTTTCCACAAATAATACTAACGATATTACTTTTAAAGGCTAAAAGGGTTATTTTGCCCCCGAGTTCGACCCAAATTCGTAATGTTGCCCCTCGCGCGAAAACGTGTTCAATTAGGTCCTCCAGTTCGCACATTGCAACAAATTAGCCTCTTGACCAACGTTGACCGTTAAAGTGATGACGTGGCAGTTAAATGTGCTGACGTGGCAATCAACTATGATGATGTGGTAGTCAACTGTGCTGACATGGCAGTACACGATGCTGACGTGGTAGTGCATGTGTGACGATGACGTGACAGAGGGGCTGAATTAATTTTTTTAAATAGAATTTGAGGGCATAATTGAATATTTTACCGAGTTCAGGGCCATAATTCATTTTAATTAAAAAATTTATAATTTACTTAATCTTTAAGCTAAAAGTTTAAAAATATTTAAATAATATTTAAATACTCATAAAATATTAAAAAAATAAAAATACTATATGGATTTAAAAAATTAAGTAAAAATATAAAATTAAAAATATGAAAATTTATAAATATAAAAACTCAAAATTTTAAAATATTTATTAGCTATCGTACAAGTATTTGACTGTTTCTGGCTATGCTAAGCCTACTAACATTCCTTAAGAATATTTTAAATAGAATTATCCTTGTATTAAGGTAGAAAAAACAAAAAATTTCTTTCGTTTTTTTACATCAAATATTAATGAGCGTCAATTTAATGTGGAAAAGTGATAGAAAATTTGAGTTTTATTGTTACTTTAATACAATGTTGATTCCATTAAAAAAATTTAACAAATGGTAATACTCAGACAGACGAAGTCAAACACTTTTTCGATGGAAGTGTTTTTTTAATACTTTATAAAAAAATTTAATTTTTATATTTATTTTTAATCTCTAATACATTTTATTTTATTTTTTATATTATATTATATTTATTTTTTAATAATTTTTTAAATATTTTATTTATTTTTATTAAATTTATAAATTTTTTTAAAGTCTAAGAATATTTTGATTTTTTTGAGTGTTCTCACTTTGCTTATTTTAAAATTATCAGAAACTCAAAGGATATTTACATCAATTTGTTAATCGATTTTTCATATATTTCATTTCTAAAAGTTAACTGGAAAATTAAATTATTTATCTAATTTTATTCAAAAGCTAAATAAATTGATTAAAATAACTTAAATTTTAAACAAATTATTCATCATTTTTAAAATTTTAATAATTTCTTAAATTCTTATTTTTTAGCATAAATATTAAATAAGTTATCAAACTTTCTATTAAAATAAATTATGTCTCTAAACTCGGCAGAAAATTCAATTATGCCCTTGAATTCGGTTTAAAAAATTAATTCAGCCCTTTTGCCATGTCATCATCACACTGCACTACCATGTCAGTATTGTGGACCGCCATGTCAACACTGTTAACTGCTACGTCATCACTTTAACGGTCACGCTGGTCAATAGGCTAATTTACTGCAATGTGCGAACTGAAAGACCTAATTAAACACGTTTTTGCACGAGAGACAATATTACTAATTTAGGTCGAACTCAAGGGCCAAATAACTCTTTTAGGCACTTTTAAATGATTAAAATCACGCTTCCAATAATTCATACGACCAGTTCCATCATTCGCAAACACGCTTAGAATCCATTATTTCAATGAAATTCTAATCAGTAGTTATCTTATTTGACTATGAAAGAACAATGTAATCACGTTTTAAGGAAGGTCACATGTCGGGTCAGGTATTTGTCAATCTGAACTAGATTTGAAATATTTGCTTTGAATTCGAATTTGAGTCGACCTAATTCTATTCATTAAAAATATTATTTGACCCGACCTGAAAATTATGTACCGCAATCTAAATCTGGTTCAATCCAATCTATAAAAATAAAATTTAGGGGTATAATTATAAAACAAAATAATTTTAGAGACCAAATTGCAAATAAAAATTTAATTATAAAACTTTATTGTAAAAATTAAAAAGATGGAGTATTATTACAAGGTTTAACCGTCAAATAGGTACCTAAACTATGTCATTTTTAATAGTTAGGTGCTCAAACTATTTTTCGGGCCAAATTAAGATCTAAAATTTTATTTCGTGACCCATTTAAGGTTTACCGTGATAAGAAATTTTTCGGCACGGTGGTAATCTGACACGATGCGATGTCTTCCTCAAATGGGTGCTTTGGTTTCAGGCCATATTTTTCGAACGGAAGTTTCTAAAGTAAAAGGGATTCTATTAACTTGAATGTCCCACACCTTTATTACACACACGAACACGCACACGCACACGCACATAATGTAAGGCATGGTAATAAAGAAAATGTCTGAAGATCTTGAAGTGTAGAAGAGGAGAAATTATATCATGGGTGATTCTCACCACGTCATCCATGGGACCAACCACAAAAAACTACCCACTTCATCATTTTTCTTCCATGTCATTAATTTAATAATAGAATAACTTTCAAAAAATAGTTTTTAAAATGACATGGAAAAACTTTAGTGAAGATTCATTGGTTGGAAAAAATGACATGGAAAAATCATGGTGAAGTGGGTGGTTTCCATTGGTTGGTCCCATGGATGACGTGGTGGGAATTACTCATAATATAATTTTTCGTAGAAGAGGGAAAAAAGCAAACCGAAGAATCACCATGGTGCATGGTTGCCCTTCAGCTCCTTCATGCAAATTAAATTACTTTACATCAGCAATTTTTTTATTACTATTGGAAATCAAAATCAAATAAAAAAACCCTAAGCTGGAAAATGAAGAAAGCACCTTTTAAACACAACCAACATTATTGTAATTCTTATGATGTGATTTCAGAATCCTCAAAAAAAAAAAAAATATTTTTTTGTGGTTAAAAGTGTTGAAGATAGTTAGAATAGCTGTTAGTTAGTTTCCATTCTGTTATCAAAGTTTGTTATTAGTAACAGACTTCTTTAGTTTGTATATAAATACATTGTTGTATAAGTTTATCCTTAATGAAAATCAGTGGGATTTTCTTTTATTTTCATAGTTTTAACATGGTATCATTCGCTGGGTTTTAATTGGGCTTCCGATTTTTTTTTTTTGGGCTTCTTCGTTTGTTCTCATTTTTCTCTTTTCGGTCTTTCGTTTTTGTTCCCGAATTTTTTTCCCAAATTCTAGGGTTTCATCCTTTGTTCTCTTGCGCGATGCCGTCTCTTACTGATTCCGTCACCGATCCATCACAAATTGACTCGAATCACGTTCTTTTTTTGCATCCCTCTTATACGCCCGGTTCATTGTTGGTTTCTAATCAACTTGTGGGCATTTCCAACTATAATCTCTGGAGTCGTTCTCTCCAGATTGCTTTATTAGCCAAAAATAAGCTTGGCTTTGTCGATGGCAGCTGTTCTAAGACGTCATTTCATTCCGCTCTTCATCCGCAATGGGAGCGTTGCAATGCTCTTGTATTGTCGTGGATTCTCAACACTGTCAGTGCTGATCTCTCTGCTGGTGTGGTGTTTGTATCTTCCGCCGCTTCTGTTTGGAAGGATTTGAAAGAGCGCTTCGAGAAGATCGATGGTGCTCGTGTTTTCTTTCTTCACCGTGAAATCGTCACTCATAACCAAGGTGATTCTTCTATCTCGGAGTATTACACCAAACTCAAGCTTCTATGGGACGAGTATGGTGCTTTGGTTCCGTTCTCTTCTTGCGATTGTGAGGGGTCTCAGGATAACCTTCTCCATCTCACTCAACAGAAACTTTTTCAGTTTCTGATGGGCCTCAATGACTCCTACTCCGCCATTCGCAGTCAACTCCTGATTATGCAACCACTTCCAACGGTGAATAAGGCGTATTCCATGCTTGTGCAGGAGGAGGCTCAACGCATTCATCTTTCTGGTATTTCCTCTATTCCTGATTCGAGTGCTTTTTATTCTCATGCCTCTGCTGGTTCCTCGGATCGCAGGCGTTTTTCGGGCATCTGTGATTACTGTAAGTTGAAGGGCCACAAACGGGAGAATTGTTATCGTCTCATTGGTTTCCCGTCGGATTTCAAATTCACAAAGAAGAGGAACTCTAATTCTTCTGCTGCTGCTCTCTCGGTAAATGCATCTTCTCCTGATCTATCTTCTTTGGTGCCTTCGTCTGGTTCATCATCAGTACAGACCTCTGCTCCTTCATTCACTTCGGATCAGTACAATCAGATTTTGTCCCTTCTGAATACTGCTCCATCAGTAGATTCTGCTGTGAATCTGGCAGGTATTGTTAATGGTTGTTTGCCTGCTGTGAATAATGTGCATACTGATTCTTGGATTATGGACACTGGGGCTACAGATCATGTTTTATCTAATTTCAGTAGTTTAATTGCTCCTACTTCATGCTTGTCTCTTTCACGTTGTGTACAGCTTCCTAATGATAAATCTGTCCCTATCACACATATTGGTTCTTGTGCTTTATCCTCTAATATTCTTTTATCTAATGTTCTGTTTGTTCCTCAGTTTTCTCAGAATCTTTTATCCATTTCAAAGCTTACTCGTGATCTTCATTGTTTTGTGACTTTTTATCCTGATTTTTGTCTCATTCAGGATCTCTCCACTGGAAAGATGAAGGGGATTGGTAAACAGTCACGAGGCCTTTATTTTTTTGAGTCTCTTGCTTCAGGTTCTGATCATTTTGTTTCCACTTCTGTTGTGCCATCTTCTGTTTCTTCTGTTCCTGTACATTTTGATGATATCAATTGTATGGTTGCTTCTGTTAATAATACTTTTCTTTGGCATGCTCGTTTAGGGCATGCCTCTTTCTCTAAATTGGTTAAACTACCTTTTCCTGACAAACATACTTTAGATTCTACTACTTTACATAAATGTTCTGTTTGTCCTTTAGCCAAACAAACTAGGTTACCCTTTCCTGATCGTGTTAATTCTGCCACTCGACCTTTTTCTTTGATTCACATTGATCTTTGGGGTCCCTATAGGATTTCTACTCATAGTGGTCATAGGTTTTTTTTAACAATTGTTGATGATTTCAGTCGTATGAGTTGGGTGTTCTTGCTGAAGTTGAAAAGTGATGCGCTTCTCTTTCTCAAACAGTTTTTTTCTCTAGTCAACACTCAATTTTCTACTTCTATCCAAACTGTTCGCAGTGATAATGGCTTTGAGTTTTTTTCCACTGAGTGTGCTGCTTTCTTTTCTTCTCTTGGTGTCATTCATCAAAGTACTTGTGTCTATACTCCTCAGCAAAATGGAGTTGCTGAGCGTAAGCACAGACACATTTTAGAGGTTGCTAGGGCACTTCGTTTTCATTCCAATGTGCCTTTAAAGTTTTGGGGAGAATGTATCTTGACTGCTTGTTATTTAATTAACAGGTTGCCTTCTGCTCTTTTATCCTGGAAATCTCCTTATCAAATTCTTCATCAAAAGCCTCCCAATCTTTCTCTTCTTCGTGTATTTGGCTGTTTGTGTTATGCCACAAACACTAACTATACTGACAAATTTTCTGCTAAATCTTCTCCCTCTGTTTTTTTGGGATATTCTCCTACTCAAAAGGGATATGTTTTGTTCAATCTTGATACTAAGAAGTTGTTTGTCAACAGGGATGTAATTTTTCATGAATCTACATTTCCTTTTCATCTCTCTCAACCTAATCCCAATTTGTTTTTTCCTACTTATCCTCATATTCCAGATTCTGATTTTCTTGTTCTTTCTCCACTTCCTTCCTCTATTTCACCTTCACCTGCTACATCTCAACCACATTCACCTGTTCCATCTCACCTACCTTCACCTGTTCCATCTTCACCACATTCACCTGCTATATCTCCAGCAGCTTCACCACATTCACCACATTTACCTGTTCCATCTCAAACAACTTCATCTCCTTCCCTGCCAAACTCAGATTCTTCTTTCCTCACTTCTCCTTCTTTAGCAAGAACACCTCCTGTGTCTAGAAGGTCTGTTAGAGTTTCTAAGCCCCCTTCTTGGTTCTCTGATTATACTGCTACATACCAATCCGCTTCTTCTCTTCCAGGTCAGTATCTCTTGACTAATTCAGTTTCTTACTCACACTTACCTTGTCATACTCAACTTTTCTTGTCTTCCACTTCTCAATTTACTGAACCTTCTTCATATAAAGAAGCTTGTTTACATCCTGAATGGGTTCAAGCTATGAAGGAGGAAATTTTAGCTCTTGAATTAAATAACACTTGGTCTGTGGTTCCTTTGCCTCCTGGTAAGGTGCCCATTGGTTGTAAATGGGTGTATCGTATCAAGTTCAAGTCTACTGGTGAGATTGAACGGTTCAAAGCTCGGCTTGTGGCCAAGGGGTACAATCAGAAAGAGGGTGTGGATTTTGTTGAAACCTTCTCCCCTGTTGCTAAACTCACCACTGTTCGCTTGATCTTGGCTCTTGCTTCTGTTTTTTCCTGGCCTCTTTGGCAAATGGATGTTCATAATGCATTCCTGCAAGGTGATTTGAATGAGGAGGTCTATATGACATTACCAGATGGCTTTTGTAGTCAGGGGGAGTCTATGGTGTGTAGACTACAAAAGTCCTTATATGGGTTGAAGCAAGCCTCAAGACAATGGAATGTCAAATTAACAGAAGCTCTTATATCAGCTGGTTGTCATCAAAGTAAGCATGACTATTCCATGTTCATTAAACAAGTTGATTCAAAGATTGCGATTATCCTTGTTTATGTTGATGACTTATTGATTACTGGCAATAATGATGAGTTAATTGAAGACATCAAGAGAATATTGCACAGTAGGTTTAAGATGAAAGATCTAGGAGAACTCAAGTATTTTCTTGGACTTGAAGTTCTGAGATCTAAGAAAGACATTATATTAAATCAGAGGAAGTATGCACTTGAGCTAATAGAAGATGTTGGATTAGGAGGTGCAAAGCCTGTTGCAACACCGTTAGAACAGAACCTAAAACTGGTAACATCAGAGTATGAAGACAGTTTACAGCAAGAAAGCACAAGTGAAGAATTGTTAGATAAAACAGTTTATCAAAGAATGATTGGAAGACTGATTTATTTAACACACACAAGGCCAGACATAGCTTTTGCAGTACAACATCTCAGCCAATTTATGCATAGACCAAGGGAGATTCATTTGGATGCAGCTATGAGAATCATAAGGTACATTAAGAAGAGTCCTGGTCAAGGAATTTTTTTAGATGCTTTGAGTAATTGTGAGCTGTCAGCATATTGTGATTCAGATTGGGCAGCATGTCTCATGACTCGAAAATCAGTCACTGGTTATTGTGTGAAGCTTGGGAATTCACTAATTTCTTGGAAATCGAAGAAACAACCTACAGTGGCTAGATCTTCTGCAGAAGCAGAGTATAGAAGCATGGCAATGACAGCAGCAGAATTGACTTGGTTGGATGGTGTATTAAAAGAGATTGGTGTTGATAGAAAGCTTCCAGTAAAGCTTTACTGTGACAATAAAGCAGCTCTGCAAATTGCTTCTAATCCTGTTTTCCATGAACGCACTAAACACATTGAGATAGATTGTCACTATGTGCGAGAAAAAATGAAGAGTGGATTTATACAAGCAGAGTATGTATCTTCTGAAGAGCAATTGACAGATGTTTTAACTAAAGCTTTAGGGACTTCACAACATGAGCATTTGACTGGCAAGTTGGGAGTTCAAGATGCCTTTCACCCGCCAACTTGAGGGGGAGTGTTGAAGATAGTTAGAATAGCTGTTAGTTAGTTTCCATTCTGTTATCAAAGTTTGTTATTAGTAACAGACTTCTTTAGTTTGTATATAAATACATTGTTGTATAAGTTTATCCTTAATGAAAATCAGTGGGATTTTCTTTTATTTTCATAGTTTTAACAAAAAGGTTTGATCAAAGGTACAGCAAACTATGAACAAAAAAATACAACAAACAATTAATTGGTCGACTGGAATAATTATTAGATCTTTTATGTTAAGATAAAAGTTCGAATCCAGACATTATAAATAAAATAAATTGAATCATCGCATAATGTCAAAATCTAAAAATTTAGAATTGTTTCATAATCATAAATTTGAGGCCTTAAACAAATAAATTAGTAAACCTAAAGTATCTTATTTTATCTTATTTTGATTTTTTTTCAAATATTGTTGGCAGGCTTTAACTTGAAATTTAATCATATTGTTGGCAGGCTTTTAATTTGATTTCTTTAGTTTTACTTAAATAAATTTATTCAACTTGAATTGAATTTGACCCAACTCGACTGAAAAAATTCGAATTGAGTTTAAAATGATAAAGTATGACTTGTTAACTCATTTAGCTTAATTTTTTTTACTTGATTCGATCAAATACTCGCCATTAATTTTGATCATTACAACTTTTTTGGTACATTTTTACAACTCTTTTAACGATTCATGTTTAAGGTTTGTAGATGCTCTTCTAATAATACCGTCTTTCAATACTTAAACATAAATTCTTTCATAAAGAGTACAATATAACTTACCATTACATGCTACTAAAACCTTTTTAATGCTAAATACAATCCGTGCAAATTTGATCTCGCCAAATCAAGTGTCACATGAGCGGCTCATGTATTAATGATTTATTTTTTTTTTGTTTTATTTTTTATATAAAATTATATTTGTTTTAAGGTAACATCATTTTATTTCTTATATAGTACTGAATTTCACAAATCAGATACAGAATTATTATATGAATAGAAGGAAATGTAGTCCCAACGTCATCAAATTTTTAGGGTTTAATGTTAGGTTTTAGGGGTGAGAAAAAAGTAGAGATTTACATATTTTGGTTTAATCACTGATATTTAATTTATTGGTTAACTAATTCAGTTCGGGTACTCTAAAAACACATTGTGAGAGCAATTCTCTAAATCTAATTTTCTCCATTCACAACGCCAGGACTCAAGCCTCTAGCTTTACTTAAGGGGTCTAATGTCTCATCCCACTAGACCAACTGATTATTTAATAAGTAAATAAGTTGGATTATTTTCAAGTAAATCCTCTTAAATGAGATTAGGCAAAATAATAAAAAATGCCCCCAAAGTTTGCATATTTTGTCATTTGACTTCATATTTTTTTTTTTTTGGTTCAAACAAACTCTCAACTTTTTAATTTGATCTAAATATGTCTCTATTGGATGGTATTTTGACTTGACTTGCCAACGATTAACAGTTGATTTTGACTTGACTTGCACGCATTAAAATCTGTTGACGTGACATATGCCATGTCAATTTTTTTAAATTATTTTATTATACAATTCTTTATGGTGACACATGGTTGACTATTATACTAACACGTAATCAAAACGGATGGTGACACGTGACAAATATGATGTTGACACTTTAGCACATCTTAACATGTGACTATCATCAGATTATTTAATCAAGTAAATGATAATATCAATTACCCTATTAAATATTTATTAGAGAAAGGCTTTTATAATTACTGATAATTTGGGTTTGCAACGGTTAATTAATAGTTTGGTGTTTTTCAAAAATTTAATGGGACAAAAGTTTAATTTATTCTCTAAATTTAACTACTTTTCTGATAATAGATTTTAAGTTTTCTGACCTCCTTAATCCTTGAATTTGTATTATATAAGTATAAGTTAGTCATTTCTTAATTTATAATTTTTAGTCCATATTAAACTTTGAAATTTATTTATTTTTTGTCAACATTCGTATGAGACCATAACACATAAATAAGAACAAAACAGAGTAGGAGCAGAACAAGAGCAACACCAACAATCAAAAACCACAAACATCAAACCAGAAAAGAAAAGAAAAAAACAAAGAAAAACCAGAACAAAACTTTAGTCCATAAACAGTGTTTCAAGCCTGATAAAACTAGTTTTGCAAAATGTCATGAGCTCATGAAAGTTAACAAAGTTATCATTCCGTTTCTCCGACCGCCTTACCTTTGCTTTTTCAACTAAAAAGTTCACTAATCTAATATGAAACGTTCCGATAACATCGTAACCATCTAACATGTGGCAAATATATTCAAGAAACCATCTACCTATGACTATAGACAACGGCTAGACTAGCTCCTAATTGATAAACACAACCATCCTCGACTTCGGACCAAAGTGAAGTGACATTTCACTTCTTTTCGTCATCTAGATGCAGATGCAGAGAGCCAGACACAATGAAGAACAGAACGGCGAGTTCAGATTCCCAGCTTTCATACCAAATAGAGGACTCCAAACTTAATCTTGCTTGTTAATTGAATGACCAAAAACACGTTGAAAAAGCAGAAAGCATCCTTCTAAACCTTTTTGTGGTCTCTTTTAGAAGTTTGCAAAGAAATTTGATGTTTTACGGACCCTGAAATATCAATTTCTGTAGAACAGATATAAGTACCTGCCAGAGAAGCATTCGATGCAGCCCCTCAAATCCCTTTTAAGATTAAAGTAAAGAAACGCCACTCGAGTTTGAGTGAAGTTGCATCACAACCGGAGAGAAAGATTCGTTCAAACAGTAGCAAATAGCCAAGTAGAGAGTAGAGGTGATGCCATTTGGGACCCACAATCATCTAGTATTGAAGATCCCATAGCCGGCCAGAAAAGAAGTAAACCCCAGGGAAGTGTAGAAGCAGAAAAGCACTGAGGCAGACCCAGAAAACACCTCAACAACAAAAAAAAGAAAACATGAATTTTTAGCAGGGTTCCCGGAATGATTTATCAACAAAATTTATATATGTCATCTTAAGGTTCTTCTTAACTATGCAGAAATGGACTATTTAGCATAGACGAAGCAAAGAAAACCAACATAGATAATAGAAAAACGGAAACGAACTTAACCAAATCCAAGAGGCTGAGGGCGTTGCCCAATTCAAAACAGTAGCACTGAAGTCCAAACAAACTAAACACACTTAATCCAGTCTCCTCACATAAAAGCTGCATTCTCATGGTACTTAGCTCCTGCTCCGATGGCGCTCTCTTACACCATTCCTGCACCAAATTCAGTAGAAATATTTCACACTCGCACATCAAAAGGTAAAATGGTATAAAAGTAAATTAATACATGCTTAGCTGTGAGCATCATCAAATGCATAGGACAGAGGATGGATGACAAAATCTTAATTGTAGAAAAAGGCCTTTTAAGCTACTAGTATCAAGTTCAAGGATCCTCACCCATTAGTATACGGCAATTCCTCACGGCTACGGTATTGGGGAGACTTGCTGTAGTTACGTCCACGAGGAGAGAGACTCTGCCGTCTTGGGGAACGTCCACGAGGGCTGTAACTTTGACATCAGGTTGTTAAGCGTCATCCAATCACATAAGATTACAGACTTCAATCAATCATTAAGATAACCAATGTTAGCTCAGGAGGCCTTACCTGCGCCCATAGCTCGGGCTCCTACGATATCTAGGGCTGCGGCTGCGACGTCTTCCTGAACCACCACGCGAGCGGCATTCTCGAGCAAAATGACCAGGCTCACCACACTCATAGCACTTCAAATCAGAACCACCAGAGCGTCCACGCCCACCTCCCCCACCGCCTCCACGGCCACCACCTCTGCCTCTAGAATTATGAGAAAGCTCAACTCTCCAGCCATTCTTGCCTGTTCCAAGTACACCGAATAGATTGCGAGTCTCAAATGACAAGTTTTATAGGCTTCCCCCGTTGTAAATACAAACCATGTAATTAGCAAACATGGGCAATATCGGAAGCTCAGTTGTGATCAAACAGCGTAATCAAACTTCCTCCCCAGATAAACATGTAACGGTAGACACGAAAAAAGTAAGTTCTTCATAAAGCTATATCTAGTTCTGAAGAAGGGCATACCAAAACCATGATTTCCATCATAAATCTTAACAAGGAATCAAAACTAAGTAGACAAAACATATAGGGTACAACAAGTGACATAATAATAAAAAAAGAAGACATTGTTGAAAAATACCATCCAATTCACGAATAGCATCCTCCGCGTCTCTGCGATCATCGAAGTCGACGAAAGCATAACCCGGTGGCCTTCGAGCAACCCATACACTGCAAAAACAAAAGAAAGGCGGCATTTGGAGAATTATGAAAAACAGAACCATGCTTAAATATACAGACACACATGTTAAAAAAGGAAGAGACTACAAAATTATACCCCTTAATAACTCCAAAGACACGAAACTCGTCTTCAAGATCCCGCTCCGAGACTCGTGGGTCTAGGTTTCCCACGTACACGCGAGACATTGTTCTTCTGGGGATTCAAAAGAAACCTATGAAACAATTCTCACGTTATGATTCAAGTTTCAATTCAACACCAAACATACCAACCACAAAAAGGGTGATTCCAGAAGCAATTGAAATTAAAAACAAAAACAAAAAAAAACAAAGAAATTACAAAAATAAACCACAAAAGATGAATCAGCTGGGAAAATAAATTTGCAATTTCTAATAATATTTAGAGAAAAAGAGAGATCTGAAGCTCAACCTTGTGAAGCTGCGAAACCAGTAGCGGATCAGCTGCTTGGGAATTTTGTTTCGAGTATTCTATTCAATGTCTGCTTTCTTAAGGGTTGTTTTATGATAACTCCAGATTCATTTGGGTCCGTTCGATAATATCAGATCTACTCCAAAACAACATTGGATTTGGATCCATACTTTCCTTGTAAAACTAGTGTTCGGCCCACTAATAAATAGCAGTTGGAATCGGATCCTTGCAGTTGCAAATATGAGATAATCCAACATTTAATTCCTTAACTTTTCAATCTTTTTCTTAATTTTAAATTATACATTTTTCATTTTTATTTTTATTTATTTACGATGATGTGATTAGGGATGAACATTGGTCTAGTTTTTGACCGATGCGAATCTGACCTAAAATAATTACCCCAAACTCGAGCTCGGTCATATTCTTAAAAAAATCGATTTAAGATTTGTTTTTGGTTGTGGTGGGCAAATCAAGGTTTTGCAAAAGCTACAAAAACTAGCTTTTAGCAAACCAAGGTTGGGGAAGCTAAAATGGTGGGCAAACCAAGGTTTTGACACTCAAAAGTTGAGTGTATTTGGTTGCTTTTAGAATTTTTGGGGTGGAAAAACTAATTTGGCCCTCCAAACGCAACAAAAAACAAAGCCTTAACCCGAAAATTATATACCTCAACCCGAACCCGACCGAACCTGATTTATAAAAAAAATTAAGGACTTAATTATAAAATAAATTAATTTTAGGACCTAATTATAAAAATATATAAAGAATGAGTATTATTGCAAAATATCCCTACAAAATATAAGAGAAAATTGCACTATTAGTCTCAAATTGAGTTGAATTTTTTTACCTTAAACTCAAACCCGACCTGAACCCAGTTTTTTCACAAAAATTTGACTCAATCAGGTCGAGTCGAAACGAGTCCTGTGAAATTCCCTTCCCTAAATGTGATATTTAGAAAATGTGTTTACTTTTTGAAAAAATATATTTATGAAATTAAATAATTAAACTCTAAGTTTTTTATTATTTAAATATTTTTTTACAAAAACAAAGTCGAGATTAAAAGATAAAAATAAATACAATTGTCTAACTTTAAAAAATAGAGATCTAATGGGTATTTAATCTTTAATTTGAGGTTGACAATGTTTAACCTCACAAGTATTCAAATTAAAAAAAAAAACTAAAATTATCATTAGACAAACAAAAAAATAAGTCATACCCGTCTCATTTCCTTATTAACTCTGTGATCTGTCTTTATTTTTTTAAATCTCTATCAACTCCAAAATATACAAAATTAAACTTAATGTTTGAACCTAATTTTATCTTTGTTTCTTCCGAATCGAACCCAAACTGTAATAAAAATTCAAAGTAGAAAAAATACAGAAGAAAAAACATTTATGACTATTTTGATTAAGTTGTATACACTATTTATAAAATTTTAAGTTGTACATAGCTTTCCTTTCATTTAGTGTCTCAATTCTTTCGACTAGTGCCGTTCCTTTTTCTTTCTTTTTTTAGTTTAACCGCCGATCGGTATCAATTTAAATATTTGTTGCCGATCGCCAATAATTTTTATTTTTTATTTTTATTTTTTCTTGAATTTTTATTTATTTTAATAAGAATTCATGTTCATATGGCACATTTTTTCTTTATTTTTATAACAAATATTCTTACATGTTTTATTTTCTTTTATGATTGCTTGTTGATATAATCAGATATGAATATCGAAACAATTTATCTGGTAGTTTAAATTGTTTATCACTCCTTTTCACTCGTTTGGATTAAGACAAATGAGATTCATAAAAAAATTTGAGTTATTTGCCGATAAATGTCGTTCTCAAGGAAAGAGTTTGTTTTTCTTTTGCACTTTAGGTTTTTATGTTTTTTTGCATCAATATTTTAGTAGACATGATCCCTATTTTTCTCTTTTATTCGGTGCGTTATATTTGTAATTTTTTTATTACAAAATAGTATATATCCATATATATTCTTAACTCTTTGATAATGTATGCACCTGCAGACAAAATAATTGAGAATATCATCTATTATTGGGTTTAAAAACACAATAATATTTGAATCATTTTAAAGTTAAAAATTACACCGATAATATATTAAAAAATGTTAATCCAATTATTATTACTATAAAATTGCAATAATGAAAAAGAGGTGTCAATTTTCAGGGTGAAAAGAGGTACAGCCATTAATAATTAAAGAAAGAAAGGATTCTCTTTGGCCAACGATGGACAGCGCTTTCTTCAATGCATAAATAAAAAGGTTAAAAAGAAGACAAATTTCATAACCTGTTTTCTTCCTTCTGCTCACCCTCGCAAGTTGCGTCCCTTTATTCTACTTTAGGGTTTCTCTTTGGATCCAAAACTCACCGATTCAGATTCCGCTCCAACTCTCTCCTTCCAGCTCATCTCGCCGGTTCAACTCACCCCCCACAACTGTGTTTCTCCGTTTCAGAAGTAAGTTTCTTTTACTCGCTTTCGCCCCACCCACTCACTGTTCCTTTTCCATTTTGGGTTTAATTTGGTAAAGAATAAAAGGAAATTAAGGGGGTTTCTTACATGAATTCGTGGGAAATTGATCAAATTTCCCATGAGAAGTGAAACAAGGAAAAGATACCGATTTTGGAACTGCTTGTAGATCTCGAAATTTTAGTATCAGTTTACAGTATTCGTGGTTGCAAGCTTGGATTTTGATTAGGGTTTTCCTTTTGGGTGAATAAGATGGACCCGTCTGCAACTGGTGATGATCGAAAGAACAAGTTTTGTATTGATAATTTGATAGGTGCAAGAAAGTCACTAAAGCTCAGCTTAGAGAAATCAAAAACCCTAGAATTGGATCTTGAAAAGGCTGGAGCAAGAATAGAGGAGATCAACCAAAGATTGCCTTCCTTAGAAGCTGCTGTACGCCCAATTCGTGCCGACAAGGATGCGCTTGCAGCTGTTGGGGGCCATATTAACCGAGCTGTGGGCCCTGCTGCGGCAGTGCTTAAGGTTTTCGACGCCGTTCATGGACTTGAAAAGTCCCTTCTGTCAGATCCCAAGAATGATCTTCCTGGGTATTTATCGGTGTTGAAACGCCTCGAAGAGGCATTGAGGTTTCTTGGTGATAACTGTGGATTGGCTATTCAATGGTTGGAAGATATAATCGAGTATTTGGAGGATAACAGAGTTGCTGATGGACGGTATTTGTTGAATTTGAAGACGTCACTCAAGGGCCTAAGGGAGTTGCAAAATGATGGGGAAAGAATACATCTCGATGGGGGGCTTTTAGATGCTGCATTGGATAAACTGGAAAACGAGTTTAGAAGACTATTGACGGAGCATAGTGTGCCACTTCCGATGCCATCTCCATCACTAGGCGAACAAGCATGCATTGCACCGTCGCCATTGCCGGTGACTGTTATTCAGAAGTTGCAAGCAATTCTTGGTAGGCTGATTGCTAATAATAGACTCGAGAAGTGCATTACAATCTATGTTGATGTTCGTAGTTCAAATGTCAGAGCTAGCTTGAAGGCACTTGATTTGGATTATCTTGAGATCTCAGTCTCGGAGTTCAATGATGTGCAGAGCATAGAGGGGTATGTAGGACAGTGGGGAAAACATTTGGAGTTTGCAGTAAAGCATTTATTCGAGGCGGAGTTCAAACTTTGTAACGATGTTTTCGAGAGGATTGGCCTGGATGTTTGGATGGGATGTTTTGCAAAAATAGCTGCACAAGCTGGCATTCTTGCTTTTCTTCAGTTTGGGAAGACTATTACGGAAAGCAAGAAAGAACCTTTAAAGCTTCTCAAGTTATTGGATATATTTGCATCTTTGAACAAATTGAGATTGGATTTCAACAGGCTGTTTGGTGGAGCAGCATGTATTGAGATCCAAAACCTGACGAGAGATCTCATCAAGAGGGTTATTGACGGTGCAGCCGAAATTTTCTGGGAAATCTTTGTTCAGGTGGAATTACAGAGGCAGATCCCTCCTCCTCAGGACGGGAGCATTCCTAAATTGGTGTGTTTCATAACCGAGTACTGCAATAAACTCCTCGGTGATGAGTATAGGCCGATCCTGACCCAAGCTCTCGTCATTCACCAAAGCTGGAAGCATAAAAAATTTCAGGATATGATTCTTGTTAATGAGGTTCTGAAAATAATTAAGGCCGTAGATTTGAATTTGGAAACATGGGTGAAGGCTTATGGCGATGCTACACTGTCCCATCTTTTTGCCATGAACAGCCACTGGCATCTATACAAACACTTGAAGGGAACAAAGATCGGAGAGCTCATGGGAGATGCTTGGTTGAAAGAACATGAACAGTACAAGGATTATTATTCAGCTGTCTTCTTAAGAGAGAGCTGGGGTAAGCTCCCTGGTCATTTAAGCCGTGAAGGGTTAATCCTGTTCTCGGGTGGCCGTGCAACTGCTCGTGACCTCGTAAAGAAAAGGTTGAAGACTTTTAATGAAGCTTTTGATGAGATGTATAAAAAGCAGTCTGGTTGGGTTATCTTGGAAAGAGATTTGAGGGAGAAGACATGCCAACTAATAGTGCAGGCGATTCTACCCGTCTATCGGAGCTACATGCAAACTTATGGGCCATTGGTGGAGCAAGATGCAAGTTCCAGTAAATATGCAAAGTACACAGTGCAGGGGTTGGAACAAATGCTCCTTTCTCTTTTTCTGCCAAGGCGGGAAAGGTATGGCAGTTTCAAAGGCAGGCCAACCGGCAGCAAAATCAATAATGGGGTAGATCTTCGGCGAACCACATCTGCAGTTGTGTGATTGTAATATGTTGGTGTTTTAGATGTTTAAGCGTATATCTCGAACACAGTTTTGCTATGTTATGTTACTGCAAAGCGAATGAATGGTGGGGGTCGGGGACATAACAAACAAGTAGTGTGTTGGGTTGGTTGGTAGATAATAAGAGAATTGATACTTTCAGGTATAGCGTTTCAACTTTACTTTCATATTCACTTTGCTAGCTAGTCCGGCATTCGAGCTCTGTAATTCGCTAGATTTCATGTACGATATTGTGATTAATTAAATTATTTTAGTCATCAGCATTCCCTAAAGAAACTACTCTTATTGAAATGCCCTTCAATTGTTTTCTTGTTATTAGGATGGGTACAAGTAATGTACATATTCTTGTGAGCTTACCTTCCTATGTTTTGTGAATAAAGTGGTCTGTTTCTGGAATTCTTGTTCTTATACAGTTTGTTCAGTCTTCAAATTTATTTCTGCCACTTTAGCATATAACACTGAGAAGTTAACACAGATAAACAAGCAAAAGGCGACATCGTGCCGATTGTCGTTACAGTATGCACAAAAAAGGAGGATTATTTATTGAGAAATGGTGCTGAAAGGAAGGTCTGAATGAATTCAATACTATTTTCACTTGAAATATGCAAACTCCAAATACAACAAGATCATCATTAACTGTGTAACAAAAAAATTGAAGGGCGGCCATCTTTTAAAATGTAAGAGAGCTAAAATACCTGCAATTTTAAACACACAAAAATAATTAAAATGTTGTTAAACTTTGCATTTCCGAAGCAACTGACAAATCCGGAACAAGAATAAGTACGGTTTTGGGTGGAATGCTGTGCAAGCAAATCAACTGCCTCCCTTTTGTTTTAAAGTGATTTTATCCCCTAGACTAAGAGCAATCCCTTGGGTCTTGCTCCTTATCCTGATGTACCCACTGAGCTTCCCGTCTGCTTGTTTCTCGACACTCAGATTTACCAATGCGTCCTCCCCGAACACACTTTTTGCATACAAGTTAGCTGCCAGGAATCCGCACTCACCGTCTAGCGCTGATCTGAAACATGAACCGGCCGGTTAAAGAAAGGAAGGACAAGAAAGAATACACTAATAACAATGCAAATTATCTATAAGGAGCTCACATCAGAGATTTACAACTTCATTTTCTACAGCAACTTTCTAAGAAATGGTTTGTTTGAGCCACAAGACCAACCAACATTATATAAGGTAGCCGTACTACAAATTGATCGTGATAGATTCTTTTAGTTGTTTCACAATAGTATCGCGCAATGTGCAGCAAGATATGCAGAAACCGAGAACCGATCGCCGATCGGTTTACTTTTTATATCCATATAACATTTCTAAATAAGTACTTACTGTGCTGTGAGACACTTCATGTTGATGGACTTGATAATATGGTTAAGGAATTCCTTCTCATCTTGAATAACTGTGTTAACAGCAACCTGAATTACAAAAAATTGAAACATCAACAGGTATGAAAACTGTTAGCTCAGTCCGAAGAGAAGCTTACAGATACAGGGAGTGAAATTTATTAACGGTAACCAGGTAATAAAATTAAAGGGTAACCAAACAGCAAATGAACGTGACCAGCTTATAAAATTGAGCTAATATATAACTGTTAGCAGACTAAACAAATCAAATTTGAAGCATACTAAGGCATCAATGTGGAGCTGGATATCTAATGAAAACAGGGAGCGCGAAAAAGCAAGTAGTTAATTCTTAAGATACCTTGTTTTCCCACTCAAATTCTACCCACATAGTTCTGAATGCAGTATCGGTGCAAACAGCAGGAGAGATATAGTCCATAATATCGATATGAATGTCATTAAGAACAACAACAGTTCTTTCGAACACGTTTGAAGTCTCATAAACGATATTGCCAAATATGACACCAGTCTCAGTTGAAGACACCTTGATGTTGGCCTTTATTTGCTTGCTAGATTCAGGAGCAAGTGTATAGTTTTGAGGACGCTCCACGAGTTTCAGATCACCCATGGTTGCCAACTCCAAGCATAGATTCTGAAGAGTTTCCTTGGTTCGATTGATAACCGTGACATCAAGAACAATATCGTAGTGATGGACAGTCACATATGCTTCAGCGTATACTGGGTCACTAAATCCAGTCAGCTGAAGAATGCGATTAAGCTTATTTGCATCATCTGCATCCTTGACAAACTCTCCAGTGGCACGTTTTAAATCATCTTGAACCTCGTCCTCCAATTCCAGCTGACTCATTCCCTGGAAGTTAGCAACTGAAACTTTCAGATACAAGCACATAAATAAATTCATGACAAAATCCAAGAAAGATCTGTATAACCAAAAGGGGAAAATGAGATAAAGCAGAGCATTCTATCAAAACAAGCATGCTAAAACAGAATACTAAAAAAAGGGCTTACAAGATCAACTATGAGCATGAGTAACTTGGCTCAAACAAAAAATGTTAACTTATGCGCATAAAATAATGACCATAGAAGGTTATCTCACCTTTCGACTTTTTAAATGGTAGAAGTCAATAAGGTCATCTGGCTGTGCATGAGAAACCTGAGCCTTTGCCTTCAATTCCTCGGTTTCTCTCAACTGTTTCTCTGAAAGCATTTTAACAAAACTCTGACGGCAAGACTGCAACCATATTTTCCTGATTTCATCACCAGTATCGCACAATAATCTCATACAAAGAACAATCCTCTCATATGAGTCATTATCAATTGGGTGTGGAAGAACATGAGACTGCCCCAGCTGCAGCATGGAGACCATGATCAGCAATGCCTGTGTGGTCGCTTTGTTAACTTCAACTTTGGATGACTGCACCTCTTTTAATCTCAAAACAAGTTTAGTCAGTGTGCAAGTGACAACTGCCCCGAGGAAAAAATCTCCAGTGAGGAGAAGAGATCTGAGATTTCCTGAAGCCAATGATCCCTGAACAACGGTCGGAGGGGAGAAAGCAGTCTCAGAGGCAGCACTCTGGGTTGCATAAGTACCGTCAGCCAGAACAGCAGGCCTCCTGGAGGAGGCGGTAATGGAGTTTGGTTGTGGAGTTTTCTTTGAAGCATCAGTAGCTTCTCCTTCCTCAGAAACAGAGTAGAAAGGTAGGTCTCCAAGACACTGCTTGATGGTTGCTATGGCACTCTCAACTTCAGACAGTGAAAGACAATACTCTCCAATAATCCAAAGGGCACAGGAGCAAACGCGTGCAGCTCGGATCTGATAGAATGTGTCCAAAAGCCTAGTTATAATGGAAACTCTAAGTTTAGGGTTGGTTTCAATTATTTCTCGAACGAAAATGACAACATCAAAAGCGGAAGCAACATTACTATCTCCCAAGAAATCCATAAGAAGATGCACAACCGTGCTTGCAACTTGTGGGAACTTGATTGCACAGGAGTGAATGGCTTGAATGAGCATTTGTCTATATTCTCCATTCTTCTCATGTTCTCCAGTTTGAGTCTTCACAACTTCCTTCTTCAACAAAAGAACAACCTCATTGATATTTCGGGGAGTTATTAACTCAAGTACGATATCGAGCGTCTTCCTCTGGATGTCAAGATTTGGACTAGAAAGTGCCCTAAGCACATCCATGATCAAATCAACCATAATATCTCTATGAGAGGATTTGAGCTCATTCAGCCGATCTAACACAATAAGCTTCACATTGTTGTCACTTTGGGAAAGAAGAAGCTGACAATAAGTGTTGGCTGCAGCCTTAATAGCAGTGGGAGCAGATGACAGAGAAACAAGGGTTCCAGCACACTCATAAATAACTGCAGTTGATTGAGCATTTAATAAAGATATAATAATTTTAATATACTTCGATTTCTCCCCATGGTTTGTTCTGCAAACCTTTCGAATAAGCTCCAGCACAACCATCTGAAGCAATTCACCCCATTCTGAAACCCTATCAACATGGGCCAAGAGGTAATTAATGGCTCGATCCTGTGCACAAGTAAATAGCATAAGAAATGCATTTCGCTTGGCAGATGAATCATGCTCCGTAGAAAGGGCCTTCTCAATCATTTCAGGTGCATCAACCAAGAGCTGATCACCATGAGGAAGCTTATATATAGACATGACAGCTAATATAGCATTCCTCCGAATAAATGGATGCCGGTGCTCGAGATTTTGCAAAACAGACGGGATTAGTGGCTCAATAATCTCTGTCTCGTTCAAGCGGCAGAGAAATCTCAAGGTCACACCACGTATATATTCATTTGGATGTATAAGATTGTTCCTCAAATTTTGGCATATCAAGATCATTTCAGGTAATACCTTCCCCCTTGCATCAGTTTTCTCAATTATCTCCAAGTATAAAAGCAAAAGTTTTTGCACAGTGTGATCCTCTGAAGGTAAAACATATCTGACAATGGTGATAAAAAGCTGGGGGAGTGTTTCGCCATTCAACAAAAGCATTATTGCTTTCTTCATGGCATCAATCTTTGCAGGAACATCATTTCCTTCAAGCGCTTCCTTAATCTCATTAGCAATTGCAGGCGATCCTTTGTCGAAGTGAATGAGAAGAGTGCATGATTTCTCCATTTTTTGCTAGTTTTCTGGAAAGAAAAAGAACAAAAAAAAATCAAATCGTCAAGAAAAAACAAAATACGAAATTATAAAAACAAAGACATAGTTTATACAAATCATTTGATGTCTGACAATAAGAACCATTTAGAACAAATATTAATCTTCTCTATGACTATATTCCTAAAAGATACCATCTCTCAGTTTCCTCCATATGCATACATAAGGACAAGGAGACTCCCTTCCTAAATGATTTGCATACAGATCTTGTGTATAACATTGCTCTTCAACTCTTCTAAACAATATGAAGAAAGTTGAAACGATTAATGCACAGTTAAAAGCTCAATCATAGATCCGTTTGTTTTCATCTTTCTAGTTCCAACATCAGTGCTGAATTGGCCAATTAAAATCCAAACATAACGGATTTAATAAACAGATTACACTATCACTACGAAAGCGCGGCGACAAAAAAAGTTAAATCAGATCCAAATCCACCGAGCAAATTCTCTTCGCAGCATATATTTATCACTATGTGTGAATCGTGCAAGCAATTTATCAAATCAAAGAGGAACATCATATCCAAAACGTAAATCCGAACATTCCAGCTTCGAAAACAAAATTAAGAATGCCTCCAAAACGAAAAACAGAGGCCGAGAAAAGTAGAAAGTAAATCTATAGATCGAGAAAACAGGAAAAATTGATAGAGAGAAATGTACCTCGAACAATCAGATCCGTCGAGAAGAGAGGCCGCTTTCTGTGATGCTGAAGCAGATTTATACTCTCTTTTTCTTCTCTTTTCTTCAAAATAACATCATTTGTATTGAGCGGTAACGAAGGAGAAGGAAACTCTCGGATCTAAAGATCTATTTTGAAAAAACACTGCAATTTCGATTTATATTTATCTTGTTGCACGGGACTTAACTACTGTGGGAGGAGGCCTTTTTGAGAAATAAAAACAAATTGAATAAATAAATATACAAATCAACGGGTTTTGATTAAAGTAGTAAACAACTTCGTATCAATTAAATAGTCTTGAATTTGAAATTTGTGTATATAAAAAGTTTCGCTAAAAAATTTACTCATAAAATGTATACGTCGCATGTTGATCTAAATTAGTTGGGGTAAAATCCTAAATAATTGTAAGTGCAAAAGAAATTGAATATACACATCTTAATTTAATGACCAATCACAATCTGTAATTATTTAATACACTGACGGCGGAAACTAAAAGTTTCTACCATCGTCTTAGTTTTAGGGTTTATGGACTTAGTTTAGGTTGTATGGTTTAGGGGTTTATATATATGAGTTTTTGAATTTAGGGATAGTGGTTGAAATTTACAATTTAAGATTATAATTTATGGTTTATAAATTAAAACCTAAATCGTCACCATATAACCCTAAAAACTAAACCATAACCTCTAAACCCTAAATTCTAACCATTATCCCTAAATTCTAGATCCATGTACCTAAACTATGCGCCCTAAATTAAGCCCCTAAACCCTAGATCTAAGGCGCTTGGGGAAATTTTTAGTTTTCACCGCCAGTGCATAGGATAATAATCTAAATTATTTATGAATTAAAGTAGGTTTAAAACTATTATAATATAAATTAAAATTTTATTTGAGTTTTTCAATGATTAGTTTTATCTAATAATGTATAAATTATATTACATTATTATAGTCTAGGTAATATTTTGTGTTTCTTTTAATACACAGAAAATAAACTACAAATTACAATTGAAAACGAACAAGTAAACAACACCATCACCATTCACCACAAATATTAGCATGAAGGAAAGAAAGCAAGCTCAAACGAGATGTTTAATCTCCATCAGCCAACATTCACTAGTTATTGTATATTACAATGGTTACTTATTTGTTTAAAATTATTAGAATTATACCATCTCTAGAATTACCAATTTTTGAATATTGGCACACTAGTTTTATTAAAAGAGGAGAAATCTAAAAGTACGATAAGAATTATTGTGTTTATATATATATATATGATCTTTTTATACTATATAAAATTTAAAAAATAGTACTTTTTTAGACTGTTAGACGAATGTACATAAATGATTGAGATTAACAATGAGAAATGAGATTTTCAAAGAAACATAAAAGAATAATCTCAATCATTCATTTACTCTCATCCAACGGTCCAAAATATATGTTTAATTAAATAATTTTACATGATGTAAGTGAATCTCTATGTATATATAAAAATTTGTTTGATTAAGGCTTCGTCCAACGTGAATTTTCAAACGATTGTTTGGGTAAGAATGCTCGTTTGAAGAGAAATTAGAAATTCTAGCTTTTTCAAAACGCTCATTAAGGACCTAATCAGACAGAAAAACATTTGTTTGAAGCGTTTTCTTTAATCGTTTGATGTTATTTCTTCGTTTGACAGCTAAATGCTCGTTGAAAAAGTTGTGTCGAATAACACAATTGGGCTGGCAGAGGAAAATTTAGATATTGGGCCATTCCTTTACAAAGTATTTATAGCACTCAAATTGAAACCTCACCATGGATCAAGATTCAGCCCATCCGCTGAATATATTGTTTAAGTTTATTTAAAGTTTATTCTCATAATTTAATTGTTAGTTTAGATTTATTATAATTTTTATTTTTATTAGGTATAAATCATGGTTTAGATTATCAATTGTTTTTAATTATAATTATTACTAATTATTTAAACTTTACACAAATGTGTTAGTTTAAAAGATTAGAGGCTCTGTTTAGGGGTTTAAATGTAGTCGTTTCAAATCTAGAGACTATTGATAGAATTTTAGATTTATGGTTAAGATTTAGAATTTATAGGTTAAAACTTAAATCTCTTAACCGTATTACCCTAAAATCTAGATCCTAAACATAAACAACTTCTAACTATGAACCCTCATTCTAAATTCATACACTAAAACTCATAAATTTCAAATCATAAACTAAAACTCTAAACCCTAAAATTAAGGTGTTTGTAGAAACAACTTTTATTATATATAATAATCTTTATATATATATATATATATATATATATATATATATATATACCATTCATCAATAAAATGAGAAAATTATGAAAAGTTTTAAAAAAAGACCCGTTAAGAAGAGGTTAAAAAAATGCGTGTACACAAACAATTACAAAAAATCGTAAAGATTTATGCATATGTACTGAAATTCTTACAAAAATAACAAGAAATTTGGTATATACATAAATGCTTACCAGTTTTATGTACATACCTAAATTCTTATAAAAATTGTAATCATATGTGTATATACCCTCAATTTCACCATTTTTGTAAGCATTTATGTATATGTATATAAATTCCTATAAAAATCATAAGCATTTGTGTATATATACTAAAATTCTTATCATTTATATAAAAATATACATATACATACATCTTTAAAAGTTTTGTAAAAAATTTGTTTACTCACAGTTTTAGCCGTATTTTAACGGTCTCTTTTTAGAATTTTCTGAAAATTTTGGATGCGCATGCTCCCACTAAAATGAGTCGTTTTTATTTTGAATGAAAAAATGAGCACCTTTTGTTGTTGGCAACTTCTAGTTTCTTACAAGGTGTAGGCTGATGTCCAGACGGCACGCCATTCCAGAATACAATTAATGGGTCAGTGGATTAAGCCAACCTGTGCATTATCTCCTCCCATCACTAATTTAATTACTTTAATTAATGGTCCATATATTGTCAACTCATTTCTCCGTCTTCTTATAATAAAAATATAATAAATAAAATATTTAACAAGTATTAAAAAACATATTGTTGTATTTATCGTGAATTTGAATATAGTTAAACTATTATTTTATTTTTATAAAATATTTTATTGAAATCTAAAAAATAAGAATAACATTTGTTTCTTGAAAATCAAACAGACCCTTAATTATTTTATTTTTAGTCGTTTTTACCTAATGTCCTTCGTCATCATTTTTTTCTTTTCAATTTTTAATCCAACTTATAAAAATCATCATCATTGAAACCATGGGTCATGCTCTTTAGTACTGCAAAAAAGAAAAAGCCACTAAACCTCTTAGGTCATTGTCTAATAGAATTAGTATTGAATATTATTAAATTGGTGGCAATCCATCTAATTAATTAATGTTTTCTAAGACTAAAAACGAAAAATTATTAGATACAACCGACTCATCATGTTATTTATGGTTTCATCTAATACAAATTTTCTCTCATTTTTTTCAAGATGAAAATTCACATATTTTTTACATGTAACTAAGGAGTGAATAGTTACTTGGAAGTTTCACCGAAATAGGTGAATAAATATTATTGAATGTACCATGGATGACGTGGTGAGCCGAGTCCATCTAATAATTTCTCCTATATAACATGTAATGTCAGTCTTAAACTCATACAAAATATATAATATAGACATCCTTAATAGAGATGAGCACAAGTCGAGTCAGGTTTTTGGCCCACCCGAACCCGACTCTAAAATAAATATCTTATACTCGCACCCGACCCGACCCGAAAAATAAATACATTAAACTCGACCGACACTACCCGACCTATAGAAAAAATTAATTTTTAGGGACCTAATTGTAAAAAAATAACTTTATGGGGACATAATCGTAAAAAAATTATAAAATTTAAGGACTAAATTATAAATAAAAAAATTCAATTCCAAGGACCTAATTATAAAAGATTTAAGGGAAATTATAAATAGAGAGTATTATTATAAATATCCCTAAAATATTTAAGGGAAATTATACAATTAGCCTCGGGTTGAGTCGGATATTTTTCACCCTAAAACTATACCCGACCGCGCCCTCAATAAAAACCCGACATGAACCCAATTTTTCATTAAAAAATCCGACCCGATCGAGCCGGGTTGGGTCGGTACCCGTTTCTATTTTTACCATCTAATAATTTCTCCTATCAATAATTCATTGATAATCAAACTTCCATCAATAGATAATTAGTTTGTTGAATAGTTGCACTTTCCTACAATCTCCACTAATTCAAGCTTTCTCGAGTATAAATGGTATGAAGTAGGAAAGCCGAAGCAAGTACAAAACTAAAAGATGTTGGCCCCATCATTGCCCATTAGGACACATTTCTATCTACTTTCGCCATTCCAGTAAGGTTTGATTTGCAATAAAACTACTTCTGGTTACTGCTAGTAGTCCTATTATTATTATTATTATTATTATTATTATATCTTTGTTTCGTACACGTTTTTCCTTCTCTTTCGTTCTGTCTCACTATTTGCTGTTGGCTTTGCTGCCTTTAAACATCCTTTTTCTTTCCTGTTCTGGGTTCATCCATTCTTCTTTCAACACACTTTTTCTCTCTTTCTCTGAATATTCAAAGGATCAAAAGGAGACGACGGGGAATCAAAGAGGTAGTTGAAACACCATGATTGCATTCCTTTCTTTCTAATTTTATGTTTCTGGAAATGGTTCGTTTTTGCAAACTTTTTATATACTTGGTTTAGTTCTTGTTATTGGGATGGCTAAAGAGGCAAATTCTTAATTATTACTGTAAGGGGTTTGAGGCGTTTTTCTTCCCACCTGTTTCCTCTTTTCTGTCCTAAACAGGGTTTTAAATCGCTATCGCGGTTGCAGCATTATATCGCGGTTTCGGTCGAAAGCGGCTGAATTGCCGCGATGCGCAACCGCTATATCGCTGACGATATCGCGGTCGCGGTCCGCTTTTTAAATCCCTGGTCCTAAAAGTTATGTCATGTTGGAGGGTTTGTTTTGATGTATTTCATTTTCCAGATATAAAGGACGCCTGTTGGCTGTTGCCTAGATGGATGAGCGTGCTGGTAAACGAGCTGTTGTACATGGCAAGGGAACAGGTCTTGTTTTGAAGGATCGTGTTAACAGCGGCGAACGAAATGCTCGGTTTTGCAATCGAATTGGATGCAGCGGCAGGCTGAACTCCATGAATGGTATAACAAATGGAAAGGCCAAATCTTCATCAATTGGAAGTTCCTCTGGAGTGTACCCTGCCGTTAGGAAATCGTCTACAAGGAAAAGGGTATCATCTCAGCTGGAAACTAGCAGTGTTCTGGATGTGCCACAAGTGTTGCGGCGAACACCGCAGCCTGAATCTGGAGATGCCGAGTCCAGGGAAGTGCGAAGGTCTAGTGTGGCATCGAATGCAAGACCGAGCAGAAATGTGATTCAGAGATCTCCAATTGCTTCCCTGGGCCTTGTAACTAGTACTAACACAAGCAGGCACGGTTTGAGAAATCTGAGATGTAACTCTATTTCCGGTGTCGGCTCGTCTGGTGGTTCGTCATCGAATTTAAATGTCAGGAGGAGGGAAGACGCTGTTAAGAAGAGAAACTCTGATGGAGAGGGCAGTTCCTCCTGCAGGGGAAAGAAATCGAGTGAGTCGACTTTGAAGGGACGGAACAACAGTTCTAGTCACAATGTTTATGTTTCTGCTGATTCAAGGCAAGCAGGAACTCGGAGAGATAGCGGTGTTGCTTCTTCAGTTCGGACTAGGGGATCAAACAGTACTTATGGTAGAGGGAGATCCCCTAACCAAGCAAATGGAAATATGTTAACTTTGAACGAGTGCCACGCAATCATGCCGGAAGAGCCTCAATCTGATATGCCTATCAATGTGAATGAGCCTGTTCCCGAAGAAATCGCCTCAACTCATACTAGTTCTTACAGTCAACTAGATAATATAAGTGAGAGTTTACTCAGTATTATGCCATCTGGTCCTTCAGAAGTTGACAGTAACCACACTTCAGGAAACTGGGATAGCTTCCGGCAATACAATATGGATAACCTTGCAGAGGTATATTTGAATCTGCATCGTCTTATGGACATAGTTATATCTTTGTCTTTTATATTCCTTCTTTCTATGGAACTCGAGGAAGGGACCGTGTGCGGTTGAACCATCTGGTGTTAGAGAATATTTTCCAGAGAGGCAAAAATGAAACATTAGTAGTTTGCTTTATAGTAGTGTTGAAGTACTGAAGCTTCAGCTATCACTATTCTTCTTTTTTATGCAGGTATTATTAGCACTTGAGAGGATCGAACAAGATGAGGAGTTGACATACGAGGTAACTAGTTTCGAAGTGTCTCTTTCGGCCTGATGGATTATCTGTTTGTTGATTCGGGTTCTGTGTTGCAGCAATTACTTGTTCTAGAGACCAGCTTGCTCCTTGATGGCCTAAACTTTTACGACCAGCATAGAGAAATGAGGCTGGATATAGATAACATGTCATACGAGGTTCGGTTTTTGTTTCACTATGACCCTTTAAAGTTTTCGGTTTATTTTTACTTCTCCGGTCTGTTTTGTTAAAGATGAAACAGTGGAATTAGCTCAGCTTGATATCATGACAGGAATTACTAGACCTAGAAGAAAAGATTGGTAATGTGAGCACCGTGCTATCAGAAGAAGCATTGTCGAAATGCCTCACGAAAAGCATTTACGAGGATGATAGCCTGAGCTGCTATGGTGAAAAGGATGATACCAAATGTAGTATATGCCAGGTCCTTCCCTGTATAACTTTCCATTCTTTCTATCAATGCAAACTTTATGCTATTTAATGTTGCTCTGTTCATCTCAGGACTGGTTCGAGCTCAAGTTAATAGAATTCATGGACTCTTTGTTTTGCAGGAAGAATATGTAAATGGAGATGAAGTAGGGAAGTTGCGGTGTGAGCATAGGTATCACGCGGCGTGCGTGCTGCACTGGCTGCAGGTAAAGAATTGGTGCCCTATTTGTAAAGGCTCACCTCAAAACTGAGTTGAATCAAGTGGATGCATGTTTCTTTTCTTTAATTATGTAAATATGAAATCCTTTTCATGTCAATCAAGTAAGGAACTCATTCAACCATAAAAGAAATGTGAATAAAAATAAATAAAAGTTACTTACTGCCGTTCTTTGCGCACGATCAGTTTGTTTCTCGTCGTGGTAAAGAGCAGTTTGGTAGCTGGATGTACTCCTTCTTCATCCCTTTATCACTTGATTGCTTAATTCACAAGTTCCATAGTCTCAATTGCAGCTAGTCAGCCTGACAAGGATTAGTCTCAAGTTTTCTTTCCGAACATTCGATTCGGTAATATATACTATAACAAAAGGAAAGGAAAGGTTGTGCACTCCTGCAATGCAACAATGCAATGTGAACATATATCTGTCACTAAAAAAGTGATCCATACAAGGAAAGAAAGACAGAATTGTAGGTGTAGAACCACCCGAAAAACCGGGACTTGCGGAAATGGAGAAGATTAATAAGCAAGGTTAGGCAAGCAGATTAGGCTATGAGTTGAACGTACTTTCATAACCTAAACCCAGAATACTAACCATATTACAAATTCCTTTTCATTATTTTTGTCTCTCATAACTTTGGCCATAGGCCTTGTTCGTCGTCGATATTTTCTTTGGAGAGAGGGAGGAACAGGAACACAAGATCATTGTTGGCCGTGTGCTGCTTTCCGGCTTTAGCTTTAAACCGTATAATGCTGCTGAATCGTATCGATATCAAGTCCCTTCAGCTTCACAACTGATTCGACATGCCCCTTCAGTGTATTCAGCTCCCTCAGCCTACAACACAAGTTATATATATTAAGATCATAATCACACAAAGGATATTTTGTGCATATATAACATGCATTCTCAAGTTTTTTCTTGCACGAAAATTAGTTCTACTCACCTTGCAACCTCAGCCCTGCGCTTGGCCTGCTCGGCAATCTCTGAAAGTTCCCTGTAACTGCTCCGTTCATTGAACACGTTCGAGGTTTCGGGTGGTTGAAGACCATGCAGAGTTCTCTGAGCAGCTGCCCATTGCGCTTCTCTTTCCTCTTTTCCGTAATCTTTCTTCGTAGTGAAGGCAGTCTTTAAAAGGAACAGAGAAGGATAAGTACAAATGAATAACAGAAATGGAGAGATCCATTGAAACTCATGACGATTCGTACCTTGTTCTCCAACAGATTGTCCCAGGCCTTTCCACTAAGAACGTAACGGATTGCGAATTTTATAAGATCGAGTGGAATATAAGTCACCACACTGTAAATCCAGATTACACCAGCCCACCCCCAACCCATGCCTTGTATCTTTGCGAAACCCCAATTCGCATAGACAGCTATCAGAGTCGCCACCTGCCAAATACAAGTGGCTAAGCTTCATTATGTGCTAACAGGAATGAAAACCTATGAAGCAGAACTTGTGAAATTCACTGCAACAAAAGCATCTACTTCTATTTAGTTGTACTAAGAATGGTATATCTAGTTGCTTTACAGAAAATGTTCTTATAGAGAGAAAAACAGACTTTTGAACGGATGATATATCTCAAATGATGAGTTAAATGTTCTTACCAGCTGAGCAGCAATAAATGCACCGAGTAATAGAAGTCCAGGACGTTCAACATAGGACCAGCTGCGAGACCGTGTGACAAAAATGAGGGCCTGACTCACAATACTAACTTGAAGGTATAAAGCTGCCATCATTTGCTCAGGACGATCCCTCAGTGACCTAACGTTAAACTTGTCCTGAATTATAAGAAAGGAAACTCAGCAAAATCAAAAGAAAATCGCACCAAAATAAGGCATAAGTTAGATGAAAGGCGAAAGCTGAACTTACAGAGAAGAAATCGGTGTCTTTCATCGCCCAAAAGAATAACACTGTCATTAGTGCTAAGTAACCTCCGAGCACAATGCCGGTAGAGAAAATCTCTTTGAGTTTCCAGCTGTCAGGCATCGGAGATGGCTTAACTCTGTCCTTGGAAATTGTCATGATTGTACCTGTAGATATGTGTGATGATGAAATAAATCAGATGCAAGACAATGGTAGGTTTCCTGGTGGCTTTTACATAGACATATTATAGTTCAAGTAACATTCAGATAAAGCTCCTCTCACCATCATTTAGAATGGCAATGATTAAAACCATGAAAGGCGCAAAGTCGAACTTCCATATCAAGGCTATAAACATGAAGCCAAACTGCCAAAATGAACATGGATAAGCTAATACATTTGTAAAATTATTATTGTTCAAGTCTCAGTAGGTGAATATATACTTACCACAATACGAATGGTAATTGAAACAGCATAGATCTATAAAAGTTGAAAAGAACAAGAGATAAAGTTAGAAACACTTGCTCTGTGGAGTAAAGGACTGTAAAATGCCAACAAAAGTAAGCTTCGATATGACTTACAGTGTAGTTCTTCATCCTTTGGAAAATAGCTCTGCTGGTCAGCACTGCACTGATAATAACACTTAGCCCAGGTTCAGTAAGCACGATGTCTGAAGCACTTCGAGCGGCATCTGTGGCATCAGCAACAGCAATTCCAATGTCTGCCTTCTTTAAAGCGGGAGCATCGTTGACACCATCTCCTGTCATGCCACAAATATGTTTTCTCTCCTGTAGCCTTTTAACAATTTCATATTTGTGTTCTGTCATTGACGTGAAAACAAACTGTTAGGGGGGGAACTTAGGAAGGGACCTTATGGAAAATAAAACAATGACATTATCAAGAACGACTTAAGATTATCAAATGTTCCTGGAAATCAATAAGTGATGTGCAAACAAGCGGTAAGTATAGCATGCGACTCTTTTCTTCAAAAACCAAAAAGAAGATGCTCAACCATGTTCTTACCAAAACATACAATTTATTAATTTCCATTTTCCAGGATATCACATATTTAGGTAGACATTTTATAGTTAAACTCACCAGGAAATACTCCTGCAAATCCATCAGCCTTCTCAATCAATTCGTCTACAGGGAGAGAAGCAACGGAAGCATCCTTGTCTTGACCCAACAAGGAAGATGAAGGGTACATGTTGGTTCCCATTCCAAGCCTCCTGCCAGTTTCTTTGGCAATGGCAAGCTGATCCCCTGGTATGATAGAAAAATATACAAAATTTACATCTTTAAATTATAGACAATGTACAATATTAAAATAACATTTAAACAACTCTTACCAGTAATCATCTTAACATTCACACCAAGGTTTAGAGCTCTTCTGATGGTTTCAGCACTATCATGCCTAGGAGGATCAAAAAGTGGCAACAAACCAATAAGCTGCCAAGGTGCCCCAGGACTGTCCTTTGTTTTTTCAGGTACTTGCTGTAGAAATGGAAGCTAAACAATATGACTACACCAATTAACTTATCTAATTAACATGAATCATTCAAAAGTTTGTTTTTCTGACCTGTCTTGCAACAGCTAAAGATCGAAGCCCACGTTCAGCAAATTTATCAATAACCGAATGAACCTTTCTCCTGACATCTTCTTTGCAATTACAAAGATTTAAGATCTATTTCCAAAATCAATGAAAGCATATAAGTTAGAAGTTGTCTACCTAAAACTTCAAATTTTGATATTCCAAAATGGTAGAAAAGTATTATTACCTGTTCTGGAGCACCTTTGCTAGCACGATGCCAGTTTCCATCAGAATCAATGTAGGTTAGAGCAGTTCTCTTGTCTACAGGGTTGAATGGTAGGAAATGGATCTCGCGGATACCAGCTCGTGCCTGGCCAATCAGTATAAAAAAATGAAACAGAATTCTAGGACCTAATGGTAACAATGGAAGAAGAAAGACTTTGAAAAAAAAATAATACCTCCTTTGGGTCAGCAAGCATTCCTACAATTGCGGCATCAATAGCATCCTGATTTTCAGTCCTTGAAGCCCTTGCTGCATAGAGTAAAACCTGCTCTTTTTCGACTCCCTTTGTGAACACTTCAATTAGAGTTCTATCAACTGTAAGTTTGTTTAGAGTCAGAGTCCCGGTCTTATCACTGCAGAGAACATCCATGCCTGCCATTTCCTCAATGGCGGTCATTCTCTTTGTAATAGCCCCTTGCTGAGAAAGCCTATGGGAACCAATAGCCATGGTGACAGACAACACAGTTGGCATAGCAATTGGGATTCCACCAATCAAGAGAACCAGTAAATTGTCAATTCCATCCCTATACTTGCGGTGCTGTATTGGGTACATGACTATGATCTCAATGATTATTCCAACAGCAATTGAGCAAATGCAAAAATTACCAATGGCAGTAAGCACTTGCTGGAAATGCCCAACTTGATTGGTGCTGTCCACTAGGTGGGCCGCTTTACCAAAGAAGGTGTGAACACCAGTTGCAATAACAACAGCTTCTATTTCACCCTGTTTGCAGGTTGATCCAGAGAACACTTCATCTGATGGATTCTTCGTGACAGGAAGAGACTCCCCAGTGAGAGCAGACTGGTCAATCTTCAAAGGATCACCTTCGAGAAGGCGAGCATCAGCTGGAACTATGTCTCCGAGTTTAATAGTGATAATATCCCCAGGAACCAGAATTGATGCTTCTTGCTCACTCCATCGGCCATCTCTAAGAACCTACATTATGGTACAAGAACAACAAGCTGAAATCATGATTAAATAAGACATAAATATAATTCTCAACAAACCATTGAGTGTCTGGATCTTGATTTCCACCTTAGTTTTAGGAGCAAGATTAGCCATGAGAGCAGCTGCAGCGTTACCAGCATTATTTTCTTCTATAAAACTGATGGTGGAGTTGATCACCAACAAGACAATGATACCAACGAAGTCTTGCCAGTCCGGAGGTCTTCCATCACCATTTGCCAAGGCAATAGCCATTATAGCAGCAGCTTCCATGACCCAGGACAAAGGGTTCCACATAAAACCCAAGAACTTGAGAAATTTGCTTTCCTGTTGGCACCATATTATATACCAGATTATACAACTGAATACAAGCTGGAAATTTAGAAACATGTAAGTAAGAGGTTATGATAATGTATAGACCTTTTTCTCTTCTAGTTTGTTTGGTCCAAAAACTTGAAGGCGTTGAGTGCCTTCGTCGGAAGTCAAACCTGCTCTTGTACATTTCAGTTGCTCGAAAACTTCCTCGATAGGAATCCGTTCCTATAAGCAATTATCACTTCCTTAGCCAACTTAACTATCAGTTCATCAATCAACAGTGCACCTAAGTAGAATGATTGTTTTGTCTCTCTGTGTGTATGTTTATGCACCTAAGTAGAAACCAAGTGTTGCATAACAAAGAACATATATGGCCAGGCAAGTGATAGAATATAAAAGTTCTAACCCGCTGATGAAAATTTTATTGGTATGAAAGCTTAGAGTAGAAGCTAAAATTATATAACAAACCACACCACTTGATATCAGCCTCATAGTCAAAACAAATCAAATGCTTGCATTGCAGAACGTGAACGGGGCAAATAGAACCTGCCCCTTTCTCATGATATGATGATATCTGTAATTCTGTATGTGACCCATGATGACATAAACGTAGACATAGTGTGCCCAAAGCTAAAGAAAAAAATGGAAAAGTAAAGCCTAAATTCTTCAACTTCAAAGTCCCCAAAATCCATAAGCCTAAAAGCAAATACGTGGAATTTGTTTTATATTATGGTAAGATTATTATATATATTTATGTGCAAAAATAATTCAATTTTCATTATCATTAATCAATTAATTCTAATCGGATTAGTAAAGATCTATCATAGGATGAATTTATCCATTCAATTTTTTCAATCAACCGGTAATTGGTGAACCGGATGGTTATTTTAATAAATAATAATCTTTTAAGACATAGTTTTCACAAACAAATTATTTTAAAGGGTATTAGATTAAAATAAAATGAACTTATTATTATAATATTTATTTAAAAATTAATTTGTCACTTTTTCTTCATTAATTTTTGACGCCGCCAGTAAAAATGTTAAGAACTGCAGAATATATTTGAGAGTTGATAATAAACAAGATTCGAATTTAAACTTTAAGACGACAAAAAATTTCACACACGGTGTAGGTTGTGCTTGTGCTGCACAATAAGGCATATCGACTACTTCTTTCACATGATCATCTCATTCAATAATTATCAAAACGCAAAAAGAAACTCAGATAATAGAAGTAAAAATAAATATAACAATTTTCTTTTTTTTTAAATCCTAATAAAATCATTTTCTTAAAAGTCCTATAAGTAAAGGAACTTCTGTTTACTTCTCCATAACAAAATTAACGTTGAAAAACAAAAGCAAGATTTGTGGCGAAAACTAGTGACTCCTACACTTATCACAAGATGTTAGCTCAAACCAAACCTCTTAGTTATTTGGAAAAAAATGAAAGAATACAGAGAGTAAAAAGAATGTGATCAAAGCACATGGTTGGTGGATAAGGAGAAAATCGGTAGTCGCTCTTACTAGAAACAGATATCGTATCAATTAAAGAAAATAAAATGGAGATACTACTAGTATTAAGCTCAAGTAACCGCAAATCGCCACCTAATTTGTTTGGAATGCAAGAAAACGCTAGGAAATTAAAGAAACATAGAGCTTACATCTCAGAAAATTATTTCCCGCTTATTTTGGCTTAAATTCATCCAAAACAGATCGAAACCTCCACTGTTTTAGCGAGCCAGGAAATTAGAACTTAAGATGCACAATCGTTTCATAAAATTCCAGAACAGAGAACGGCACAACAGATATCATACATAATCGCGCCTTTTTCGTGATTTAAAAAAGGAAATCGAACACTTCTCAGAAAAGAAAAAACAAACAACTCGATTCCACTTGCATGTATCAAATTAATACGATTGATGTAAAGGAATGAAAGAAGAGTACCAGATCGACGGACTCGTTTTTGATCTCTTCGAGGCTTATGCCGCCCGGCATCTTCCAACCTCAGTCGTGTGGTGATTAGCCGGAGAAGGAACTTTCAGCTATTAGAGCATACCACGCTATACGCTTAAATACTCGTATACTCGGAGCAGGGAAAAGAAGGGCGCTGATTACCAATGCTGAGAAGCAGCACTAATAGAGGAAGTGTTGGAATTGAGTCTCTGTTCCAGTGTTTGGGTGTTTATATATATATACACGTGAAATGGCGGAGAAGGAAGGAGCCGTTAATCGCTGCCCTCCATTTGTAGTACCAAAAAGTGTAGCCACCGTGGGACCCGCTTTGATCCGCCCACGCGCTGCTTCTTTCGGTTCACTTCACACAATAGTCTATCCCATCCGGCATCCGCGATGCGATAGGATGATCAAAATTCGATTCAATTGGAAAATTATTATTTTTATTTTAAAATTAATTTAATTAAATAATCTGATTTTTTTTAGTTATGTTCAACTTGAGCAAACAAAAAAATGTTTATGACATTGGAACAATTACTGTGGGGTATATTTTTATTTTTAAGTGTGTAAAAATTATAACTTATAGGCCAATATAATTTATCTAAAATAGAAAAGGTTAATAAAAAATATACATAAAATTATTAAGTAATTTGTATATTGCATGGATATATAAATTAATAATACAAATATAAATGATCTTTATATTAGTGATCAAGTGCAATCATATGCATAGGCAGAGATGGACCGAGGAGATAAGGAGCGGTCGCCCCTAAAAATCTAAAATTTGTATATAATTTTAAAAAATTATATTAAAAATATATTTTTATTTTCTAAAATTTTATAAATTTATCTCTTAAAATTTTATAGGTTCGCTCGGCATATGATTCAAAGGGAAAAAAGGTGTCATCATAAACATGCTGTACTATGTGGAAAAGAAAACAGAATCAGTGCGGGAATATGAAAACTTTTTCAAGGGTACTGTGTTAGTTAAGTTATTAAATAACGAATTATTATTATTATTATTATTATACCTAAAAGAGAGGGAAGTGAACTTTATTACTAATGAGTTTTGAATCCACAATTTAAGGAATAGCTAAGAGTGTCAACCGAAAACTTTAACTATTTACTTTAAACTCTAGAAATTGTTGGCCGTTATTATTAATTATTTGAATAAAAAAATTTATATTCGATGATATTAAAAATTATGGTTACGATCAAAGTTAAATTGAGTTGGTTTTTGTAAAATAAAAAGTTTTCTTAATATTTTTTTAACTCGATATGATCAAAGTTTTCGGTGATAGCGACAGTATTGTTTAGGCATTGAAATATGAAATATTTGTTTCCTCATCAAATATTTCTCAATCAAACTTTGAAAAAAGTCATGTAATCGAACAAAAATAAAGAGTAAAGTTGTGCTTTTGTCCCTTTCTATCATAATCTTCCGATAGTGATTGAATCTTCATTTACTTTCTGTTCTGCGATAAAAAAATAAATAAAAAAATGCTTAATTTTATTTTTATATGTTACTTAATCAATCTAGGGCAAGATTAAAACATAAGAGTAGTATGCAATTAGATGAAAGTACAGTTCTCCTCCTCCGTACATCGTTTTTTTTTTAAAATTATTCCACTCCCTTCTCTTGTAACTGAATACTTGTATTATACCTACAAGTTGGGATTTTGGACCACTCATCTCAAGTACTTTCTTTTTTATATAAAGGAGATATAAATACAGATTTAAGATATGATTAGGGATGGCCTTTTGACCCATATTTAATGGGTTTTGACTCAAATCGATTTTATAGGGTCAGTTTTTTAAAAAAAAATCGGGTTCGGGTTTGATTTTTTAAGATGAGGCCGGGTTGGGTTGAGTTGGAGTTTAAGGTCAAAAATACCCTACTCTACCCAACCCGGGATAATTGTTTGATTTTATTATAAATAGTTAGATATAATTACTACAATGTCCCTCTTAATATATATATATATATATATTTCAATTATCTCCATATTTTGTTTAATAAAATTATAAAAGTGGAATAATTATTATAACGCTCCTTCTCTATTTGTATTTTTACAATTAGCTCCTTATCTTATTGAATAATAATGAAAATTGGTATTTTTTTTATTTGTGTCAGGTCGAGTCGGGTTGGATTCAGGTTTTTACTCTAGAATTCGGGTTAAATTTTTTGGTAACTGTGTCATAGAAATAAAATGTTAAATTTTTACATTTTATTTGTAACTGTGTGCACCTATGTATAATGTACAATGGTAAGTATGCCACAAAAATAAGTGAACATTTAAAGTGTCATAGAAATAAAATGTAGATATCAAAAGTTGTTTTTATAATTTGATGACGGGCATTGTTATAAATACTTAAAAGTGTATTTAATGGAGTAATCAAGGTAATGGTCCCCCAAGAAATAAGTTAATTTATTTCTCTCATACTCGTCAGAGAGTTTTACGTTAAGAAAAACATATCATCTTGGAAAGATTAATACTAAGATTTTAGATTTTAATATCAAGATTCAAGTATTTTAATGTTTCAATTAATTTAAGTATGCTTTCGCATATAATATTATATTCTTAATGGTTTGTCATGAATTAAATTTCTTATCTATTACGTTTAAGGTTCTAACACCAATCACATCTCTATTAACAACACTATAAATTAGGTCAGGAATTCATACAATATTAACAAAAAAATCTATAAAAGTATTAAGCTTAATCATATTATCAATTACCCTATAAGTTTCTCAACATATTTCTTAGTTTTTAGATATAAGCTAAAACACTTGTCTAAATCTTCCTCAACACAACACCCTTTCAAACTTCATCATTTCATAATTATTTCCAATCAAAGTATCCAAACTTTATATTTTAAATTGAATTAACCATTTATTTTGGTTAGTAAAATAGTAGTTTTGTTTAATTTTTTGGATTAAAATTCTCCGAAAACTACGAGAATCCGCGCGAAAAGAGTTTGAGGACGAAAAATTCCTAAAATATTTAATGAAAATTTTCTAAAATCGTAACCACAAATATTAAAGTAGAATGAAAAATGTAAAACCGTTCTCACCCCACCTCACCTGATTTCCACCCTAATCGGGCGGCAGAGCCATATTACAAGCAATGTGGTGTTCAATCCAATAACTGTTGGGCACATATTCTCCCACTCACAAGCCTCCACTAATGTTGGGTACAAAACACCTTTTGTCATTGTAACACCAGAAAATGGTCCAGAATTTTTGTTCCACGGGGTCCACCAACTTGTTTAAGTATTCTTTACGAGACCCTTCGACCCATTTGAGCCACTGAATGAAAGAAATTCATCGTACGTAAAGAAACCAACAAATTTTTATTATGATGCAGAGCGGGAGATAGAGAATATATACACGGCGGGGATGAATAGTTTCTGAAAATGTAGCAACATCCAGCCTCCAAATATATTATGACCACAGCTTTTAACGACCTTTTTTTTCGCGCTGATAAACTTCGGGGGGGAAATTGTTATTATTATTATCAAATTGATAATGACGAAAATCACGCAATCGAAACAAATTATTAGGATTTATGTAAAAATCTAAATCGAAACAAATGACCGACAAAGGATGAGAGAATATCACTATGTCGAAGAGAAGATATTACAATTGATGATTAAACCATTAATTCTTAGTATCTAAAGGATTGAAGTAGAGTTCTTCACGAATTTAAATAATTATGTTCCTGAGGGGGTGGTCCGAGCAGACCCCATTTTTACCACTATTTATTTAAAAATATTCAGGTAAGTCCATAATATAATTTAAGTCATAACTTTAACAGGAATTATCGATTTTTATTGAATCAAGTAGTTAGAAGTATGGCATTTTAATTTTTAAAATTTTATAAATTTATTGTCATAACATAAAATATTACGTTCATCCCTAATCGAATTGGTTAGAGCATATTTAGTGATTCTTATCGCTTCCCCGTGCCCAATGCCACTAACAAAAAGAGCTCTAATGTTAAAATGAGGGTTCCATTGAATAAGGACACGGCACAAATTTTGAGAGGATGGACCCCTTACTTTATCCAAGGACGTAGCTACGAGATTCGCTAGGGCTTCTATCCCTTTGTATTGTTTTTAAAATTTGTATATGAAAAAGTGTTAAAAGTATCATTTTTCTTTTTAAAAATTATAATTTTTTATTTAATATATAATTTCTGGTTTTATACATCCCAATGTTGAACTCTTCGAATTAATTATTTGATTTTGACCCCTTTATGATGGTGTTTTGTAGTATATTTTCTCTGAAATTTTTTCAAAATAAATATTTTTATAACTTGAATATATTTAACCTTATCTGATAACTCGTTTCACTAATCATATATGAATTAAGGGTTAAGATTTACTTATATAGTGTAAAACCTTTTAAGTTTTACACGTTTTTTATCGTTAGATGAGAAAAATCGATGTCTAAGATTAATTCCTTACTTTTTTTTTGGTTTCAAGTGATAATCTTTATATATGCCACATATGAAGAAATATGTATGCATATCTTATATGATTAGAGAAATACGTTTAAACTGGAATCAAATTGTACTATAACATGATAAATAATTATAACTAAATTTGTATAGGAACTCGAAAACTCGACTCGAAACGAAAAAATTTTAAATAAAATTTGAGTTGTAAAATATGACGTGCCAACTCGAATAACTCAATTTTTTTTAACTCAACTCGATCAAACGCTCACCCGCAAAATTAAACTACATTTCCATGACATGCATTATATATACAGTTTTATAATGTGATAACGACCGGCAACGGCTTTCAAATGAACGGAGCAGCAAATGCAACACGCACGAACATGATGATGGACCCTTTTCTCTTTTTTCATGGGAAGCCAGCCTAAGTGCAATATCACATGTGTTAGCATGCATGGATGGACCGATGAGCGTTGAAGATAGCGTTCGTCGTATCATCTAAAAATTTTAAAATCTCATATAATTTACATATTTTTTTGTATTTTCTATTAATGATCCAAGTTTACACCTCCTAATATTTTAAATTTTCGTACTCTTAAATCTATAATATAGTATTTTAACGATTCACTCTCTTTAACATAAAATTTTATGTACGTCCCTGTTAAGATAGCTTTTTCTTGCCAAAGAAGACGACGATTTTCCTATGCGAAATGCAAATCCCTTTCCGTCGGCCTTGTCGTCGTAGATAGGATTCTAAATTCTAATACATGGCGGAGACCGAAGAGTTGAGTGGGGGTAACTCGGACGGAATCTATAGCTGGCTGGCTGGCTTAATACACTCCACTGGATCTGAACTAAAGATTAAAACACAAAAGGTAAGCCATATCATATCATTCCCACTTTTTATATTTAGTGGAACCTGTCATCCAATCAATATTATATTCCCCTCTTAATTTCCCTTTTTTTTCTGTCCATAAATCATTTTGAATTTGATCATTTCAAAAACCAACTGTTTCGGATTCAAATGCACTCGATCCATGTCATTAACTTACCACTACACCAGACTTGTTCTATGGCGGCGCTATTTGTGGCGTTTTTGATACAAACGCCGCCACCATTTTACTTATAACGGCGTTTTTAAACAAACGCCACAAAACAACAACATTAACGGCGTTTTTACGACAAACGCCGCCATAGGGTGACATATAGTGGCGTTTTCTTCAATAAACGCCGCAATATGTTCATATCAGTGGCGTTTTCTATCGTAAACGCCGCAATAGGTGTCGGGCTAGTAGCGTTTGATAAACCAAACGCCGCAAAATGTTCATGTTAGTGGCGTTTCTATTAATAAACGCCGCAATAGTCTAGATTTAGTGGCGTTTATTAATAGAAACGCCGCCATATATTTCTTAAACCCTAACTACAACATTTATTCTCGGTCGCGTAACAGATATATTCATGGATAAACAATTAATGAAATTAAAGGTTCAATATAAGAATTTGTATTTTTAGTCGCGTATGTAATCACGGATAAACAATTATTTCTATTTCCGGTCGCATAACGGATGTAATCACGACCATTGTAAGTATTGCGATCGTGAATTTTGCAAAAAACAAAAGTACCATAATTTTGGCCTGACACTATATAATGTTGGTAATGCTTAAGGTGAGAGAACCAAAGGCAAAAGCTTATATCCCACATGGGTTGACAAAAAGACTTATGAAGGGTATTTATACCCAAGTTTCTCCCCTCCCTTGTTGAGTAGGAAAGAATAAGGGACATCCTCGCGCGCCGCCGCCGTCCGGCCGGCTCGGGTAAGGGTAAAACGTGTCTACGACACGTGTGCGAATATTATTTTTTTGGACAAAAATAATTTTTATCCCTTGCTGGCGTTTCTAATGGAAAACGCCGCAGAATGTCTACCTTTGCTGGCGTTTGTATTGGAAAACGCCGCAGAATGTCTACCTTTGCTGGCGTTTGTATTGGAAAACGCCGCAGAATGTCTACCTTTTCTGGCGTTTGTATTGGAAAACGCCGCAAAAGGACTACCCTTGCTGGCGTTTCTAATGGAAAACGCCGCAAAATGTCTACCCTTGCTGGCGTTTGTAATGAAAAACGCCGCTAGGTTAAAAATATATCCCCAAATCTCAATCTCAGACAAACCTATCGTGAAAACTAAAAAAACCCAAATCGCTCTGCCCTAGCCCCTCCTGCTCTTCGTTCCAGCCTGGTCCCCCCTCGCCGTCGGCCGTCCCTCCTCGCCGCCGACCGTCCCTCCTCGCCGTCGACAGTCCCTCCTCTCGCTCAGCCTTCTCTGCCGTGCAGGTTTGTAATTTTTCTTCCCTGCTGTGCATGACCATCAAAGATCGATGTAAGCTATATAGTTTTAATTTCTGGTTTAAGGTTTTGTTAGAGCAAATAAAAACTCTTTCAATGCTCACATTTTCTTTTGACTCCCTCAACTCAATTGGTGATCTCTTGTTTAGAACTATGTTCTTTGCTCTATATATTTCTGTCTTGTTTACAATCTTTTCTTAATTGTTAAAAGTCCTTCGCCAATTGATGAGCAGACAGAATGTAAAGTTGGCCTTAAATTTGATTCAAGTACAGAATTCAATGGATGGTATCTATTGTTCTATACCTCTAATTTTGGTAGACTGACACTTGACATTGCTTGCTTCTTAGTCCAAATGGTTAATGAACTGATATATGAGATTGAGAATGTTTGTTGTGTTTACAAGTTAAGGGTTTGTTCAAGGATCGAACGCGAAACTGATGTCGACCGAAGACTTGAAACTGATCTATATTTAAAAGTAGAAAAAATATGAGAAAAGGTGGTTTTAATTCACCTAGGTTAGGAATAACATCAGGTAGTTTGTTGCTCTAGAGTATGAAAGTCATGGAATGCAAGTGCCATTGTGTGTGTGAATATAATGTTTGAAGAAGAGAATTAAAAATATTATTAACAATGAAATTTACAAATTCATGATTCATGTCTTAGGCAAATGCTTTGAGATCTGATCTTAGCACCCTTCACACCCTTATAAAGTATAGTGTGTTTCTTAAATAATTTAGCTACATGAGAACTTACACACACATATACATATGAGCATGCAACAACATAGGAGATCCTTGAAGTTGTCTTGTCCAAATTGTGTTTGTTGGTAAGAAACCCTAAGCAAGATTGGATCAAATAGCCACCTAATGCAATCTGAAAATTCAACAAACTTAATATAAACTGCTCATTTAGATTGTTGCTTTGATGATGCAAGTGAAACGTAACATTTTCTCAAGCCCTCTACATTGTGTATGCTTATCAGAATGCATAAGTATATTATGAAACTAGACTTCAAAAGAAAACCTAATTTATATTAGATTATGAAATATATTAGCATAGAATTTTTTTAATTTCACATGTGAAATTATTTAAATAAATATGTGTGGGGTTTGTTTTAGAAATTCTCAGTTTAAATGTTTCAAAAAGTAAAAAGTTCCTAGTTTAAATGTTTGGTTGCTTTGTTTGGTGTTAACAGATTTTTGAAGACCGGAATCTGCTGGTGTTCTCCAGCTGATAATCCAACACCAAGCACCACTGGTCATCTCAGTTCAGGTATTTATTTTCTTCTTCTTTTCAAAACATAGATTCTGTCTTTATTTTTCTAAATTGTTCTTAATTGTTCTTAATGTTTATACAATTATATATGTGTACATTCATGATTTTATCAAATCAACTTCTACCCCTGATTAATCAACTTCTAATTGGTCATATCATGATTTGGTCATATTCAATTCATTTAATTGTTCTTAATGTTTATACAATTCATTTAATTCACTAACCAATTACATCTATTTTTATCCTTCAAGTATGACTGATAGGTAGTTTATATCTTTAATTTGGATATGACAGAAATTGAAAATGGATAGGAGTTGGATGAATTTGCCAAGGGTAAACGCTGACTATCGAAATGGGGTAGAATATTTTCTGAATTTAGCTTTTGCAAATGCAAGCCAAGAAAATATGATTCTTTGTCCCTGTAAGAAGTGTGCTAACGTTAATTGGCACTTTCGTGAAGTTGTGCACGAACATCTAGTTATTTTTGGCTTTGTTCCGGGTTATAGAAAATGGACATTCCATGGAGAGTTGACATCTCGTACAGCTTCTTCCACGAGCAATCCACCTTTTCATTATAATTCTCATCATGGATCTCCTAGAGAAGATGACATGGAGGGTATGTTATGAGATGCATTTAATATGCACGATTATCATCAGTCTGTTAGAGAAGATTGTGATATTGGTGTTACTGATTTCACCGAGATGAGAAGAAGTGGATGCGATGAAGAGCCAAATGGAGAAGCGTCAAAGTTTTACAATTTGCTTAATGAAATGAATGAACCACTTTACGAGGGATCAAAGTATTCAAAGCTCTCCTTTTGCATTCGCCTTTTCCATTTAAAATGCTTGGGAGGGTGGACCGGCAACTCTTTTACACAATTATTAGAGTTGTTAACTGAAATTTTTCCTTTTGCAAAAATTCCTCAATCTGACAAAGATATGAAAAAAATGATAAACGATTTGGGGCTTGGTTATGAGAAAATTCATAGTTGTCCGAATGATTGCATGTTGTATTGGGGTGATAGAAAAAACCAAGAGTCCTGCCATGTATGCGGTAAATCTCGGTGGACGAATGGGGACACAGAAAATGTGAGTGAAGACGAAGTTGCAACACGAGCAAGAAAGAAGCCAATAAAGATTCTACGATATTTTCCTCTAATACCCAGACTTCAAAGACATTTTATGTCTTCAAAGACTGCTGAGTCTATGAGGTGGCATCACGATGGACGAACAGATGATGGATTATTAAGGCATCCTGCAAATTCTTTAGCTTGGAAGACATTTGACCAAAAATTTCCAAGTTTTGCAGGAGATCCTCGCAATGTTAGGCTCGGTCTTGCATCTGATGGGTTTAATCCTTTTAAAATCATGAGTACTTCATACAGTACTTGGCATGTTATACTTGTTCCTTACAATTTGCCTCCATGGATTTGCATGAAACAATCATCATTTATTTTATCCATGATAATCCCAGGTGAGAAAGGTCCAGGGAATGATATTGACATCTACATGCAACCTCTTATTGAAGAGCTGAAACAATTATGGGTGGGTGTCGAAACATATGATGTGTTGAAGAAAGAGAACTTTAATTTGCGTGCAGCTTTATTGTGGACTATTAATGATTTTCCCGCTTATGCAAATTTATCTGGGTGGAGTACCAAAGGCCGTTATGATTGTCCTTGTTGCGCTGCACAGACATGCTCGAAGTGGTTGTATAATGGAAAGAAGTTCTCTTACATGGGACACCGTCGGTGGTTAGATGAAAATCATAGATTTAGATATGAAAAAAATTTGTTTGATGGTACTGAAGAGTTCAGAAAAGCTCCTGAGCAAACAACCGGGTCTGATATCTTGTCGATGTTGAAACACATCAAGTTCACTTATGGAAAAACGACCCAACCACCAAACCCACGATCAAAGAAGAAGACAAAAGAGGTGTATGACCGTGAGCTTGAGCAGCTTAGTGATGATGACTCTGATGAAGAGGATGATCCAAATGAGGCGGAGTTGTGGAAAAAGAGAAGTATTTTCTTCAAATTGCCTTACTGGAAGCATAACATTTTGAGACATAATCTTGATGTAATGCACATTGAGAAGAATGTTTGTGAGAACATTATTGTGACCATTCTCAATGTCGAAGGAAAATCTAAAGACAATCTAAAGAGTCGACTTGACTTAGTTGACATGGGAATTCGGCATGATCTTCATCCTCAAGAACTTCGTAATGGAAAATTTTCTTTACCGCCTTCTATCTTTACGATGTCGAAAAAAGAAAAAGAAGTATTTTACACGGTGTTGAAAGATATAAAGGTCCCAGATGGGTATGCATCAAATATATCTCGATGTGTCAGTGTTAAAGATCGAAGACTTTATTCTCTAAAGTCACATGATTATCACATATTGATGCAAGATTTAATGCAGTTGCATTACGCGGTTGTATGTCAACGGAGGTGACATCTTGTATTATTGAACTTTCTAATGTAATGAAAGCTATTTGTGGGAAAGTTTTGATGGTTGAAGAACTTGACAAATTACAAGATCGAGTCGCGTTGACTTTATGCAACATGGAGAAGATATTTCCACCTTCATTTTTTACAATTATGGTGCATTTGTTGATTCATCTCCCTCACGAAGCTAAAGTTGGTGGACCTGTTTTCTATCGGTGGATGTATCCTATTGAGAGGTACAAATTGTTTAACATATAATCATACCATTTAAGAATTCATTTAATTACAACTACTTATATAATGTTTTGTTTATTACGGTCTAGGTTCTTGAGCAAGTTGAAGTCTTACTGTCGTAATAAGCGTTATTCAGAAGGATCAATTGCTGAAGGGTATTTAGCAGAGGAATGTTTGACTTTTTGCTCTAGATATTTGAAAGATGTTGAAACGAGATTCAATAGACCACATAGAAATGAAGTGTGCATCAATAGTAACTTAGCTGAGACTTATTTGTTTCAAAGTTTTGGTGAACCACTCGGCAAAGTTGAAATTGCACAGTTAGATGACAAGTCTTGGGTACAAGCACATCGATATGTTCTCTTCCATCATGACTCAACAGAGCCCTTACGGACGTAAGTTTATATAAATTCTAATGTATTCACTTCATCTTTTATATTACCCCTATTTTTTAACCACTTAGCTTACTTTGTAGTGAATTTAAAGAAGAGCTACAATCTCAAGTACGCTCTCGAAGATTACATCAAAGAGAAATGCATAAGTTGTTCATAGAAAATTTCCATGATTGGTTAGCGAAGATGGTAAGCAATTGAATCTTTGTACTACACGTACTTAATAACTTTTCTTCCTTTGCTACATCAATATAAATGATAACTTATTCACCTTTTATGTGTAATAGGTTTGGTGTGGGAGAGAAGTTAGTGAAGAGGTTAAGTGGCTTTCTCAAGGTCCAAATAGAATTGTTAAAAGATATAATGCCTTTCTCATTAACGGGTTTAGGTTCCACACGAAATCTCGAGAAAGATTAAGGAGGACACAAAATTGTGGAGTAGTTGTAACTTCTTCAACTACAAGTTATGCTAGTGCTAGGGACAATCATCCTGTGGTGGGAGATGTAGAATATTATGGAATTCTTACGGATATTATTGAGTTGGATTATTATGGCAAACAGAAAGTTGTGTTATTTCGTTGTGACTGGGCCGATGTAAATACGGCTCGAGGCATTAGAAGAGATCAATTTGGTTTTACAATGGTGAACTTCTCTCGGTTAATTCACACAGGTCACCAATTGATTGACGAACCATATGTATTTCCTTCTCAAGTCAAACAAGTTTTCTATTGCCCTGATCCAACAAAAGAGGGTTGGTATGTTGTACTCCGTAACACTCCTAGAGACTTGATAGACATCGGTGAAGGAAATAGAGATGACATTGAAATAAGATCAGAAACTCTACCTTTTGCAGCGCAAAACCTAGATAGAACAATCCCTAGTTCTAGTTCACAATTCCAATGGGTTCGAGAGGACATGGATGAAGATTTTAATGAAAACTAACTGCATAACAATGTAGTAAGTTTTATATCTTAACTTATTAATTTATAATAGTATTGTTGTCTCTAGTTACTAAAATGTATTTTGTTTATTGTAGATACTATGCCTATGAAGAAATTAAGTGATATGCGGATAGTTCAAGCACCGAGAGAGGGGGAAGAAACAAATGATGATGATTTGTCTGGTGTTGGATCCTCGCAAGTTCCGGAGATAGTTGAAAATATAGAGATTGATGGTAATGTTCAACACTTTATTTAAATGCTAGTTGTTTGTTATTATTGACTTTATTTTAAAAATTGAATATAAACAATTATTTCTTATATAGGTGGAAATGGTCGAACTCGTAAGAGTAGAGGGCGCACGACGTTGAATGAATTATACAATCTTTCCGCTAGTGAACGCGTGAAAGTTTCAAGAAACGATGTCGGCCAACCCATTGGGGCAGAAGCAGGTGTTCTGGGCAGTTACTTAGGCATTGTTGCACGCAATCATGCGATTTTGCCGATTAATTATGAGTCATGGCGTCAGATGCCGAATGGTAACAAAAATCAAGCTCTGGAACTTGTTAAGGTAATAATGTCATTGTAATAATAATCTATTACAATTCAAAATAATATTTATATTTGCTTTGATTGTATCATTTGTAGGATAAATTTTCTTTAGAAGTCTCAGATGATTATCTGAAGCATGCATTAGGGAAAAAATGGAGAGACAGTAAGAGTTTCTTGAAGAAGACATATTTCAAGAAGGATCTCACTCTTCAAGAGAAGCTGCAAAATATCCCGCCGGGAATTATGCGACATCAATAGGAAGATGCAGTCAGGTTTTGGAGTTCAACAAAAGAAGAGGTATGATCGATGCACTTTAAAAAATTGTCATTATAATATTGACTTTATATATAATGCAAATTTTAAATTGTAGGATCGAGAGCGCGTTGGAGTTACTAGCAGACAAAAACAGAAGTTTACTCACACCGCTTGATCGAAGAGTTTTGCTCGTTTAGCTCATGAGGAGGTATTATTATTTTTAATTATTGATTAATTTTTAATGAATTACTTTATTGGTTTAGTATTAATTTTTATTATACGTTGTAGCAAATTACAACTGGCACTAGCATTGGACGGATAAAAAGCTCTTTGACATTACGCATACAAAAAAGGATGGCTCTCCTATAACTCCCGAAGCTGCAGAAATTATGGTATGTTAATTAGACAGAAAATTTTGATTATATTATAATTAATATCAATTGTATAAAATTTTGATTTGATTGTCAGGAGAAATTGAGGGAAAAGAAGACCGAGTATGAAGCTACAGCTTCAACTAATAGTTCTGTTAATATGGAAGAGATCGAGAATCAAGTTATTGTTGACGTCTTGGGTCTTGAAAGATATGGTCGGGTTCGGTGTCAAGGATCATTCGTTACCCCGACAAAATATTTTGGGGCTAACTCGTCTCAGTATATGCCATCACAGAGCCAATCTTCTCAAGCAGAAGTTTATCGGTTAAAACAACAGTTATCTCAATTTCAAGCCGAGGTAGCAGCGAGAGAAGCTGAAAGAGAAAGAAAAGAAGCTGAGAGAGAAGCTGAAAGAGAAAGGAAAGAAGCTGAGAGAGATGCTGAGATAGCAAGAAAGGAAGCCGAGAGAGAAGCAAGAGAAGCTGAGAGAGAAGCAGCACACCAAAAGCTTCAAGAAAAATTTGAAGAAATGATGGCGATGTTGCAGAACCAACCAAAGAAATGATGGCGATGTGTGAATTTAAATGAAAATGTTGGACTACATTTTATGAACATCGTTTGAACTATATTTCACTTTAATGCTGTAGACTTTGAATTTGTTATTGTTGTGTTTACTTAATTGTTGGAGTTTTATGGATTTGATGCTGTAGACTTTGAATTTGATGTTATTATGGATTTATTTTACAGGTTATTTGGGTATTTACATTTTTAAAATTTATTTTTATAGAAGCAGTGAGTTTAGCGGCGTTTTCAAGGAATAAACGCCGCTAAAAATCCATAACGTACTGTGGCGTTTCTAAAAAAAACGCCTCCATAGAGCAGCCAATGCCGGCGTTTATGAACACAAACGCCGCTACTGAAGCATCAGTCCCGGCGTTTTATTTCACAAACGTCGCTATAGACCATTCACCTTTTGCGGCGTTTGTATATTGAAACGCCGCTATAGAATTGCATTGTCGGCGTTTTGAAATACAAACGCCACTAAAGAACATTGACTGTTGCGGCGTTTGTATATACAAACGCCGCGATAGATCAAAACCTTTAGCGGCGTTTATGCGATATAAACGTCGTTATCTATTGCGACGCTACTTCTTGCGGCGTTTTTGGCGGCGTTTTTCTTAACGCCGGGAGTGTTTTTAACGGCGCTAAAAAACGCCGCTATAGGGTTATAAAAATGCCGCGAAAAGTCTGTTTTGCTGTAGTGTACTGGTGTAAAATATATAATTTTAATTTCGTTAACTACTTTTAATCCACATAATATATGAAATTATATATTTATCATATTTGTTCTCTACTATGTATGTTCGAGGTTTGCAACTATTCGTTTCCAAAGTTCTAATTTAATGATTTTAATTATATATTATAGTTATAAGTTGTTTTCCGTTAATTTCATGCGAAGTTTATTATTATTATTATTATTATTAAAGATTTATCTATGCAACCAACAAGGATTATGTGCATTGGTAAGATACGTTGCACTCTCAAGGAGAGGACGCGAATTTAAACCTTCGAGACGACATTGTTGGGAAGGGCAACACGCATCCCAAATATGGAGCGTAAGACGGACATACATATTATCAAAAAAAATATCTATGCATATATTGTGTTGTGTGACTACAAATTCGATTGAAACTCTTTTTTATGCAAGGCTTTACAAAAGCTTGTGCACCAGAGAACACATGTAATATAATGTGTACTTTCTAAATCTTAAGAGTCAATGTAGCTAAATTTTAAAGAGTTATATTTTGATTTACAATATGTATAAAAAAAATTACACAACCCTTTATATTTCAGCTATAAAATTTAAAATTTAAATCCCTATCTATAACACCCTAAAACTTAAAAGCTTAAATTTTAAACCCTAAACTATAACCATAAACCTTAAATTCTACACCCTACAACCTAAACTCATAAACCTTAAACCACAACCTAAATATCTAAACCCTAATATTAGAAGGCTTGTGTAAAAGTATTTTCCAATTTTAAATTTTAAAATCGACAATTAAAATTAGACAAGAATTTATATTTTAATTTGATTTTGATTTTTGAGTTCGAATGAAATCATATATCATTATTAAAATTTATTTTGTTTGATTCAAAATGTTATGTTTATATTAAATATATATATATTTGAAAATTTTACGGGGTTAACGAGGCTTTGACATCAGGAATTTCATAAAATTGGGCTGAGAAAGCAGCCCTCTTTAGTCTTTACTAGGATATCAACGTTAACGGTAGTTATGCATCGTAAAACGACCTCGTATTGAGAGGACAGTGGGCAACACAAGCGGCCCTTAAGGCCCACTTCTTGAAATTTCTTTCTTTCTTAAAATGAAAATTCAGGCGGGAAAATCCTAACTGACTGGCGGGAAATTTTAAAGTGGTAAACCACCCCCTTCACCGTCTCACTCTATTTAGTATTTACTACCACTACCTATATACGGTTGATTTAATTTCAATTTCATTTTCGTCTCTTCTTCTATCTTTATCCTCTGATTTTAGGGTTCTAATCATGTTCGCTAGTAGCCAGTTCGAGGGATTCACGCCGTCTATTTCAACTCCGTCTCCTGCAAGAGTAAGTCATATTTATATCTTCATTCTTCCTATGTTCTGTTTGGCAACTGGGAAAATCTTGGCGAGATCATGTCACGACATCCGGGGAAATAAAATAAATCTAGTGGAGGGATTTTGAAATTTTGAATATTTGTTTGTAGTTAATCGATCTGATTTCACTTTTTTAACCTGTTTGGTGTTTAGCCGAGCCGTGATACGCTGGGGTTGGTACCGGCGACGGTGAAGATGATGAGCGAAGCATCTCAATCTGGTGACGAGAAATCCAATTTCATAATCGACGGTGTTGATGTTGCCAATGTACCATTTCTTAAATCCTTTCGCCGCTTCCCCTTTTTAGTTGTCTGTTTCGCATGAAAAGAATCGTAGTGTTAATTGTTAAATCTTGGCACCTATAGTCACAAATCTCTGCAGCTTAATTGAAGAGATTCCTGATAACCCACTCAACTATTTGATCAATTCATTTTCCTTTATTTTAACTTTGAGTGCTTTGTTGGTTCAGGTTACGGTGGTTGGCATGGCGTTTAACAAAAACTCAAGGTCCTCAGATATTCGTTTCCAACTGGATGATGGAACGGGCCAAATCGAATGCATAAGATGGTAATGCGGCAAATTCCATTTGAATTCGATGAACTTATGAATATCATCCTATTGCTATTGAATTAATTTCCGTTGTAGTACTGATACCATCGGTGTTTGTTGTTTCATCACTGCATTAAAAGAACAATATTGAAATTAGAGAAGCAGTTTTGATTTGAAATGTGAAACAATTCTCTATACGAATTTTTGTTTGAACCAGGATAACCGAAAAGATTGACACAAGAGAAATGGATGCACTAGAGTAAGTTCTCAACTTCATTTAACTCAATCAAGCATTTGTTGTTTCTAGTATGGAATGTCATTATATGCTTCTAAATTATTATATTTGGTTACATATTTTTCTGTACAACAGAGACGGAACTTATATTCGTGTTAATGGACACTTGCAAAGTTATCAAGGCAAGAAGCAATTAAGCGCCTTCTCTGTGAGGTATGGTTCCATAAGTGAAATTTCTAGTTTTCCAATAGATTTGTGCAGCTTGGATCTCCTATTTATTGTTATCACACTCAATACTTTGTTGATAGTATGTGCTCTGTGCTTGAATCTGATCTTACCAAGAATTTCAATGGCGTCTGATCCATCTAATGTGACAAATTGTTCAGATGGAATCATTTTGTGTGCTTTTCAAGTTACCTTTATTTCAACTCGAATGAACCAACCAAGAGCTGAAACTTGGATAAGATGTGTTTTATTCCTTTGCCTGCTCTGGTTTGTTGCTCTGACAAGAAATTAGGTGCCAAAGAAGCCTACACTCTGAGATATCCATGTGCAACTTAGCTTATCGTTTAGGGCACCGATGAGCTTATTTTGCTGTGTTGATGTTTTTTAAACCTATAAACCGTAAATCAACCGGCTAGCTTGGATTTGTAATATTGTGTGCACACATTTCCAAGTTGTTCAGATGGAATCATTTTGTGTGCTTCTCAAGTTACCTTTATTTCAACTCGAATGAACCAACCAAGAGCTGAAACTTGTATAACATGTGTTTTATTCCTTTGCCTGCTTTGGTTTGTTGCTCTGACAAGAAATTAGGTGCCAAAGAAGCCTACACTCTGAGATATCCATGTGCAACTTAGCTTATCGTTTAGGGCACCGATGAGCTTATTTTGCTGTGTTGATGTTTTTTAAACCTATAAACCGTAAATCAACCGACTAGTTTGGATTTGTAATATTGTGTGCACACATTTCCATCTGCATTGGTGACATTCATTTCTTTGTTTTGCTTGCAATTCTAGGTTGGTGACAAATTTTGATGAAGTTACTTGCCACTTTATTGAGTGCATACATTTCCATCTGCAGAACTCCAAAGCACAGGTATTTATGTCTAAAACTGATGAAATTTGCATTCACTTTTGATGGCTTTTGATTGGTGTTTTCCTTGTGCTAATTGTAGTCACAGGGTGGTGCTTTGGCCCCACAGGTGGCAGATTCATCATTCAGCACCCCTGTACGGGGTGCATCAAATGGACACCAGCCAGCATTGACAAATGATGTATGGAATCAAAATATAAAACTTTATTGTTTCCTTTAAATCCTCACATTTTTTCCCAATAAATACCATCTTGTTCTTTTCCAGTTCTCTATGCAATACGATGCCGATGGACTCAAGAGTTTCGATAAAATGGTCCTGAACTATCTGCAGCAACCATCAAACATGTAAGTTTTCCGATTCGAGAAAGTTGACCTCAAAATACTTCAATCAGTGCCAATGTTTTTCTGATTTGATTTGTGTGGTTGGTTACTACTATTTGCAGCGATCGAGAAATGGGGGTACATGTAGACGAACTTTCACAACAATTGAAATCTCCGGTGGCAAAGATCAAGTATGTACCTATGATGAGTTTACTTTGGAGTTATTTTAGTTATGTTTTCTTGCAAATATTCATCCATTAATTTCATTCTTCTATTCTGTGCTACTAGGGATGCTATTGAGTTCCTCGAAAGGGAAGGTCTGGTTTACTCCTCCATTGATGATTATCACTACAAGGCTGTAGAAGGTCTCTAAGTCTAAAGAGCTTAGCTTGGAACTAGGAGTTACTCCAGGTATTGACGATAGAAATCTAAAGTTTGATTTTTTTACCCGCTCGTCATGTGGATATATTGTCCTGTTTGGCAATTAGCAGATAGTTCATAGCGGATTACATTAGCTTATAGTTGATAGCTGATTTGACTAGTAATTGTATTAGATGATTGTATTAGTTGATTTTGTATAAAAGTGTTTGGTAAAATTAACTATAGCTCATAGCTATTAGATTATTTAAACAAATAAAATGACATATAAGTACATTGATTATATCTAATACTTGTTTGAATAGTTTATTAGTTATCGATATTTTGTATCTAATTAATATTAATTAAATTTATAAAAATTATTTTTAATATAAATTTTTAAACATATTCAAATGATTTATATATTAATTTATTATTTATATAATTATTTTAATATAATTTAATTAATAAATAAATTTAAATACACATATAAATATGTGATAATAAAAAGAAAAAAATAAATATGATTAGTTTATAAATATGGTGAGAAAATATTTAATTTATGTTATTTAGAAATTTTTGGTAATTGGTAAGGATAAAAGAGTCTTTACAATTCTAATATCAAATCTTTAATCTCAAAAAGTCTTTATTAGGAGCTTTTTCAAAATTAACAGTTTTACCCCAATTTGCTCTTTTAATTCGACTAAATAATAATATTAGCGGATTTAATTAGTCAAATTTTTAATTATGCTTTAAATTTCTAATTTCTGCCCTCTACCAATCAGGGCCATTAGCTGTTGTGGATGTAGGTTTAATTGTGCTCAAATCCAACCCTTTGTGGTTCAAAATCGTATGGTTTTCAGATAATTTCGAGTTTTACGATCATGTTTCTAAAAGTCGATACTGTATACGGTGGGTTGCATTGGGTTATACGTACAAGGAACACATATAGAATATTATCTTTTCACCAAGATAAAGAGATTTGGGAGTTGATTCCGGTGCCGGACTTATGCAACTCTGAGCTTCTATATTATTTAACTTGGTCGGATTGATAATCTTGTAACTGGAAAAGTAATATGTAATTTAAGTAAAAATTATAATAATTATGTCATGCATGTTGTAATTGATTAATAAAAAAACTTAAAACAAAAAACCAAAAAAAAAACTTTTTCAATCAAAATTGATAATCCTGGTGAATTACAATGGCCATTGATTTGAGTCTGCTCTTCAAATCAAAGAATAATAATATTTAATTAAGAGCAGTAGAGAAAAGGGCTAAACAGACTGCTCTGTGCACTTAGAGAAGCAATGTCAACTTCTTTGAAGTTTCTGGATAAAACTTTCTGGCGAATAAATAACAAGGTCGCTTTATTCCATTCCACATGCAAGGTCCAGTAAGCACCCTCTGCACCCACACCCAAACCTCAATTAAACACATAAACCACAATTATTGTAAGTTTAAACATTAATTTGGACGTTAAATGTCGATTCAAATACGTCGTTAAGCATATATACAACATGCAAAACAAATTTAAGTTATAATGCTTAGAAATTTATGATCAAATTTAGAATGTGAACCGGAATTTAGTGCTTATAATGTAATTATCCTTGTAAGGCAGTAAAAGAAAAATAAAATAAAATTAATTTTTTACCTTTGAATCACTTGTGAAATGTACGAAGTCGTCAATGGACTGCAGGAAATACACAACCATGAGTTTCTTCCTTACAAGGCTTACACAGATAAACACATCGGCGAATCATAGATGTAATCTAACGACGTACCGTAAGGTTCTTGAGGAACTCCGACGTGATATCATCGGGCTTAAATGATTTAGGATGCCATCTCCGTTCGGACCAATCCACATACGTTACCGACCGGTTTGCTATTCCACCAGGATCAATCATCTGTATGTGATCATAACAAATTATACATAAGAATCAAAGCAAGTACTATAGGTACTAGCAGAATAAACGAGTCTGATGTACCCACATTGAAAAAAGTTGGCAAGTAATGCTCGTCTGCGTAGCAATTGCGGCCTTCCATATTCGGCTGTCGCAACATGCATAACATGTTAATATGACATGCGTAAGTTTCCCGAAACGCCATACATATAACCGTGGTTAGCATTATTCATAATACATACAATACTGATTATAAACAGAAAAGGTAATTCCATTAAGCAGATTACCTTGCAGTAATACCTAAACTTTGTGTAATACAGGCTGTCAGCCATGGTTATTATAGCATGCTGCCGCTTCAACGCGAACCACTGAAATTAAATACGATCCGGAACCGATTTATTAGCACCAAAAGGAGCTAAAAGTTGAATGATCACATTTATAATCACAGAAATGCTGATCGATTCATTTATGCACAAAGCAAATACCAAGCTCCAAGCTAACTACATATGTCAAATTTACATTAGTAAACTGATATTATCGATCGACAGCGTTGTTCTAATGTATGCAGAGTAGAAAGACTGCTGATAGCTAGACATATGTGCATACAGGAACATCCCCACGTACATAAGTTCTGAAATGCCGGAATTCCGAACCAAAATCCATTTTACAAATGAAACATCAATTGGGGGGGGGGGGGGGGAATTTGTTCAGGTGTTCCCTGTAGACTACTATTTATGTTCAGGTTACCGGTTTAAGTCATTAATCGACTCTGCTCCTCTTGTAATCAAGGTTCACACCTTGTTACTATTAGATTAGGTTCTGGAATTGGAACATATGCTCAAAGCTACATGGTTGCAGTAAAAGGATTTACCTGTGAACCTTTTCGAAAATCTTTCTTTTCAACTTCGGGCATCATGTGCTCTGAATACCTCCCGGATCCATGCGGACCAAGATCCACAAAACTGATGAGAGGAAGAGATCAAATATGGGATAAGTAGTTTCTATAAACTCGGTTTTTACAACAACAAACACAAAGCCTTTCACAGTACATTACATGACGGGATAAAAACGAAGAGTTCGATGTTGGTTACCAGTCAATAAAGCTGACATTAGTGAGCATCAAGTAGTTGTAGACGTAATCAAAGTTCTGTAATGGTATGCAACTGTAGAAGGTTTTAAAGAAAGGAAAAAAAGTTCAGATAACGACTTATAACGAGAATATTAAGAAACGAAATCCTATACTTCAATTACCTTTCTGACAGCAACACAAACTGCTGGTTATCAGGGTCTAAAAGTGCTTGTGCCAACAGTCTCCTCTCGGCATCAACCATCGAAATTTGTCCCCAAACCACCTGCATTTTTTAAAGCTGCCATTTAGGTGACACTATATAGTGATATTCAACCAGAAATTACATGTGCACACCCTCTCAGAGTAAATTTCCATTAGGAATCTCTCGATGTTTTGGATGCAAACTTTTCCTTAGCTTAATGTCATAATCCTAAACATGATAAAATACATGATATGATTAATTCCACCTACCGGTTCACTGTGAATGTCTCGACCCTTAAAGTACTGACTTGTGTGTACTGGCTTTTCTCTCGAAGCATGAACATAAACGGAGAATCTACCCTCGTGACCCTGCAGGAAAAGATTAAATGAACGTAATTTTTAATACAATTTGAAGTTGCTGCAAAAGAGGAAAGCAGTTAAACCGACTTCGACAAGGATGAAAAGTTGTACTCGGTAACACAGCCAGAAATAGAAAGAACAAAGGACATTGAAGTGTTCCATTAAGCGTTTGTAATTCCCAACTGAAAGCCAGCCAGATTTTGACATAATTGGTATGCCTACTGAAAGCCAAGTCTTACCTGAAAGAACTTAGCCCACAATGCCTCAAAAGGGAGTGTCCCTGGAGTAAGAAACAGGAAAGCAATTTTCGGATTGTCGGACTCCACAGGAGATGTCCTTAGGATTTCACTAATTACAACCTGCGAGATTGTCTCCCCATCGGTTAATTCCCTAGCAGGAACTTTCAGAGCCGGCGGCTGCCTGTGGAAAGTCAAAGTACAGTCCGTAGAAGAGAAGATAAAGCAGGCGGCCGATGTCGTCGGAGGGTAAACATAGGCAACAATCAAGAACAAGATCACGAAATTCACCAATACAATAATCCACACAGGCCTCTTTCTTGAACCAGACATGTTGGGAATATCTTTTTCATTTAGCTGCCAGTGCCACGCATGAGTTGCCTTGACTTTACCATCTTATTGCTTTTACTGCATACAATCAAGGGTTTTTTTTTTTTTGAATCAGACCCTAATCTGAAAAAGGGCAAATGGTGGACAAAGACATCATCAAATTAATGGATACAAGACAACAAACAAGTATGCTCTCAATCAACCTTAAAGAACATGTTTTAAATGTAAGGCAGGGACCCCTACTGTTATTTTGACCAACACATATATGTACACACAAATCATGTTAACAGAACAAAGATTAAGCAGAGATTTGATGCATTGGTTCCTGCATCAGAATCCTGCAAGTCAACTCCACCAAGCTAACAAGCTGATCGTACTGGAAAAAGAGAACAAATTGAGGGTTTGCAGATGTGATTGAAATGCAATATGATGAACCATAAATACAGAAAAAAGAATGAACAAATGGGGTAAAAAAACAGATGAACTAGTATTATGAACACAAGGAAATGAATAAAACTGATAAAAAGGAATAACCCCACAGCAATGAAGTGATGAAAAAAGCACCTTGGATTTGGGCAATGGAATGGTTGAAAATGCAGGGAAATGAGAAGGAATGAAAGAGTGGATCAGTTGAGGAATGCAAAGAGAGAGATCCAGATCCAGATCCAGCTCCAGATCCAGTAGTAGCAATGGCAATCTAAACAAAAGAGAACAACTAAAAAAAAAACTTTTTTTTTAATCGGAAAAGAAAGAAAAAAAGAATGACTTTATTTTGTCTGTCTTTCTGTCTTGCAAGGTTCCCACTTTGTCGATTCAAAGGTTCCAACTTGGAGAAAAAGAATCATTACAACCTGATCACTGTACACAGTTTTATACATACTTAATTGGCCATTTGATTTTATTATCATGTGTTATTGCAGATAGAAAAAGTACGAGTACAGTCAGACGGTTCAGGTCCAAAACACATCTCATCCGTTCATCTCTGAGATGTGACAGAATACCAAAGGCATGGACAAATCATATTTCCCTGATAGATTCACAGTCAATCGGTTTGGTTGTTCCAAGTGGTAATTAGCTTCGTATCACTTAAATAGGTTTTAAATTCGAAATATTGTACATAGTAAATTATTTATGCTTCTAAAACTCAAACAAAATTGTTTTTTGGGATCTAACATTTGTTGTAGGAACTCATCTTACTGATATGACGAGTTCTTTTAAAAATAAAATATATAAAATTCAATATACAAACATGACGAATAAAAATTTAAGAGTTAAAATCAATAAATTGATAAAATTGAGGGGCTAAGAAATCAATTTATCTATTTAAAAATAGTTTTCTATCGGTTAAATAGATATTAAGTTAGGGTAATTATTTGATACACTGGCGGTGGAAACTAAAAGTTTCCACAAGTGCCTTAATTTTAGGGTTAGGGACTTAATTTAGGGTGTAGGATTTAGGGGTTTAGATTTAGTAGTTTTGAATTTAAGGATTGTGAATATAATTTAGGGTTTATAGATTAAAAATTAAATCCTCAATATATTACACTAAAACTTAGACTCTAATCCCTAAATTCTATCCATTAGTCCTAAATTCTAAACTCATACACCTAAACCTTACACCCTAAACTAAGTCTCTGAACGCTAAAACTAAGGCGCTTATGGAAACTTTTAGTTTCCACCGCCAGTATACTGGACATAAATGCATTAAGTTAAAGGATTATTATCTTATACACCGACGGTGAAAAATAAATTTTCCACAAGCGGGGTTATTTAGGGGTTTAAGGTTTAGAATGTAGGATTCATTGTTAGAAAATATGTTTAGAGTTTAGGGTTTGTAGTTAGATTTTTAAGGTTTTAAGTTTAGAATTTTAGATTTTAGATTTAGGCTTGAAAATAGGTATGCTTACGTAGATGGTTGTGGAATTTTTTTTTACACGGCCAATAAATCAAATATTAATATGTTAAGTTAAAGCAATTAAATTTTAATAAAATAATTGTCACTGGTATACTTTTTTTTAGGGAAAAAGACAATAGGTTAAAGCATTTAAATTTTAATAAAAACATTGTCACTGACATAAATTTTAGACCTAAAAACATATTTCGGCACTCCTCGACAAGTTCGTTTTTTAAAAATAAAAACAAACCCATTAAGTTTTTTTAATAATAATCAATATAAATAATGTAGACTTACGTAATTGTGTACGTAATTAAAATTTTAAACTATCAAATATGATATGAGATTAAAATATATTCTCTGTCAATCAAATACGTATAAGGAATTAGAATTCCTTATAATTACACGATCGTGTAATTACTAAAACAATACACTTTCATGATGTAACACACCTTAATTTCTACCCAAAGCAAAGCAAGAAGGCCTTAGCGCCGTTTTTGTGGCGTTTTTATAGACCAGCATTCCACTTATACCGGCGTTTGGATGACAACCGCCACAAAATGGGAAATTTCGCGGCGTTTACTATAAAAACCGCCAAAAAAGCGCCTATGTATGTACGGGCAGAACTACACCGTTTCACAGTCAACCCTACATCCCACATCGAATTGCTTTTTTGTCCCAAAAACAAAGTCAAGATTGTAAAGCAAAGTGACCATAGTAACGGAGCACAGAAAAACAAGCACGGGACCAAAGATCCATAGCAGGAGAGGTAGTGCAGCGTAGAAGAGCCGATTGCCGACGGTGTTCAAGAGGAACCCTCTTTCGAGCAGCTCCGACACGTAGTTGGGTCCGACGACGGAAGCGGGGTCTTGGAGAGTGTTGATAAGGATGTTCACTTGGTTTATGAACCTGATGGACAGGGAGTAGCACAAGAATGAGAAGAGGAAGATGGACAGGATCGTCACGTACTTGATTGCCACCATCAACTCTCCGTGAGCTCCCAATACGGAGTCGTTCAGCGGCTTCTTGACGCTGTAAGTGCTGCTGATGACGGCCGCTAGCCCGGCGCTTAGAAGGATCGATGTTGTGGCCATTAGGGTCGATCCCATTATGGTGTTTCGAAGCGTTTGGACCGCCAGGATGTTCTTTTTATCGTTGTCCTGCATGCATGCATGCCACTATATATCACACTCTTGTTTTTGTTTATATCAAAAAATCAAATCAATTAGTGCACGGTTGTCGGAATAGAGTCAGGGTTTGAGATAAAATGTATATGTCGAAAAGTGGGAGGATCAAATTTATAATTAAGCTCTGTTCGGCGGAGCCGTTGAAATTCATGAGTTGGGTAAAAAAATTATATTTGGAAAAAAGGTGAAAATTCTACTTTCTCCAAACCTCTAGTCTATTATATATATATATGTCCATCCCTGGTGGTAGTACTAATATTTGATCAAGCCCCAATACTAATTATTAGAGCTTTTTAGTTAAGAGTCAATCGGTATTTCGTGCAAATTTGCCTTAAAATATTTATTTAATTAGACCTTCAATTTTAATTTATCTAAACTTTAATCTTCTATTTTTATGACTATTTATACTTTGGTCCCTTAAGTTTGATTTATGACTGTGTCTAACTGTCTATGCGTGTCTACTATATATGTATATATGCATGTATACAAACATGTACAGAGACAAAGCCATGTATTAGTTGGGAGGGATATAATAACATTTAATGTCTTTTTTAGTTTAGATCTTAATCAAATAAGATATTTATCCCTCCAAAATTTTAAATTTAAAGGTTTAATAAAATTTTGTCTCTTTTGATATTTGATCTTATTTTTGTCTCTGTGCACAAAGACAGAACTACATGGGGTGAATTTTTTTTTCATTTTTGTCCCCCTATTTAAATTTCTTTAAAAATCAGTTTATATATGAATTTGCCCTCCACTTTTAAACATTTATAGTTTGCCCCCTCAACCTCAAAACCTGGCTCCGTCCCTGTATGTGCATGCATAGATGGACGGACGAATGAATGGCTAGATGGGAAAAATGCTAAGTGTGAACTCGCTTTTTCTATTCGCCCGGTCGGTAGTATTCAACCCAAGGATACTGATATTTTCTTAATTCCATGTGCATGCACGCAAGTTTTCTTTAATTTTCTAAGGAGTGTAATGATAATTATATGAATAAATACGCCTAGTATAGGAATAATACCTTGACGATGCTGGAGATCCAGAAGCGTCGTCCGGCGGCATTGGTTCCGATGACGGTGGCGAGAGGCTGAGACCTAACCTTGTGCCATAACCAGCAGTGATAAGCTATGGAGAGGAGAATGCTGAGTGGAATCAAAATCACATCCAAATAACATTGCCTCCACTCCATCTCTAGCTTAATTTGGTTAATTCTCCATACCATATGCTCCTTTTATAGCAATTGCAGGGAGGTGGTGGGGGTGGGGCACTTGCATTTTCATGTACTTGGACTTTGTTGGAACGCGCTATTCACTCCCAACTATTACAACTTTATACTTTAAAGTATGCATAGTTTTATAAAAGAAATATAAAAATTATAACAACCGGTTGGTCTAATTGGACGAGGCGTAAAGTCCTTTAAGTAAAGTCTGTGATTCGAACCCTGACGTTATGAGTAGAGAAAATTGGACTGAGAAAGTTATACTCATATCAAGCCTTTACAATATCTGATGTTGATTAGTCGATCAATGAGTAAAAAGTTAACTATATGGAATATCAATCCATGGTCAGGTAGGGTGAGAAAAATTCGACTCGAAAAAATCGATTTTTTTGACTCGACTCATATTGACTCGAAATAATTTCAAATAAAGTTTGAGTTGTAAAATGGAAATTCGAATAACTCGAAATTTTTAGTAACTAGTGGATTTATTTTTAAGTTCGAGTTGAGTCTCTCAATTTTTCCTAATATATATACCGATATAAAAAATCTGAAGAAATATATATGTGTGTGCATATCTTATATGATTAGAGAAAGTCTTATACATTGGAACCAAATTGTACTATAATATGATAAATAATTACAATTAAATTTGTATAGGAACTCGAAAACTGGACTCGACTCGAATTTCATAAACTCAAATCGAATCGAAAAACATTCAAATAAAATTTGAGTTGTAAAATATGATGCGTCAACTCAAATAACTCAATTTTTTTTATTCGACTCGACTCAATCGAACGCTCTAACCCCAAGTAAAGTTCCAATTCGTGGACTGCTGCGTTTCTCAATTTGTGTGCTAGAAATACTTTGTAAAGTTATTAACTGTTTATATATGTATGTATTTATATGCGGGATGACACATTTGTCATTTGCTTGCTCATGCCTCATAGTCATACCCCACTTTATCATATTTATCTCTCTATTGGATCAAAACAATCCCCCCACTTTTTTTACTAATGCTTGGATTGTTTTCTAAATATCAATGTATATTATAATTAATATTAATATTATGTTTAGTTCGTAAAATATAAAATTATCTCTAAAAATAAGTTTTTAGAATGTTACACTACCTAGCACATTATGTTTTGTTCTCAGAAAATCTTCGCTGAGAAACTCACACACTAAAATTAGGTGTGCGACACAATTCAATTCAAATTAATCAGGGCGAAGCCTTAGAGAGCGACTAAAAAAATTAAGGTTTTTGTTAAGAGATATAACATTTCCTAATACATAGTTTACAGTTTTGTTTGGCATGAATGTTTATAAAATTATTTCTATTACACTCCAATTTTAACATAATTTTTTTTAAAAAATTAGTTATATAATAATTATTTTGGCAAATCATTTTTTTTAACTTTACTGATAATATAAAGTGGGAAATTGCATGGGTTTGTGTCCATTATACTTTTATAGCTAGGAAAAATATTTTATATGAAAAGGAGATGAGTGGGGGTGGGTTAAATTAAAACTTTCAACTTCCAAGACACATTTGTTTGCCCTTTGGCTTTGCATTTAGGGTTACGGACAGAATTCCGCATATGACCGAATTCATTTGTTTAACATGTAGGCGCCGCCCTGCTGACGCTGATACAAAGCCACGAGGACTACTGATTATAATCCGAATAAATAAATAAATAAAAGGTAAAGAGGGATGATATTATAGCGATAGCATCAAAAAAAAAATATTATAGCTATAGCAATATTAATTCACTAGAAACTAAATATGTGCTTATAAACTATTATTATAAAAAGTGGTTAAAGTTTCCAGTTAACGTTTTTTTTTTCTTTTAACTTATAAGTTCGAAGCTCATTAGAAACAAATTTTTCTTCTCCCTAAAGGTGACAATCGAGAGAGAAATAATCGAAAATCGTATAGATTTAAACTGACGGGTATGAGAAATAATCTAAATTTTGACTCATGGAAATGAGGATGGGGAAATTTTATCACCAAAGCATAGAAATAGAGACAAAAATTGCTATATTCAAGCCGTAAGGATAACCAAACCGTACCCATATAAATCGGATCCAAAAAAACCAATTAAGTCTCTTTGGCATCAATTCACCTCTTTAAACTTCAAAATTCAATCAATTCACCCCTTTAATCAAAGTCAAAAGTTAAATCTAATAACTTTTTTAATCAAGCCACACCTTTATACTTAGCATTTGATTTTTTTTCATTTAATTAGCATCAAATGTGGAACTACAAATCTGCTTGGGACTAAGATCCAAATGTTGTTGTTCCTTTTGTTGATCTCTTGTGGGAGTTGATTTCTTACACTATTCCTTTTGAGGAGGCTGAATTGTTGGTTAAGGAATTTTCTAATGAGAAAATTAAGGCTGCACTCTCTGAAATGGGCAATGATAAATCTCCTGGGCCTAATAGTTTCACTGCATTATTCTTCAAAAAAACATGGGATATTACAGGGAAGGATTTTCTTTTGGCTGTTAGGCATTTTTTCTCTCAGTCTGAGCTCATTCCTGGGTTCAATGCCACCACTATTATTTTGGTTCCTAAAACATTAAGTCCTAATCAAGCCAAGGACTTCAAGCCTATTTCTTGTTGCTTCATTATCTACAAATGCATTACTAAGGTGCTGATGAATAGACTGTCTCCAATTTTTCCAGGCATGATTGAGCCAAATCAGAGTACTTTTGTTAAGCGTCGTAGCATTGTGGATAACGTTCTCTTAGCTCAGAAAACGGTTCGAGGGTATGGCATGAATACTCTCTTCCCAAGGTGTACTTTTAAAATTGATCTGCAAAAGGCATTTGACTCGATTAGCTAGGACTTCATTTTATCTGTATTGCAGGCTATGGAGTTTTCCAGTAGATTTATTGCTTGGATTGAGGCTTGTGTGATGACACCAAGGTTCTCTCAGAAAATGGTGGTCTTGTTGGATTTTTTAAGGGTGCAAGAGGTGTGAGGCAGGGGTCTTCTTTCCCCCTATATCTTGGTCCTGATCATGAATGTTTTTTTCGAAGCTGTTGAATGTTGCTGCAGAAAAAAAAGTTTTTTATATCATCCAAAATGTTGAAAGGTCAAGCTGACACATCTATATTTTGCAGATGACTTGATGGTTTTCTCTAAAGAAAATTTAGATTCAATTGTTGGTGTTTGTTGTGTGCTATATGAGTTTTATTTGATGTATGGGCTTCGTATTAACGCTGCCAAGAGTGAATTCTTCACCTCTGGCATTTCAGCTGAGTTGGTTGATTTTATGGCTCTTGTTTCTGGATTTAAACATGGTTTGCTTCCAGTGAGATACCCTGGGGTACCATTGGTTACTCGCAAATTATCAGTTAAGAATTACCATCCTTTATTGGTGCGGATACAGGACAAGATTCAGCACTGGTCAGCTTTGAACTTGAGTTTTGCTGGGCGCTTAGAGTTAATTTGATCAACCATCTTTGGTATTCAAAGTTACTGGTGCAGACAGTTTATTCTTCCTAAGTCGGTGCTAAAAAAAATTAATCAGTTGTGCATGAGATTCTTTTAGAAAGAAGATGACAAAAAAAGTAGGTGCAAGAGTTATGTGGGATGTCATTTGTTCTTTGAAGTTTGAGGGCGGGCTTGACTTGCGTGATTTGGCTAGTTGGAATGCTGCTTGTATGGTAACTTTAGTGAGGCGTTTGTTAGCTAGTCATGGTTCATTATGGGTGGCTTGGGCTCATGCTTACATCCTGAAAAGGAGTACCTTTTTTACAAATGACTCCTAGAACTTCGATGAGTTGGATATGAAAGCAGCTGCTTAAGACTAGGGACGACCAGAGACGACTTTTGCTGAACGATTCTTTAACCACCTCTCAAGCTTGGTTGGAGCTGCGGCCTCAAAGGGAGAGAGCTTGTTGGAACATACTTATTTGGTCTTTTCTGCACATCCCTCAGCACTCACTTCTAGCATGGATAGCTATTTTTGGGAGGCTGCCTACTAGAGATCAACTTGTCTCTTGGGGGTGTTGGTTGATGCTTCGTGTATCTTGTCTGGTGAATGCAGTGAAATCATGGATCATCTTTTTTTTGGTTGCAGGTTCTGAAAAATACTCTGGAAGCATATCTTGCACGAGTTTGGCATTGATAGGGAAGTGTTTTCTTGGGAGATTGAGCTTGAATGGACAATAAAGCATTTTAAAGGTAAATCGCTTATAGCTCAAATCTTAAGGATTACCTAGAATGCTTTTGTCTACTTTGTTTGGAGGGAGCAGAACATGATTTTTGGTTCATCTTCTTCTACTACGGCTAACATTTTTTTGCGCATACGAGATACTATTCATAATAAATTATATGAGAAGGTTGGACACTTACGAAATAGTATAGATGCACAGTTGAGATCTAATTGGGATTTATTTGTATAGGGTGGGACTATGTTTCTCTTTGTTCTCATTGTACTAGATTGTTGTGACTTGTAGTAGTTTTCTACTCTTGGATAATAAAATCAATTATCCAAAAAAATGTGGGAACTACGTAGAGATATTTTCATACGGGAGGAGGAGCTTAACTGGGCAATCAAACTGGAAGGCAAGTCCCTCTTAATTTTTGTTCTCCAATCAAATGACCCTAAAGCTTTAGGTGACAACAACATCATAAGAGAAAACATCAAAAATTAATTGATTCAACTTATTAGTTTAAAAAATTAATTGGTATACAAAAATTAAACAGCTTAATTTTTTTTTAAATTCAAAGGCTCTTTAAATATATTTTTATTGACTTATCATTTTATATTTTCAGTTTTATTTTTATAAAATTTGTAATTTTAGGTTCGATTTTTTCTTTCAAATTTCAATAACATCGTTAGTTCATCTTTGTAACTTTTCTATGCCGATAATAATCAATCATCCTCGTTCCCAAGTAGATTGCCAGTTGTCACAAAGAACATAATTGAAAACAAAAGGAAAGGAGAAAATGTGCTTAGGCTTACTAGTCCAGCTTCATCAATGAATCTCAGCAAGACTGATGAGCAAAAGCAATAATCGCTATCCGAGCAGTTTAACACCTTCATTACCATGGCGGATTAGGCAATGAGGCTGCCTGAATTACTACTCGAAATCGGCAAATATATATATATATTTAAATGTTGAAAGGTCATAAAATTTGGCAGGACATTTCTTAGAAAGCAGTTTTACCAGTGACTTTAAAAAATCAGCAAAAATTCTACAAAATAAATTAGGAAGCGAGCTTTATATTTTAGTGCAATTTTTTTTTCTAAAATATAAAGGCTGTTAATACCCTTAAATCTATTTTTACTGACTTATCATTTTATATTTTCAGTTTTATTTTTATAAAATTTGTAATTTTAGGTTCGATTATTTCTTTCAAATTTCAATAACATCGTTAGTTCATCTTTGTAATTTTTCTTTGCCGATAATAATCAATCATCCTCGTTCCCAAGTGGATTGCCAGTTGCCACAAAGAACAGAATTGAAGACAAGAGGAAAGGAGAAAATGTGCTTAGGCTTACTAGTCCAGCTTCATCAATGAATCTCAGCAAGACTGAAGAGCAAAAGCAATAATCGTTATCTGAGCAGTTTAACACCTTCATTGCCATGGCGGATTAGGCAACAAGGCTGCCTGAATTACTATTCGAAATCGGCAAAATATATATATTTGAATGTTGAAAGGTCATAAAATTTGGCAGGACATTTCTTAGAAAGCAGTTTTACCAGTGACTTTAAAAAATCAGCAAAAATTCTACAAAATAAATCAGGAAGCGAGCCTTATATTTTAGTGCAAAATTTTATTTTTTTAAAATTCAAAGGCTGTTAATACCCTTAAATCTATTTTTATTGACTTATCATTTTATATTTTCAGTTTTATTTTTATTAAATTTGTAATTTTAGGTTCAATTTTTTCTTTCAAATTTTAATAACATCGTTAGTTCATCTTTGTAATTTTTCTTTGCCGATAATAATCAATCATCCTCGTTCCTAAGTGAATTGCCAGTTGCCACAAAGAACAGAATTGAAAAATAGGAAAGGAGAAAATGTGCTTAGGCTTACTAGTCCAGCTTCATCAATGAATCTCAGCAAGATTGAAGAGCAAAAGCAATAATCGCTATCCGAGCAGTTTAACACCTTCATTGCCATGGCGGATTAGGCAACGAGGCTGCCTGAATTACTACTCGAAATCGGCAAAAATATATATATTTGAATGTTGAAAGGTCATAAAATTTGGCAGGACATTTCTTAGAAAGCAATTTTACCAGTGACTTTAAAAAATCAGCAAAAGTTCTACAAAATAAATCAGGAAGCGAGCCTTATATTTTAGTGCAAAAATTTATTTTTTTAAAAAAATCAAAGGCTTTTAATACCCTTAAATCTATTTTTATTGACTTATCATTTTATATTTTCAGTTTTATTTTTATAAAATTTGTAATTTTAGGTTCGATTTTTTCTTTCAAATTTCAATAACATCGTTAGTTCATATTTGTAATTTTTCTTTGCCGATAATAATCAATCATCCTCGTTCCCAAGTGGATTGCCAATTGTCACAAAGAACATAATTGAAAACAAAAGGAAAGGAGAAAATGTGCTTAGGCTTACTAGTCCAGCTTCATCAATGAATCTCAGCAAGACTGAAGAGCAAAAGCAATAATCGCTATCCGAGCAGTTTAACACTTTCATTGCTATGGCGGATTAGGCAACGAGGCTGCCTGAATTACTACTCGAAATCGGCAAAAATATATATATTTAAATGTTGAAAGGTCATAAAATTTGGTAGGACATTTCTTAGAAAGCAGTTTTACCAGTGACTTTAAAAAATCAGCAAACATTCTACAAAATAAATCAAGAAGCGAGTCTTATATTTTAGTGCAATTTTTTTAATTCAAAGGCTGTTAATACCTTTAAATCTATTTTTATTAACTTATCATTTTATATTTTCAGTTTTATATTTATAAAATTTGTAATTTTAGGTTCGATTATTTCTTTCAAATTTCAATAACATCGTTAGTTCATCTTTGTAATTTTTCATTACCGATATTAATCAATCATCCTCGTTCCCAAGTGGATTGTCAGTTGCACAAAGAACAAAAATGAAAACAAAAGGAAAGGAGAAAATGTGCTTAGGCTTACTAGTCCAGCTTCATCAATGAATCTCAACAAGACTGAAGAGCAAAAGCAATAATTGCTATCTGAGCAGTTTAACACCTTCATTGCCATGGCGGGTTTGGCAACGAGGTTGCCTGAATTACTACTCGAAATCAGCAAAAATATATATATTTGAGTGTTGAAAGGTCATAAAATTTGGCAGGATATTTCTTAGAAAGCAGTTTTACCAATGATTTTAAAAAATTAGCAAAAATTCTACAAAATAAATTAGGAAGCGAGCCTTATATTTTAGTGCAAACTTTTTTTTTTAAAAATTCAAAGGCTGTTAATACCCTTAAATCTATTTTTATTAACTTATCATTTTATATTTTCAGTTTTATTTTTATAAAATTTGTAATTTTAGGTTTGATTTTTTCTTTTAAATTTCAATAACATCGTTAGTTCATCTTTGTAAATTTTTTTTTTTGCCAATAATAATCAATCATCCTCGTTCCCAAGTGGATTGCCAGTTGTCACAAAGAACAAAATTGAAAACAAAAGGAAAGGAGAAAATGTGCTTAGGCTTACTAGTCCAGCTTCATCAATGAATCTCAACAAGATTGAAGAGCAAAAGTAATAATCGCTATCCGAGCAATTTAACACCTTCATTGCCATGGCGGATTAGGCAACGAGGCTGCCTGAATTACTACTCAAAATCGGCAAGTCATAAAATTTGGCAGGACATTTCTTAAAATGCAGTTTTACCAGTGACTTTAAAAAATCAGCAAAAATTTTACAAAATAAATCAGGAAGCGAGCCTTATATTTTAGTGTAAAATTATTTTTTTTTAAATTCAAAGGCTGTTAATACTAGGGGTGTTCATATCCGGGTACCCGGATTTTCGGGTACTCTAAATTTCGGGTACCCGGAATTTTCGTACCTAAAAGTCGACCGGTGACCCGGCCCATAAGAACCGGGTACCCGCAAATCGGGTACCCGCAAAATTTGGGTACCCGTAAAATCATGTACCGGGTACCCGGTTTATTTTTTTTATATTTTTTAAATTTATTTTTTAAAAAAAAATACATAAGAAACACATAAAATTTCATGATATATATTTCAAACACAAAAATTATTGATTTGTGGTTAGTTTTAAGAGAGAAATATTTGGATATATATGTATATATATTAAAGTTTATCGACAAAAGAATGTATTAAAAATATTAATATCAATCATGATTTTTTTCCGACTCTCATATTGACAAATATATAAATATTTTTGAAAAATTATAAACTTAAAAATATATAATACAATTATAAAAAGAAGTTAGGGATTTAAAATTAATTTTAAGGAAAAATAGTAAGAAACATAAAATAAAAATAGAATTTAAAATATAAAATATATAAATATATAAATTAGCAGGTCGGGTCGGGTACCCAGTTATAAAAAAATTTCGGCCCTGACCCGGCCCAACTACCCGAAAAAAATTGCGGGTCGGGTACCCGGCCCGAAAAAATCAAGTACTTTAATATAAATACCCAGTAAAATTAAATCGGGTAAACGGGTCGGGTAGTTCGGGCCGAGTATTTTTGAACACCCTAGTTAATACCCTTAAATCTATTTTTATTGACTTATCATTTTATATTTTCAGTTTTATTTTACTTTATTTTTTCTAAAATCAAGTTTGAATTTTTAGATTCAAACATATTAACACAACAACCGAAGTATGTTTTTCCGTCGATCAAAATTTTTGGACCCCAATTGCAAAACTAAACATACAATGAAAGAAATGTTAAAATTTAAAGACAGGGGATCGATGGACTTAACTAACTAAAAATTTTAAAAATAATAAATTTTGCATTATTAAAAATAAAACTAAAAATATTTATAAAATATTAAAACAACCATCAATAATGAAAAACTTCTAATTTTCTAATCAACTTTGAACATAAAATAAGATGAAAACAATTTGAAATTCTCCGTAGTAAAATAAGTTGTACTTTACAACTTTGAACATTTTGTTAAAAAATAAATTATGTTTATTTGTTATTAAATTAACTCTTTACTCTTTCAAATTCAATCAATTCACCTTCCGATCAAAATAAAAAGTTAATTAGCATTTGAATTATTTTTTCATTTAATTAGCATCGAATGTGGGAACTACGTAGAGATATTGTCGTACGGGAGGAGCTTAACAGGGCAATCAAACTAAAAAGTTAATTAATATACAAAAATTCAACAGCTTAACTTATTTATTTAAAAAAAATCAAAGGCTTGTAAACCCTTAAATCTATATTTTCAGTTTTATTTTTATAAAATTTGTAATTTTAGGTTCGATTTTTTCTTTCAAATTTCAATATCATTAGTTCATCTTTGTAATTTTTCTTTGCCAATAATAATCAATTATCCTCGTTCCCAAGTGGATTGCCCGTTGCCACAAAGAACAGAATTGAAAACAAAAGGAAAGGAGAAAATGTGCTTAGGCTTACTAGTCCAGCTTCATCAATGAATCTCAGCAAAACTGAAGAGCAAAAGCAATAATCGCTATCCGAGCAGTTCAACACCTTCATTGCCATGGCGATTTAGGCAACGAGGCTGCCTGAATTACTACTCGAAATCTATTAATATTTATATAAAAAAAAAAGATGTACCAGCCTCGCCCATTGAAATCCGGTAGATGGGTGCCCATCGTAGCGAATATTTGAGATCGAGGTTGACGAGATTTGGTATGGGGAACTGCATTCATCTCCAAGGCAGGGTTTTGATTTAGCCAAGGAGCCAAACTCCAGCCCCGTTTTCAGATTATAAACAGAATACGATAAACAATGGGAAAAGTAAAGAAATAGAGAGGAAGCCGGGGTTTCTTCACCTATTTTGATGACGGAGAGAAACTTCTGCGGCGAAAAGAAATAAGAGGGCTGCTAATTGCAAACCCTAAGGCGGCACAATCAGAAGTGATACGGAGGATGATATATATAGCCTGCTGGGCCTAGCAAAGGCAAAACCCTTACTTAAGTTCGTATTGGAAAATTGGGTGGATTTTGTTGTTTGGATGTGATCTGGATCCACTCAATTTTATTGGCTCGGCTCTGCCTTTTTATGATATCGTTCTACTAAAGATTCCCCAACATTTGTATGTTTTTTCATTTAGTCCTTATTTTTTTTTTGAGCAAACAACCCCGGATGTTTTAATAGGTTTAAATATGTCGCTGTTAGATAGAAATTATTAGTCAAATGACGATTAACGATTAATGTTGACTAGACTTGCCACTTGTTAAGATATGCTGACGTGTCAGCATCATATTTACCACGTGTCAACATCATATTCGCCACGTCTCACCATCCGATTCGGACATGTGACAGCATGATAGTCAACCACATGTCACCATAAAGAAGGGTATAACAAAATATTTTTTAAAAAAATCTGACGTGGTTTATGCCACGTCAGTCGATCTTAAAGGCGTGGCAAGTCCAATCAGAATCAGCCGTTGACCGTTAGTTGACTAGCAGTTTCCATCAAATATTGATATATTTGGACCAAATTAAAACGTTGAGGGTTGTTTGCTCCAAAAAAGAATAGAGTACTAAATGACAAAACATGCAAACATTAAAGCCATCTTTTGTTATTTTACCTTCATTTTATTACTTCAACCGTTGATGTTATTTTTATAAGTAATTAGTCCAAATGGTTATTTGTGTTAAAAAAACATGTTAATTATCTTATGTTGATTTTCTTTGAAGCACTCCAAAATATGAGGATGACAACGAAAGCAGAATTTTATATTAAGAGTGCGAGCTTTGAAAAATTATATTAAAATTTTAAATGTAAAATTATAAATTTTTACGGGTGTATTATGATATAAAGCACTCCCGAACATAATACGAATGATTTAATGTTTTATCCTGCTAGACTAATCAATGGTTATTAGTACCAATTGAACCGCCACTACTTTTGCTGAAAGGTATGTAAACATCATAAGAAAAATATTGTAAGGTGCGGTTGAAAATTGAAATGCAACTTGAGATCCTTTAGCTTCCACCTGCACTCTCCCTTTTGCTTTCAATATCCGTGCATCATGGTTTTATTCATACGTTACTGCAGCTTTGCTAGTTGCTTTCGGACACCAATGACTTTTCTAACGCTAATTTTAGTTGTTTACTCCATATTCGATTCATGGCATACATACACGAATAGAAATCCTTTTTTGGTGAGCATGCGAGAACGGCCTGGTGGTTAGAACACACTCACCTACTCTATTCTCTTCCCTTTAAGTCTCGGGTTCAAGACCCCTCAGGAGCATTACTTTCACCTAGATTTTCCGCCTCCCCTCTGGGTAGAAGTAGAATAGGATTGTAATAAAAAAAGAAATTTTTTTCGGTGTCCCTATTTATGCCCTATACTAAAAAAAAAATAGGTTTAAGATTTAAGGTTAGAGCATGATCTAGAGAATTAGGGACAAAATATTTTTTTAGAGTTTAATGTTTATAGTTTAATATTTATAATTTATGGTTAGAACTTACAATTTGAATTTTTTTAATATTGGGGCATGAAAAGGGAGGGCTGTGGATTTTTGTATATACATACACACAATGACAGAGGTATATAATTTTTTCCCTCTTATATAAATTTCTTTAAAATTTAGTTTATTTTTGAATTTGCCTCATACATTTAAACATTGGATTATTATCTTATACACTGGCGGTGGAAACTAAAAGTTTCCACAAGCGCCTTAGTTTTAGGGTTTAGGGGCCTAGTTTAGGGTTTAGGGTGTAGGGTTTAGGGGTTTAGGGATAGTGGTTAGAATTTATGGTTTGAGGTTAGAATTTAAGGTTTATAGGTTTAGTTTTAGGGTAATATGGTAAGAATTTAGATTTTAATCTATAAACCCAGAATTATAATCCTAAGCTATAAATTTCAACCACAATCCCTAAATTCAAAATTCATACATCTAATCTCCTAAACCATACCCCCTAAACTAAACCCCTAAACCCTAAAACTAGGGCGTTTGTGGAAATTTTAGTTTCCACCGCTAGTGTATCAAATAATTATCCTTAAATATTTATGTTTTATCTCCAACCCCAAATCATGACTCCGTCCCTATATACACATGTAAGGCCAAACAAAACCAAGCCTATACAACAATGTATGTATATGTTGGGCTCGAAAATATCTCAACAATGTACATAAAGGAAGGATATCTCTGCCCAATAAACTGACAAATTTCTTTTAATCTTATTACTACAAATTTTGTTAGACCACGTTAATCTCGAAATTTAATCATCAAAATTTAGAAATATACATGGTTAATGTATCAGATATATTGATCCATATATTGTTAACTAATACGATTTACAACAACAAAAAAACGAAAATAATTTTACTTCAAGACACGTTTTTGATAAATACATTCAGTGGTGACCGTGAAGGTCGATTAATACACTATTCTAGATAATACAATTTAAGCTTATAGTTTTTGACTTCATCGGCTAGCTCTAGGTTGATCGATCATGTTATCAGTCCGATAAAACAACAACCTTACTGAGAATCCACATCACCAAGGAGAACTCAAATGCAAAGAGAGTGTGAAGTAATCCTCGATCCAGAGCGTATCCGAACAACGTGATCCCCTTGTTGTTATACGCCAAATACGACACTGCATGTGTGCACATCGTACGAATCAAAATCAACAATACTATATATATATTACTACGTATTAATAGTGGTGGGCAAGACCGGGTACCCAGCCAATTTGTCTAGAATTGGTCCCAGTCTCGATAACCACCCGTTCCGATTAGACCGGGTCCAAGATTTTAGGAACCGGTCCCAAAACTATTGGGAACCGGTACCAATATTGGGTACCCGATCAATTCGTCTATTATTAATAAAATTTGAGCAATAGGGGAAAAAATTCCAACAATCAATAATAATATTAAATAACAAAGTCAAAATATTGTAGGCTTGAAGGTTGAAGTCTTAAAACGAGTCATACTCATAATATTCATACACAAAGAGAAATAAATGAGCACCTTTAGTTGTTTTCAAGCACTTCAACGTCATTCGGTACCAAACCAGTACCTGATACTGGTCCGGTTCCGGTCTCATTGGGCACCCACCGGGTACCGAGTCAAAAAATGTAGAATTCAGTCCCGGTCCCGGTTGCAATCGGGACCTAAATTTTAAATCTAGTTCCGGTTCAGGATCCAATTCTGAATAAAAACCCACTAGGTCCGACTGGGTCCAGGATCGGGACCGGGTAATCGGTTTTTGGCCCACCCCTACGTACTACTATATATATACTTGAAACTGGTATATGCCACTGACCTAAAGCTTGTCTGGTTTGAAAGTTGGATGGATGTTGTGCGGGAAAGCTGATGAACATATCCGATGAGTCGTCGGAGTCGGTTTCGTTGCAGTTAGATTTAGGTGTGAAGTCGGCGTCGACTTGTTTCCCTTGCTCGGCTCCCGTCATCGCGCATGTCATGCTCATATGCCATCTGCTAGCCACCGCTGCCATTCCTTGGGCTCGGTGTGTGATTCTCGCCGCACCCAACAAGCACAAGAAGAAACCGCTCAGTTGAACCGTTGAACATACCTACAATATCACATTCACACTCATCCGAGACATGTATGATATTTTTACCAAAGTAAAAGGACTCGAACAATAATTTTACCGAAGTTGTAGCACGTAGTGCAAGTTAACCTACTTACCAGGAGATCACCGGAATTGAAGAAATTCTTGTCGGATTTCGAAGCCAAGACCATGAACAAAGCTGCGAACTGGCTGGCAGTGATGACAACTAAGGAAGCAATAATGAAAAAGCGATACCGATGACTGGTAATCGATAATTGTTTCCTGATCCTTACATGTTCCTGAAATATGTCGCCACCGTCGGATCCGCACCCCTCGAACATCTTATGGAGACCTTCGAATCTCAGTATCTGTAACTCGCAGGTCAATCGGAACAGGACGCAGACAAGAAGGAACACGCCTGTCCTGTAAACCCAAGACCCCAACACCAACACGAACACAATGGAGTTCAACGGGAAGCCCTGGCTAACGTAAGGCAATGATATCTTCACGGTTGAGAAGAAAACGACCTTATGAATGATTTCGACGAAGAAAGATGGTAGAAGTATGCATGCGAGGTAACGGAACGCCTTGTCCAGCTCCCGCGTGTATCCGCGTCGGACGAACGTCGTATCTTCTTGTAGGACGTCGAGAAACAAGAGCTGCCTCAACCCGTATTTTCTGAAGAAGCAGGTTAAGGTGGAAAAGCCCAAGAATGCCAAGGCCGACTCGGGGAATTGAACCAGGAGGTGGAAGGCGGTGGATTCCATAGGAAATGCAGAGGAGGGGAGCTGGAGCCAGACGGGGAGGGAGCTTACGATAGGGACGAAAACGGCGAGGAAGGCAAACGTTAGATAGGATACGAATTTGCCTACCCATGTGGAGTGATCTAGTGCCCACCACCGGAGGCTTATTCTGAAGCTCCGCAACTCGTCGCAGAGCAAGGACGTTGATCTTGCATATGATGGTTGGAGTAGCAAGGGCTCTTTGAAGTTGTCGGTATCGTCGCCGTGGCCGACATCGGACTTGTAGCTGTTCATGGTGCCCCCACGGTTGGAGGAGGGATATTCAATATCGTTGAGTTAATTTAGTAGCGATTTTTGTTCGATTATTTTCACACGGGAATTAGCTATATTATAGATGTTAACAGTCAACAGGGACGGCAGGGTGTGAGGCTAAAGCTCAAGTTTAAGGAGCCTGTGAAGAAAGGAAGCCCTTTTGGTTATGAAGAAAGCAACTTTTAAGAAGGCCAATGACAAAGCTGGTAATACACGTGAAAGAAAGAAAGAAAAAGGTTCATGGGGTGAAGCCTCGATACCATACCAGCTGGACCGATTTCTCCCCACAATTTCATTTTATGTGTTATATGTGCATCCACTTGTCACTGAATAAAATTTTAGGTTTAAAGTTTAAGATTAGAATTTAAGTAGGCACGGAGCTAGAATTTGGGGTTGAGAGCAAAATATAAATGTTTGAAAGTGGGGGAAAATTCAAAATTAAACTAATTTATATAGGGAGACAAAGCTTAAAAAATTCTTGGGAGTGGGGAGGGATAAAAATCATCTGCACCTTTTCGGTGACCCTACTTAGGCCTCAACACTAAAAAAACACTACAAAATTAAATTTCAAGCTTTAACCCTAAAATTTAAATTCTAAACCCTACAACCTATACCTTAAAAAATACATTCTACCCTAATTTCCTTAAACCCTAAATCTAATTTACCTAATTTTGAGTGTAATGACATAAGTAGGGGCACCGAAAAGGAGCAGAGAATTCTCATCCGGTGGAGAGGGGCATTTGGGATAATATGTATTTTTAAGGTTTATAGTTTAAATTTTAGAGTTTAAGAGGAGCTTAGAATTTAATTTTTTTTAGGGTTGGACATAGAAAGGGTCATCGAAAGGAGTCAAAGAATATTTGCCCATACAAACCTATCTAGGGTTCATTCACTCATTTTTCTTCCTTGGTTGACTAGGAAAAAAATTGTATCTATTTCTTAAACAAAGATTTTGGTCTATATATTCTCAAACGATTTGTTTTTATCAAATACAAAGATAGTTTATATGCAACTAATCATGCTTTTATAGTAAAATGTAATAAATATTCATCATCTATATGAACATGTGTATTAATCATAAGTTCCTAGTAAGACATCTCAATGCTTTTGTCAAAGAACAAAACAAGAACCAAAACCACTGCAAAAACCCGGAGATCAAGAGTTCCTATACGTTACCTACGGGCCACAAACGAGATCAAAGGAGATAGAACACCTTAATAAATTTCATTGCCCCATGTGGTTATTATATGCATTTTATCCAACCAGATCACTCGACAGTAATTTTTTGGTCACTTCCTCGATCTCGGAATTAGATCTCACGGGGCCGTAGCTCGCGAGTGCACCCTCATCCATGCTACCGAAGGGATTTCCTCCGTCATCGCCGACTCCTTCTGGTTTCATGAGGTTCATCGGAAGGGATTTAGATCTAGAAAGTGGCTCCATCGGTTGTTTTGGTTTATTCAGGGCACGGCAGTGTGGGCAGTAATAAGTTATATATGCGAAATCCTCTTTCTTGACAAGTCCTGAACAAACACCCAAGAAGAAATATAGTTTGAAGTTCAATAATCTGCAATGTACATGTGTGTAATTGTGCTGAATTGGTGATTGATAATATCAGAAAAACTAAACACCACTAACCGTTGTGCATATGGCAATTGCCACATATGAGTGCATATGATTGTGTTGGATCTTCCCCCACAAGCAAGGCCGCAAAGCGAGCAAGCCATCCCCCATCCTGTACAACAGGTCCCTGTGGATTGTAATGATTAACAACTACTTGACCTTGCTCGGAAGCCCGAGGAGCCTCACTCCCTACGGGAGAATGAGGCGTTGATTCGTCATCAGAATGAACCAAAGGGGTGCATGCCGTACTATTGGGTCTGCTTTGCCTTCGTTTTCGAAGTCCACTTGATGGCCCTACCTCAACATTGCAGCTCTTCCCTCCCAGTACATTAGGCATAGATTCATCTTCAATGTAGAATTTCAGACCTGCATCTGCACCCAACTTAGATGCAAGGACAGTTGCAGCAGCAGCCTTTGCTGCTGGATCAGGATCATATCTCTGCAACAAAGCAATTCAAATAAGTTTGATTTGCAAATAATATCATGCATTCAAAGATATACTTAATAATCTAGCTCATGAGCAAACATTTTTTCCATTTTCTTTATTTCAGATTGAGAAAATAGAAAAGACGAAATCTTTATACATTGCTTGACATTCTATTGGATCACATAAGATTTTTTTAAAAACAAGCTTTTGCCTATTGTTTAGGTAAGTGGCAACCTTTTCAAGATGATCATTCAAAGCATCTACACCCTCCTGCAATGTTCTGTGCATTGCATATAAGCAATAAATTGTTTCATTCTGCAAGCAATGCCAGTAATTTTTTCTTTCCCTGATTATTGAAAATAATACAAGCCTCTAAATAATACCTTTAACCTAGTTAAATATCTATTCTTCTAACAATCCAAAAGGTGGCTTACACTTGGAAATACTTTTTGCATCAATATGTACCAGGGAGGTTTTACCTCATGCTTTCTGTTTCATAGCAGCAGTAGCAGAAGAAAATTTAGCCACAGGACTTAAAAAGCCATTTGATTAAACCAATTACTAGTTTTCTAAATTACCTGAATAAGCTGTTGTGTAATGTAATAATTTGTCTTCTCCTTGAGTTCATCAATTTTTGCTTGCCTTTCAGCACGAAGCCTTTCTAGAGTTTTCTTGTCCTTTTCATCACCTATAAGATAAAATAAAAATAACAAGATTACCCGTATTTTAGAAAACCACAAATGGTTGAAACTTATTTTATCAAAATCATACTATATTCATAATAAAGTATATATCTGTCACATAAGAAAAGTTATAAGGATATTTGATGCGACTATCTAGAAGGTTACAACTTCTCTGGTCTAGGTAATATACCTGTAAAGGCAATGCTAGAATGTAACCAACAAAACCTTAATTCACAATATTGTATCAGCAGTCATATGCAACAAATCAGCAGCAAGTTTCTATGCCCTTTTATTTCTCTTGGGTGTGGGTGTGGGGGAGGGGGGATCCTTGTATTTTCTAATTGGGGAGGATTCAGCCCGGTTGTAAATATACAATACAAACTAGTCCACACATTTAACTGCAACATGAAAATTCTATAAGATGTTGAGTTGTGTTACTTACACATCTTTGTGATGTTTGCAAATGTAGAATAAGCAATGGAAGAAAAAACAGGCAAAAGGAACATTGGCAAAACTCTAAATGCCCTCATCTTCCAGTCTAAATCCACGGATCTTGTTGTCATGATGGCATAAGCAACTGCAAGAACCTGTAAATTGACAAGAAATTCCTTATTGAGGTAATCCAGAAGAAAGTTCTTTGAAAAGGTAGATAGAAATTGGATGTAGTTTCCCACAATTTCCCTCTCTTTTACACGCTTTAAATAGAGAATCAAAGCCTGCATCAACTTCTTTTAAAAGAAGTTGATACAACAACGATTGGATTCAAATGTAAACAGCAGATACATAAACCATATATGGATGGGGAAAAAAATCAAAGCTAACGATCTAGCTAATATAAAATGCTGGATGCAGAATGTGAAGAAAATCACTATGATATCTTTCATGATCTTTTCCAAATACAAGACGGATTGTAGACACGCGCCAAATTAAATAGAACGAGAAAGTGGCATATGATTCCCAAGGCAATTACTACTTATTAGCATTTAGCAGTGTGTGGAGAAAAAATTGCACAGAATAGAGAGAAAATGATGAGATTATGAGTACCTCCAAAACGACGGAAAATGCAATGAGATGTCTGGTTATTCCCCTCGAAACCTGAGATCTTTTCTTCATTCTCGCGAGAACAGCATGCTCTTCCTTGGTAATATGTTCAAGCCTCTTCTCGAAATTGTCCCCGCCGGTCCTGAAGATCGCGCTCCAAACGCGGGAGAGCACTCCCTTGGGCCTCTTCTTGACTACCGGCAGCGGCGGGCTGGATTCTCTGCTTTTTTCAACGTCGGAAATGCATTTCTCCTCCGCCATCGCTCGCTGTTGCCTTTTCAAACACAGATCAAATTAAATTTATTGTCGCAATCAAATTGATCATATCATGCACAAATAAATAACGTTAAATCATAATAAAAAGTGGAAGAATTTGGAGGATCATTTGTTTTTTTAATTCAAGAAGCATGGACAAAAACATGAAAAAAGAATACATGTAATCCTCCTCTCCTTTCATTTTTCTCGTATTGATTTCTTATTATAATTGAGATACAAAATTGCAGATCTGTTCGTCTTCTTCCTCGTCTCTCTCAATTGATCTTAATTATATATATTACTCCTTTTTTACAAAGTGATAATTACAATATAATTGTTTTATTTTCTTCACAACTATATATATAAGGATAATAATATAGTTTCTTTCTTTTTCTTAAAATAAAAAAATCAATAAATATCTCGGTTAATATTAATCCTTATAATAATTGTCAACTAAGTATAATTTTATTTTAATTAAAAATTAATTACTAAGTATCAACATATTTTAATTTAAAACGATAATATTTTATTATATTAAAAATTATTACTAAGTATCTCGGTTGATTGCATGGTTTTTGGCAATGCGACAATTAAACTATTTTCTAATAGAGCATATAATTGTAGTGCCAAACACGTTATTAGTAATAATTTGCAATATTTCTTAGTGTCTTACCATTTCACTAATGTTCGTCGAATATATATATATATATAACGAGTGTCTTACCATTTCACTAATGTTCGTCGAATATATATATATATAACGAGTGTGGCATGAATAATCAATAAATGAAAAAAAATAATTTATTTATATATAACAAATATAATTCGTGTTCACCCCTAGTTGTCCCAGTGGTAAAGAATGATGTAATTCATTCAGGTAAACCGGATTCGAACACCAGTTTTACACGGTGTGTGTGCCTTATTAAAAAAATATTAAAAAAATTGAACAAATACTACTATTGTCTTGTATCACACCAACATATTAAAAAAAAAAATAGAATTTGTTGTTTTTTCTATACTTATTTTTTCATCTCTTCTGTAATATTGATTCGAGCCATATTTTGACATTGGGGATAGAATATGATTTTAGAAATAGTTGTGGTAATTCTTTATTATTCAATAAAATTTTGAAATTTACTATATAAAATAAAAGTATTTTTTTTGTGGGATTGGAAGGGCAACAATCCCTCCTACCACTCGAGTGCATTCTTCTATGTTTTATTTTATTTGACTATATTTTTTCACCTACGGTAAAAGTTTTTTCCCTTTAATATTGTTGTGTGGTGTCTTTACACACCATTCATACATAGTGTTCGAACTCGGATTATCTAGATAAAATACATCATCTTTTACCACTATAATCACTTTACGAGTTTATTGAAACGAACAAAAACATACAACAACAAAAATAAAGAGATAACAGAAGACGATACAAACTCGAACAACAAAAAACTAAAGCAAAACAAAAGCAAACACTGGACAAACACGTCCAGCAAAGAAAAAAATAGCAGGGATTAGGCACAACAAGCCCTCAAGTCAAACGAAAACCGAAGCATAAACTAAGAGCTAACATGTTCAACTACCACTGCATGTTAATTTGGGGGTCAACGGAGTATAAGTTTAATTGGGATATCTTTGTGTTGAATACTGATGAACATCATTAACGATGAACACCGTTGAACACTATTAAATTAATTAATAAAAATTAAAAATCTTAAGGACTCAACATACAATTAATAACTATTTAAAATAAAATTTTAATTAAATTATTTTTCATATATATTCTACTTTTTAATCTTTATTTTAATCTTTAATTGTATGTTAAGTCCTTGAAATTTTTAATTTTTATAATGTTCATCGATAGTAGTGTTTAGCGGTGTTTGACACCCGTTGTAAAATTTTCCTAAGAGTTAATACTTAATAGACATATTAATTATAAAATAATAATTATAACACCAATTTAATTTTTTGAATAGATGGCACCAATTTAATTAAACTAACAAAAAAAATAAAACATTAGATTATATCCTATACACTAGCGGTGGAAACTAAAAAGTTTCTACAAATCTTTTTGTTTTAGGGTTTAGGGGCTTAGTTTAGAGTGTAGGGTTTAGGGGTTTAGGTGTATAGATTTAGAATTCAGGGATATCGGTTAGAATTTAGGGGTTAGATGTTAGGGTAATATGGTGAGAATTTAGGTTTTTGATCTATAAACCCTCAATATAACCCTAAACTTTAAATTTCAACTTCTATCCCTAAATTCAAAACTCATACACCCTAAACTAAGTCTATAAACCCTAAAACTAAGACGATTTTTTTTTTTAGTTTTCACCGCCAGTGTATCAAATAATAACCCTAAAACATTACTCAATTTTGTTGTAATTTCACATATTGATATGGTTGCCATTTAAATAAGCAGTTACAACAACAAAAAAGTGATGTTGAAATTTAAGTTCGACCAAATTTTATTTACAGATATATTAGTATTATCAAAAATTAATTTATCATTACATCAAGACTATAATAATAATAATAATAATAATAATAATAATAATAATAATAATAATAATTTACAAATTGTAATCACATTAATACCATAATAATAATAATAATAATTTATAAATTGTAATCACATTAGTAATAATAATAATAATAATAATAATAATAAAACAGTTATGTTCTAAAAGGTTAAATTATAGTATAAATTCAAGTATTTAACTATTAAAATTCTTAATCTTTCTTCCCTAAAAATTCCCTGAAAATTTACCGTCCCACTCTCTTCACATCCCCGCCAAAGAAGCCTCTCACCACCGCTCCGTGTCTTTCTCTTCCACCTATTCTATCCGTCTCCACCTCCTCCTTCTCTAATCCACGACCAATCCCTCTATTGCATTGAAGTTTTCGACAGGCCGTACCGAAGACTAGAGAATTAAACAAGGTATTTTTCGAAACCTAAACCTAACTTGAAGATTTCTACTTCTGGCTCGGCTTGTGTTACCTGGTCTATATTTGATTTTCCTGTTTCCGTTCCTACTGCTTGTTGCTCCGTCTCATCATATTCTCTATCCGTTTACTTTGTTGGGAAGAAGATTATTTTCAAAAGGTTTAGGTTTAGCGGAAATGGGGACCGTTATTGCCGCTATTTTCCGTTACACTGTCGTTTGCGGCCGTGATCATCTGCTATCGACGTGAAATTTGTTCACCTCGCCATTAATGTCCTTAGCGGTGGTGGATGATGAAATGGCAGCCGCGAGACTGTTCCTGATTTTGCTAGCAGATGTTCTGCTGGCCGCTGTCCAAATATTGACTCTTAGGGATTTTTGTTTCTATCATCTTATTTCGTTGACTTCTGAATTTTAATGCTTATGCTCAAACACTGAATCTTTCAATTAAACTTGCAAATTTGCTTTATTCCGCAAACAGCATTACATGACGAATTTTTCTTTGTTGTGCCCATAGCAGGGTCGGTCAATGATAAAATGAGCCGACCAACAACCCGAAGTAAAAACAAAAGAAACAGGCAGGTGGAGAATGATGATACAACTACTGAAATATTAAGGTACTATCTGTTTTCTATTTAAGACTGAGCATTGTTTTACTTATTTTTCTCTCACTGGGGCGCAGGGAGAGTTGCTAAGCTTTATATTGGTGTTCTTTCTGTAATTTTGTTTTCCTCGTGTAGGAAAATTCATCTGACTGGTGAAATAACTGATGATGATGTAAATCAGCTGTACATGATCACAAAACCGGTTTGTCAGGGCTGTCGTGTGAATACGAAGGACAACCCTAATTGTTTTTGTGGGTTGACTCCACCTCCAAATGGAAGTCGGAAAACTGGCTTATGGCAGAAAACTTCGGATATTGTCCAGGCCCTTGGTCCAGATCCATGTAAAGATCTCCGTACTTCTGCTCATTCACCTGCAGGTCTTACAAATCTGGGCGCAACATGCTATGCTAACAGCATTCTACAGTGCTTGTACATGAACAAATCATTTCGACAAGGTGTTTTCTCTGTAGAACCTGATGTTTTGAATAAACATCCTGTTTTAGATCAACTTGCACGACTTTTTGCGCAACTGCATGCTAGTAAAATGGCTTTCATCGACTCTGCGCCATTTATAAAAACACTCGAGTTAGATAATGGAGTTCAACAGGATAGCCATGAATTTCTGACCTTACTTTTTTCTTTGCTTGAGCGATGTCTAAGTGATTCTAAAGTTCCCAAGGCAAGGACAATTGTTCAAGATCTCTTTCGAGGAAGTGTATCACATGTTACAACGTAAGATCGATTTCATCATTGCTAGTTTGCAAACTATAATATTCTATTTTCACCTTGGCATTATTGCAACTTTTCTTCCTTCTACTTGTTTTGATATGTTTTGGAGGCTTATAAGATCCTCGTATATGAGAGGGAAAAAAGGACTAAACTAAAATGTGAAGAAAACTAGGAGAGTTAAAAGAAAACCCACTCTTCAATATCGAGGAAAAAATTAGTTTTCACTTTAAGAGGGATTGTATACCACTTAATACTCTTACTTGTTTACTTTTGTCCACTTAGTAGATTCTTCCTCCATGTGAGTTTTAGATCAAACTGAATTTATGCTATTTGAGAATCCTTGTTCTAAAATATAACTGATTAAGGTTTATTTATGTTACCATGAATGCTTTTCTCGCTGTTATATTTCAAATAATTTCTTCAATGTAAACTTGCTTTAGTCTTAAGTCATTGTTATGCTTGGGTTAGATTAGTTTATATGAGGTGCATGATTCAACAGCCTTTATCAATCGTCTACCATTTACAAACCTCCTGTGTTATAGCATCTACCTCTAAACATTTCATTAATTTAGTTGTATCCACTTTCTGTAGTGTGGTTATTTGTTAATATATTGGTTGTTTCAGTGTTAGTAATTTGTATTGAGGTATGCATTTTACCTTATTCATCCATACATTTTCTTACAATCATATGGATGTAACTAAATTTGAGGTAGACGAATGTGTTTTATGTATTATCCTGCTTTCATAGGTGCTCAAAATGTGGCAAAGATTCTGAAGCTTCTTCAAAGATGGAAGATTTTTATGAGCTTGAGTTGAATGTCAAGGGCCTGAAGACTCTAAACGACAGTTTAACTGATTACCTGAGTGTGGAAGAGCTGCATGGCGATAACCAATATTTTTGTGAGTCATGCAACTCAAGAGTTGATGCTTCTCGCAGTATCAAGCTGCGCTCACTGCCTGATGTGCTTAATTTCCAGCTTAAGCGCTATGATTTCCTTCAAAAGGTAATTGATGGTGTATTTGGTATCAGTTTGCCCTCTGCTTTAACATTTTACAATTAATTTAGCAGATCTTTTCCTTTTTATTGTAACCTTTGATTCAATGCACAGCCAATTCCATTTTGCGTTGTCTGTAGCAGAAGCTCCTGTCAATAGCATGGTTCAACAAACAGTCAATCAGTCATAACACTTTAATATTTTCTTTGCTTCATTGTGTCAGTAGACTACGTCAAAGAAGAAGATTACTTCTGTGTTCTCTTTTCCTGGAAAGCTAGATATGCGGGGGAGGGTATCAAAGCCTTCTCCAGTGGAGTTAATATACGACTTGTCAGCAGTTCTTATTCACAAAGGAACTGCCACAAACAGCGGCCACTACATAGCTCATATTAAGGATGAGAATACAGGGCAGTGGTGGGAGTTTGATGACGAGAACGTCTCAAACTTGGGTCATCATCCATTTGGAGAAGGCTCTTCAACTTCCAATACTAAATCTAATCGAATTGATCCAGTTCATTCGTCTTGCATGGTAGTCGATGGCACTGCAAATGGAAATCATTTGGATCCCATTAAGCTGCAACATGAAGAATCTAGTGGTGGGAGTCATGTAGAGATGTTTTCTTCTACGGATGCCTACATGCTAATGTACAATCTTAGTTGTGTTAAGAAGAATGGTTCCAGCACCATGGAAATGGAAGGGGATGCAGTTTTCTTACATGATGGAATTTTGCTTCCATCTCATCTTTGTCAGGAGATAACAAACTTGAATTCATTGTATGTTGATGCTTGTGAACAATTCAAATTGAAAAAGGAAAGTGAACTAAAGCACATAGCAGAAAGGAGACAGGAAGTGAGATCAGTGCTATCTGAAGCTCCTGTTCATTCTGTTGAAGAACCATTCTATTGGATTTCCACAGATTGGCTTCGTCAATGGGCTGATTATATTTCTCCACCGTAAGTACAGTGCCACAATTTATTTGAACCTGGCCTTATAATTTGCTCATGCACATGTGGATGTTAAATAATTGTCCTCTAAGGTGTGCACATTTGCGTGCTAGTGACTTAAATAATTGTAATTTATTTCTGAATTTAGTCCTCGTTGCGGATATTTTGTAATTTTCCATGGCAACTGTTGCAAGGTTCGCTCTTTTTCCCATCTGCACTTCATAGTTGATGGTTTGATGTCTTGCAGTGTTTTAGATAATTCACCGATCCAATGCTCTCATGGAAAGTTACCAATTTCCAAAGTTGGCTCTGTGAAGCGGTTGTCAACTGAAGCCTGGATGAAATTGTTCTCTAAGGTAGCTTCATTGTAATCATCTTAACTCTTTTGCTCTAACCGTCTACCGTTATTTACTTCTCATTGTTGATTGCACTTTGACACTTCTCTTGTTTATTTTTGTTCTCCATGATATACCATTTCCTAGAAGAATAGATAATTGATGCAAGCTTTGCATGCTTTTCTACTGTTCCTCATAGCTATATAGTGATTATAATAATAACTCTCTTTTGTCATTGCTGCAAATGTGCTATATTTAATTTTTCTTCCGTCAAATTGTAAAACTAATATTATGCAAGTGTTTTTGTACATATGTAAATGTTATTGGTTTTCCATTTTCATCTCTTGATTGCCTCAATGGTGTGGTGTCAATCACCTCTGATTCATTTTGATGGTGCTTGTGCAAAGCAGTACAATGGGGGCCCGGAATTTGCCAAAGATGACTACTGCATGGACTGCCTTATTGATGTGGCACGCACGGTTGTCTGTGCTGACAGCTATAGGGATCGAAGAAAATTGATGAAAGAGATTGCAGACGATGTACTTTTGTCCAAGTGTGAAGATGGAGCCTACTATGTTTCCAAGGCATGGTATGACTACATCCATTTCTTTTTTATTTCCGCTCTCTGCTTTGATTACCATGCCTGGCTGCATTAGATTATTTTGGGCAAGGGTCCTTTTCTTCTTATTCTTAATCTGACGGTTGTAGGAAAAAGAGCACCTTTTAGCTTTTTAGTTTCACTTTTATAGTGATGCTGAACGTTTTCAACTTGTAGGCTGCAACAATGGGTGAAAAGAAAAAACATTGATGCACCTAGTGAAGCTGACGCTGGACCAACAATGTCAATTAGGTGTCCTCATGGGTACCTGATGCCAGAGCAAGCTGCTGGTGCTAAGCGATTGTTGGTTCCTGAGAAGTTATGGCTCTTCTTTTATGAAGATGCAGTTAAAGTAAAACCTGACGATCCTTCAGGTTGTCCAACTTTTCCTTCCGACTCTGAAGAGTGTCCCGAGTGCAGCAATGCACTCTCAGAAGTTGCATGCTTGGAGGATTCTAGAAGGTTATCTGAATTGGGTTCTCATTTGCAGTTTGCTGCTATCTGCTGCTTTCATGGTTGATTGACTTCTGTTGTTCATGCTGCAGAGAAATGAAGCTTAAACAGCGTCAAAACCATGAAAAATTAGCCACGGGCAAGAGTATCCCACTGTCTTCAAACTGCAAGTACTACTTGCTGCCTTCTTCTTGGCTTTCAAAATGGAGGAGCTACATCAGTACTAGCAGCAAACACAATTCATCTATGGAACCTGAAATTCTTGATGACATCATTAATTTGCTTAAATGTGAAAAGGTCACTTGCAACTTTTCGATCAACTCTTTTTATATAGTCTAGCGCCGTTGGAGATGATTTTTTCCTTCCTAGGAATTAGGATTGGTGCTTATTTACTGTTGTGGTTTGAGTCTCCTCTCACCCCATGCTTAATTTTTAGCCAACCCCAAATATATTGGGATTAGGCCTTGGCTTGGTTTGGTGGGGAAGTAACCAACCTTTCTTGATGTGCATTCTAATGCTTTCTATTCTTTGGTAATGATATTTTTCTGCAGTAGTTAGTTAAAGAAAATTTCTGAATTTATGAACTTATGAATGGGCCAACAAGGCAACAACCATTTTATAGTTAAAATTGACTTTTAGCCCTTATGGTGAGGAGTCTGCTGTCTGAAGTTAATTTTATCTGTAGATCATTGAGGCTTATATTGCTTTCAGTTTGTGATCTTTTCATTTGTTTTATTTTATTAGTCATGAGGATAATGGTTGTAATATCCTTCTTTATCGTTTGTTTTCATCAGCATTTACGCCTTCTGGAGAGGCTACCTAAAGTGTCTTACAAACGTGGTTCCTTTTTTCAGAAGGGTTCTTCTGTAAGTATGCTAGTGTTTTACACACGCACATATTTTGTTGAATCTGAAGATAATGATGCACATTTTATTATTTTTAATTATATATATTTTGCAATATCTAATTTGCTTATTCATCTAAAATATTAGTTCAAAATTTAAAGTCTCTTATCTTTGGATTTTAGACAGATAGGTTGACCATTATCACCGAGCATGACTGGAAATGCTTTTGTGAAGAATGGGGCGGTACTGAGGAGAACGGTATATCTGCTATGATTGAGCTCAGTAGCTCTAATGATATGGCTGGATGCTGTGTGGACATGACAATATGTGAGAAGCAGCTTGATCTTTCAAATGAAGTAAATAATGAGATCGAGTCTACACAACCAGTGCTTAGGACCTGCCCGGAGGTAACATTGAAATTTTCTTCATGTTCTATGATCAATATAGATTTTTTTGTTTTAGAATTTATGAACATTGGATTCTTTTTCGGAGTTAAAATTGATGATATTTATCTGATACTATAATTACTATTTTGACAGAAAAAAAAGTTACTTTTCTTGTGTAGGTAAGTGGTGGTTGTTTGTGTTGTTAACTTTTCTGTTATGAAATGTGATGTGCACATCCTGAGGCATTTTTGGATCGTTTTCTTTCTTGCATGGAAGAAAGATGCGAAATTGAAGAACTAGAAAAACAATTGAAACTGAAAATGCTTTATATATTTTAATTGTTTATTTTTCTTTGAATAAACAGGTGAGTTTTTATGCATTCAAGAAGAGATAATTGAAAATATGATTATAGATGGTGGAAGATGGAAATATTTGCTTTTAAATCTTTCGGTTTGTAAAAGGTTCCTCGTAATTTTAAGGGCAATAATGATTTATTGCTCATAGGATTTGAACATTCTGAGAGATCTCAGATGTTATGATTTATGAAACTTGAATAATGTAATACTGGCTAGAGTGGGATTGCAACAGCTGCTGAGGCTGTTGAGACTTGGGAGGACCTGCCATCCTCATTTAAATGAATGTAGATAGTGCTTTCAGAAATTATATTGTATGGTTGCCTTGGTGGATCATAGAACTTTTTGGGTGTTGTGTCAGATGCTCATGTGGACAGGGCAAGTTATGACATGCTGGCCGTGGTTGTTGACGAGACAATTTCATAGAAAGGAATGCACTTAGTGCTTAAAGATTACTTTTATATTTAATAATGCTTAAAGATGTTTCATATTACTTGCATCAAATCTGGGGTATGATTTATGGTAAAAGTTTTATCCTACACATGGTTGCATTTTCAGCTGCCGGTACTCTTATATTTGTAAGTTTGAATGACTTGGTATTTCCAGGTATGTGAGGAGTGCATTGGAGAAAGAGAAAGCTGTGAGTTGATGCAAAAGCTTAACTATGCTGATGAAGAAATTTATGTTTATCTTGTACGCGGAAAAGAAGCTCCAAAGTCAATCTTACAAGCAGCTGAATCCTCTGAGCCTGATCGAAGAACCTCCAAGCGTTCTCGGAGGACAAACAATGGAAATTTTGTAAATTTAAAAGTTTCTGCAACTACATCAATATACCAGTTGAAAATGATGATATGGGAATCACTTGGGGTATGCAATGTTAATTTTGTGGAATTTAGCTATGATATTTTTCTAAAACTTGATATCATTATATTGCAGATCTGTGAACATGTATTCCCCTTTCTCTGTCTAGAACTTCATGTTCTTATGTTTTAGACAACTTCAATTGGGGCTGACAATCTTGTCTCTGTCTAGGAACCATTTTTTCCCTACAATTTCCTTAACACTATATTTTGGTGAACTGTTGTTGAGCTGATGAAATCTTAATTTTATACAAACCATTTATATAGTTGCATTGACCTTCACAATCTTGCCACTCTTATTACGGTATGTTATTTACTTGTAAAATATTAGGAGGTTATCTTGCAAAGCAGTATTTATTTCCTGAATTACTCAATTGTTGCCAATTAGCTTTGTTGAATTTAAAATCACTTATTTGGAAAATTTTGATTCAATATGTGGAAATGAAGTTTTTGCTGGAGTTCGTTACATATGATTTAGTTTGAGCCTGCCATTAATTTTGGATTTAATATCTCAATCTTTGATCTTTTTGGACCAAATATCAATCTTTGTTTGAAAGTGTGGCTGTAGAGAATTTCTTAATATTATTTGTTTTGACAAGGTTTGCTTGATTGTCTACCTGAAATTGTGATATTGCTATATTCGTCTTATTTCTTTTAGATGCATTTGTAATGAGCATGTGTTGTCAATTATAGGAAAATAGGTTTTATTTCAATGGCGGACTTATTGACAATCAATTTATAGGTTGTTAAAGAAAATCAAGTACTTCACAAAGGATCCCGAATAATTGATCAGGAAACTGCTACTCTTGCTGACATGAATATATTTCCTGGAGATAGGCTTTGGGTGAAAGATTCTGAAATCCATGAAGATCGAGATATCGCTGGTAACTTCTCTTTTCATTTTTGCCCCTCGGTTGGATATGATTTAGAAGAAACTAGTGAAACTGTTTTCTGTTTTAATGTCCTTAGCTTAATCCTTACTGCAATCAGGGATTTGACAAATTCTTCGTACAGCATGTTGATTTCTATTATAGTTGTGTGCTCTAAAACTTCAACCAACATGAATACATTGTGCATAAGAACCTGACTTGGTACATGAGAGTTCTTTTTATATTTTTAAATTTCAATGACATTAGCAAAGAACAAGGAAAAGTATGTTGAATTTTCTCGTTCGATATTTAATTATGAAGACTGAAGACATACAAAATATTGCTGGAAATAGATATGAGCTTCAGCAGCATTAAATCTGTCAAGCTGAATAGTATTTTGATTCTGGAATAATGTTTTCCAAAAAGAAAATTGTGGATGACTATCGTCGTGGCTATTGGCGTATATGACTTGCAATATATTTTCCTATTACCGTAGTTGGATTCCAGCCTCCCACCCCAACCAACCAAAAGAAAACACTAGTGGTAGGTGACATTGAATTGACATTAAACATTGCATGTGATTGTGACCATAATCCATGTCAACATTTTATTGGTTATGGGTATGCTAGTAATTTCAACTCCACATGCCATTTTGTATAGAGCATAGTTATTATAAAAATTATTATTTATTCACTGGCTAAGTTTGAAGTCGCAAGTCATGTGGCACCAACTCAGTAAGGGGAAATACATAATATAAAATCATAAAACAAGTAACATAATTATAAGGTTAATATAGTAATTTAATTTTATAAAACAAATTTTTAATTATTTATTATTAAATCACTCTTTGTTCTTGAACATTTCTAAAAAACTATGCTTCATCACTTAAGTATTTCATATATTATATATTTCTTCTGTATACATCATACAAGTAACATATGACTAGTTTATATACAGGCACGCCACATATTTATTTCCATTCTAAGCTTCATCACTTAAGTATTTCATTAATGAATGGACATTGTTTGCTGATCCTTTTGTGGTGCACAGATGAACTTTCTGACCAGAAAACGAATGTTGAAAATGTTGAAGAAGGATTTCGGGGAACACTTCTGACAGCAAATATTTCATCTCAAGTTGTGTAGATGAAGTATTCTTCTGTTTTCCCCTACAAGATCTAAATTTTTGTAGATATTGAATCTGGAAGAAATCATGGAATGTTTTGATTTGCGTGTTAGGAGGTAAGTTGCCTTAGCTCTATTTATATGTGCTAACTTTTGCCTGTTAATATATATATGTATATATTGCGTCTCTTTTAGCCTCATTTACCATTTAGATGTATTACTTAAGCTATTATAAAGCTTTAGTGCAATTAAGATGCCTTGGTTGGTAAGCGGTTTTCTGCATAGCTTCTATGGTGCTTATTCAGACACGAATAGATGTTTGAATTTGTATAATTGTCATCTGCAGTAAATAGGCTTCGGATATCCAAGAATACCGTTCATTCGGTTTCTGAATCTCGTTTGCTATTTTATACTAGCAGCATTGTCATCTGAGGGCTTTTAATTTGGTTACCTTTGTAACTTGTTGTCTGGCTTTTGTGGTGAGAGATTCGTAAAATGTTGTATTTGTGCAAGCAGATAGTAGGAATGGTTGCTGTTCGGAGGAATTATATAATGTGATGCGATGTCCCATCCCCAGCCCAATTTTGTGTCTTGATAATTTCCAGAGAACCCTAGGACCTAGACAACCATGACAGACAAGGAGAACAAACTCGTGGCGACCACGGAAGCAATGATAGAAGTAAGCAAAGAAACTCAGAACTTCTATTTTATATATATATTATTAGAGACTGATATGAACCGAGTCGATTGGAATATATAGTATTCTTTGCATGTAATGGGCTGGCTGGACTGGGGTGACATGTAGGTACGGATGGTTTAAGTGTCTATGGTGGTGGACTCGAATGTTTTGCATGTACAAATTTGAGTTACTGTAATACCCCTTATGATCAAAACATTAGGATTGCATGGATTGATGCGGTTTCCAAGTTTATATTTTAGTAAATCTTTTGCGACTTAATGGTGCAATTACATCGACCTGTTTTCATTTTTTTTACCACTAAGTAGTGTTACAATTCAAAGCAAATGTTGGGGTTCGAATCCACACAAAGGTTATCCGCATTTGTAGTGGTGCATTCATTTTTATTGATATCATGATTTCCAAAAGATATCCGATGTAGTTAAATGTCAGAATTGGTGAATACTAAATATAATTCTGCACTGAGATTTCATATTCTGCATAAGTTGTATCATAAACAATGGCGCAAAATGATCCACCCAAAAAGGAATTCTTTAATTCGAGGAGAATCAGGTTAAGAAGAATAATGGAGGCGCTGATAAGTGATAACGATGTTAACATTTTGCTTTGTAAGAAATGTCGATACACATAAGGTCGGGTTTTCGAGAACTTAAGCAAATTTTGAGCGGAAAATATGGCATTTTCCGTTCTTATATTTTACATTTCAATTAGTGAAATAATTTTGAAGTATAATATATTTTCTATAAAAACAACGGACTACAAAATTTTCATATTACAAAAAAGATGAGAATAAAAAAAATCGATAGAGGTTCAGTTTCGGTCCCATCGCATCATCTACAGATAAAGGGAGTTGGCGAACATGATACCTCGGCGTAGGCTTTCACTTGCTGCAGCAAACTTTTTCTCCAAATCAGCATCTCCGACGGCTTCAGCGGCAGCACGGAGCTGGGTTCACAATAAATAAAAGTTGACACGTTTCTCCTCAATCAAAGATGGAGAGGAAAGCCTATATTGACATGCCCTCCCACCATAGACAATCTATACTATAGTTATCATTCGAGTAAGAGAGGGGTTTAAGAAGAGAAACCCATGCCCAGGGCTGGTAATGGTATCCTCAAGATAGCAGCAGAAGGAGCGGAATCATAACTTTTCTAATTAACTTACCTGGTTCAGAAACTCACCAAGCCTTCTAGCACTCCGAATAACGCTACCCTCAAATATATCAGTCATCTGTATTATCTCGGCAAAAGTTGCACCCTGAGGAAAACACGATAAACTGTCGTGGAAATAGATTTCCAAATATAAGCTTAAAATGGATCTGGATGCAAATATTTTCCTAGCAGAAGCACTAACCTTTGACCAACAATAAATCACGTCCATCAAAAACGGTCTCACTGTTGATTCTACATACTCGTCGATGTTTACATCCAATTTGCATTCATGTTGTACCTGAAACCAGTAAGAAATGCTTCTAATTATCTCATTCATGGTAAGTAAATGATGTATATGAATGAGAGCCAGAGGACTTGACAGGTGAAGAACCTCTGCTATTTTTCTTGCACTTTCTTGGAGTTGCTGTAATGGTTTAGCAATCTCTGTCCTCAACTGTATTTGTTCACTTGACTTATCTACCGGAATGAAACAACTTGCAAGGGCTGCTACTTGGTGATGATCCATATCGTTGAATGTACCTGATTAAAATTTGTTTGAACTATAGGCGGAATAGAAAACTCAAAAACACCAAGCGCAAAGATTTGCCATACTAGTTCTATAAGTTGAACATGTATGCAGTCACAAAATCATATGCACGGGAAATGAGATGAGAATTCCTATAAAGCTAACATGTGTTTTTTCACTTTTGTAAAGTAAACCAACAAATGAGGTTTGGGGCACTCCAACTGGCAAGGAAAATACCTATTCATAAGAAAAAGATCATATGCGCGACAAATTGGATTGGGCAACAGTAGTTCAAACTCACCATTAAACATCAGTTCTGTTACAAGCAATTCATCTCCAGTGTCTATCAAGCAGGCTGCCCGTCCCTTCAACTGAACAACACCATCAGAATCAATATGGCCCAACTTCTTCAGGACCCTCGAACGATTCTTAAGTTCATCACGGAATTTTTGAAGCTGCAAGAGGAAAAGGAAACTTTAATCAAGATCACAATATGTGAACAGTAAAGAGCTTTACAAAAGACATTCAATTCTGAGCAACATAGGGAGAACAAAAACCCGCACATAGTAATTTGTTCATGTTAAACAGAGGGACATGTGACATCCACATAAACGAGGCAAATACAATACCTGGGAATCACGCATTTTTGACTTGAGCTGTTGAATCTCATGATTTATCTCTGCCTTCCGCTGAAACGATCTAATTTGATGCTCATCTTGAGACTGCAACGCATGAAGTAGAATAAGGGTAACAGCTAACAGATATCTTCAAACTACATGCCAGTATCTATTGTCATATGCAAGCCTATTCTCAATACAATCAGAAATAAAAAATTCGAAGTGGTTTGCCAAACCTTGTGGAGTGGGTGAGAAAACAACTTCTTTTCATGTTCCTCAATTTGTTTCACTAACTCAACAATTTCCTGATCTTCAATTTTCATGTCCTGCAAATCATTATAAATCAACAATAAGTTTTTACTTACCCAAGGTTCTCTCGCCAGAACATAATTTAGAATTTAAAGCGCTTCTACTACTAAATAAGTATGATGCTCATAGGGAATAAGAATAGAGAGCATACGTTTAAGCAATAAAGAATGATGAAGAGTGAAAAATGTAGAATGGATACAAAATAAGGTGGAAAAGCTATTTAAGTGACAGCTACTACATATAATGCAGCCATGAAATCAGATGCTTTGTTAATTTCACATTCGTAAAATTTGAACTAGCAATTTTGCACTCTATTTCATGAATATGGGCTAGTGCCTATTGTCATGTACAAGGTAGACCCGTTGTTTTTTTCCGATACATGTGCCCCTAGGATAATTTTGGCAATTTTCATTTTAGTTGGAATGAATATTAGGGCTCAATTGGCATTGCAATCAAATTGAATTCCATCTCAATTACCAAAAGTTTTATCTACTAACAAATGCAAACTAGATACAATATTTTGATTAAAATCCCAATTGAGGTAAATTTGTTCGAAATCACAAAAGCAGCAAAGGGTCTCGAATCACAATTGCTTTCAATCACAATGCCAAATTGGGGCCACTAGGTCTTATTTTGAGTTTAAATAAATTATTAGGGCTTCGCCAAATTCTAGTTCACAAACATGATTCTCCGATGAGGATAGGTTAATACTTATTTATATTTCTTTTATCGCTAGACTTGGTCTTTAATTAAGATTTTAATAATCAAGAAGAGTTCTTGGATAATTTCTGATTGAATGATTGGACTGAGTACATGGAACAAAGTGCAAGAGTTCCAACTACCAATTATCGATAGCAATTAGGAAATGAACTTAAAAGGGAAAAGTTTTCAGCAATATATCACTCTTGGTTCTACTACGAAAAACATCTAACTATAACTTGATATCATGAATAGTTACCGACTTACCGTAACCGGATTAAGTTTTGGAAGGCCTTGTGGAAATCGAGTTCCTAGCTCCTGCACTGCAAGTAATAAACTCTGCCTGGCTTCAGGTGGCCGAAGATCAGGAGGTATGGACACTTTAATTTTACTGAAAGCTGAAATAAGAGGCAACTGGACAGGAACCTAAAGCATATGAAAATGGAAGATCAGATACCTCAAAGGACCAAGCTGAAATTTGGCAACTATCCTGTGTCAACTTACCACATGCATTTCACCCTTCTCCCCTGGACAGGGTGGGCACGGTTTTGGTCGTGCACCATTCTCACTAGAACCAGGTGAACAATTAAGTAATGTATCCACGATATAACCACCACCACGTGCAGGCAATGTACCTAATCCTGCAGAAGTCCTTTTTACAACATTAACTACAACTCCCCAACCCCAGTCTGTACTGCCTTCCCTTACTTTGATCTGCAAAGCAATGTTGAACCCCAAGTGTCAAAAACTGTTAAATAAAAAACTAACAGTACAACTCCAAGTTATGTGAAATAAAGTGACCCAAAAAATAATGCGTCAATAGTATTAAAATGCGGCCGCGACGCGACGTAACGGCCGCAACGTAACATTTTTAGAGGTCTCCGCGACACCGCAACCCGCAACCGCATTAAAAATCATAGTTATCTTTTAGAAAAAAATCACGCCGTAACGGCCGCAATGTCCGCAACCGCGACGTTACAACCGCATCCGCAACCGCGACCGCAACCGCAATTTAATGCCGTCAACATCTACACTCAATAGCAGGACACATTCTGCAAGTTGTGATATTTAAGCATGGACCAGTGTATTTAAACAACCTACACACCGATGAGACAGGAAATACTCAAGGTGGCAAGCATGATATATATTTGTTATATATACACACACAATCACACTACGAACAATTTCTTTCTCCTGAAAACAGACAGCAAAACATTTGGAACCTAAGCGCAGTTACTGGCAAACTGAATAAAATAATTCTAGATAATATACACACACAAGCGCAGTTACTGGCAAGCATGATATATATTTGTTATATATACACACACAATCACACTACGAACAATTTCTTTCTCCTGAAAACAGACAGCAAAACATTTGGAACCTAAGCGCAGTTACTGGCAAACTGAATAAAATAATGCGTCAACATCTACACTCAATAGCAGGACACATTCTGCAAGTTGTGATATTTAAGCATGGACCAGTGTATTTAAACAACCTACACACCGATGAGACAGGAAATACTCAAGGTGGCAAGCATGATATATATTTGTTATATATACACACACAATCACACTACGAACAATTTCTTTCTCCTGAAAACAGACAGCAAAACATTTGGAACCTAAGCACAGTTACTGGCAAACTGAATAAAATAATTCTAGATAATATACAAGTATTAATCTATTCAGATAAAATACTCATCCAGAAAGTACACAGTTGTTTATCTAGTTACTGAAATTTTCTATTCAAAGCAGTCTGCCACAGGTTATTAAATAAAAGAAACCTATTTGTGTGGGTAAATAGAAACTAAAAGAAGGGACTTGAATTTTGAAATTAATATAAATCGTGTACTAAAGTATATGCTAATATAACCTTCATGATTATCTTCAAATTCACGGATGTAAAATGCCTATAGGTATTTGTGAATTTAAAATATATAGACATTTAAATCTTAACTAAATTGTGCATAATGTAGGCAATTCCTTCCCACAATTTATTTAACAAATTAAATCCATATCCAGCATCTCAAGTTCATCTTTCCAAACATAAATAAGCAACCTAATTCATGGATGACATTTTAATAACATTCATTTTGATGTGATAACAACTTGGTATATTTTTTCTGATATGAACCCATACATGGACCAATGGAAATAATAAGGACAAACTGCATGGACAAACAAATGGTACAGCTTTTTAACTTAACTCATGTTTATATAGGAGTTGCATAATGACCTTAAATACATGGCAGCTCCATTTTGAAAGAAATATAAAAAAATTGGCAAAAATGTTTGCTACATAGAGAATTTTCTTATGGATGTTTATGGCAAAAAAAATATATATATTTTAGGGAACTTTTGCATAACAACTAGCAACTAATAACACGAAAGAATAAAATGATACATAAACACATGCAACAATAGGCTTATCTGTTGTATAACATATTAAAAAACTAAAGAGCAAACGGTAATAATAATCAACACCACTACAATAAGCACATACCAGCCGTCCAGGATCGAGATAATAAAGAACCCTTTCAGGCCTAGTAATTTCTGACATCAGCTTCTTCTCTAACTGGGCTAATTCAAGTTTTAGTTTATGATATTCAGCTACTTCAGCCTGCACATAAAAATAAATCTTTTTATCAACTCAAAAAGTTGTCAAAACACGTTTAAAAAAGGAATGGATTACCTCCCCAGAAGCATCTAGCAAAGCAGCTTCCTGCTCCAGCTTCAAAACCTTCTTCCCTATATCAGGCAAGGCCTGAAACAGATAAAGATCCACGTGTTATTGCATGCCTAATATGCTTATGCAAAAGAGGACAAAAATTCAGCAGAGACCTTCTCATACTGAAACTGGTGGAATGAATTCCTTATCACATGCTCAGCAGTCATCTGCCCTTCCGCGCGGCTCATTAGATTCAAAATTGAATAGTAGCTCAGTCTGAAAGTACTGACTAAGGGAGCTGGTTTACCCAAAATCATGTCCTTGAGTGTATTCATCTCCATCTGTAAGCAGAGGCAATGTAAACTTGTTTGCCTTTTAAAAACACATAGCAAGAGAATCCAATACATGCCAGCCAAGATTCCACTCCAGAAAGGAAGTCAGCCAACAATTATACATTTACAATGAAAAAGGCAGTACAAAACACGAAATCCTGGAAGATTCTACTCCAAAAGAAAGTACTTCAATAAATTTACAGTGAAAAAGGCAGTACACAACATGAGCTCCTGGAAGGTCAAGATTAAAAGGTAATACACATCTGGAAGAAGATGCAACATAAACTTGTTCGCTTCTTTAAAAGCATACAGCAAGAGTATCCAATATACATCTGAAAGAAGATGCAACATAAACTTGTTCGCTTCTTTAAAAGCATACAGAAAGAGTATCTAATATACTGCCAGCTCAGATTCTAATCCAAAAAGACAGTACTTCAACACATATAAATTTACAGGGTAAAAGGCAATACACAACAAGAAATCCTGGAAGGTCAAAATTCAATGGTAATCTTGGAAGGCTTTCTAAAACTGGTAAAACAATGATGAATAGTCGCAAACTTCAAATGCACTATAAAAAAATTCATAAAATTACCTGCTCATCAACCATGATAATACAAATACCACGTTCGTCTTTGCCACGGCGCCCTGCCCTTCCACTCATCTACAGGGTTTAGAACAAAGTATATGACCATCAGCTTTTTGAAAGAAATCTCAATTGATTAAAAGTAAAGGTAATGGAATATTCACTCACCTGGATATACTCACCAGATCCAATATAACGATGGCTATCACCATCCCACTTCTGAAAAGAAGTAAATACAACAGTTTTGGCCGGCATATTTAAACCCATTGCAAACTGTATCAAAGAAAATTCGTGATTGAAGATATTCACCATTAATATTTGAGATATAAATAAAATGAACAGTTAAAAATGCATATAATGAAAGAGAGTTGGTTGGATGCCTTGTGATGATCTTACAGTTTCAGTGGCAAAAAGTGCCTTTATCAGGCCTTCCTGGAAGAGAAGTTCGACCAATTCCTTGATGACAGGAAGAAGACCAGAATGATGTACAGCAATGCCTCTCATAAGAAGAGGTAACATCAACTCAATGGCAGGCAGATTTCTATCTTCTTCATTCAAGCACAGTACGGCGTTGCGGAAAACTTCTTCTACATCATCCTTCTCCTCCTGCGTATTAAAGTCAAGCTTTGACATAGACATTGCATGATATTCACACTCTCTTCTACTGAAGCTAAACACAATGACCGGGTGAAACTTCCGTTCCCTGATCATCTGAAATTCCAAAAACAGTACAATCAACTATTAAGTAGTAATGTACAAAATATGATTCCAATAGCAGCTGGCATAGATGACCAAAAGTTTATTAACCAGGTTTAATCATTTAATATTATCATTGCTCATGCACACTCATAAACTGTCTAAGGCTCCTTGTACCAATTCTGTTTTTTTTTCTCACTGTGAATAAATATTGAAGGATCAGACTTTTCCATGAGTAAGATTAATTGCATATCAACAGTAGGATCCTCAAAATCATAGACATAAGAATGCCATCAAGAGATTTACACTGCTGAGCTTTTTCGACAATTCTTAGCACATTATTACCCCAATAACATGATCTTTCCTATTGTTCAGAATATGGCAAGGCATTCTTCTATTGAAAAATGGCCCAAAACCTTCACCATAAAGACCCCAAATGATTAGTAACACAGATATTAAAAAGTGATCTAATTATTTCAAAATGCTCATCCTATACATGGTTCTTGAAAACCAAACATCCACGTCACTTTTTTCCTTTGTTCTCCCCTTCACTATCCACAAATACTATGCAGGATAAAAATCGAAGACTACGGGAGCCATTTTCCCCCAGCAAAAACTTACGCAATCATCGTTTTTTTCTCATCATAAATTAGTTTTTGAAATCATTTACACCAAACAAATGAAAGCATACACCAAGAAAATGTCAACATACATAAGCAAATTAATGACGGCATCCCCCACTACAACATTTTGGGCCTTCTAAATGGAAATACAGTATTGAAATTGACATTTTAACAGAAGGAAGCAGCCTTTAATACTTGAAAGCTTTGCTTCAGAAGGAAGGGAATAGTTGACTATGTCAAATTTAAATCCTCAAGAAAGTAAAAGTTGCCTGCCAATCAAGAAGATTCTAACCATGCAGGTTAAGCCCATAAAAAAATTCTCCTTTCATTTGAACTACATGCAGCTCTAGAAGTGATTCTGACTGCCTAATATAAGCTACTTAGAGATAAAAAAAAAAATCAGATATTCATTCCTACTAGGGAAGTGACCCAAAGGATCAGACAATTATGGATGCATATTGCATAATAAAGCAGAGGAAAGCAATGGAGCATATTTGAACAGTAATAAAAAAAAGCATCTTAATAAAACAATCAAGAGTTGCATTTAAAAGTAGAAGCAACACCTTCATGATTTTGTATATGTCAGAACCCCCTGAAGAACTCCCACCTCTGGCAGCTCTCCCACCACTCTTCCCATCTTTATTCTTGCTAAAATCACCCGGTTTCTGCTTTACGAATGAATCCTGGAGCTTCATAAAATTGTCCTCTCTAAATTGCTCATTCTCATCAACCACAAGGTACAATCCACTCCCGCCCATGGGGAAAACATAATGCTGCAAAGGAGTCGGCCGGAAATCTGTGTACACCACATGGCAAGGCTGGTTGTGTAAATGACAAATCCACTCTGCAAACTCAGTGGCATTGGACATTGTTGCCGAAAGGAAAACCATTTTTATTGCTGGTGGCAAAAATATTATACTCTCTTCCCAAACAACTCCTCTTTCCCTATCTCTCATATAATGAATTTCATCAAAAATAACCCAAGCAACCTCCTTCAAAACCTCTGAGCCCCTGTAAAGCATCCCTCTAAGAATTTCCGTGGTCATGACCAGACAACTAGCATTAGGCGACAAGGTAACATCACCAGTCATCAGCCCCACATCTTCAAACTCTTGATGCAACTCCCTGTACTTCTGGTTACTCAAAGCTTTCAATGGTGAAGTATATATGACCCTTTGCTTATCTCTAAAGGCCATGGCAATGGCATACTCAGCGACCGCAGTTTTACCAGCAGACGTATGCGCCGAGACCAAAACTGACTCATTTCTTTCTAAGCACGCTACAGATACACTCTGAAACGGATCAAGCTCAAAGGGATAAGTTTTAGCCATTTCCCCTTTGTAGACTGGATTCGAGAGTGTCCCGTGAATGGATTCATCTTTAGTTGAAACGTACTCACTTGGAACTGCAACCTCATGCACGCACGTCCGTGCTAGTGTTCTCCGTTTGGGGGCAGATTCTTGCTTAGGGGTCTCTGTAACATCTGGCCTTTCAGGTGATTTCCGTTTCCCTAATGCAGCTGATTCTTCTTCCATTCTAAGTGTTTTACTGAACCAGGGTTTCAAATAGTAACTCAGAATCTTAAATTTCTGCTCGAAATATCACGCAAGTAAAAAATCAACCTTCACGTTAAGTTTAGGGTTTCAAAAATTACCTTAATTGATTTCCCGGTCTGTCGTTAACTTGAAGGCAAGAGATGGATAGGGTTTAAATTGGAGGAAGAGGAAAGCCGAGGCTTTTTGGGCGGCGGGGATGGGCGGAGAGAGTTGAGACGAGCGGGTCGGGAATTTTAGAAAACCTTCTTTTTTATATATGATTTCCTTCAAGCTTCCATACAATATTAAGTCGCATTTTAGTTATTAATTTGTTCATTCCCGCATTTTTTTTTTTAAGAAAACACACACATATTATTTAAATTTGTTTATAAGAAAATTTTGTCACGCTCGACGAGTATCGATGAGTACCGGTAATAGCTTAAATTTTAAGAAAAATAAATTAGAATTATGTAATTTAGGGTAGGTATTTTGATCTAATTATGTTTAAAAAAAATAAAAATAAAGCAATATATTTTAATTAATTTACCTTTTGATTTTTGAATAATTTATAATTATACTTGACTCCTTTAAAATTTTAATCTTTATAAATTAAATTAATGGTGCTCATCGATCATTGTCGAGCATGACAGACTCGTCCTTAAATTAATATCTAATTTGTTCATGTCCTTAGATCTGCGAATATTATACTTGATTTTATATATTATATCGACAATTCCACATTGATTCATTCGGTTTAAATATTATTTTTAAAGTTGATATTATTAGTTGGGTTTGTCTAACCTATCCATACTTGCATAAATTAAGGGTCATTTAAGAGCTTGTATTAAATACAAGATTTTATTTGTAAAAACACAATCATTTAATGTATTACAAAAGCCTAAAAAATTTTATTGAAAAAACACTATTAATAAACCTTAAACCCTAACCTTAAAACCTTAAACCATAAGCCTTGAAACCATAAAACATTAAATCCTAAATTATAATATATTAAATAAACTTTTTTAATAAAGTTTTGTGATACATTAAATCCCAAACCCAGTCTTCGAATGCCACAACCATTCACGACAAGCAAAACCCACCCGCGGATAACGAAACTGTTGACAGTGTCGAGGAGAAGAAGAGGGAAATGTGTGATCTTTACTCTGGAAATTGGGTGAAAGACGATGAATAACCAATTTACAAACCGGGTTCCTGCCCGTATGTTGATGAGGCTTTTGATTGCCAAAGCAATGGAAGGCCGGATTTTGATTACTTGAGATGGCGTTGGAAGCCCGATGGCTGTGATCTTCCGAGGTCTGCGCTTTCTCTCATTTCAATCAAGTTATATAGTGTGTAGATATTTGTTGAAGAAATTGTTATTGATTTCCATTTTTAGTTATCTTCTCTTCATCTTTTGTTAAATTAATGCTGAACCCAGATTTTGCTGAAAACATTTATCAAAGGCCTTCTAAATCCTACAGGCTACTGTTAGTTGCATACACTAATTATTATTGTTACTTTGAGATGACCTTTATTGTTTAAGGATTGAATAAATAAACAAATATGTAGTTGATGAGCTATTTCCTTTGCTAAAAATCGGTTCTATGTAAAATTTGAGTCAGAATAAACTTAAACCGCCTTCTGATTCTTCAGTATGTAATATTCAAATGTTTCTTCAAATTATGACTTTTGTTTAGCTTACTAACAACTGAATTAACGAGCAAAACAGAGGTGACTATGTCTGATTTTGGCTGAAAAGTATGACACTAGCTAAGTCCTTTGTCTGGTTGAGCATTGATAGTACCAGCTTCAGGCTTCTCGAAGTCGAGGAGAAATTCTTTTGCCAAAAGACATCTATGTTTTCATATTATAATAGTAAGATATGGAGTTTTTGTTTTATGTTTACCTAGTTTATGGGTCTGTGTCGTAGAAATTGATTCTCAAGACTTAAAATTTTAGCTAGGCTTGTTGGTTATGCTTTTCTGATCGTGCTGGTATGCATTGGATCCTCAAAAATAGTGCAAACATATCCAAGAAACATGAAGTGCCCTAGTTGTATTCGTATTGCTAATTGGAAGCAGAAATTGAGATTCATTATGTGTGTGTGTGGATGGATGTGTTGTCCATGTAGTGCCTTATTCCTTGCCTAGCTGTAGTTTCTTCTCCATTTAACTATAATTTTCTTATCGGTTGCAGGTTTAATGCTACTGACTTCTTGGAGAGACTAAGGGGTAAAAGGCTGATGCTGGTTGGGGACTCCATGAACCGCAATCAGTTTGAATCACTCTTATGCCTCCTACGCGAAGGCCTTACGAATAAGAGCAAAATGTATGAGGTCCATGGCTACAAAATAACTAAAGAAAGAGGGAACTATATATTTAAATTTGAGGTAAGAAGATGCTTGTATATTTCTTTATTTCTTGCTCTTTCGTTATGTTTCTTCATATTTTGATAATTGGATAAGGACATTTCCAAGCAGCCTTTTCAACTAACCTTTTGACCCCGTCAAGCAGTTCTCGTATAATTTGATTTGAGAGAACACTACATTATCCAACACTCCAATCTGCTATGTCATGGAGTGCAGTCCTCGAATACACTCGATCAGAAGTGTGGCGGAAAATTTTCTTCCTAAAATCTTAAGATAATGTGCCATAATCTAATAGGATCTCCTTTAATTTGGAAGCACTTTTTACTGCAAGATAACACTAAACAGAGTATTGGTTTTCTTTGTTATTTCACTTTTATGCTACATTTGTTTACTTATTTTAGTGTTTTTGAACTTTTTATTACTATATTGTATCTCCTCATAACAATTTAGCACTTTCTCATGTAGAATGATGAATAAGATTGGTTGATGCAGGATAAATTATTTCAAAGAAGGTGATTATCTTTAACCAAAATTCGATGCTGTTGAAGCTTACCGGAGAGCTTTGAAGACCTGGGCAAAATGGATCGATGAAAACTTTAAACTGGAAAAAAAGCTGGTCTTCTACCGCGGATGCTCTTCTGCTCATTTCAGGTATAGTGGAACCATTTTATTATCATTAAACTAACTTCAGTGGCATCCCATTTTATTATCATCACTCCAGACTAGCTATACTGTAGGGGCTAAATGTATAATTAACCCTTTTTTAAAAAAGTCATACAGGAAAATCAGATTAAGATTCATGTGTTTCATTGAATTCCAAAATGAAAATTCATATGATGTTTGCTTACCATATGGTCAATAGGGTTTGCCATTAAAGAATTCTGTATCTTTTACATGCAAATATTTTACATGAGCTTTGCACAGTACATATGATATGAACACAGATTGCTGCAGATATATATGATTGTACTGGCTAATTATTTTCGGCTAGTTGAAACAGCGGTGGAGATTGGAACTCGGGTGGATCATGCACCGGGGAAACTGAACCAATCTTGAGCGGATCCGTCCTAGATACGTATCCTCTGAAAATGAAGATAGTGGAAGAAGTGATTTGGGAAATGAAGGTCCCTGTGATACTGTTGAACGTATCGAGGTTGACCAATTCTCGCAAGGACGGCCATCCATCAATGTATGGGAAGAAACTAACAGAAGGGAAAATGAAATCTTCGAGGCGGGAAGATTGCAGCCACTGGTGTCTTCCAGGGGTTCCTGATGCCTGGAATGAGCTTATCTATGCCACTCTGGTCTTCAAGAAACTGTTTTGAAGAGGTTCAATTTCTAGATTAGAATTTTGATTAGCCAAAAGCAGGCGATAATTCATTGTTCTTTTTATTTAGTCAATAACAATAGAAATAATTCAAGTTAATTACTTCTCACCTTGATAGAAACTTCTTTAAAATTGTATGAAATGTATTATTCCCTGTTAAAATAATTAGGTAGTACTTTTAGTGCAAATTTAGTCCTATCCTATGCTGTTGTGGTGAAAAATGGCCTTAAGAACAATCTCCTATTAGCATCCACTGGCACTTGACACCCAAAATTTTTAAAAAACTATATTATATATATAAACATGAAATCGACATCATTTCAGAAAAAATGACGTCGATTTAAAAATTAATTAAGATCGTTTAAAGAAAACTGACACTACCATTTGACTCCACGCTAACATCGAAAATTTGACACCGCAATTTAATTTTTCTGGCTCTGTCCTTGATTGCAGCCTTGAATTACCACCTTCATTGGCTCCTTTAAAAAACGATCTAACAACATAACTAGAAACTTATTTTAGTCTATTCGGCTCGATAAAAATTTCTTTAATTTGGGTCCAATCCGACTTGATTAAAAACAATGAGATCCGATATATTCTAGAAATTTTAACAATACAACCTTTCATAGATAGACCGAGGGGTGCTACTCATGCTAGGGACAGACACACAAAATTTAAATTCCTATATATTTTAAAAAATTTCTTTGTATTTATATTGATGATCTAATTTTGCATCCCTTGAAATACCATCTTTATTGGATTCTTTAAGATAAAGATCTAACAACATAACTCGAAACTTAATTTAGTTGATTCGGCTCGATTAAGAGAATATTTTTTCCTTAATCCGGCTTGATTAAAAACAATGAGATCTTCTAATAAGACTGGCGATAAGATAAGTAAGAAGAGGAAGAGAGTTGAAGAAGTTGAGTGATAAGCTTGTGAATGTGGTTGATAAAAGAAACCCCACTTGCGCAAATGGGTTGGTAAGTAATTTCATATCATCATATAAATAAATAAATAAATAAACAAATAAATAAATAAAGTGGTGAGAAATAATAAAAAAGAAATCCCAATTGGATTTAGTCTAAAGAGTGAATAATGAGTGAGCACCGAGAGCGACATTGGAGGGCAGCCGAGGAGAAGCAAAAGGGAAGGGTTGACTTTTTATCACGTGGCAGATGTGGCTCCTTGTCTATTCTTTCTTTTTAAAACTCTTCGGACAACTTCTTCTCTTGTCCTAACGCTCCAGTGTTTTGTTCCTCCTCCGTACGTCCTTTTATAACCAACAGACAACAACAACCATTTCATTTCATCAAAACCAAGATTTCCCCCTTTTTTGTCTTTGTTTTTGTCTGGGATTTTGATTTTTCTTACAGTGTTGGGTTGTGTTTTTATTGACGTGAAAGTTAGTAGAAAAATGCTGAGCGAACAGCAGCAGTTGATGAGAATGGGAGAAGGGAGCGGCGGCGGGAAAAGGTTTGTGGAGGAAGAAGAGAGGCTGGATATTGTAGACTTGAGTGGGATGTCAATGGATTCTCTTCCCAGGCCTTCTCTTAATTTGACTTCCATCTGCAAATTAAACCTCTCCAACAATAATCTTCAGGTTTCTCCTCTCCCTCTTTATACAAATATATAGTTGATATTCTTATATTGAACCAACGGTTTGGTCCAAACGATAAAGAATTTGTATCGTTTAAGTAAGTTTCGAGTTTGAGTCATTGTGTATGTAAAAAAAATTTGCTGATAAACTCATCTACCAAAACCAGTTGAACGATACGAGTCAATACAAATTAATCAGGGCAAAGAATAATCTTATACTGAGTTTTAACTTGGTTTGGAGCTGTTGATATTATATGAAAATTACTCCTCTCCCTTGTTTCTAATTTCCTTTCGTCTCCCACCATAATAACAGAGAAAGTGTTGCCTTTTTCCTCTAAAATCATCACCAAACATACATCGTCTTCTGAACTAATCGGTTCTATTATATATATGGCCCGAGTCAATTTGTATTATGTAAAATTTATTTAATTTTACTTTATTTTATGATAATTTGATGAGCAAAATCGATGGATAAAATTAAATACTCGTTTTTCTCTTTTATTTTTTTTAAGAAACTTCTTATTTACAACTTATAATTTTATTTATTAATTTTATTTATCTAATTATCATAAATTAGTGTAAAACTTGTATATATATGTGTGTGTGCGCGCGCAAATATAGTAAAGCTCTTGGTAGATATTTTTAATGGAGGGAAATCATCTATCTTTTTAGATGCCCCTACTTATGCCCCTCACGCTCAAAATTAAGTTTAGGGTTTAATGTTTTAGGTTAGGGGTTGTGGTTAGGGTTTAGGAAATTTATAGTATGGTGTATTTTTAGGGTATAGGGCGTAGAGTTTAAGATTTAAAATTTAGAGTTAGGGCTTGAAATTTAATTTTGTAATATTTTTTAATGTTGGGTCATAAGTAGAGGCACAAAATGGGTAAATAATTTTTATCCATTTTTAATAGCTACCTTTGGCTTAGGCCTTATCTATTTATTTCCCTCGCAATTTTTTTGAATAATTATTTATCTCACAAATTAGTGTAAAATTAATTGAAAATTTATATAATATAAGTGGAGCAACGGCCAAAATCTTTCAACAAGTCAGGTCATTATTCTCATAATATTATAAGATTTTATTTTTTTGTATTCTGAATTATAGGTATCTCGAAGAAGGCATGTGTTACAAATTAGTGACCTAAATACAATAGGTCAAAAGTTCGAGCCCCCATATATCGAGATGCTCATATTTGTCACGATTTTTTTAAATGTCCTTTGTCAATCGTTTATTATTTAAAAAATAACAATACATTATACATTTAATTATTGAGGGATCACGATCAATCTCTTAATAAAATAAAAAAATAGGGTGAAGATAAGTGATATACAAATATCTTTCGGAACATTTTATAAGAAATTGCACCGATCATATATTAAAAATTCAACAATAAGATGAAATGATAAGGTTGATGTTGTCTATCCGCAAACGGTTTGGCCACTTCTTTATGGGAATTTAAGTATTAGTACACCTGTATCCGAATTATTCCCTCGTAAGTACTTATTTTAGCTCAATTTGGCTAATCTAATATTAATATAATATGTTTTTTATTTAAAATTGACAAGTGTTATAACAATAGAAGAAGAAAAAAACTAACAAAACGTAACGGTTTGACTTTTGCGTTGTATGAAAGGGTGGGCTTTCAGAAAAGAATCTAATACACATTATTTATACAAGTTTTTCTGTGTCGGGAGTTACAAATTTAATTTAGGCAAAATGACAAAAGATGCCCTCAACGTTTGTATGTTTTGTCATTTGGCCCTCTATTCTTTTTTTTGGTCCAAATATGCCCCCAACGTTTACTTTTTTTGTCATTTAACCCCCTATTCTTTCTTTTGGTCCAAATATGCCCCCAACGTTTCATTTGTAGTCCAAATATGCCCCCAATGTTTCAATTTGGTCCAAATATGCCCCCGTTAGATGGAAACTGTCAGTCAACTAACGTTCAACAGCTGATGCTGACTGGACTTGCCACGTATTAAGATCTGCTGATGTCACGTCAAAATTTTTTTATAAGCCGTTGACCGTCAGTTGATTGACAGTTTACATCCAACATGGGCATATTTGGACTATGAATGAAACGTTGGGGGCATATTTGGACCAAAAGAAAGAATAGGGGGTCAAATAACAAAACAAGCAAACGTTGGGGGCACATTTGGACCAGAAAAAAGAATAGGGGGCCAAATGACAAAACATGCAAATGTTGGGGGCATCTTTTGTCATTTTGCCTTTAATTTAATATTGAAAATTTTAAAAATTATTGTTTATATTTAAGATTTTTGTAATGTTGTTTAAAGTGATTTATAATATAATATATGTTCAAACATATTTTTAATCTTTTGACAATGCACACATATTTTCCGGACAAAGTAATTTAAATTCGGGTACCCTAAAATAAACATCGTCATCTTTTTTACCGGAACAACTCGTTGAGTTTAAATTTAAGATTTAAAAGAATAAATATATGAAATTGTGTAATTAAATTTGATACGAAATGATACGTGAATTAAATTTGATGTATATATACAGAGCATACCGGAGTCGTTGACGGCGAGATTACTGAACGTGGTGGCGTTGGATGTGCACTCGAATCAGCTGAAGCGTCTCCCCAACTCCATTGGCTGTCTCTCTAAGCTCAAGACTCTCAACGTTTCCGGCAACCTTCTCCAATCTCTCCCTAAAACCATTGAAAATTGCAGGTTTGATTCTTAATTTCTCATATCTACAATATATAAATACATATTCAAATAATTGTATTATTTAATCAAACTTGATATAATGTCACACATGAATCTAGTTGAAACTCAATTTAAGCCATAGACATTTGTTCAAAAAAATTTAACCCATAGACTTCTCTAATTATGAACAAAAATCTTTGTTCTTATTCAGTGTCCTTGTATATACCTCCAACGCAAAAGAAATATTTATGATTTAGAATTAAGGTTTAGGGTTAGGGTGTATAATTTATTATTTAAGGTTTAGAATTTAGGATTAAGGCTTATGATTTTTATTTTTAAGTGTTTGAGCATAGATAGGGGCACCGAAAAGAAGCATAAGATTTTTAAATAGAAATATTACATTCTCATACTGAAATTCGAACCTAGGATGGCAAAATAACCCATCCCCGTTGGGTCTCGACCTGACCTGAACCGACAGGGGCATGTTTTTTATTTATTAAAAAATCGAGTTCGGGTTCAGGGCCGGGCGAGTTTTTTTATTTATTAAAAAATTGGGTTTGGGTTCAGGTTTATGGTAAAAATTTACCAACCCGGCCCGATATATTTATATATAGTTTTATATATTATATTTAATATTTTATTAATTTTTCCGGGTCGGGTCAGATTTAGTTGGGTTTTTTATTAAAATATCAAGGTACGGTTATGCTTTTATTATGACGGGCGGGTAGGGGCTATAATATATTAGAGTCTGGGAGGATTGTTTAAATTTCGGGTTGGGGTCGGGGTGACCAAAAGCTCGACCCGTCCCGTTGCCATCCATATTTCTAACCCATAAAGACTGGACAATATGAACATTTTTAGTCACTAGGCCAATTAGTGGATCGCAAATATAATAATTTTTTTGATACATTTAAATATAATACTTTTATGATATAATGTTTAAACCATTCATAATCTTTTAAATCTTTAATTAGAAAAAAGTACGAGCTTAAATACATTCAAATTCACATATTGCAGAAACAACAGTGCAAATTGAATTAACATATGCAGACTTGACCTAAACATTTCATACAATTTTTCTATCTAATTGTTAAGCTGCAAATATCACTTGGCAGGTGTTTGGAAGAACTGAATGCGAACTTCAACATTCTGACAAAGCTCCCAGAATCAATCGGATTCGATCTAATACACATGAAAAAACTCTCAGTGAACTCAAACAAGTTGGTTTTCCTCCCTCGGTCCATCACCCACCTCACCTACCTGCGGGTCCTGGACGCCCGCCTCAATTGCCTCCGAGCTCTGCCGGAGGACTTGGAGAACTTAATCAACCTTCAGGTCCTCAACGTCAGCCAGAACTTCCAGTACCTCCAAAACCTCCCCTACTCGATCGGCCTCCTCGTCTCCCTCCTCGAACTCGACGTCAGTTACAACAAAATCGCAACTCTACCCGACTCCATCGGCTGCATGAAGAGGCTCCAGAAGCTGAGCGTGGAAGGCAACCCCTTGGTGTCGCCGCCGGCGGAGGTGTTCGAGCAAGGGTTGCATGCGGTGAAGGAGTATTTGGGTGAGAAGATGAATGCGGGGCACAGGAGCCCGCCGAAGAAGAAATCGTGGGTGGGGAAGTTGGTGAAATACGGGACGCTCAATGGGCATATGACGAGAGGGGGGTCGGTGCATGGGGAGAGAGAAGGGTTTATCGTTTCGGAATACCGATCGATCGACGGTCTTGCTTCGCCGCGGTACATGGGGATGTTCTCTCCCCGCCGGCTGTTTTCCCCCGGTAGGTACTTTTCCAGATGAAGGATGCTGAAACACAAGTCCAGATACGTTTTGCATGGATGTTGAAGTTCAATTTGGTGAGTGTGTGGGTTGTGGATTTAAATTGCATAAATTCGTCTCAACATTTTATGTCTTATTAATGATTTTATGTCAATTATAAACTAAAAGGAAAATATAGAGATAGTTGTAAATATTGGCCCAGACAGAGTTAATGCGGACAAGCCATAATAACTTGATGAACTGATGAAAATTTCCTTCAAATGGGTACGATTTTTCGATTAATACTTCGCTGACTGAAAAATTATTATATGTATTCGAATTATTACGTATCTATAGTCTTATCCACTAAAAATTAATTATTTTATCCGTTTTTTTCTGTATTTTTAGAGATGAATTTTATTTGATGAAACTTAGTGAATACAAAAATCATATAAATGAATTATAAATAGTGGTCTTGGTCCTTTATAATTAAAATTAAAGTTGAGGGATCGAGTTCTCAGTTTTTATAAAATAAGAAATGAAATTGAGAGCTAGAACAATATTGAACCCAGTTAGATTCATAAATCTTTAATATCATATGAAATCAAAGATAAACAATAAATGTCCTCTAAATATGTATATTTTAATGTAAAGACGAAAAGGTGGAAATACACTTCCTTTTTTCTAATACGAATAAAACATATTTTTGTAAATATTTATATTTGATTTAATAATTAAATAATCAAATCAAATATTACACAGATTTATTACTTTAATCAATTTTATTCTATTTATAATTTTAGTATTAGAACTTTTGATCTTGCCTAAAAGATCTAACACTTCTAAAACCGACATATAATTAGTATAAATGCAACATAAAATAGGTTCACACAAATTTGAACACTACAAATGATATTATTGACAAATTATTTCAAATCCTGAATATAACCATAACGTTTTACTATAAACAAAATTTAAGACCACACAAATTGTAATAACGTCCACCATATGAACAAAATTCGTCAATATTTTCTGTGTCCATTATATGTTCTACTAATGATTTTATGTCATGTGTATTAATAATATTTTACATTATTTTATTAATTATTTTTGTTTTATTGATAATACACGTTTAGTTACTCTTCGTCTCTTCCTCTCTCAATAAACACAATATTTAATAATAAAAAATAAGGATTATATGTTAATACATAAATTGTGTAAAATATATATATAATCTTTCATATTTAAGTTATAAAATTTTAAATTTAAATAAATCTTTAGCCCTAAAACTTTAAAACCTAAACCCTAAATTCTAATCATAAACTTTAAATTCTACATTATACAACTTAAACCTATAAACCCTAAAATTAAAAGATTTGTATAAACTAATTTTTACATAAATTGTGTATGAAAGTATTTTCAAAAAAAATAAACACAATCTTATTGTGAATAGCAATAGCAAGCAGCTCATGCAAAATTATGATGATTAGATGCAATTTTTTTCTTTAAGAGTCTGAGAGTGCAAAACGCAAAATAACAATAACAATAGTCAATATTTTTAATATATTATTATGTAAAAAAATTATGCAAGTCTACATATTATTCTTTAAAAATTAAAAATTAAAAATTAAATCTTTAATTTTAGAATATGAACTCTAAATTTTAATCATGAATATTAAATATTGAACTTACTAATTACAAATATATACTCCATTCGTCCAATTAATTTTGTCATTTATTGACTTTTTAAAAGTTATTTTTTTAAACTTTGACAATGATTATTTTAAATATTTTAAACAATTATATTTTATAAAATATATATTTTAAAACTACTTGAAAGTTTATAAAAATATTTTTATATTTTTATCAATAATAAATTTTAAATAATAACGAGTCAAAGTTAAAAAAAATTGACAAAAAAATCAATAAGGAACAAACTTAATGGAACAGAGCTATTGAATTTCTTCTGTTGGATTTCTTGATGATCATAAGTTATTTGGGAGGAAAATCGTGTTCTTTGCTGCTAGTTTAGGAAGCTTGTGATTCGTGGTATGTAGTTTCTTGCTATTTTTTTGGTCCTCTCTAAGATTCTTTGGGGAAGCTGATGTTTTGTTCTCAAATGGTTTCGTTGAGGAGTTTGAGTAATTGGTGATTAAGAGATAAGCTTGCTTATTGGGCTACATATGATAGGTTGGTTTATTGTTTCTCTTAGGAAAAAATAATGGGATTTAGGGTAATCTCAGGGGTGTCCTTGTATTTTTATATATAATGGGATAGGTGATGTTTTGGATTTGTGTTGTACCTCGTTTGTGTGTACTCTTTTTTTTAATTAAATGTATGGAAATTTTTAATGAGGCACACAACGTAGGTGTTGATTTTCTTAAACCATTAATAAATTTAAATTTGCTGACAAAAAAAAGCTTTTAAAGAAACTGTTAGTTGATATTTATTATGGAGGTTATGATCGTTAATAAATAGCAATATTTTTTTTTCAATGGGAAAAGAGGCACAAGTCTTAACTAATTACTAAAAAAATTTGATAGTAGGGATGTCAAGGATATCCCTTTCGGCAAGTCGCAAAATAAAGTCTGAAACAGTCGGAAAAATGCGCGTCGAAATATAAGACGAAAATAAGAAAAAGACGCCAAAGGTCTAAAATATAAATACAAGGCCAAAGATTAGACGGTTTTTGTTGTTGTTTTTTCGGTTTTTAGGGTTTTGCTATGATTAATTCGGATTGGCCCGCATTACACACCTGATTTTGGTGGGTGAATCTCCCAGCAAGAATTTTTTGTATGCACAACACCTCGAACTCGAGACCCTGTTTAAATAATACCAAGATGTTTGCCACTTGTACCAATCTAGTTGATAAAATTAGAATTTTTTTGAAATCTACCATAAATACATAAAGAGTAAGAACCGAACGTTGGAACCATAACTAAAGATCTACCAAATGAAAAGGTTTGGACTAGGGGTGATAACGAGCCGAGCTGAGCCCGAGCCTGGCCAGGCTCGGCTCGGAAACAATGTAATTGGGTTCGACTCGGGCTCGAGGCTCGTCGAGCTCGAAATCTTAGGCTCGAGCTCGGCTCGAAAATAATTCTATTGGGCTCGGCTCGGGCTCGTCAGACTCGACTCGAAATGAAAAATTTTGCTATAGTTTTTTTATATATAAAATATTAGTTAAAAATTCCTTTCATAACCAACACTAAAACGAAATTCAATGACTGGAAAGGGGAAAAAAGTGCCAAAAATTAGATTAATCTAAATAATCAATAAATATTCTTATAATACAAACACATAATTAAAGAAAATACAAAATCAAACAACAATCAACTAATGAAAGAAATTACAAACACATAATTTATTTTAGTACACATGTAGATTCCGAGCCTGTTCACGAGCCTACCCAGGCTCGGCTCGGCTTGTTAAGGTTTCGAGCCGAGCTTTGACCGAGCCGAGCCCGAGTAGCTCGCGAGCTGGTCAGGCTCATTATCACCCCTAGTTTGGACGGTGGGATGAATCCGACGTGTAGAGACAAGCGCCATATTTCTTCAGAGTATCATTTCTACCTTCCAAACCTTTGCTATGTCAGTATCACCAACCAAAGCCACAAGGCCAAATAAAATGGATTGGACTCGAATTGTAGCCATATTTCTTCAGCAAAAATCATTCCCATTTTGTTTTTATTTTTATTATTAATAATTTCCCAATAAGGCAAGCCATTGCATCATTATCTTAACAATAAATGCATTGAATTATTTATTTATTTTCTTTTAAAAAAACATCTCAAATATTGTTCCCGCGAACAATTGTTTTATTTTTGAATTTGTTTCAGTTTTCAAAAAGGGACGTGTTTGTAAAGTTTTTAAATAATTAAATTTTACGAGCTATTTGTAATTATAATGTTTAATATGTTTGAAAATATTGTAACTGATAAGTTATATTAAATTGAATGCGATTGAAGTATTTCAATAACATTTTTAATTTGTACGAGGTGTGGGAATTAAACTATTATATGTGTAATTGGTTATAATGATTTTTAGTCATTTTCTATATAATTATCAAGTGATGTTTTCAAAAAAAAAAATATTTAAGTATTTGATATAGGATTTATACCCAATACACTAACGGCAGAAACATTTAAATTCTACGAGCGCTTCAATTTTAGTGTTATAGAACTTAATTTAGGGTGTAAAGGTATAGGTATAGGGGTTTAGAATTTAGGGGTAATGATTAAAATTTAGTGGTTAAGGTTTAGAGGTATGGTTTGAGGTTTGGGGTAATATGTTGAGGGTTTAGATTTTAACATACAAACCCTAAATCCTAAATTCTATTCACAACCACTGAATTTTAAATTACTAAACATAAATCCCTAAATTCTACACTCTAAACTAAGTTGTTAAATCCTAAAATTAAGACGCACATCAAATTATTGTCCTTTGATATATTCATGGCGTATGTTTTAAAATTTACAAGTAAGATAAATAAATTATAATGTGTTTTTATTTTATATCATATAGTTGTTTTTATTAAAATATAAAGTAAAGGTTATTAAGGTGTAGGGTTATATATTACAAATTTGGATGTAAATTAAAAAAAAGAATTTATATTTGATCAAATAAATGTGTATTACATTTTTATATAAAAATTTAAACATATACAAAATAAAATAATATGAGTATCTTCGACTACTAGGTCAATTAATAGATTAAAAAAATTATTAGTTCTATAAAAAAGATTTATCAGATGAAATAAAAAATATTTAAATAAAACAATAAAGTTACGGGGAAAAGATTGAAATGAATTAGAAAACAAACAGAAGGAAGCACCGACAGGAGAGTCTAATGGCAACATTGGAAATAACGAAAAATAGACAAAACAACTAGTCCACATGCATTATTATTAATTTATTATAAATGATTAATATATTACATTATCATAAACATAGAAGCTGAGATACTGTATTAAGATTATGTTGTGGTAACATTAATGATGTTTTGTTCCCAACAATAGTCTCTTCCCTGTTGTTGAAACTAATTAATTAATTAATTAAGGGCAATTAAACTCATGTCGAATGGTATTTTAATTGAGTAGTTGAAGCTGAAGAAAGAGAATTAAGTGGAACCCAGATCTACCAATATGTAATATAAGATTATCACATTGTTTGATCAACAGCGGATTGAGTTAAAATTAAAAGTTTTACAGATCAAATTCGTTAATTTAAATGTTTATTAAATAGCGGTTTGGGTTGAAACTTTTAATTTTAAAAAAGTTGTTAATAAGAGCTTTTTTGAAATTAGAGATTTTGATATAAGAGTTATAGAGACTCTTCTACCCTTAACGATTATAAAAAAAACTCCAAAATTACCTAAATTTAATCTTTTTATTTTAATTTTTCACCCTCACATATTTACATTGTAGCATTTGTAAACTAATATTTTTTTTTCCTTTTATCCTCACAAAATTATATTTGCATTTAAGTGTAATAATTAATTAAATTATGTTAAAGATAATTATATAAATAATAAATTAATATAGATCTTTCAAATATGTTTAGTAATGCTATATTAAAAAATTATTTTTATAATCTAATTAATATTAATAGATATAAACTATTGATAATTAATAAACTATTCAAATAAGTATCGAATATAATCATGTCTTTATATGTCATTTTATTTGTTTAAATAATCAAACAGCTATCAGCTATCAATTAATTTTATCAATCATTTTTATACAACCAACTAATATAATTCGCTAATCAAATCAGTTAATGCAATCTTTGAATTAAACCTATAACTCCTAAAATAAAATAAAAAATTGTGTAATATATTGAATAATTTCATATTAATTATTGTGGCTAGATGTGAATGACATGGGCAGATGTATGGTTTGTAGTGGTCTTGGTTGGTGGCGCGGGTGAGGTCCTCGAGCTCAAAAGCAACATGTGAATGCGATTGCGAATAGTGGGGCCAAATCCAATGTTGTCCCATGTGATTCTAAATGTACAAGTTTTTTTCCCTTTATTATAATCTTTCGTACTTATTTTATTATTTATTATTATAATCTTTCGTACTTATTTTATTATTTATATTTAATATTTATAAATTGTGTACACCTTGAAATTTTGAGAATTTATGTGTGTTCACCTTCAAAAATATTTCTAGATCCGTCATTGTCATTAATCCACTGCCAGTTCGCCACACTTAATTTTATTTTTTCTTGAACATTAATTATGATAATTTTTTAGTACATTATGACCATTGCTAATCATTTGGTATACAAAATATGAAAATATAATGAATTTCAACCATGTTTAATTATGAAAATACAAAAAAAAAACTAATATGGATACATCAAATAATAATCCTATTAACTGTATTATATTTTTATTTAGAGTTATTATTTCAATCCCTTGCAATGGAAAAAATGCTCCTCGAATGAATGTATCTGACATAATTAAGTCGTCATAAATTTTTAATTTTAAATCTTAAAATCTTAAATTATAAACCTAAATAAAATATATGGCAACATTAAAACTTCACTTGTAGAGTATTTTTTTCATTATCAGTAAACGATTAATAATCGATTTACTTATACATTAATTGATATTATCAATTTTGAGCAAATATATTAATTGTTATTTAATATATTAATGGTGGTTTTTCTCCATAAACGACTTTAATTGTTTCCACAAACGCCTTAAATTTAGGGTTTAGGATTTTAGATCATGGTTTAGAATTTAGGGGTTTTAGTATATGAATTTAGAATTTATGGTTTATAGTTAGGATTTAGGTTTTAAGGTGATGTGGTTAGGGTTTAGGTTTTAACCTATAGACCCTAAATTTTAGCCCTAACCCAAAATTTTATCAACAACCCCTAAATTCAAAACTACTATATTTAAACCCCTAAAAATTAAACATTAAATTTAAACCTTATATATTCTTTTTATTTTTATTTTTAATGAATAGAAGCTACTATCCGTTTATAATAACACAAACACAAGCGTCTAGTTTTTCCTTTTTTTTTTTTTTTTTTGGGTAAACAGGTCACTCAATTATTAAAAGTTACATTTGAGTCACTTAATTTTAGGTAAGGTTACATTTAGATCACTCAATTATGGGTAAGGTTACATTTGGGTCACCCTTCATATTTAAAAAAAGTATATCAATTTGTGTATTATATTAATTAATGATTTCAAATGAAGTACTCTAATGTTAACGAGGATATACACGTGATTTGGAAGAAAAAATGACTAAACTGCTGTACTTTTTTTTTAAAAATATGAAGGATGACTCAAACGTAACTTTACCCATAATTGAGTGACCCAAATGTAACCTTTAATAATCAGGTGACCCAAATGTAACCTTACCCAAATTGAGTGACCCAAATGTAACCTTACCCATAATTGAGTGACCTCTGTTGTAGTTTACCCTTTTATTTACTAATTAAATGCATACATTGTTATTTGAATGAAAAAAATGCCGTGATTAAAGTAGACATAGTAGTCATATTTTGTGTATTATTTAATTTATGGGTTTAAGTATACGAAACACATGGCATCAATTTTCAATTTTTGTTATTGCTAACCATCGACACATACATAGTACGTATACACCGACGGTTTACCAAATTAAATACATAATCAATAATTACACATGATACTGTGCCTACGGTTCACAACAAACCAATTCACGGGGACCTTGTTGCCCTTCACCCTCATGTATTTTACATGTAATTAATTATGCTTAACACGAGACCGGAATTTTAGGCTACCAAACTTCAGTTTTTTAAGCAATATTTTGCTTCTAAATCGGTTTGAACTCCGAAAACGCTTAATATGAGATTTAATATTTTAGAGACTGCACCCAACTCTTCCTCGGTCCATCCTTAGTTATTATCATATATTTTTTTATCTAAATAATCAAATTTAAATTCGAACGTATGCATCGAACTAAACTAATTACGCATTGGAGCGTTGTGCATATAAACAATAATATGATGCACAAAAAATAATACTGTGTATTTAAACTGCTGTAGTCTGTAGACATATATTGAAAGGGAATGTATGTTTACGTGCAGCGAGGGAGGAATCACAAACTACAAGAGATACAAGTTACGTTTACGCAAAGCATCCTTTATTTTGGCCCTTTCTCGGCTTAAATGGGAAGACAACCATACACTCTTAACCTAATTAATAGAGTGATACCAAACTTCTTTGAGTATACGCAAATTAAGACGAATACATGATTTTATGTTAAAAATTTATATTTATAAAATATTAAAAAAACGAATTTATAAAATTTTAGAAGGCGGAAATAAATTTTAATAAAAATACTTAGAAAATTTTTAAGTTGTATATAAATTTCAAATTTTTAAGGAGGACGACTACCACTACAAGCTCTCGGTCTATTCTTGCATATAAAGGATCTATGAAAAGAAAATCCGCAGAACTCTAAAGTAGGGGTGTTCATTTTTAGATATCGGATTCGATTCGATCCAAAAATTTCGGATTGGTAAAATAGCGACCCGTATCCGATCGAGAAAAAAATGGTAATCTAGATAATCGGATATTGGATACTCGGATCGGATATTCGGTTATCCAAATATATAATTCATTTAAGTATTTTTTTTTTCGAATTTGACGGTCGTATCTATGAAAATTTTAAAATTTCGAATACAAAAATTAACAAGTTGTCAAATATAACAAGATTAACATCTACGGAATTTTTTATTTTTCGAATTTATGGATATAATAAGCATTAAATTACTAAATATAACAAGATTAACATCTACGAAATTTTGTATTTTTCGAATTTATGATATAATAAGCATTAAATTACTAAATATAACGATATTAACATCTACGAAATTTTTTATTTTTCGAATTTATGGATATAATAAGCATTAAATTACTAAATATAACAAGATATATATATATATATATATATATTTGAATTTCAGATATTTCAGATTCTCGAATAATCCGAAACTTGAAATATTGTGACTCGTATCCAATTTGGAAAATAAAAAATCGGATCGAATATTTAATGCTAAAATAAAAATCAAATCGAATATCCACATTTCCGAATAAAATCAACAGATAATCAAATCGAATTGGTCGAATAGGATATTTTTGAACACCCATGCTCTAAAGTACCCTACTCCACCTTTACTCGTGTAAAGATTTTCAGTCACAGAGATTCTAATTGTACCAATAACAGAGTTAAGTCGGATATCTAAACACAAGGTAAAGGTTTTTTTCTTTTTTTTTGCAAAACGTCTAAATGAGTTGAGGAATCCGTGCATTTATTAATTTCTTATCACTCGTTTCAACAAAAATCGTAATATAGTAAACGTAAATTTTGATGATGGAGAGTCAATGACGGATCCACTTAAGAGTTAGGGTGGGCTCAGGCAGGGGCGGAGCCAGGAATTTATTCAAGGGGTGTCATTTTTTCGAATGGTATTTAAGAGGAATTAATTATTTATATAGGGGTGTCATTTTATTCGTAACGGGGTGTCAATTACATATATTTTTTTGTTTTTATATACAAATTATATAGAAAAATACAATTTTCAAAAAAAATTGGGGTGTCAACCGACACCCCAATGATCAATGTGGCTCCGCCCATGGGCTCAGGCCCACCCTGAACTTTTGAAAGTTCATATATTTGGTTTTAATTTTTTAAAGTTTTATGAATTAGTCCTTAATTTTTTAACTTGTGCCCACCCTGAAATTTTAAAATTTATATAATTTGTGCGTACTCTAAAATTTGTTTAACTTATGACCACCTTGAAAATAATTTCTAAATCCGCTAATGTGGAGAGTGGTGACTTTGGTATAAAAAATCCAAGCACAACTGGAAGGCAAAAGAAAGTAGGGTTAGCCACAAACACACCACACAACACAAATAAAATAGACTGTACTACTTAACAAACGAAAATGAAAACATATGATCTCTCTCTTTTTTGATCAGATTTATATAATCTATTTTTCTCTTCATATAATAATATCAAGATCCATCAATCATCATCTACTTTTCATCTTCGATCCGACGGTTCCCCAGTTGCCTGTTATTTTCATTGCCCACCAAGTTATGGGTGTTCTTAGCTTTCCTCTTAGGTAAAGAGATTCCATGCGTGCTTTCTCTCTCTCTCTCTCTCTGTCTGCTGGATCCTCCCATACACCCAGAGCAGTATTATATTTAGTTAAATATTGTGTAATTAAAGAGCTAAAAACATATCATATAATCTCGAAAAAGCCCGGCAAAAAACACACTGTTTTTCAGTGTAGTAGGTGTCCCCTGTGCTTTGCATTTTTACATCTCTTCTCTCTCCAATCACGCCCCCTTAAGCTGCTCCTTCAATCTGCAAATTTGCTCGCTTGCTTGCTGCTGAGTGCTACCTTTATACATATATTCTTGTTTTGTATAATAAAGTACCAGTTTTTATACATTTTCATTGGTTTTCTTGTTCATTTACAAACGAATCTGCAAGTTTCAAGCTTTGGGGTTTTTGTTTTTCATCTTCTCTCTCTACATATTTGGGGAGAAGAGGAAGAAGAAAAGCAATAATGAAGGGTTTTGGGGTTTGGGTTGTTTTAGCATTTGCTTTTGCTCAGCTGGTTACTGCCTTTTTAGATTTTAATGAAACTGAGCTGTCTTTTCTTGAGTCTTTGGAATATGGAGCCTCCAAAATCAACTATAATCCTCTCATGGTTGGACTCACTCTTATTCATACGGCTGGTGCTAAAGGAGCTGGTACATTTTTTGCTCTTTCTTTGTATTATACTCCAGATTTAGATTTCTTTGTCCTTTTTTTCTGTAAAAGGAAAAAAAGGGTTTTTGTAAAAACAACTCTAATAATAATGTAGCATTATGCTTGTTATGTTTAAGGTGTGCAGTTATTGTGTTGTTAATTGAAGCAATTTTCCCTGTTTATTTATTGTTAACTTCTATTCTAGCTTTAATTTTTTTTGATGCATTCTATTCTAGCTTTAACAATGTAGTCTTAGGGGGGATATTTTGTTAATAAGAAAAGACACCAGATCTTCGGCTGGTGATTGTTGTTGTACTTGTAATGATAATCAACATTTCCCATGATGTTTCGCTAAGGTCTTTTTTCCCTTTCTTTTTCGATGATTTCATATGCTGCCCTCATCTTTCCTTCAGCCTGCACATCAGTTTTGCACACACATACTGAGTAATTAATGAATCTTAGTCGGATGTTGCTCGAACTCTTCATTTTTCTTGAACTACTCGTGTTCGATATATTGATACAGGAATATGACCTCTAAAGATCTTCCAAATACATGGAAAGCCTTAGAAAGTAACCATACCCATGCCAGATATACACCCATATCCAACATAAGTTTAGTCCACTTAAACTGTCATGGCATTTGTCCTAATTTTTGGGCTTCTATCCTGCCTTTCAACTATACAGTCTGCCTGGACGGAACCTTGCCGGGGTATCATTGGCATCGTGGATATGGATCCGGATCAAATAGCTGGCTCATTCAATTGGAGGTATGTGAGAGAGTAAAGAAATTATGGAAATATATAGTTATTACCTGATTGCATGTTCCAACATATATGTGTTATAGGTTATTTCTTAAAGTCTCAGATAAATTCTGCAAAAGTTGTATGTTTCTCAATGATGTTCTTTTTCATTGTGTTGTGGCAGGGAGGAGGATGGTGCAATAACATTAGAACTTGTGTCTACCGCAAGAAATCCAGACGCGGATCGTCTATGTACATGGAAAAGCAGATACCATTCACTGGCATATTAAGTGAAAAAGCTGAAGAAAATCCAGGTTTCCTCTTCATCCTTATTCAACAAAAGATTCATACTTTGTAAACTTTATAAGTAGTACCATTCCTGATCATCATCTTATTAAAACTGCAGACTTTTTCAATTGGAACAGAGTAAAGCTTCGATACTGCGATGGTGCGTCTTTTACTGGGGACAGCGAAAATAAGGTAGCCTAGATATTGAAAACTTTTATCTGCCTGGTCAGTGTCATAGTTCAGTGTTTGTTGTTAATATGCTACTCTGCGTTTAGGCTGCCCAGCTGCAATTTAGAGGCCAACGCATATGGTTAGCTGCAATGGAAGACTTAATGTCGAAAGGGATGCGCTATGCAAATCAGGTTTGCATTTATAGCTGATTGTAACTTTCTTTCAAAAAGGTTTTAACTTCTATATGTTTATTTCTATTTTCTTGTAGTTAGAGGTATAAGTATGGCAAGTATTAGCCATTAGGCTATGCCTCACCATCGTTTTCGTATTTACTTTTTGTTGTAAAAAGGAAGGATTAAATTTCAGGCTCTTCTTTCGGGGTGTTCTGCTGGGGGTCTGGCGGCGATTTTACACTGTGATGAGTTTAGGAACATGTTTCCCAGAAACACTAGAGTTAAATGCCTTTCTGATGCTGGTCTATTCCTTGATACGTAAGTATCATTATCCTTTCAAGGTCTTGTTTTAAGCAACAGTTAGAGATGTTGTTTCTTAGTTCTTAATATATTTTCTTTATATCCTCTTTGGACTGTAGGGTTGATATCTCTGGTGGTCGGACACTTAGGAGTATGTACAGCGGCGTGGTTGGCCTGCAGGTTCGAGATTTATAAGTTTTTTCCCCCCACTTTCCTATTGGTTGGATCATGTAATGCTCAAGTCCTGTTTCTTATTGATATCACAGGGTGTGCAACACAACCTGCCGCGTATATGCACCAACCACCTCGATCCAACTTCGGTATATCCGTTTTCTTGATTTCTTTTGTTTGAGTGATTAACTAGAAACATCATGTGAACTTGACTCATTGTTCTCTTTTATGAAATTTCCTTATCTCAGTGTTTCTTCCCGCAAAATCTAATCAGCCACATCCAAACTCCACTGTTTATTCTTAATGCAGCTTACGATTCATGGCAGGTAATGATCCTCGAATAGCATTATCGAATTATAAATTAGGACATGATAACAATGCATGATATATAACGAACTGGTTTCCTTTCTTGAAATCAGATTCAATCCAGTATCGCTCCACCGTCAGCGGATCCACATGGTTATTGGCATGATTGCAGATTGAACCATGCAAAATGTTCTCCTTCCCAGATCAGGTTTTTACAAGGTAATTTCCTATCTAACATGCATTTCGATTTTCGACCACGATAGATCATATTCAGGCAGCCTAAGCAAATCTTTGCTTGCAAGCCAGGCTTCCGCGTTCAGATGCTTAATGCCATAAAAGGGTTTGCCATGTCGAGACAGAACGGATTATTTATAAATTCATGTTTTGCTCACTGCCAATCAGAAAGGCAAGACACATGGTTTGCTGATGATTCTCCTGAAATCAGAAACAAGGTATGTCCAAAATAACATTCAGATTTCATTAAATTCGAGTCCTATGAACTTGCAAAGGACATGTAAATGACCACGAAATCGATAAATGTGGGCAGCCAATTGCAGTAGCTGTTGGAGATTGGTATTTTGACAGAGCAGGAGTTAAGTCCATCGATTGTCCGTATCCTTGTGACAAAACTTGCCACAATCTGGTTTTCAGATGAGTTATTTTGTTGTGTTAGAAGTAGCTAGCACGGTTATTCGAAGATATCGAACCTGCGATTCAATGAAACTAAACACAAGACAATAAAAGAGAGGGAAGGTTGCCGAGGAAATGCAAATGCTATCGGCAAATCTCCCGACCGAAATAGCATTGCTCGTCGTTGTTGTTGTTGTTGTTCTTGTTGATTTATTTATATCTACACTGCTTAAGCTAATGGTTCAAGATGTATGCTGTCATTGTTACTATGTCTTCATTTGATTTGGATATTAGCCTATTCCCAACCCCTTTTGATTTTCCTTTTTAATTATTATTGTCAATTAAACCCCCTAAACTTCTATTATTATGGATTGGATCATTGGCAATTTTATTTTATTTTTATTATCAATCGATATTAACGTGATATGGATTCGAATATGTTTAGCCCTTTAAGGTTGGACTATGTTTTTTATGGTTGAATGAATGTTTTCTGGTTGGGACCATGATTAACGTGACGAGCGGGGCCTATAATATAATTTTTCCTATTGATGCGCTTTCAAGATATCATTATTGCTATTTACTTGCTTTAGCTTTTCGGCACATGTCATTATTATTTGTTGTTTTATTATTAGTATCTAATCTATTAATTGATTAATTTTAATTAAACATTTTATTATAAAAATGACTTTTTTAATTTAATTTTTTTATTTATAATATCAAGATTTAAATATCTAATTTTACAAGATTTAGTATATCAAAGACCCTTCCTCACCCTTAACCCCCCCCCCCCCAAGTAATAGGGATGAACACGGGTCCGGTATTTACCGATCTAGAATATACAAACTATTTTTATTTTCTTAAATAAATATAAAATACGTAATCAATAATTAAAATCTACATCTGACCTGATTCGAAACAATTAAAAAATATAAAATACGTAATCAACAGTCGTACACAACAATTAACCACTGTAAATTGGCTTCCACCACCGCTATGATTTTTCCTCAACATCCATGAACCGTCGTTTTTTTTTTGAAAATTATATATATATTTTTATTAATAAAAAATATTATCTAGTACCTCATTAAAAAACCTCTTTAAACTTAAATGAAGAAAAAAAAGTGACCATGGTAATACCTTACATAAAACAACAAGAAACAACTCGACTTAAAAACACCATTGAGAAAATTTGCTGTGAGAGTTTGAAACAACTAAATTATTCATAGAATGTGGTGGACCTAAAAATTTATGAAACCCAAAAGGAAACTCCCAAACCAGATGATCTAACGCATCCGCAACCTTATTTCCCTCACGTCAAATCACTAATAGTCTAATATCCCATCTTTTATCCAATAACTCCCAAATATGGTGAAGAATCACCTTTCATTTCCACGGTCCTTAATAGCCTGAATCGCTTGGTCACAATCAGACTCTATCCTCACATTATTTATTCCCAGCTCCCATGCAATTCTTAGACATTTATATATGCCCCACAATTTAGCTTCAAGGACCGAGCAAATCCTCTATACTAAATCGCTTAGTTCGTTTATTTATTTTTGAAAGTGTTCGTGTTCGATTGTTTAATATTTACAAACGTATTCGTTTATTCGTTCGCGAACATGTTCGTTTTTATGTTCAGAAATATTAACTAAATAAACAATAAATAAATAAAATTTACATTTCAACATGAAGTTATAGAACACCATTAGCAACAAAAAAATAGTATTTAAATACATCCACAAGCATTTTCATCCTATAAATGAGCCTATAAACGAGTCCATAAATAAGCTGATAAACGAGCTTGTTCGTGAACATAAACGAACCGAACACACCTCTGTTTGTGATCGTTCGTTTATTAAAAGAACATAAAAAAAATTATTCATACTCGTTTATTTAGCTTAATAAACAAACATGAACGGACGTTATACGAATAGTTCATGAACGATTCGTCAAACGCTCTGTTTATTTACACCCCTATTTATCATCTCTGAAAATTTTAGTTTATAATTTTTTTTAAAAATTACCATCGTTAATGTATATCAAATAAAATAACTAGTTTATATCAAATATATAATTTCTTTTTGTTCAAAGAGATGATGCTAGTAATTAATGAGTGTTGATCTAAGTTGTAAACAATTTAGTATGGCTTAAGCAGTTTTCGAGTGAATCCGTTCAAATTAATCAAGACAAAATTTTAAGAACCGAGAGAAAGGACACGTGGATGCGCGTGAGAAAGGACGGCGTTTTCACGCTCTAATCTGCAAGGCGTCATCACTCATCGGGCAATTCCAGGTTAGATCAAATTTCTCGCAAGATTTTTTTGACTTGAATCAAGAAGCTTCCACACACACACACACACCTTGTCTTGCCGACATAGTCACTTAATTGGGTTTGATTTCTAACAAGATTAAAATGGAATATATAAAAGAAAATTAAAACTCCCAGCCCAGGGGCGGTTTATCTGAGCTACGTGTCTTGATACGAAAGTCACAGCTGGACGGATGACTTGATTGGTGATCTCCACTCACAACAATAACAGCGACATGCCTTCCCGGCCGCCGCTCCGCTGTTTCAGGTTTATGCGGCAACCTTTGAGCCGACGGGTTTGGTCGCCCGTGTAGAGGCCGTGTGGTCCAAATTGATTGCAATAGGAAGCAAGCACGGGTAAAAATCTCCTGCCTCTTAACTATGCCTCCTTCTATGCCTCCTGCCTAAAAATACTTAAAATTAAATCTTGCTCCATAACCCTAATTTTTATATCCTAAACTTCAAACCCTAAACCCTAAAAAATACACCCTACACCTAATTCCCTACACCCTATCCCTAAGCCCCAACCTTAAACCTCAAACTCTAAACCCTAAACCGATTATTTTAAAGTGGAGCACAAATAAGGGCATACTTTGGGGCAGATGATTTCCATCCAGCAAGCACATGGGGAGTTCATACTATATGAGCTGTAAGCGTGGGATTATTCCTCCAGTTCATGGCACAAAGTTGAAGCATAATCCCAGTTTACCACTACTTTTCGATTTCTAAAACACTTCTTGATAAAATAATGGAAAAGAGAAAGATCTGTCGCTCAAAAGTATCTGAAATTAATTAATTTTTGGGTAAACTACAACAGATATCACTCAATTATGGGTAAGGTTATATTTGGGTCACTCAATTATAGATAAGGTTACATTTGGGTCACACAATTATTAAAGGTTACATTTGGATTAATCATGGGCAATGTTACATTTGGTTCACCCTTTATATTTATAAAAAAGTATATCAATTTGTGTATTAGATTAATTAATGATTTCAAATGAAGTATTCTAATGTTAACAAGGGTATACAAGTGATTTGAAAGAAAAAATGACTAAATTGATGTATTTTTTAAATATGAAGGGTGACCCAAACGTAACCTTATCCATAAGTGAGTGACCAAAATGTAACCTTTAATAATTGGGTGACCCAAATATAATCATACCCATAATTGAGTGACCCAAATGTAATCTTACCCATAATTGAGTGACCCAAATGTAACCTTACTCATAATTAAGTGACTTCTGTTGTAATTTACCTTTAATTTTTCGAATAAAAGAGTTGTTTGAGTGTTTAGGGTAGTTTCAATATCAATTTTTTTTAATTTAAGGGGTCTATTTTTTTTTGAATTTTTGAAAACAAACCAATTAAAATTTTAAGGGTAATCTTCACTGATGGTCACTTTTGTTTTGGGTTTGTTTTATTATGGTCACCCGAATTCAAAAAAGATTATTCTGGCCACTTACGTTCGAAACCGTTTCTGTTTTGGTCACTGGACCGTTAACCTCCGTTAATTAAAAATAATAATTTCTAATTTGACCCTCAAACTTTCAAAACTTCATTTTTTACCATCTTCCCCAAAACTATTCATAAGTTATCAATTTATCTGAATTCCTCCATTGCTATAAAAAGCTAAACAAACACACACACAAAAGGTGTTGCGAGTTCTGGAGATTAAAACACCAGAATCAAACAACCCCAAATCTCTTATGATCTGCAAACATAATTTTATAAACAAAATTGTTGAATTTTTGTTGTCAATTAGAAAATTAATCAAACACATAAAAATATTTAGCTTTATATAAAACACTTCCATTATGTATGAAAAAAAAACATCACCTTTATTCCCTGGAAAAATAACATGAGACAAATAAATTAACAATGAAAATGAAAACCAACGAAAAGAGTAAAAAAGGAATAAAATGAAATGAAACCTGACAGTTTTAAACTATCCACCCCGTCGAACGGCACCTGAAACCAATAACCCAGAATTCAGAAATCCTTTTTGTTTCTCTTTCCTTTGATTTCTTTAGAATTTCAGTAAACAAAATTTTCAAGTAAAAATAGAAACCATCAAAGCAACTCCCAGAAACCAATATATTTTGTAACGAAAATTAAAAACAATAACCGGAGGTCAAAAGAGAACGTAAGTGAGTTTTAAGGAAGATGGTGAAAAATGAAGTTTTGAAAGTTTGGGGGTCAAATTAGAAATTATTATTTTTAATTAACGGAGGTTAACGGTCCAGTGACCAAAACAGAAACAGTTTCGAACGTAAGTGGCCAGAATAATCTTTTTTGAATTCGGATGACCATAATAAAACAAACCCAAAACAAAAGTGACCATCAGTGAAGATTACCCAAATTTTAATTTTTTGCACTCAAGCTCTGGAACTATAATTATTTTGACTTTTTATTAAATATTAATTTTATGTGACACACTACAATTATGTCATGTGACATTTAAAGATTTTTTTAAAAAATATTTTTTTATAAAGTTTTGAAACTTAAATAATTTTTAAATTAAAATAAAATTTTTTGAAAATGTTATATGATAACACTGTAACACAACACGTTGAATTAATTGATCCAAAAGCTAATTAAATTTTTACAGATTATACATTTAACATTAGTTAAACGAGTGAATTGATAAAAAAATTATTGTATAAAAATATAATTAGGTGAAAAAATTCATGAATTTAATTGACTTTTTCTCCCAAAAAGCTAATGATACCCTTAAACCTACTTTTTTTTATTACAATTTTGATTAAATCAAACACTAACTAATTAAAATTAATTATTCATAACAATTAAACTTATATAGGATAATCCCAAAGCAAAACGGCATACATTTACATTTCACTACTGATCTAGATGAGTGTGAGAATCAGAATCGTACACGTGGATTTACAGCATTAAAGTAGCCAAACCATGTGATCAATTCATCAAACGTATCTACCAATCAACTGCACGCCACAACCGACACGTGGATTCGAGAGGAGTCTCTATAAATATCGCTATCACAACCCACCATTCCTCTCATCTGACCTTACATTTCAAAACCCTCTGAAAACCAATCTCTTTGAGTTTCTTCTACAGCGAAAAGAAAAAAAGGTTTTTGTTTTTATCATTTAGAAGAAGGAAAAAAATGGCAGGCGACGGCACAGCCACCTGCATAGATATCCTCTTGGCCATCATCTTGCCTCCGCTCGGAGTCTTCCTCAAGTATGGTTGCCAGGTCATCATCATCTTCTTCATCTCTCTGTTCACTGCAATTCTTATTCCCCATATCTATGGAGTTTTAGACTGTAATTAGGGTTAATTGATTTGGGTGCAGGTGGAGTTCTGGATCTGTCTTGTGCTGACCCTCTTCGGCTACATCCCGGGTATCATCTATGCTATCTACGCCATCACCAAATAGACATGTAAGCAACTCTTAATTATATCTCGTTTTAATAAAATCGTTATAAAAATTTGTTAATTTTTATCTAAGCATATATGTACAATTTGTCACAATTATAATATGATATAAACGATAATTTGATGATAAAATTAGAATTTTTGAAAGTTTGAAGATCGATTTAAAAAATTAAGAATATATTTAATATAAAAATTATAATTCAAAGATGTGTGGTTCAATTAATTTTTTGATTTTTAATTTAATTTGATTTGAATTTATGGGTTTTTTTTGGCAGGTGGAGATTTGAAGTAGGATTTCTTGTTTTGTTTGAACGTGTGTCGGCTATACCATTTTCTCTGTTTTTTGTTAATTCGTTATGATGTAAAGTTTGGGTTACATTATTATGGTTATGGTTTAAAAAAATGGGGTGAATTGGTCATGTTTATGTTGGCTTTTATTGCAAATGATGTAGCACCCCATTATTTCATTTTCATCAAATAAAAAATGTTTAATGGTGGGATCCGGTTTGAGTAAGAATCAAGTGTGATATTGAATATATATATATATATATATATATATATATAATTGCTTTGATTAATGTATTTTTTAATAGTCTGATTACAAGGTACTAAATGTTTATAGATATTCTTTAATCTTTTGATTATATAGACATAACGATTTGAATTTGTATTTTTTATAATGAATATCATCCATTTTTTTACTGTAACATTTGTATTTTTTATATAATTTTATTTGGGTTATCTTTAATATAATAAAGTTATTTACTTTTTTATTTAATTTATTGTCTCAAAGTTCGATTTTGAAAGAATGACAGAGGGGTCTACAATGAACGAAAGCGGTTGAATATTAAAGCGAATATCCACTTGCTATATGGAGAGTTGGCACAATTCTATTCACAGTTCGTTTTCATTAATTTGCGATTTAAGTTGGAGTTGAGTTTTTAACTCTACTGTATATATTTATATATACATATAAAATATATATGTATATATTTTATATAATTATAAAAATTATTTAAATTTAAGAGTAAATATTTATAATATTAGACAGAAATTTAAATAATTCGATTCGATACTAATAAAACTTATGAGCTGTGATTCGTCCAACTCAACAACCCAACTCAATCGATTACTTACTCATACAAGCAACAAAACATCCATGTATTGTTTAAAAGGGACATTTAATTTACAAATCAAAAAGATTCTAGTACATTAAAATTACAACTTCATATACATGTTAAAGAAATGATACACATGTTCACAAGGACGGAGCCATGATTTAAAGTTTGGGGCAAAACATAAATTTTGAAAGGTGAAGGGGGATAAATTCACAATTATTCCAATTTTTTAGAAAAAAAATATAAGGAATTAAAGGGTAAAAAAAATTTCCCCCTACCGAGGGGTCACAGCCCCTCCCATTGAAGATGTAGCTTCGTCCTCGCATGTTCAACTAGAATATTTCATTTTCCTTTTTTTAAAAAATAAATTTTGTTAATATATTTGCCTTCCTTTAAAAAGAGAAAAAGGAAATGGAAGTGATAAGTAGTTTTTAAAATACATATTCATTGTGAGCACGACGTGTATGATTTTATGTTTGAAGTTCGAACTGTTAGAAAATTATATTAAAAGTTTGAAGGTGTGAACTTAGATCATTGTAGAATATACAAAGAAATATAAAGAAAATACATAAACTATATGGGGATTCGAAATTTTTAGGGTGTGAATACCCCCTACAATAGATATTACCGATAGAAAACTCTCAAAATTATTAAAAAAAAATTGTGAAACCTTCAATTTTTTTTAAAATTTTTTTTGTTTGAGGCTCCCTTAAACTTTTACTCCAAATTTCACTATTGATCCCCGAATAAAACAAGATCAATTATCTTTAAATATTAATTAAATTAAAACTTAAATTATATTTAACTAAGTTATGGTGGTATAGGATTAAGCAAAGAAACAAAGAGAAGATACGCGTTATCTTACCTAAACCTACATTTAAGTCGTGCTTTTGAAGAAAGCATATTAATAACTACTACCCGAAATATTTTGTCTGCATCGGATTCCCCTATCTAAATCAACGTCCCTATTTTTTATCAAAAAAAAAAAAAATCAACGTTCCTATTCCATACAGGAATGGACCGAGGGGGCTGGCGGGGTGGTCGTCCCTTCTAAAAATTTAAAATTCTTATACGATTTTAAAAAAAAATTAAAATTTTTTCTATATATTTTCTATTAAAAGTTTATTTTCGCCTCCCTAAACTTTTATAAGTTCGCACCCTTAAAAATTTATAAGTTCGCCTCAAATTTAAAGTCATGTGTCCGTCCATGATTTCATACCGTCCTTCACTCTAGACTTTTTTTTCCAATATATTAAACCATTTATTATTACACTTGAATTTTTTTTAATGATTTTCAACTTGATGATTATATTAATTGTTGAATAAAATTGAGGAAATGAATGATAGTTCACCCAAAAAGTGAAATTAAAGAAAGAAGCAAATTTCTATTTTACATATCTATTTTACACTATTTCTTGATTTCACGTTGGAAATTAAATGCAGAGCCAAAATATGAAATTTCTTCTCAATGCCACCGCTCCATTCACTCTACCTATGATCTACAATCAAGCTTGAGCTTGAATGAATAAATTTTTGTTCACGTTCATTTATTAATTTTTGAAGGTTTTTGTATTCGGTTTATGTTTATTTAAATTTTTAATATTTTATTTGTGTTTATTTATTTATTTTAAATGTGTTCGTGTTCGTTTGTTTAGCATTCATGAACATGTCCGTTTAATGTTCGTGAACATAAACAAACAGATCACACCTTTATTCGTGTTCGTTCGTTTATAAAACGGCCATAAAATTTTTGTTCATACTCATTTATTTAACTTAATAAACGAACGTTATACGAACAATTCATCGAACATTCAGTTTATTTACGCTCCTAATCCACATCATCAACGTTCATCCACGAAACATCATGTGAACGAGCTGTGATCAAAGTAATTGACTTGATAAGATGTCGTTAGTTTTGTGCACAAAAGCACATATAGGTTAAGTTTTCTAACTTCATCATTAAGAAACTCAATGTCTTCATTAAAAAGAAAACAAATTCTACATAGTTCTATGACAATAATATTAATATCAAAACAAATAAAAAAAGTTAAAATAACAATATCGTGGACATATACAATTGATGCAAGAATGGGAAACCATAACCATTTGAAAGAAGGTTGAAAGATTATGAAAATGCAGCACCATGACACGTGGCTGCATAGTTAGGTACTTTCGTATCACCTTTTTTTTTATTTTTAAAGTTTCCTGATGTGAAATAATTCATATTAATCGCTAACCAAATGGATAAGGCCGGTGTCTCACCAATAATCGGTGTCCAAAAACTAAAAACAAAGCTTAAAAGAAGCATAATAAATATGGATAAATCAATGTCCACGTGGAACTTCCTGTCGAAATCCAAATACGAAGTATACGAGGGACGTGGCTTCATGCACAATACCACTCTTACCAGAGACGCATGGAAGAAGTTAGGATTTGAAGTTAGAGGGACAAAATATAAATTTTAAAAGGTGGGAAGGGGGTAAATTCATAATTATCCCAATTTTTTAGAAAAAATATAAAAAATTGAAGGATAAAAACATTTTTCTCCCTACCGGGGGCCCACAGCCCCTCCTATTTAACATGTAGCACCATCCATGCGGATAGAAATCTTCTCCCTACCGGGGCCCCACAACCCCTCAAAATTAAGTTTAGAGTTTAGGATTTAAGGTTTTAGGTTATGGGTTGTGGTTAGAGTTTAGGGAATTTAGGGTAAGGTGTATTTTTAGGGTATATGGTGTAGGGTTTAAGATTTAGAATTTAGGGTTAGAGCTTGAAATTTAATTTTATAGTGTTTTTTAGTGTTAGGGCATAAATAAGAGCACCGAAAAGTGGTAGACAAATTTTATCCCCGTCCCTGCAGAGACGGTGCTACGTATGTATTGGGAGGGGCAGGAATTCTTTTTTAATCTTTACTTTTTTATATATTTTTTAAAAATTAAAATAATTATAAATTTATCTCCTATATTTTAAAATTTATATTTTATTTCTCGCCTCAAATTCTGGCTCCGTTCTATATTTTTTTTACTTACTTTTAGTATACGAAACCGGTAAGTCAAAGTCGATGGAAAGATATGAGCTTAAAGAAATAAAAGTCGGTGTTAGAATAGTTACGTGCAAATGTCGAATGGCTACGGCACATGGGCCAATTCATTTGTTTCCAGGACACCTATTCTGCTATTCATGCATATGATGTACATACACATGCTCGCGCCCATTTCTGAATCGAATATTCAGGGGCGGATCTTGATGTGACAGTTTGAGGAGATTTAATTAAGATTTAGTGAGATTATTATTTTTTTAAAAAAAATTTGAAGTTCAAACTAAAATTTTCAAAAAGATTGTGAGACTTTATGAACATTTTTAACAAATTTGAGGGGGCTTAATTAAAATTATTAAAAAAATTGAGGGGTGTGTTTTAAATTTTCCCAAACCTTGAGGTGCCAAAGCTCCCACATACTTGGCTTGGGATCTGCCTCTGTGAATGCCTGCATGCATGTCCAGATGTCAAAGAACTTTTGCCTTGTTAATTATTTTTGTGAATCGTTGAAAAAATAGGGGTTTAATTGGTTGAGTCGAGTTTTAATTCTTTGTTAATATATATTTTTTGAATATTATGATGTAGTTATATGTATTATATGTTTATTAATTTTAGCGTCGTGAATAGACTAAATTAGATTGGGAGTAACGACCTCATAATGTATATCTCTATAGTATTCAATCTGAATTAACCAACCAATGAATTAGATACTGATAGTTGTAACAAAAAAATATGAATGTTTTTTTATTAAATAGAAATGTACTATTATATTCTTAAAATAAATACCAAGATTTAAATTTATACAATTTGAGTCAACATGAGTTTTACTAACGACTCGACCGATTAATAAATCTTAAAAAAAAAAAGTGCTTTGAACAGTCTAGTTTTTCCGACATTGGCCGTGATGTGTTTGTGAAAGTCCTTGGTGGACGCCTGGGCTTTGGTTTCGCTATCAGGCTTAAACCCATTGGTCTTTGGGTTCATCAAAAGGGAAAACAAACGCTACAACTGTAGCGGATCCAGAAATTAAAAAATGGGTCCAAAATTTTAATATTTTTTTCTTTAAAAATAGGTATGCAAAAAAGTATGCCGTTACAAACTAAACTATATTTTTAATTTTTCCAAAAAATAAGATGCATATGGCTCTCCTGCACTATAGTGCAACGAAATATGATGGTAATTGTTTTAGTTTAGTACTTATTCTTTTACATTAGTCTCTTAATTCAGATTTTAATCATTTTGATGACTTATACTTTGATATTATTACACATGTCATAATCTCATAATAAGACTCCATTACAGGGACTAAAAATGAGAAAAATATTTTATGAAGTTCAAGCACTAAAGTAAAAATGGGAAAATATTTTACCCGGAATACGAAATATACAAGAGAAGCTAGATATGCATTTGCATCATCACTAATTTTAAAAATCATATTCTTTCTAATGTAAGATTAATGTCCCTCGTCTTTTTTAGACGTGACAATCTTTTCTATTCAATCCCACTTAATCTCGTGAGTCCTTGTCACGAGTCGTCCGCTCTCGTAATGAGCCAATGTAGACCAATTCACTGAATCTAACCACATATATAATATATTAACTAATGATGATATATGTACATAAACATATGCATATATGTGATACAGAATAAGAATCTGATCCCTTTCTTGCAGCTTGATGATTATGCAGATGAATTGAATCAAATTTCAAATTCAGCCTTTAGCCCACAATCCACAGAATAACAGACCCAGATCATAAAGTTTTCTGCCATTATTAAACAAATCGACTCCTTGAAACGTGACATTCCAAAACTGATGACTGTAATGAAATGATTAATATGAATCTTAAGATTTCCAAAAGACATTGATTTTTGTCTCACAATTAGGTAATTTCCCACTATTTATAGCCGGCTTCTTACCTATATTCATTTGTCCCGGTGAACACAACTGTATACATACATACATATAGGGGCGGAGCCAGGCTTAAATATTAGTAGGGGTTAAAATATTGAATTTAAAAAATGCAAGGGCTTATTACATATTTAAACTCAAAATTTATGGGGCAAAGTCTAATTTGTATAATATTTAAATTTATAAAAACCTAAATTGTTATTGGACTAAAAAAATTAGGGATACATGCTCATTCTTCTTTAGTTCAACCTAGAGATGTAAATGAACAGAGTGTTCGACGAATTGTTAGTGAACCGTTCTTATATTAAGCTAAATAAACGAGTATAAACAAATTTTTATATCTTTTTAATAAATGAATGAACACGAAAAAAGATATATTTCTTTCATTTATGTTAAAAAACAAGATTGTTTATTGGCACGTTTATAAGCTGATTTACTTGGTTTCCCTTTTATTTTATTTTTTTACGTTTTAAATATTGGTGAATGTATAGACTAAATTGAACACGTGATGAACTTTTGAGTTCAAACTGTGAAGCCTAATAAGCTTAAAGACCAGTGGTGTAAATCCATTGTTTTGGCGAACATATAAATAAACATGTTAGCGGTCATATAAATGAACATGACGAACATTACATGGATATGTTCATGAACGTTAAACAAACGTGTTCGTGAACATTAAACAAACGAACACGAACACCATCAAAAATAAATAAACAAATACAAACATAGTATTAAAAATTTAAACGAACCGAACATGCACACCTTCAAATATAAATAAACGAACACGAACAAAACCTTATTCGTTCAAGCTCGATTCATTATACCTCTAGCTGAACCCCTAATTGATTATATATTTAATAAACTCTTATATTTTTAATTTAAATAATTATTTTTTACAGATGCCAAATTGTTGTTAAACCAAAAGTAAAAAAATTAAATTTATAACAGGGCCGAGGACCCTTGGGCCCCAAGAAAGCTCCGCCTCTGCATACATACATGTACATGAACAAGATTTTTCAGATATATACTAATATAATAAGCTAATACTATATCTAAAAGAAAAAGAAAAAGGCTGTTTGCTTCTTCTGACTGGATTACTTGAGTGAAAAAGAAGCAGCTGCAATTAGAAATCTATACCCTGTGTGTGCCTAACTTAGGTGCAAAAGTGCCTCAATAAACAATCAATTATATGCAGATATACCAATTCTAGAAAGCATAAAAAGCAAAAGTTGTATATATGTATAGGACTGGTTAGCAATTAAGCTCTTGACTGGATTCTCATTCTAAAGTTCTTGAAACCTACCATAGTGGGAGCTTGACCCTTCAACTATATGTGAATGAATCTTCTTCCTTTTACTGTGAACATGCAGTGAAAGGTGAGCTTAAAAGAAGTTTTTTCATTTTATCTCTGGTTGCAGGGGGAGTCTAAGGAACGACAGGATTAAAAACAGCTAAAAACGGCACAACCGAAATGTTATCAAAAGGTACAACAATTTTAGTTGCACTGTGAAATAACATTTAGGTTGTAACCGAAAATGTTATGAAAAGTACAACATTTCGGTTGTGTGGTAATATTTTAGGTTCTATGTTTTCTAACATTTCAATTGCAACCTAAGTTACTAGGAGCATCTCGGTTGTGTCACTTTTTAACCTTAAATTAGATTGTTGTACCGCAGACTCATTCCAGTTGCATGCTTGACATTTTATGGTCTTTTGAATCTAAAGCACATAGCTTAAACCGCCCTTTATTTAAATATTTTTTATCAACATTATCCGTCTACCATAGGTTACTAGGAGCTAGGCCAATTAAGAGATGCTTTTTACAAGCCAAATCCTATAAAATTTGTTGTTCAAAAGTGGGAGAATCAATTGCCTTTGGGAAAATCTTTTGAGTTAGTATTGTATATGATTCTTCTCTTTTGGGTTGAGCAGTGAAAAAGGAAAATAATGGAAGCTTTTGCTAAAGACTGAATGGAGGAGAATGGTGACATTGATTGAAGGCCTTTTGATATTAGAACAAGTAGAAATATAAAAATCCTATATATGTATGATATTTATACAAGGCTGAATACCGAAACACTCTCATTTTATAATGTAGCTGTCTAGAGATGTTCATAACGGACTCAATATGTACCCAGAGGCTCAATAAACTTCTAATGTAAGTTAATAAAGTGAAAAAATGATGAAAAAATAATAATATAATAGTGATATTGAACATATTGAACCTAAAAGTACCCATTGGGCTAGTTATGAACACCCCTATAGATGTCATGATATCTAGGGACGAGCATTTCACCCGGGCCCGACGGGTTCCGACCCGGCCTGACCCAATCGGATCGGGTATTTTTGTGAAAAAATTTGGTTCGGGTTCGGGTTTAGGGTGAAAAAAATCCGACATGACCCGAGACTAATAGTGTAATTTTTCTATAATTTTTTAGGGATATTTGTAATAATACCTCTTTCATATATTTTTTTATAATTAGGTCCTTAAAATTTATTTTTTATTTACAATTTAGTCCTTAAATTTATTATTTTTTACAATTCAGTCTCTTAACATTATTTTTTTACAATTAAGTCCCTAAAATTAATTTTTTTATATAGGTCGGGTCGGAGTCGGGTTTAAGGTATTTATTTTCGGGTCAGGTCGGGTTTAGGGTTAATATTTTCGGGTCAGATTTGAGTGGGCCAAAAACCCGACCCGACCCGACCCGTGCCCATCCCTAATGATATCTACTCAAGAATAGGATGCTCATCTCGTAGCCACAGTGTGACTATGAGATGGAGTTTATTGAATATGTATTAGTTTAAAATATGACTTAATATTTTTAAGAGACGTGACATATTCATCGTAACCGCTGTATTTCGAAAAATTTAAATCATCGCATTTAACCGGTGAAGTTAACATGTACAATACTTTTATGGGAACATGTGGATGTATGTATGCGTTAGTTATTTATTCTAATGGTGGTTTACATGAGCTTGGTTAAATGATACCTTAGCCGGCAAGCAGGATTTTAGTTCTCCACTTTAGATGGATTAGCATGGTCTAGTCTTAGCTGAAACGAAAGAATCTGCACTGTTTACAGTGTGAGAATTCACTAAGATATGTAAAACACAGCGAGTATTATATTGGAAAAACGAAGGGCTCATAGCTCATGGCTTGATATATCAACCAAATGCTGCCAAAATCTGAGATTCTGATATGACTAAACAATGCAGCACAAAAGAGCAAAACCAAACCTGAGATAAATATCAGAGGGATAATTTACGTAAATTATCGCTGAACTTTTTTTCTCAGACTTATTTTAGCCACTGAAACTTTAAAACGTTCAATTTACTCACTGAAGTTAGACATTGAACGTTTTTTGTCACCACTCTATTAATTTTTTGACGACATTTATTTACCGGCGAACGAATGAACTTTTCCAAGATCTGAACGGTGAAAAAATTTATCGGCACGAGAGAAACAACACATTGAGAAACGAGCTCCATCTGACAACGGAGGAGGGAGATCGAGGAGAGAGAAACCATAAGGTTTTTGGTCGATTCGTGAACTTTAAAGCACTTTCTGGCTAAATTGAGGTCGAATTTAGACTCAGGGGGCCGAGATGAAGTGACTAGGGAAATTTGGGACCAAACGACCACCATCTACGACCGTTTGAGGTTTAAGAGTGACCAAAAAGTTCAGTGTCTTTAGTGATTAAAAACGTTCAATGTCTAAACTTTAGTGGTTAAATTGAACGTTTTGAAACTTGAGTAACCAAAATAAGTTTAAAAATAAAGTTTAGCTATGATTTACTTGATTTATCCATATCAGTATATATTTGCCTATGCCTGCTATATGCTTCAAAAGAAAGCTTTCTCAGGTTACCATGAATTAATTAAGATTTTCTTCTGATTACTATCCATTTTAATAACACACTGCAGCTGGTTTAACACACAGATCCTGATTATTAATAGATTAATGAAAAAAGTGTAAGAAAAAGTAATTGCAGAAATGAAAAGAAGGAAGAAAAGTAAAGGTGAGAAGCATTGTAGAGCAGTACTAGAATGCATAGAGTGGGGTACAATTGAATGAGAATCGAAGGGTTTAAGTAGATGTGCTGCGAGTTGTCCAAGCAGAGAGCACACAACTGAACCATCAATTAGGTTAAAAGGGATCCCAAGGGGAAAGCACACTCCACTTGTGTTACTTTTAATGGCCACCATTCCATGCATACAGCTGTACCAGGAGCCAAACAAACATATGCACATGTATGTATGCATACATGCATTTTATGTATGGTGTCATGTTTGAGAAGAGTCAGGAACATTAATCTCACATTAGAAATGAAAAGGTTGATCATGAAATATAAAAGTGGTGACGTTGCACATCTTATTAAACATGTCTTGTGTGAAGAGGGTACCCATGGTAAGTGGTATCGGAGCAACCTTTGACTACCCGATTTCACGTCGAGCGTCTCAAGAGTGGGATAAACAAAGTGAACAACCGTGACAATGGGAAGCATGTTACGCCTCAAAAAAGTATCAGACATATCGTTTGAGAAGAGAATAATGGCTCCATGGCCCCATGAATCATGACAATAAATATATGGTTTAACTACAAAATAACTGTCTAACTATGTCTCTTTTTTGCAATAGGTGCCTAAAGTTTCAGTGGCTGAAATATGTGACTAAAATATTTTTTTGGCTGAAATAGGTGCCTAAAGTTTCATTTATTTGTTGGAATAGGTGTCAAAGTAGTTAGCTCATTTGACTTTAAAATAAGCCAAAAATGAAACTTTAAGCACATATTTCAGCAAAAAAAAAATTTAGGCACTTATTTTATAGTTAAGCCCAGAGATGGACTGAGGGGGGCTAGCGGGGGCGGTCGGCGGTTGCCCCTCTAAAAACTCAAAATTCCTATACGACTTGAATTTTTTTAAAAAAAACTTTCAATGTATTTTCTATTGAAAATTTATTTTCACCCCTTAAATTTTTATAAGTTCGCCCCATTAACTTAAAATTCTGCATCCGCCCCTAGTTAAGCCTAGGCACATTTGCATTTGCATGTACATGTGCATTTGCATGCACATGTACATGTGTAGTATGGATCATACGGAAACCTACAGCAGATGAGATATTTTTCATTAAGTAATATTATATCTGTACTTGAGGAAACACGTGATTAAACGTATAGAGCCAACAGATGATTAATATATAGTATTTGCTTTTATTGAAGCATCTTGTATTTGTTTCTAAGCTATTCTTCTTATTAGAAAAATGAACAAAGTGTTCTTATTTATATACCAAGATTCCTTTCTGGAAGACAGACGGGCCCCGATCAACCCTATTGGCAAAGTTCAAAAGCCGAAGAGATTCTAAACTCATGCTTTTCCCTACAAGGTATTGGCTCAAGGCTGGATGCCAATACACATTCTTTCCGGACTGGTTTTGCCGGGTGGTTTCCGGCCGACTCTCGCCGTTAGTTTACACAAGTGCTTTACTGTACTACACCAACTTTTTTATTGTATGGTCATAGACGAATACAATATTTTATGTTAGGGAAACGAACCTATAAAATTTAATAAGGTACTATCGGTTTCCAAATTTTATCATTAAAAAAACATTGGGAATATATGCATATATATATATATATATATATATACATGAAAATATTATATTTCTAGTACAACACAAAGGAGCTAAAACCTAAAAGGAATAAGGAATAGAGAAAAGGACGTGACTCGTGATGCCTGAAATGTTATAGTTAAATTGTGATTTCAGTCCCACTACTATGTTCTAATTTAAAATTTCGTCTCCATATTTTAGGGGATTTTTGTAAGAAAAACTCATATCGATTTTGTAATTGGAATAGTTAATGGTATTAACTATCTTGATCAACAAAGAAGTAAATTACATTAAATTAAAATAAGAAAAAAATAGATTCCAAATTTAAACATAGTAAAGGATCAAAATAAGAATTTAGCGTTAGTCTAAAGCCTAACTGATGAGAAGTGAAATGAAAACTGAAATGATAATTGATAACATGAATGTGCACATCATGTAGTACAATGATTAGTGTTAGGAGCAAGCCACAACCCCTGTTCGTGGAGATTTGTCAGATTCCACGACATGCATGCAGCAGGAGGGTTTTAAATCGCTGTCCCTGTCGCGGTTGCGGCGTTATATCGCAGTTTCAAACAAAAACGGCTGAATTGCGGCGATCGCGGACCATTTTTACCCCAATAGTAATTTCGGACGGCGGCACAACCGCTATATCGCGTTCCTCAGTTTTAAACCATGATATTGATATGAACAACTGTATCTGATTCTGATAGAAATCGACATTTGTTTTCCAGGTTTAAGAAATTCCATACTCATCACTATCAGTAAGCTCCCAGCAGGTATTTGTTTAGTTCCCAGATTAGAAAACACCATTTTTACTTAACATGTCCACTTAATGAAGCCAATGGATTAATAGGGTTATCCACTTCTATTTTAAGCTTTAAAATTAGCTTTATTAATATTATTGATGTAAATCCAAACCCAAGAACCAGAGATGGACCGAGGGGTTCTGGTGCCCTTAAAATTTTAAAAATCATATATGATTTAGAAAAAATTTAGAATTTTTCTATGTATTTTCTATTAAAAATCTATTTTCGCCCCCCTTAAACTTTTATAAGTTCGCCCCTCTAAAAATTTATAGGTTCGCCCCCTAATCTAAAGTCCTAGGTCGGTCCCGGCCAAGAACCCTACATTTGAGTAAACAAGTGAAAGAAAGCAGACTGGATTGGCATGTTGTTTATGCATTTGGTGTTAAGCATTCATAGTTTGTGCTATAAGAATCCAGATGATGTTTTATTTCTCATTCACAAACTATTAACAACTGATATAACAATTGAGGAACAATCGGACAACAAAGGAAAGATGATCGGGAAGGGAACTAGCTAAGTGTCGGACACGAGCGCATGCAGTCGGCGGCCTTCGGTTCTCAGCCTGCTTGTTGGTGATGAATCGCCTCCGAGACGCGCGTTGCATGGAAATTAGCGATGAAAGCCGACGCTTTCTTGTCGATGCCGGGCTCGGCGACCACCCGGAGAGTGCTATCTTCCTCGCTCGGATACACTTTCCGTGTGCCCCAAACATCTTCGCCACCTGAATAATACTCTTGGTCTCGACGACCCTTCTTTGCTTTAAAGAAACTGAAGAAGGAGAAGGATTTCTTGTGCTTATTCCCAGCCATAGCTGTGTATATATTGTGTTGTGTTCAACAATCTGTATGTACACTGCGTTTTAAGGGGATGAGTTTTGCAGTGCAATCTGTTTGGTTTGGGTTTGAGGGTGTCCTTTTATAGGGGGGGGGGGGAACCCTGTATCGACAAAGAGAATGGAGGGGTAGGATGAGGACACGTGTAGGGTTAGATGAAATGGGGCTGGTGTGTTAGGACTTTGGTCCGTTGTTTGACGCAGAAAAGCAATGGTTGGGAGAGAAGTACCCCATTTCTTGGGTCTTTGCCTGTATTTGTTCCATACCATGCCATTTTCCTTTGCTGAGAATTAAAATGATTGGCAACTTGGCATACTGTGTGTAGCCATAGCTGTAGCCGTAGAAGCAGGAACGAACGCAAGACTTTAGTTAGAAGGCGAACTTATAAATTTTTAGGCGATAAGCATATAAAATTTTTAAAACGTATAGAACTGTTCTGTCCAGGGATGGACCGAGGGGGGTGCTGGGGGGGCAACCGCACCCCCTAAAATTTTGAAAATCATATATGATTTAGAAAAATTTTAGAATTTTTCTATGTATTTTCTATTAAAAATGTATTTTCGCCCCCCCTAAACTTCTATAAGTTCGCCCCCCTAAAAATTTATAGGTTCGCCCCCCAACCTAAAGTCCTGGGTCCGTCCCTGGTTCTGTCCATCTTTGTATAGAAGTATTCACCTTAGCTTACCTTCCAATCCATTGGTTTTGTTTGGTTGTGGTAACTAGTATAATGATAATTGATACCACAAGCATCTTCTCAACTTATTGGTGGGTTTATAAAATTATACTTGCAAATTATATGGGTTGGATTGGCTTTTTATTTCTGATGAATTTGGATATTTGAGTTTTATTTTTTTAAAATTATTATGGTTTAAGTAATTGTTGGGGTTTACGAGTTCTAATCATTTGGGGTTTAAGTAAGAACATAATTAAGATAAAATCATTTTATTAAGTTGTTTAACTTCACAACTATATTGAGATTTAAGAAGTATTTAAGCAAAAAAAATATGATTAAGTTTTAATTTCTCAATTTTAAAGTTGGCAGTTAAAGTAATTAAACCAAAAAATTGAGGGTCAAAATTCAAGAATTAATTTAATTCATTCCAAAACTACTAAAAATTTAAAATACAATTGAAATTTGATCCATAAAAAACTATGGCCAAGGCTTCCCCACCATCAACATAGTTCCATTACTTGGAGCTCGTTCTGGGTTTATGTTATTTTTATTATATTTTAATATACAACGCGTATAAAATTTTATAATTTAAAAAAAAATTAAATCTTAAACCCTAAATTATACAATCTAATCTCTACAATCTAAACCTATAAACTTTACATCTTAAAATAAATCTATAACCATTACATTTGAAAAACATGAAGTTTATACACGATAGTGTATAATTTTTTTTTTAACTTTTTATGATCAAATCTAGATAAATCAGATTAGAGTTGATGGATAAAAATTTTCCGTCATTTTTGGTGCCTCTATATATGCCCCAACACTAAAAAAATAAATTCTAAGCTCTAACTTAAATTCTAAACTCTAAACCCTATGCTCTATATCCTAAAAATACACCATACCTTAAATTCCCTAAACCCTAACTATAAACCCTAACATTAAACCTAATTTTAAGTGTGGGGCATAAGTAGGCACTGAAAAAGGGGCAAGCGATTTCCATCCAAAGTTGATCTCGTTGGATTTGAATAAAAATCTTCCGCCCCTAACTATGTCCCTTCATATGCCCCATACTAAAAAAATACTAAAAATTAAATTCTAAACCCTAGTCCTAAATTTCACATCATAAACCTTATACCTTACCCTTAAAAAATAAACCCTAATTTTAATTCATAAACTCTAAACTTTAAACACATTTTTATTAAGTGGGAATAAAAAGTACAATACGATTTCCATACGTTGGATTTTGTGTTCGGGTCAAAATTGACAAGTCTAACACAAGGGAGGTTAATGTTTGGGCCTAAGAGAAGAGCGATTGGTCCGAATCATAATCCAGTAGAGCAGAGCCCAAAGACTCACGCTAATGGTGTTTAAGCTCATTTTGATTGAAATCAAATCTACTACTTTGTTTTGCTTTAGCCTTTACACATTCGTCAATATCCTAGCGAGGTGAGTGTAAAGCTGAAGAAGAAGAGAAAGATCTCATCTCACCGGCACCGGTTGCTGCCTTCCACGTCCGTTGATCTCTATCGCTCTCTCTTCATCTTCTCTGGTATTACCTTTTCCTTTTATTATGTAATTGTTTTTTCTGTTTGATATATAATCCCTACTCATTTTCCTTTTCTCTGAACTTATGCTGATTCTACTAATACCCAAGTAATTCTTTCTTATGTTTCCTTTGCCTATTCACTAAGCTGCGTTATGTTCTTGCTATGTACATATATACTGGGGGCGGGGAGGTTGTGGGATCTGGTTCAATCTTCTTTCTCATGGTCTTTTGGTTGCTTATGGTTTCTTAAAGTTTCTTTATTGGTTTTTTTCGGTCTGTTTGATGATGATTATTGCTTTGAGATGTTTCTATCAGCTTGGAAATCGAATCTAATGAAACAGAAACCCTAATTCCAGAATGGGTTTTCGATGTGCTCAATTAATTGCCTCCGAATGCTTATCGGCACCCTTAAAACCTGTGTTTTTGCTCTCTTTGATCGCCACCAGGGATGGACCGAGGGGGCTGAAGGGGGGCGGTTGGCCCCTGAAAATTTGAATTTCGTATATGATTTAGAAATTTTCTATGTATTTTCTATTGAAAATTTATTTTCGCTCCCCTCCTAAAATAAATTTTATAAGTTCCCCCCCACGTGAAGTCCTGCGTCGTCCCTGATGGCCATTGTGAATATAATTTGTTTATATCAGCTTGGAAATCGAATCTAATTAAACAGAAACCCTAATTCCAGAATGGGTTTTCGATGTGCTCAATTAATAGCCTCTGAATGCTTATTGGCACCCTTAAAACCTGTTTTTTAACTCTTTGATGGCCACCAGGGATGGACTGAGGGGGCTGAAGGGCGTGGTTGCCCCCTGAAAATTTGAATTTCGTATATGATTTAGAAATTTTCTATGTATTTTCTATTGAAAATATATTTTTGCTCCCCTTAAGTTCGCCCCCCAAAGTCTTGCGTCGTCCGTGATGGCCATTATGAATATAGTTTGCTGGTTGTTTGGACTTGGATCGTATATGGGATCAGTTTTAATTCCTAATTACATCATTGGTACTTTTTTCTCATTTTAAAGATTTTCCCCTTAGACAGAAAACACTTTTTTCTTCTCTAACTATGTCCATCATATTTCTATTCCATACCATTATGCCTCAAATCACACATGCAGTTTTAGTTTTTAATTGATATAAGTTCCCTTATTTGCTAAACAAAATGTTTGCTGGAACGTTGAATGTTTTATCATTTTTTTCCTCTAGTATTTCTTCCGCTAATGACATGATTGATTTAACTTACTAGCCTTTTTTTATTAATCTCTCATAGTCTAGGTGGTACAAAATGGACTACCGAAGATTCAACAGTTCTCAGGAGGCAAATGTTGGAAATAAACAACATCAAGATGACCAAGTAGGCAATCCCATATTTATGACTTCACATCTCTTTCAATTCATTTATACTTGGGATGAATCTCTTCCATCACTGTTCTAATCTTACTGGTTTAAGAGGTGGTTATAATTGAGAAATCGAGTTTTATGATTGTTGATGCATTGAGCTATATCATCTGTACTTTCTGGCATAGGCATACGAAGATTCACTTATTGAGGATTTGGCTGAAGATTTTCGTTTGCCAATTAATCACAAGCCAACAGAGAATGTTGATCTGGATAATGTGCAACAAGCAACCTTAGATACAAGGTTGAATTCTTCAAATGTTGGGTTTAGACTTCTTCAAAAAATGGGTTGGAAAGGAAAAGGTCTTGGGAAGGATGAACAAGGTATGTTGCTGCATTATGGGTCATTTTTTATTTGGCATCTAACTGGTAGGAAAATTTTCTGGGTGCGAAACTGGAATTTAACATGAACTTACTGCTTAGGATTTATTTTTCAAATACTGGGCTTGATATTCTCCAATAGTTCTTGTTAGGTTGTGACATGATTTTGTTCTCATTTGTTTGGCCTTTTCATTTTTGGTTACTTGAAATCCTGACTTGCTGTCCATTCCATTGCTCAAAGTTATTTGTTTTTCATTTACAATTATTTTCTGGTTCACAGGAATAACCGAGCCTATAAGATCTGGGATAAGAGATCCAAAATTAGGGATTGGAAAACAAGAAGAAGATGATTTCTTCACCGCTGAAGAAAATATCCAGCGTAGGAAACTTGATATCGAGGTTGAGGAGACTGAGGAAGATGCGAAGAAGAGAGAGGTATGACTTTTAACTCCTAGGTGGTCACTTTAAGTTTCAGTTGGAAGACAATAATGAGGTTGATGCTTTACATTTTGTGAAAAACTCCATTAGCAGAAGGCAGCATATAGCATATATGTGTGTCTTTTGAACGGAATGGTATATCATAGGGGAACATCAACCTCGGAAGCTCTTGTCAATTACATGCAGTTTTTATTACCTGGTGGCTTCTACTGCCTGCTTCGTGCACATTATGAAAATCCAGGTGTTAGCAGAACGTGAGCAGAAAATTCAAACGGAGGTGAAAGAAATACGCAAGGTCTTCTATTGTGAGCTTTGCAACAAGCAATACAAATTGGCTATGGAATTTGAGGCCCATCTGAGTTCATATGATCACAACCACAGAAAGGTAAATGGCCTAATTCTCTCTCTCAAACCCATACACACACATGCAGTACTCCTTTTCCAACCCCTTCTTTTGATCTTTAGGTTGTTTTCAATGTTGTCTAATCTGCAACACCGTTTGTTATTGCTTGCAGCGCTTTAAAGAAATGCGAGAAATGCACGGAAGTAGCAGTCGCGATGATAGACAAAAGCGGGAGCAGCAACGTCAGGAAAGAGAGATGGCTAAGTTTGCTCAAATGTATCTAATTAATTGAGCTTTTGTATGTCCATGGTTTTTGAAATAATTTTTTAAATATGCTTGCTAACCATTTCGTGTCTTTTTTTCTTTTGTATTCTTTAATGTGGTATAGGGCTGGTGCTCGTAAACAGCAGCAGCAGCAGCAGCAGGAGTTACATGAGGAATCTGGACCCACCACTGCTTCTGCTTCTGCTTCTGCTTCTGCCACTGCCACTGCTACTGCTACTACACTTGCTGATCAGGACCAGCGAAAGACGTTGAAGTTTGGTTTTTCTTCTAAAAGCAGTAGCTCTAAGGTATGTGTGATTACAGGGTAATACTTTGTGTGTTTAAGTGGTACTGAGGTAAAGGTTAGCAATTAACTGCTTATTTGATTTCTAGGGTGCCAGGTTTTATTGTTGAGTTCTAATATAAATTCAGAATATCCATGTGATTAGTAGGAAAAGAATCTGGTTATCTGAAATCAAATTTCATGGCTTGTGTCCCTGTTCATGTTACCCGAGAGTTTTTTCTTCAAACAATCGTCTCTTTCTGTCGGTTTCAAGTCTGTTCCCCGTCCCACCACATTGCTCACCGCTTCTTTGAACTTGTGTGAGAGTGCGTAGTCCTTGGACACATTGATGTTATGGTTGGCCTTGGCCACATTGATGTTATGGTTGGCCTTGGTCACATTTAGTCCTTGTGTTTGTTGTGCTTAGTACATATATATACGGCATTGAATCCTTAATCTGTTGCCAATTTCAAAGTTTTACTCGAGTTTACTTACGAATATGATCGTGACTACCTTGTTTAACTTTGTTTGCCCCCCTCATTTTGCAGAAAGCATCATCAGGCAGTGCAGTGAAGAAACCAAAAGTAGCCGTTGCATCGGTTTTCGGGAATGACAGTGACAATGAATAGAAAAACTTAACTATTTATCTCCTTGGGGATGTTTGTGTTATGTAATGGTTTGCATAATCCTTAAACAATGGCCAGAATGCGACATTTTGATGTATTTCATGTTGTCTATTAGACATTTATGTGGAGAAATATGTTCGATTTGTGGAACAAAAGACAAATTATCTGTTCAAACAAATAAATATATGTGCACGTGACTACCTTGTCAATAAGAGAGAACAAATTTAAAATATCGACGTCAAAAAGAAATTGGTTAACTGACATAGGTTTATTACAACTATAAAACTACAAACATAGTAGTTTGGTATAAAAACCATGAAAATCTCTCTACAAGCAATACAAAATGTAAATTATAAATATAATTAGGTTAAATTATAACGAAAGTCACTCAATTATGGGTAAGGTTACATTTGGGTCACTTAATTATTAAGAGTTATGTTTGGGTCATTCAATTATGGGTAATGTTACATTTGGGTCACCCTTCATATTTAGAAAATATATATTAATTTGTGTATTAGATTAATTAATGATTTCAAATGAAGTATTCCAATGTTAACAAGGGTATATAAGTGATTTGAAAGAAAAATGACTAAATTAATGTATTTTTTTAAATATAAAGGGTGACCCAAATATAATCTTACCCATAATTGAGTGACTCAAATGTAACCTTTAATAATTGGATAACCCAAATATAATCTTACTCATAATTAAGTGACCAAAATGTAACCTTACCCATAATTGAGTGACCTCCATTTGTAGTTTACCCTTATAATTAATACGCTTTTACAATCATTTTTTTGTATAACTATGATGAATAACCGCCTTAAACAATTTGAGCCAAAAATTGAGATGGAAATTCTAAAATTTTCATCTCAACCTTTTCAAATTGGAGTTAACTCTCAATCTTTAAATCAGAATCAAAGTTTGAATTTGTACTTTTTAAATATCACAATAACATCAATGTTAACGAGATCAATATTCAATCATCATTTGAGTCAACAAATTTAATATATATTGGGTTAATGTTACTTTTGTATTTATATGCAATTTTAAATTTAATAAGTATTTAATATATTTTAAATTACAAATTCACATATAAATATTTTATGTTTTAACTTTTAATTTAGGCTTAATATCAAAATAAGTGCTTAATTTAGCTCGTTTTCCTTTTATGTGCTAATATATTTCAAATTATTATTTTTATACCTTTTAAGGTCAACTGAAACAAATATTTTAACTAAAAAAATAATAGATTGGACACATAAAATAAAATAAAAATTTAAACACATAATAGGAGAAAAACGAAATAGTTTAATCACTAAAAAATATAATTAATAAATATTAAAAATATATAATTAAAAATATTGGGTATTTAATTACACCGAGAAAAATAAATAACTAATTGCACTAAAAAATAAATAGCTAATTGTATTAAAAAAAAGTAGGGGGTAAGTTGGATATCAAAAACTATATTAACCCTATTTCTACGAACTACGGCATCAAGTTCTACTTGGGGTTTACCTTCCTACCCTTCTCCTGTTCCCCTTTCTCTCTCAATCTCCGGCGATTTTTGTCTCCCTGTACCGTTTGAGGGAAATAGCTGTTTCAAATTGATTACGTATTTCATTTACCAGGAAAAAAACCCTAATTATTGGGGATTTTGGGAACCCTATTCCTCAGAATTCAAGGTACGCGCTTTCTAACATTCTTTTGTTAGGGTTTCTGCAATTCATTCCTTTTTATGCATGGAAATACATTCTGCATCTTTAAAACAACAACCTAAATCAAAAGATTCCGGCTTTTTTTGCCCCATTGCTAAACTACAACTTCCGATTTCTGGCCTCTGTTTTCTTTCCCTGTTTGCAATACGGTTACTATATGTTAAAGACTACACGCTCTGTTTGGTTACGGAGATGGCCTGAATTTGCAAAATTAGGGGGGGGGGGGGACAAAATCTTTTGTTTTGCTTTACTTGACTGGTTTTATGGAGCGATTCTTCAAATGATTGACAGGTCATGGCTACTAAAAAGCTTATAGCAATTTGTCAATCTGGTGGTGAATTTGAGATTGAAAAGGATGGCTCATTGTTGTATAGAGGTGGGGATGCTCATGCAATAGATGTTGATGATCAAACGAAGTTAGATGACTTCAAGATGGAAGTAGCAGAAATGTTTAATTGTAGCATTAGTACTATGTCTATCAAATACTTCCTCCCTGGAAATAGTAAGACTCTCATTACTGTCTCTAATGACAAGGATTTAGAGCGGATGATACGATTTCATGCGGACTCTATAACTGCTGATGTGTTTATCATGATGGAAGAAATGGTTGCTCCTGATGTTTCTAACATGCCAACCAGTAGGTAGTTTTCTTCATTTCTTAGCCAAAGCTTCATTGTAATTCTTGATTTATAAACTTGATGTTGAGGGTGTGCTTTCCCCCCTCTTTTGCAGGTCAAGTAGAACAACTTTGTCTGAAGAAGTGCCTCCACTTGATGATCCACCTCTGGGTGCTGTGGATGATACTCAAACCAGCATTTCTCTCGGGGTCTCTCTTGATATTGTTGATGACATCAACCATTTTGATGCAGACATTGATTTGCCATCAGATATTGCATCTATTCTTCCTATTTCTGTTATTCCCTATGAGAAGCATGCTAAAGTTGCTGGGCAGTGGGAGAACACAATTACAGGGGTGGGGCAAAGATTCAGTGGTGTCCAGGAATTCCGCGAGTCATTGCGTAAATATGCCGTTGCACATCAGTTTGCATTTAAGTATAAAAAGAATGATAGCCATCGTGTGACTGTTAAATGCAAAGTAGAAGGTTGCCCTTGGAGAATTCATGCATCAAGGTTGTCAACCACTCAGCTGATATGTATCAAGAAGATGAACCCAACACATACTTGTGGAGGGTCTGCCTTGGCAGGTGGGCATCAAGCAACCAGGAGCTGGGTGGCTAGTATAATTAAGGAGAGATTGAAAGATTTTCCAGATTACAAACCCAAGGACATTGTAAATGACATTAAACAAGAATATGGAATACAACTGAACTACTCTCAGGCTTGGCGTGCGAAAGAAATTGCCATGGAGCAGCTTCAGGGTTCATATAAGGATGCATATAGTCAGTTGCCATCTTTATGTGACAGGATAATGGAGACCAATCCTGGCAGTCTTGCTACCTTCACAACTAAGGAAGACTCAAGTTTCCATCGCCTCTTTATCTCATTCCATGCCTCTTTGAGCGGTTTTGTAGGAGGTTGCAGGCCTCTCCTTTTCCTTGATAGCATACCATTGAAGTCCAAATATCAAGGAATGTTGTTGACAGCAACTGCTGCAGACGGAGATGACGGTGTATTTCCTGTTGCTTTTGCTGTTGTAGATGCAGAAACCAATGATAACTGGCATTGGTTTTTGTTACAACTCAATTCAGCTGTGTCAACATCTTGTCCTCTAACATTTATTGCAGACAGACAGAAGGGATTGCGGGAGTCAATATCTGAAATTTTTAAGGGTTCATATCATGGTTATTGTCTGCGCTACTTAACAGAGGAACTTGTTAGAGACTTGGATGGGCAGTTTTCTCAGGAGGTTAAAAGTATCATGATTGAAGACGTTTATCGTGCAGCTTCTGCACCTAAACCTGAAGATTTTCATGCGAGTGTTGAGAGCATCAAAAGCATTTCACTGGATGCTTACAATTGGATCATGCAAAGTGAGCCCCAGAATTGGGCAAATTCATTTTTCCAGGGTGCCAGATATAACCATATGACTTCGAACTTTGGTGAACTCTTTTACAGCTGGGCATCAGATGCACATGAATTACCTATAACACAGATGGTTGATGTCATACGGGGAAACATTATGGAGTTAATTTATACCCGGAGGACTGAGTCTGATCATTGGCTAACAAGGCTTACTCCATCCATGGAGGAAAAACTGGAAAAGGAGAGCTTGGAAGTCCATTCCTTTCAAGTGCTCCTGACTACCGGTAGCATATTTGAGGTTCAAGGTGAGTCCACTGAAGTGGTTGACATGGATCGTTGGGATTGTAGCTGTAAAGGTTGGCAACTTACCGGTTTACCATGCTGTCATGCTATTGCTGTTATCAGTTGCATTGAGCAAAGCCCTTATGATTATTGCTCCAGATACTTTGCAACTGAGAGCTACAGAATGACCTATGCGGAATCTATCCAACCTATTCCCAATGTGGACAGCCCCATGCTGAACGATTCTTCACAAGCTCTAGTAACTCCACCAACACGTCGTCCACCAGGTCGGCCTACCACAAAGAAAGTAGGACCACAGGAAGTAATGAAGCGCCAACTCCTGTGCAGTAGATGCAAGGGTCTTGGGCACAACAAGGCCACTTGCAAAGAGCTCCTGTAAAGTTTAGTGTAAGGATTTGCTCTTTTGTTATTTAAATCTTACACCAGTTTTCTCCGAATAGGTTGATATAATGGCATTGCTCTATTCCATTCCATTTTTGATCCAAGACTGGTTCACTGAGAGCCCATTTTTAATTGCCAGCTTGTGTGTTTAGCATTTTATGTGCATTTTTGCATGCAGCTCTGAGAAGTTTGACGACTTTTTTGTATGACGCATGCTTATATCTGTGCTGCACCAGAACCCACAATTTTTTGTAGGGTTTCCCACTTTCCATGTTCCGGTTTGCGGATATTCTGCAGTTTTCACCTATCTATATCTATACGAGACTTTCCTTCCTCTTACTGCTCTGTAACTGTATACTGTATACTATGGAATATTTTTTACTTGTCGGTGTGTGCGGGTAGCCATGGATTTCATTCTTTTATTCAAGGTGTGTTGCTGTCACCATTTGACCAACTATTCCTCTTATATGTTGTGTTTTACAGGGGCCGTATTAAGGATCAAGTGCATCCAACAACTCTTTTGGAAGCGGTCGAAAGACGCATTAACAATGAGCGCAATGGTTGTTCTTCGATGTCAAATATTCTTTATTAGGTGTTCTTGCATGTTGTACATGGCACTAATCAGTAGGGAAACAATGGTTGGTTAAACTAGCAATTTATTTATGCCCCTCTTGACGGAAGCTAATAAATATTATCATCAACTCGATCCAAAATTTCCAGTGTATATTGAGGTAGATATTGATTGGTTTGAGCTTTTGAATTATGGATTTGGTAAGCTAAAGAAGCTATGGTGGTTTTTTGATGAGATGCATGGGAAGTGTTTTTCATGTTGATGTTTGGGATTCATAACTGTTCCTTAAAACAATTCGTTTCCAAAATTTGAACACTTTTTTGATATTGCTTTTCAGTCCCAAAAGTATTTATCCAAAAAAGAAAATGATTTTCAGAAAGTGAAATTACACGTTGACCCTCATATTTTATTAGTTGTTAAACTAATGCTCTTGCATACATAATTACATATTACTTAAAACATTTTATTGAATATAAAATAAAATATTTTTGTTGAATATATGATTATTTTATTTGTATTAATATTTTAAATTTTATTAAAAAATATAATGATAATATATATTAAAATATCACCAATGAGAACTCAACAAGTAGCCTTAAGACTATTTAAAAAAAAATTCTACAAGCGCCTTAGTTTTAGGGTATATGAAGTTAGTTTATGGTATAGAGTTTAGGGGTTTAGGTCTAGGGGGTTTGAATTTAGGGATAGTTGTTTTAATTTAAGGTTTAGAGTTATAATTTAGGGTTTATAGATTAAAACCTAAATCCTCACCATATTACCCTAAAAACTAAACTCTAACCTATAAACCCTAAATTATAACCCTAAACCTTAAATTGAAACAACTATTCTTAAATTCTAAACCTCTATACCTAAACCCCTAAACCATATACCCTAAATTAACTCCTCATACCCTAAAACTAAGGCGCTTATGAAAACTTTCAATTTCCACCGCCAGTGTATAGGATATTAATCCTTTAAAAATATATCACTAATGAGTTGTTATACTTTATTTTTCATATTTTTATTATAATTTAAATCGATTTATTTAAAAAAAATTGGTGAAAAGGTATTTTTTAAAAATACTTTTCAAAAACCAACCTAACATTTTCTAAAGTAAACCTTAGTTTATGATATGCTAGCAAGTAGCAAGGTATGTAACTTGGTGCTTTTGAATTTACCTTCTTACCCTCTCCTCTTTCCCCTTCCCAGTCTCAACCTGTGTGGCGACTTTTGTCTCTCTGTACTGTTGGAGAGAGGTAGTGTGAGTCCCAAATTGATTATTTGCATTTACCAAAAAAAAAAAAAAACCCTAATTGTTGGGGATTTTGGGAACCCTATTCCTCACAATTCAAGGTAAGCGATTTCTAACATCTTTCCAATATTTGGTATCTTCTTCTGTTTGGGTTCCTTCAATTCGTGCCCTTTATGCATTGGATTACATTTCCGCCTCGTTAAAATGTTCACGACCTCACGCATAGTCTGAATTTTCAAAGTTAGAAGAAAACACAATCTTTGATTTCTATCTCAAAGTAATTCACATGCATACTCAATATGGTAGGAATGGGATATAAGTCAACAAGTAAGCTGAATATATCACCAGAATCTACTGAAAATCACTTATTTCCTTCTTTTCCATTAAAAGGAAAAAAAGAGACAAAATTGTTTTTGTTTTCTATCTTGCCTACAGTATCCAAACTGACCCTTTTTCGCGATTTGTCTGTGTCAGAATTTGATCACTGAACACAACATGATGACTTCATATCAAGATTTATAACTATATCATTAAACCTTTTGTTTTGTTTTGTTTTGCTTTGCTTGATTGGTTTTATGGACTGTCCTGAGCATTTTTAGAATTCCTTAAATGATTGGCAGGTCATGGCTACAAAAAGGCTAATTGCAATTTGTCAATCTGGTGGTGAATTTGAGACTGAAAATGATGGCTTGTTGTCATATAGAGGCGGGGATGCACATGCAATAGACATTGATGATCAGACGAAGTTCGATGACTTCAAGATGGAAGTGGCAGAAATGTTTAATTGTAGCATTAGTACAGTGTCTATAAAATATTTCGTTCCTGGTAATAGAAAGACTCTCGTTACCGTCTCCAATGACAAGGATTTAGAGCGGATGATAAAATTTCATGGGGATTCTATAACTGCTGATGTGTATATCATAATGGAAGAAATAGTTTCCCCTGATGTTTCTAACATGCCAGCCAGTAGGTAGTTTTCTTTGTTCCGAAGCTAAAGCTTCGTTGTAATTCTTGATATATTAACTTGATGTTGAGTGTGTTTTTTCTTTCTTTCTTTTTTACAGGTCAAGTAGAACAACTTTGTCTGAAGAAGTGCCTCCACTTGATCCACCTCTTGATGTTGTCGATGATACCACTCAACCCAATATTCCTCTTGGGGCCTTTCGAAATATTGTTGATGACACCAACAGTATTGATGCACACATTGGTCTTCCACCTGGTATTGCATTTGTTCTTCCCATTTCTGTTGTTCCCTATGAGAAGCATGCTAAAGGTGCTGAGCAGTGGCAGAATACAATTACAGGGGTGGGGCAAAAATTCAGTAGTGTTCATGAATATCGTGAAACATTGCGTAAATATGCCATTGCACATCAGTTTGCATTTAGGTTTATTAAGAATGATGGCCATCGTGTGACTGTTAAGTGCAAAGCAGAAGGTTGCTCTTGGAGAATTCATGCATCAAGATCAAGGGAGTCTGCAACTCAGCCGATAAGCATCAAGACGATGAATCCCACACATACTTGTGGAGGGGCTGATGCGTCAAGTGGACTTCAAGCAACTAGCAGCTGGGTAGCTAGCATCATTAAGGAGAAGTTGGAAGTTTTTCCAGAATACAAACCCAAGGACATTGTAAATGACGTTAAACAAGAATATGGAATAGATCTGAACTACTATCAGGCTTGGCGTGGGAAAGAAAGTGCCAAGGAGCACCTTCAGGGTTCACATAAGGATGCATATAGTCAGTTGCCATCTTTATGTGACAGGATAATGGAGACCAATCCTGGCAGTCTTGCGACGTTCACAACTAAGGAAGACTCAAGTTTCCATCGCCTCTTTATCTCATTTCATGCCTCTTTGAGCGGTTTTGTGGAAGGTTGCAGGCCTCTCCTTTTCCTTGATAGCATACCCTTGAAGTCCAAATATCAAGGAATGTTGTTGACAGCAACTGCTGCAGACGGAGATGACAGTGTATTTCCTGTTGCTTTTGCTGTTGTGGATGCAGAAACCAATGATAACTGGCATTGGTTTTTGTTACAACTCAAACCAGCCGTGTCAAAATCTTCTCCTCTAACATTTATTGCAGACAGACAGAAGGGATTGCAGGAGTCGATCTCTGAAATTTTCAAGGGTTCTTATCATGGTTATTGTCTACGCTACATAGCTGAGCAACTCGTTAGAGACTTGAAAGGGCAGTTTTCTCAGGAGGTTAAACGAATCATGATTGAGGACCTTTATCGTGCAGCTTTTGCACCTAAACTTGAAGAATTTCATACAAGTGTTGAGAGCATCAAAAGAATTTCACTGGATGCTTACACTTGGATCATGCAAAGTGAGCCCCAGAATTGGGCAAATTCATTTTTCCAGGGTGACAGATATAACCATTTGACATCAAACTTTGGCGAACTCTTTTACAACTGGGCAGCAGATGCACATGAATTACCTATAACACAGATGGTTGATGTCATACGGGGAAACATTATGGAGTTAATTTATGCCCGGAGGGCTGCTTCTGATCAATGGTTAACAAGGTTGACTCCATCCATGGAGGAAAAACTGGAAAATGAGAGCTTGAAAGTATGTTCCCTTCAAGTGCTACCGACTACTGGTAGCATATTTGAGGTTCAAGGTGAGTCCACTGAAGTTGTTGACATGGATCGTGGTTGGGATTGTAGTTGTAAAGGTTGGCAACTTACCGGTTTACCGTGCTGCCATGCTATTGCTGTTATCAATTGCATTGGGCGAAACCCTTATGATTATTGCTCCAAATACTTTACGACTGAGAGCTACAGATTGACCTATGCAAAATCTGTCCAACCTATTCTAGATGTGGACAGGCCTGTGCAGAATGATTCTTCACAAACTCTAGTAACTCCACCAACACGTCGTCCACCAGGTCGGCCTACCACAAAGAAAGTAGAATCACAAGAGGTAAAGAAACGTAGACTCTAGTGCTGTAGATGCAAGGGATGGCACAAGAATTCCACTTGCAAATATCTTTTGTGAAGTGTTGTATTTTGTAAGTATTTGCTCTTTCTTTTTATTTAAATCTTGCACCAGTTATCTCCAAATACGTCAATATCATGTGCATTTTTGCATGCAGCTCTGAGAAGAGAGTGCCGAGTTTTTGTATAACACATGCTTATATCTGTGCTGCCCTGTCTAGAACCTACAAGTTTTTGTTGGGTTTCCATGTGTTTAGGGTGTGTTGCTGTCGCCATTCGACCAATCCTCTGTGCTTATATCTGAGAAGATATTCTGCAGTTTTCACCTATATGTGTCGATTTATTCCTTTCTTTAAGGTGTGTTGCTGTCGCCATTCGACCAATCCTCTTACATGTGTTTTTATAGGGACATCACATTAAGGATCAATTGCATCACATACTGTACATCCAACAACAGTTTTGGAAGTGGTCGAAAGACGCATTGGGAACAACGGTGTAAATATTAAGAATAAGGGCAATGGTTGTTGATGTATCGGATGGTAGTTCTTCGATGTCAAATATTCTATGTTATGCGTCGTTGTATTCCACTGTTCAAAGTTACGGTAGTTGTACGGGACACTAATCAGTAGGGAAACAATGGTTTGTTTGAACTAGCTATATATACCCCTCTCGACGGAAGCCAAAGAAACTATGATGGTGGCCGGACAGTATTCGGATGAGATGCGGGGGGAAATGTTCGTCATTTGGGGGACACCTGCTTGTTGTTGTCATGCTAAATTGCTAATGCACAAAGAACCAATTAGGGGTTACATCATACATGTACTGGGTATGCAATAAATAGAAGCTGCAATTCTAAAGAAGGGAATTAAAGTTATTTCAAATACTAAATGTATATTAAAATGAATTAATATCCTATACACATGCGGGGAAACTGAAAGTTTTCATAAGCGTCTTAGTTTTAGGGTATAGGGAGTTAGTTTATGGTATACGTTTTAGGAGTTTAGGTGTAGGGGTTTAGAATTTAGGGATAGTTGTTTCAGTTTAGAGTTTAGGGTTATAATTTAGAGTTTATAGGTTAGAGTTTAGTTTTTAGGGTAATATAGTGAGAATTTAGGTTTTAACTTATAAACCCTAAATTATAATCCTATACCTTAAATTGAAATAACTATCTCTAAATTCTAACCCCCTACACCTAAATCCTATACCCTACACTAACTCTCTATACCCTAAAACTAAGACGCTTGAATATTTATCTTATTAAAATTAATTAAATCAGTCGATTTAATTTTGAAAATTCATAATTAATATCATTCAACATAAATTTTTTGTTCCTTTTGAGATTAATCTGAATTGACTCGCGTTGTACATATAATTTTAGTGAGTAGGTTAGATCAATATCGAACTCAAAACATGCTTAAGTGATATTAAGCTGTTTATCATTTAGATATAACTCATTGATTAAGCCGATTTTAACCTATTTGGCTCACCTCGGAATAAAACTTTGACCCTAGTCAATAGGTTGATAAGTCTTAAGTAAAACGTAATAAAACCCTAAATATACATTTAACAAAGAAAAGACGAAAACGTTGCTAGAGGCGGAGGGAGGGCGGAGAAGAGGATCCTCCACCGTCACCATGGCTACGAGTTTGACTACTAGGAAAGGTGGGATTGGTATGAACCTCCCCACCGCCACCAAACTCAACATTCCATTACCATCCAAACAATGCAGCAACTGCAGTGGCCACGCTCCCTCCTTTCTCCACCAAGTCCGCCATTTAGGCATCCTCCGCCGCCTCTGCACTGCCTGCGTCCTCCGCCTCCACCCTTCCTCCTTCTGCCCCGTCTGCTTCGCCTTCTACGCCGGTTCCCCTCCCCACCCTTCCAAACGCGTCGCCTGCTCCAACTGCTGCTCCATCGCCCACTCTCACTGCGCCGGGGACACCTTGCTCACCTCCTACCTCTGTCCGCCCTGCAAGGACTCTTCATTCTCTTTCTTCCCTCTCAGGGACAACAAAATCGACAAGAAGCTCGCCATCGCTTTGCTCTGTGCTTCCAAGATTGCCTCCTCCTCCATGGGGAAGGCTGTCACCGTAGCATGGGCCGAGGCTGACCGGAAAGTAAGGGAGGCGGCGCTCGCCAGAAAGCGGGCAAGGGAGGCCCTCGAACATCTCGTCGTCCTCACTCGTAAGGAAAAGGTCAGAAAGGAGAATGTGAATGTTGTTCCCGCCAAAATTGAGGAACTGGACATGGAAGATGGCGATGGAGATGTGGATCTCGTGCGCCATATAGAAGATAGTCTCGTTAAAGCCGACGATTGATGCTTGAAACAAAAGGTTGTATAGTGATTGTCATTTCTTCTTCATCATCGCCATATTTATTTGCTTGCATTGCATGTTTGCAGCAGCAGAGAATTTCTATTGGTTTTTCAACCTCTGTTTAAGCCACAATTTGGTGGTTTACAGATTGGGTTGATGGCAATATCTGTTAGAATAGGACTCCCTGTGAATTTTCATTGTTTTCTTTTCCTTTCTATACTCCAAAGTTTTGTTTATATAGAAATGAGAACCTGTCATATTGATTTAAATAGTGTTCCGTGACCGCAATATCTGCTGTTATATAGCGGTTTCGACATTGTTTGAAACTGCGATATCTGTCTGCAATAGCATATTGTCACGGGGTCAGATTTTTGACGCAGGTACATCTCCCCGTGCGGCACCTTAGAGTGTTAGCCTATTTCATCTCCGATGCTTATTAGTTTCGCCCTCTCATGGGCTCATCAGGGAAGTAGGGACAACTACCGACCAGTGTGGTGTCTAAACAGTACGCCCATCCGAGGACTGGACGGCTGTACGTCACGTACTACATCCTTATTACTATCTCGCATCTCGTATTAAACACAACCAGCAAGCATCTCGTTATCACGCGAACGGACCGTGACAATATGTTTTTACCTACAATCCATTATATCTGCAAAATTTAAATTGCCATAGCTACAATATATTATATTTGCAACCGCGATAAAGACAATGCAACTGAAATAGTGGACGCAACTGCAATTTAAATCTCATACATCAGCCTTGATTTGAGATATAAAGGTACCAGTTTCCTTACCTAGTAGTTTACTGTCCTGGTTTGTCTTTTAATTCATTGGAAGCTCTGAATTTGGGCTCTATACGCTGCATTGCTCTGTACTCTTTCTGTGGGTGTGGCTCGGATTGTCGCCGTTTTGGGTAAGTTCTTCGGACTGTTTTTTTTTCTTTTCGGATTGCAACTCGAGACCTTAAACGATTCATTTTGGAATTAATTCTTGGGATGAAAATGAAATGTCCATGGTACTATTTGTTCAGTTTTATATGAACAAAACTATTTGAACTTAAGTTTTTTTAAGAACAACATTATTCATTTTTTGGGTTGAATTCTTATCAAGTGTTTTAGGCATTAGGGCCCTAAGGATGACAATTTTACTTGACCCGTTAGAGTTGGGTTTTTTTAATTGGAGATTGATGTGGGATAATTTGAGTTTTTTATTGGAACTTTTGGGCTCGGATCGTGGTCGGGTTTAGATGATACATGTCCCGTCTCAATATATTTCACATTTTCACCAAAATAACACCTTTTAAAACTTTATTTCCCGGTTTAACACCTGAGGAAACAAATTTTAATGAAACTAGTCATGCAAACACACCTTGTAGACACAAGTCTCTTAGGATAAACATCATCCGTTTTTCTATCTGGTCATATTAGTATTAGATTTCTAAAATTCAGGTTAAGGTCGGAACGATTAAAAATCCGCTCTTCGAGTCGGGATCTGGGTGGTGTAGCATGAACTATTAAGTATTTTGTTTCTTAAAATCATTAAAAAGGACAAGTTCAAAGGTGAAAACAATGTGCAACATTTATTACAAATGAAGGAAGACACGAGTTCTGGGCAGAGATAATGGGACTGGAGATTCCGTGATTCAGACTTGAGATGGAAAGGGCCATAAAACAATCTCAAGGGCCATAAAACAAAATAAATGAGACAGTTAGATAGTAGACAATTATGATATATTTTTCTCCATACTTTTACTTTTATTGTTAATATTCATAATTTATATTTGTCTCCTTTTTCATTATTATTGTCAATCTATATATAAGTTATTATAAAATGTATCAATTATAATTACTATCACAAATTTTTTAATTAAAAAATAACAATCTTTCACTTTAAAAATAATCAATATTATAAGTTTGGCCAAAAATAATATAAATTTATTCATAATTTGTAAATTAAGTATATATTTTATTACCTTCAAAGTTTACACATTTATAATATATATATATATATATATATATATATATATATATATATATATATATATATATGAGATAGGATCAAATTACACTGTGTAAAACTCTATAAGTTTTACACCTTTTTTGGATCGTTGGATGAGTGAAACGGATGGATGAGATTAACAGTAAATTATGTGAAGATTATCACTTGGGAATTAAAAACACGGAGTTAATCTCAACCATTCATTTCCCCCATCCAACGAACCAAAAAAGGTGTAAAACTTAAAAAGAGTTTTACACAGTGTAAGTTGATCCTAACCCTATATGAGATAGGATCAAATTACACTGTGTAAAACTCTATAAGTTTTACACCTTTTTTGGATCGTTGGATGAGTGAAACGGATGGATGAGATTAACAGTAAATTATGTGAAGATTATCACTTGGGAATTAAAAACACGGAGTTAATCTCAACCATTCAAAAATATATTTAGAATTCGTAGTCATAAATTTATATGAATAAAATAAATAAGCGTTAAGGGGATGGAGATATGTACTGGGGAAGCATGATTTCACTCATTTTTGCACTATATATGTACACTAAAGTAGTCAAATGTATGATATATACACCTATATATGAATAGGTGTAGGGGTTGGGGCAAGGGTAGTTTGTAAGCTTACTTTTTATTTAATATAGAACATGGATGGGATAGGATGGCATTTGCAGGCTGGCCAGCATATATATATATATATATATATACACATGCATGTGAGGATTGAGCATTGAAGACTGAAGAGTGAACTGAGAATAGCTTAAACTGATCGGAATGGTGGCAATGCATGGTGAATGACATCGAGAACTCGCAATCTCTAACGTGGAATCAAGCAGGCAAGGGATCTCATCTCGTCTCATCGTCGAGTAAAGGAAAGGGTGTTATGGAAGGGGTCGCAATGGATATGGAAATGGATATACTTACCAAGCTTCCAGCACCTTTGGAACGCCGCCTCATCATCGATAACCTCATAAAAAACATTCAAACAGATAACTTCCGCTTGCTGCAAAGTATCAGACAAAGATTACTCAGGTAACACAATAACAATACTTACAAATACATTTTAACATTTTTATTTTGGGAGCAGCTAAACTGGTAACTTTTGCAGAGTTGGTGTGAAACTACCAACTGTAGAAGTGAGATACAAAAACCTCCACGTGGAAGCTGAATGTGATGTAGTTCATGGGAAGCCACTACCTACACTATGGAATTCTCTAAAAACCATGGTCTCTGTATGTGTGTGTGTGTATATATATATATATATGTTCCAGGATTAAATATATTTAGAGTAGCTAACCATGCATAATGGTCTAATTTATTTGGATGTTGTTGCACAGTTCCCTGCAGCAGCAAAACTGATGGGTTCAAAATCACAGCAAGCTAACATGTGCCTTATTAGTGATGCCAGTGGCATCATAAAACCCGGAAGGTGCTATAATTTTAAAGTTCAAACTGACTTGGCCAGATCCATTTCGAAGCTGAATTAATGTAGCTAACTATTTATGTAACATCTGCTAATATACATCCTGCAGGATGACTCTGCTACTTGGTCCTCCAGGATGTGGGAAGACCACCTTGTTGAAGGCACTTTCTGGGAATCTAGACCAGTCGCATCAGGTATATGCATATGACAACTATACGTGTATCTTTCCTAATTTACTATATATATATATATATACACTTGAATATATATTTTTTTATATATATCCTTTCCTGCTAGATTGATAAGGTTCTAGAGTTGGCTTGCTTCCACTAGGTCACAGGGGAAGTTTCTTATAATGGATACAAACTGGAAGAGTTTGTTCCCCAGAAAACTTGTGCATATATAAGCCAAAATGACTTTCACATTTCTGAGATGACAGTGAGAGAAACACTTGATTTCTCAGCCCATTGTCAGGGTGTGGGAAGCCGTGCAGGTATATATCTGTTTCCCTCAGCTAGCTGTCACGACTCACGACCTGATCCAACCGGCTGGGCAGCATTGTGAGACACAAATCCGGAATTGTCCCCTTTAGTTATTTACAGGTCCCTCAAGGTTTGCCACTTCCATGTACAGTTCACAAATTTGAACCCACTTTGAGGACATGTGGGTACCGGAAGAGGACAATTCCGGATTTGTGTCCCATGATGCAGCCCAGTGGACTGAACCGGATTGTGACATTAGCTTTACCTAATCATGGCCTTAGATTTTGCACCATGTTCTCTGTGTATGATTTTATTTCACAGAGATGATGATGGAGGTCAGTAAAAGAGAAGCAGAAGCAGGAATTGTCCCCGATCCAGTTATTGATACTTACATGCAGGTGTTTGTAAAAGTCGATATCTTACTAAGTAGTATTAATTAATATCTCACCATCATACTTAATTAATTTGTTTTTCATTTTCATAGGCAACATCTGTGAAAGGGACAAAGACAACACTTCAAACTGACTACATACTAAAAGTAATTATATTACTCAAGCTTAATTTCATTATACTTGTGAATACATTTTGTATCACTCCTTTCCCTCCTGCTCAGTACATGTTTACTGATTTTTCCTTCACTTCGATCAGATCCTCGGACTCGATATTTGTGCTGAAACATTTGTTGGGGATGCCCTTAGAAGAGGTATCTCTGGTGGCCAGAAGAAAAGATTGAGTACAGGTAGTTGAAGTTGGTGGTGTATGTAAATAACAAAGTTTAGCAGGGAATTAATTAACCCAAAATTGTTAAATATTAAACCTTCTGATCAGTTCTGATTTTAGCTTGAATATGTTATCTCCAAAAAATGCAGGGGAGATCGTTGTAGGTCCCATAAAAACTTTGTTTATGGATGAAATAACAAATGGGCTTGACAGTTCCACAGCATTTCAAATTGTTGCTTGTCTTCAGCAGCTTGTGCATATGACGGATGCTACTTTGTTGGTTTCACTGCTGCAGCCCGCACCAGAAACGTTTGATCTCTTTGATGATATTATCTTGATGGCAGAAGGGAAAATTTTGTATCATGGACCGCGTGATCAAATTCTTGACTTTTTCGATAACTGTGGGTTTAGGCGTCCTCCGAGGAAAGCGGTCGTGGACTTCCTTCAGGAGGAAAGTGAAATCCAGTTTTTGATCCCTTTCATGCAGTGCAGTCTCTTGCTTCTTCAACTTTAAAAGTACTTTACCTTTTTATTTTTCAGGTTTTATGCAAGCAAGATCAAGCACAATACTGGTACAGCACTGTGCTGCCCTACTCTTATTTTTCAGTCGATATGTTCTCCGGGGAATTTAAGGTATCCCCCCTGGGGAAGAAGATACATGAGGATCTCTTACAACCATATGATAAGTCCCAAGTCCATAAAGATTCCCTTTCCTTTAGTGAGAATTCTGTCTCTAAATGGGAAATCTTTAAAGCTTGCATGTCAAGGGAGCTTCTTCTTTTGAGAAGGAACTCAATTTTTTACGTATTCAAAATTACTCAGGTGAGGACTTTCTTCTGTCATTCTGTGTTCATAATCCCTTCAATTTCATCAGCTCAAACAGTTTCTAGAACATGTTGACAGAACTGAAAAATCGGGGTCAAATTTTGATGATGAAGTTTGTACTAAACAACCTTAGTCTTATGGAAAACATTAAAATTATCTTCTTTTTGGCAGCTTGTCATTGTAGCATGCATCACAATGACTGTATTTTATAAGATGGATGTCAATGTTGTTCACGCAAATTACTACCTAGCTGCGCTATTTTTCACACTCATGATACTTGTGGCGGATGAGTTTCCGGAGGTGTACATGACAGTTTCAAGACTTCCAGCATTCTATAAGCAGAAAATGTTATGCTTTTACCCAGCTTGGGCTTATGCAATTCCAGCAGTCATTGTAAAGCTTCCAATGTCATTTTTGCAATCCCTGATCTGGACATCTATCACTTATTTTGTGATAGGATACACTCCTGAGGTTTCAAGGTGAGTTCAAGTTCTGATATTTTAAAATATACTGTTTTAGCCAGGGGGAAGGGCTACTACTGATATGAAACCTAACCCCATTAGAGGGGAAAAAAGAATACTAATAATACTGATAGAAGTAAACAAGATTTATTATGGTTGGTAAGCCTAAATGTTGACCATTTGTGCTGTTTCCAGGTTCTTCCGCCAGTTTGTGACATTTTTTGCTGTGCAATTAGCAGGAATATCCTTGTTCCGATTTGTGGCATCCATCTTCCAGAAATTTGATTCTTCTGTGGCAGCTTCTAGCCTCATAATCTTTTTACACTGGTTATTCTGTGGCTTTATTGTTCCGCAGCGTAGATTTCTTCCTACATCTTAGGGGTCAATTTATTTAAGTGATTCCTGTAAAAGGATGCATGCTTATTAATTTGTTTCATTCGTTACAGCATCCTGGCCAGGTTGGATGAAGTGGCTCTTTTGGGTTTCTCCTATGTCATATGCCGAGATAGCGCTCTCTGGAAACGAACTTCTTGCTCCACGATGGCAACAGGTGAGATTCTTTGGTTGAAATGGATTTTTTTTATTCAGGTACTTAAGTAGCCTTCTTCCAAAGACTGAGGGAGTCTCACAGGTTTCTTGCCGGTAATATATTTGACTAGCATTAAGCATATCATACTGAACGAGTCCAAGGAATTATGGTTAAAGATCAGTAAATACAATAGAGAAAATGGACTAATGATTTTTTTTTTTGCAAAGTTTCCAGGAGTCTAATTAATATAGTGTAGTGAGTTGTACGCGACATGCTATTTCCATTGTTGATCATTTAAAGCAGTCATCCTCATGATCACAAAGAGATGTTAACAGTGAAACTGTTGTTTGACTGACACGATGAGTTCACGGCAATGCAGAAAGTGAACTCTATACCCCACTGATTATTGATTTTGCAGATGTTGACCTTGCGCACTACAATAGGACAGGCAACCCTAGAGAGTCGTGGACTAAACTTCGATGAACATTTTTTCTGGATAGCAATAGCTGCATTGTTTGGTTTTGCTATAGTTTATAACATAGGATTCACCTTGGCCTTAGGTTTCTTGAAGTGTAAGTTTTTCTTTTTGTTCCTGTTTTTCTAATTTTCTTGCAATTAACTTAAGAAGAGGATAAATAAAGGGTTACCTACCATTGACATTTGAAACGTATGCAGCCCCAGGATGGTCTCGTGTTATCATTTCACGTGAAAAGCCTTCCAAGATACAGGCGGGAGATTCCAATGGGAGTGAATATGTGGAGAATGGATCAAGTCATTTGAATTCCTGTCGTAAGAAACCAGCTAATAAGGATTCTTCCGAATTTTTCATCATATAATGGTTCTTTCTGATGATCTGATCTCATTCTCATCATATTTATGGTTGCTTACTTGCTTTGTCTACATCACAGGCAGGATGGTATTGCCTTTCGAACCTTTAACGCTGACCTTTCAGGATGTCCAATACTATATTGACACACCTTCGGTAATAGAAACATTATTCTTTAGCATAAAATATTGTTCATGAACCATAGCATGTTGATGCACATTTCCTTGGCTCTAGGAAATGAGAAAAAATGGATACACCCAGAGAAAGTTGCAACTCCTTTCAAATGTTACAGGAGCATTAAGGCCTGGTATTCTAACAGCATTGATGGGTACTAGCGGAGCAGGAAAAACCACTCTTCTCGATGTCCTTGCTGGGAGAAAAACTATAGGCTGCATACACGGAGAAATTAAAGTTGGTGGATACCCTAAAGTTGCAGAAACATTTGCTAGGATATCTGGTTATTGTGAACAAAATGACATACATTCTCCACAAATCACTGTACAAGAATCTTTAACTTTTTCAGCATCATTGCGCCTGGCTTCTCATATTGACCCTAAAACTAGAGCTGTAAGACTATCAAATATAAAAGGTGATGTTTTCATATAAAAAAAATAAGTAAAGTTGTGATGAAGTTGATTTTGATGACTTTGTAGGAGTTTGTCAACGAAGTTCTTGAGATTATGGAACTCAATGAAGTCAAGGATGCCTTAGTTGGGATACCTGGTCTTTCTGGTTTATCAACTGCGCAACGTAAGCGACTTACAATAGCGGTAGAGCTTGTTGCTAATCCCTCTATAATTTTCATGGATGAACCTACATCTAGCTTGGATGCGAGAGCAGCAGCCATTGTTATGCGAGCAGTGAAGAATGTAGCTGATACAGGTCGAACAATTATTTGCACAATCCACCAACCGAGCATTGATATATTTGAAGCATTTGATGAGGTAAAACCTATTTTGTTAATGACATCTGTCTTATATAGCATATAGTTTTTCTTTCATTTACATATGTCTATGTAATTATAGTAACAATAGAATCTGTTGCTTTCATCGCAGTTGATTCTTCTGAAAAATGGTGGGAGTTTAATCTACTTTGGCCCATTAGGTCAACATTCCTGTAAAGTTATAGAGTATTTTGAGGTTGGTTCAAGTGTTCAACCTCTCTCATATTCTTTCCATTCTCTGTTAACTCCATTACTCTTGGTCAACCTTGATCTTATGCTCTCTGAATTCTTACTGACAGAGTATTCCCGGAGTGCCCAAAATTAAAGACAATTGTAATCCAGCATCATGGATGCTAGAGGTAACCTCCCCATTTGTGGAGGCTGAACTTGGAGCTGATTTTGCAGAAATTTACAAGAATTCTGCTTTATATGAGTGAGTTCAATTACTCAGTAGTGATTAGTTTTGATTTTTACAAAGCTCAATACTCTTATATTCATCCCCAATTAGAGTCTTAGAAAGACAGAAACCAGTGGCATCTTTCCAAAAAGCATATGGAAAGGACCATGTCTGGTTGTTTAAACCAGTTCTTATGTTGTAGGAATTATACTTGAAGCATCAACTATATAAAATTGTAATATTAATTAAGTGTAAGTTAATATGAAAACAAAGTCTATAGAATTAACTAATCATCATCACAAACTGGCTGATTCACTTATTATTTCCGTTTTGCCGGTAGGAACAACAAAGAGCTTGTAAGACAGTTGAGCGATCCACCTCCTGATTCAAGAGATCTTCATTTTCCAACCCAATTTTCACAAAGCTTCCAGGGCCAGTTTAAGTCTTGCTTATGGAAACTGCATTTGTCCTATTGGAGAAGTCCTTCATATAACTTGACACGTCTCTTGCAGACTGTTATACTATCTTTGGCTATGGGCTTAGTATTTTGGAACCAAGGACAGAAAATGTAAGAATGGGAGCAAATTGGCATAGATTCCATCATTTTCATAAGAAATCATAATTATATATATAAGCATTACTTTTCCTTTGCAGTCAGTTCGATGATAATTAACTTCACATTTCTATCTTGTTTTCTTATTTAAATCCCCAGAAATAACCAGCAAAATTTGTTCAGTATTTTCGGTTCAATGTATGCCGCTGTGATCTTTCTGGGGATGAATAGCAGCTCATCTGTACAACCATTCGTTGCCACAGAGAGGGTTGTCATGTATCGAGAAAGATTTGCAGGGATGTACTCTTCTTGGGTGTATGCCCTTGCACAGGTACATTCTCTGTCACACCATACGTGCTCGATAAAACTTATAGTAACTAAGGAGGGCTTAAATATTTTGCAGGTGACAATTGAGGTACCCTATCTATTTATCCAAGCTCTGGTGTTTGAGCTGATCACATATCCCATGATTGGCTATTATGGATCAGCATACAAGATTTTGTGGTACTTCTACGCCGTCTTTTGCACGCAGCTCTACTTCACCTTTTTCGGGATGTTGTTTGTGTCATTGACACCAGAAGTCACAATCGCCGGAGCTTTATTGTCTGCCTTCCATCCACTGCTTAGTCTTTTCTCTGGCTTTCTGATTCCTCCACTGGTAAGCTGTTACTATCAGCAAACGTTTGATATTATTATGGAAAATGCTCACTTTCTTAAGAACAACATGAAGAAAAGAAGTGAATACATCGAACATAATCGTATCTTCTATTACTACCGAGATAGTATTTACTCAGTTGGTGATCTTATTCTTCATGTGCAGGAAATCCCAAGGTGGTGGACCTGGATGTATTATCTAATGCCTATATCATGGACATTGAATTGTTTACTTACCTCACAATATGGAGATGTAAACGATGAGGTTATGGTATTCGGTGAAGCCATGACCGTGGCCTCATTGCTCGAAACTTATTTCGGGTTTCGCCATGACCGGTTACCGATTACGGCTATCATTTTGATTTCCTATCCTCTAATCTTGGCAATCCTGTTTGCATTTTTTCTTTCACGTTTGAATTTTGAGAGAAGGTGAATTTCCCTTTCCCACCTGTATGAGAATGTTGTGCATAAACATAAACATAGTGTATTCCCTGTGTACTGGGTTTCACTGTCTACTCTTTGTTTGGGAAGGCTTTGTAGTTTGTTTCTCACCATTTAGTATTGTTGAATGAAGATTATTTGAGAAAAAAAGAACTGATATATATTGTAGCTGAGTTAATTGCATCACATGTCCCCAAACTGTCTCTTATTTTAAATTAGTTCCCAAACTTTTAAACATTTTAGTTTCATCCTCAAACAAAGAATATCATTCTAAATTGGTCCTAAAACTTTTTGAACGCTCTAATTTCATCTCCAAATCATCAGTATATGCTAATCATATCTTATGTTAATAAAATCGTCATAAGAATTGTTAATTGCCATGAAATACTTATGTGTATTATGTAATAGTATGTGATATAAATGATAATTTGAGGATGAGTTATGTTAAAAAAAGATAATTTGAGGGTGAAACTGAAACATTTAAAATTTTGGGGACCAATTTAGAATAAGGACCATAGTTTGGGGATGAAATTGGAACATTCAAAAGTTTAGGGGCAATTTAAAATGAGAACCATAGTTTAAGGATGAAATTAAAATATTTAAAAGTTTAGGAACCAACTTAAAATAAAGGGCATAGCTTAGGAACGTGTGGTGCAATTAACTCAATATAACTTATAGTATTTACTACTCTTTAATTTATTTAACTCAATATAGCTTATAGTATTAACTCAATATAGCTTAGGGACCAAAATCATTTAACAAAGGATCTGAATGTGTGGTTTGTGTGTTTTAGAGTCATTTCTATCCTAATGCAAATGATAATGCCATATTTAGGCTTTGCTTGGTACAATAGAAAATGGAAAGGAGGAATGATGAAAGAAAAAATTAAAAAAAATGAATTAAAGGGTTGCTAGTAGAGTGAAAAATTAGAATAGGAGGGGTAGTTTTTCTTGCTTCTAGGGGTGCCAAGCTCGGCTCGGCTCAAAAACAATATTATTAGGCTCGGTTCAAGCTCAAGGCTCGTCAAGCTCAAAATTTTAGACTCAAACGCAACTCAAAAATAATATTATTAAACTCAATTCAAGCTTGAAGCTCGTCAAGCTAAGCGCAGGTCAAAAATTTAAAGTCATTTCAACTAAAAATAATCCAACTAAAAAAAACATGCTAAACTCAAGGATTGTTAAAATAATCCAAACTTTGAAAGCTCAAATTTAAAGTCATTTCAACTAAAAATTCATGGGCACAAAAAACCCATGTTTACTTGACCTCAACCAAAAAGCCAAGAGTTAATTAGTTTATTGTTTAATGTTTAAGCACCTATTTATAGGATGTTATTTATAGGATGCTTGCTCTCTTTGCTTTATGTATGTTAAAGATGTGGGATATTGAGAGTGTATTGTAAATGTAAGTTGTTTTCTTCCCCTTCAAGATTTATAGGGATAGGTAAATACTCATTTCAGCCATGTTACTTTTTAGTTTTATTATTTTAGTCCTTTATTTATTTTAATTTAAAGTGTAAAGCTTAATTTAATTTAGTCATTAAATTTTAGTAATCTACTAATATAAGTGTTAGAAAATAATCTAAAAATTATTAGAAGTGAATTTAATTAATTACAACTATAATTGTTGTTTAATACAAATATAATTTAAAAGTGATTTTTTTCTTAATTGTTGTATCTTTTGCTAAACAGATTACTTTTAGTGCATATATATATATATATTCTGAGCTTGTTCATGAGCTTTTCGAGTCGAGCTTGGGTCGACTCGGCTCGGCTTGTTAAGGTCTCGAGCTGAGCCCGAGCCCGAATCGAGCTCACTCGAGCCGAGCTTTGACCGAGCTGAACCCGAGTAGCTCGCGAGCTGGTCAGGCTCATTATCACCCATACTTGCTTTTATACAAATATTTTTCTCTCCAAATTGGGTGGAAATAGGAAAGAAAAGTGAAAGCTATTCCACCTTAATAATAGAATTATGAAATTGTGTTTAAAAAATTCTAATTTTATTTTAACCATATTTATAATTATTTTTTATGATTCCATCCAATATTTTTATTATGATTTTATTTTGTTCATTTTAGTCCCTAAAATTTTTTATTTAATATAAAATTGACGCTTATTTATTTTTATTTTATTATTCAATTCAATATTATTAATATAATAATATTTTTGTTTACTTTAGTCCCTAAAATATTTATTTAATCTAAAATTGAACCCTATTTATTTTTAATTTTTATAATTTTATCTAATATTTTACTATGATTTTATTTTTATTCAATTTAATCCCTAAAATTTTATTTAATTTAGAATTGACCTCTATTTTATAATTCAGTCAATTAATCTAAATTTTATTTGTTTCTAATTTTCATTTAAATTGTTTATTTTCTAAAGTTCTTAAAGGTTTATTTTCTCAAGTGACTTTAGTTAATTGTTTCTACTTTATGTTCATGTTGGTTTATTAATTGACTGAATTATAAAATAGAGGTCAATTCCAAATTAAATAAATTTTTAGGGATTAAATTGAAAAAAAAAAATCATAGAAAAATATAAGATAAGATTATAAAAATTAGAAACAAATAGGGTTTAATTTTAGATTAAATAAATATTTTAGGGACTAAAGTGAACAAAAATATTATTATATTAATAATATTGAATTTAGTAATAAAATAAAAAAAATAAGGGTAAATTTAGATTAAATAAAATTTTTAGGGACTAAACTGAACAAAATAAAATAAAAATATTGGATGGAATCATAAAAAATAATTATAAATATGGTTAAAATAAAATTAAAATTTTTTAAACATAATTTTATTATTAAAGTGAGATGGCTTTCATTTTTCTTTCCTATTTTCCACCCAATTTAGAGAGAAAATTGTTTATATAAGAACAAAGAAAACTACTTCCCTTCCTATTTTTTTTCCTTCTAATTTTCCACTCTACCAAATAATTCTTAAATTTATTTTTTTCCAATTTTCTCTCTCCTCCTTTTACTTTTTCTCTCTACCAAGCAAAGTATTAATATAAACAAAAAATACATTATAGTTGTGAAAAGATAACATTAACAATGACCAGCTAATAAGAAGCTGCTAGAAACAAAGAGTTTATTGTGTCTGGTAAAAAACCAGAGCTTTAGAAATAATAATAAAATTAACACAATGTTTCTAGATTTATATATCCAAATAAAAAAGATGAAATTTAATTGGAATTGCTCTTTTCATAGACATATGATAACATAAACCCTTGGAAAAAATCTATATCCAACAAATGTGATATATAAAATCTTTGGATTACCATCAATCTCCGATCGATGCACAAAGAAGTATTTAATAATATATCGGTCGAATTTTATTAGAAATTAAAACATAAAAACAATCTAAAAGAAATGAAATCGTAGAAATAGTAATAATAAAACACAGTAGATCTAAATAAAAAGTTAGAAAAGCAAAACATAATATACACTGAAAGAGCAAGACTTCGTCTCTATTTACGTAGACACTTTAGGATCAAAGTATGAGTGGTGAGCAAAACAAAAAATTTGGAGGTTGCTTCGTAAAATAGACTCGACTGCATCGACAAACGAACTACAAAAGGAGATCAAACTACTGAAGACCACCGACAATTCGCAAATTAAAGTCGAGCATCGTGAAAAAAAAAACATACCAAGAACACAAATAACGTGCCATAAAGTAAAAGCGTGCCACAAGTTGAAGGAAAAACATGCTACAAGGCAGATGAAAATACTAAAATAAAATTTTGCACTATTATTTGGAGGATATCATAACTGCCATTCAATCTGTCTCATTTAATATGTTTAATGGTGCATTAACTCCCTTTAATCACTCAAGTTTTGATAAAAAAGTCTGTGGACTGGTCCTATTAATAACTCTGCCCGGCAGGTATGGCAGCAGATTTCCCTTTACTGATTGCTGCTTTCAACTCGTAACTTTTTAAGAACCATTATGAGGCGATTGAAGAAAGAGAGACAGAGATGATGATTGAATGTGCAGCGACACCGTTTTTATAATCCAATGCCTCTCCTTCTATAGATTTCACTCACACACATGTAAATATATATTTGTAGTGTCGGTATAGGGGGATAGGAGTAGTTTGTAAGCTTAATTTTTACGTAGGCAAAATGACAAAAAATGCCTTCAACGTTTGCATGTTTCGTTATTTGGCCCCTTATTCTTTTCTTTGGTCTAAATATGTCCTCAACGTTTGCTTGTTTTGTCATTTGGTCCCTATTCTTTTTTTTTTGGTCCAAATATGCCCCTAGCGTTTCATTCATAGTCTAAATACGCCTCTGGTGGATGTAAACTGTCAATCAACTGACGATCAACGGCTTATAAAAAAATTTGACGTGGCATCAGCAGATCTTAATACGTGGCAAGTCCAATCAGCATCAGCTGTTGAATGTCAGTTGACTGACAGTTTCCATCTAATGGGGGCATATTTGGACCAAATTGAAACGTTGAGGGTATATTTGGATTACCAATGAAACGTTGGGGGCATATTTGGACCAAAAGGAAGAATAGGGGGCCAAATGACAAAACAAACAAACGTTAGGGGCATATTTGGACAAAAAAAAGAATAAGGAGCTAAATGACAAAATATGCAAACGTTGAGTCATCTTTTGTCATTTTGCCTTTTATGTATATATAGAATCTGTAGGGGGATATGCATATATTTGAGAGGACTGAGGACTGAAGAGTGGACTCGGAATAAAGGAAAGGATCACCATGGATATGGAAATGGATATACTTACCGAGCTTCCACCACCTCTAGAACGCCGCCTCTTCATCGACAATCTCATAAAAAACATTCAAACCGATAACTTTCGCTTGCTGCACAATATCAGGCAAAGATTACTCAGGTAATGATATTGATATACACCTACAGATAAAGTATAACTTTCATGTGTTTCTGCAGCTAAACTGGCAACTTTTGCAGAGTTGGTGTAAAACTACCAACTGTGGAAGTGAGGTACAAAAACCTCCATGTGGAAGCTGAATGTGATGTAGTTCATGGGAAGCCGCTACCTACACTATGGAATTCTCTAAAAAACATGGTTTCTGTATGTTTGTGTACATGATACATATACATATGTATATATATATATATATGTTGTGTAGCCAAACCATGGATGCTGGTCTAAATTATTTGGATGTTTTTGTACAGTTTCCTGCAGCAGCAAAACTGATGTGTTCAAAATCACAGCAGGCTAAAATTTGCCTTATTAGTAATGTCAGCGGCATCATAAAACCTGGAAGGTGCTATAATTTTAAAGTTAAAAACTGGCTTGTCTATGTCCATTTCAGAGCTGAATTAATGTCTCTAAAGTTTTATGTTCCATCTGCTATTATACATCTTACAGGATGACTCTACTTCTTGGTCCTCCAGGAAGTGGGAAGACCACCTTGCTGAAGGCACTTTCCGGAAATCTAGACCGATCGCTTCATGTATATGCATATCACAACTATACGTATCTTTCCGTGCATATAATATATATATATATATATACATATATATGCTTGTTTTGTGTGTGTGTGTGTATCCATTCCTGCTAGATTGACAAGTTTCTTGAGTTGGCTTGCTTCCACTAGGTCACAGGGGAAGTTTCTTATAACGGATACAAGCTGGAAGAGTTTGTGCCCCAGAAAACTTGTGCATATATAAGCCAAAATGACTTCCACATTTCTGAGATGACAGTGAGGGAAACACTTGATTTCTCAGCTCATTGTCAGGGTGTCGGAAGCCGTGCAGGTATACATCTGGTTTCCCTCAGCTAGATATACCTAACCATGGCCTTAGATTCTGCAACTTGTTCTCTATGTGTATGGTTTTATTTCACAGAGATGATGATGGAGGTCTGTAAAAGAGAGGCCGAGGCGGGAATTGTCCCTGATCCAGTAATTAATACTTACATGAAGGCGCGTGTAAAAACAATATACATTACTTCATTCTCACATCTCTTACTAGCTAATACGATTAATCAATTTATTACAGATAAAAATGATTAACATGGTTTGTTTTCATTTCATAGGCAACATCAGTGAAAGGGCTTAAGGAGACACTTCAGACTGACTACATACTAAAAGTGATTATATTACTCGAGCTTAATTTGAAACTTGAATGCATTTTGTATCAGTTCCAACCTTTCTGATGACATGTTCTGCACATTTACCAGATCCTTGGACTTGATATTTGCGCTGAAACCTTTGTCGGTGATGCCTTAAGGAGAGGTATCTCTGGTGGCCAGAAGAAAAGATTGAGTACAGGTAGTGAATTTGCTGGTTTATGTAAAGAGCAAAGTTTAGTTGGGAACTAATTATCCCAAAATAGGTAAATGCTAAATCTTTTGACCAGTTCTGATTTTAGCTTGATTACATTTTCTCCGAACTATGCAGGAGAGATCGTTGTAGGTCCCATAAAAACTTTGTTTTTGGATGAAATAACAAATGGACTTGACAGCTCCACTGCATATCAGATTGTTGCTTGTCTTCAGCAGCTTGTGCATATGACAGATGCAACTTTGTTGGTTTCACTGCTACAGCCTGCACCGGAAACTTTCGATCTCTTTGATGATGTTATCTTGATGGCAGAAGGGAAAATTTTGTATCATGGACCACGAGATCACGTTCTTGAATTTTTCGAAAACTGTGGGTTTACGTGTCCTCCAAGGAAAGCGGTCGTGGACTTCCTTCAGGAGGAAAGTGAAATCCAGTTTTCAATAATATTTTACCCCTTCCTGCAGCACAATGCAGTCTAAATGGGAAATCCAGTTATTTTGCAGGTTTTATGCAAGCAAGATCAAGCACAATACTGGTACAACACTGAGCTGCCCTACTCATATTTTTCAGTCGATATGTTCTCCCGGAAATTTAAGGCATCCCCCCTGGGTACAAAGATAGATGAGGATCTCTTAGAACCATATGATAAGTCCCAGGTCCATAAGGATTCACTTTCCTTTAGTAAGTACTCGGTTTCTAAATGGGAAATCTTTAAAGCTTGCATGTCAAGGGAGCTTCTACTTTTGAGAAGGAACTCAATCTTTTACGTGTTCAAAATAACTCAGGTGAGGACTTTGTTCTCTCATTCTGTGTCATGAGTAAACTTAGTCATAAAGCTTCTGAAAATTGAAACATTAAAATCATCTTATTTTGGCAGCTTGTCTTTGTAGCATGCGTCACAATGACTGTGTTTTACAAGACGCGGATGGATATCGATATTGTTCATGCAAATTACTACCTGGCTGCACTGTTTTTCACTCTCATGATACTTGTGGTGGATGAGGTTCCGGAGGTGTACATGACAATTTCAAGACTTCCGGTTTTCTATAAGCAGAAAATGTTATGCTTTTACCCGGCTTGGGCTTATGCAATTCCAGCAGTCATTTTAAAGCTTCCTTTTTCATTTTTGCAATCCCTGATTTGGACATCTATCACTTACTTCACGATGGGATACGCTCCTGAGGTTTCAAGGTGAGAATGGAAAATATAAAATACACAGTTTTGCCAGGGAACCACTGCTCCTATTATGCAACCTAACACCATTAGAGGCTAATAATATTGATAGAACTGGAAAGAAAATATACTTCTCTTAGTAGCATACACAAGCAAACAAGATTTATTCTGGTTGGTGAGCCTAAACATTTGTGATGCTTTCAGGTTCTTCCGCCAGTTTGTGACGTTTTTTGCGGTGCAATTAACAGGAATATCCTTGTTTCGATTCGTGGCGTCCATCTTCCAGAACTTTGATTCTTCTGTGGCAGCTTCAAGCCTCATAATCTTTTTACACTGGTTATTCTGTGGCTTCATCATTCCGCGGCGTAGAGTTCTTCCTACCCTACTGATCAGCTTATTTGAATGATCCCTGTAAAGGTTCATACTTGTTAATTTTTTCCGTTTGTTACAGCATCGTGGCCTGGTTGGATGAAGTGGCTTTTTTGGGTTTCTCCTATGTCATATGCAGAGATAGCTCTCGCAGGAAACGAATTTCTTTCTCCACGGTGGCAACAGGTGAGATTCAATGGTCACAGATTTCTTGCTAGCCTCTCCAAAAAGATGTTGCTTCAAAGTTTCTACGAGTCTAATTATTATAACGGACCAAGTTATAGGGGAAATGACATTTCAACTATTGATCTTTTAAAGCAGACACCTGCATGATCAGCACAGGATGTTAAGAATTATTACGGTTGTTTGACCGACACGTTGCTTGCTTCATAGAAGTTCTCAGCAAGACAGAAATTGTATTCTACTTTCCATTGTTTTTTTATTTTGCAGATGCTGACCATGGACACTACAATAGGACAAGCAACACTAGAGAGTCGCGGACTAAACTTCGACGATCATTTTTTCTGGATAGCAATAGCTGCATTGTTTGGTTTTGCTATAGTTTATAACATAGGATTCACCTTGGCCTTAGGTTTCTTGAAGCGTAAGTTTGTCTTTTTTGGTCCTTTGGTCCAATTTTTTATGTTCAACTTATTAATAAGAGAACTACATGGTTATTTGCCATTGACATTTGAAACATATGCAGCTCCGGGATGGTCTCGTGTTATGATTTCACATAAAAAGCTTTCCGGGATACAGAAGGGAGATTCCTATGGGGGTGAAGACATGGAGAATGAATCAAGCCATTCGGATTCCTCTGGTAAGAAACCAGATAGTAATGATTATTCCTAGTTTTTCATCAAATTACTGTTATTTCCAATCTCATTCACATCATATTTATGGTTGTTTTGTCTACATCACAGGCAAGATGGTTTTACCTTTCGAACCTTTAACATTAACCTTTCAGGATGTGCAATACTATATCGACACCCCTTCGGTAATCAAAAACATTCTTTGGCATAAAATCATTTTCCGTGAACCATAGAATGTTGATGTACTGATTCTTCTTGGCTCTAGGAAATGAGAAAAAGAGGATACTCTCAGAGAAAGGTGCAACTCCTTTCAAATGTTACAGGAGCATTAAGGCCTGGTATTCTAACAGCATTGATGGGTACTAGTGGAGCAGGAAAAACGACTCTTCTTGATGTCCTTGCGGGGAGAAAAACTATAGGCTACATAGATGGAGAAATTAAAGTTGGTGGATACCCTAAAGTTCAAGAAACATTTGCTAGGATATCTGGTTATTGTGAACAAAATGACATACATTCTCCACAAATCACTGTACAAGAATCTTTAATTTTTTCAGCTTCGTTGCGCCTGGCTTCTCATATTGACTCTAAAACTAGAGCTGTAAGACTATCAAATACAAAAGCTGATGTTTTCATATCAACAACATTTTGAGTAAAGTTGTGATGAAGTTGATTTTGATGAATTTGTAGGAGTTTGTTAAAGAAGTTCTTGAGATTATTGAACTCAATGATGTCAAGGATGCCTTAGTTGGGATACCTGGTCTTTCTGGTTTATCAACTGCACAACGTAAGCGGCTTACAATAGCGGTAGAGCTTGTTGCTAATCCCTCTATAATTTTCATGGATGAACCTACATCTGGCTTGGATGCAAGAGCGGCAGCCATCGTCATGCGTGCTGTCAAGAAAGTTGCTGATACAGGTCGAACAATTATTTGCACAATCCACCAACCAAGCATTGATATATTTGAAGCATTTGATGAGGTAAAACGAGTTATGTTAATGTCATCTATCATAAAGTAAGGAACTTTTTCTCTGAAGATGTTTGTATGTATATGTTGCCTTCATCGCAGTTGATTCTTCTGAAAAATGGTGGGAGCTTAATCTACTTTGGCCCATTAGGTCAACATTCCTGTAATGTTATAGAGTATTTTGAGGTTGGTTCTAGTGTTCAACCTCCCCCATATTCTTTCCATTCTCTGGTAACTCCGTTACTCTTGGTCAACCTTGATCTTATGCTCTCTGAATTCTTATTGACAGAGTATTCCCGGAGTGCTCAAGATTAAAGACAATTGTAATCCAGCAACATGGATGCTAGAGGTAACCTCTCCATCTGTCGAGGCTGAACTAGGAGTTGATTATGCAGATATTTACATGAAATCCGCTTTATACGAGTAAGTTCCATTTCTCAGTAGTAATTAGTTTAGATTTCTACAAAGCTGAATGATTCATTAGTTCCTCAAATGCAATACTCTAATTCTCACCAATCACTTAAACTAGTTGTATCCGAAAAGCATATGGAAAGGGACATGTCAGATTGTTTAAACCACCTCTTATGTTGTATGACTTATACTGAAGCATGTACTATTTGCATAGGTATCAAATATAGTGTCTAATTGCACAAAGTATGTAATACCAGTGCCTAAGTATCAAATTTAGTGTGGCACAAATGCATCATAGCTCCTTATTTGTTTTTGATGGTAGGAACAACAAAGAGCTTTTAAGACAGTTGAGTGATCCACCTCCTGGTTCAAGAGATCTTCATTTTGCAACCCGGTTTTCCCAAAGTTTCTGGGGCCAATTTAAATCTTGCCTATGGAAACTGCATCTGTCCTATTGGAGAAGTCCTTCATATAACTTGACACGGCTCGTGCAGACTGTCATAATATCTTTGGCTTTGGGCTTAGTATTTTGGAACCAAGGACAGAAAATGTAAGAATGGCTAAAAAATGCACTACTTTTCCTTTGCAATAAGTTTGATGATAGTAATTAACATCACCTTTCTGTCTTCTTTAAATCCTCAGAAATAACCTCCAAAATCTGTTCAACATTTTCGGTTCAATGTATGCTGCTGTGGTCTTTCTGGGGATGAACAGCAGCTCATCTGTCCAACCATTCGTTGCCACAGAGAGGGTTGTAATGTATCGAGAAAGATTTGCAGGGATGTACTCTTCTTGGGCTTATGCACTAGCACAGGTACGTTCTCTCCTACACGTCATAAGTTAAGATGAACTATTCATGCACTAGCACAGGTACATTCTCTGTCACACCATACGTGCTCGATAAAACTTATAGTAACTAAGGAGGGCTTAAATATTTTGCAGGTGACAATTGAGGTACCCTATCTATTTATCCAAGCCCTGTTGTTTGAGATGATCACATATCCGATGATTGGCTATTACGGATCAGCATATAAGGTTTTGTGGTATTTCTATGCCATCTTATGCACACAGCTCTATTTCACCTTCTTTGGAATGTTGTTTGTGTCATTAACACCAGAAGTCACAATAGCTGGAGCCTTATCATCCGCCTTCTATCCGCTGCTTAATCTTTTCTCCGGCTTTCTGATTCCTAAACCGGTAAGCTATTACTATTCGAGAGCAGCTGGTATGATGAAAAGTCCATATGATAGATGAAAACATAATGGAAAAAGTGAATATGCTGAAATTCTAACAACTATTACTATGGTGTGTTATTCACTTGGCTGGTTATGTTGTCCTTAATCTGCAGAAAATCCCAAAGTGGTGGATCTGGTTGTATTATATAACGCCTACATCTTGGACATTGAATTGTTTGCTCACTTCACAATACGGAGATGTAAACGACGAGGTTATGGTATTCGGCGAAGCCGCGACAGTGGCCTCTTTGCAAGAAAATTATTTCGGGTTTCGCCATGACCGGTTACCGATTACAGCTATCCTTCTGGTTTCCTATCCCCTAATCTTTGCAACCCTCTTTGCATATTTTCTTGCACGTTTAAACTTTGAGAGAAGGTGAATTTAGTGCAAACTATTTTAGTACAAACACTTATATTTTACCTACAGTTTAGTACAAACACTTATACCATAATGCATCAAGCCAACCGAATGTTTCTAAGTTTTTTTAACAGAGATCTAATTGCAAACTATTTTAGTACAAATACTTATATGTACCTACAATTTAGTGCCCTGACATTAACTATCCTTTAGTCCACGTATATGACAAGTATAATTATATTAATATATTCAATGGTTACATTATTGAAATATTAAAAAGTACATAAAATTACTTTAATTTTACCTTAATAAAATTTAACTTCAGAGACCTTCTATTCCTCTCTAAACTATTGAAATATCCTTAAGGCTTAAACAGCTCTTACACCTAACACCAATGATCATAAACTGTATAGTCTATACTTGCATCTCAAGAGTCACTGCTGGAACCAAGATTGGGGCAACCTTTTCCTCATTTTCCCAGCAAATTCAGGATTCAATGTTGGTGAGTTCCATTGCAAGAGTACAAACGATCAACACACTGAAACGCATATAATATTGAAAATTATGATTAATCAGTATTTAGTAACTAGGTTAAAGTTGTAACAGAGTACATGAACATTAGTAATATAACATGAGAGGAAGAATTTAGTTTTATTATTATATACAACATATTCAGATTCATTGGCAAATTGTTCCCGTAGCTCAGTTGGTTAGAGCGTTGGTCTTATGAGCCGAAGGTCGCGGGTTCGAGCCCCGCTGGGAACACTTTTTTTCTTTAATCTTTCAATCTTGAAACTGGGCCATTTTTGTTTCTATTTTCATAGCTTATAAATTCTAGAGACTGGGCTTTTTTGCATGTGGCATTGTGACTTCAACGGCTGAACCCATAAGAGCCTATAACCCAATAGAAGATCATGAGTTATTCAAGTGCAATTGTCGATTAAATATTATAATTTATACAATACATAGTATTAATATTTAATTAAGCAAAATAATAATAATTACATTCTCAAAGTAAATGTTATGATTCGAACTCATATATGAAAAATAACAAGCACATAAATTATGTGAAAAGCTCTAAATGAAAAAATATATATATAAATTTTTAAAATCACTACGGATTGGAGGGAAAATATTAAGTTATTTATAATTAAAATCAAGAATAAATTGAAATGATTTTTAAATATCGAGGGTTAATTTTTTCGAATTAAGATTAATGTTATCATATATGTAAATATAAAAGATTAAATATGTAATTATATAAATTTTAACATTAAGTGACTTGGTTAATACCATTTAAATAATTAAATGACCTGGTTAACAAAATTTATAGTTCAATGATCAAAATAGAACTAATTCTCTAATTAAGTGACTATAGAGATAGTTTACCCAATACATAAACCCGAAAACAAGCCTGATTTCCAATGTCCAAAGTAAAAAGTCCAGCCCAACACACTCCTTCCCTTTATTAATTTTTCCAACCCCTGCAGACTGCAGTGTATTCATACGACGTCGTAGCACAATGGTACGGGTGTTATAAGCCGTTGGTCTCTTCTAGACCATTCTTAATAAGATCTAAAATAATAATTTTAAAACTCCCTCCCTTTCTTTCCCTCTGGTTCTAGTTTTTTTTAAAATATTATTACAAGGTATTATATATTTATAATTTTTTTAATTTTTTGATGTGCATTTTCTTTTTTTAATGTGTCACACACCTTACAGATAAAACGGATTGAATTCGAGTCTTTAAGATGGATAGCATTCTCTTTTCCACTTAGGCCACTCGTTGGGTTCACCCGACCTAACAAATTTAATCTAACACTCGAAACTTAAATTAATTTATTTGATTCACAAAATTAACTCAAATATATTTTATAGTCATATAAGTGCATAAAAAATCGATCCGACCTGAAAACTTGAATGAAACTGATTTATCTCATATTTGACTTGATATAATTCGAACCGAATCAAATTCAAACAAACTCGAACTGAAATTAAACCAAAAATAATCAGACTCAAAATAAACTGAACCGAAACCGATCCTAATGGCCTGTTTGCCGCCTATACTTCTACCTTTGGGTTTTCCCTCTCTTTTTACTTCCCCCAATCTTCTCTGATTTTCATTTTCTTTATTAAACCATCCCTTTACAGTTTACATTTCCACTAATTTCTTCTTTCTTTCTTTGCCGCTCGATCTTTGTTTCTCTAGCCTTTCACTGTACTTTTTGTTTTCTAAGCCTCGAACTTTGGGCTCTGTTTACTCGCACTTCTCTCTTCTAAACCCTAACCCTAGTTTCACTCCGAGGCCGCCGCAGGGCCGAAGAAGCTTAGTTCGCTTTTAGAGCTTTGGGATTTCCTCCTCTCGAGGTTGAAGCTTAGTGGTAGCAGAGCTGGAACCGTGAGTTTTTTTCTTCTCATTCTGTCCCTTTGCTTTTTTAGTATTTTATCTAGTGTTTACCACCTGTTGAATCCCTAATTTTCTCTAGTTTGAGTTTCATTTGATTACATGTTTTTTCACTTAGTGTTTTTGAAATGTAAAACTAAGTTCTACATGTTCTCTAGTATTAACTTGTGAGAGTTGGGCTTAATCAAAAAAAGAAAACGCGGGTTTTGAATTTAAATTTGTCCAATGTTTTATTCATGAAGGGTGATGGATTTTTGTTTGCGCTAATTTTTAGTGTTCTTACGGTTGATGTTGTACTTTTAGTTATTTGCTAATTTTTAGGGATTTTTGTATTTGCTAATTTTTATCAATCGGTTATTATGCAGTGTAGCTTCTCAATGAATGATCATAGGAATACAAATGGGCAGCCTCCAAAAGCTGCAGCTTCTGCGTCAGGAAGTATTTACTCCATTAATCTGGAAAACTTCAGCAAACGTTTGAAGGCTTTGTATTCACACTGGAATGAACACAAATCTGAGCTGTGGGATTCTTCTGATGTCATTGCAGTAGCAACTCCACCACCTTCAGAAGATTTGCGTTACCTGAAATCTTCAGCTCTGAACATTTGGTTGCTAGGTTACGAGTTCCCGGAGACGATAATGGTTTTCACACTGAAGCAGATTCATTTCTTGTGTAGTCAGAAGAAAGCTTCTCTACTTGATGTTGTAAAGAAATCTGCAAAGGAGGCTGTGGGGGTTGATGTTGTGATGCATGTGAAGGCAAAGACTGATGATGGAACTGCATTGATGGATGCTATATTTCAGTCCATCAGAGCACAATACAAGGGTTCTGGAGATGCTCCTCTATTTGGTTACATAGCTCGAGAGGCTCCTGAAGGGAAGCTTTTAGAAACATGGGCTGAAAAACTAAAAAGTTCCAACTTTCAGCTTGCTGATGTAACAAATGGGTTATCTGACCTGTTTGCTTTGAAGGACAAAGAAGAGCATATGAATGTGAAGAAAGCTGCTTATTTAAGTTATAATGTGATGAACAATATTGTGGTTCCAAGGCTTGAGACTGCTATTGATGAGGAAAAAAAAATCACCCATGCTACCTTGATGGATGAAACAGAGAAAGCCATTGTGAATCCTCAGCTAGCTAAAGTGAAGCTGAAACCAGAGAATGTTGATATTTGTTATCCTCCCATATTTCAAAGTGGGGGTGAGTTTGATCTCCGACCTAGTGCTGCAAGTAATGAAGAGAATCTGTACTATGATTCTGCTAGTGTTATCTTGTGTGCAGTTGGAGCTCGCTACAACAGTTACTGCTCAAATATTGCCAGGACATTCTTGATTGATGCCACTCCACTTCAGAGCAAGGCATATGAGGTTCTTCTTAAGGCCCATGAGGCTGCAATCGGTATGTTGAAACCTGGGAACAGAATCAGTGCCGTGTATCAAGCAGCACTCTCAGTTGTTGAGAAGGAAGCTCCTGATTTGGTCCCAAATCTAACAAAATCTGCTGGGACTGGAATTGGTCTTGAGTTTCGTGAGTCGGGGCTTAATCTCAATGCGAAGAATGAGCGCGTGGTAAAAGCTGGGATGGTTTTCAATGTGTCACTTGGTTTTCAGAACTTGCAGTGTGAGAGTAAAAATCCAAAGAACAGAAATTTTTCTCTGTTACTTGCTGATACGGTTATTGTTGGTGAGCAAAATACAGAAGTTGTCACTGGAAAGACTTCCAAGGCTGTCAAGGATGTAGCTTACTCGTTCAATGAGGATGATGAAGAAGAAGAGAAGTATGTGAAGGCTGAAACTAATGGTTCTGACCCCTTCATGTCAAAGACAGTGCTCAGGTCAGATAATCATGAGATCACTAAGGAGGAGTTAAGGAGGCAGCACCAAGCTGAACTTGCTCGTCAAAAGAATGAAGAAACAGCTAGACGGCTTGCAGGTGGACCTGGGACCGGAGACAATAGAGCAGCTGCGAAGACTTCAGCTGATTTGATTGCCTATAAGAATGTCAATGACCTACCCCCTCCAAGAGATTTTATGATTCAAATTGATCAAAAGAATGAGGCTGTGCTCTTGCCAATATATGGTAGTATGGTTCCTTTCCATGTGGCTACTATAAGGACAGTTTCAAGCCAGCAGGATACAAATCGAAATTGTTTTATCCGGATTATATTTAATGTTCCAGGGACTCCTTTTAGTTCCCATGATCCTTTAAAGAATCAAGGAGCAATATATTTAAAAGAAGTCTCATTCCGTTCCAAGGATCCAAGGCACATAAGTGAAGTGGTACAGCAAATTAAAACACTTCGTCGGCATGTTGTTGCCAGGGAGTCTGAGAAAGCTGAGAGGGCAACCTTGGTTACTCAGGAGAAACTCCAACTTGCAGGAAACAGGTTCAAGCCTATAAGGCTACCCGAGCTTTGGATTCGTCCTGTTTTTGGTGGTCGAGGGAGAAAGATTCCAGGAACACTAGAAGCTCATGTTAATGGTTTCCGGTATTCTACTACTAGAGCTGACGAGCGTGTTGATGTTATGTATGGGAACATAAAGCATGCCTTCTTCCAGCCTGCAGAAAAAGAAATGATCACTCTCCTTCACTTTCATCTGCACAATCACATAATGGTGGGAAATAAAAAAACCAAGGATGTGCAATTTTATGTTGAGGTTATGGATGTAGTCCAAACATTGGGAGGGGCAAAGAGGTCTGCTTATGATCCAGATGAGATTGAAGAAGAGCAAAGGGAGAGGGATAGGAAGAACAAGATCAACATGGATTTTCAGAATTTTGTGAATCGGGTTAATGATCTCTGGGGGCAGCCTCAGTTTAATGGTCTTGATCTTGAGTTTGATCAGCCTTTGAGAGAACTTGGCTTCCATGGGGTCCCTTACAAAGCCTCAGCTTTTATTGTGCCGACTTCTGGCTGTTTGGTTGAGCTGGTAGAGAATCCCTTCCTTGTGGTCACCTTAAGTGAGATTGAGATTGTGAACTTGGAGAGAGTTGGTCTTGGGCAAAAGAATTTTGATATGACCATTGTGTTTAAAGACTTCAAGAGAGATGTGCTCAGGATTGATTCCATCCCTTCAACCTCACTTGATGGCATCAAGGAATGGCTCGATACGACAGACCTCAAGTATTATGAGAGCCGGCTGAATCTGAACTGGCGACAGATTCTGAAGACAATTACTGATGATCCACAGAGCTTCATTGAAAATGGGGGTTGGGAATTTTTGAACTTGGAGGCTAGTGATTCAGATTCTGGGGATGAAGAGGAGTCAGATCAGGGTTATGAGCCATCTGATATAGAGCCTGAATCTGAGTCAGAGGATGATGACTCTGATAGTGCATCACTGGTTGAATCCGAGGATGAAGAGGAAGAAGTTTCTGAGGAAGAATCAGAAGAAGAAAAGGGAAAGACATGGGAGGAGTTGGAGAGGGAAGCAAGCAATGCTGACAGGGAGAAAGGGAATGAATCAGATAGTGAGGAGGATAGGAGGAGAAGAAAAATGAAGGCCTTTGGGAAATCTCGAGCTCCTCCTAGTAGTGCTCCCAAACGTTCCAAACTACGATAGATGTGATAGTATTCCTTTTAATTACGTTTCCAGTCTCTTTTAAATGATTAGACTTGATTTTAGTAGCAGCTAGTGCTTTAGAAGAATGCTGTTTTCTAACATAGATCTGAATGCTGAATTGTCATCTTATGGATTCTGTTCCTTTGTCTTAAGCCGTTAGGCAGTAAGTTGGCTTGTCTGGAGGGAAGGTTTTGGTTGTAAATTCCTGACATCAGTTCAATGGGAGTAAAACAAATTATTATCGTCTTTTTATGTTCCTCTATTGATTTTTTGCTCTACTAAGTTTAATATATGTGGCGCTGGATTTACAAAATTAGCGTGCTGTCATGTCATTTCTTGAAGAGATTCACCTTTGGAATGATTTCTTTTGGCTTTTATGGTTCGTATGGCTAATTGGCTACCACATAATACTTCATGTGGCAGAAATTTGAATTTTTGTTGTTTTAACCTTGCCTACAAAGGGCGAGCGCCTTGGCTCCAGAGACCTTTTATGCCTCGGAGCACCTTTTAACTTTGCCTATGGTGTTACTATTTCGTTATGTTTACAAATGTGGTAGGTTGATTCTGGACTGCTTAATATACAAGCTTCATCTCTCAGGATGTTAAGGCTTCAGGTCCAAACTCCAAAGTCTCCTGAAGCCGAGATAAGCATTGTTGATCGTGTCAATGTCTAGCGGCATCATAAAGCCTAGGAGGTAAAATAAGCGTTAGTTAAATTACTTATAAATAATTGCATTCCTTTCCATCACTGTTTTCTTTATTGCTCTTAAAGAGTCATTGTGCGAGCTGCTTTCATGTTTCCTGAGTTCCCTGTATTTTCACTTTTGGAACCATAAAGATGGTGCATAGTGCATGGCTTGCTGATATTACTAAATTCTGTCAGGACCCTTTTTTAAACTCAAGTTGTTTTATACTAGTGGCAATCGTCTTCATCTTTATGATGACCTTGCAGAACACTGTTACTAGAACTTGATTAATTTTCTTTTCCTTCTGCAGTTTATCTTTGTTGCTATATTCACAGTCAATGTGTTTTTGCAGACTCGAGTACCTCACGGTGAGACAATTAGTTGCGTATGCATTGCTGAAAAACCTAATGACACTTGTTTAATTCCTTTTGCTTAGCCATAAGTTCATGAAACCAACAAGCTAGAATGAAAATGAGAGCAACGAGATGCATCCAAGATTACAGGTAAAACCTTCATGATATTCAAATCTTATCTAGTTTACTGGTAAAAGTCTATAACAAGTTGATGAACACACAATAAATAAATGGAAAGCAACAAATAAACCCATAAGCTACTGAAAGCTTGAAAGCAACTAGTATTATTCAGTACGACTACCATATTTTACTATGTTGCTGAGACTACTACATTGTTTTCAAAAGCATGTTACCTCAATTTGGGCCTCTTTGGAAGGCTGCCACCGGGATTTCTCTTTTCAGGTGCACGAGCCTTACCAAAAGCCTTCATCTTTCTCCTCTTCCTTTCTTCCTCGCTGTCAGAATCATCTCTTTTCGCTTTGTCTGCACAGCTTGCTTCCCTCTCCAACTCTTCCCAAGTCTTCCCATCATCTTCTTCCGAGTCTTCATCTGAGACTTCTTTGTCATCATCTTCAGATTCAACCAATGATTCACTGTCATCATCCTCATCCTCTGACGCTGATTCAGACTGCACATCTGAAGGCACATACCCTTGGTCAGACTCTTCTGAGTTCTCAGACTCGGAATCACTGACTTCCATATTTAAAAATTCCCATCCGCCATCTTCAATGAACTTCTCTGGATCATCGGTGATAGTTTTCAGTATGGGCCGCCAATTCAAGTTTAGTCTGCTCTCATAATACTTGAGGTCAGTGGTATTAAGCCACTCTTTGATGCCATCTAGTGATGTAGAAGGAATTGAGTCGATCCGAAGGACATCCCGCTTGAAGTCCTTGAATACAATAGTCATATCAAAATTCTTCTGCCCAAGACCAACTCTTTCCAGGTTAACTATCTCAATCTCATTTAGAGTTATCACCACAAAAGGAGTTTCTATTAGCTCAACCAAGCAGTTTGATGTTGGCACAATGAAAGCAGAGGCTTTATGGGGAACCCCATGGAAGCCAAGCTCTCTCATGGGCTGATCAAATTCAAGGTCCAGTGGTTTAAATTGAGGTTGCCCCCACAAATCATTAACCCGATTCACAAAGTTATTGAACTCTGTGTTAATTTTATTCTTTCGGTCCCGCTCACGTTGCTCTTCCTCAATCTCATCAGGGTCATAAGCAGATCTCTTTCCACCACCCAATGTCTGAACTATATCCATCACCTCAATATAAAACTGCACATCCTTTGTTTTCTTATTACCAACCATGATGTGATTATGTAGATGGAAGTGCACAAGAGTGATCATTTCCCGCTCTGCAGGCTGGAAGAAGGCATGTTTGATGTTTCCGAACATTACATCAACGCGTTCATCAGGCCTTGAAGTAGAATACCTGAATCCGTTTGTGTGAGCTTCCAGTGAACCAGTCAGCTTTCTACCACGACCACCAAAAGGGGGACGAATCCATAGATCATGCAGCTTAATTGGCTTGAATTTGGCTGATGCAAGCTGCAGCCTTTCCTGAGTGACTAAAGTTGCCCTCTCAGCCCTTTCAGACTCTCTTGAATTAACTTGCCGGCGGAGCGTTTTAATCTGCTGTACAACCTCAAGGATATGCCTCGAGTCCTTGGAGCGGAACGAAACCTCTTTCAAGTATATTGATCCTTGAAACTTGAGAGAGTTTGCATCATGCGGAGTGAAAGAGGTTCCAGGTACATTGAATATTATTCTGATATAGCTAGTACGGTTACTGTCCTGTTGGCTAGACACACTCTTCACTGTAGCCACATGGAAAGGGACCATGCTTCCATAAATTGGTAAGAGGATAGCTTCATTCTTCTGGTCAACCTGAATCATCAAATCCCTAGGAGGGGGTAGATCATTAACATTTTTATATGCAACCAAATCACCAACCGTCTTCACTGCACCACGGCTATCTCCTGCATTAGCACCCCCACCGGCAAGTCTCCTTGCAGTTTCTTCGTTCTTCTGGCGAGCAAGTTCAGCCTGGTGCTGCCTTCTAAGCTCTTCTTTAGACATTTCATGGTTGTCTGACCTGAGGGTCGTCTTGGAGAATAAGGTCTCATTACCGTTATCCTCAGTTTTAACCTTCAACTTCTCTTCTTCTTCGTCATCTTCATTGAATGAGTATGACACATCTTTGACCGCTTTAGAACTTTTAGCAGTTAAGATATCTGGTACCTTCTCACCAACAATGACAGTATCTGCTAGCAACACCGAGTATTTCCCAGTCTTGGGGTTCTTCGTCTCTGTCTGCAAGTTCTGAAAACCAAGTGACACGTTGAAAACCATCCCTGGTCTCAAGATTCGGTCATTCTTGGCATTAAGGCTAAGCCCTGACTCACGGAACTCAAGGCCTATTCCAGTCCCTGCAGTTTTAGTCAAGTTTGCAGCTAATTCAGGAGCATCCTTCTCTACCACCGAAACTGCTGCTTGGTAAACAGAACTCACCCTGTTCCCAGATTTCAAAGCACTGATGGCTGCTTCTTGAGCTTTAAGGAGGACCTCATATGCCTTGCTTTGTTTGGAATTGGCATCAATCAGAATGGTTCGAGCAATATTTGAACAGTAGCTGTTGTATCGAGAACCAAGTGCACATATAATTACACTGGTGGAGTCATAGTAAAGATTCTCATCGTTGCTTGAAGCACTTGGTTTTAGATCAAACTCTCCTCCACTCTGAAAAATAGGAGGGTAGCAAATGTCAATGTTCTCTGCCTTCAATTTCACCTTAATTCGTGCCGGTTCCAATATAGTCTTCTCTGTATCATCCATCAATGCCGAGTGAGTAACCTTCCTCTCCTCATCAATAACCTTCTCGAGTTTGGGCACCACAAATTGCCTCATAACTGATGTAGTCAAGAATGCAGCCTTTTTCACATTTGTAAGCTCCGTTTCATCTTTCACAGCAAACAGGTCAGAGAACCCATTTGTTACATCAGTAAGCTCAAATTTTGCATTCTTTAACTTTTCATCCCATGTCTCCAAAAACTTTCCCTCGGGTGCTTCCCTTGATATGTTACCTACAACAGGTACATCATGATCACCGGAGTTTGTCTGAGAATAAATAGCTCGAAAAATGGTATCCATTAGACCGGTCCCGTCGTCGCCCTTGGCCTTCACATGAATAATGACTTCAATGTCAACAGCTTCTTTGGCAGACTTCTTGACAACATCAAGCAAAGATGCCTTTTTTTGGGTACACAAGAAATGGATCTGTTTCTTCATGAAAACCATAATGGTCTCAGGGAATTCGTAACCTACCAACCAAATATTTAGTGCTGAGGATTTCAAGTACCTCAGATCCTCCGAAATAGGGGGAGTGGCAATGACCAGAGCACTAGAACCACCCCATAGATCAGCACCGTGTTTATTCCAATGCGAATATAAAAGCTTCAACCGCTTGCTGAAGTTATCCAGATTGATAGTAAACGGGTTGGCAGCAGCAGCCGGTGGTGGCTTGCCATTTGCAGGCTTGACATTTCTATTCCGGTTATCAGCCATCAAGACTCACCCAAATACCGGAACTCGAATCAAGGAGAGTAAAGCTTGTTGGGTGTGGCAATCAAGCATTAACTGTGATGAACAACAAAGAGGTCAGTTCCCTATCTCCTCCATTCAGCCAAATGATTACTATACGTTAACATCTTTGAATTCAATTTCTATGCCTAAATGCGACGCAATGAATTCTAAAACCACGTTTTCTTTGAAATCCATCAGATTTCAATGATCACAGAACAAAATCCAAGCTATAGGAAAAAAGATCACCTGGGAAAACGAAAGGCCTTAGCTTTTTAGCTTTACCGAATCCTCAATTTTCTGACAACAAAAGCTGAATTCCAGAACAAGTGAAAAAAAAACCCAATCATCAGATTCCCAATACGGAGCAGTTGATCATCCGGTTTCACTGTCCATAAAGAAAAAAAGAAACGATCTGAAAAAAAAAAACGAAAACAGTAACCATACCAACATGTTATAGAGATAAGATTGGAATGCAATTGTGATGAAGAACCAAACTGTGAGGGCATCATCCGATTGGAAACCAAAGAATTCTGGAGAAAAGATGGTGAGATTTGCAGAGACGGATATATGGTTTTGGGGGTTTGGGCAGAGATAGAAAGTGGATCAGAATTCTGGGTTTGAAGAAACAGGGATCAACAATGGAGAAAATGGTAGGATGATGCTGCAAGCAGCAGCCAGAGGGGAGAAAAAAAATGATGGAAAAAGAAGGAGCTTGAAGAAAAAGAAGCCTATGAAATAAGGAATGGCCAATTATTATGATTTTTTTTTTTAATTTGTTTGAGATATCAGATATGTGATATTTCTAGGCTCAGGTCAACCTTTTTTTTGGTTATTTTGTTTTGTTTAGTTTTATTTATTTATTTATTTAATGGAGTTATTATTGTGTTGAATTAAATTAACTCAGAAAGATGGATGAAATTGTGTGCTTGATGTAATCTATCTGCAGTTTCTGGACCTTTTGGACGGGTGGAATTCTTGTGTGATGCACCATCATTGTACTTTTATTTAAATTTAATAATTAATAGTATTAGTATAAAAACATAATTCTATAAATAAAAAATTAATATATAGTTTAAAGTTAATAACTAATAATATTATATTTAAATAATAATTTTTATTTTGCTTGTTTTAATAAGCAAGTAAAATTTTATTAAAAAATTAAGCAAATAATTGTTAGCTATCAGTTAATTTTATTATATTTTTATACAATCAATTAATGTAAACATTATATCAACTACAAATTAATTTAATTCGTTATCAGCTATCAGTTATCTATTAAATGTCAAATAAGATTCATATTTTAATTATATTGTTTATTTGGAAATTTACGAAATTAATAATTGTATTTAATTTAATTTTTTCCTCAAAAAATATTAATCTAATTTCAGTGAGGGTGAGTAAGTAAAGGGAGTAGGGAGAGTTGGGCCATGATTACTTTGTCATCGTTGGTGTCGGCCATGGGCTTGAATTGTGAAATTTTTCATTAAAATTTTTATTTGTCGGGAGTCCTTCTATTATTTGAAAATTTAAAATTCAGTCTTCATGCTTTGATTTTGTGACATTTAATATCTATATTATTATTATTTTAAAATATTTCCCCTCTCTAATTTATGTTCTATTTTACGTTTATTGCTAATTTAGCAGTCATTTGGTAAAATATTTAATTTTTAATCATATATGTTTATAGGTTTTTAATGGTCAAATTGATAAAAACATAAAAGTAAATTACTAAAAAAGTTATTTTGTCATTTTTATAATTGCTAGATTAGTGGTTAATGGTAAAATTAAACAAAATTTAATAAAATAGTTATAATTTTAAAAAAGAAAATAGTAGAGGGACTCAATATTGTAAAATTTAAAGTATGATGGTTAAAATTTAAATTTTGAAATGGTATAGGAATCTTTGTTGTATTTAAACCAATTTAAAACTAAAAAGGAAACATTGGGCTTGGCCCTTTAATTAGAATTTTTTTATCGGAAAAAGGGGAGCCTTTTAACATACGACTTATTAAAAAACTTCTCTAATCCTAAATGGAGGAAAATAGTACGTATGTTAATGGCGATACATGAGGGAAATAAACAAGACTTAAAACAAAGCTACTACAAAACCAAATAAAAACAAGCTAAAAGCCAAAAACAAGACTCAATATTTGATATATTGTCGGTGTAAAAAAATTACACAAGCATGCTTATTTTCAAGCCAAAATTTAAAATTTAAGTTTTTAACCCTAAAATCTTGCGACACTGACTCCAACCCTAAATTTTAACAATGAACCTTAAACTCTAAACCATGCTATCTAAACTATTAACTTCTAAACTCTAATTTTTGACTTTAAATAATTCGACTTGTAAAATTTTTATTATTCACCGCTAGTGTACAGGATAATAATCCTTCTTTAAAACTCAATACTTACTGTTATAAAACCAAATGCTTTGTTGGGCAATTCATATTATCCTCTATTTATCTTAATTTTTCTGAATTAAAATTCACTAGTTTTATTGAAAGATGATCCTTTTTATATTTTAATTAGATTTACGGATCGAAGATATATATGGTAAATTAAGAAATTTTCAATATACCGAGAAAAATAACGCTCAGAATTTGAAAATGTTTTAATTATCTTATCAAAACTTTAATTAATATATTTTATATCCAAAAATATTAACTTGATTTTATTTTAAAAAAAAACTATATTTGAGATAAATGATCGATTAATTTTTATGAATCAAATAAGTGTATTTAACATCTATATAAAACTATTTAAAATAATATAAAATATTATCTTAATAAGAATACTTTTTAAAAAAGCAAAATTAAAAAAAATATATTTATTGAGCTGAGTTGGGAACCTGAATCGAATTAGTTGGTCCATAAATTCGATACTTATAATTATAAAAAACTAATATAATAATATTTAATCCTAAATTTTATTAATATATCAACTGATTTTATAATATAAATGCAACATTTACTTTCTCCTTTTGAGTAAGCACATTTAACTATCGATGAAATTGTTATTTTTTTTCGTTCATATTTCATTCTTTCTTTAAAGTTTCTTTCCCCTTCTAAATAGAATTAGAATTAGAATTAGAATTAAAAAAAATTATTTTCACAATAATTTTATGCTACGTGTATTATCCAATAAAACAAGGTAATTTTCACCCGTAACTCCTTTCGTTTGGGGTTTGTTCTATTTTGGTCACCATAATTTAAAAAAGATTATTTTGGTCACTTACGTTTAGAATCGTGTCCATTTTGGTCCATTGGCCATTAGTCTCCGTTACTTAAAGAATTCTAATTTAACCCCTAAAACTTTCAAAAGTTTATTTTTCACCATCTTCCCCAAACTTTCAAAACTTCATTTTTAACTATCTTCGGGGTTTTTTCAAAATTTTTAAAAATTAATTTTTTAAGATATTTTTCACAATCTGTTCATCACAAGCAACACCAGGATCATCCAAGCAAAATATATTAGTACCAGGAGTCATATCTACAAACACACCATCAGTAAACTTAGGGATTGGCCCTTGAAGTTCATTATTAGTCAAATTTACTATATATAGCGTCTTCAAGTTAATCAAAGACATAGGAACAACACTAGTGAACTGATTATCTCTCAGGCTGTTGAAAAAAATGAAGTTTTAAAAGTTTGGGGTTAAATTAAAAATTAATTTTTTAAGTAACGAAGACTAACGGCCAATAAATTAAAATAGACATGACTCTAAACGTAAGTGACCAAAATAATTTTTTTAATTCTGGTGACCAAAATATAATAAACTTTAAACGAAATGGACTACAAGCGAAGATTACCCATAAAACAATGAAAATAACAGACGAATTTTATTAGTCTTATAGCTCTAATATCCACCTTTCTATCTGACTTTTTCCGTCCCAAGTGCTTAAACTCCAATTCTGAAATTTAAACAAACAAACAAACTGGGACCAGAAGGAGTGAGTAAAAGTGTAAAACCAGCAGCAGAAGAAGCACGGCTCTGTTCCCATATCATATCTCCATATTGGCATATTCCCTTCACTCCCACACTCTCTAGAGTGAGGCCAATCCCTATGTATTATAGAATGGAACTGCCTCTGTTTCCTGCCAATATTGTCTAATTGGTGCCCACAAATCAAAATGGGGTGCTTCCACTTGGAAATTCCTACATTGCAACTCAACTCTTTTAGCTTCCGAAAACGTGGGACGGACACATGATTTTATGTCGGTGTGTAAATTATCGATAAAAAAATACATAAACTATATGGAAGTTTGAAGTTTTCGGGGGTGTCATTGCCCCTTCCAGCGTCCCTCGGTCCATCTTTGATGGGGACCTTGTTGATTCAACTTCCATGAGATCTTTAGGTGAAGAATAACAAGTGACATTCTCTGAATGTCAAAAAACTGAGGACTTGGTTAATGGCTATAGTACCTAGTACATAGGCCAAACCTAGGATAGTGGGGCAAGCTTTGCCCTATAAGTAGATGGTGGTACCCTTTCATTGCATCCCTCAAGTTCTCATTGAAGCTAAAGTTTAGGCTCAATATGCCCTTCCATCAAGTTCTTCTCTTGCTTTTCTTTATCTTTTCATGCCTTTTCTTTGTTACCATTCAAACCAGACATCATCATAGCCACTCGGAACACGAGGAGTTCCGCATTGAATCTCACGTTTCTGTCCCTCCTTCACCTGCACCAGAAGCAGCTGCTGCTGTTGATGGTCCAAGGTACAGTGTCTTCAATGTGCTTGATTTTGGTGCTATTGGGGACGGTGTCACCGATGATACTCAAGCATTTAAGCTGGCTTGGGACACGGCTTGCCAAATCGAATCGGCGGTTCTTCTAGTTCCAGATGGTTATTCCTTCATGTTACAGTCTACAGTCTTAGCAGGTCCTTGTAAGACTGTTGGCCTTGTGTTTCAGGTAATCGACATTTTTACCATTTCAGTTTAGCACTGAGCTTATTATGTAATAATCAACCATTGATTTGCTTCGGTTTCGGTGGGAAGATTGACGGAACCATAATGCCACCTGATGGACCTGATTCTTGGCCAAGAAGTATCAGCAAAAGGCAATGGCTGGTCTTCTACAAAATCAATGGGATGTTAATGCAAGGTGGTGGCCTTGTAGATGGCAAAGGAGAAAAATGGTGGAATCTTCCCTGCAAACCTCACAAAGTAATCGAATTTAGTCACGTTTAACATGCATGTTTCTTACTCCACCATTAAAGTCCATAACTGACATGATATATCTGCTAACCAGGGAATTAATGGAACAACAATGTCTGGTCCCTGTGACAGTCCTGTAGTAAGTACAACTGAGCTAGAACTTAAAATCTTTCTTTGATTTTCAGAAGATTTATCACTATGGATTTCGATGCAGGCTATAAGGTTTTTCATGAGCTCGAACTTGACTGTTAAAGGACTCGTAATCAAGAACAGCCCACAGTTCCATTTCAGATTCGATGCCTGCCACGGCGTTCGTGTAGAATCACTGACTATCAAAGCACCGGCCCAGAGTCCCAACACCGATGGAATTCACATCGAGAACACGAATAATGTGCAGATATACAATTCCTTCATATCCAATGGTGAATTCTCTTTTTGATTTCGGTACATCTTGAGCATATATGAAATCAAAAATTCGAAATAGAGTGCTTACATGTCTTCCATGTATGTACTGTTAGGTGATGATTGTGTATCGATTGGAGCTGGTTGCTATGATGTTGATATAAAGAACATAACTTGTGGTCCAAGCCATGGAATAAGGTCTGCAAAACGGTTACAAGCATAGGCTGCAGAGTTGCCATTTGAGTTCACATCATTATCAAGTTTCAGTTCTATAAATGTGTAACATTTATGTTGCAACATCTTTTTATTTCTTATTGCAGCATTGGTAGTCTTGGGATCAATCATTCACGAGCTTGTGTTTCGAACATCACTGTTTCCGATTCGGTCATACAACATTCTGAAAACGGCATCCGCATTAAAACCTGGCAAGGTGGTTCGGGCTGTGTGTCAAAAGTCAAGTTTCGTAACATCAGCGTGGAAGCTGTTCGTAATCCGATTATCATAGACCAATACTATTGCCTCACCAAAAACTGCAGTAACCAAACAAGTGCCGTTGTGATAAACGACATCTCCTACGTTAATATTAAGGGCTCATACGATGTTAGAAGTCCACCGATGAGTTTTGCTTGTAGTGACTCAACTCCATGCATAAACCTTACACTGGCACAGGTAGAGCTGCAGCCCGCCACCCGAGGTCGCGTCGTGGCAAATCCCTATTGCTGGAATGCTCACGGAACTGTCGTCACGCAAACTATTCCACCAGTTTATTGCTTGATGGAGGAAACTAATGTCACCATTGATAACACAAACGTATGCGGATAGGTGTTCGAATCAGATTGTTATGTAAAATATACAAGATTAATCAACTGTACCAAGTACCCAGGGAATATATCAAAGAAAAAAGTGATGGGTTCTTAAGTTGTATGAAATCCAATCCAGTCCTAGACAAAAAGTAATCTTTTTTATGGGATCTCAAACTATGCTTCATGCACAATGGTTGACTCATAACCCATCCCTTAATTACATTCTCTAAAAGAGGTGTAACATTTATTTGAAAACACAAAATAAACCCACCAGCATAGCATATACAAGATAATATAAGCCCTCCAGCCAACACAGCATGAAAAGACATTAAAACTAAGCTGACATGCCACAGATGATCGTCTAGTACAAAACTCGCTTAAGCATCACGGGTGAAAGTAAAGTATGCAAAACCTCCCCTGAATGTTATAGTTCAATCCTAATTCATTTTAGTTTCTTCACTACATCAACAGATGGTTCAACCAAACATTAATCATTAGCTGGGATGATAACAGAGCAAAATTACAATACGGGATAAGAAAAGGTGCAAGAAAATATACTTAAAAGTGAGTAGAATAGGCAAATGTTTCTGGTAATAGAAGCAAACAGGAATTTATTGACATATTAACATAAGGATTCAGAGAAAGTTCCAAGCACCAGAGGAAGTATTTAGAGAAACAAAAGAAATACATATGATGTGGCGTATGTGCTGAAATACATTTTTATTCATATCCTTTTATTAAAGCCTTTCGATAAACATGCATCCTCCCATCCAGCCTCACATACAACCTTACAACTGTATCAATTTCTGGACATAAAGACAAGTGGATGCAGGATGTTACGGACATAGAGAAGCAAGTACCTCCAACAAGGAAGCAGCGAACTTCATTTGGGTCTCCTCGTCTATGGTCAAGAAGAGAGGGACATGGACAAAGAGAGATTTGACCCCACTCTGCTCAGCGAACCGAAGGGAGTGATAGTAAACATAATTGCACACAAACCGTCCTGCATCATCAGAGGTAGTCACTTCAAATCCCTTCTTTGTTAAGGCCTTTGTAATCTCCTCAACAGGAAGAGAAGTCTGCACATAGGTAGCAAAGGAAAATATTTAAGGATGGAGGTAAGAGATGAATGGTATAAGGTTCGGGTGTAATTTTAACCGTTCTAAGCAACAAAAGATACTTAATGAAAACAATACTACCTCTCGTACACGTGAAATTCCACCATCTGCAGGATTTATGGGCACTTTCTGCAATCAAAACATGGTGTAAGGAAAATGAAGAAAGTTTGAGAAGAGGCAGACATACCAAACTGCACATGCACCATAAAAGTGGAAAAGGGTTATATCTAACCTGAGGTTTCCATCCCATCTCATCAGGGCAACGGAAAGTAGCTTCATTTGCAGCTTGACGCTCAATAGCAAATCTACATGCACCACTATTGACTCCAAAATGTAGCTGAAGAATATTGTAACGATGACCAAGAAATGTGAAGCTTGAGTTTGTCAGGCATAGAGTTTAATTGCACCAAAGACAAGTAAACCATGCATAAAAATTACTTAGTGCAAGAGTGCTTTGTTCATGTACTTGAGATAGCTAAGAAAGTACAAAGAAGATGCCTGGAAAGAAATGGACAACCTTGGTTTTTCCTGATTGGATAATCATAGATCCCAACCCCTTAGGCCATAACACACATTTTTACTATGGATTTAGCTGGTACATTATCCACATCACATTACAGATATTTTACCTTTTTCACTTTTGGCATTTTTTGAAAATAGATGAAAGGCAGGTTACTACTTGAGAGTTATAATCACAATAATAAGACCCTTTTCTGCATTAATCCGGTACCTGAAAAGGCTTCGGCCTACTTTATGAAAAGCTAAAACGAATCATTACATATTGAAATTTCGTTGTTGTAATCACCACTGACATGAACGTATGAAAATAAGCTGTTACTAAACAACTGAAAGTGAGTCACTAACCCAAATAATTCTCCCAGAACAAGAAGATTCAGAATCCTTCCCGGGTAAGGCAGATCGCAATGTCTGGTATAGTTGAGTGAGTGCTCCCTGTCCTGCAGTCTCGAGAACACTACAACTGCCGAGAATTACACCTTTTGGCAAACCTTTCTTTTCTGTATACTCTTTTAAATTACTAACAATTGTTTCAGTTGGATTCTCTGAAACTCCATGAAATTTCTTAAAACCAGTCACGTGGATGGTTACTGCTGCTGGCCCTTCGGACCCCATCAATCGGCTTTTCTTGGATGATAGTGACAATTTACTATCGCATGAAAATTTGATTTAGTTATCTAAGTACCTACATTAAGCAACAGATCACATGTAACATAACCAGGTACACATAAGCTTGATAAAACAGGAAACTGGGACCTCTTCCTAGTTTCAAAATAGAGTACTTTCATGGTTAATAGACCATATGTAACTCTCAATAACGATCAATATTGCAATTAACAAGGATCAAAAGTGGTAGCAGTGAAATGAATTTTAGCTTCCAAGAAATCAACTTTTGACCACCTGACAATGTATGTTAAGTGTTAACACAAAAATTCAGAAAAAAAAAACCATTTTTTTGGTGTTCCAAATGATAATACTCCATAAATTCATGTATTAATCAATAAAAGCTTTAAAACCCCAAAATTTTTTAAAGCCTAGAAAGCATATAGATACAGTTAAACCCAAAATTCCTGAATCTGCAGAAAGGAACAAGCCGAGGACCAAAAAAGAAGTTAAAACTAAAACCTGGGTGAGCAAAAGACCATAATCTACTCCCAAAATCATCGATTAACAATCTGAAAAAAAATAGACAATTCAATCTAATACCAATCAATTTAATAGGAAACTATGTAATTGAAAATCCAATACAAGACCAATCGGTGCTTAAAAACCAAGCCAAGATAGAAAATTGAACAAATATCCAGATAGGCAAAGAAAAAGGAAAATATAAAAAGAACCCAGAGCTCTGTACCTGGAAGCAAAGGGCAGAGATTACAACATGTCACATGCGGAATGGCGGAAGAAGAGAATAAAGAAAGTTTTGCAAGCCGGTAATGTTGACGAAAAAGGCAAGAGAAAAATGAAATGACTCAACCACCAGTCTTATCTAATATAAAGTTTGATTTAAATAAAAAGGCAAATAAGCTGATGATGTTAGAGATTCCCACTTAATTTATATAATGGGAGAGAGAAAATTGTATTACTACCATTTTTATTTAATTATTGATTGAATTTTGTTCGATTATTATTATTTGATGCATTATCATGGCAAACTGAAGTATAAGCAAGTATATTTATTTTATTATGGATAAATATTCTATACACAGGCGGTAGAAATTTTTTAGTTTCCACAAATGCCTTAGTTTTAGGCTATAAGGAGTTAGTTTATGCTATAGGGTTTAGGGGTTAGAATTTAGGGATAGTTGTTTCAATTTAAGGTCTAGAGTTATAATTTAGGGTTTATATGTTAAAACCTAAATTTTCACCATATTACCCTAAAAACTAAACCCTAACATATAAACTCTAAATTATAACCCTAAACCTTAAACTAAAACAATTATCCCTAAATTCTAATCTCTTACACCTAAACCCCTAAACCTTATACCCTAAACTAACTCCTTATACCCTAAAATTAAGGGACTTGTGAAAACTTTCAGTTTCCACCGCCTGTGTATAGGATATGAATCTTTTCATTATTTAGAGTTTAATTTGGAGGTTAGAAGTTTATGTCTTAGACATTGAATTTAGGTTTTATGGTTATAATTAGTTTATAGATTTTATAGTTCATAGTTTAGAATTTTAGAGTTTAGTTTTACGATTTTATATTTTAGGTTTTAAAGCGAAAAATAATTTTCACTATTTATGTATCAAATATTAATCCTTGTTATTATAATACACGAAATAAAATGATATCAAATATACTTAAGTGTTTAATAAATATTTGATCAATGAATAAAGAGAAATATACTAAATGTAAATCTATTAAAAATTACTACATTATATTCAATATATATCGTGTATGTTAATGTTTTAATAGTTTATACGAAACGTTATACACGTTCAATTCCAAATAAAAAAAATTTATTATTTTATTCGTTCAATTCCAAATAAAAATATTTTATGTTATTTTATTTAAACTTAAATTAATAAATATTTCAAAATAAAGTAATTTAATGTTAATCTATTTTAAGAATAAGAAAGTTTAATTATACAAATTTTATTATTAGTTTTTAAAATTAATAAGAAAGTTTAATTATATAATTTTATATAAAGAGAAGATTATCATCATGTTGGAGGGAAAGAGTACACACGATAGTAAATACAAGTATTAAAAAATAATATTTTAATTTTCATAAAAATATTACATCTTAAAATTAGTTGTTATTTAAAATTTTTAGTTAAATTTATAAGAGTGAGTGCAAGGATTGAAACTCAAACTTTACTATGAATTGCAACATATTTTGATATGAAATTATACATCAAATTAATTAATAAAAATTCATTATAAAATATTCTAATATTCATATTTTAAATAATTTATGTAAAAAAATATAGATAAAATAAAATAAAGAGAAATCCTTATTTATTTTTTATACTCATATTACATGTTAAACTTTTCAATTTATTTATATTTTATATTTTAAATTAGAATTTCATGTATTATAATAATAATGATTTTTTGGTCAAACTTTTTCAGTTTTACTTTTTAAATATGTGGCACATGTTATTGAAGCTAGTATATATATATTATCCTTCAAAAAAAGTATATATATATATATATATATATAATTTTTTGCTATAATTTCACTCTACATGTGGTCTTAACCCATCGTCATTTTGTATCGACTAATAGTCAATTAAATAAATAAGGCAATGATGGATTAAGATCGTTTATGTGATTAAAAATGCTCCACCGTTATTGTATCACATAAACAACTTACATAAATAATTATTCTATACACTATCGGTGAAATAAAAGCACTCTGCAAACAAATAAACTTATTCGAAACAAGTTAAAAAAAATTAGATAACCTTCTAATAAACACACATTAGTCTATACAAATAAAATATACATTAATTTTTATATATAACTTTTTAAAAAATGGATTATTTTTTAATTTGTCTCCCAGCATTAAATATTTATATTTTATCTCGTTAACTTTAAATCATGACTTCATCGCTAACGATGAATATTAGGTGGTCTTCCAACAAACAAAGATTATGTGATGAAACCATTGATGTGATGATGGACCAAGTTTAAGCTACTTGAATGATTGAGTGCATTATATTCAGTAACGGAGCCAGGATTTGGGTTGAGAGCAAAACATTAATATTTAAAATTGGGAGGGCAAATTCAAAAAATAAACCAATTTGTAAAGAAATTTATATATGAGAACAAAACTAGAAAAAATATCTTCGGGGTGAGGGGCGATTGCTTCTCCCCACCCCCACTGATTATATTCGAACATTACGTAAAATAATACATGAAAAAAAGAGACACCACATCTTATATTTATGTCGTGTCTTGTGTTTTTATGTTATCCGATGATTTGTCTTTTAGTTTACACTTATGTTTGGGTTCGGGTAATTGTAAATGGTGTTTTATTTTTAGTCGTTGAACGGCAGCCGCTGGCTTATTGCCTTGTATAATTTATATGCATGTGGTGGGTGTGGAGTACTTTTTAATTTCTCCGTATTCTTCAATGCATTATTACAACCAAATTAATTGTTTTTTAATAATATAAAAAAATTCAATGATTACTGCTTTTTTATATATAAAAATGGTAATATTATTATGTGTCTCGTTAAAAAATTTCTCTGGGTTTATTTGGAGGCAATGGCGGGTTTTGAATTTTCATATAGTGGGGTTAAAGTAGACTTTGGGGTACGAGGATTCTCGTATCACTATCATATAAAAGATTAACAAGCATTTCGATTCCGAACCCAACAAGTGTCTTAGTGAAAACGTAAATGATGTTTATCTTAGGAGATAAGATTCAAATTGTCTTGTCTACAAGTTGAATGCGCATTGTCGAAAAGTTGAAAATATATAAAAACATATAATGCATTATAATTACCTTTAGACCATTAAAAGAAACAAACATTTCGATTCCCGTTATAAGTGTACCATACTTAAAAAAAAGTATATCAAATTTCGAATTCAGGCAAATTGGACATTTCGTTCGGGTATGGAGCAGATGGAAATTACAAGAATTTGGCTTACTTTTTGGTCCAAATTGATGAGCCATTAAGCATTGGTTTTCACTCCTCCTTCGCACAATAGTCTTAAGTGCTCGATTAGGTATAAATGTTATAGGTTATAATAAATCATTCCGAGTACAATGACCAATATATAGAGAGAGAGACTTTGTTGATTTTCAATTTTTTTTTGTTGCTCTTTCGATTTCTCAGTGTTTTACCTTGATTGATTCGAACCGACCCACATTTCACACCTGACTTTGCACAATCGAGTATCTTGACAGAAATTTTATACATGCACAAGGTCTCGAACATGAGATTAATATCTTAATTTTAACGTATTAAAAATATCATCATTTCAGCACTTTAAAAGGTTTGATCCTTATGTAAATAAACCTAAACATATTTGATTCTTATTTGATCACTCTACATGATTAGATTCTTATGAGTGAAGTGCCTTAGAAGTAGGGTGTTTAAAAATATCTGATTCGACCAATCCCATTATCTATTGATTCGTTTCGAAATTTCGGATATTCGTTTTGATTTTTATTTACGGATCGAAAATTTGAATCGATTTTAATTTTTATTTACGGATCAGATACGAATAACAATTATAATACTGCAATTAAATGCATACGTTTCAAGGTTAAGCGCATCATAATATTGCAATTAAATAGCTCAATAGTGGAGAAGGTGTTGGTTAAGTGGGGGCTATGCATGGTTGCCTTAATTTGACATCAATACGAGTGGCCAAGGTAAAGAGAAAGTTGATAGGTAACTGCATGGACAAACATATAATTTTATGTCAAAAAATATAAAATGTTAAAGATTTATATTAAAAATTTAAAAAGTAAGAATTTAAGTCATCGATAAAAGATATAAAAAAATACATATGATATATAAGAATTTAAAATTTTCGAGAAGTACAACTACTACTTCCAGTACTCTATCGGTCCATCATGACTAGTGAGATTATAAGTGTTCAATGGATCGAGTTTCCCCAACGTATCAAATCTTCTGATCTCGTGAGATTCAAGAGTTAATTATGTTGGAGATTAGACCATGATGATTATATAGTGACAACATCATAGAATCATATAACATGTTTGATGTACATATTTTTTAATTAAAATTATATAATCAATCAAATCCGTTAATTCAGTTATTTGGTAAATAAATAATTATAACAACGGTTTCTGTGAATTCTCAAAATTAACAGGTTTATTAAATTTAGAAGATTTAATATAATAGTTATAAAAAATTTGACTAATAAATTTAATTCTTTAAATGTTTAAATTAATAGATTTAACTAGTCACACCTCTAAAAATATTTAAACTTATTATTTTAACTCAAAACACAATTTAACAATCATGGCCTAAACATTTTTATACAATCTAAGGCAAAGCAAAAACAATCAACTCTTGTTTTCTGGCAACAGAAATCATTAGTGGATTCAAGTCACATCTCCGGAAAGTTGTTCCTTAAGGTTGCAACTTGATATCCCCAACGCCTATGCTTTTATGATCTGCTAGATCCCGGCCGGCCCTTGATGACCTAAAGGATTCCCAATCAATATTGATGAACAGAGCCGCCAGCACTAAAAGGATAGGTATGGTGCGGCTAAAAAACGCTAAATTTTAAAATATGTTTACAAACTAAAAATATTAAAATTTTTGATAATATTTTCAGTTGTTTTTAATTTTTATTCAAGTATCAATACTTATTTTTTTACTATAAATTTTTAGTATGGGATAAAATATCGATACTTGAAAAAAAAACTCAAAAAACTAACTGAAAATATTATCAAAAAGTCTAATATTTTTAATTTGCGAATAAAATTCAAAATTTACCGTCTTTTAGCCGCACCCTAAACATGATGTACGTTAAACCCGCACAGCACCTACATGTGTCTCAAATGTCACATTAAAGGCTAGGGATGGCAACGGGACGGGTTTTTGGCCGCCCCGAACCCGCCCCGATCTATAAGGTATTATACCCTCCCTGCCCCGCCTTGAATTAAAATATTAATTTATCCAACCCGTCTCGCCCCGATACAATAACCCTTAAACCTGACCTAGCCCCGAAAAGTTTTAAAAATTTTAATTTTCGTCGCCGATAAATGTTAGATTCGACCAATCTTCCATCACAATCACAAATTATGGTTTTAAGGGACTTCAAACCTATATAAAAAATAAAATAAAACCAATTTTAAATTACCCACATGTTAAATTACATATTTAAAAGAATAAACTTGAATCATTAACCGTTAGAATCGAATATATTAAAACTTGAACAACATCTAACAAAATTTTACGATAAGCACGAACCAAAAACAAAAACAAAAGATAGCTTAAAACTCATAAAAGTGTTTATATATAGTGATATTTTTTATAAATATAATAAAAAACATAAAAAATATATAAATGTAACGGGGCGAGGCGGGGAATTTTTAGTAAATACCCGAACCCGCCCCGCCCAGCCCAGCCCCGACTTCATGCTTTTCACACCCCGCCCCAATCCCTAAAATTTAAAAATAATTACCTGGTCGAGTCGAGTTGGATCAGAGCACCCCGAATCAAGTCAGGACCAAGTATTTTTGTCATCCCTATTAAAAGCGCCATTTTTTTTGGAACATAAAAGGCGTCAACTTGAGTTGTTAGCAACGTGATATCGCCATTGACGTAAACAATATACTCTTGGCCCCCCACCCCTAAAAAGAAATTATTTATCACATCAATATCCCAAATTTACCCAACAAACAACAAAGGAAAGCCAGCATTCGCAAAATGCTGAAGCTGAGACAACGTCCACTGGTTCATCTAGAGATAGCTTTAAACAACAACCGACCGTCGGTAAACACAACAACGATCCAACAACAATCAGCCACAGCTTGAGACAATAGAAAAACGCTCGAAACTCGCCTGAGAGTTCCCTCCGGAGGCAGGCTCCCACTCCAGTTGAGATGGGCCTTGTCAAGACAAGCGGAACGTAACCCCTACGTTGTAGCCACGACAAGTTAGTAAGAAACGCAACAGTAAGAGTAAACTCGTCTTGAACCAAAGTCGCGAAAAAACTGAAATCGTGATCTTTCAAGTAGCGGAACCGCATCAATCAGAGCTCTACAGAAAAGGTAGAACCGCCCAAATCCCATCCAAAACTTATAATATTTAATATCCGGATCCTATTAAAAACTCAAATCCTAGTTCGGACAAGTTTTTACAAAGGGTGCTAAATTGAGAACTAATTTTATTAGAGTGTCATATATGTAAATAATATAAAAGTGGAATATTCTGAGTAAAAAAAGCCAAAAATCATGGTGATGACACTATAAAACCAGTCAACCAACACGGCTTCTGCTTCATCTCACCGGCAACAAAAGCCCCATTTCCTCTCAGCTCTCACTTTCCTCCCTTATTACTCTGACTGTAATATTTTTATACTTTAATTCATGCTCTGAAGCATACACAGTATAGCTAATGGAGGAAAGTGGGAGAAGGAAGAGAAAAATGGGGAATGAAGAAGAAAAGGACGACGAAGATGACGATGAAGAAAAGAAAGTGGAGAAATTCTTTGCTTTGATAAGAAGCACAAGGGAGGTGCGCGATCGTCTAAGGAACGTCGCGGTGCCGAATGGGTCGAAGGAGGAAGAGTATCGGAAGAAGAAAGAGGAGGAGGAGAAGGCAGCGGCTGCCGATTGTGGTGGCCGGTGGAATCCGACGTTCCAACCTGAAGACTTCATGGAGAATTCCGTTTCCGGGTCTAAGAATCATTTGGCGTTGAATGATGCGGGGCCTTCCTCGGAAATAAAACATGGACCGGAAAAGGAAGGCAAAGACGGTGGAGGAGAAGGCGGCGGCGGTTTAGATCTTAACCTTTCGTTGTCTTTGTAGTAGTTTTAGTGAAGACATATGAATTCATATGCTGAATCTGATCATTGGTCAATGTCAATTCTGGACCGTCGATGTTCTCTATGTAAATTTTAATTTGACATCATTAGATTCTCTAATGTTATTAAATGATTTAAATTTATAACATTATTATAGTTTGATGAGGTTATTTTTTTCTAAATAATTTTATAACTATTTAAATAATTAAGGGCATACATAATTTGATTAATCGATTAACTACAAAATTTATTTAGGTCGGATGAGAATAATTTATATATTTATTTAATAATGTTAAAACTTAAAACTTTTGCTCTGAAAAACCTTAGCCGCCGTTGTCTACTCTTGCTCTTTTTTTCTTTTGATCGTCGGCGGCGGCACCAGTTTTAATACTGGTTGTCGACCGCCGGATCTATTGTTTCATTTGTTTTTTTTTGTTTTTAATAAATTATTCTTCTCTTGTGGCATGATTTAGTCTACCTTTTGGTACGTATTTCTCTGTCTTTTGGCACGTTTTTTTCTTTTTTGTTTTAATTTTCAATCAGGGTTGGATCTGACGACGCCACGACTGATCAAGATGGCGCTCCTTTCATTATGCTGTTGATCCTCCTTCTCGGACCCTTGAACCAGATTTGGATACCCAAAGACATCTACCATTTATTCACGATTGAGTTGTGGTAATGACCTTTTTGTCAACGTACGATCACTGTAATATGCATTTGTTAATGTTGTTTGTTGATGGTTTTACCCATCATCGTCGATTTGGGAGAGTTTGTATACGTCTTTTGTTTCGAGTCTTTGAATTAGGTTCTTACCTATTCATTGTATGGTCCTATTATGATCTAGAGCCGCTAATTATTTTTTCTGGGTTTGTATCTAGATTTAAGTGTTTGTTTACTCAGCAATAAACTTTCATTGTAATGTGTGATATTTTCTCGTTTAATAAAATTAGTGGTATCAATTTTCAAAAAGAAAAAATAATGTTTGCTCTAATTTAATTCACACTCCTTTACAATGCAATGTTTTGCCGTTAGTTGATTAAAAAAAAAATTAAGCTTTTCTTTTAATTATTTATATTTTATTTATTAGTCAATTAATTCGGATCAAATTTTATAGATGTCTATTATAAGGACGATTCTCTTCCAACTCAATTTTGTTCATTTACAAATTATAACGTCAGAATTTAAACTTTTAACATTGTTTTAAGGACCTAACACATCGTTAGGGGTGTGAAAAAAACTGAAAAACCGAAACCAATCTCAAAACCCGAACCGAAAAATTCACTTACGATTCGATTTTTATTTTTTTAAAAAAATCGATTCGGTTACAGTTCATGGTTTTGGGACAAATCGGGTAACCGAATCGATTAGTTATATAATATATATTATTATATTATATGTTATTTTAATATTTTATATTAAAATATTAGATTTTTCATTTTATTTTCTCATTCCCAAAAGTAAAACCACAATTTCATTTTATGAAGTTTAAATGTTTAAATTGTTAATATTTAAAAAATATTAATATTATGTGTCGAATTTTAAAAGTATATATATATATATATTAATATATTATTAAAATTTATATTTTTAATAAACAAAATAAAAAATTGTTACCCGAATCGAACCAAACCAAACCTAATTTATTTGGTTAACCGGTTGAATGATTACGATTTAGGGTCGAGAATTGAATGACCCGAATTTACTAATTAATCGTAATAATTTACTAATGGTTAATCGAACCCGATTTTACACACCTCTACACCTCATCATGCTAGAAAACCGGTGGTTGGCATATTTAAGCTTTCTTTGAACCAAAAGAAATAATAATAATAATAATAGTAATAATAATAGTAATAATAATAATAATATCATCGATTGGTTCAAAACAAACCGGATGAATGAAAATTAGTTTGGTTTAATTCGATTAGTTAATTTTGCAAATGGTTCAATTCAATTAATTATTTTTGTAAACATTTTAGTTTGGTTAAGGATTAAGCATTTTAAAAGTATGTGTTTGCTTAATTTGTTTACCAAAACCGACCATGTGCACATCCTTTATGAATAACATGTAAACTTATTATTAGTTAAATCGATCATTTGCACATCCTTTATGAATAACATGTGAACTTATGATCGTATAAAGGTAAAAAAATTACATCATCACTTTAATAACAACAACTAATGAAATTATTAAACTGAACCTATTATTTTTTTGAAATATATATATATCGGTCATTAATTGAAAGCATTGAGAACACTAAAGCAAAAAATATGAGAATACTTGTCATTCACATAGTTTTTTTTTGTAGTAATGTGACAAAATCCTGAAGTTACCTTAATGGTTACTATATGAGAAAAAATTCATGGCCGGTAGCTACAGCTGCAGTTTTTTTTCTCAACAAGATATAATTTTATTAAAAATTTAACCCCGAAATATGACTTGTTAAAAATTTTCCTAAACTTAATCGGAGTAAAAGAGTACACATATCCCGGCAAATTACAACACAATTCGAAATCAAAGCACCGTACTCAAATACCAAAATCCGCTACCCCTAATACATATCTGGGAATATTCATAAGGAGAATCAAAGCACACCCTTTGTTCCCAAACACTGCAGCTTTCAATCTTCCAGGATAAACACAGGAACCAAACGCTCTGCCCTTACCAGTTACCACCAAGCCTTGAAGAACTCTAATCTCGACATATTACCTACGGTAGCGGTAGCGGTTGAAGTTAAAATATAGACGCAAAATCCCAGGTTCGAGTGTGCATTTAAATCCTTTCTTATGAGAAAATTCCCACTCTTTGTTCACAATTCGGAATGCAATGTCCTCATAGGGCGGTCCAGCATGGAATCTTATAATGCATGTTTCTGAACACGGTTGAAATATTTTGATTTTCTAGGCCGGTACCGAATCGAAGATCCACCGACACTATGCCGATAAAATGTCCAATAACGACAGTTCCGACGCTATCGGATCGAACTTCTTCCTCGGTCCCTTATCATGGCCAGCGCTATTGGCTTGGGCCATATGGTTTATACTCCAGGTAAAGTTGAAGACCCGTATGGTTCATCAAAATTCCATCTGCCAATTTCAATACAATCATCATATTCATAGGTTCAACAAATTCTCAGGGGACAAAAAATGCAAGAACTTCTCACACATGCACCACTATAATGTGCTTCATGGCCGGCATCGAGTGTACAATCATCGACGTAGTTACGGATCACAAACCATCGGCTTGGTCGTTGAGCTCCCCCATGAGGCTTGTTGCAGCTCTTTACGCGGTAAGTGCCTAGAGGAAACCAACTCGGCGGCGGTGGCTGGTCGGAATCGGAATGTTAACTATGTATGAATGTAGGACTGCTGACTCAGCAGATTGGTTGCAGTTAAAGACATTTTAGTATGTTTAGCTATTGGTAATCTATTTCGATTTGTTTTATTTAAGCTTCTCAAAAGTTTATGAGTTAACCTTAGTTAACCTTAATTTCCTGGAAAGAAATTGGCTAAAAATCTGAAATTAAATTATTATTTTTATATAACTATTACTATTTAATTTACTGGTTGATTAATTCGAATTTTATATTAATTAATACTATTACTAGTATATGTACTTAGACCAAAATCTGATTAATTTACACGAGGAAAACAAAAGAAGTATGTGACTAATTCTTTTTTTGAAACTGGATTATATTCAATGGTGAAAGAATTACAAATGAATCACACCGTAAACAATGAAAGTTCAGTGTAAAATAAATAATGTAGAAAAGTCTAACGGTGTGAAAGACGTTAAAAAATCAAACCTAACACCTTCAGAAGAAATTTCTGAAATAAAATCCAGAAAGCTATTACTTTGCCTTGGGTGTTATTTGAAGACAACATAATTCTTTTGCTACTCATTGTTGACATATTGGCACAACTACAAAAAAGAAATCATAACATGAAGTATTCCGCCTTCTTTCGTTAATAAAAAAAATCGATGATATTCGTCATCTTAACTCTAAACTATAAAAAGATAAACTAAAACTGTCATAAAAACTATCTTATAAACAGATAAAAAAACTATCATAGAAACAGGCAGAAAAACTGTTAAAGAAGTAGATATAATAAAATCTGACAAAGTAAAAAAAAAAAAACATGAAACTAAAAGTATGTGACTAGTTCTTATTTCCTTTGCGGAGTGAAATTTTTTGAGGTGAAGAGAGGATAGCGAAACGACAGCGTTTGGATCTAATCTAAGGGCGTCGCATCGTTTAAGAAAAAAACCTAATCTGAAATCACCCTCCGCCTCCAATTGCGTAATAAATATCCCCAACTCCCCTAATTTTGATATTTTTAAGTTTTAACTTTGCTTGCCTTTCAGTTTCTTTTCTCTATTCGTTTGTTTCTTCTTCCCTGCAGTGGGCAGCCTCTCGGTTTCTCACCAATGTATGAATCTTATCTCTGTTTTCTCATCTCCTGTTTCTGCATTCTGATTTCCTTTCCTGATGCAAGATCTGGATCTGGGTTTTCTTTGTTATGCTTTTTTAATACATTCTAAATCTAAAACAAAAGCAAAAGAAATCAGAACGCAGAATCAAGATATGGGTTCTTGGATTTTGATTTAGATCATTCCATTCAATATGATACGATACAGTAGCCGATTTAGATCTGTTTTTAACGTTATTCATCTCTCCCATTGCAATGGCGTGCATTTCTAAGTTGGAAAATGGTGGTTTGTTGTGTTATATGTGGCTATATTAATGTGATATTTGTTCCCATATCATGTATTCTGGGTTTCAGCCAAGGTAAAAAGATGGGGCTGTCATTTGCTAAGTTGTTCAGTCGGCTTTTCGCCAAGAAAGAGATGCGAATTCTTATGGTGGGTCTTGATGCGGCTGGTAAGACTACCATTTTGTATAAGCTCAAGCTTGGTGAGATTGTCACTACCATTCCCACTATTGGTATGACCCTTTCTTTGTTGTTTTTGGGTTCTCTTTATATATTTTTGAATAATTTGATATTTAATGTTGACACTTATGGAAACCTTATGCAGGGTTTAATGTGGAGACTGTAGAATATAAGAACATTAGCTTCACTGTTTGGGATGTTGGTGGTCAGGACAAGGTAATACCACATGCTTGAAAATTTGTGGAACAAAACCTTAAATGTTCTGACTTTTACCATTATACTGTTTTCCTGGACCTTTTGATCGAATCATCATATTTTGCCTTGTTATTTGAATCCTGCAATTGAAGTTACCGTGAAAACTGTTTGATGTGCGTGTGGACTATCTTATGCTGATTCAATTTCATCATCAGTATAGGACATATGAAAGGTGTCCTCATTCAACTTGTAATTTTGTTGTTATTAATGTGCTTATGGACGGTCCTGTGCTGATTAGATTGTTCTCCGTCAGCACATAACATATTCATAAGCTACATGAATTGCCATGTTATGTTTTTTGTTCTCTTCACTGAATGAGGAGGACTATTCATCCTGTGGCAAATATTACATACATATTTACCTTTAGGTCTGTCTGGTTTAATAGCTGTTTCGGTTAGTGGTTATTTTGTGCTTATGCTCTTCATCTTGTATTTCCTTGTTATTAATGTGCTTATGGACGGTCATGTGCTGATTAGATTGTTCCCCGTCAGCACATAACATATTCATAAGCTACATGAATTGCCATGTTATGTTTTTTATTCTCTTCACTGAATGAGGAGGACTATTCATCCTGTGGCAAATATTACATACCTATTTACCTTCATGTGTGTCTGTTTTCATAGCAGTTTCGGTTATAGGTCATTGATATGCTTATGTTCGTCTTGTATTTTCCTTGTTATTAATGTGCTTATGGACGGTCTTGTGCTGATTAGATTGTTCCCCGTCAGCACATAACATATTCATAAGCTACACGAATTGCCATGTTATGTTTTTTGTTCTCTTCACTGAACGTGGAGGACTATTCATCCTGTGGCAAATATTACATGCCTATTTACCTTCATGTGTGTCTGTTTTCGTAGCAGTTTTGGTTATAGGTCATTGATATGCTTATGTTTGTCTTGTATTTTCCTTGTTATTAATGTGCTTATGGACGGTCTTGTGCTGATTAGATTGGTCTCCGTCAGCACATAACATATTCATAAGCTACACGAATGGCCATGTTATGTTTTTTGGTCTCTTCACTGAATGAGGAGGACTATATTCATCCTGTGGCAAATATTACATACCTATTTACCTTCATGTGTGTCTGTTTTCATAGCAGTTTTGGTTATAGATCATTGATATGCTTATGTTGTTTGTCTTGTATTTTCCTTGTTATTAATGTGCTTATGGACGGTCTTGTGCTGATTAGATTGGTCTCCGTCAACACATAACATATTCATAAGCTACACGTATGGCCATATAATGTTTTTTTGTTACCTCTTTACTGAATGAGGAAGACTATTCATTCTGTGGCAAACATTACATACCAATTTTCTTTTGTTTCCGTAGTAGTTTTGTTTGGTGGTCATCGATTTGCTTATGCCCTTTTCTCTGATTGGATGTTCCTATATCAACACACATGCTACATGTATGCTACCTTGCCCGTCTACTTGTCTTGTAGTTTTCTTGCTATTTGTTGTGCTTATGGACGGTCTTGTGCTGATTAGATTGCTATCCGTCAGCACATAACATATTCATAAGCTACATGTAACCTTATGTTTTCTGTTTTCCTCTTTGCTTAATGATGAAAGCTGTTCACTCTGTGGCAAATTTTACGACTCACATACCTATTTATACATATATTCCTATAATTTCATAGCAATTCTAGTTCCCAATTGTATATTTATTAATGCCCTTTCTCTGATTGGATATTCATATATCCTCACATAACTTTACCTTATTATATCTTTGACTCATTTAGTATTCAGGGTAATGCTTTGAATTACTTTTCTCCCCTAATCAAAGGTTTAATGTGCCCTTTCAGATTCGACCTTTGTGGAGGCACTACTTCCAGAATACTCAAGGGTTAATCTTTGTTGTCGATAGCAATGATCGTGACCGTGTGGTCGAGGCCAGGGATGAGCTTCATCGTATGCTGAATGAGGTACCAATTTGCCTTATGCATGTTGCTTTTGTTCATGTTTTGTTATATTATTTTATAAACACGCAATTACTTCATATATGTAGGATGAGCTGAGAGACGCTGTGCTTCTTGTATTTGCTAACAAGCAAGATCTACCAAACGCTATGAACGCTGCTGAGATTACTGATAAGCTTGGCCTCCACTCCCTACGACAGCGCCACTGGTAAGCTTATCTCGACTGTTTTGTTCATCAACTACTTATTAGTGCATTTGTTTGTACACAGCAAAATGTAAACCCTTCATTCATTATTTCTTGTGCTTCTCTCACAGGTATATCCAGAGTACATGTGCAACCTCCGGCGAAGGGCTGTACGAGGGACTGGACTGGCTCTCCAACAACATAGCTAACAAGGTAGGATTGGATTCACAACCCACATATGCCATTCCATTATGTATATTGTTCTCTTGTGACTTATTTCTATCTCTTTTCATAGGGTTGATGGCCGGTTGAACCTACGTTCGGTCATCTCGAGGTTCGGTCATTTCTTCGATCGTTGTTATCTCGTCATTTCGTCGATCGTTGTTATCTCGTGGTTCGGTCATTTCGTCTATCGTTGTTATTTTTGTTTCCGTTTCCTTGAACCGGAAACTATGTTAGTATCAAATGCTCTGAATAATCGGCACAAGATGTACAGAAATATTTGGTTTATATTATCATAAAAACACATTTACAACTGCTTTTACTTTGATATGCTGGTCTCTCTCTCTCTCTCTATATATATATATATTGCCACAAACTTTATGCAGCAGATGGGGCGTTAATGTAGTGAACAAAGCCAGCCTCTGCCAAGGCTGCCAACAACGCTAGTCCTATTTGTTCGTCCTCATTGTCATCAGCTTCACCGACACTCGCGTAGTCAAGCGACTTGTCATTGTAAATGTCCCACCATTTCGCCACCAGCTTCTTAATATCTTCCCTGTCCATGTTCTCTTCCTTTCCGGTAAACCTCCATGGCTTGGACCCGGCAGCACAGTAGTGAACCACCTTTGCCTTTTCCGGATCAACGTTCTCTGGGTGTCGCCATAGCATGGCCATCACCAGGTTGTAAACCGGAGGAATGGGCCTGTAAATGTCCTTAAAGAACATGTTCAGATAATCCTGAAACAACAACAACAAAAGGACATTACAAATTTACAATCCAGATCAAATGGGATACCAATTAAAAATAAATAAATCTGAACAATTTTTACCTGTTCAGCAAAAGGTGTAGGAGGAGTAACTTTGAGAGTAGCCAGGAGTTCATTATACACAGTAGGACTTGGTTCGTAAACAAACATTCCAGCGTTGAAGTAAAGTGGTGGTTTAGGACCCAAATGAGCAGGCCACTGCACCTTGTTTGGACACTGCTGGCAATAGCCAATCTTGTACTGTGGGGAATGGCTCCATGTTTTCTCACAGAAACAATCCATAACAGCGTAAAAGTAACCATCTTCCGTGTTGAACAAGTGATCTATGTTTTCGAAAACCTGAATGTCTCCGTCCAAATATATCATCTTGGAATACTCCACGAACTGCAACCCAAAAAAAAGTAAAAAACTTGACACAAAAGTTACGTTCAACACAGCAACATGCAAAAGAACAACACACACCTTCCAAATACGTAGCTTGGAATAGTTGATGACGTAGTAGGCCATGGCGAACTGGGTCTGGTTCTCCGGTGGGTAAACGGGTTCGATCTCCTTGACTATGCAACCCTGATCCAACAGGATCTTCCTGTGATCTTCCGGCACGTCCGGCAAGACCGCCACGACGAGTGGGTACTTGCTCTTAACTTTCCTTAAGCCCTTGGCTAACCCTACCACGCCCTTGACGTAGTCGCCGTTCCCGGCCAAGAACGTAACGTAAGCCCTTTTGGAAGTGGCGGGAGTCCTGACTAGAGCTGGGACCTTGTTGGCGGTGGTCACAGTGGCAGCTTTGCTACTGGGTATATATGGTGCCATTTTTGAAACCGATGAAAGGAGTGTTTGGTTGGAAGGAAAATGAGTGAACTTCTGAGGGAAAATAAGTGTTTGTATGTTATATTGGAAGAGAAAATTTGATTGCGTTGAGTGAAGTTCTTGGTGATCAAGGTGGTGTTTATATAGAACAACGGGAAACCCCACACGAAAGTCCCATGCAAATAATACATGTGGACTTGCCTAACACACGTGTCGGTACTGTTCAACGTGGAAAAATATTTTGTGGAATTGGGTAGTATGGGGCCCACCGAAGCTTCGCCACGTAACCGATCTGGAAAATCCAGATGGCAATCGTAGAGGCGCCGGTTTGGTTTTCTACATCGCAAGTGGGGGAACGATGGGGGTCCACTTGCATGCATTGCGTGTCGACCGTACCGGGATAATCGGATGCCACGTGTAGGCACGAAATTGAAAGAACGGTGGGATAGCCACGTGGTGAAATGGGTGATGCTTGTTTGAATCAACGGTCCAATCAGAGCCGTTGCCTTTGATTTATTTTCGCGAATCTTTTAAGTTGGTTACCCAAAACCAAACATACAATTACACCAGGATAATGAAATGATTTTGGACCGACCGACCAAATTTCGTATGGATAAATGTTTTAAATGAAATCGTTTTTCAATTTACACTTGACTCCAATCGTTTTGTTTCACGTCCAGCATTGGAATGGGAATATACTCTAAGATTCTTTTAATAATTAATAAATATTAAATGGTGGATAGAACTAGAAGGGTGAAGGTGGCATCAAGTTTATCCACTAATTAGTGACCAGATTGCATTGATTACAGAATATGGAGTAGTTAACGGTCGATATCAGTAGTTTATTATTTGTTGGGGGCTAAATGTGAAGACTCCGCTTGCCATTAATTGTTCAATAAATCTTGGTTGGTTTCCTTGTTGGATTGGATGTCACTGTGTCAACTACTGTTTAAGAGGGATATAGTCCATTTAATTTTGGACCCAACATAGGCCTTTTGAACTCTAGGTGTTTCCAGCTTCCCATCATCAGCAGCAACTCTCGAGGAAGTGGAAAGTATATTCGATTCGCGCCTAACGCCGAGCCTCGTCGACATGAACTCCGTCAAGTACTGCTTGAGTACTTTCTTTCCAGCTTCTTCCGGAGGACCCAAATCTTCAACAGTCTTGTACCTGGAAGATGAAGGAGATGACATCTCGACCGAGAGATTTTCATCAAGAACAAAAGGGTCCCTGAAGAATATATCAGCTCCAGCACCTCGAACTTGAATCCAGTTCTGAGGGTACTTCAATGAATAGCCATCAAATGTATCTATGTACTCTCGGAACCCAACAGATTGTTCAGCAAATGCAATTTGATCATGTAAACCAGCTTCTGAGAAGATACATGTTGATAAAATCAATGCCATTGCACTCCTCCTTGAGATTGAACAAGCTTTAATCTGATTATATGATAGGGAAAAACATAAGCATTCAAAAAACATAAACAAATGGTGGGGGTGAGTAAAAATGAGTTACCGATTGGTTTCTGCGAGTGCAAAGACAAGAAGCGGAAGAAGGGAGTGGCGTGGAGAAGCGAGTTGGAAGGGTGGGTCGACTCGGGGGAATGAGCGAGTCAAGTATGGCAGCCATTTTCCGATAGCTCGCATGAGTGGCGGTGGCAGAAGGATAGAGTTTGGGTCGGATCAAATGAACCTGTGATGCACACGTGGCAGTTTCTCAATGGTTCAGTCAGCAAGTTGATTATCTTAAGCTTGCTGTGGTAATCCAACGATGGAAAACAGGTAAAGAAATTTATATACTATAATAATAATATCTTCAAAAAAAAAGAAGAGAAATTCAATTTGAAAAATCCTGAATTGTTGGAAAGAAAGGGTGAATAATATGTTGCAGCGCAGATTTCTTCCTTCGGATTCTGGGTAAATCTTCGTCTTTTCAATTCAAAGCTTCTTCCTTTATATCTCCCTTTATTCAATTTCAATTTCAATTTCAATTTCAATTTCAATTTCATTTCGATTGTAATTGAATACGGAGGCCATGAATTTCATCCGCAATTCCACCACGAAGCTTCCTTCAAGAGTCCTGGACCCGAGAAACGCATTGTTTCTGGGCTCCAGATATTCGTTTAAACCCCCTTGTTATGAGCACGAGCTTTTCTGCAAGGGCAAAGCTTTTCTATTGAATTCCAATGAAAACTCTCAATTCCACGCCTACCCTTCTCGGTTCTTAGGATTTCGACGCCTTTCCAACAATGCCCAGAAGTCGAATTCCGTCCCAAGTTCCGTTTTTTCCCAACCCAGGGCGGTTCCAATGCCTTGCGGTTTATCTGTTTATGCCTCGGTAGCATCAAAGGCAAGACATCTCACGACGTCTGTTGAAACCGGCAAAAACGACAATAGTTTCGAGAGAATTTACATACAGAACAGCATCTCTGTGAAGCCCAAGAACCTTGCAGGAGAAGAAACTCCACTAGATGATGATGGAAACAACGTGAAGAACACTGGGAAGGGTTTGGAGGAGGGAAAAGGTGGAGTTTCAATCGATAGCGACATCGAAAAGGAGGCCTGGAATTTGTTGAGAGATGCAGTCGTGAAGTATTGTGGATACCCTGTTGGTACAGTGGCTGCAAATGATCCAGGTGATAAGCAGCCATTGAATTACGATCAGGTGTTCATTCGTGATTTCGTGCCTTCGGCTTTGGCCTTCTTGCTTAAAGGGGAAGGAGAAATTGTCAAGAATTTTCTCCTCCATACCTTGCAGTTGCAGGTATACATAATTCACTTACATATACCTTATTGGATAGCTTTGTAGCACCCTTATTTGGATTGTTCGAAATCCATTTGTGTATTATTTAAGATTCAGTTTGCCTAATTACATTATCATCAATGTTAGTATCATATTTTGGTCATTGATTATCTTTATGGCAAATTTACACATTAAAATGTTAAAAAAAAGACTAAATGATAGGAATGATTCATCTTAGGATATTTACCATGAAGTTGTTATACTGTGCTTTCAGGTTGCTTTTCATCATTATAAAACTTTGGGCATTTATTGCTTAATGCGATCGATTTCATGACTCTTTTCTTTATGCTGGTAGTTTCAGACACATCAACACTCAATCCGGAGGTGGATATGGGTTTTATTTACTGTGTAGACTAAGCATTTCCTTGTCAGTTTGCAAAATTATACTTTTGAAGTTTTAACAACTATTTTTTTTAATTTGATCTAGAGTTGGGAGAAAACTGTCGACTGCTATAGTCCTGGACAGGGTTTGATGCCAGCAAGTTTTAAGGTTAGAACTGTACCGATTGATGACAATAAGTCTGAGGAAGTGCTAGATCCAGATTTTGGAGAAGCGGCTATAGGTCGTGTTGCACCGGTGGACTCTGGTTAGTTAGTGGAACTTTGTAGACCAATTACTACGACGATTTGCTAGTTAATATGAGGATGTTGAACTATTCAGCTTTAGTAGTCGTAATGCTTTTTTACTTCTTATGTGATTTTCTTGTCTTCCTTTTTGGTAGGATTGTGGTGGATTATTTTGTTGAGGGCATATGGGAAGATCACTGGTGATTATTCATTACAAGAGAGAGTGGATGTCCAAACAGGAATGAAACTGATCCTCAACTTGTGTTTAGCTGATGGATTCGATATGTTTCCTTCTCTGTTAGTCACGGATGGATCGTGCATGATAGACAGAAGGATGGGTATTCATGGTCATCCCCTTGAGATTCAAGTGAGTTCATTGTTAGAAGCCTTTAAGTTTCCCAACAAAAAACAGAAGAAAAACAAGTAGCTTTAAATTGCTCTTGTTAATTATATTGGATTTAACCTGGTCTCAAAAACTTGGATTGCCATTTTATCTCTTCACATCGATCCTATATTAATTTTTAGACAATAACTGTTATTTGTTTTTTTCTTGCACATGGTATCTGACCATTTCTATGTTGAAATTCTTGTCCTAATTGTCGCATACTTTGATCTACAGGCTTTGTTTTATGCTGCTCTACGTTCTTCTCGTGAGATGCTCACAAATGAAGGTTCCAATAATCTGGTGAGAGCTATAAACAATAGACTGAATGCGCTATCATTCCACATCAGAGAATACTATTGGGTTGACATGAAAAAGATCAATGAGATATACCGTTATAAAACAGAAGAGTACTCCATGGATGCTACCAACAAATTCAATATTTATCCGGAGCAAATTCCTTCTTGGCTTATGGATTGGATACCTGAAGAAGGTGGATATCTAATCGGTAATCTACAGCCAGCTCACATGGATTTTAGGTTCTTCACACTTGGGAATCTCTGGTCCATTGTTTCATCACTGGGCACTCCGAAACAGAATGAAGCTATTCTCAACTTAATCGAATACAAATGGAATGATATTGTGGGGCATATGCCTCTCAAGATATGCTATCCTGCAGTAGAGAATGAAGAGTGGCGCATAATTACTGGATGTGACCCAAAGAATACGTGCGTGCCTTTCCTTTTATCACGAAGACCCTTTGCTCTCTCCCCCTCTCGCTCGATATATATACACACATATAACTTCTGAATATTATCTACTGACACTAGTGTGCTTAATGAACTTGTGCAGCCCTTGGTCATATCATAATGGAGGATCTTGGCCAACACTTCTCTGGCAGGTAAAGTTGAATTTTCTTATGGTTTCGGATACCCTTTATCGAGAACGGACTCTTTTGTGTTCTAAATAACCAACTTTGTTCTGTGATGCTTGTTTGAATACATTGAATTAGTTCAAAGTGGTTATATTACTCTTTCAGTTCACTTTGGCATGCATCAAGATGGGCAGATTAGAGCTAGCCCACAAGGCCATTGCATTGGCAGAGAAGAGGCTTTCGAGAGACCATTGGCCCGAATATTATGACACCCGAAGTGGGAAGTTTATCGGAAAGCAATCTCGACTTTACCAGACATGGACCATTGCCGGTTTCCTGACGTCTAAAATGATGGTGAAGAACCCAGAGATGGCTTCCTTGTTGTTCTGGGAGGAAGACTTTGAGATTCTCGAGATCTGCGTTTGTGCACTTAGCAAAAGCGGACGGATAAGATGTTCTCGTGGTGCTGCTAAATCTCAGATACTCGTGTAAGTCAACACCCGTTAACCGGAAGGTGGAGAGCCTTGTCACTGTACAGCCACAACAAGTAGGGTAAGAGTATGATATCGAGTCTGATAACCGATTCCGAAACCACTAAACATACAGGTCTCTATTACAAACTAGTGTAGCACATTACATATGTTATTTTTCCGACCAATCCTCGAAGTTGATTGGCATTGAGATAACAAATGACTTGAATATATATATATATATATATACTTACTGTTCAACAATTTTGTTTACCAATGTTGGCCATTGATTCTTGTTGTAAGAATTCAATAGGAAAAAGGGGTCATACCATCATTTTTAATACATTGAATGAACTTAAAAAAAATTCTTTAAAGGTCCATCTCTCGTTTTAGTACCTCTATTATGCTAAAATTTGAAATTTTATCTCTTTATTATGACATAATTTGATTTATATACCTTTATAATGTTATTAGCATATTCAAATTCATAGTATTATTAACTGTTGTCGTTGAAGTGACACCGATTAATTGGATTTTCACTTAATCTTAATTGTGTGATCGAATTATAGTAAAAAAATGTCACGTTTATCACTTTAACAAAAATAGCTCATAATAATACTATCAATTTAGATCTACCAATAACATTATAAAACTAAATATTTAAATTAATTTAAAGGATTAATATCTGGCGGAAAGTTTTCACAAGCGCATTAGTTTTATACCATTAGTTTTAGGGTATAAGAAGTTAGTTTAGAGTATAGAATTTAGGGGTTTAGATGTAGGGGTTTAGAATTTAAGATACTTGTTTCAATTTAAGGTTTAAGTTTATAGGTTTAGGGTTTAGTTTTTAGGGTAATAGGGTGAGGATTTAAGTTTTACTTATAAACCATAAACCTTAAATTGAAACAACTATCTCTAAATTCTAACTCCCTACACCTAAACCCCTAAACCTTATACCCTAAACTAACTCCCTATACCCTAAAACTAAGACGCTTGTAGAAACTTTCAGTTTTCACCTGTGTATAGAATAGGTAAAGAAATATAAAAGCAAATAATTAATATTTTTTTTGAATATGCTGGTGTGATGCAAAGGTAGCATTGTTCAATTTTTTTAGTCTTTTCAAAGATGGCACACATATTATATATTACTGATGCTCGAACCCGAGTATAGGTTTTATGCCCTAAATAATCGTTAACCGTCCCCCACCGAAAGAAAGAAGCGTGGGATTAAATTCAACGTTCAGCATAGTAGAGGGACTAAAACTAGAATTAGACCTTACCAAATAAAAGTGAAAATAAAACTGCCATAAGAACGAAAACTACCCTAAGATCCCTCCCTCCCTTCCCTCGATCCCCAAAAAAGGGAAATGACGAAACGAAAACCCACCGGAGCCCCGGCCACCGATGACCCACCGCACCTACAACCGGGATCTCAAATTGAGATCAGTTCCAACGACCCTGGGTTCCGAGGTTCATGGTACACCGGCGTAATCATCAAGCGTGCTCCTTCTAAGAAACCCGACAACAAATTCGTAGTCGAGTACACCCATCTTTTCGACGACGAGGCCGGTACTAAGCCCTTGAGGGAGACCATCGACGCCGTGGATTTACGCCCTCCGGCCCCTCGAGAAAAGTCCAGGAAGTTCAAGTTCAGTGAAGAGGTGGATGCTTTTCATAATGACGGCTGGTGGGAAGGGGTGATTACAAAGGAATTGGAGAATGGGAAGTTTCATGTTTACTTCAAGAGGTCCAAAGAACAGCTGGAGTTTGGTGAGGACCAGTTGAGGCTTCATAGAGAGTGGATTAAAGGAGCTTGGATTCCACCAATGGAGGAAGATAAGCCAGTGAAAGAGGTAAATTCTTATTTCTTTAGGTTTTCGAATCTAATTGTTTGATTGTTGGAATTGGAAGAACAAAAATATATAATAAAAAAATGGGATTTATGATTTGTTTATTGTAACTAGTTCAGATTTCAGAATGTTTGTAAACTGGTATAACACGTGCTGGATACAGATAATGTATGAACTTGGAAGTCAATATATGAATTTGTTTCTCAAAATTGTTTGTAATTTCTTATCTTAGCTGTTCTAGATTGTTTGTACTTTGTGAGTAACTTGTCGGATGCGTAATTAACAACGAATGAATGTAAAAAAATTCTAGTCCGATGAAGCTGTGACTGAAGTAAAGATGGAATATAACAAAGTTGTTGCCCGAGGGAAGCTAGAGCATGATAATACGGCAAGCAAAAAGAAGTTAAAGTCTGATTTAGCCACGAGTGGAGGGAAATTAGAGTCTAGCAAGATAACGAAGTATCGCGAGGGGGAACGTGTTGAGGTGACTAGTGATGAAGATGGTTTCGAAGGTGCTTGGTTTACCGGAACTATTGTTAAATCCGTGGGGAAGGATAGGTACCTATTTCAGTACGATGGCTTGAGAACCGACGATGACACTGATTTCTTGAAAGAGGAGTTTGATGCCCTGCAGATTAGGCCTTGTCCCCCGGATATTGTTATAGCTGATGTGTTCCAAAAGCTTGATGAAGTCGATGCTTTCTACAATGATGGCTGGTGGGTGGGTGTGATTTCTAAGGTTCTTAGATCTCTTTCCGAGACCAAGTATGAAGTGTATTTCAAAGCTACCCAGGAGGAAATGAAGTTTAAACATTCCGAGTTAAGGATACATCAGGACTGGATTAATGGGAAATGGGTTACCCCTTCTAAGGTATAACGCTCTATCCCCCTTCAACATCTTTCTAAATATTTGTTCTTGAATGGTGTTGCTTGAGTTTTCCTTCGTAAACTAAAAACACAGTCTACCTTTCTCTAGACTTGCGAAACTGTACATATGTTTGCTGTGTAAGCATCGGTTTAGACCATTATTCCTGAATCTTTATCAACTATTTAAGCTTTTGATTTGCTAAACACACATTTCGGTGTTTTGTCTAAACATCTGCAATGAACAAATTCTTGAATGGCTGCATGAGAGGTTGAAAGTGGTTAAGCTCGATTAGACACGAATCAATATTACATGCTTTCTAGTCAAGTGATGGCAGCTTGTTCCATCTTTTCAATGTAGTTGGCCATTGGTAATAGGGGGTGTGCATAATTAACCATAACCGTTAACCGGTATAACTGTTGCATTTTATAGGTTAGTTAACCGAACCGTTAAGGATAAACGGTTTCGGTTACCCGAACCGCTGAAAATGATGGTTAATGGTTACGGTTACGAATTTTGACAAATGGTTAACCTATAGGTTAATCGTGTTTAAATTATTTATACATATATAAATCGGTGAAGGCCTTGAGTGATTTGATCATAGAGTTAATTTTTGTGGCTTGTGGTACTAACTCATTGAAGTTTCATTTACCTTATGTTTTTTTTATGTTAGTTAAACATTTGTCTTTAGAACTTTGATAGTGTATTTCTATGTCCTTAATTTTGATAGTGTATTGATATGTGTTGAACATTGTTAAAACTTGAAACTTGAAACTAAGTACGAAGTTTTTGTATTTTCTGTTGTGTTAGAACTTTGTAGTATGTAGGTACTTTTTTTTTAGTTAAGTATAAAGTTAGTGTTTAGAATCTCATTATTTAAGTTTTTTTTTTCTGAAAATTTTTATATAATATTTATCTGAAAGATTGTTTCATTATTCTTAAAAGAAGAACATGTGGAAAAAAATCTAATAGGTTATTGGTTAACCTATTACCGAACCGTTGGTTAATCGTGTCTTAATGGTTAATTGTTAGCGGCTAACCGTTTCTTAACGGTTAGGTTACGGTTAACAAAATTTAATAACCTACCATGAACCCCCTAATTGGTAATGCTCATAACGTTGCGTATCGAACACCCAATTCTTTCAAGTTTTGATTTATGATTTATTCCATGCACCCATTATGGACTTCTTTTACTTATTTTTGGTTGATTGTGATTTGTTTCTACTCAGGGATTGAAGTCCTAGTAACTACTGCAGAAGGAGAGGTATGAACAATACTCCAGCTTGGGGCGTTTTATGTCAGAATCAAAGTAAAACCAAATCTGTTGTGGTTTTCACCGGTTGTATTCGTATTCGGTGCTGGTGATTGCTTGTGTAACCAATTTTAGGCATTTTTTAGGGACTGAAGGTACCTTAACAAGCAAGTTGAAGTAAGTAGTAGAGCATACTAGAACATCTATTTGTAAGGGACCTAGCCTTTTCTGTCAAGGATGATGCATTACTTTCTCCTATAATTTGTGTGTGGGGTTGGGTAAATGGGTATGATAAGGGTGTGGTTGTTGTGAAACTCTTTTAAGGTTTAAGTAGGCCGAAAGGTTCTTCTATTTGAAAATTTAGTCCTGCCTTTTTTTCCCTCCTGGTTCCATGTAGGGGTGGGCTAAAATACCCGACCCGGTTGACCCGATTTGAACTTAAAAATGCTAGGTAATTCCCGAAAAAAATTACCCGACCCGGCAAATTTCTTGGGACACGGGCCGGAACTTATTTTTACTCTAAAATTAAGTTTAAATCCTTAAATTTTTTCTATGTTTGTATTATATTCTTTTAAGCTTTAAGTTTAATTTTTTTAATATTTTTGTGTTTAACATGTGATTTTTTTTAATTTTAGAATTAAAAAATAATAAGAAAAATAAGAACCGGGTACTTGAATTTTACGTGTACCCGAATCTCGGGTACCCGGATATAATGGACCGGGACACGGGCCGCTTAATGAGGTACCTGGATGAACCGGGTACCCGGTTTTTCAGGTACCCGACAATGCCCACCCCTAGTTCCATGTGGTTTTGCCCTGATTAATCTGCATCGACCCGTTTCACACACACCTGACTTTAGTAATTGAGTCGTGAGAATTGTTTACATATACAAGGCTTATCAAATTGATTATTACTTGAACTAATCTCATTGATTTCTACTTTAATCTTGTAATATTGAATTTTGTATTTTCTTTCGCTATGAATTGTTAACCTAGAAACTATAAAAAGGGTAAAATAATTTTTTAATAGTCTAAAAGGTAACCATTTTTTTAATCATTTATGTTTATTGTTTTATGTTATTGAAACAATTAACAGTAAAATTGAAAGAAAAAAAAGTTAGGGAGGCCTACAGGGCATAGTAGTCGGTACCAAAAGGTACAATTCCCATTTCGGTCAAAATTTTCTATGTATTTCGACCGTTTTGGTGTGTTTTGACGCATTTCAACCGGTACCAATGTTTATTGGTTTGTAAATTAATTTTATTTTCTTAATATAAGTTATTTTTGTCAAAAGAACTTAATTAATAAATTTAAGATTCATATTCTAATATAAATTTAAGTATATTTACATTATAATATATATATATATTGTGTTTGAAAAATAACGTCTAAAACGTTATATCAAAATACATTATTTACTGTGTTATTAAGAAAATTAAAATTTTTAAATAAAAATAAATTTCAAGAAAGATCACAGTGCATAATTTTTTGGAATAAGAGTGCATATTTTAAGGAAAATATTTTGATACACAAGATTATATAAACTTTAGTTTATACAAGCCCTCTAATTTTATAGTTAGAGTATAGGGTTTTAGGTTAGGATTTAGGAGTTTAGTATGTAGAGTGTAGAATTTGAGGTTTATGATTAGAATTTAAAGTTTAGAGTTTAGGGTTTAATGTTTAAGTTTTAAGGTGCTAGGGTTTGTAATTTAGGTTTTAAATTTTATAGAATCGTTGAATAATTTTTTTATACCGCTTGTGTATCAAAATATAATCTTTGAACCAATTAATAAATGTCGGTTGTTCAAAGTTCAAACATTAAAATATAGTTGTCTATCTCAACTTAAAGCTACCAGTACGGTTAGATGGTGTACTTTATTGCAACAATAAATGAGTTAAAATTTTTGAATTCTGTTGATGAAATGGAAATCCAAACAAGAAGTTGAAAAAAACATTTATAATTTTTGTAATTGAGATGCAAATTATGAAACTTTATAGAGTTTTTTTTTTGCCTCTCTTTCTTGATCTTGAATATTATAATAATTCATCACAGTTTTCCCCAGAAAACTAAATAAACGGTAAACAGAGAAGGAACTCAAACATAGGCAAGTAAAAAACATAAACCAGAAGCCTCTCAAATTCTAGACCTCCTTCACTCCCACAGCAGCAGCAGCAGCAGCGGCGGCGGCGGCGGCGTTAGCTTCTTGTTCCTCCTTGTTTTTCTCCTTAACAGCTTCGCCTTCGATCTCGAAAGCCGACACCGGGAAAGTCCTGTAAAGTCCGGCAGGGGTTTTGAAAGTGATCTTCCCGGTGGGCGGATCGTCGACGGAGATATCACTGAGTGTGATCCACACCAACAGCTCCTTCGTCTTCACCCCGGTCAGCTTCTTGATCTTGTTCTTCTCGACGACGGCCGTGACTTCGGTGGCGTAGCAGACGAGCCTGCCGATCTTGTCGAACTTGTGGGTGATGCTCTTCTTCTGTTTCAGCCACACGAATCCCGTGTCCTTCACGTACCCGCACTCCTCGATGTCTTTCAGCGGCAAAAGACCCCTCGGCATCCCTATTTCCTCCAGCAGAAACTTGGATTTCTCCTGGCACATCTCGTCGCCGTTGTATATTTCCGACGCACTGGCTTTTATCTCTTCCGTCACAAGCGACATATTTAAAACTAGTCGTCGAGTCGAGTCAAGTCGAGAAAGTTGATTTTTGATGACGAGTGTTGTGAGGGGGAGACGAGTTTGGGTCTTCATATAGTTGGCCGCCTATTTTTTCACCCTTGTGGGTACCAAAATATTCCCATATTGCCATCTTGGCAAAGCTAAATAGCCAATATCCCCGTCTAATTCTGGATTAGTCCCTCTACTACGATGAAATTTAAAATCTAATCATTTAATTTGACATAATCTGATTCCTCTATTTTATAATGTTGTAACAAGGTCTAAATTGTCTTTTTTTATTATTCGATCACACAAATAGAGTATGTGAAAGTCCAATCCACTATGTTTGATAAATAATGAATTTATATATGTCAACCGAATATTTAAGTGTAACTTTAAAAAAATTTCATATTATCAAAAAAAAAAACTTTTAACAATCGCAATAGGTTAAATTCAGGGGTTATAGAATTATTTTAGAGTTTAAAATTTTAGACTTTAAGTTTTGGGTTGAAATTTAAGATTTATGATTATAATGTAAAACCCTAACCTCACTACCTTAAATACTAAATTTTAACAATAAACCTTAAATTCTAAATCCCTAAACATACAGTTAAATTTAAACACAAACTTTAAATCTTAAAAAATCTCTAACCCCTAAATTTAATGTCTATAAAAAATCACCACCGGTGTATTAAATGATTTCCCTTAATGGCAATGACAATTCTTGTTCAACTTAAACTTATTAATAACGATATAAAAATAGAGGGATTGAAACAAAAATAGACCATAGTACGTAAACAGCCTAAAATAAGAAAAAAATATTAGATGAGTATGATTCACCACGTCATCTATGATCTCATCCAATAATGTTTTTTCATGTCATTTTTTAAGGTGAATCTTCACCTCTCTCTTACATGTAAAAAAAAGTAGACAATTATTTGGAAGTTAAAATGAAGTGTATGAGCCTTATTGGTTGGATCACAGATGACGCGGTGAGCCGGACCACCTAATAATTTCTCCTAAAATAGGCATGGTTATGAAGGATGTAAATCATTTGCTTCTAATTATGCCTACTTCTATTTCCCAACACTAAAAACTAGGTTTAGAGTTTAGGGTCTAGAGTCTAGGGTTAGGATAAATGGTTAGGGTATAGGAAATTGAGAGTAAGATGTATTTTTTAGAGTGTAGGATTTAAGATTTAGAATTTAAGGTTATGATTCATAATTTAATTTTTTTACTGTTTCTAAGTGTTTGGGCATAAGAAGAAACATAATTAGGGATAGAAGATTTTAGTTCGATTATGAATCGTGTCTGAACACCGGTTTTGATCATTCCACTCAAGGCTGCGTTTGGGGTCAATGGAGTTTTAGGGATCAGTGGACAAACCCATAATGTTTAGGTACTTAGGTGAACAAACAGGTAAGAGCAGAAAATGGGGCTAAGATTCAGCCGAGCTACCCTTTGGATTGTATCACCGATGCAGTTGGGGAAATTTATTGCACAAATTTATTGAGGAGAAAAAGGATGAGCGGTGGTGGGTGTTTGGAAGGGGTTGCCAATGGAAATGTGCCATGTGTTCATGGGTAGTTGGCAGGTTGAGTTTTTTATTTTATTAAATTAGTGTGATTATATGATAGTATTTTATAATATTTTTTAACCCTTTGACAAAACACACACAAGTACACGATCCCAGATTTCTTAAAATAAACATTATACTTTTTTCACTAGAGCTATTCTTTAGGCTTAAGAGAAAGTCGTGTTTTATTTAAATTCGAGTGTATGTATTAAATATAGATATAATGTTATTGTCATACTCGACAGCTAGAAATTGGAGGTCCATTAATGCCTGTGAACAAAACACATGATATTGCTGGAGTTAATCTCAATCATCTATTTCTCTCATCCAACGATCCAAAAAACGTATAAAATTAAAAGAGTTTTACACATGATATTGGAGGTCCATTAATGCCTGTAAATTAAATAAGCTTTTTAGTTTTAGGGGTCAAAGGTTTAGCTTAATGTTTAAATTTTAGGTTTTAAGATTTATAATTTAAATTTTAGTTTTTAAGATTAAGGTTAGGAAATTAGGATTTTGGTTTTATAATATAAATATGCAAGTTTATATAAACTAAATTTTACGCTGTATATGTATCAAAATTTTATCATATATATAAGATATGATTCGATTACACAATATAAAACCTTTTAAATTTTAGATATTTTTTCAATTGTGTATAACTAAAACTAATAAGCTCATGCAAGCTATGTTTCTGCCCTTTATATGCCAACTACTTAACTCATGTATGTATGACGGCTTTTTGAATAATAGGTCAAATCAAACACCAAATAGTCACTCCAAAAATGCACACTCCTCGATCTATTCTCAGCTAAATTGTCCTTATTGATTTTCACTTATTTTTTTAAAAAATGTAAGACATGTGATGTATAATAATTCAAATAATAATTTAGTTCTTAAAAAGTTAATTTTATTTTATTTCCTGAGAAATTAAGAAAAAAAACAAAAAAAAAAACAAAAAGTGTGTTTTAAAAGTTGTTGAATTTCTCAAAACGGAGTAATTTTAAATTCAAAAGAGATAAATTTAATGGGACGGAAGAAATTTATATTTTCCTAAAAGTATCTTGAAATTTATCTGATTGCAATTCAATACTCCATAACAGAAACTTCCATGTAGTATTCATCAGCATAAAAAAAATTATGTTAAAAAGATTAGATTGAATTACTAAATTTAAAGAGGGGCTTAAAACAAAATTTCACCATTTTTTTTCAAGCCCCTCCTTGCATCGCATGGCATAAGTGGATCTCAACATTACCTAAAGCCCATGCAGAAAATAAGCCGAGTGAGGATTGCAAAAGTATGAGAATTTTTTCAGTCTGCAAAGTTTCAGAATGTAGGCCGAGATCGGTTCGGTTCGGTTCAGTCCAATTAGGTGTTTTCAATTTTTTCAGTCTGCAAAGTTGCACTTGGGAGGTCCCTAAATCACACGTGTTAGCCACTAAATGGGAAAATATGACAAAGGACATGCACCTTGCAGATATTGTGATTGAACTTGCTTCCCCTGAAATAAATATCATCCGCTTTTCTACTGGGACACTTGTTGGGTCTATATTTACAGATATTTAATTTGATTTTTTATTGATTCAACTATATTTTGAATATTTTATTTTTTATAAGTAATAGACATCGAGTGATGTGAATATTAGTATTCGAATATTTTTCATTTGGTGAATAAGTTAATTAATTCGAATTCAAATTTATATACTAATACTTGAACTGAATATAATTAATTCAAATTTAATTCTGTATTACTTTTAGAAAAAAATAAATAATTTAAATTTAAAATTTGTATAATTTAAAGTACAAAATTTCCCATTTAAGCTTGTATATATTAAAAGTCAAGATGGCCAATTTTTTTTTCCTGAATAATTTTAAGGTGATTGTAATTTGTAAGGTAATGTGCTCATATTTTTTTAACCCTTTGATGACACATATTTTATAGATAAAAGTGTTTGAACCAGAATTTCTTCAGATGAATATAATTATCCTTTCCACTAAACCACTAGTTGGATTCCAAGTTTCACTTTCTTAAATGCAGAGACGAACGCAAAATTTTATGTTAAGAAGACAAACTTGTAAAATTTTAAAATAACACAAATAAATTTTTAATAAAAGATACATAAATTTTTTTAAATCATATATAAATATAAATCTTCGAGGGGACGACAGTTTCCTTCAACCTCTCGATCCATCCTGCTTAGATGGGCATTTAGTCTAATATTTTGGGTAATGCACTTGAAAATGTAGGGCCATGGAGTCACATGGTGGTGCTAAGGGCTGGCTTCTTAGTTCTTACAAGGTTCAAGGCCACATGCTGCAAGGCTGTTTCTGCTCATAAAAATCACCACCCAGTAGCCCTATGCTCCTCCCTCCTTCACTTTATGCACCATTTGCACATACAACACGTGTCTTTATTTCTTACAAATATCCCAGACATGTCTCAGATTTAAATCTCTGTCGGAAACCCAAAACCTACATCCCCGCACTTTGCCGACACAAACTTGTAATAAAATCTAAATAAATAGTCTGTTTTATTATTTTCATAATTATTTAAACTCGATGTATTTGTGTTTTGTTTACGTGGCCTAGTAAATATGGGCGGAGCCAGGGGCGGAACTAGAAATTTATAAAGGAGGAGACCAATATGAGATTAAAAGTTTTGAATGGGCTAAAATAAAATTTTATAAAAATTAAAGGATTACAATACTAATTTTACCTTTTTTCCCTAAAGAAATTAAAATGTTGGCGGGGGCCACATCCTTGTGGACCCCCGTGATGTTCCGCCCCTGGCCGGAGCCACCTTTGGATTGGGGTGTCTCATGACATCTCAAATTTTTTTAGAAATTTATTCTTTTTATATAATTTGTTTATAAAAAATTAAAAATATAGATAAATGACACCCTTTTATGAATAAAATGACATCCATTTATAAATAAAACGACACTCATTTATAAATAATTAATTCTCTTTAAATATCGTTAAAAAAATAATACCCTTTAAATAAATTTCTAGCTCTACAACTGCTAGTAAACATATTTACTAGACATAAATGGGATGGCAAATAAAAATAAACATACGGAAAGTGCAAATGGCAAATAAAAAAAAAACATACGGAAAGTGCAAATGGAGCTTAAAAAGAAGACAGTAACGATAAAATACATGAATTTAATAAACGTCGCTAACAAAGAAAGTTTCCAAAACAGAAATAATATAATGATAAATAGAATAACAACTTTTTGGCGATTTTCAAAAGTTGACATTAGAGCAAAGCCGATCAGCCGGCGGCTGTGCTCCACCGCCATTGCCGAGGGCGAGAAACTCGGTAATTGCTGTCATGGCTCGAACTTGCATCTCTAAAGCCGCTATGTAATCGCTAGCCTCTTCTAGAAGGTTCCAGAAAGATAGTTTCCGGCAACCGGGGACAAGACGTCCCAAAGCCATCAACTTCCTCTCAACGACCGGCAATTTTCTCTTCTCCCTGTTGCTCGCCGGCTTCCTCAACTTCCTATTGCCTTTCTTATGTTTCCTCATCTTGGCACTGAGTCTACTGATGAGAATCGCTCTGCTCCAACGCGTCGTTCCCTTGGCCGAGACGGCGAGGACTCTATACGCTGTGTCACGAACATCTTTGCCGGTAGCGGAAGAGGAGGTCCGATGAGAACGAAGACGGAGAGCTTTTATGAGCTTGGAGGAGTAGATCTGTTGCTCTCGTCCGGTTCGCCATCGGTTCATTCTTTGGTTGCCTTGCACACGATGATAAGAAACCGATTTTTCTTCGGTTTTCCTCCGTTTCTTCCGTTGAATCTCCGGTGATATGTCAGCGCTTGGTTCGAGCTCTGGTAGTGGTAAGAGATAAGCCATTGATGAGTAGTAAAACTGCAGAAAAAGGGGCGGGAGGAAAGAGACGAAGACGGCAAAAAAGGAGTTTTTTTTATTTATTGTTTGGTTTTGGGAGGACGGAGGGAGGAGATTCAATTTATTTCAATTTTTTATATAAATAAGGTTTAATATCAAAATAAGGGTTCAAATTATCTTATTTTTTTTAGGTGTTTAAATTATTATTTGTTCTTTTTAGGTGTCTAAACTATCTCGTTTTGCCTTTTTAGGTGCCTAATTTTTTTTCTGCCCCTTTAAGTGTCAAAATTATTATTTTTTGGTCAAAATAGGTGCTCAAACTATCAATTTTTTTATAATATAAATGTCTTGATTTGACTTTCAAATGGGTAAAAAAATGGGTAAAAAAATGATAATTTAGGCACCTAAAAGAGGAAAACGGGATAGTTTGGGCACCTAAAAAAATTAAAAAATAATTTAGGCATTAAAAAAGGAAAAACATTATAATTTGGACACTTATTTTGACGTTAAGCCTATAAAAATTATTGATTTTGACGATCTAAAATTCTATACCGAGCTAGTAAAGTAAACATTTTTATTAAATATTTATATAATATTTTGATACCATAATTCAAAACTCATACATAATGAAAATATAAAATAATATGAACATTCTTAGTCACTAGATTCATTTACCGATCTAATCATGTACACATTTTCATATAACATATTGAACACTATACTATTTAATGTTATCAATTAACAGTAGTATTTTGCTATTTATCTTGTTTATATATAATGCTATAATTTTAAAATAAATAAACTTGTTTTAAAAATTTATGTCAAAATAACGCAATAAAGGATTACAATGAAAAAGAGAATAATAAACATTCTAAAAAATTTAACTCTAAATTATTTTGTATGTAAAGTGCGTGTGTACCTTGTAATAACATTAAGATTATTAAAAAAACTATGTTAAAATTGTTGACCGACGAGAAAAACTACTATAAAACTAAAAATTTCTTAAAGATAACCATAATATTTTTTCAACATATTATTTGTTTCATTAAAAATTTAAAATAACTATGAATTGTTCATCCCCTTTGTCCTAGTGGCAAAGGTAGATGTTCATTATCCCTTAGGACTCGGTTCGAGCACCAGTAATGCATGTTGTGTGTGTCGTCTTTAAAAAGACTAAGAAAGTTGAACAGATGATATCCTTGCATCGTACCAGCATATTAAAAAAATAATAATAAAATAACTATGAATTACTTATTTAATTCTAATTCACATTAATGTTTAGTTTAGTTTTTCTCTTCTCTCTAAATTAATCATCGACAAGCAATTATCACTCATATTTGTTATAAATTTTATTGTGTTTTTCTCCCCGTACTTTTCTCTTTTCTCGATTTTTTATCTCTTTTAATTTTTATATATTATTTAAGTTTTTGTATTATTTTATTTAATAAATATTCTTTTTTAAATGAAAATTACGAAAGTTTATTTATATTTTTGTAGCATATTTTTCTTTTTTTAATATTAAATTTAACATTGTTTCTACGATTTACATTTATTTAGTCAACATATTGATCTTGTAGCAAATTTCGATAGCAGTTAGATCAATAAAAATACTTTAAAACTTTGTTATGCTTGCAAGCTAACAAACTATTGATGATTTAACCCTATTATTTTAATTTAGCAATGTATATTTTATGGATTAATATTCTATACACTGGCGGTAGAAAATAAAGTTTTCACAAGCGGGTTTATTTAGGGGTTTAGTTTAGGGTTTAGAGGTTAGGGATTTAGGTTGTATGATTTAGAATTTTAAGATTTTAAGGTTAAAATTTTAAGTTTTAAATTTAGGCTTGAAAATAGGCATGCTTGAGTAAACTTTTTTTACACTGATAGTGTATCAAATATTAATCCATATTTTATTTGCTAGGAAAAGAATGAAATGGAATATTATGCATGTTTATGTTACATTGTTATAATGTTTTTTTTTTCAAGAGATGTGTTTATGATTAAATGATATTATAATTTTTTAAAATTTTAAACCAAAGTTCAATGAGTAAAAATGTTTTGCCTTCTTTGTGCCTCTATTTATGTTCTAACTCTAAAAAAGTTAAGTTTCGGATTAAAATTTAAAATATTTTTAAGGTTTAAAGTTTAAAATTTAAGGTTTAGGATTTGATTTTTCAGTAAATGAACAATTATGCATTGGTTGGGGATCCTATAATGTATAGATGATAGAGTTGATCCTTGTTATAGGTGACTGTTATTTGTAGTAGCTTTTGCTACTTCTTGAATAATAATACTTCACATTTTATCTATAAAGATTTTTTGTTAATTGAATTTAAACCTATAATTTTTAAAATGTTATAAAAACAATAATATTATTGGAACTAAATTTCAATTAAGAGAGGTTATAATTTAAAATAGGAAAATAAATTGTGAATTTATAAGAATTTCAAACCCTATTAAATAGTGTCTTTAAAAAGGGATCATGTGGTTGCATTGATGATGGCTTCCTCTTTAATATCTATTTATTTTTGTAGTGTATTGCTCACCTTCTCTCGTGAGTTGTGGACAGGGTTCATTCACACTTCTTTCTTAACATCTCTTTTTGTATTTTTTTTATGCTTTCGGTTTTTAGGTTTTATTTTGATTAATTTAGATTAATCCGTGTCGCACTTTTAAATGTGATGGTTGAGTCTCTCAGTGAGAATTTTCTGCATATACAAAACCTCAAATTCAAGATATGCTTGAGTGGTATCAAGTTGCTTAGAGAACAAACTATGATTTGTATCAATTATAATTTAATTATTAGATTTATTTCATTGGATTAGATGTTTTTTATGCATTATAAACGTGTCATGTTCGAATCTCGTTAATTTACATTTATTAACTTTTCCTTGGCATAAAGAACCAACTATAACTTATATTAATTATTTGCATTTTGTATCACAAAAATGGCTTTGGCTTAGTGGCTTTGCCATGTGTTTTCTTTCCCTAGTTACCCAGGTTTGATTCACGCTAGGAGCATATACCCAGTTTTGTTCCATTTATTTTCATCCTTCAATCAGGTGACACATGTCACTACCTAATTAAATAATTAATTTATTTTATTAAATTAAAATTATGACTAAATTGATAGAATGCATAAGTAACGAAGACCAAATGTGTAATTATACGAATTTTTGCTATCTGCCATGTCACTCCTTCCGTTAAGTTTTAACGGCTGGTGGTCACATTGTATCCAATTAAATAGTTTGGTGGTTTAATTACTTCGAAAAAAATATTGTGGTTAAATCGCAACTTTATCAAAAATATGGTGGTCAATGAAGTAGTTTACCCATTTATTTTTATAGTGTATTGCTCACCTTCTCTCGTGAGTTGTGGACATGGTTCATTTACACTGCATTCTTAACATTTCATTTTGTATTTTTTATGCTTTTGCTTTCTAGAATTTAACTTGATTAATTTAGATTGATTTGTGTCGCACATCTAAATATGATGGTTGAGTCTTTCAGTGAATTTTTTTTACATATATAAGACATCAAATTTAAGATATATTTAAGTGGTATCAAGTAATTTACTATTTAGACCAAGCTAAGCCAATCCTAAACTAAATTTCAATAGCAACAAAGAAGAAACTCAATCCTAAACTAAATTTTTAGATCCCACATTGAGCCTGTTTATGAAAAATAAGATTTTTATTGTCAGTGTATTAAATATTTTTTATGAATTTTTTGATCTGGTATCCATCATCCATAGTTACCCAATGATCGTCAATAGTATTTTTTTATTTTTATTTAATTAGACTCTTTAGAAATAATGGAGTGACAGGCGAACCGAAATAAACTTACATGTTGTTACACAAAACAAATCTGAATACATCGGCAAACAACTACAAAAGAGACTCTAACCACTGAAAGATCACCGATAATCGTAAATAAAATATGAGCGATGTGAGAATCTTTACACAATCGCAGAGGTAGGCAAACAACGTGCAATAAGGCAGAAAAATGTGTCACATGAGCAGAGTAAAGGGTGTCACAAAAGTAAAGTTAAAACGTGACAACAAAACATGCGAACATGCGTAAAATATGTGAAAAGAAAGAAGTCAATCAAATTTTTTTTTATCAGAAATAAGAATAAAAACTGAAAAAATAACAAATTAATGCAAAATATAAAAAATAATGATAAAACTAATACGGGACAGTTGACAACCAATATCAAATTACTGTTTCTCCGACAAAATCAAAAGAGAAAAATTAATACTTGCGGCTGCCCCACCCCAAATATTAAACAAACCATGTATGGAAAACACAGTTAAAATCGGTTAAAATTTGTCAGCCTCTTTTTGGTGCCCCTACATATGCCACAACCCTTAAAAAATACTACAAAATTAAATTTTAAGCCCTAACCTTAAATTTTAAATTCTACGCCCTATACCTTAAAAAATACACCATGCCCTAAATTCTCTCAACCCTAACCACAACCTCTAACCTAAAACCTTAAATCCTAAAATTAATTTTGAGCGTGAAGGCATATGTAGGGGCACCGAAAAGGGGTAGAGTATTTTTATCCGTTAAAACCTGGCAAAGCTGCTGTAATACCTGCAGGTTTTGTGTCTTAATACGTTTTTATGATCATCACAGCGTTAGCTCCTTGTCCATTTTCATAATAATCCATCACAAAATGGTACATTTCCTAATTTGTGCCACACAAATTTCCCAAAAGGTAAATAAAAAAATAATTATAAATTTCCAATTCAGCCATAATATTAAAATGGTATGTTTTCTTTGTAACTTAAGATTGATCTGAATCTATTCTTGGGGATAATTCAAAATGCAGCCTTTTAGTTTCTTCCTCCACAGTTCATTGCTGGTTTTAGTCCTTTTCTTGTCAACCAAGGCAGATGATCAAGTTAGACCAATCGAATCTGCAATTAGCAAGACTATCATAGTTGATCAATCTGGCCACGGCAGCTTCACCAATATTGTTATGTGCATGTTTATATATAGCTCTAATATTGTTATGTCTCAATCTGTTTAGTGAAAAGGTGAATATCCCCAGAGTTAAACCAAAAATTCTTCTTCAAGGAGAGTCGAGACAATCGACTATTATCCAGTTCGGAGATGGGGGTGATTCCATTACAAGTTCTACTTTTTCTTAGAATGCAGATGATTTTGTTGCCATGGATATACAATTCAAGTTTCAATAGCTTCATCTTTTTTGCATGTTGTAACTTGTAATTCAAGCTACTGATATTGAAACTAATGACCCTTATTTTTGACAGAATACTCACAATCTTGAACCTGGAAAGCCACTTACATGGGCACCGGCAGCTCTGATCAATGCCGACAAGGCATCGTTTTATCGATGCGGGTTTGTAGGTGTGCAGGATACGTTGACAGATTCCGAAGGCCGTCACTACTTCAAAGATTGCTATATACAAGGTGCTGTGGATTTCATATGGGGCAATGGCAGATCAATTTACCAAGTAGGCGTTTACCCTTTGAATCTCTCTTATGTTAATTTCTAATTCATTTATATTTACACACGAGTTTTGTGTAGCAATGCATGATAAATGTAACAGCATCATCTGGACGCCTGGCTGGTTATATGATATCACCGCTCAAGCTCGAGATAGCGTGGCCGATAACAGCGGTTTCGTGTTCAAAGACGGTTTCATCGTCGGAACCGGTTCTGCTTATCTAGGAAGAGCATATAGGCCTTATGCCAGGGTATTATTTCGCCGCATGAAGATGGCTAATGTAATTGTTCCACAGGGTTGGTCGGCATGGGAATATGTTGGCAAAGAGTAAGATTTCTGTCATTGGAACATTTTCTTTTTCATCTTTATTACAATCAGTGAACCAAGATGAATGGATCCAAAGACAACCTAAGCCTAACATGGTCCCTTGAAACATGTTTTTTTTTTTTAATTTCTTCCCTTGTAATTTCTAAAAGCATGTTTTTTAGACACCATTGTAAAATGTTTGGTGTAATTTTCCATTTTAAATATCAAATCAATTTGTCACAGAATTTTTATTCCTTCCTGCAACCAACAAGGATATGATAGCTGCAAATTGCAATGACTGCAGAATCCAACAAAAACAGTGTCTTCTCAAACTGCACTATTAAGTAGATAAATTACAAAAATCCAAAAACTGTAAGCAGAAGAACAAGATATAGGATCCAGTTACACATAATGTAACTCATAATTTTACACGTTTTTTTGAATTGTCGGATGAGTGAAATAGATGGCTGAGATTATCTCTTTACTTTTTTTTCTTCCAAAGTGATTATCTTCGCATAACCCATTGTTAATCTCAGCAAAATAGATCATGTAACATTATTTTCAACCACAATATTGTAAACCCTTTCAGCTGAAGAAATCAATGATAAAGTAAGATCACCATGCTTATATATATCAATCAAGGTAAGCAAAGCATTAAAAGATCATGCTGAACTGAAAACTCTAATTTATTAGTAGAATTTAATATTAAAAGACAGAAGATCCATGGCAGATAACTTGTAGACAAGCGAAAACATAGCGAAATCGAATGAAAATGAAGGATATTGAGGATCAACTAATCAAGAGAGTTGCTCCTCAATATCGATTCCCTCCATCAGGTTCACATGGTTGAGTAAGGGATCGAACATTTCAATGTCCAAAAACTTGTTGGGAACTTTTGTCGGCACAAGAGGGTTGTCGCCGGTGTGTTTTGTCGTTGGAAGTTTACGGGCAATGACCACGGAATTGATAACTTCATCAGTAGGATGGAATATGGAGAGGACTTCATATCCTCTTAGATCACAAGGATCGACAACCGGATATAGGAAAGCCCTAGCACCGTGCGCACTCCTCAGCATCAAAAGAGCCCCAGGGGCCATGTACTTAGCCAAATGATCAACGACTCGAACTTTTTCATCCTTATTCATCCCGACAAGAGCCGCCAAGAAAACGACATCATAGTCTCTCAAAGCATCCGTGACATCCATTATGTCCGTGGTGTGGAAAAACATCCGTCGAGACAAATCGGGGTCAGACGAAACCAACCGAACAGCCTTGGCATTGGCCGAAGGGTCGATATCGTAGTTATGGAAACGAGTGGTGGTTAGATGGGAAGAAGCCAACACAATCGAAGTGAGGGGAAGGGGACCAGAACCCACAAAGGCAACGTTGCTAGGGACATGCCCCGAGCAATGTTCGGTAAGAATGTCGAATTCGAGTCGGCTGAGCTTGAGGTAGTTGGAATAGTAAGGGAAAACGTTGAGATGGAGAAGAGGGTTTTCGTAGGATGCTAAGATGGTTGAGAAATGGCTCTCCAAATGTCCCTCGGCTTCTCCACATAGGCGGATCAAGTTGGACCTGGTTTCTTGAATTTTGTTGCAGAGCTTGGTGACATCAATAGGGCTGGGTGGCATGCATGTGAGGACAAGCTGTGTGAAGAGCATGTTGACATCTTTGGATGGTTTGAGACTGTCGAGGCTTGAAATTTGGTCATACAACTCGCAGACTTTTTGCACCACTTCATCCTTCTCGCAAACCATGTCGACACTATGAGGTTATGGAGAACAGTCTTTCGAGAGCTGGGTATCAGTACCTCCATTGGAGTCCTTATTTATGGGCAACTGCGGGGACCCAGAAGGCGAATAGAAATCTACTGCTCTTTTTCGGTGCTCATATTTATGCTCTCATACTAAAAATTAAGTTTAGGGTTTGTGGTTAGGGTTTAGAAAATTTAGGGTATGGTATATTTGTTATGTATAGTGTGTAGGGTTTGAAATTTAGTATTTAGAGTTAGGGTTTAAAATTTAATTTTTTTAGTATTTTTTAGTGTTGGGGCCAAGAAATAGACATCGAAAAGGGGCAGAGAATTTTTATCCCTCACAAGTCTGAGGGTTAAGGGAGTAATTGCAAGATAGAAATCATCTGCCCCTTATTATGCCACTTTAAAAGGGGCAGAGAATTTTTATCCCTCACAAGGTTGTGGTTAGGGTTTAGGAAATTAAGAGTATGATATATTTTCTAAGGTTTAAAGTTTAAGGTATGTAAATTAAGGTTAGGGTTTAGAAAAGAAAGACGTTTTTCTCCTACAATTACTGTTAAATTTTTTTTTGACATGAACTTATCATGAAATACTGGCAATTTTTAAAATTCGTCGAAAATTTTTGACGACTTCTAGAAAAAATATATACTTTAGAAAATAATTTTAATACCACCTCCAATGACAAAACAAAAATATACAATCCTATCTATAGAAAAACTCGATATTATGCATTCAAATTTTTAATCTTTTAAAAACATGATATTAGAATTCTAATTACCTAAATGTAACACACCGTCTTTAAACAAGAAAAGAGTGTGGTTTCTAGTTGCATGCCAAAATTGGATGAGATTTTGACCAAAGGAGTCGTGGGGGACACGCCCTCAAGTGTCCTGGTTTAGCTTTTCTAAAGTGAATGCGGGGGCCTGCCTAGCAAATAGCAATAGCAATAGCCTGATTGGGTTGCCCCTACTAAGGCTTGGTTCTCCATTGATGTCAAAACGGCTGTTTCGCATGCAAACGGAGAAGTATTGCTGAACGGTCCGATAAAATCGCGTTGCTGTCGTTTTTTGTTAGAATTTATGCCGCAAACGCTAGATTTTTCACCGCTAATTTTTCCAGCTTTTTTGACACTGCAACTTTTCACCGCAAATTGAGTCTAGCAGCAATGGAGAACGAAGCCTTAAAGGCATCCGTGTTTTAGTTTTGAACAGTACAGGCATAAACTGGTCACAGGTGTGCTATTCTTCCTTCATTCGTAGAAGCTTTTGCAAGTTATGTGATGAGGTGTGCTTCATAAAAGTAATGAGTGGTAGTGGAACTGTTTGGAAATGGTATCATGTCCGATTAAGATTTACATGGTTTAAGGTTTAAGGTATGAAAATTAAGGTTAGGGTTTAAAATTTAATTTTTACCCATAATTGCAGTAATATTTCTGTTGTGTTTTGTATTTCATGATCTCGAGTGATTTTTATCAAATAAATGGAGTAACTAATATGATTTACGACCTACATTGCCTGAAGTCAACTTAACTACAACCCTACTTCACTTTTATTTTGCCGTCTACATGACTGCAACGTGACTTTAACAAGGATAAAATTGTCTGACCTTTTTTGGTGCTCCTACATATGCTTCAACACTAAAAAACTAAATTTTAAGCCTTAATTTTAAATTCTAAATCCTAAATCCTATACCCTAAAAAATATACCCTACCCTAAATTCCTTAAACCTTAACTACAACCCCTGACCTAAAACCCTAAACCCTAAAGTTAATTTTGAGCGTGGAGGCATATGTAGTGGCACCGAAAAGGGTAGAAGATTTCCATCCCTTCAACAACAAAATTTAAAAAATTTAGCCAAGGGCATGAGTTATATTGTTGTTGTTAATTGTTGTAGTTTTTGTAAGGCAAAATGTCAAAAATAGCACCTAATTTTTTTATATTTTGGTCATTTTAATTTTATTCTTTTTTTGTGCAAACAATCACTTAACGTTTCATTTTTCGTTCAAATTTTACTTTTGTTGGATGAAAATTGTTAGTCAAATAACGGTCAATGTCGGAGGCTGACGTGGCATGTCTGCAGGGCAAGGGGAGATGATATGACACTGTCACGTGGCATTTTTGCTAAAGTGGCCTTTTAAAAAAATAAAAATAAAACTAATTTAAAAATATTTTTTAAAATATTTTTATCCAATCGCCACATCAGCAAAGTGTCATGTGGCAGTTCTAGGTCATTTCTCCATGCCCTGCAGACATGTCATGTCAACCTCAGGCGTTGACTAACAGTTTTCATCCAAAAAAGGTAAAATTTGAACGAAAAATAAAACGTCAGGTGGTTGTTTGTACCAAAAAAAGAATAAGATTAAAATGACTAAAAGATAAAATGTTGGGGGCTATTTTTGACCTTCTTCCATTTTGTAACTTGAAACTTTAAGTCAACTTCTTCGTGCATGGAGCATTACCAGGTTTTGTTGGCCGATTTATAAACTATGAACATTCTATCTCAAGTTGCCTTCCCATGAAATATTGCTTCATATTCAGAGAGAGAGAGAGAGAGAGAGTTTCCTTTGCGGATCATTTTGATGGATCCATTAATGGATAGTTGTTCAATTTACATGAAAATAACTGGGTAAAAATTTCCTGCCTCCTAATCATGCCCACTTCTATGCCTCATGCCTAAAAATACTTAAAAATTAAATCTTGTCCCATAACCCTAATTTTCATATCCTAAACCCCAAACCCTAAACCCTAAAAATACACCCTACCCCTAATTCCCTACACCCTAACCCAAGCCCCAACCTTAAACCCCAAACTCTAAACCCTAAACCCACTATTTTAAAGTGGGGCACAAATGGGGGCATACTTTGGGGCAGATGATTTTCATCCAAAATAACTAGGTCTAGATGGTTAATTTTTTGGTGGGAAATATCAAAATTATATATGAGAAGTTGTTAAATATGTAATGTGATATATAAACTTTAATTTTTTATTATATAATTATATACATGAAACTTTGAATTTAGTTTAGTTGTGTACATAAAACATTGATTTTAAGATGTTACAACAATAATAGCATATGTTTTTTATGTTTATATTTTAATTCGATTTGATTTTGAGTATAAAAAATATTAATAATTTGTAAAAATTAAATTAAACTGAATTTGATGTATACATTTGCACAAAATTAAAATTTATGTTTAATATTGAACATTTAATAAAAGTTCATGTATAGTTATGATATTTATCCCTAATTTCTTTGCTATTGTTTTATTTTAATTTATAGGCACCGATATATGTGTATGTGCAGGAGCGGAGCTAAAAATCTTGTCTGACATAAAAAGTACAACTTTTTTAACATAAGAGACAATTTATAATTATCTCATAAAATTTTCAAATTTATTATTATACAATTTAAATGTAAATAATTTTTTTTGGGGGGGGCACAACCCCTACTGTGTACATGTAGCTTTGTCTGTGCGACAAATTAATTTTTTGGCACCTTAAATTTACTAGTTTGGACATTTAACCCCTGAATTTTTACTGTATTTTTTTACACTCAAACTTTTATTTTTTTGTTAAATTGACCCAAACATAATAGAACGATAACATTATTTTGTTCTTATTGGCATATTAAAGTAACTGTTTTAAAAAAAAAATAAATTTTTGATAAAATGACAAAAAAAGAGATAGAATAATTGATATTAAAGTGTTAAAATGACTAACTAAAATAATTGGAGCCAAAAGATCATTCTACGCATAAATTTCATTTCACCACTCATTTAGCAGTATCGTCAACATGTAGAAAGTAGCATGAAAACACTATATATATTATATACGAAAAATACTTTGATAGGCAAGCTTGTGTAAATTTTTAATTTTAAGGTTTAAGAATTTATGTTAGAATTTAGGGTTTAAAAGTTTAGTGTGTAGGGTGTAGAATTTAAGGTTTATGTTTAGAGTTTAGGGTTTTAGGTTTAGGTTTTAGGTTGCAATGATTAAGGATTTATGTTTTAAATTTTATAACTTAAATATGAAAGGTTGTATCAATTATTTTTTATATGGTTAGAATTTAGAGTTTAAAAATTAGGGTTTAAGGTTTAGGTTGCAAGGATTAAGGATTTATGTTTTAAATTTTATAACTTAAATATAAAAGATTGTATCAATTGTTTTTATATAACTTGTGTATCAAAATTCAACACGTATTATATACTCATTTAACATTTTATAAGAGAGAGAGAGAGAGAGAGAGAGAGAGAGCTGCAAATTGCCAAATTGTAGTGAATGCAATGAATTTCAATTTGGATTTTGACAGAAATAAAATGTATCTCACTATGAACTGAGCATGCCTAACACTGTTAGCATTATTTCAAATTACCATAATGAAAAAAAATACTTGGTTTTATTATCATTATTTTTTAGTAAAGTACATATCTATTTAATAGTTTATGTTCGAAATTCGTTGTTTTCTCTCTTAACAATGTCGTCTCTAAAATTAAAAGTCTAATTTTCTCCTTAAAAGAATAATGTATTTGTCATTACACTTAACCCTTATTAGTGATTTTATGACCATTATATTCGAATCCGGGTAATATATAATATTAAAAAATTGGATGGCCAGTTGGAGAAGGTGAATCGGTATGTTGACATTGTAACGCCATTACATGAAAGCTACATAATCATCCTTCCAATTTAAAAAACGCAACCCTAGCTTTTTGTATAGTACAATGTAGTGGTTCCTTTTGTTTCAATTATATATTGAGGTAATGCTCTTTTATTGAATGGTGAATATTTAGAGAGAATGGTTTTGTCTTAAAAGTGAGTGCATATGCACTGCTCCTCCTCCTTTCGGCCTTGGGAATTTTCTCATCTCTTGAAGGTGCCCCTCACACGTTAAGCTTTCCATCCATGGCCATGGCTGTTTCAACTTTGTAGCCATCAGATCAGGGGCGGAGCCAGAAATTTTTATAAAATGTGTCATTTTGAGAAATAATTTTTTATTAAAATTCGTCACGCATGCATGACGAGTTCACTGTAAGAGTGTTATTTCGAGAAATATAAAATTTCGGGTGTTATTTTGAGGAATATAGGATAAAATGGTGCTATTTTAGAGATTGAACATTTCATTTATGTTTGATAAATAAGCAATGATTGCACTCTCCATTTTCATTTTTAAAACCATTTTAATTCATTATTATTAGAATCTATTTGCTTTTATTTATCATAATTCGTGTGATATAGGTTTTAATGATATAAAAAGTCATGACGTTGATTGCAAAACCGACAGAACTTGTTGCAAACCTATCAGTGGATTTTATTCATCTTTTTTAATCCCTAAATAATGAAGAACGAGAGTCTGTTTCGATGAAGATGAAAATCTTGTTCGTGGTGATGTTTTTGTTTGATTTTCCCCCGGGATTTTACTAAAATCTAGTAAATGAAGAGTGCAGAAGTAATCAATGTTTAGTTATGATTAAATAAATTTAAATATTTATTTATAAACCCTTCAGGCTTTTATTTTAGGATTAATATCCTATACACTAGTTTTAGGGTATAGGAAGTTAGTTTAGGGTATAGGATTTAAGGGTTTAGAATTTAGGGATAGTTGTTTCAATTTAAGGTTTAGGGTTATAATTTAGGGTTTATATGTTAGGGTTTACTTTTAGGGTAATATGGTGAGGATTTAAGTTTTAACCTATAAACCCTAAATTATAACCATAAACCTTAAATTGAAATAACTATCCCTAAGTTTTAACCCTCTGCACCTAAACCCCTAAACCCTAAACCCTAAATTAACTCTCTATACCCTAAAACTAAGGCAATTGTGAAAATTTTCAGTTTCCACCGCCTGTATATAGAATATTTATCCTTTATTTTATCCATTAATGAAATGACGAATTGTAGTTTATTGACAATGGATCCAATATAATATACAACAAAGTATTTTAATGGAAACCATAATATACTTCCATCTCAAACTCATTGCCATTTTTTATTAAGGGTAAACTACAATAAAGGTCACTCAATTATGGGTATGATTATATTTGGGTCGCTCAATTATGGGTATGATTATATTTGTGTCACTCAATTATTAAAAGTTACGTTTGAGTCATTTAATTATGGGTAAGGTTACATTTGGATCACCCAAACCCAAATGTAATTTTTAATAATTAAGTAGACCAAATGTAACCTTACCCATAATTGAGTGACCTCCGTTGTAGTTTACCTTTTTATTAAATAATGATGTATTATATTCTCATGTCGAAATTCGAACACATACAAGATAAACAAGATGAGTACTAATAGCCACTAAACTAATTAGTATATCTGTACTCATTGTCAAATTTAACCAATGAGATCGGGTTTAAAAGGAAATGTGGCAACCGGAAAGAGTTTTCATAACAAAGTTCTGAAAAGAGCACTAAGGAAATCTTCACGCACTTAACAGTTAAGTGTGTCGACATTCACAGCACTATATATATAAAGGTTGCTTTTTTATAAAGAAGGATGGGTGTGATGATTGTTCCAACAGTAGGGCTAGCAAGCAACCGCGACTACTCGACGTCGAAATTGCGGTGGATACTGTTCTCATGGGGGCGACCTAGCTTTTCAACTGCCTTTAGGGTTGGTTCTAGAAACAAACTATTCAACTTGTTCATTTTATGGATTTTTCTACGGTGCGGCAGCCTAATATGCGGCTAATATACGGCGTTACCGAAAACATCATTAAGAAATACCGGAAACATGGATTGATATACCGGAAACATGGATTTCGAAAGTATCGATACTTTTGGATATGTTGATTTCGAAAGTATCCATACTTTCGAAAGTATCCATACTTTTGAATATGTTGATTTCGAAAGTATCCATACTTTTGAAATCCATATTTCCGGTATATCTTATCATGTTTCCGGTATATCAATCCATGTTTCCGGTATTTCTTAATGATGTTTTCGGTAACGCCGTATATTAGCCGCATATTAGGCTGCCGCACCGCAGAACTACCCTCATTTTATTGAAATCTCATGTCACTATCTCTTTTGTAAAAAATGCCCTGGAGGAACCTATTTCAGGGTAAGTAAGTATCCGTCTTGAAATCTGAATTTTATTTTAATTATTTATTTTATTGAATGTGTCTACCTTGAGATTTTATTTGTGTCCAACCGCACACAAATTATAATCAAAGGCTCAATAAAAATGTCTGTCAAAAATATTTCTGAATCCGCCGTCACTGTACATGTATGGATCCCAGCTATGTCAATGGATGATCTCTTGTTGATATAAATGTTGGATGCCATCTATTGGATATTTCTCATGAAATTTGCCATTCCATCAAATATGACATTTAGTAGGGACGAACGCAGGACTTTAGATTAGGGGCCGAACATATAAAAATTTAGAAAGGTGAAAATAAATTTTCAATAGAAAATAAATAGAAAAATTCTAAAAAATTTCAAAGTCGTAGAGGAATTTCAAATTTTTAAAGGGGCGACCAGCACCGCCAGCCCCCACGGTCCATCCTGGCTTTTAGTGAGCACATACACAAATAAATGATGATAAACAAATTTACTAAAGATTGTACTGAGCTTTTAGCCCATATAATTCAGAGAACTGTAAAGATCTTCACCTACTCTGATATGATACTGAAATTTACTCTATGGTACAATATACAGTGATCCAAATAGAACCGAAACAATTCGAAATGACTTGACTTTTTAACTAATTTGATCCAAAGTGGTTACCTCTGAGTTCTAAATTTCAAGGTTGATGCTGTTGTTGTTGACTTGGGCTCCTTATGCATCTAAGGTATCTATTGAACACTGCAGAATGAATCTCTAGCAACAAATTTCTTCAATTTCTTGGGGCCACAAGGGGATCAAACAACCATCAATCCAACACTGAGAGATAAAAAAGAACAGGATGTCAAATGATTCGAGTATCTATACGTTGGAATTCGGCAACTAAATTTCAGTTCCTTTTGAACCTATACATGTTCATCTGAACTAAAAAAGTAACAACTTGACCTGAACTTACAATTTGTTCACCAGAAACTAGAACTTCCTTCCGATTCAGAGCTCTCATCCGTTGGGGTTTCGTATTCACCCGAATTATCTTTAACATAGGAATCCTCTGAAACTTCCGGTTTTTCATAAACAGAAGCCTCAAGATTTTCACTTTCTTGTGATTGGGAGCTCTCATCAGGCGGAGATTCGTATGCATCAGAAGTTCCAAAAACATAGGAATCCTCTGAAGCTTCTGATTTTTCATAAATCGGAGCCTCATGATTTTCACTTTCTTCGCTTTGAACAAATTGAAGCATGTAGTGCACTCCGTTGACCACGTCATAAACCATCAGTCCAATCCTACCACCAAACCAACCCCCCAAATGACTTCCCACAAGATAACCAACCCTCCCGAGCCTTTGCTCACCAAGAAAACCACCACCATAGGCACCGAATAATGTGCCTGTACCCCTTAGAAACCCTTCAGCAATAGTACCGCCATAGTATAGAGCTTCGAAAAAGTCCCAACCAGAGGCAATAATAGGACCTATAATGCGCTTAGCTTGGCGTGTTGCCAACTTTGCCGCCTTTTTCCCTTCTGTTTGTGCTAGTTTCGCTGCTTCTTTAGCAGCAATGCCCTGCGACACTGCATCTTCTAACGCCTTCTCGATCGCGACATTCCTTGCTCTCTCGACATGAGCAGATCTAATGTTATAGAAATATAGCTTCACGCCCTCCTTTACCAAACAAGCTACAGAACCAGATCCCATATCGAAGCAATTCAACAAAGTAAATTGCCCACTTCGGGACGATGCCTGCTCTCCAACCAGCTCCCTACATTTTTCGGCTACAAGAATAAAGAAAATTAAATTAATGTAAAAAAACACAAACAGCAAACTAAGGCAAAAAAATGCATTTAAGAGCATGGATATGCAGATAATGCATAATCTCGGTATAAACCCTAAAATAACACATAAAATCCCAAGAGGAAAAAGGGGTCATTGCCCAGTTTAGAGAACAGCCCAATTAGTCTATAAGAGTTAGAAAACAAATACAAAGAATAACATAACTTGAATCCCACGGAATCAAGATTTGTTCTTGCAATTAAGGTCAAACTTTTAATATCGACAACCCAAAGTAATCAATTAAACCGTTAAAGTTCTAGTTTCTAGTACACTATATAAGGAAATAATTTCACAAATATGGGGAGGAATTAAAGCCAAAAAAAGGGGGGAATGAAACATGAGTTCAAAACGAGGACGTTTTGGGGATTGTTTTCTTACCGGAAAAACTGAGGACGATGACTCCGACGATGAGGCCCAAAAGCTGAACTCTTCCCATCTGGAAATCCATTGGAAACTGATTGAGGAAAAGGTTAAAATATTGGCGGAACCCTAAAAAATTCTAGTCTTGATTTGGGGTTTAAACAGGGGAGATGGGATCAGATTTCAAACAGATTATTCTTTTGAGTACGGCTTAAGGAAGAGGGAAAGGAATCTAATTACGTTGCAGAACGGGCATTGAAAAGTGAATCAATCGTTCTGGAACAATTTGACTGAGAATATTTAGGAGGCCCATTGTTAATCACGGTCCAAATATTAGCCCAAATTGTGGGTCTACTTTTTCTATTTTTTTGTTGCTCTTTCGGTTTTTAGGGTTTCGCCCGCGTCGCAGACCTGGCTTTGGTGAATGAGTATTCTATCGGGGATTTTCAATGTCTCAAACTCGAGACTTTGTTTAACTTCCATTAGTTGTGGGTCTGCTTTTTAACTCACTAAAACAACCTATTCGAAGCTCAATGAGTGATTCTTATGAAAAAATAAATGATGTTTATTTTAAAAGATTCAGGTTATAACATTTGTATAAATAATGTGTGTGCTTTATTAAAAGGTTAAGAAAAAAATATAAACATGTTATATTACTTTGTGTTATTAGAAAAGCTTTCAAAAATATATATGACAAATCAAAAAAATTCAAATCGAAAATTTAATTTCTTTTAATTAAACTTATTGAGCGGTTTGAGTAGTAAAATATGTTATTTCTCATTGGTAATATGGGTTTAAACTAATTATATATGTGTATAAATTTATTTAAATTTAAAATCAGACTAGGATACTATATTATAATACGTGAATAAGTGTGTATTCTGAAAAGAAGTTACAGTATATATCTGGATAAGTATGTATTCTATGATATGTAGATGAATAATAAAATACTTAGAATTATATTTCACGTATAATATTCTTATTGTCTATTGTTTGTAGAACTAATAAGTATGTATTCTATGATATGTAGATGAATAATAAAATACTTAGAATTATATTCCCTTCATGTTATTCATTCTGCATACCCCAAACCCAGGGAAATTTTCCAAAATTATGGGAATCATCATCAAAAACATTTTTCTTCGACATATGAGAACCTGAGAAAACAGCTGACTGGTGTCTTCGACAATGTCACAACGCATGTCCATTTTACTTATTCATCATAAGCCAAAATCATTAAAAGCTAAAATAGTGCTGCCAAAACAAGATGAAATGCTAAGACACTTTCTTGTTTAGGCACAAAGGCAAAAGCACGCACGGTCTCATTTATTTCCATCAGCAGCCTTTGCCTTGCTCCGAACTTCTTCTCTCAGTACTGCCTTCACATAGATTTCATAACAACACCCTGAAATAAACAAACATAATACCATCATACAAGATGTTTAGTCATGGACTATTACGATTGATTCAACACGATTTCTTTTTTTGTGACTCGGTTCATAATTTCACAATCCCATTGTAAAAGGGGTGAAGGAAGGAAGAAGAGAGCAGTCATTAACCAAATTAATTCTACCATCAAGCCATTTCATATGGGTGGAGATTGCCCTCAACTTAATAAGAGAGTTTGTTTATAAAAGGTCTTTTCTCGTGTTTGAAACCCAACATAATGAATTTTAGTAATTTTATTTAAATGTTATTATTTGGTGTCCTGTCAAAGTAAAAATGTTTCCACAATAATTAAGACAGTACTCACTAAATGTTTCCACAATGATGAGGTGAGGATGCAATGCCAAATGGGTTGCAAACCTTAAAAATTAAGGTTTTTTAAACAATCTTGCACAAATTTTGTTTCATTTCAAGATTGACAACTAAAAATGCAAAAGAAAGAACATTTCCGGTTACAATAGAGATGTCCAAATTACCAAAAATCAGTTCAAACTACATTAAGCATTCAACACATATTTAGAGCATATCTAAATAGGATCCTAGGGAATCAAATCCAACTTCTTGTGGAGTTATATTCATGAGCCAATTCATTTCAACTTATAGCAAAAGTAGCCTCACCTGCTACAACAACAATTGTCAGAACATCCCCGATTCTCTTCAGTTTCCACACACTCTTCTTATAAGATTTAAATCGTCGTAATGAAGGGTCCTCTGCCAAGAGCTACATAGTGTATTCGATATCAACACAGGATCAAGAATGGCACAAGAGCATCACTTTTAAGAATGTGTGTGTGTGTGAAGTACTAATCTAATCATTTCTAAGCCTCTCTCTTCCAAGCCATAAAAAAAGGAAACTGATTGAAGGATTAGAACAGTTAGATTATGGGTAATCAAATACCAATTTCCCTATCTAATGTCATGACTCGGTAGCTGAACATAAAAGCTTAAAAAATTGAAACCCTTTATAAAAAGAATTAACGAAAACGAACATTCAGAATATTTTCAAATGAGGATCCTTTTACTCTATAATTCCCTCAATTACTAAAAGGATGAAGTTGCACTATAATACCCAAAACCATAACCAGATGCTAGATATGAAAACTATTAAAGCAAATCAAAAGAGCAAAAACACAAAAGAAACGAAAAACCTAATTTTTATTAATATCAAGAGAGTTTAACTGAGAAAGATACAGAAAAGGGGGGGGGGACTCACAGCTTTTTCACGATCCCCAAGCTCAACGTGAAACGCTCGACTCGGAACGGCCATGGAGCCCAATGTCTTCTGATTTTAATCAGTGAATAAATTTCATAGATGTATTAACAAATCAAGCAAAGGCCAAACATACGCACGCATAAAAAATATATACTTTTATACCTGATAAGAAGATCGGAAGTGGCTCGCAAGGCTACTTTGTCGAAGGAAGAAAGCCATCTCTTTGATATTTCTGAGATTTTCAGATTGAAGAACAAATTTCAGATTTTCAGATTAAAAAATATAATTACTAAATTTTTAACCTTCAAATTTAAAGCAACATCCCTAAAATTTTAATGTTTTCAGCATTATACATTTGATGATATTTTTTATGAATTTCTAAAATGAGTTAATTTGCTTCAAATGTATACAAGAACATATTATGATTTTACGTTATCAAATCTAATTACTAAATTTTTAACCTTAATTTAAAGCATCATCCCTAAATTTTAAAAGTTTTCAAGATTACATCTTCGATTATATATTTTAGGAATTTTAAGAGGCCCAACGACAAATGAACAAATCAATGAGTTTTCAACATCGCCTATGTAAGATTTTGGGGAAAACTTAAATAAAGTTTCAATTTATTAAACTTCTGAAGGAAAACGAAATACACACAACTTTTTTACGAAAAAAAGGCAAAAGAAAAAAATGCCATGATTCGTTAGAAAAGATCCCATGAAATTGTAGAACAAGAAAAAAAACCCAGATTAAAAAACCAAACATTCATGATCACGACACACAATACGTAGAGAAATAAACACTAACCCAAGTTGGATTCCAAAGAAGAGAGGAATAGCGAACGATTGAGGGGCGGTGTAGGCCACGAACGAGGAACTAAGGACGGTCAGAGTTGATCGGAGTAAAACGAGAGAGGGAGAGTTTAGAGGTGAAGAAAACAGATGGGGTTTGGGTAGCTGCTTGTGCTGATAAAAAGAAATTGAAAAGAATCGAGGAATAATAAATTAGGGCAATAAATTGGGAACCTAAAAATAGGGGCCAAACAAACAAAACGTTTCCTACGTGTCATATGAAACTTCTTCCCAATAGTTTTGCGCCATGTCAACCCAATGACACTAACGAATGACATGTCCTCATATAATTGGTCGTCGTCGGAACCAACCATAATACCTCTTTTTTAACTGGACCGCTGAAAGCCAGAACCCATTGAATTCAACGAATATATAGAGGAACCCACGCTTGGCCTTACCCTCTCAGTGCAGCTCCACTTCTCTCTCTTAGATGAGATCGGCCATGGCGATTCAAAAGCGATCCCCAAATTTTGTCTCTCTGATTCTCCTCTCTCTCGTCGCCGTCGCCTCTGCCGAGGTTTTCTTCGAAGAACGCTTCGAAGGTAAACTCTTTCTTTACTCATTTCTCTTCTCTTTTTATTACTAAATCTATCCGTCGTATCCGAACCGTTAGATCGGCTTGGTTTTTAGACGTTTTAGCTTTCAGTTTATCTAATTTTTACGGATCGGCGATTTTTATGCTTTATTTTGGCTATCACGTTGTTTTTATTTGTTTCTTTACTCAAATGCTTAATTACGTTTAGAAATGCAATTAATTCGAGTAGATCAGCTGATAATCTGATTTCTTAAGCTGGTTCTACATTTTTTTTTCATAATAGAATTTGCGTTAGAGAAATGTAGTTTAATTGCGATAAGAAATGACAGTGAATGTACGATCTCTAATGTTTCAATTGATCTGTAACTGTAGAGGATAATAAAAAGTAATGGTGATTATTATATTATTCCTCGTTTTCAAAAAAATTATATCTCATTTTTCATTTATAATTGCTAATCAAGTATTTGTTTATGTGAAACCAAAGAAAAGTGGATGAAACCGTTAGTTTTTAGCAATGTCAGAGGGTTATCCTTTTTAGCTGCATCTATTGATATCAGAGTAAAGCAAAATGCGTCTATTTTAGCGTACTTTGCTTATTATGTTCATTCGATTCTGTATTCCTTTTAACAAACGAGTGAGAACTTATGAAAAGGAAGCCGCCTTTGCTTTAAGTGTACTCATTTTAGGCTTTACTGTTTTCAAACAACTTTGATTGCAAGCGTTTTTGCTGATTTTGCTTTTTCTATTGTTGTGAAACTTTAGATGGATGGGAAAGCCGGTGGGTAAAATCTGACTGGAAGAAAGATGAGAACATGGCTGGGGAATGGAATTACACTTCTGGAAAATGGAATGGAGATCCTAATGACAAAGGTAACCTTCTGGAATTACTCATAATTTGGTATAGATAAAGACTATTTTTCAAGTTAGTTACCTATGACTGCATCTTGTACAGGTATTCAAACTAGTGAAGACTACAGGTTCTATGCTATTTCAGCTGAGTTCCCAGAAGTCAACAACAAGGGAAAGACCCTAGTCTTCCAATTTTCTGTGAAGCATGAGCAAAAGCTTGACTGTGGTGGTGGCTACATGAAGTTGCTCAGTGGTGACATTGACCAGAAGAAATTTGGCGGTGACACCCCATACAGGTATTTTCATGCCCTGTGATCTAACCTTTTTCACATCTCTAATAGATATTATTGTTAGATTTACTGATTTTTATCTTATGTTGGTGTGTTGCAGCATCATGTTTGGGCCTGATATCTGTGGGTACAGCACCAAGAAAGTACATGCTATTCTTACCTACAATGGGACAAACCACTTGATCAAAAAGGAAGTTCCTTGTGAGACAGACCAACTCACTCATGTTTATACATTCATTCTTCGTCCAGATGCTACCTACAGCATTCTTATTGATAATGTTGAGAAACAAACTGGTAGCTTGTACACTGATTGGGATCTTCTCCCACCAAAGAAGATCAAGGATCCTGTGGCCAAGAAGGTAATTGGTCTCACCCTATCTCAATTGTTATCTTTGTTGGTTTGCTTTTTTCTTGTATGCACTTTGAGTACCAACTTGAATACTTTGCATGATGGGCAGCCTGAAGATTGGGATGACAAGGAATACATCCCTGATCCTGAAGACAAAAAGCCAGAGGTAATAACATTCTCTTATGCTATATTATATGTACTGCCTAAAGATGCATACGCAACTAACCTCTAGTGCTTTGATATTATAGGGTTATGATGACATTCCCAAAGAAATTACTGATCCCGATGCTAAGAAGGTAGTTATTTATTTCTTTTTGGATTGCTTTTATCATTAAACAGTATACCTTGTTTGAACTAAAGTGTATTGATTAAACTCATTTACCCCAGCCTGAAGATTGGGATGATGAGGAAGATGGTGAATGGACAGCCCCAACAATCCCCAACCCTGAGTACAAGGGCCCATGGACGCAAAAGGTTTGCGAGATCCTTACCTAATTGCAACATATGGTATGACTTTTGAGTTAGCGATTTGTAACAGTTTTCCCTCTATTTTCAGAAAATCAAGAACCCCAACTACCAGGGCAAGTGGAAGGCACCGATGATTGACAACCCAGGTCTTTAACTAAGCTCATTTCTGTTGTGGCTTTTTCTTTTTTATATTTAACGTCAAAATGTTTAAGTTTATTTTACCCTGTGCTTTTCCATGGTCCATAGATTTCAAGGATGACCCAGAACTCTATGTTTTCCCTAACTTGAAGTATGTTGGTATTGAGTTGTGGCAGGTACTCTATTGTGTACTCGTATCCTATTATCATCCCGGTTCGTTTCAGAACTGTATAATGAGATAAATGTTTTTGCTTTGTCAGGTGAAATCTGGAACAATGTTTGATAACATCTTAGTTGCTGACGACCTAGAGTATGCCAAGAAACTAGCTGAAGAAACATGGGGCAAGCAGAAGGATGTACGTGAATCATTGTATTTTATGTTCTCTTAATTTTGTTTTGTCATATTTGGCTGATGTTATTGGCTGCTGCAGGCTGAGAAGGCAGCATTTGAGGAGGCAGAGAAAAAGGCAGAGGAGGTATTTTCTTGACTGTTGAAACATTTAATCTCATACTACTTGCACATTTGTGTTTCCTTTCTAATTAATGAAAACATGATCTTCAGGAATCAAAGGAGTCGGTCGATTCCGATGTAAGCATGCAACATCCCGTTTCAAAAACACGATTTCTCTGTTTGCCGTTGTTTTTTTTAATTGTGTGTTACCTGTTTTTCCAGGCTGAGGATGATGATGATGTCGACGATGCTGAAGGACATGAGTCTGATTCTGATGCCAAATCAGACGACGAGTCCAACGAAGATATGCATGTAAGTAGTTATTCCGATGTCATGAATTAATTTTTACCGATTTCATTATGTTTATTGATCAATGATTGTTCTCTGGATGCAGGATGAGCTGTAGGGGATGAACACTGCAATATTTCGCTGACAATGTAGTTTGGAGATAAAAACGCCCGCGGCACTCTTAAATTTTTTCCACCACCCCTAAAAGAATTGTAGTTTTTAGGAGTTTCTGTTAAGAGGAGAATGGAATTAAATGCTTCAGGCAAATGGAACCATTGACTGATGCACTGATGCTTTTTAATATGATTTAAACTGTCTGAACAGCGAGATGCCCTTTCCTTTTGTTTTTATGATCGCTAGATTTTCCCACTAGTTTGAACCATTCAAGTTCCGAACTTTTTCAACTGCATGTTTAAAGATTGCGAAACCAAAGATCTAAGCAAGTTTTAGAAAATAAAATAAAATAAAAATGATTCGCGCGCACACACAAACAGCAACTGTTGCATTTGTTTGTTCATGGGATCTTAATGTATATTCTTGGTTGATTTTTCGGTTTTCAAGTTTCACCCCGCGTCTTACAATTAGGTTTTTGAGAATTTTTTGCACATACAACATTTCGAACTCGAGACCTACTTAAGCGGTATCAAGCTACTTATTACTTGGATCATTCCCATCAGTGAATCTTAATGTATTTGATATTTGTTTTTAACTCAAATTTAATATTAGATTGATTCATTATGTATATAGACTTTAATGTGTTCAAATTGTAATTTATCGTATAACACTAGAATGGTACTTGTAATAATTTTATTAATTTTTTAATAAGCTAGAGGTTTGAATTTTGACGACGTGAAAATAAAATTAACATGATTGTCTCATAATAAGTCTTTATGATTTTCGGTTCAAAATAGTTAGATAATAGATAGTGAAAAATATTAAAGAAAACGGTTATTGAGGTCTAAACTAAAGTGACCAATTGACTCATAAATTTAAGACTTCAATAGAAACACCCCCATTTCACATGAGAGTAGAAATCAACCGTTTTTATGTGTTCTTATTTATATCATAACATTAAAAAATTAAATTTAAAGTTTAGAGTTTAAAATTTAGGATTTAAAAAAATAGGGGTATTGTGTATTTTTAAGAGTTTAAGATTTAAAATTTAATATTAACACTTAGAATTAGAATTTTTATGAAAAAACACCGAAAAGGGGGAAATTATTTTTGTTCTTCACATGAAGTCATGTTCTTGTTTCCTTGTGTTTTGGACAAATACAATCAATCTGACACGAGAAGTAAGGTGTAGATCTGCAGTATCTGGAAGGAGTAATATGTTGTAGGCATTGATACATTCTATTCTTTTTCCGAAATGTAGGCTAGTCTAACTCAACAGTTTCCTTCTGTTCTGGCTCCGTCAGAATTTGAAATGTTCCTTAGTAGTTTTCCCGGCCGTACTCCAAACAATCTTCAGCTGATGCCGATGAATGTGGCAGAGCAGGATGTACTGTTGTTTTCCTATTACAAAGCAAAGGACCCAGTATTCAGAAAAACCGTGACAAGCTTGAATGAAGGAGCTGTAATGAAGTTGCAGAGTGGAATGAAAGAGTGACGACAAAGCCTGACCCGGCGATGCTAATTCATGTGATTTTTATTATTATTATTGTTCCGTTGGTACAAACAGACAAATAGTTGCCCCCCACCCTCCATTGCCACTTGGTTTTTGGATAAAGCTAGAGCTGTTGACTTTACAGTTTCTTCATTTACACATATTCTCGACTAAAAATCATATGTTCTTTTTCGGTAATAGGCCCCAATATTAAAAATTAAGATTAGATTGTAAAGTTTAATTTTTAAGGGTTAAAGATTAATATTTGGGATTTAGAGTTTAAGGTTTAATTTTTTGTGTTGGGACATGTCAACAGCGGAATTTTGTGACAAAGTTTGGGGCTAATTTATTTTTTTAATTTGGAGGTTTAAATTAAAATTTTCAAAAAATTGAGGGTCTAACTAAATTTTTTAATAATTTTGAGAGATTTAGTGAGAACTTTTAAAAATTAGGAGAGGATATTTAATTAAAAATAATCAAAATTTTGAAGTTTAATATGAATTTTTAAAATATTTGAGGGACCAATTTAATTTTTTAAAAAATTTAATGGTCAAATTCTATTTTTTTTTCAAAATTTAGGGAGGCATGGCTCACGTAGTTCCCACAAGCTTCTGCCACTGGGGCATACAACTTACAAGGACATACTTAGAACTTTATGTTAGGTGGCGAACTTATAAAATTTTAAAGAAAAAAATAAGTTTTCAATAAAAATATATAAAATTATTTTAATCATATATAAATTTTAAATTTTCAAGGACAATTGTCTCCTTGATCCATCACTATAGATATATACATAAACACCAAAAAAAGAGTATAGTATTTTTGTTTCAGTTTTTCCATGTGCTTACTTCTTGTGCTATCACATTTGTTCTGCAAAACTAAACTATAATTTGTATGTAATAGTTAGAAATAGTGATAGCGCCATAGAACTCAGTAGGAGAGGACTGTCAAGGGCCTCTCATCAATACTTAAAAAATAATATTTAATTCATACCATTTAAAGTTTTACATTATTTGAAATCAAATTAAATTTTGAATTCAAATTGTTATATTCTTTGAATAAATTAAATAAAAATTAATCAAATTAAAATTTTCATATTAAAGTAAAAATGGATAAGCGTATATATATATATACCTGAAATGAGTCAAGAAAATGGCATAAGAACTAAAAAAGTAGAATGTAGTTGGGACATTGATTGATGTGATTTTGTCACTATTTGCTCTATCAGGCCACAAATACAGTTCATATTCCCCTACACACATTGCTGGAATTGGGGCCTAGCCTAACACATATTTCTTTTCTTTAATAATTGTGCTTTTTATTTTCTCTATTGTTTCAATAACAACTTAGGTTGTGATCTTAAATTACATGCTAACAATCAAGTTTATCTACAAATCACAATCAATTATCATCTGGTTTTACGTGGTGAAACAATAGGATTTTATATAAAGTCCTAATCCTAATTGAATTGAAATAAATTAAATTTTAAATCCTAATCTAATTTTTACATCCTAAACCCTAAACCCCACATCTTAAAAAATACACTCTACCCCTAATTCCTTAAATCTTAACCATGACCCTTAACTTTAAAGCCTAAACTATATATCATAAACTCACTATTTTAAAGTGGGAGCATAAAAAGAGGCATAATAAAAAGGTAGACAATTTTTATCCGGTTAACAAACCCTTGTAGCAAATGTAAGATAATTCTTTGATTTAAGTTTAGCTCTAAAAAAAGTTAATATTAAAATTTTGGTATTGTCTATTTCTTCTTGCATAATTCAATGCACGATGATGTCAAGGAAAGATGGAAAACCCCAAATAGAAGAAGCCAAAAAGAGATCGAATCAATTGCTTAAAATTAATTGCATGTACTACCCAAATCAAGTCATTGTCGCCTAATCTTATACTACTTTTTATGGAATGGAATTGCTCAGCTGTTCGCCTACTCTATTTCTTTCTCCTTAAGTTTCAGATTTAAGACCCAACAAGAATATTCATTCCCCTAGAGTCCCTCTTCTAAATTGAAGTAAAAATATTTATCAAAAAATGAGGTTTATGATTTGAGATATAGGATTTAAGATTATAGTTCATAGTTAGGCTTTAAAAAATTTATGGTAAAGTATATTTTTAGGGTGTAGAGTCTATGATTTAAATTTAAGGTGATAACTTATTTTTTTGTGTTAAAGTATAAAAATGACAAAAAAAAACATATATAGTTTTGGGGCAAACGAAAAACGATTTCCATCCCTTTGATGTCAATGTCTACCGACCAATAGGACCCTCTCAATCCTCTCTAACCATACATTTCTCATTTAATTTCTTAACACCAAAGATATCATTAATCACACTTCATTTTCACCGCCACTTTATTTCAAGTTTTAAAACTCTACGTGCAACATATTTTTTTTAAACTATAGTTGGCTAATTCGAGTCAAATAGTTTAAAATTTTACTATAAAATGTCAGTTTTAATTTAATTTATTTTATCTATAATATTAAATATTAAATATTTAATTTTACTTAAAAAGATTAATGTCTCGTCCAACTAGACTAATCAATTTGTGATTTGATGAGTAACAAATTAACTTATAATACACGGTCAATCTACATGTACTATAGGTGGGCATGTGCCCACCCTAAACTTTTAAAACTTTACATATTTGCCTTCAATTTTTTTAATTTTTATGAATTAGTCCTGAAAATTTTATAATATTCATGATTTGTGCTCACTCTGAAATTTTAAGATTTTATATGTGCCCACCCTCAAATATATTTCTAGATCCGTCATCGATATAATATATGTATATATAACACATTATTCCTGACGCTGATGTCACAATCCATGTCTTTTGTAAATCCCAACAAACCCAGATCTCATGCAATGTAAACAAAGAAGGAAAAGCACCATGTGCGTGTGAAATAGAAAGTTGAATAGACAAGGAACAAAAACAACGCAACATAACGATCGTAATAATTTTAAAAAATTTTACGCTATTACAAGTCACATATGAAATTATAATTACTTTTTTAAAAAAAATTACGTAATTACGACCACAATTGCGACCACAATTTAATACTATAGAACAAACAATAACTTGCTGAGTCTTGTTTTGGATTGGTAGGTCAGGTCAATGTTGTGTGTGATACTATTGCTTCGATAATCCAACAAAAGAAGAAGAAGAAAACATTTGTCAGAAATTTTTTAACAAGTTCATAAAAAAATGGTGGTTTTACAAAATTTCCAGAAACTTTAATTAACTTGATTCAAAGCTCTAGCCAGGCCATTCATGGCACTGTAACCCTTTGAACTAAAACCCAAGCAGCCAAGCAAGCCTTGTCTGTAAGGCAAAAATGTCTTCTTCTTTAATTCTTCAGCTTGTGCCCTGTTTGCAGTGTAAAGCAACTCATGTGGCGATGGCGGAACCCTCCTCTTCCCTATCCCATTCACAGGCTTCTTCGATTCTCCGCCGCCGGCTTTCGGCTTCTTTTCCTTCGCCGGAGAGAATGAAATCGTCGACCATAGTTTATAATAGTTGCTGTTGCTTCTTCCTTCACTTTTGGTCCGTAGGAAATCTTTCAAGAAAACCCATCTCTTTGAGCTTCTCCGGCCAGCTTTGTTATGGTCGGTTTTGCCGCCTAAATCTTCGTTTGTGTTGGTTCTCAAAGGCGACATGGATCTTGTTCTTCTCCTTGAACTAGACGACCTACGATCTCTGCCCCTTAAATCTTCTTCGCCGTCGTCTTCCAGCAACGGAGCCAAAACCTGAGGCCTTTCCAAATGAGTGGATAGTTTCATAGGCCGAATCTTTCCGTTCAAGAAAAGCTCATCGGCCGAACTCATGGATCCCGTATGACCCGGCCCCGATGACCCGAATCTCGCGGAGAACTCGAAGTCGGGAGAAGAGGGTTGCGTCGTTGAGTTTGAAGAACCGAGTGACGGTGTCAGTGCGAAATGCATGGGGCTAGCTGGTGCACTGTAAAAGAAGCCGCCATTGATGAAGCCGGGTCCGGGTCTAGGTGCCCGTCCCGGGCTTGAAGGTGCACTGGCGTAGGGCGTGGAGCTGGTGGTTTCTGAGTAGTATTCGGGGAAAGCTTGGCCGTTTGTGGTTTGGGACTCCATTTGTTGTGCAGTGCTTTCAGAGTAGTATTCGGGCAAAGTGAATGCGTTTCAGATTTGCTCATCTACGTAGGGGCTGCTAGTGCTTTATAAGGTTTCAAATATCAAATGTCAACTTGGACTGCCCGTTTGTGTTTTGTCCACATTAAATTATAAATTATGACGACTTTAGTAAAATACTATGATATATTAACTTGCCAAGTTTTAATCTAGTCACATTGTGGTTTATGTTCAAATTTAGGTGGTAGATTATGTACTTCAATTTAGTACAAGGTAAATTACACCGGTAGTTCTTAAATTTTAGGGTACTTTTAATATAGTCACTGAACTTTTAAAATTTTAATTATAGTCACAGAATTTTTTGTTTATTTTCATTACGGTTATTACCTTCAACTACCGTTAAAAATGGCGTGGCACGTTAACTTTTAAAAAATGTGGTTAATATATTCTATCTTATCTTATCTCTCATGCTTCTTTCTTTTTCCTATTCTTTCAGCAGCCAACACAGTAGCTTATAACTACCGTTTCTATCGTTTAAAAATGATGTGTCACATTAATTTTTAGAAAATATGGTTAATATATTCTATCTTATCTTATCTCTCATGTTTCTTTCTTCTTCCTATTCTTTCAGCAGCCAACACAATAGCTTATAGCTACCGTTTTTGTCATGGGCGCCACTTTTGCAATGCAGTTAGGGTTGAAACTTGAATCATTGTATTAAATTTAGTGCTTTAATTCTGTTGTTTGCTTTTACTTTTTAACATTTTTATTTCTTGGTCAAATTTATGATTGTAAATTGAATTAGTAGTGGATGCAATTGAAGTTTTACCTCTTTAGGCACTATGTTTTACAGTAGGAGGTAAAATATTTTTTCTTTACACTAATTTGTACTGATTACTTTCTAAAATCTCGATGAAATGCTTTTTTTTATATCTATATGTTGATTAGATGGCCATGGTAAAATCTAGGTGTGTTGTTTAATCTTTTAGCATGGGTTGAAAAACAATTTAAGTTTTATTCCTTATTTATTCATGTTGAACCTTTCCGGCTGCCACTTGTTTTTAACATTGATTTCTATTTTTGTCAATTGCATGATGATACATTAAGAAACATTGTTGTTGCTTTTAAGAGAAAGCGTTAAAAAAATATAGGTTTCCTTTATTTTTCAAATATTGATTATTTGTCATTCTGTAACTGGCCTTAACTCACGTTTGTATATAAAAAAATATTTTGCCCTATTATGTGCTTTCTTCTTCTATAATTTTTGTTGTTGTGTTGACTATTAGAAAAAGATAGGAGAAGGAGGAAGAAGAAGAAAAAAAAAGAGAAAAGGAACGTGAGAGAGAAGAGAGAGGAATGTTATCGGTATTTTAAAAATTAACGTGCCACGTCATCCTTTTTAACGGTAGTGACCGTAATGAAAGTAAACTAAAAGTTTAGGGACTATCAGTGTTGTTTACCCTTTAGTATAGTATGATTTCTATAGTTGTTAGTTGGTTCGAATAATAGTTATTCTCAACTTTTTTTTGAACAATTACTATCTAGGAGAGAGAGAAATTACTCGTAATAGGTATTGAACCTATAACTTAAAAAAAGAAAAATGTGTCAACTGAGAGCTTTTAACCTTCTGTTGTAGAGATTATTGATTATAATTATTCTTAATTGTTTCAATTAATATATTGATTTCGATATTCTTCAAAAATCTCATTTCATTTTATCATACCAACATGGATTATTTTGTGTTGAAATATTTAGGGGTTTCTATATTCCCAATGCATTAACGTAGAGGAATTTATAAACTTCTTTTTACCATAATTTCACTAACTATAACAAAGAAGTTCTGCTGTGAGGCATCTTTAGAGTGCGGTTAAAATGAGGTAGTCTTACACATATTTTTATTTAGTAGGTAAGAATTTGTGTGATTATGCAAATTCTTACAACCCACACAAATTATACTTAAATGATAAAAATTTAGGTTATAATATAAGAACTTGTGTAATTACACAAATTCTTACATTAGGCAAAATCTATACAAATTCTTACACAGTTAATAAGAATTTTAGTAGTTATACAAATTCTTACTCTGTTAGTACAAATTTTAATTCTACCTAAATTATTATTTTTTTACCAAAATAATAAAAAATTGTATATTACCGTATTTTAACTGCACTTTAACCTGTAACATGTCCCAACAAGGAGTTTTCTGAGTTTCAAACATGACAATCCACTACCATGAATCTAACATTTAATGATGGAAGTATGTATTGAAGTAACATTGATTGGATCCATAAATACCCACCCTTTTCAATTTGGTTTTGAATTTCAATTTCACCCGAAATTTATACCTCAATTAATAATCTCATGCTTGTAAGTGTGAATAGTAGTATAAATGTAAATTTGAAAAATATTGGGCAGAAAATAAACACACTCATTATTTATTATAAATACAATACCAATATATAAATCATTAAACCAAAAATCAATTGGTCTAATATAATAAAATAATATTATAATAAATTTATAAACGAAATAAATTAAATTAAAAATAATCATCGCATAATAAACTCGTGAAAAACAATCGAAACACTCTCATTCACTATTTTTAGAGTTCTTTCAGTCATAAAAAAAAAAAATCTTTGTTGGTGGTCCAAAAATTAAAGAATTTAGATGGTTTTGGTGGAGAGTGCAGCAATTCCTCATCAACAAGATTGTTGTCTTGAAGATTAATCCAGGTAAAGGGAGGTCACACCAACAGGGACGAAACTAAGATTAAATCACGAGGGGCAAAATGTTTAATTTTGAAATGATTGAGATTTTGAAAAGTAATTAAACATAAAAAATAAAAGAAGATGGAATTTAAATTCGCTAGTTTTAAAATTAAAAGGTCTTAAAAGTAATTAAACTATAAAAATTTCGGATCAATGCTTAATTTAATTAATTTAAAAACTGTCAAGGTCCTAAAAATAAATTATACTGAATAATTTTAGGAGGGAAAATGACTTAATTGAAATAGTTTCAAAACTATCAATAGCCTAAAATGTAATTAAACTATCAAAGTTGAGAGGGAAATTTCTCCTCCCACCCTCAATATAGTTTCGTCCCTGCACATCGGGGATAGGTCATGCATTGAGATTTTGTTCGGCAGAGCTTTTAAAACTCTGATTCGAGTGAAAAATGCTCGTTTGGGGATAAGTTTAAAATTTCAGCTTTTCTGAAATTTTCGAGACCAAATCAGCGTAAAAGTTGATTGGAGAAGTGCAAAGATTGATCGTTCGGTAATATTTTTCCGTTTCGCAGTTAAAAACTAAGGCCCCGTTTGCGGTTGCTTTTGGCAACTCAAACGGGTTTTTTTAAGTGCTTTCACTTGTTTGTTGGCGTTTTTTGTTGCTTTTAAAACTAGATTTTTCACCCAAACCAAAAAGTTAAATTTTATAGCTTCTTGGTTTGAAAAGCTAGTTTGAAAATAAAATTACTTTTTTACCCCTATTATTTAATTATAATTTATTGTACATTATGCATACATAATTGTAAAATAATATATATTTTATAATATTTATATTGAGAATAAAATTATTTTATTTGTAATTTATTTTATATTTATTATTAATTTGTAAGTGATATGTCATATATAATTTAGAATGTAGTTTATATTTTTAAATTATATTTTATAAAAAAATAATTTTTTATTATAATTAAAATTGATTTATTTCATATATCATAACATTAACTAATTTGAACATCACCCAAGTTTACTTTTACTTTTCAATATCATGTCTAAAATGGACATTTTATCTCCTCAAAATCACTTTTCGACATCAATGACAAACACTAACCAGCTTTTCAAAACTACTTTTCAAGAGCTAGTTTGAAAATTACTTTTTTCACCGCACTTTTTAAAAGCAACCGCAAACTAAGCCTAAGTAAAGAAACTACGCCGAACGGAGCCTATGTAGGGGGGTTTTGCCTCTCACGCACAATTTTATTTATAATTTATTTATTTTTTTAAAATAGAGCAGAAATAAATTTATCCTCTATTTTAAGTATTTATATTTTGACTCAATCTCTGAATTTTTATATCGAAAATAAAATCGCCAAGGATCCATAACCTCGTGCTTGACTTGTGCTAGGTATTCCCAAAGGCTGAGTGGCGAAATCCCATCACCACAAGCATAAAATAGCAGAAATATACTAATCATTGTTAGAATGTAAAATATTGACAGTGATTAACATGCTAATTTTACAGGATTAAGATACTAATCATGGTTAACAGTTCCCTTTTAAATTAATTAAAAATACGAGTAAGATTTAAGATTTCCGTATGATATCAAATGGTCGGTTCTATCCATTATTTTTTAAATTTAGTACAAACGTGTTAAACTTTTTTTTTTTTCTATTTAGACTTAAAAAAATTTAAACGATGCTCACGTCTATGTTCTATATTATATGCTCTTTATCAATAAAGACATACAATTATTTTCCTTTTAAAAGAAAGAAAGAATATTGGTAACCAACCCAGTAGGAGAAAATAGAGCGGTAGTTAGAGTGTTTATGGTAGTTTAACAGTACCGTTTAGCTTAAACGGTCAGTTAATCGATATAGCGGTTATTAAATTTTATTAACTATAATCTAACCGTCAAGAAACGGTTAACCGTCAGCGGTTAACCGATGGTTCGGTTGTAGGTTAACCTATAACATATTACAATTTTTCTCACATGTTCATTATTTTTTAAAAAATAATTTAATTATCTCTCTGCTAAATATTATATTAAAATATTAATAAAAAATACTTAAATAAAGATATTTCTAATCACTTACTCCATAATTAAAAAAAAATACTTACCTACTATAATGTTTCAACACATGACAAAACACACAAGCTTTATAATATTTTAAACTTTAAAGTTTCAAAAGTTTTCAACACATATATATAACATTGTAGCAACGCCAATACACCATTAAAGTTTGACAACTTTAGAAATAGAGTTTAGAAGGGGGGGGGGGGGCGTGTATTGTATCCGTGAGTTGATTTTTTTAAAGTTATATATATATATATACATAATTTAATACCGGTTAATCTATAGGTTAACTATTAATCAAAATTCATAATCATAATTGTAATCATTAACCATTATTTTTAACGGTTGAATTAACCGAAATCGTTTAATTTTAACGATTTGATTAATTAACTTATAAAATATAACGGTTATACCGGTTAACGGTTAATTATGCACACCCCTAGCGATAGTAAAGGCATAACAAGTGCACATATGTATGATTAAGGTTAGTTTTTTGGGGGGCGGAGCCGTGGAAGTTGGAAGGACCCTCTATTATAGATACTTTATCAATTTAATCCCTTTACTATTAAATGGATCAATTTTATCTGTCTATTGTAGAAATTGGTTCAAATTAGTCCTCATACTATTAAACATATCAATTTAATCACTGTATTAATAAAAAGAATCGAATAAAACCAATTATTTTTTTACATATTTAGCATTTATTATTTGAAAAATGGCATTAAAACTACATTTTTATATGCAGTTCAACTCTAAACAAAAGATTTAACTTGCAAACTATAAAAACTATAAAAATGTTCTATGTTAAACAACAATCGACACTTTCTCAATAATAAATGTCAACTATATAATTTTTTTTGCCGTATTTGATTTTTTTTCATTAATATACGGACTAAATTATAAAACTAATGTATAGATTAATTTAAACCAATCTATGAAAAAAAATTATATCCATTATAATTGCGGTAAAAACTTTTAGTTTTGGGGTTTAATGACTTAGTTTAGGGTATAGGGTTTAGGATGTGTATGAGTTTAGAAGTTAGGGGTTAGGGTTGGGATTTAGGGTTTTAGAGGTTAGGGTTTATGTTTTAGTGTAATATGTTGAAGATTTAGGTTTTAACTTGTAAACCCTAAATTCCAACTCTAAACCCTAAATTCTATTCACAATGACTAAATTCTAAACTACTAAACATAAACCCCTAAACCCTACACCTTAAATTGAGTCTCTAAACCTTAAAATTAAGGCGTTTGTGTTTCCACTGCTAGTGTATTAAATAATTATCCAAAAAATACTTTAAATTTTTAGTTAAATGTGCATGTCCGTCTTACGGTACATGTTTAGGGTGCAAAGTTGCTCCTCCCAACAATGTCATCTCTAAAATTCGAATTTACGTCTTCTACTTAAGAGTGCAATGTATCTTAAGAATGCACCCAACACTTGGTAAAAAAATACTTTAAATTAATCTATATAATAAAAGGCTAATTTTAACCATTTTCTATAATAAAATTACGTTAATAAAATTACATAGTTACTTTAATAGAAAGGCCTAAGAACTCATTTCACCTTTTTTAACATATATTATTTTGATTTGATGGTGCTGGAAAAGTTTGTCAGGTCAAAGCAATTTCTTAGATAAACAATTGGTATATGATTACATCTAGGGATTTGTGCATGTGTTGGCTTTCATATGATCAGACTACAACACGAGGATGTACAAATGGAAGGGCCTTAAAGCAATAAATCAAAAACTAATTCATCAAATAAAGAAATTGCAATCTCTACTTCTTCAAGTTCTTTCAGGTCAAAACGAAGCCATCTCCTATACTTTGTTCAGCACAACTTTTTAAACGATAATTTAGGTAAAAATATTTATTTATAGATTAATATCCTATACACTGGCGGTGGAAACTGAAAATTTTCACAAGCGCTTTAATTTTAGGTTATAGAGAGTTAGTTTAGGGTATATGGTTTAGGGGTTTAGGTGTAGGGCTTTAGAATTTAACGACAGTTGTTTCAATTTAAGGTTTAAGGTTATAATTTAGGGTTTATAGATTAGAGTTTAGTTTTTAGGGTAATATGGTGAGGATTTAGGTTTTAACCTATAAACTCTGAATTATAACCCTAAACCTTAAATTGAAACAATTATCCATAACTTCTAACCCCCTACCCCTAAACCATATACTCTAAACTAATTCCTTATACCCTAAAACTAAGGCGCTTGTGGAAACTTTCAATTTCTACCTCCCTTTATTTATAGAAAGGTAAAAGTTCAATTTTTTGAATCCCCAACCCCAAACATCTATTTGTAAAACCTCTTGTGCCACCAACCAACCCTTCTTCTTTGCATCAGATTTCCCCAATTAACCCATCCTTTGCATGTTCCAACCGAAACTTGCCCACACCTTATCTCACATAATCAACTAAAAGCTTTTGTTCAACCTTGTTTTGATGTTCAACTTCATTGGAACTATTCTTTGTTGCACACTGGAGCTGTAAGTGCGATCAGAGATGAAAAAGGATGGCGGATGAGCGGAATGAATCGAAGTATGCACATGTGTTCTATCCTAGAGGCAGTGGCGGTTCTAGGTAGGCGCAATATGAACGAACGCACATGGTCTTTAAAAAAGGGCCCAAAAAATTAATTCAACTTAAATTAAATAATTACAAAAAATTATAGATTTTATGTTCGATAATTAACAACTTACAAACAATTAATACTACAATCAAAATTTATTTCAAAGCACGAATAATTAACAACTCACAAACAATTAATACCACAATTCAAATTTATTCTAAAGATTTTTAGAATTAAATCCAAGAGTTTTTTTATACTTTATGTGGGTATCATAGTCTTAACTTGGTTTTGTGTAACATTGCAAACAATTTTAATAAAAGCGAGAGATTATTTTAGAATAGTTCAACGTATTTGTGCTTTATTTGGTAATTTTACAAAGAGGTAAAATATATTAATAGGAAATGTGAAGGGTTTAACTCTTAAATCATTGTCGGTCACAATATGAAAAAATCATGTTAAAAGTGTTAAGGCAATAAGATTTTAAATTGTTGAGATTAAGGAAAACACTATTTCTAGTAGCTCATATAGATAATGAGTTATTTATTGAAATAAAATTACTTAAATAATTTATCTAAAAAAATGAGACCAATGAATTTATTAAGATTTTTAAAACGTTTTACTTGCTTTCTAAATGTGATAAATATTTTTAGAATTTTATTAACTATTCATATTATTGTTGTTGTAGAATAAAATTTTTTAAAATTGAAGTTGTTGAAGTCGGTCCGTGCCCAGCGCACACAAGGCTGCCGAGGAAGCACTCCACAACATTCTAGGCTTGTCTACACCAGTCCGAGTTGGCCCACCACTCGAGTTTGAAGAGCTATGCACGTCAAATGTGGCAAGTAGAACATCCCATCTAGCATATTCCTTTTGATTCTTGCCATATCTGTTGTAATCCCTTAACTTTTGGAATGTTTGACTTGAATTTCTCAGATTAGGGGATTGTATAGATCATTTTTAATCTAGGTCATTGATGTACTTTATCCTTAACCATTGGATGGAGGGGGCTCTAACTATAAATAAATGCTTACTCCCACCTCATTTTCTCACTTCAGTTTTGAGGAATACTCTTTGTCTACTTTTTTTGTTATTTACTTTCTGTTGTTTTTTTTTGTTTTCGCAAGGATCTTAGCTTGTTAGCTTTGATCGGTTTCTGACCTACTTAGGTGTTGCATTGTTGAGTTGTACGGGCGTGAGAAGTGGTACTTACGAACAACTATTATAAATTAAGGGTCCCATTTTAATAAATTGCGCTGGGCTCCTAAATTTTTTGAATTGCCCCTGCCTGAAGGCTAAAGTTCACGACGCTTACGACAGATTGTCACTAGCATCGAAATTGGGGTTTCACAATATGATATTGGAAATGGATAGCCTTGAGGATGTTGGCATGTTGAACGAGATTGAAGAACCGATGCGGGGCTTTCTCGTGTTTACAACGGTAGAAGTTAGAGTAAGAGTATGAGGGACAAAATATTTTTTAAAAAAAAATTAGAGAGTCAAATGAAAGTTTTCAAAAATTTTAAAGGTTTAACTAAAATTTTTAAAATTTTTGAGATATTTAATTATATTTTAAAAAGAATTAAGAGAAAATTTAATTAAAAATATTAAAAATTTTAAAATTTAATATGAATTTTAAAAAATTTATAAGGATAAATTAAAATTTATAAAAAATTTATAGGCAAAATTTGAATTTTTTGGTGTCACAGTAGACGTTAGAATGGGACACATGCTTGTCATATAGCTGGAGAAGGGAACGATGTTGCCGATGGAGTGGCACAACTTGCACTAGGACAACTGATTGGAACTCGGGAGTTCATGTTGTAACCCCTTCGTCCCGGTCTGGTCGGATGACCGGTCCGAGTGAGCCACACGGGGAAAACCGAGTGAAAACTCCCAAAGGAATTCCCCCTCGGTTAGCAACCCTATTTTTTTCATTTTAAATCTTGTCTAGATGACTTTTAGATCCTAAGTGACCATACAGCGGAACAACACTCACGAGACACACAAACGAACTCAATTAAGACTTATACTGCAAGCGGTATCGATACACCTAAGGGGTGTATCGATACCCCCTTGACTACGTCAACTGGTCAGAGTCAACCAGAGGAGACTGTATCGATACGCCAGGGACCCGTATCGATACCAAGATGGACAGTAGCACCAGAGGCCAAAATGGTATCGATACACCAGAGGCCCGTATCGATACCAAGATGGACAGTAGCTCCAGTGGCAAAAATGGTATCGGTACGCCCCCTCGTGTATCGATACACGATGCCTGAAACAAGAAGGCGGTATCGATACCAAACCTGCCGTACCGATACCCCTGCACAGCAAAAACCTCCAAACTCAACTAAAACGAACAAGACTTGAACCTAGATGCAATTTAGGACTTCCCTAGACCCAAACAAGCACTCATACAACATTTACATACCAATATGTAGCCATACAAACACCCAACATGTATAAACAACAAGGAATTCATGCAAAGGACTCAAGATGGCATTCAAACATTTAAAGATCATACTTCAACATCCAAACATATAGGTCACTTCTAAGGCACATGGCCAACATTCAAGATAAGCATTTAGGCATGAATTACAATTTAGACATGGCAACACAAGCCACACAAAAGCAAGTTAACAGGGAGTCTAAGCAAGCTCCTAAGCAACTAACATTCATCCAACAAAACATCACATATAAAAGAGTCATACAAGCTCATACACAACTCATGCCACATTGCTAACTAGTACAAAATCACCACCGTACTTGAGTCACAGACTTGGAAGCCCTTCTTGCCTTGCCTCGAGCTAACGCCAAGCTAACGATCTGCATTGTTGAACATTGAGAGCGTAAGGTATAAGCTTAGTGAGGGTGCTCTAAAACGAAAAACATCAACAATGCAGGGTTCAAGCATGTTAAATCCTAATCTCACATACATCAAACATTAACATGCAACCAAGTAGACCTAGCTAGTCTTTCAAGTGGCATATATGGTCTCTCAATCCTAACAAGTTTAAACATCAACAATCCACATCATGCAACAATACCATATACCACAATCACATATCACCATCATATATCACAATACATGAACAAGTTTAATTGGCCACTTTAATTACCCCGATTGTGCGGATTTATAACTCAACAACACTTTACCTCGGTGGGATTACACTCATCACCGGACCTTGCGTGTGCGGGATTCCACTCATCGCCACACGCCCTACGGATGGGATTCCACTCATCATCCCGTAGAAATATATAAAAAAAGCTTCCGGTGGAATGTTACATCACCGTACTCCTCCTTGATGACTTAACGCCATCAAGGCCACGTACGTTTTGACTCAATTTGTGTGCACACTATCCTAATGATCGATCATTTACAATCGGTAATTATTTAGTGCCAATTATCAACATCAATCACATGTCATTAACCACACTCATGCTCATTACATATATCCACAACATGATATATATATACATGCACCATATAATCACAAGTACAAGAGCATAGTCATTAAGCACATAGCATTTAAGGATATCAAAAGCTAAGCTATCAACTTGAATTAAATGAAAGTGGCCTACCAAGCACACTTTACACACACACACAACACATACTCGAACCAAACTTAAAAACAAGTTGAAACCACTCACCACCCTTCCTTAGCAATTCGAACCAATCCTCCTACGAACCCGAATTCGGTCCCAAAGCTTCCTCAACGTTTCCTCTTGCTTCTAGTCAAACAAAACACATACATTACTTCCAAAATCAATGCTAAACTCAACCACCAACTTGCTTTGCAAACACAACCCAATTTTCACAATTTCCCAACCCACATAACATCTAAAAAACCCAATTTTCGGACCCCAACAACCATTTGCTGAAATACCCATTTCTAAGCATCCAAATGACTTCCAAACCATCACAAATCACCCTCCTAACATAGGTAGACTATCAGCCCTTCAATTTCAACATAAAACCCACCAAAAACCCAAGTTTTAATACCTTAGAATCTACCTCAAGAACATGCTACGAATTTTCACCCAAATTCAACCAATTTGACATATAATATACATTTTAGGGTGGAGAATCATAAACCCAACTCCCTATTTTGAAATGGGAAGGAAATTTTCATAAAAACTCAAACTTTGTCAAAACCCTAACATTTTAAGAGCTCACGTTTTTGAAATCTAAGACTATGGGGAGATAGAGGATGAAAAGGAGAATTAGAAAACATTGTTACCTTTCAAAAAGACCTTGGGAGGATGAAGAAACCCAATGGAATAGTAACTTTGATATTTTGAGAGGGTTTAGGGAGGGGAGATGATTTTTCACGTTTGGGAAAGGGAATGGGGGGGGGGGGGAAGAGAAGACAACTTTTCTATAAAGTTGTCTTGCTTTTTAAATTTGGGTCAATTTGCAACATGGGTCCCTCCCCTTTCATTAAAGCTCAATTTGGTCATTATCTGAAGTTGGTTTATTTTAATTAAATTTTATTTGACTCGAACTATTACCCGGCTAACTCCTAGGCCCAAAACACGGGTGTTACACATGTCCCCTCCAACTGAGGTCGTGGGGCTGCTGCCCCAAGATACGGTTAAGTGTCGAGTGTTAAGGCTTATTTAATGTTTTTGGTTAATTGAGCTTAGTGAACATTTATTACCTATAAAAATATAAATTATAATTTTTAATTATTCCCTGGTTAAAATAATTTGTATTATAGTTAAAATTGAGAATTAATAATATATTATATACTGAAATTTGTTATCGTATATATAAATATTTGTATTATAAGAACCCAACAATCGTCTCAGTAGAAAAGCGGATGATGTTAATTTTAGGATATACGAGTTTAAATCGCTATGTTTACACATTATATGTCAATTGTCAAAGGGTTAATAATATGTATCAACAAATACTACCTTGTAATCACTCAAGACTATTTAAAAAATATTTGTATTATAATAATTTTTATTTTTTGTTGAGTAAAAAGATATTATATTTCCAAAACAAATATTAAGATTTGAAGTCATACAAGATGAGACAATACAAAAATATTTGTTTATAAATATTATTTATCTTTTGACAATGCGCATACACCTTGTAGAATGATTTGAATATGTGTTGTACTTGAATATTGATTTAATGACATTGTTCGATAAACAACGATTTGAGTCAAAATTAGATGTTTGACCGGTTAAATCTGCTAATTTGGATATTTGGTGAATAGCGGATTGAGGTGAAAGCTCTAATTTCGAAAAAACTGCCAATATTAGCTTTTTGAAATTAGAAGTTTTGACATTAGAGTTAAAAATACCCCATTACCCTTTACAATTATAAAAAATCTCTAAATAACCTCCATTTAACATTTTCTATTTTAATTTTTTATCCTCAGATATTTACATGGTTACATTTTAAACTAATATTTGTTGTTTTCTTTTTCTGTTTATTCTTACACATTTATATTTGTATTTAAATTTAATAGTTAATTAAATTGTACTAAAAATAATTATATAAATAATAAATGAATATATATATATAGATCCTTGAAATATGCTTAATAATATTATATTAAAAATAATTTTTATAATTTAATTAATATTAATAGATAAAAAATATTGATAACTAATAAACATTTTAAACAAGTATCAAATATAATCATGTATCAGTTAATTTTACCAAACACTTTTATATAATTAGCAAAAACAATCCGCTAATCAAATCATCTAATATAATCCGTTATGCGCTAATTGCTAAACATAGCAACATATCTTAATTTATAAAACAATATATGCAGTCAATACAATCTTTATTTTAAATTATTTGAATATATTTTAATTTATACCTCCAACAATCCCTTAATCAAACCAAAACTGATAATATCAAAATTACTTATAACATATCCCTTTCTTTAAATCAGAGTACAAATCCAACTAAAACTCAATCTCTGTCTAGTATACTTATTAAATTTACATTTTAGTATTTTAATGCATGGATTTTGCTAAATATAGTATAATTGGTAAATGTATAGCTCTAATTATCCATTAAGTTTTAAAAAATTATCCACAGAATAATACTCCATAGCTTTTTTCATAAAAATGCTAGGTGACATTAAATTTATATAGGGATAAAATAATATTTAATCCCAAAGTTTAATAACCTTTTCAATCTAGTCCCTATTTTTTCCATATTAACAACTTTTTATAACTTATAAGTATTTTCAGTTTCCATTAGTTTCGGACGCTTGGCAACTGTTCTCAACTTGGCTTTGAACTTGGATTCCATTAAGAACTAAAATGTGTGACACAATTAGGGTGAGCAAAACTCGACTCGACTCGAAAAAATCGAATAACTCGACTCGAGGCAAAAATACTCGACTCGTCTTGACTCGACTCGAAATTTCATAAACTCGAATAACTCGAAAAAAATTCAAATAAAGTTTGAGTTGTGAAATGGAAATTCGAATAACTCGAATAACTCGAAATTTTTAGTAAATAGTGGATTTATTTTTAAGTTCGAGACGAGTCCCTCTATTTTTTATGATATATACATATTGATATATAAAAATATGAAGAAATATTGTCACATGTGAAAAAATATATATGTGCATATCTTATATGATTAGAGAAAGGAGTTTAAATTGGAATCAAACCCTACTATAACATGATAAATAATTACAATTAAATTTTTATAGAAACTCGAAAACTCGACTCGACTCGAATTTCTTAAACTCGACTTGAATCGAAAAAATTTCAAATAAAGTTTGAGTTGTAAAATATGATTCGTCAACTCGAATAACTCGAAATTTTTTGACTCGACTCGACTCGACTCGATCGAACGCTCACCCCTAGACACAATCCAAGTTCGAGGATCAAATTTAAAAAATTGTAAGTTTGAATGAGTGGACCAAATGGACCAATTTGAAAATTATCAAGTTCAAGGATCAGTTGGAGGAAAATGTCAAGTTCAGGGACTAAATGTCCAATATATTTAAATGGTTAAAATGTTTATAAAATGAAAAGGTGGTAAACTTGTAATTAAACTCCAATCCAGGACCATTCTAGAGAAATTGGTTTCCGCTACAATCTTATATAAACCCTCCCTTCTCTCCCTCTCTTCAATTCAATCAAAAATCTAATTAAAAGCTTTAAATTATTCCTCTGGGTTTTTAAGTTCTTTGGGTCTATTAAATCATTGTTTTATTTTTTGAAAATTAGAGAAGATGTCTTTGAGACCAAGCACGAGGACGGAGGCTCGGAGGAACAGGTACAAGGTGGCTGTGGACGCCGAAGAGGGGAGGCGGAGGAGGGAGGATAACATGGTGGAGATTAGGAAGAACCGCCGTGAAGAGAGTCTACAGAAGAAGCGACGTGAAGGACTCCAGCCGCAGCCAATGCCCGCCTCTCTTCAGTCGTCGGCTGTTGAGAAAAAGGTCCATTTTCAATTGTTCTATTTTTTTCCGTTTATTCTTCAGTATTCATAAATTGCTAAAGCTGGTGAAGCTTTCTTATTCGAAGATTGCTCGTTTTTTATTAATCTTATAGAATTAGGTTTATGATCTGTTGTTAATTTTAGAGAATTTTTCTTATATTAGTTTTGTATTAGTAAATTGCTAAAGCTGTTGATGCTTTCTTATTCTTTAGATTGTTCGGTTTTTTATTAATCTTGTAGAATTAGGATTATTATCGGTTGTTAATTTTAGAGAATTTTGCTTATATTAGGTTTTGATTATGTTGATGAGGTCTTCTTTTTTTGTGTGTGTATTTTCGATGATTTGATTGCAGCCATGTTATAGTTTAAACATTTTGGTAGCTGATACACAGGAACATGTGTATCAATTAAGTTAGCTAATATCTTAATGAAGTTCCTCTTTTAATTTATTCAAAGCACAACTGATTTCAATTTTGGCATGCATGTTCCATGGATTTGGTTTTTCCATGGTTTACTTTTTGACAGCTTTTACAATTTCCGCATTGAATTGTTCTGATAATGTTCAACTCTTTCACTGCAGTTGGAAAATTTGCCAGCCATGGTTGCTGGTGTCTTGAGCGATGATAGCAATATGCAACTTGAGGCGACCACACAGTTTAGGAAATTGCTTTCTATTGGTGAGAAATTCATCTTTATAATTTTGGTTGATAATGGTAAAATTTTCTAAACTAATAATATCTTTTGTTATTTATCTCAGAACGCAGCCCGCCTATTGAGCAAGTGATACAAGCTGGAGTTGTTCCTCGCTTTGTTGAATTCCTTGTGAGGGATGATTTCCCACAGCTTCAGGTTGGATTTCTTGTTAGCTTTAATATTATTTACGACATCAAATTCTTAGGTTTAAGATTCTTCTTTCATTTTTCTGTAGTTTGAGGCAGCCTGGGCCCTCACTAATATTGCTTCTGGGACATCTGAGAACACAAAGGTGGTAATTGATCATGGGGCTGTTCCTATATTTGTGAAACTGCTTGCTTCACCAAGTGATGATGTTCGTGAGCAGGTAAGCACATGGAAGGCATTTTGATAATTGACAGGATAAAGAAGTGTGACAAATTGAACTTTACTTGGCAAAAGCTAGTGTGAAATATTTTATATAATCTTAGTTTCTCTTTTTGCACTGATCTTTCAGGCTGTCTGGGCATTGGGAAATGTTGCTGGAGATTCTCCTAGATGTCGTGATCTGGTTCTTGGTCATGGTGCTTTGCTTCCTTTGTTGGCACAATTAAATGAACATGCTAAACTTTCTATGCTGAGAAATGCTACATGGACGCTCTCAAATTTTTGTCGGGGAAAGCCCCAGCCCCCCTTTGATCTGGTTTGACCTTCTTTTCTTGGGGAATTGTTGGTTTAACAAGTATTCCCTACTTTGTTCATGTTCATGGCTATTGATTTTCTGTGAAACTCATTGTCCTTTGTCTTCCTTTGAAATCTGAGATAGTGTATGACAATCAGGCTTGTGTTCGAATTTATCTTATTACTTTATCTTTTATTCATTGTTCAGGTTAAACCTGCACTTCCTGCATTGGCACTCCTTATTAGTTCAAATGATGAAGAAGTCTTAACTGATGCATGTTGGGCTCTCTCATATCTTTCTGATGGTACAAATGACAAAATCCAAGCTGTTATAGAAGCTGGTGTTTGTGGGCGTCTAGTGGAACTTTTGATGTGAGTAAGACTATCTGCTGCTGATTTATTTGTTTTGTTTTGTTGACCGAAATCTAATATTCTATGGTTTTAAGGCACCCATCTCCTTCTGTGCTTATTCCTGCTCTTCGCACAGTTGGAAATATTGTCACGGGGGATGATATGCAAACCCAGGTATTAGCCACTTCCAAGGTTTTCTTATTTGAAAGATGTTGCTAGTAGTATGTCTCTTGTAATTTTGTTTTCTCACTCAATCCACAGTGATCCTCCTCCTCTTACATGTAAACATAGTACAAGAAATTTGTAGCATTAGTTGTTAAAGGCTGCATTTTTGCTTATCTAGCATATCCATTTTGTGTTCTCTTATTTTGGGAAAATCTTTGTGGCACACAGTGTATTATCAATCACCAAGCATTGCCATGCCTTTTAAATCTCTTGGCAAATAATTTTAAAAAGAGCATCAAGAAGGAAGCTTGTTGGACTATCTCAAATATCACAGCTGGAAATAAGGAGCAGATACAGGTATAAATTGGAACTGTTATCACTTTCTAGTTGCCTTGATATTTATCTTTGTTTTATCAATTTTGGATCTGTGATGCTGTGAATTTTACAGGCTGTGATTGAAGCTAATATTATAGCTCCACTGGTTCATCTGCTTCAAAATGCTGAATTTGAGATCAAGAAAGAAGCAGCATGGGCAATCTCAAATGCTACGTCCGGTGGTACTCATGATCAGATCAAGTATGAAATTATTACCATATGTTTCGGTAGATTATTACATGATAAACTAATTCTAATCTGGGTACTTCACATATATCAGATTCCTCGTAAGTCAAGGTTGTATCAAGCCATTGTGCGATCTTCTCAACTGCCCTGATCCAAGGATAGTAACAGTTTGTTTAGAAGGGCTTGAAAACATTTTGAAGGTCGGAGAAGCTGATAAGAACATGGGCAGTGCTGGAGGAGTGAATCTCTATGCACAGATGATTGATGATGCAGAGGGTCTAGAGAAGATTGAGAATTTACAGTCCCATGATAACACCGAGATTTATGAAAAGGCTGTGAAAATTCTCGAGACATATTGGTTGGAGGAGGAGGATGAGACAATGCCGCCAGGTGATGCCTCTCAAACAGGGTTTCATTTTGGAGGGGGCGAGCTTCCAGTTCCTTCAGGGGGATTCAATTTCAGCTAGAGGTATGTGCTGCTGCTGCTAGCATATTATGTTGTCTGGTTCTGCATATATCTACCATTTGAATCAGCGCTTTTGCGTTTTACAAGCTGTTTATGTTTCAGGAATTTTATCCGGTCCTTTATTCAAGTCCTTATGGAGCTGATGCAACAACAGTTGGGTTCCAGGTGAGGTGTCTCGTCTTTGGCTAGTAGCCATGATTGTGTCCATGGTCGTGTATGGTCAAGAGTCCGGTGTCAAGGTTATTAGGCTGGCGAAAGGGGGAATAGAGTCATAGAGACAGTATATAGCTTTGGGGATGCGTTACAGTAAACCAGGAACCAGACAGGGCGAGTCGTTTTATATTTAAAGGGTCGTAAAATAAATATATTGCGAGTCTCAAATTGTATTCGTCATGGTAGTTGTGGTGTGTCTTTTTGCAAGAGCTTGCTCTGGTGATTTGGGCATATTCCACATGGGGATATGCTTATGCTTCTATGTAAATCCGAACGAGTCTGTTCATCATTTCATGCATAAAAAAATTGTCCATTTAGATTTATATTTTTTCTGGGGGGAGGTCTCATTAGAAGCTGTCTTGAAACTACAATGAAGTGGAAATAGAATGATCATTATATTTGATGGTTTGATATGTTTTTCTTCTTCTTCTTCTTCATTTGACCTCATTAACAAAACTAATTGTCATTTCTATGCGTCTCATATGTTAAGTTGGAAGTAATTTGACTTGTGACAATAATCTAAAATAATTTCCACTATATAAATAAAAGGCAAATAAAAAATAAGTTCTCAAATGTAATTTTTGCTAAAAATAAGTGTCTAAAATTTAAACCGTTGTAATTTTAGGTGTCTAATTGTTAAGTGGTGATTAAAAATTTTGTTAACTAATTAATATTTGACATGCGACAATAATTTACATTTTAAATTTTCTTTTGAAGAAATACCCAAAATTTTTGATTTTTTAAAAATCTTAAAAATTTCTAATTCTTATGTAACAGTCTCAAAATTCTTATAATTTCTCAAACTTAAACTTTAAATTGTCGCCGCTTCTGCTGTTGATTGCTACCCTTGAGCATACTTCTTTAGACGTCAAATTTAAGCGGTTATTTTTCCTAACACAACATCACTAGAAACATCGAATGACATGCCAGTCGAACATAAATTTTGTGTTTAACGTTCGGCTGGCACGTCACGTCATTCGACATTTCTGACGAAGTCATGTTAAGGGAAAATGTTCGCATTGGTCCGACGACCGAAAGAGTGTGTTTAAGGAAGACAATTTGTGGGGTTGAGTTTAAGAAACTTTAAAGATTTAGGGGTTATTTTGTATTTTTTTAGATTTTTTAAAAATTATTTTTTTAATATTTTAAGTTTTTAATTTTGAAAAACAAATAAACATGCAATGTATCCTATTTTGATTAGTTAACAGATTTTTAATAGCAGTTAATTACCAAATATTTAAAATTTCAACAGTGTAAATTTTATACACCTATTTTTAACAAAAAATATTTTAAACACCTAAAGCTCAAAAAAAATATTTTAAACATTTATTTTCACTTAAAACAAATTTAAACGCATAAACTCTAAATTTTAAATTTTAAACGTGAAAACTCTAAATTTTAAATTGAATATATAAGCTTTGTGAATTTTTTTGTTTCCATGTATAAAATAATGGGTTTTATTTTGATGCACAAGCTGTGTAAATTTTTTTTACACAATCCTTTTATAAAATTTAAAATCTAAATTACAAACCCTAGCAACGTAAACCCTAAACCCTAAGCCCTAAACCCTAAACTCTAAATTCTAACCATAAACCTTAAATTATATACCCTACATACTAAACTCCTAAACCCTAACATAAAACCCTAAACCCTACATACTTGTGCATCAAAGTATTTTCCTAAAATAATTACTCTACTATGAGTAACAAAACACTGCACACCTCAAAAGTTACCCTCCCCTGCATGTTGCCACGTGGATTGCGCCCTCAAAATTTTTGGCGGGTGTTGCAATTGCATTTTCATTTTTTTATCAACACAGGAGGCGGGGATTTGCTCTGAGCAAGGTCATTATCGTCTTTTCAATATCATCCGTCTAGGGTTTGTCGGGCTCTCTTCTCCCGTTGTCTCTCTTTTCATTTTTGAATATATATTTATTTTTCCTTCTCACTCATTTTCATCACTAAAAGCTTCTCTGCTTCTTTGCAAAATAAATCAAAAAACCAAAAAAAAAAAGGATGCTTCGGTTTTGATACCCAAACTTTCTTCTTTCTTCCCCTCTTTGCGCCGCCGGTTAATGAAACATCTCTTTGAATACACTTGCTTCATGGGTTTAATGGATCTGAGAGAAAATGTTAGTGAAAAAGAATACACATTCAATTCAAAAGGTTGCTTCTTTCTCTTCGTTTAAATACTGATTTGGTTGCTGTTTATGATGCAGGAATCGTTGAATGAAGGTGGTGCAATGAGTGAGAGTGTTAAAAAGTTTTGTACTGATTGCAAAACCACAAAAACCCCTCTTTGGAGAGGTGGCCCTGCTGGCCCCAAGGTATTGATTTTACTCATTTCTGCTTTCTTCAAGTTTGGGTTTTTTTGTCTGCTTTTAGTATCATTTACTGTAACTATAAATATTTCACTTGTAAAGCTTTCAAACAATTGATCAAGAAGTTGGGTTCTTTGCATGAAGAAGGCCCTTTGTTCCTCGATTTGATATAGGCTAAAAAGGGAGATTCTTGAGTGATGTTGGTTATTTGAACATAAATCGAGTTTGGGATTCCAGTCTGGGAGAAGAGATCTGTGAATTGGCTTTAGTTTAGGAGTTTCCCGAAATCTGATCTTAGAGAGTTGAAGACTTTTAGGAGCTTGGGTTTCGGACTCGGCCAATACATTAGATTAGTTTGGAGCTAAAGGAGAATACTGAAAACTTGAAGATAGGAGAATAAGGCCTAGAGACTAGAGAAAGGGTCTTATAGTTATATAAGAACTTGTCGCTTGTCTTTCTTCCAATAGTCAGATTATGCCTCATCCGGCACCGGCAACAACTAAGGCTTCACCTGGAATTGAGTTCTTGGTTTTATTTAGAAAAATAGGATAATAGAATCCCTTGATTTAACTGTTGGAGAGGAATTAGAAATTGAGCCTTTGGAGGTATTCTCCCCCGTGGCCTACTACGGTTACAACACTCTTTTCCTATGCTCTGGCGGTATTCTTCCCTCTTCCTTGGAAAAGACCTTGACTAAAAGTAAAGGAATGAAAATGGGTGAATTGGCTTTCTTTGTCTATAAATAGGCTGCCTGAAATTGGGTCTTTTGATCGGGCTGGTTTTCCTTTTTTAACCACTGCCCTTTTCTTTATTTAAAGGAAAAAGATGAAATGCACGAAAGAATAGAGAAGGAAAGAGGATGATTGTAGATCCCGTGCCATCCCATTGGCAGCCGATAGCCGAGTCCTAGACTTCATTTTCACCTCTTTATTTATGATGAGAGAGTTGACCCTGAATCCTGCTTTTCTTCCAGGAATCTGTCTTTGCAAGACTGGCCCATAGATCAAACTCAGACTAGGCAGTTTGATAACCCTTATGGCCTGCCCAAGGGTTAAAGATCAAATCAGATTTTTTTACCTCTAGGGGTGGTCAATATTGCTTCTTTGCTTGGTTCCTATTTGTGGAGCGAGCATAACTGTACTTTGGTGTGTGGCTCTGCAGTGCCTTATTTGATTAGTGGGGCATCTTGGATAGGGTTTAGTCTTCTTTTTTCTTTTTTGAGAGATCATGTTCTTGCTACTGCCCTGCTATAAGAGCATTGAGGCTGTCATAGGTCGACAAGGGGTTCGATTTCCGACTCCATACCCTTTTAGCTGATGTGCCCCCCTTTGTGTGCTTTTGGTTTATGGTAAATAAGGTAAGGTAAGAGGTTTCAACTAGCATATAGGCACGGTTGAGCATCGAGTCCTGGAATTGGATGGGCATGGCTCTAAAACTAAAACTAGAAATGAAACTGCCACTAGGATATCGTTATCCTTAGCTACTTAGAACTGGGGTCTTGGTATAAATGGGAGAAATCTTTTTTCATACATGGTTTTGCTTAAGATATTTTACTCTTAAACTTGAAAGTACTCTTGTACTTTGGGTAATATTGGATCAATCATCACCTTTTTGTTGCTTTGCTTAAGATATTTTTATGACTTCTTCACTTGTTTGTCAAGTTTGAAGTGTTCTTGGCTTATGATTGATATATTTTCTTTGTATTTTCAGTCACTATGTAATGCATGTGGGATAAAACATAGGAAGAAAAGAAGAGCAATTTTGGGTTTGAACAAAAACTCAGAGAATAAGAAAGTGAAACAGCGATCACCATCTCCATCACCGTCTTCGTCGTCGTCATCATCCAGCACCATCACAACAAGCTCTCCTATTCCTACAACAAATAATATTGCCGTTGATGACGACGACATGAATCCCAGTGGCAGATTTAGCGGGTCGAGGCAGCCATTGAAGATCAGATTAATTGCTTTGGGCAGTGAAGTTTTGTTGCGAAGATCATCATCATCATCATTAACATGGATGGTGAAGAAGCAAAGGTGTCAAAGGAGAAGGAAGTTTGGAGAGGAAGAAGAAAATGCTGCTGTTTCTTTGATGGCTTTGTCCTATGGCTTAGTTTTTTCTTGATAAAATTAGAGACAGACAATGTTAACCAAAACCCTAATCCAAAGAACAGGGGTAATTCTGATGTCTCAATCATTCGTGTAAAATAGTAAGTTTCAGAATCAAACAACAATGAAATTCAATCATAATTGAGACATGATTCTTTTCTTTGGGGCCAGGATCCTAACTCATGTTGTTCAACAAGCTTGATTATTTATAATCGAACTGAAGTTTAAATTGAATTTCTCCATACAAATTAATAGAATAACAAGATTATGTATTGAAAATGGAACATTATTTATTAGCCATTTTGAGTGGGAGTGTGAAAAATAAATTGTAATTGTTAACTGGTATAAGTGTTTATTTATTGGATTAATATTTGATACACTGTCGGTGTAAAAAAAGTTTACACAAGCATGTTATTTTCAAGCTTAAATTTAAAATTTAAAATTTTAACCTTAAAACTCTGAAAATTTAACCACAAACCCTAAGCCTTAAAACTTAATTTCTAACCATGAATCCTAAATTCTAAACCCTACAACCTAAACCCTTAACCTCTAAACCTTAAATTAAAACCATAAACCCCTAAATAACCCCGCTTGTGAAAACTTTGTTTTCCACCGCCAATGTATAGAATATTAATGCTTATTTATAGGATAATAACCTAATCATTAAAAGTTAAATAGTTTTTTAATTAAGTATGAAGTTTGAGATTAAAATTTCTTTATTTATTTATTTTAAAAAAATTTAATACAATATTTATGAAGAGATACTGAACATTTGAAAAGAAAATTATAATAGAATATAAGTTAACAGGTAACTGAACTATTTTTTAATGGTTAACCATTTAAAAATTATCGATTAACAATTTTTTAACGGTTAGTCTACAATTAATAATCGTTATAACAATTAACCAACCGTTTAAACTAAACAGTACATTTAATCTACCATAAACACCCAAATTTTAGTGAAATAATAGAATGTTTGAACTCGATTCACTCAATAAGTTAATATTTTTACTCAATACAGATTGGAAATAATAAAACAAAATTCAATAGATTTGTTTTTACAAAATAAAAAATGTAAAGGCCAAAGAAAAATATAGAGTAATATAAAAAGCAAAGACTTGAGATCTTTACTTTCCTCTTTCGACTTTCGAAGAGGAACAACAGGCAGCTCTCTTCTTCCTTTCCCGTGTTTCATCAAGCCCCAAGCCCCTAACAAGCCTCTTACTTTCTTGGGTTCTCATTACTTTAATTTACTTCACGAATCCAAGATCAGAGCTTCAAAAGATTGAATTTTTAACCTCTGAATTTAATTCCCCCGGTTGAAATTTTATTTGAGAAAGAAGGTGATTTAGAAATGGATGCTGCTTCATGGAGCTCTCGTCTCTCTTCAGCTTCTAAGAGATATCAATCGGCTCTTCAATTACGATACGGTAAGGTTTAAAAATCCCATCTTTTTTGAACTTTTATTTTGGCGTTAAATACTTCAAATTCAATGTTTACTTTTTGTCTCTGCGTGAAAATGAAGGGAATTTTTGCCTTTCTTTTATTAGGAAATGGTTTAATGTGTGGAAATGGGTTGAAATTGCAGATATGTTTATGGGGTTTGAAGAAATAGATGGAGAAGATGAAATAAGAGAGGAGTTTCGATGCCCTTTTTGCTCAGAGTATTTCGATATCGTTGGCTTGTGCTGTCACATTGATGATGAACATCCAGTGGAGGCTAAAAATGGGGTAAAACTCTTTTTATTATCATTTTTCATTAATTTATTTCGATATCTTTCGAGTTAGCTAAAAATGGAGTATTTCGATATCGTTGGCTTGTGCTGTCACATTGTGTTGTAAGCAAGATGTGTATTTTGACACGATCGTTCTCTTTGTACTCGGTATTTGTTCGAAGTAGCTTATAACTCACTTAACCGAGTTGATTTTTGAATCTGTAATTAGCTTTCTCGGCTCGAGTTACAAGTCTGCTGTTAGTTTACTTAATTGAGTGTTGTCATAGTTAGAATGTGTGTTTGTTATGAGGTTGAAAATTTGGATGAACTTAAGTTCAGCTAACTCGAAAGATGTGCTCTAGTGTTGATTTTGATGATACGGTGGTTTATTGATTTGTTGTATGTAAGTATCGAGAAATGGAGTTTAATAGTTATTGTTTATAGATTGTTGTTTTGTCACCTGATGTGTTTTGTTTATTCGAACGAGGAAATGTGTTTATTGAATCTAAACTCTGTTTGTGACGGTTGTTACCGTTTGCAGGTTTGTCCGGTCTGTGCAGTGAGGGTGGGCGTTGATATGGTTGCACATATAACCCTACAACATGGAAACATATTTAAGATATCCTTGTCTATTGAGTTATTATTTATATGAATCATCCTTTTAATCTGTGTGTAGAATAAGTTCCCTCCTTGAGTATTATTCCATTCTACTGATTTTGTTCCAGGTTGACCGCTGGGAGCCTGGGGTTTATAACCATTTAAGTCGGTACTCAAAACGACTTCCCTGTCCATTACGAGCGTGCCGTTACATCATTGTAAGGTCTTGTCTTAAAATACTGTCCTTTCCTTAACGATTGGTTACATGCAACGCAAGAGGAAATCACGTAAAGGTGGATTTCACTCAACACTTCCTCTTCTGAGGAAAGAGCTGCGAGAAGGAAATCTTCAGTCCCTCTTTGGGGGTTCATGTATAGTGTCTTCTTCCAGTTCAGCACCTGATCCGTTGTTGTCTTCGTTTATTTTACCCACAGTTGATGAGTTTGTTAATGTCCAGCCTCACTTTTCTCGTGAAACTATAACAACCAAGAAAAGTTCAGACGTGAGTAGGTCCGAAAGGTAAGTTTCACTCTGTTTTAAGATCTGATCGCTCCTTTTTCTCCCCTCGGTGGTTGATGTAGGTGATTCAAATATGCATGGTTCTGTTCCCTTACTGTAAACACAAAAATATGTACTAGTATTTATGAATTAGACTAGACCAAAGTTTTGATTGTCTCAGCTTTTGCTTGTTTATTTAGGTAGTTCACATATGGCTTCAGGCTTTTATCAGCTTTCTCATTCCGATATTCGGTTTTGATGACAGAAATTTCAAGTCGTCTACCCTTTCAGTGAAGGATAAGGAAGAGAAGACAAGAAGATGCGAGTTTGTTCAAGGGCTGCTGTTGTCCACAATTCTCGATGATAGTTTATAAAACAAGCGTTATCGGGTTCAAATCGGTTGCTGCAATGCAATCGTGTGAACCCGAATCTCCCAGGGACATTGAGTTGAGGACAAAGCCCCAACAAGCAAATCTATGGTTCATTACTCTCCTGGTAGTGAAAATGTTGAAATAAGGTTGGTAGGAATGAATGAATGTAATTTTATGTTGCATGTGGACTTCTAGTTGTTGTTATATATATATATATAAACAATGGTGTCTTAATATGATCCATCACATTATAAAAGAATTTTTTCAGGCTCAATGTCTGTGAATTGTATGTATTAATCAACATTAGGGAAAAAATTGGGTTTTCTAAATCCTAACCCAAAAGAATTAAGTATGCAAAAAGATGCATTAACTACATCAATTACCTAAAGAGCCAAGCTTAACCACTGCCTGGATCTTGTATCCATGATCCTCTTCACTACGTCTTTTACGAACGAATCGAAACAAGTTGGGCAACAACCTTTCATTAAGCTTGCATGTCCGGCCGCCACTCTTTCAATGTGTGTACAATTTGACGGCGGTGGCACCGTGTGAGCCTCGCTCCTCCTATGCTCAAGCCCACAAGCAGCCAATACGGTGTGCATGGAACTTGTTGCTATGTCTGTGAAAGTACCGTTGTCTGCATGTATACATATATAAAAGGCAGTTCGAAAGTTTTCCAAAAACATGAGGTAGAACTCGATTAATCAAACATTAATGTCTTTGCTTACCTAAATCGGTATTATTGGACAAGGCTTTCAACTGGCTTCTAACCATTACTTGCAATTGTTCCTTGGCCATGGAAGAATTATCCTCGTTTTTGACAGAAAAAGGTGAACCGTAAACATCGGGCGTGATGTTTGAGCCATTGTTGCACTGATAGAGTTGCTCATTTGAACTGATGGCAGCAAGTTCAGGCAACAACATCAAATTGACAGAAGTATTTGATGCTGTGGTAGTTGAATCCTGAACTGCTTGCCTTCTCAAATGGTTATGGCCCGACCTCGGAGAAAGGAAGTCCCAACTTTGAAGTGAAGGAGAGGGATCATCCTGTAACCCTTCTGCAAATACCGTTTGATGCTGAGTTCCCATATGTTGTGTCCTAGCTTGTAGAACTGCTGTTTGCCTACTCTGATCGATGGGAGAATTTACAAAATCAATGCCAATATTGGCGGTTGATACCCCATCGGACCTACCAGCCATAAGATTCATCCAGTTCATCGAACGGAGATTTTGAATCTGGCGGTGTAACCGTCGTCTTCCTGTCAGAGTTTGAGCTCCCACTCCAGATACTGGAGAAACAGATGGAATATCTACAACGGGAAATCTAGGAGATGAAAGACCATCAAAACCAGGAGGGAATGGCGTACGAGGTGATGGTACTCTAATGGAGTCTAAACTTTCTCCTTGGTTTACAATGGCTGACAACCGATTGTACAAATTGTTTATCGCCCTTTGTTCCAGATAGGAATCTTGAACTTGGGAACTAGAAGAACCAAGAGCAACGGGTCTGCAACCATCACAGTACCAATTGCCTTCAGGTACTTCCCGCCCGAGACCAACACAATAGGTATGAGCTGATGAATCACAAATATCACACAGTAACATGAGTTCATCATCTCCACCTTGGTTGCATTCAGAACAAATCACATTCTCGTATGGATCGAGATAGCTTCTTAGTTCTTCCTCGGTTGGCTGGTAGACCTGGACAAAACAAGCATGCCCATTTAAAACCATATAAAGCACAGAAAATGAAAACTGTAACATAAAAACCATAAGATACCTGATCACGCTTGGGAATTTGAATCACCACTTCTCTCAAACCAACTCCTGCCGTTGATCTGGCAGGCTTACTGATTGTCTCAAACCTTTGCTTGCACAAAGGACAACGAGACTCCACTTTCGACCACTCCATAATGCAGGTGAAGCAAAAATAATGACTGCAACAGTTTAGTTTGCCTCTCAATCTTCGCTTATCTTCCTGGGAGAGACAAATGCCACAGACCTGCTTTATTACTTCAGCCTTTGTTTCCTCTACCTTCTCCTTACCCTTTCTTCCTGGAGGTTTCTTACGCTGGCCTAATGCCTCAACCTCCAGAATTCTATTTGCGGACGATGAACTCCTCAGACTAGTTTTTATACTTCCACACAATCGGTTGGCTTCTTTCACTTGTTGTATCTCTTCCTCTGAGATTGTATACTCATAATCAGATGAAACAAAATCTGAATCAGAACATATAACATATGCCTTCTTCCTCTGTCCATTTTTTCTGCTCTTTTTTCTCATAATCGGAGCATTGCCTATAAAATCACAATCATCATCATCTTCTTCCTCAATTCTCCTTTTCTTTTCCAATCGACGTTTCTTCCTTCCCTCTTTTTTCAAAGGCATCTTAGCAACTGCAGACTTATCCCTCTTTGTCCTATGGTTAGAAGCACCCCTTTTCTGCAAACCTGGCTTACTAATGTTCTTATTTTTCTTCTTCTTTTTATTAGTCAATTCCTCTTCCTCATCCAAGGTGAACTCCACATCATCATCTTCCTCGTCTTGCTCCTCCTCATAATCTTCATCGTCGTCGTCTTCATCGGATACAACTTTCCGCTTTCGTGGTTTCCTATCCACTATCCTCCTCCTCCAATGTTTACCTTTCAACCTAACAACCTTTCTCACCTTTTCTTCTTCCTCCTCCCTGTAATCATCAATGAAACCCCCAAAACCCTCTTCCGATGCACACCCGTCTAAGGAAGAACAATAATCATCCGCATCATCCTCCGGTGAAACCACGTAATCTTCATCCGAATCGTCGGAACCCTCATCTTTCGATCTAACCCTTCTTTTAAACTTGCTTCTATGACCAACCTTCCCTCCCCTTACCATCTATTCTTGCATCCAAAAACAAAAAAAGTACCCAACTATTAATCTCTACTACTCAAACCAAAACAAATATCAATCTTCTTTGATTCACTAAAAATCAGTAACCAAAACCAAACAAATACAAAGATTCTAAAATCATATTTACTCAAATGGCATTGGAAAATCAAATACAAATATGCTAAAGAGGACTAGAAACCAAAGACTACTCTAAAAACCCAGATCACAAGCTAAAGTTTCCACTTTCCACTGACAAAATTGATCCAATTTTAGCATTTCTTAAAGATTGAAAATGTTTTTTTTTTCTCGAGAAAAGGAAAACAGTTATGTTACCATTGAAATCAGGATTCCTTGAGCATAAGATCAAACGAAATTCATCGAATAGAAAGCAGCTACAACAATCTAAACAACACTGTTTTTCATTTGAATTAAACCCCAAACTAAGCAAGCATTCGAAAATCCATAACAATAGAAACTGAATAATTTACCTGGGAAGAGGAAGAGGAAGAGATAACTGGAAACAAAGGAGAATCTGTATTTTCTTTTTGTTTTTCTACACTGCCTGAATATAATGAGTTTCGGCTGTAGTCGTTCTTATAGATTGAACAGATTATTATTTTTTTTTACTTTTACGTGCAGTAAATAATTTCCGTTTTGGTAACTATTAACAAAATTAAATGGAAATATGAACGTTGGTACATTGAGAATTCGTCGCAATACAAGTAAACAGTAAATTTCGATATGTTTTTTTTTTACCATTCTATTTATATTGTGATTAGATGAGTATTTGTTTACTCTTGATTCTTTAAAAATACATATATCGGATAGAGAAGCCGCTTGAATCTAATTATAGTGATAACTTGTATTTCCACCGAAATCACTATGGTTCCATGACAAAACAAATTGAGAGAGTCTATTTGAAATTTTAGAAGTATAAACTAAAATTTTAATTTTAAATATTTATCAGATATTTTATGATCCAAAATAAGAAAAAAATGACTTAAAATGGGAAGTATTGGATTAAATATTGTTTGTTGTCCAAGTAAAATCATTTCGATTATATTTGAGTATAAAACATTTAGCAGCCAAGAAATTGGATAAAAACTATATCGCACATGTAGAATATAGGTAATTTAACTTATTATTCACTAAACTTAACCAGGTTCATAGAAAATGCAGCAAGATTATCCATTTGCAGCAGCACAAACTAAGCTGAGAAACAGAATTCACCATTATTAATAAGACTCCAAAGGTTTTACAGAACTTGATATATTCCTCAGTCCTCACCAGTAGCCTTTCAAAAACTAGGAATCCACCCATGTCTTAATAACAACAATAACCGCCAACCATAAATAATTTCATGCAAAATTTGTATTTCAGAGAAGTTGGATCAACCACGATGTTGGTTCCTGGATCTTGAAGGACGCCAGGGTTCCGGTTTGTCGGTATTACCAGCACCACCCTGACGATTTGAATCTGGACCTAGTCCCCTGCTGCTACCACCACCGCCTAAACGATCAGAATCCGGAGGTGGAACCCTGCTGCCACTAGTCCAGCGATCAGATTGTGATGGAGGGGCCCTGCTGCCAGCAGGTCGTCGATCAGATTCTGAGAGTCCAGGCCTGGTCCAGCGATCAGGTTCTGAAGGTGGAGCTGGACTGGAGCTTTCAGTTTTTTCTCGGCGGAACCTAGGAACATATTTCCCAGAAGATGGAGCAGGAGCAGCAGCTGCAGGCTCGATAGAGGCCCTGGCAGGAAGCTCAGAAGGCCTAGAAAGCCCCTCATTTGTCTTTCCCAAGAGAGCTTCTCGCCTCAGCCTCTCTTTCTCTTCCAGTTCTCGTTCTCTTTGCCTCTGCTTTTCAGCAATTTCATCCAATTTTGCTCTGCGTTCAGCTTCTTCTTTCCTTCGTCTCTCAGCTTCTGCAATTTAAATAACAAACCAAAATGAGATTGAACAAACAAAAATGCTTAAATTTATTCTCATGAGAAAAGGAAGTTTATGAATCAAGTAAACCATAATTACCTACAGGTAATTAAAATATGGAATAGAGTTCTAACGTCAGGTATATGAAATATAATTAAATGTGTATAAATTATACCTTCGCTCTTACGAGCTTCCTCCTCTTCACGCAGCTTTCTTATTCTCTCCTCTTCAGACCTCACATAATATATTTTCTTTCTCTTAATATCTCTTTCTTGCTTCCGGGCCAGAATGATTTGTTTGATTCTCTCTTCTCTCTCTGCTCTACGCTGGTCAAACTCAGCTTGCCGACGACTTATTACTCTTTCCTGGAATATCATCTGTAGGAAGGCAGAAACCGGAATTCTATATGTTAAAAGGCTAAAACCTAGTAAGAGAAGATGTAGGAGGCTGCGAGAAAGTTATCTCAGGAGCACAAGTCCATGAATGCAAAAAGGTAATTACCTTGTTTTCTAACATGCGTGCCAGCCTATTCTTCTCTTTCAAGTCCCCATCATGCCGCTGTCTGCTCAACTCAACTTCCATCTATAAGACAGATACCAGAAAAACAGATGATATCATCAAAAGGTTGCAATGGTGAAAAACTACAAAATAAACTTACTATTAAACAAAGATGGTGCAACATAGAATATCTGTCCCCACCTTGAAAATATAAATATGCAAATAAAAGGTCGACACATCGATAAATTTGGCAGTATATCTTCAATTGATAAAAATAGGTGCAATAATAAAATAGTGAATTAAGAACCCACCTGTTGCTCATGTTCATGAAGTGCCTTTTCTTCCACCAATCGTCGTTGAAAAGCAGCTTCAATCAAGGGTGCTGCCTCCTCTCTCTTTGCCCTTTCCAGATGGTCCATTGTCTTAGCAACTTTTTGCAGTCTCTTCTCCTGCTCATGCCTCTCCTTGAGCTGCTCAGTCATTGCTCGCTCAATCAAGCCTTGCTTCGTCAATTTCTCCTGGATACACATGCATTGTCAAAAAGCAACTTCCATATGAATTAGGAACTTCATGATTAAAAAAAAAGGTTGCTCACCCCATCTAAAATTGGCTTCTTTTTCCCTCTTTTCAAATGTTTTTCAGTTTCCTGTAGCATAGCCTGTGCCTCTTCAAGCTCTCGCTCTTCTATTTCCTTGCGAATTCTTTCAGCTCGTTGTTGCTCAAACATAGCAGCAAGCCTCTTTTTTTCGGCTTCTTCAGTTTTCTTCTGCAACATCTGCCTCTTTGACTCCTCCTCACGTTCCTAGTGGATCAATACACATAAAAAGCAGGTCTATGAGTATAGAAATTCATTTCCAATATTTTTGCTAAATAGTGAAACCTCATGTTGACTGTGCAACTTGCTGTTTAAATAGGGATACCATTTCCAATAGTTGACGTTCTTGTTCTTCTTTTCTTTTCTCGATAATTGATTTCCTAGCCAGAAGCCTTTTGTGTTCCTTATCTACTATCTCCCCTAAACCTGGTAAAACTTCACTCAGCTTTGACACTTTCTTGGTAGAGGGGTATATCATGGCTCTTGCTTTACTCAAAGATTCAGCAAGAAGAGTCAGGTGATCACGAAACTTGTCAGATTCAAGACCCTGAAAAATGCCAAAATAATGGAAAGTAAATAGATGTATCCTATGCTATGCAGACATGTTTAAGGAAAATGAACATAGTATATGCATCCCAGCAAGATTAGACAAAATCCTTACCATACTGCCAAACAGTACAACACCTTTCATGTGGTCAACTTTCAAGGCTATAAACTTATGTTTTACAGCCTCAACAGAAATTTTTTCCACCATTGAAAAATCAAAAAAGGGGATCATTTGAGACAAACTTTCGATTTTCATTGTCTGGTAAACCTGAGAGACCTGGAAAAGCAAGAGAGAATGACATTAAGAAAAACAAGCATGAATAAACAAAGAGAGTATAAATCAATTAAAAACAATGAAAAGAAATAAACATAAGACACCTGCTTAAGCAACCTAAGGGTAGCAAGCTTTTCAAGTGCAGGAACATAATGGGAGAGCTGAACTTCTGGAACAGATGAAGCTGAAGCCAGCTTTCCACCCAGCTTTGATATTTTCATCAACAGAGGTTGTGTCTTTAATGCTACATCCAGAGAAAGAAACTCATGCTCCAAAAGGTGGTAAAGATCTTTCACTTCTTGAGTTGCACAACTAAGTACACCTTTAGAGACCTAAAAATAAGGGGACCGAGAACAGAATTTAGTTAACAACCTAAAGTCAAAAGGTTCTGGTTAAGATAAAACATAGAACCAGTACTCCTTCAGTATCCCATAAGATTCTGAGAGAGAGGAGAGACTCAAGTCACTTCACAAAGAGAAAGATTACTGACCTCAAACAGATACAGGTACAGAACAAATTTTTAATAACCTAGCAATAAAGTAAGACGTATATTTTGCCTTAACCAAGTAGAATAGAAAAATGTTTCATGTAGGCAAACCCAACCAGTTTGATATTAAAGCCCTTATTGGTTGAGTTCCATTAGATTAAAATTGATTTTAGGAACATCATTGCTAAGACATATAAGCAACCAGCTATAAAATCAGTAAAAGCAACAGAGAAAAAAGAAACAAGCCAATAGAGCTTATAAAATTTGGACATACCAGTTCTGTAAGAAGTGATGACCTTGAAAACTGTAAAAAGTGTAGAATGTCAGAATAGGTTGCGATCAAGAAAAAGGAAAATGAAAGCGAATGAAATTCTATACAACATACCACTTCTCTATTCTCAAGTTTAGATTCAAGATTAAATCCTATAAGATTTGCCATTCGATGGTTGCGCTCTTTAGCATTTTCAAGTTCCAAGTGTGATGCACCAAGTGTTTGATCGTAAGGAGTCACTGACAGAGCAGCCAAAACAACTGATGATGCTATCAACTGCAAATCCTTCTGACTTAAGTTTTTGTTAAAGCTTTTTTGAAGTGAAAAAAGCTTGAACCACACATAAGCATGATAAAGATGGCTGCCTGAAATCCGGAATATTTCAGTTAACTTGGCATAATAAACCACCATCAACGAAGCCTTGGGAGTTTTCTTGACAATAGACATCAATCCATGAATGTCTTCAACAGAACGAAAAGCTTCCTGCAAGTAAGCATGACGAGCAATTATCAGAACTATTAAGATTTATCCATTATGAAACATAACACTTGTCCGTTGAGAACATACAGAAGGTAGACTAAACAACAGACCTGCCAAAGTCCAAGCTCAGTAGCAATTTTTAGCTGGTCAAATCTTGTATCTAGATACAGTTGCAAACTCTCTGGTGCAGACAGGTCAGGTCTGTCCCTCTGGTCTTTATACTTAATTAGATTTCCCAAATGATTCCTTATAATCTCACATAACCTTCGGAACTCTGTTGTCCGCTTATACTGCTTGCAGAACTGGAATGCGCGATGTGCTGTCATCTAGAGGCATTTAAAAAGTAGAAAGATTATGTCATTCCAGATAAATACGTAAAAAAAAGTTATATTATCAATGAAATAAGACACTCATTCCTAGGGGTGTTCGCGGTTAACCAAAATGCTATAACGGTTAACCTATAAGTTATGTTCTTAGTGCAAAAGTTATATGTTCTTAATGTAATTAGAGGGAAAATGTAAGAGAATGTATCTAAGAATGCATAAAAAATTAGGGACTCATTCTTTATGGTTAACCAACGGTTAACCATGAACACCCCTACTCATTCCATTATATGTTCACTGTAAAAGCATGCAGACCAAGTCACCTCACCAAGAGCAGAATAAATTTTTGTTCACCATGCTTTCTTTCTAATAATGAATTGTCAAATATTCCTCAAAGTATCCTTTCAAGTCTAAAGATTCTAATACAAGAAATAACAAACATTGATTCGACTAAATCATAAATGATCACACTTTATGAGCAAATTCAGGTGAACCATAAATGATCACATTAAAAATATAGCATGCAAGAACGTAGTGATATTTCAATCATAATGCTCAAAACAACTGTTCTATACGTTTCCCAAAGAAATTTGAAGGAAAGCTCAGCATTTATGGTTAGTTGAAATACCGCATAGAGTGCCTCCAACTTGGAATTGTTCCGCAATATTTCAAGCACCGTTCTATACGTCTCCCAGAGAAACTTGAACCAAGGAGTAACAAGTTCACGATCGGACCTTTCCTTTCCTTTCTCTCCACTGACGTAACTTAGCATCAAGTCTTCTGGCCTTTTATCAGCTTCAAGATCATCAACATCAAGAGCTTCTTCTAGGGCTTGTGCTTGAGTACGAGCCTGCTCAGCTTTCTCAGTAGAAAGATGCATGAAGTGCTTGATAACCTCCTCCAAAGAACTAACATTCACTTGTTGACATACGATCCGATATTGAATCAGGCCATCTTTGGCAAACCGACCTTTCCGCATGTCGACACACAGCTCTACATACTTGAACATAATCTTTTCAAGTGACTTCTGCCAAGCTCTGTGTCTCTTTGAAGTTATTACATTGTGAAGTGCCTGCAATGCATCTTGCTTCTGCCCCACATTAATCAACTCTGCAAAAAAAAACCCATCAGTCACACAATCACGTACATCATAAAAACCACAGGCAATAATTCCACAAGCCAGATTCACATTAAAAGCAAACAATTGTTCCAATATCAAACAAAGGGTCGCATACATTCACAAAAAAAAACAATTACAGAGCTTAATAAAGGGAATTTTTTGTTTCTAACCTTCTGCTCGCTTCAATGCATTCTCTGGTTTCACAAAATGCGCCATGTTTTTTCAATCAAATCCTTAACACCGCCAGCTATTGCCTGAAACAGAAGAACATGCTTTATCAATCAATCACGATTAATAAATAAATAATCGAAAAGGTAAAACCCTAATTATCTTCAAGCTCGGAGTGACGGAGTGAATCCAAATACAAAACCAATCAAAAGAAAACAGAGATCTATATTCATAAGATTCAAAATTGATAATTTTAATCCCAAATCTACAAAAGGACAGATCAAATTTAAAAACTGTTTAAGTCGGTTTCACCTGTTTTGCAATAATAAAAACATATGCAAAGCCGATCGAAATATATAAACATAAAAATCCGATCTTCAAAAAACAAAGAGATTGAGTTTTCGATATACTCGCATGAAAATTGTGAAGAGCGGTGGCGCCTCGCGTCGCAAGCAATTGTGAGAAGAAGTTTCAGCAGCTAACGAAGATAATACGGTAAGACCTAAAACGTAAAAAATAGGATGAGAGAATTTTGGGTTTTCTTTTAGTTATAGAAAACAAAGGCGTTTTGATTTGATTTGATCTGATCAAAGGCGTTTTGATCTTAAAACATACTTAAGCCGACATCGATGTAAAGTAAATATGTCCCACTATATATATATATATATAAATACATAATCAAATTAATATACAATGTATTTTCTAAAACAAAATTATATATTTTAAAATAAAATAAAATAATTATTTTATTTTTTTAATTTGAGTAGGTAAACAGACTGATCATAAAATATACTTTATTCTCATTAGTAGGAATAGAACCCATAATCTCATGAATAAAGAATGAGGTGAACAACCACCCACCACATTTCATGGTTAAAATAATCATTTTATTAATTTGCAATACAAATATTGATGCATAATCATAAATATCAAGTGAATAACCATAATAAAAAAACAAATACTATTAATTATGCTAACCAGTGTTAATTTAAAAGGTTTAACCGTCAAATAAATGTTTAAATTATATTTTTTGTTAATTTGGTGTCTGAAATTTATTTCGGACCAAATTGGTGCATAAATTTTTTTTTCGTAACCCATATTAAGTTTTTCGTCACGGTCGTTAACACATTTCTGTTATCCAAACAGAACAGTACATGTGGCATGTCTTTAATTTTATAAAAAAATCATACAATCTTTGATCTCTCTAAAAACTCTGAACCCTAATTTTAAATCCTTAAATTCTTCCCTTGCGACTATTGATTCAACCACCACCAGTCACCCTTGTCTTTATTGGGCCTTATTATTGAAAACCTCATCATCTCGTCGTCGAAAATCGATGAATGAACCATCGATTACATCGTCGACGAACACCCAACAATAAAAAAAAATATCAATTGCGTTCTGACTAACAGCTAGAAGGTGGGGATGCCCAATAATTCAAGTAATGAAATAGAACTTTATGCACTAATTTGGCCCGAAAAATAGATTATGAAATAATATATAGTTTAGGTGTTTATTTGATATTTAAACCTAATTTAATAGTATATGAAATAATTTAAATTTTAAATATAAATGATAATGTAATTAAAAAATATTAATTATATTTGTATAATTGTTTGAAAAGAAATTGTATTTTATATTTGAACGAGTTAGGTTTCAAATCTAATTTTATTTTTATTTGAATTATAATCTCATTCTACACTTTGGAAACAAAAGAGGTTAGGTTTCAAATAATCCCATTTTACGTGGGTTTGATAGGTTTATATTTATAATTATAAAATAAACAAAACGTCGCACCGCAATTGAGTTGATCATTAAAAACCAAGTTTTATAGTATTAATATATTTTAGTAATTAAATTTTGTATTATTAGTATCAATAACATTAAACTAAAGATTAATATTTTTAATATTAAATTTTAATTTAGACTTCAATTATATTAGTGAACTATTATAATTCTTACATATCATTGCACACAAAATGTTATTATCTGTTCACATTATCATATTAGCATAAAGTCAAAAGTAGTCCCAAATGTTTGATATTTTAGTCACTTTATCCTTTATTTTTTTTAGTGCAGACAACTATCTAATATTTTATTTTCGTTCAAATTTTACCAGTTGGATGAAAACCGTTACTCAACTAATGGTCAACGCCTGAGGCTGACATGACATGTCTACATGACATGGGGACGTGACATTTTGTTGATGTGACATTTTAAAAAAATATTTTTTAAAAATGTCATGTTAGTAGAATGTCACGTGTCAATTTGATTAGTTAAAAATTTTAAAAATATAAATTGTTAGAATTTTAAAAATGCCACATCAACAAAGTGCTTCATAACATCGCCACATCATCTCTCCATGCTATGCCAGACATGCCACGTCAGCTTCAAGCATTGACCGTTAATTGACTAATAATTTTTATTTAACATAGTAAAATTTGAACAAAAATGAAACGTTAAGGGATTGTTTGCACAAAAAAAACAGGAACTAAAGTGACCAAAAGGTCAAACATTAAGGGTTACTTTTGACATTTTAACTTAAATCCTAAAATCTAAACTCTATCCAAAACTTTAAATACTTTTCATAGTTGAAAAGTGGCAGGCTTAGATTAACTACATTCCAAATTGATAGTCATTGTCAAAAACCAGAAAATCATTCCATAATTAAACAATCCAAGAACGTGAAGGTAAACAAACGCAAGGAAATAAACACCATGGAAACCTTAAGTACAGCAAAACTTTGCAACAATATATGAAAGACAAGACTCGGAGAACAAACGCTAAAGTTATCTTAAACCCTAAACCCCTTGCTGTTCCTTCGTCCTCTGGCCCTCTCAAACTTCCGTCCCGATGAGCGCACATAAGGCTTAGTGTGGCTGTGAGGCACACCAGGAGCTGGACCAAAGTGCTTAACTGCTTCACGGCCCTTCTTCGGACCTCTGAGGAGAACCTGCAACTCCATCCAAAGTAACCTCTTAAGAATGCCAGACACAACATATTCATCTTTCAGAAGGAAGAAAAACAAAATGAATGGAAGAAGGAAAACCCGGGGTTATGGCAAGCAACACAGTTCGTAGAAAAAAAAGATGGAGACTAATTAAAACCATATACAATCACCCTTCAAATGGAGGAATAAAATCATTATAGTATCGAACAAAGACTTGGAACAAATAAACTAACAGAAACATAAATATCAGAGCATCAATATCCTCACGACTAACTTCGACATTACATTCACAGTGCAAAGAGCTTTGTTTCATCATACTGTTCTTTAGACATAAGTGGTTTCAATCATAGCACGAACAAAACATCAAGCATTTTTATTCCAAAGCAGAAATGAAAATTTGACAAAATCAGAACTCCGAGGCAAACAAGAATCTATAAACATACATAATTTGAACAAAGAAAAGTACCAAAGATTAACAAAAGTCAGAAGAAATCGCATACCGTGTTCTGACCCAAAGGAGCCCTCAAAGCAAGCTGATCAAAAGTTAAGCATTCCCCGCCAGACTTCTCGATCCTAGCTCTAGCAGTCTCGGTGAACCGAAGAGCTGTAACTTTCAAAGCTGGAACCTCATACACCCTAATATCATCTGTCACTGTTCCCACTACCACAGCAATCTTATCCTCCTACAATATTTATATCATAATTTAAACCAAAATACCAATAACATATAGAACCTAAACAAAAACCCAGAATTTTATTATAATATACAGAAAAAAATACCTTTCCTTTCGTGAACTGAACAAGCCTGGAGAGAGATAGTGGGGGCTTGTTAACTTTGCTCATAAACAAGCGTTTCAATATAACAGCATTGAATTTGCTCCCAGTTCTTCTTACAAGGAAACGATAAAGCTAAAACCCCAAAATAAAAATCAAATCATTTATTCGCAAAAAAAAGAATACTTTTTGTGCTAGAAAGAAAGAAAAAAAGTGAGACCTTGACGAGAAGCTTGAGGTAAATATCATCGGATTTGGGAGCAGTCCTTTTGGTCTTCTTGCTCTTACCTCCGGCGACTAAATCGATCCCCTGATAATGCAAAGAACAAACAAAAAGTAAAAAATAAATAATAAACGATCTTTCCGTTTCTGAGACAATGGAGAGTTCCGGAAACATACCATTGCTGAAGCTTGATGGTGGCCGTGAACGGAGGAGGCGCCGCTACTAATCAAGTACGAGAATGAAAAGAAGGGTTAGGGTTTTTAATGGCTTTTTATTTGGAGACGGTGGGATTTGTTTCTGTGCGGTTGGGTTTTGATCAACGGGCTTCCTTTTTAGGGTCCAAGTAAATGGGCTCCGAAAGTGGAATACAGAAATTGGAATATGTTTTTTAATTGTGTATTTAAATATTAATAGATTCAAATCCTAAATATTAAATTCTAACCACAATCCCTCAATTCTAAACTTTTAAACCCTTCTAAACCTTAAATACTAACCATAAACCTTAAAACTAAGGTGATTGTGACAACTTTTTATTTCTATCATCTATGTATTGAATATAAATCCTATCATAAGGGTTTAAGGTTGGAATTTATAACCTATTGAGCGATCACAATAAAATAAAAAATATTTTTATCTCTAAGATATCCGATTGGAACAATTTGTTTGTTCGATAATTTTTTCTTTTTAGAGCCCGTTCCGAAACGTTTGTGCAATAATTTGCTCCCTACCAGCTCCAAGTCCAATAATCTTTCGCCAATTCTGCCCAAAATGCGCAATGTGTTTTAGCTAACCAGTTTCATCCGGAGAATGTTGGTCAAAATTCTGAATTCATCCCTCAATGGCGTAGGGAATATCTTCGTGAATGGGTTGGAAATTGAGTGGGAAATATTTAAAAGTCGTAAGCAATCGACGAGATGAGAAATAACCGAAATTTTTATCTCATGGACGGGGAAAGAAAGTTTTATCAAAGAAACTCAAATGAAAATGGAGACATGAATTGTTTTACTCGAACCGTAAGAATAATCGAATCGTAACCGTATAAATAATCGTGGAGATCTCAAAAAATATCAACAAGAATCCAGATATTTTACAAGATTATTAAAAAATGTATATTTATTTATTTATATACCATAATATATATCTTAATAAAAAAACTCTAACTATATTATAAGCTAAAATCTTTGTCTAAATTTTCACCAACACAACACCCTTTCAATCTTCAATGCTTCTAATCGGAGTATCTAAATTTTATATTTTGAACTAAATTAATTATTTATTTTTATCAGTAAAATAGTAATTTTATTTAATTTTTTTGGAGTGAGATTTTTTCAAAAACCACAAGATTCACGCGGAGAGAATATAAAGATGAAAAATACTCAAAATATTTAATGATCGTTTTCTAAAATCATAATTGCAAATATTGAGGATGAAATAAGAAATACAAAATCATTCTAGCTCCACCTAATTTTCACCCCTAGTTGGGTTGTGGGCTCGCCCACTGACCTTCTATTGCTTTCGGCAGTGTCCCACAGAATATGTCCATTCTGTTGTTGGCTTGTTGCTGCAAAAACTAGGGTGCGACAAATTATGGTGTGGTTAAATAAAGTCGGTTGTCAACTTAAATTTTTACTTAAAAGCAAAAATTAACTTAAAATGTTATTAAATTAATAAAAATTTCGATTGTAACTTAAAATATTATGGACAACATAAGAATTTTGGTTGTAATATAAAATGTTATATATTTGGTATAAATTTCAGTCACAACTAAAATGTTATCTAGTTGATAAGAATTTCAGTTTTGACCTAAATTTTAACCCAATTTAACATAAAATGTTATCCACTTGATAAGTATTTAGATTAGAACTTACAACCGCCATTTTTTAGACGCACACTAGACTCCTCGACAAAAGCATGATTGAACTATTTAATGAAGATGTAGGATTGAGAAAAATTCGAGTCAAATAAAAAAATTATTTTTTTGTTTTGACTCGAAGTGATAAAACTCAATTCGATTCTGGGCGGAGCTAAAAAAATTATTTTTGGGTGTCAAAATTTAAAAATTTTATGAATTTTTTTAAAGTGAGTTGAAATAAACAATGAATATCAATTTCTTTTAAGAAGTGTCCGACATTAATATAAAATTGTGTTAATTCTATTTCTAACATTATTTTCATCGCCATATACATTAGATATCATATACCATATATATAATCTAATAAGATATTAGCTTACGCGAATAGTACCATCCTAATTTATCCATAACTCTTAATAAAATAAATAAATCTAACTTTATCTAAGATTTTTAAGGAAATAAAAATAATATTTTTTCTAATTTTTTTAAAAATAAAATGAATTTTAGTTTATCTAAATCTCTTTAGAAAATAAAATAAAATTTAACATGTTATATTTAAGGAAATAAAACATATTTTAATTCATCTAAAATTCATAATGATTATACCGAATTTAATTAAAAAATCAATAAAAATCGTAATAAAAATTTTATCTTGCCATTAAATTTTTTTTTAAATATGCTGGTGTGACTTGCCATTAGAATTTTAAATGAACAATAAGAAAATTTTAAAGGTTATCAAAAAGTATGATTATTAAAAACTTCACATCGCGAGAGATAAAAATACTGATAATTATAGTTTTAATTATTTAAATATACATGAGATAATATTTTTGCTCAGCCCTAATATAAATATACATACAAAAAATGCACAAAGCGGTTCATATATTTTTGCTCTTCTTCCTGTCTTTTGCATCTGAATTTGCATCAAAATGCTTAGTTTAGTCACCATCTTTGGTTTGCTAGGTAATAAAAAATAACTCCATTTTTATCTTTTTGATGCATCAGAATGAATAAATCCCAGAATTAATGCTTGCATGCAAAGTTTCAATGATTTTTTATGACATGTTTTTTTCAGGGAACATAACTACTGGTCTGGTTTACCTTGCCCCAGTGTACGTAAGCTGAGAAAATGTTCAGTTTTAAAGATCATGATCCACTGTAACCTGTATGAACCATGTGTAATTTGTTTCTCGAATCATTTTGTCGTTGTTGTTGTCGTCGTCGTTTTTCAGGAAAACGTTTTGGCACATCGTACGAAGTGGATCGACCGAGGAATTCGACAGTCTTCCGTATGTTGTGAAACTACTAAATGGATACATGTGGGTGTATTATGGAGTTGTGAAGCCTAACAGTGTTCTTGTTGCCACTGTTAATGGCTTTGGTGCTGTACTTGAACTCATATATGTTATCATATTCCTAATATTTGCACCTCCAAGAATCAGAGTAAGTTTTCGATTACCATTTTTCGAATACTAAAAACGTTATTCAAACGAACCCAAATGACCGAATCGAAAACCGGAAATCTAACCGGTTTTGGTATCATATTTTGTTCGGAATATCTAAATTTCAGGCCATGACTGCCATACTCTTTGGAGCTTTGGATGTAGTGTTCCCAATAGCAACCGTTTTCCTAATTCAGATGTCATTTAACAGAGAAATGCAGATCAATAGTGCAGGCTTATTGTCTCTGATTTTCAGTGTTATTACCTATGCTTCACCTCTTTCTATCATGGTAATAATTTTACAATTATGGTTAATATGGTCGTAGTATTAAATTGCGGCTGTCTCTGTTGCGGTTGCAGTGTCATGGTTGCAGACATTACGTAACGTACAACAGCTGTTGTGGTCGTGATTTGTTTACAAAAAATCTTTTAACCTTTTCAGATTAAGTATGCAGTTCAGTGTCATAGTGACCTCCAAAACTGTTTCGGTTGATATGTTGCGTTGTGGCCGCAATTTTATACTATGATTATGGTTTTCGGGTTTACTCTTGAATATCTGTAAATTGCAGAAAACAGTGGTGACAACAAAGAGTGTAGAGTACATGCCTTTCCTCTTATCTTTCATACTTTTCATCAATGGATTGACTTGGACAGTCTATGCTGTGCTTACTAAAGACTGGTTTATCGGAGTAAGTTCTTATACACCATCCTCCTTAATTATTTATCGGATTCGAGATAACAGTTGAATTCGAATATGTATCTGTCATGAATATATAATATCGAATTGGTTGGTCTAACGGATGGTGATTTTGAGTATAGATACCAAATGGGAGTGGATTCGTATTCGGAACAGCTCAATTGGTTCTGTATGCAATGTATTGGAAACCTAAGCAGTCAATGAGTCATGTGGTGGAAGATGGATGCCAAACTGAGCACCTCCTGGACCATTCTGTTCCAGTGCTAGACAAATATGAGTGCTAGACAAATGTTGTCAATTCGTGTATCAGTATCGTATTTACGTATTTTTATCGTATTTATAATATCGAAGAATAGATCTATCAATACCCTGTGTCCATTCTAACTGGAGTACAATTTGCAGATACTGCATTACTGCTTTTCAATATGGTTTATGTTTTCCTACATGCAATATCCTGGTACGATAAATCTGTAAATGTACTTACCGAACACTACCGAATCTGAATCCGAATCCGACACCGACGTAAGAGAAACCCGACACCGAAATCTTATTCTCATCAAGAGAGAAAAAAGAACGTACATTGCCATATCTACATAGTTTACAGCTCTTCAGCACTGTCTAAACATTATCCCATGATTAAGTTATAGAGCCAAAAGTACACATTGCATTGCAAAAGAAAAGCAGCAAACTCTAATTGACATTTGATTCTAAGCTCAAGCTGTAAAGACGTCGAAACTAAGCAAATACCGATATGTTGTCGAATAAAGGATCAACGGAGAGGCTTACATCTCACACGTCGTAAGGAGGAGGAGTACTCCTGGGTCTAACCTCGCTCCCGACTTTCTCGTATGCGTCCGATGTAGGCCTTCTTCAAAACCGAAAAGACTTTCTGCCTCCTGCGTGACAACATTTCATTTGCGTTAACAACTTTAATCCGATATTACATATTATCAGTTTTATTTTTTTGACACCAATGTCAAACATAAAATTCAGAAAGGGCGAAAATCCGAGTGGGGATAATGCACTAAATGTAGGGCAAGGACATTCAAAAGAACAAAAAAATAATAATAATGGTACAACGACATCTAACATCAAACAAATGAAGCAATGTTAATCGACATAAATTTCCTACATAAAATAAAACCTTAATGTGATATGTACTTTTGATTTTTAGCATAAAAATATGTAGATTGTTGTGACATTAAACCCCACAAAATTAAATAAAGTTTTGTAACCTACTGAATGGGCCAAAAGTAGGGCATATATACTTTATTTATTTGCATGCATTATTGTACGTCAACAAGGACTTTATTATCATTTCACAACCTTTCGGACAAAATACTATGGCAAAATGATAAAAGATACTCTAACGTTAAATGAAAACTGTCAGTCAACTGACGTTCAACAGTTGATGTTGACTGGACTTGCCACGTATTAAGATGTGCTGATGCCACGTCAAAATTATTTTATAAGTCGTTGACTGTCAGTTGATTGACAGTTTACATCCAACAGGGACATATTTGAACTATGAATAAAACGTTAAGGGCATATTTGGACCAAAATAAAGAATTGAGGCCAAATGACAAAACAAACAAACGTTTAAGGCATATTTGGATAAAAAAAGAATAGAGGCCTAAATGACAAAATATACAAACGTCGGGTTGTCTTTTGTCATTTTGCCAAATACTATTGCATCCACCTAGCCTTGCATTTATCTTTATCCATTAAGGAAACATACAAAATTGTCAAATGACATAACTACCCTCCTAAATTCCGCTTATCAGATAACACGAATTACGTTGACCGGTTTACCTTTCGAATCCTCGACGGTCCACCTTTCCGGTGAGGACAGTTCTGTGGTTTACGATATAAATCCGGGGCAAATTCGACAATCAGAGAGGGAAAAAATTGTACATATATATATTACCAGAAAAAGGAGATATACCGGAGGAGTAGATTCGACCGGCGAAACCGGAGGAGTAGATTCGACCGGCGAAACCGGAGGCGATCCGCTCTGGTAACGCGGCGATTTTACGATCATGATCGAACGTGTCACTTTCGTCGTTTCCTCCGACGTCGTTTCATCGTTGAACGATCTCACACTCCCGCCATCGGATACTGATCATCCACACCGTCGAACCAAATTGAAGAAAATAAGACGAGGAGTTAAAAAAAAACAATAAAACAATAAAGTTCGGGTTTCGTAACGATCTTTCTTTATTTGTAGCTGCTCGACAGTTCAGCTCAACGCTTTCAATTACTTTTGGTGACAATTTCCATTGCTTTTACTCATATATATATTGCCGTTTTGATGTACGGCTAAAGTAGTGAAGTGGAGTGGCCTAACTAAGCGTACCCTTGGAGGAGTTAGGCCGGAAAGTGAAAGAGGGGTGCTTTCGGAGCTTGCCGAGACCGTTATCGGGTCGAGGACCGGCAACGGTGTCGTCCCACAACTGGTCAAGTAGCCCCATAATGGTCGGAAGCTGGACAGGAGATGGGGTATCTTGAGATTTTTGTTGTTTTAAAGTAATTCGATAGCCATGGAGAGGAGACTGAACGGAGTTATTTAACGACGAAATGAGCGGAGTTAAAGGTCGAACAAGTTAGGATAAACTTTGACCGTTGATTTAGATCAGAGGAAAAGGTAATGACATGGCAAATGAAAGGAGGCCACGTTGTTGGGGATAAGATCATGTGGGACCAAAAGTGTCTGACATCGCTTTTAACTAAGTGAACCCAATTGGTCGAAAAATTATATTATGGGTAATTCCCACCACGTCATCCATGGGACCAACCAATGAAAACCACCCACTTCACCATGATTTTTCCATGTCATTTTTTCCAACCAATGAATCTTCACTAAAGTTTTTCCATGTCATTTTAAAAACTGTTTTTTGGAAGTTATTTTATTATTAAATTAATGACATGAATAAAAATGATGAAGTGGGTGATTTCTAGTGGTTGGTCCCATGGATGACGTGGTGGGAATCACCCATAATATAATTTATCCAATTGGTCGATCTCTGTGTAGTTCAAAAGAGTTCTGATTTTTTAAATAAATTAATATCATGAAATTGTTGTATTTTGTTTTGTATATTTTTAAGGTTTTTTATATTACAACCGTTTAAGGGAATAATCTAAAAAATTCTTAATCATATACGAATTTTAAAATTCTACGGACGATCGCCTCTTCGGTCCATCCATGTTCATATCGATTCACTGATTAATTAACAACAAAAAAATCTAACTAAATGTTATATTCCACAAGTTTCTTGAATTTAAGAACTTGTTTAACACTTCGGTTGCCATATTAGAACTCAATTTCCTTGGTCTTCTGGCGACCAGAGAAGAAATAGACAAGATAGGTTGGCCCAAATAAAAAAAAGGTCATGACTTGACCAAGTCTTCTGCTGTTTTGTTTGCTTTAGTTTACACTTTAGACCCAGAAAAGAGCTTGATTCAACACCTTTGGCTTCACTTCACCCAACAGAAATATCAATAATTCTAAGACAATAACACGAACATTACCATACATAAAGTATAAATTAACAGCATTTACCTATCCCTATTAAGGCTCAGTTTGCCGTTGAAGTCCCCAATCTAAGTTTGGGGGCAACAGGCGTTTATCAAAAGCTAAAAAATGTAGCTGCCACGAAACGGGCATTTGGGTGCATAAATAGGTTGGTAAACGGGCGTTTGGAACTAAACTGGTGGGTGTTTGAGGTTGTTGGTGAACGGCCAACTGCAACAAAAAACAAAGCCTAAGTCCACTAGTCAAGTGACAAAGAGCTTGATCTTGGTCTCTTGGACAAGGTCTCAACTCTCAAGTTCGAATCTTCTAGAAGAAAAAAATGTTTTGAGAAAGTTCGCTCTCCGAAACAAGCTCTCCGAAACAAGATCCAACCCGACTCGACTCTGTAGTTAATCAAGACCCTAGTAGCTACTAAACATCAGGGTCTCAAACTAAAAATAATAATAATAGTAAAAACAGCATTTTACCTAGGTGGGAATGAAAGAAAAGAAAGTTTTATTCTATAAATAAGATGGTGATCATTTAGCAAGTGAGTAAAAATTCAATCAATCAATTTGATAATAATTGTTTAATACAAATTGGAATTAGCCCTCCATTATTAATGGAATAAAAACACTTTGTTTTCTGTAAATTGCTCAGATAAAAACCTGATCTCAATCCACATAGAAGCCCCACAATGTATGGTGTATGTAAATAAGGTAAATAGTCGAAAAGAATGTAATGAAAATGGGGCAAAATCAATCAAGAGTCATCTACTCTTTGTGCGAGTATGGAAGGTACTTTGCGTATGGATCCGGTTTCGGCTTGTTCCTGTGATCATAGTATTCAACTACTGCAGCACCAGCTAATGCAGCCAATGTAAGGGCTTGCGCGTGCAACCTGAATTGAAGGCAGATGACAATGAGTTACCAATGAGGCACGGTAAGTAAAGAAAGGTGTAGACATCGAAAGCTAGCCGAGGAAGACAAAATGAAAGTCCAGCTCAAAGAAAAAGGATGAGATTAAGATACATATCAAAATCAAATAAGCCCCTAAAAGAAGCCATCATAATAAATTAATAATCAACATGAAGATGGAAACAGATGAGTAAAGATGTATCAATCATTTGCATGTAAAAAGACCGAACTACTATGTCCATAAAACCTTCAACCACGACTCCCTTTTCAACCATTTTTGTCCTCTTTTAGGCTAAGGGATGTATTATACAAACATTAATTTTTGCAACAAATACATAAACTACTATTGTGTAAACCCTTCACATCCCCCCAAACACCACATTTTTAACCATTTCGTCATCTTTAAGGCATAAAAGACTAATAGCTACACGTATAGTCTTCAAGCAAACTTGCAGAATAACATAGAAAGTAAAGCAAAACATCATGCTGCGGGTTGCCGGTTGCGTAAAAAGAGAGAAATTCTCCAGTAAAAATATTGGAAGGGAGACCCTAAAAAGTTCTCAAAACCCTTTTTCAGTACATAAGAGGCCGAGAGCTAGGATGAACTGGGGAAGGGAAATTCACAAATGTGGGAACTGGGGATTGAACCCCAGCCTTGCCGGAAGGAATCCGGGTCTTAAAGGAGGCGGATGGAACAATTTGGGATACAACCAGGGACGCACCTAGGACTTTAGGTTAAGGGGGGCGAACCTATAAATTTCCAGGGGGCGAACTTATAAAAGTTTAGGGCGAGAAAAATAAATTTTTAATAGAAAATACATAAAAAAAATTCTAAATTTTTTTCTAAATCATATATGATTTTCAAAATTTTAGGGGCTGTTGCCCCCACCAGCACCACTCGGTCCATCCCTGGATACAACTTCCCTCATACCAAAATCAAATCTAGCAACCGCTGTGGAACGAAAATCAAATTCAGGCACCAAATACAGCATTATTTTGCACCGGCTAGCACTTGGTTTGAAACCCTGTAAATTTCCTAAACACGCGATACAAATGCAACTTTTTTATATCTTCTTTCAAGTTTGCAGAGGAATCTTATAATTACTCTCTAATACCTTTTGCACGAATCCAATGAAAGATATGCAAATTCCAATAAACATACAAAGGAAAATCAAATGGAAATTTGATAAAAAAAAAAAGGATTTACCTAGCGTGAATGATCTTGACGCTGGTTTTCATGTTAGGTCGAGACCAATTGTAAGCAATGGAACTCCCAATTCCGCTAAGCCACAAACAACCTTTTGTTTCAAAACAAACCCAAACAAATTAAATTAAGATCCTACCAAAAGAAATTCATAGAAATTTCCAGAAAATAACGAAAAAAGAAAATAATTACCAACAGTTCTAAGCTTGTGATCAACAACCCATTCCCTTGCGGATTCAAACTTGCTCTTCGATTCCGCCATTGTTTGAAGAGAAAATAAGCCTTTCCGAGAGAAACAGAAACAAAGGAGGGAAACAATTTAAAAAAAAAAAAAAAATTCAGTATCTGTATAAAAAGAGAAGGCAAAGCGAAATTGGCGACGGAAGAAAATAAAAATGTGGGCGGTGGAAAACCTAGGAGCGTGTTGGCCTGTTAGACAATGTTGACTAGTTTTCTACGATATTGGACTGTGCCACGTGGGGATTTGTAAAATTATTATTTTATTCTTCTATTTTCTTAATATAACACAAGCATTTTTATAAGAATTTTTTTTGTTATAAATATATGATTTTAAGTTATAATATTTTTCTAATACAATACGAACTTTTTTCTAATAATAATCCCTTTTATATATAAAACATAATATATTATTTTTAATAAAACAATAACTTCTATTATAATATAGTTTTATGGCGGGAATTGTTTTTATGTTGATGAATACTTTTTAATATTGGATAAACTTATTTTTATAATATCAATTTCTTATATATATCACGTTATAATTTTTAATAATAATGATTATATTTTTTGGTTTGTAATGTGTTTATTTATTAGAGTAAGATTAATGGTTAATCTTTCATGTTTCATGTTAAATTAAATGTTGGCTATAAATTTTATAGTTGCTCTATATTCAAGACCATTGATTAAGATAAAAAAGACTATAATCATTTCCCTAACCCTCGCAATTAAATAATAATTATATTTTTTTATATAAAATTACACTGACACCTTGTATTCTTCTTTTATTTGTTATTATTTTCGGTTTATCGACGGTGACACTAATTTTACTGTCGGTTGTCAACTGTCGGATTTATCATTTTTTGTTTTTATATTTCTCATTGTTTGTCTTTTTTTTTGAATAAATAATTTTACCATTGTAACACGTTTTACTCTACTTTTTGTTACGTTTTATTTTGTTTTTTTGGCACGTTTTTTTTATCGACCATTCTTTTATTTGTTTTTTCTATTAGGATTAGTTTGTCGTCATCGTGAATGATCAAGATAGCGTTCTTTTTAGTTATCCTGATGATCATCTTATTTTGAACGCTCGAAGTAGATTTAGATACGTGCTTACAATCATTACTTTTTGTTTGTGAATCGAGTTGTGATAATGTTCGTGTTGTCAATATGCCTTATTTATGTTGTTTGTTTGATGATTTTACCTTTTATCGTTGATATTTGGTAATGTTCGAGTTGTGTATCTATCTTTCGAGTCTTTAAGTTGTTTTTATATTTTCTTTGTATGATCTTCTTATGATCTCAAGGTAAATTTTTTGTTTTAATATTATAAGAAAATGTCCAGTCATATTTTTTACTAAAATGTAAACTTTTATTATGATTTTAAATATATACTCATTCAATAAAACTAATTGATCTCAACTAAAAAAAATTACAGCGACACGTCAAAAATTTTAAAAATTAAACCCAAATAAATTCGACATGATATCACATTGTGCTACTACTAGGTTAAAACCATTGGAAGGAGCCCAATGGGCCTCTAAGATTGGGTCCGTAACCAGCCAGCCATTATGTAATTTCCAGAACAAATAGAGGGCAAAAGCGTAAGATAGAAGCATCATAAAATCCAACGGCCGAGAATATGTAAACCATAACACAAAAAGAATCAAAGCAGGAACACGTGACAAGATCACAAGAACGTAAGAAGAAACTAGAAGTCCGTCCGAATCCCTTCCTTCATGTGCGTCTCTCTCTTCCTTTAAATAAACACTTTCTTATTTAAAACTCCTTACAAAGCCACGAAAGCCTTCCAGAACAATCCAATTTCCTTCGAAAAACCAAACTTCCCTCAATCTCCACCGTTCGCTCTCAAGGTAACCTTTTACATATTTGCATTCAATTCAATCTTTATATATAAATCTTTCTGTGTAACCAGCTTTCTTTAATTTCATGTGTTTTTCTTGATATATATATATGTGTTCAAGAATCAAGATTAGAGAACTCTGTTTGTTTGCGATTAAAGTTTCGCGGGAAACAAATTTATATATGTTGAATCGGTTTCTGTTTCAGTGAAGATGGGTCGTTCAAGCCGCACGATCTATGTGGGCAATCTGCCTGGCGACACTCGTCTCAGAGAAGTCGAAGATTTATTCTACAAGGTTTTGATTTCTTTCCTTTTTCTTGTTTTCGTTTTCTTTATCGTTTTTGCGTACTTTTGTTCTTGATTATTTAGTAAATAAATCATTCAAGAAGTACTACACTGTAAAAGTGTCTTCAATTGTTATTATGATTATATTTAATTAATTTTAGCTTAAAACTACTGTAATGAGTTTCTAAATGACCGTTCAATGCAAAAAAGAATTGATTTATTGTTGCTTTTGTGTTTTTTTGTGCTTTTATATTGCAGTATGGGCCTATTGTTGACATCGACTTGAAGATCCCACCAAGGCCTCCTGGTTATGCTTTTGTTGAGGTAAGTTTTCGTACTTTATTATTATGTGGCAAAGAAAGAAGAAATCAATTTCCAAGTATTAGTATTCTAAATGGATAATTGCAGTTTGAGGACCCTCGTGATGCTGAAGATGCAATTCGTGGTCGAGATGGGTACGACTTTGATGGCTGCTATTTACGGGTTAGTACTTAGTAGTTAATGTTGCCTTGTTCCTGCTTTCAGGTTATTGTCTCTTTTCGGATTAAGAACTTTTAACTCTCTAACCATGTGTATTCTGTTCTGTATTTTAGGTGGAACTTGCTCATAGTGGGCGAAGGCGGCCTTCATCATCCGTGGATCTCCATAGCAGTTACAGTGGTAGCAGTAGCCGCGGACCTTCCAGACACTCTGACTACCGTGGTATGTATAGCCTTTGAAACCATAGTTGTAGTTTGCCAAACTGCTTGCTGTTTAAGTTATTCTTATTATCGCTTAATATGCAGTTCTGGTGACCGGTCTACCTTCTTCTGCCTCATGGCAAGACCTAAAGGTGAGTTGTTTAACTGCTCCTCCTTCTTTAGTTGTTCAATTTAGTCAAATTATATAACCAGTGCATAAAAGATGAATAACAAAATTTTAGTAGGATTCTTTAATTATACTCCATATGAAGGAGTAACATAGTCCTTGCTTAATGGTTTTCAAAATGCTTATAAGTATGCTGGTCATTTTATTTGGCTTATGTGTTAAATGGTTTTTGCTTTATGACCAGGATCACATGCGCAGAGCTGGGGATGTTTGTTTCTCTCAAGTCTTTCGTGATCGTGGAGGTAAGAAAAACACTTAATTTGTTATTTCATGCATCAATACGTCATCCCATAACTGTTGGATACTTAACACTGAATAGCTCATTTTGAGAATGCTGGGTCTATATACTATACAGTCTGGGAGGAGATATCTGATTATAATGTGGCTGATGGATTGGAAATTGTTGAGACAGCAGCCATTTCCATAGATTGACATGTATATTCAAAGTGATGCATTGCAAGTGTGCACCTGCATTTGATTACCCTCTGGATTATATTTAGTTGACAGTTATCTTGAAAAAAATTGTATGCGACGATATATAAATATTATTGCAATTTCTTTGCAGGCATGACTGGGATTGTAGATTACACAAACTATGATGATATGAAATATGCTGTAAGCTGCTTTAAACCTTGTCACATTATGCTTTAGCTTGTTTATGTGGAGTTGGGTTTTGTTGAGTGTTTTAACCTGATTCTTTAATGAGTTCTATTTCGATCTGCAGATAAGGAAGCTTGATGATTCTCTGTTCCGGAATGCATTCAGCCGGGCTTACATACGGGTATTTATGATGCATATTTAATTCCTGGTCCATGCTTGTGAAAAACTACTTGATCAAGTATTTGTTTTATTCAGGTGGAGGAGTATGATTCGAAATACGATTCTGGGCGCAGCTACTCCAGAAGTCGTAGCCCATATAGTCGAAGCTACAGTTATAGTAGCAGGAGCAGGAGCAGGAGGTCAGTCTTCATTATTTGGAGAAAAGTTTGGATATTTATGTTTCACTGATATTCAAATTACTTTATTTGACCTATCTTACAGCAAATCTCCAAGGGCAAGATACTCAAGCCGGTATCCACCTGTATCTAGGTCCATTTCACCGCTTTCCCGTTCAGTGTCTCCAGCCCGCTCCTTTTCAAGGTATTGCATAAGTGTATTTATTCTTCCTTTGCATGTTGGTGCTTTTATTCTTAATGGCTTTATCTTTCTCTTCTGCTAAATTCAAAAATAACTTTGAAGCTGAATTTGACTCTATTTAGCGATTCACTTCTTTTTCTTTGGCCACTTCTATTTAATTGGAATACTTCACTGTTAGATGCTGCAACTGTTCTTAAAGAATCTTGAGGTGCATTTTTCCTGCCCTTCATGCATGGTGCCAGGCAGCAGATCTGCTCGGTGTTTGATTGGATGTCAGCTTTTGGCTTTGACAAAGAAAGCTTTGAAAACCTCTGATATTGTGTAGACATTGAACTGCTTTTAAAAGTCTTAGACCATGCCCTATTGTTATCCATCGATTGGTGTGCTTGTGGGGGTTCGTATTTTCAGGCTAGGGGTGGTATGTTATATTCACCCACCGTGATTTTCACTATCAAATTATGCTTTACAATTTTAGTTTTAGTTTCCAATAGAGACCCAATGTCTTCTAATCTAATAAAATTCCAGATTAGAAAGGTCTTCATCTTTCCACATAGTGTTTGTTTTTTGAATCCTTAAAACTCTTTTATCAGCTTGAAGTTTAAAAACACAATCCAAACTGGTGGGGTAATTAAGAAGGTTTACTCAGTTCTCCAGCTTTCATACCTTTTCATAAGGCTGCCTTGTTTCCTTGCTAGATCTGGCAATTTGCGGCCATCTGGCGATTGGATGTTAGGAACTTGATGGGGTGTGGTGCTCAAATGCCTGCAACTCATCTCTATTGAGGTAATTCTGTTGTCGAGCGCCTAAGCAAACTGTTAAAAGACCTAAAAATTCTAATTACATTGTGATTTATGGAACACAGAGAGCTCAACTTTTTTTTTTGATGAGACACGGAGAGCTCAACTGGATCAGAAAATAATACGAAAGGAGGCAAACCGCTTTTAAATAAGTGCTTTTAATTTTGTTACTCCATTCTCAACAATCAGGGAATGTGGCACAAACTGGGACTCCATTATCATCTAATTTGTGCACAGGAATGTCTTTGATGATAGAGAGTTGGGTGTTCTTCATTGTTTTAAGTATCTATGCATTTCATTGCTCCACTGTTTTTTTTGTCTCGTTTTTATTATTTCTTCATTACATGTCACCTTCTGTAAAAAACCAATGGTGATTTATCTGTAGTGATGGTTTCTGCTTAAGATATAATCCATTTTTATGGTTACGCTTAACCCGAGGTGTGATGATGCCTTGGGACCAAAATAGAAAATTGCTGTGGATATTTACTTAATTGCTTCTGGAACTTTTGGCAGATCTCGCTCCAGGTCCAGATCACCAATTCCATCTGTAAGTCGAATCTAATTCAGTTGTAGTTAAATTTCATTTTGTGAGGGAGGTAGGAGTGTCCTGAATGGTGTTTTGCAATTACTTGATATGCAGCCTCACAGTAAAAATGTGAGAACCCCACCAAACCGCGGCCCTAGCAGGAGCAGGAGCAGGAGCCGGAGTCGCAGTTTATCTCGTTCCCGTTCAACATCAGTAAGTTACTTGAATCACATTTTCTATTTCGTATAGATTTCTCACCATTGGCATCTCCTTGCATGATTCTGATAAATGCTGCCGCCGTGCGGGTTGATAGGTGAAATCTGATTGAAGTTGGATTGAGCTGCTGCAAGGATCACAAGATTATATCTTTATAGCAGATTGTAATATTTTCTTAGCGTGAATGTCAGGTTACTTGCCTAAGGACTAGCATTTATATTCACATTTGAAAACCTTAGCTGTGGATTAAACATCATTATGGCTTGGACTTCATGATTTTGCATGCTTGAATATTTTTCTCTTGTGTTTTTAAGGTCAAACCTTTGATCTACCATTTAAATCGAATATTAAATATAAATTAAAACATTTAATACTGCTCAGGTTTTATTTTGTGAATAAACACCTAAAACTAAAACATTGCCAAGTTCAGAGGGATAGCTTAATCCAATTATACTGTCCAACATTTGTTTTTGTTTATTTTTCGAACATTTTATTTGACATGCCTCAAAGCCAAAAAGCCAAACCCAAAGGAAGCATAGGAGAGGAAGCCAAGTCCAGCACAACACCGTGCGGCTACCGGAATGATTGTTGCCGGAGCCGCTTCATAGTTTTTTTCAGCCTGCCAGGATGGGCAGTATCAAGCACCACATATCTGTCTCTCAGGGCATAGATAAAACGTTTCGGTTCGTTCATAGAACGGGTAGTCTTGCTTCACCCAACAAGGGTGTAAAAAGAGGAAAGATAAACTACGAATGATTTTGTCATGGTGTCCTCTCGAATCCATGCCTTTGGCGAAAGCTGCTGGATCTAACGCCGGGATCTGATGCGCCAGCACCGGACTGATGGAATGCGCCCCAACTAGGTTCTCTGTCGACTTGGTTTAGTGAAAATGGAGGGAAATGATCTCTTTCCCATGCATGGTACCGAGTTGATGGGGGATTTTCCGCCTCTTGAAAGTTACGGCTAGATGTGCCAGATGGAATGAAATAGAAGCCACCCACCTGGTCAGATGATGAGGCTGCCGGCCCAGCTTGAACGTGACTTCTATGACTGCTTGATCTTCGGGAGCCGGAAATAACGGGCGTCTGTATGCCTGGCGAAGTGCTGGGATGTTGTTGTTGTTGATAGTACGCCTGGAGAGCTTGAACTCTATCACGCGCCCGAGCATTGCTACCAGGGTAAGGAGGGATCAACGAGGGAGCAACTGAACTCCCTGCTCTTGCACCAGAACTGCAGAAACAAAGCACTTGAACTAAAATAACTGGCAGAAAAATACCTTCCGTACAATATCAAAATGTGACCAAGAGTAAAATGTTCTCTTTTCTGAGTGATTCTTTCGAACTCCATGCTTTTTGTTGAGTCTCATTTTGGCACTTTTTAGGGAAGGAGTTATTCTTTCGAGGGAAGTAAAAAAAAAACCCCATCGCATCACGAATGTCGATTTTATTGAGGAATACCTGTGGCCAACAACAAACGGACGCATAAAAGATCCTGCTCTTGGCATATCCGAGCTGCTCCTGGTAGACCTTTGACTGATAGGTGGATTTGAAGGTTGATCAGAACTACCAATTCGACTGCTCGATGTGGAGAACGGAGGGGAATGATGCTCCCAACTATGATAACGGAGATCCATGGCAGGAAAAGCATAAGATGTAGACATCTCACCGGGCACTGATGGACCATTCCAGTGACTGTTGAAACTAGAACTATCTGAAACACTTCCACTGGAATTCGAGGATGAGGGATGAATAGTTGGCCCAATGTAAGCCACATATGGACACGGATGAGCTGCAGATGCCGAATGCTCGGCAAAGATAGCTTGCTGTCCCAGTAACTCATGATCTGCATTCCAGCATAACTTATAATCAGTATATTAGGCCAGACAACCTCCACAAATAAAACCCACAACACACAAGTATTACTCGAAAAACAAGGAAAAATCTTACATGAGGTTGATGAAAACTCTCCTACCCTGAAAAACAGAACAGGGAGGAAAAAGAAGACAAGTTCAGAAAAGAAAATAATTGAAACTTGAACTAGGCAAACAAAACTGTAATGATATGCATAAACAAAATACAAGGTAACCTTATACTTCGGCAGCTTTTTCACTTAGAATAATAAGGATATTGAAACTTCCAACAAAATAAACAATAGGGTGCACTTATGCCACAAAATTTAATCTCTATGGTGCATCCCATAAAGAAGAATGTGCATCCGACAGAGAAAACCAACAAGATAAGTTCTCATAGTTTCAGACTTTTGATAGTTAAAACAGCTTATATTACGCTCAAACTGGTGTTAGGTTAATGTACTTGCTTGAATTCCAATGCCATTTTGCCACCACCAAAATACTGATTATAAGTTATGCATGGAAAAAATAAAAGATGGCAGATATTGATGTTGAAGAAGAGACAAAGGACAACGGCATTCAGCACTGAAAATATGAAGTAGCAAATTATTCATGCTTACTCAAATGAAGGAAGTCGTGCTAAGCTTCCAAATGGACACCAGTGAACTCCAAATGACTACAAAAACAATATAAAAAAAAGGAAATAAGTAAGCACAAAAATATAATTCAATGCGACTTATCTGTAGTAAGCAGAAAAATATATTTCAATTTGACTCATCAGCAAGTCTAAAGTGAATGTTCGCGTAGAGCCAAAGAAGGGAAAAAGAAAATACTAACATGGATACATGATTGTAAGTTTGCAAAATCATGAATAGAGATCAGTGCACTCAAACCCTAATTTGTCAAATTCCCATTTGGGGATAAAGTATTGAACTCAAGAAACCCACAGAACGAAGAGTGGCTCAGCTTTAGTAAAAGAGATTTGGTTCATTAACTATGTGCATCAAAAATCAAGTTTCACTTGCTAGATAACCAAGAAAATTGATGGTTATATAAATTGACATGGCGTGGAGGGTAAGGGATAAGCGATGAGATGGTTAAACCTATCAAGATGCAGAAAACAAATATATTTCCAAAGAAGGCAATATAAACCATTACCATTTCAGCGTAACTTAGATCATAAAGGTCCTCATCATGTGTCAAATCATCCACATTAAATTCCGGATATGAACGGCTACCGTTGGCATAAAGCCATTGACCTTTTTCGATTTTCCTACAGTTGGGGCATTGCATTGCACCCTTTATGTTGAATGCTGAACCAATGCAATCTGGTGACAATCATTGCAAACAGTACAATAATAGATTAGAACCCTAAAACATATTTAAAATAATCACTTCCTCACACTGTTTACCGTCTACCGACCACGTCAACAAATATAACAAACAATCTACTCTCGAATCCTTCAAATTCCACTGATGTCTGTGTCGGTAGCCATTTCCACCATGCTGCAGCCTATGTTACTCGGACTTGGGTGCAAGTGTTAGAGACAGGTATTTCTAAGCTTTTCTATATATTTGGAGGATTCTTGGAGGTCATATTCTCATATCCAAGTTTCGGGCATGGGTAGTTCATGAAAAATGAAGAGTTCAAGCAACATAGGCTGCAGCTCATCAAAATATATATGATATGACGGAGCAAATCCGAAGCTCATGTAAACTTTTGCTTCTAATTTGATTCCATGCCAAATAATCTCTAAAAAAGGCAAAAACTAATTGCATTGAAAACTTCACTCCAATCATCTTATCAGCCATAGCAAATTAGCAATGAACAGGAAAAATAAAAGGAGCAGCTCATTGAAACATCCAAGCTGCATTAGATTGATCCTGGTTTAACTTATTCTTTAAGAAGCTAAATTTGATTTTCATTTTCAACCTTAGCAAATATAATAGCATAAGCAATAGAAAAAAAAGAGTAATCTTTATGATTTCTTCATTTGCATCATCAAGCAAAACCAAAACTAAACACACCCAATAAATCAAATGAGCAAAACTTGGAGCTCAGATCTTCTAATCCAAGCATTTTTTTAGAATGAAAATTCCTTTATAGAATCAGTTCCAAATCACAACAATTTTGACTTACCCAAATGAAATTGATGCCCACATTGAAGCTTAGCCCACGATCGATCCCCATTATCTGTAACCGATTCAAGGCAAATCGAGCATGGAACCGAAGCGAAAGACTTCCCTCCATTTTCGCAATCAACACCATCGCCTCCATCAGCACCACCTCCGTCACCGTCGTCCACCACCACATCTCCCCCACCTTTACTCCCTAATCCCATAATTAAAACAGATATAAACCTAAATTTAAAATTAATCCAATCCCAATATCTCAGAACCTAAATTCCTAAAATTCAAAAAAACAAACACCCTTTAAATCAACTTCTTCCTCCCTTATAACGCACTCGACCTCAGATTTCAATCGGATACAATTACCAAAAACAAAAGACTCGTCGTCTTAAATTCGTTTTCTGATTGACTGAACAAAAACACAAGAACTAGATTTTTTCCAACGAAATTTAGAAATGAAAATGAAGATTTTCTTTTATCTTCTGTTTTTTTTTTATGTTTTTTCTTTATTTCTTTTGGTAGGATTTTTTTTATTAATGTTTTTCATTCATTGTCTTTTCTCTTTCAATTTCCTTTTATCTATGGGTGTTGGATTACAAAAATAACTGCTGTCTGAACAAAAACCATCGAACGGCTTGGATTGTTTTTCAACGTTGTTTTCAACGGATTGGATTGCTTTTGATTGGCATTGGTTATTGTAAAATAGATAATTTAATAAATATTTTTTTTCTATTTTATTTGTAATATTATTATCAGTGGGCGAAATTCGGCTACCGGTGTTAGAATTAGGTGAACTTGCAGTTAGTTATGACAATAGCATTCTTAATTTTAAACGTGGCATATAACATAAAATATTATGGCATGGTGGTAAGAGCGGTTTGAGCTAAAATTAGAAGTTTAAGTTAATATTAACGGTTTGTGATCGGTTAAATTCGCTAATATAAATGTTTGGTAAAAAGTGGACTGAGCTAAAGTTTTTTATTTTGAAAAATATGGTAATAGGATCTTTTTTAAAATTAGATGTTTTGACTAGGGTAGCAGCTCGTGAGCTGCTCGAACTTGACTCGGTCAAAACTCGGTAAATGCTCGGCTCGGGTTGGCTCGACTCGAACCCGAACTCGACTCGAGACCTTAACGAGTTAAGTTGAGTAAAATCTAACTCGACTCGATAAGTACGCGAACAACTCGTTAATTTTTTAAAATATTTTTTTATTAATTGCTAGATTGATTATGCATCATTGATTTTTTTCAAAAATGCTTTTAATATGTTAGTTTAATGTATTTGTGGATTATTACTTTAGTTTTAATATGTTAGTTTGGTGAACTTGTGGATTGTTACTTTAGTTTTAATATGTAAGTTCAGTGTATTTGTAAATTGTTAGTTTAGAATTTAGACTTTGAAAGTGCTTTATATACTATTTTGATAATTTTTGGTTAAATTTGATAATTTATGTTTATATTAAGCATCATATAGTATTATTAAATTTTACTTTTAGTTAAAAATGAGGTAAAATTTTTAGTGAGCTTAACGTGCAACGATCCGAGCTTAACGAGCAACGAGTTGAGTTGAGCAACAACTTTTTTAACGAGCATGAGTCGAGCGCATTTTTAACGAGCTTAACGTGTAACGACTCGAGTCGAGCATCAAAATTTTTAACGAGCACGAGTCGAGCACTGTCCAACTCGCGAACGACTCGCTCGATAAGCACCCATAGTTTTGACATAAGAGTTATAAAGACCCTTTTACCCTTAATAATTATAAAAAAATCTTCAAATAACTTAAATTTAACATCTTCTATTTTAAATTTTCACCCTCACGTATTTACACCGTGACGTTTGTAAACTAATACTTTTTGGGTTTTTCTTTTCTTTTTATTCTCACACATTTGTATTTGTATTTAAATTTAATGATTAATTAAATTGTATTAAAAATAATTATATAAATAATAAATTAATATATAGATCCTTCAAATATGTTTAGTAATTTTATATTAAAAAATTATTTTTCATAATTTAATTAATATTAATAGATACAAAATATTGATAACTAATAAACTATTCAAACAAGTATCGAATATATATCATGTCTTTATATGTCATTTTGTTTATTTAAATAATTAAATAGCTATAAGCTAATTTTACCAAACAATTTTATACAATCAGCTAGTACAATCCGCTAACCAAACCAACTAATGCAATCATCTATCGACTAATGTAATCCGCTATCAGTTATTAGCTATATGTTAATTGTCAAACAGAGTATATATTTAATCATTTTTATAGTGCTTTAATAATTAACATTTAGTTACTTTTAATTGATATTAAAATTCAAATTAAGTATAAGTAATTAATAAAGTATTAATCTTTAATTAAAATATGTTTTTAAATAGCCCAAAGGTGATTACAAATTAAAATTTGTTCGTACATATTCTTAACCTTTTAACAATACATATTGTATTCATTACATACTTTAAAATATTTGATGAATGATAAATTACGAAAATATTAAAAATTTTAAGTTGACACGTCATATTTCACAACTCAAAATTTATTTGAAATCTTGACAGCAAAATTTGAAGATACATACTTAAAATTTTTGGAGGTCTAATTTTTTTATATGAAATGGTTTAATTTAAAGTTTTTGAAAAAAGTTAGTATGACTATTTTTTACATAAATTTTAAGAAATTTTAATTTGTTTAGAAGAATATTCAATTAAGATATTAAAAACTTTTTAGAAGAATATTCAATTTAAAATTAGGTGACCGTATTGAAAGAGCCCTAAAAGTTCGGTGACTACTAGTGCAGTTTACCAAAATTTAAGAAAGTAAAGGTTAATTTTTAAATTTTAAAATTTTCAAGAGAGTCCCACTAACTTGACTTATAAAATGGTATCACTTAAACTAACATGTGAAATAATATAATAAATATAATTAATAATTGGTCGAGTGTTCAAAAATATTTATACTGTTACGTCTAATATAAATTTGAATTTTAATATTTGCTTTAGTCGTTGTAGTAAATCAGAACTAACTTTCTAACAAACACTAACATAAATGTTTGTATAAAAGAATCTGCTTAATTTGTACATATAGACGGTTCTTGAAGAATTCTCTATTATTGACTACTGAATTCCCTTTGCATTTAATATTCTCAACTATCTCGATTAAAAATTGGAATTAAGTGTTAGTGTGTACTAATCATACGCTTTATACAGATTTGGAAGTTATTCTTTCCTTATTTTAATAAAAAATATTTTTATTACTATTAAACCAACTGGTATTACCATTTATCCATTACTTAAATATTCAAAAACAATTTTAATTATACAAATCAACTTGCCTCGGTGGTTAAGAGAATGATTATTATTTTTAGAGCTTACAGGTTCGAGCACCAGTAGCTGTAGCAGAATGATTGAGCATGCATTGCCAAAATACTACTCGAATATTTATATAAACTCGAATTTAAAAATTCGACTCACATCAAATATTTTTAATGGTTTGAAATATAAACAAGAAACTATCAAATCACATCAAATATTTATATATATATATATTTATTGTCTTCGACTCATCTAAACTCGAATTTAAAAATTAAATAAATAAAGAATGCAAGCATAAAACCTTTGATTAGTGTTTTGAATTCTATTTTTTAGATACTCAGTCCGAATTAATCAGTTGATAGATTGAAATGTATAAATTAGTTGAGTGATAAAAAATTATTCATGTTATTTAATTTTATATAGATTCGAATTATAATACTTGTCTTGGGAATGTAAGTATCTTTATTTAATAAAAAAAGCGAAAACCTAATTAGCCATTATACGAGGGGATTATTATTCATATGTAGAACCAAAAACAAATGAATAAAATTAGAGTCCAAGTGGTGTCCAAAGGAAGCCGGCAATGCCATGCTTTGCTTGCACGGCTTCTAAGGGATATGTCGGATTAGGGATCGTAAAAAAAAAATGTAAATCGACTAATTTTGATCCGATTCGATTTTATATGATTGGTGTTTTTCCGAAACCGAGTTGGATGGATTATGTGAATGAAGTAGTTGAGTTTGAGGTGGAATGAAATTTAAGATAAAAAATCTTATCTAAAAAAGAATAAAATTTGATCTCAAAATCTCAAACATAAATCGTACGACGAACATGCATATTACTAAAAAAATCACATGGACTGTGTTACACAACTTCTCATCCATATTTTCTAAAGTATATGTGTATTTATTTAAAAATAATACATTCAGAGATGAATCCATAAGAGGCTGAAGGGGGCAACCGCCCCCTAAAAACTTAAAATTCATATATAATTAAAAAAATTATTAAAATTTATTTTCACCCGCTAAAATTTTATAAAATCGGCCCCTTAAATTCTCCTCATAACATAAAATTATGGGTTCATCTCTGAACACATTTACATTGAATATAAAAATCACTAAAAATGGGTAAAAGGTCATAAAAAATAGGGATGGCAGGCGGGTACAGTTTCACGGATTCCGCATCGCACCCGCCCCAGTTGGGGTGGGGATGGGTATGAGTTTGGTGGGTAGTGGGCAGGTGTGGATGTAAAAAGTCATACCCGCCGCGGGTAGTGGGTAGGTGGTGGATTTAAGACCTTACCCGCCCCGCACTCGCCCGCCCTGCACCCGTCTTCCTCGTATGCTACCCGCCATATTATGTGGCTTTGAAGAGATCTGATTCAATATAAAATTTGTTTTCTTTATTCAAATTTAAAGTTCATTGCTTTAGTTCTTTGCACTGTCTTACCCTCATATTTCTCACATAATAACTAACTTACACCGGTGTAAATTAGTCATAGTTAGTTAGCTATAGTTCAGTAGAATTTACACCGGTGTTAGTTATACCACATCACAAGTTAACAGTGTTAGGGTCGGGGCGTTTTAAATGACGAAAGAAAACTTCAGGGGCACATTAAACGCATCCAAAGTTCAGGCACCACATTGAACTTTCCGTCAAAGTACAAGGGGCATTGGTGCCATTATCCCTTCATGTTTTATGTGATATGGTTGCTGCCAGGCGGGCGGGTAGGCGGGTACATGCGGGTACAAGCGGGTACGAGATGAGTAATGGGTATCCAATTGAGTGGTGGGTGTGAGGATGAATTTAAGAATATACCCACGTGGGCGGGTTTAGATTTAAAAATTATACCCGCCATGGGTGGTGAGTAGGTGGTGAATATAAAAATTTTAAATGAGTATGGAGATGAAGGAAGGATATCCGCACCCGCCCCGCCCATTTGCCATCCCTAAATCAAAAATAAATTAGTCCCATAGAAGGGTGTTAATTAAAATACTGAAAGGAAAAAAATAGTTTTCAACTTAGATATGGTGGGGGACCCAGTTGAAGACAAGAAAAGTCTGAATTTGCGGCAAAAGCAAAGCTGAAACCCTGTAAAAAAGAAAGGTAACCACTAAGCACGAGACCAGAGTTTCTTTCTTTTGTCTTTGAAAACAACTGCTGTCTGCGGTTTCAAAACTAAAGTGAAAAAAAAAAAAAATTATAAACTAAAAGAACATGATTTGGGTTTCTTACATTCGGCCTTGTAAACTGTGGGTTGGACTTGGCCAGATTTCAAGAACAAAACGGGCTCAAATTGGGAGTAAACCACATCGATTTCTATTGGTAAATCTGAAAAGAAATTAGGGTTTTCTTATTCGCATATAAATTCAGCAAACAAAGAGCTTTAAACCCCATTTGCAGCAGCAGCCTATCTTTCTCCTCTTGTAAGCCTCACTCTCTCTCTGGATTTCATTATTCAAGTTTCATAGTTCTAAATCTAGCTGAATTTCATGTTACTTGGAAGTTCTGATAAGCATACGTTTGTTTGTTTTTCTCCTAAATAGCAATAGTTAAACTTGGATTTATGGTTTTCTGTAAAATGTTTGTTGGATTTGGGGTTTTCTTTATTTTGTTGTTAACAAATATAAACTGGTGCTGAATTAGGTTATCTGAGCATTTAGGATTCTTGTCGGATTAAGCAATTCGCAAAGATGCAGAACGAAGAGGGTCAAAACATGGATCTTTACATCCCCAGAAAATGGTATTAATTCTGACTGTCACCTTTGTTTCATAATGTTTGTTCTTTCACTTTGTTTATGTTGCAATCTTAAATGTATGTTGTTCTTGTTGTTGCAGCTCGGCCACTAATCGGCTGATCACCTCAAAGGACCATGCCTCTGTTCAGATTAATGTTGGACACTTGGATGAGCTCGGTAGATACACCGGAACCTTCTCCACTTTTGCTCTTTGCGGCTTTGTCCGTGCCCAGGTTCGTGTTGGATCTCTACTAGCCAGTTGTTTGTTTTGAGCTGTTGTTTGGTCTGAATGCTTGTTGCTCTCAAGGGTTCATTATTATTTCTGTGGTGTTCTAGTTGTGGTTTATGTGCAACATTTTGAAAGTCCTCTTGTGTATTTAGAAGATCATATCCTTGTAATCATACTCCGACTAGGCGTAGGGCATGTTTTGCAGTTGTTGGATGTTCATAACTGATAGATGATATGGGAGTTGGACTCTAGCTGAGTTTGAGCTCGCCCAACTCAACTCGAGTGTTGAGCTCGAGTTGGCTCGCTATCTGTCTTTATGATGATTTTTGTTGCGTCTTAAGTTGGCTTCTGATTGTTTTGTTCATGTTTGCAGGGTGATGCTGACAGTGCTCTTGACAGGCTTTGGCAGAAAAAGAAAGCTGAAGTCCGACAACAGTAGTTGGATTTCCCTTTTAGTACTAAAATGGTCTTCTGAATTTGTGAGGGAAAAATGCTTTTGTCAATCACTATTAAATTCTACTTTGTTTCCAAGGATTATGTTGAACTGGTTTTGTCGATTCTCGACTAATTTTCCCTACTTAGTTTTCTTGCATCAAAACTAATATAGTATTGCTTCTTTGCTTCCTTGATATATAATATTATGCATTAGAAATATTTTTTAAATTTCAATTATCAGTTAATTTGAAATAATTATTTAACTAAAAACTTTCAACTATACAGAATGAAAATATTTTCAAATTAAATCAAACTGAACAAAAAACACAAACTTTAAAATTTATTTATAGCATAATTTCATAAAAGTACATTTTGATTAATTCAATTTTAAATACTTTGATTCGGTTCGTATATACCGAAACTATTATCTATCAAAACAATTCAGTCAAAAGCATTCCCTTGAACTGACTAAACTTATTATTAGTGGAACAAGTCAAAAGCATTCCCTTGAACTGACTAAACTTATTATTAGTGGAACAAGAATCGTATATTTTACCCAAAATTTGATAAAAAATTGAGCCCAATGCTTATGGTCCTGTTATAAGTAAGATTTGTGGAGGGTCTTAGGTCCGGCAACCTTCCGGTGGTTTTGCATGACGAGGTTGTTTCCATGACTGGTAGAACATTGCACCAGGTACGACTTACCGGCAATCACTCACTATTATTAAATTAGGTTTTCAGCTTCGTCATCATCTTCTGGAGAGCTTCCTGCAAGCCAACCCCATACACCACCACCTGAACCCTGCCGCTGCTTTGAATTTAAGGCAGCTTGTTCGGATGCGGTTTTTTGTCGTTGTAGGAGTTCAAGTTCCCTTTGTAGTGTTTCCATCGTCTGAACCTTCTGCCGCAGTTCCGCAACATCAACCTGTTGATTCAAGAGTATTAGAAGACAATCAGAGGCTTTTTCCCTACAACAAGCAGAGTTCAGTACATTGGACCGTATAAACAAAATTTTCATTGAAATGTAAACTATGATACTCTGCCAAATAAATTCATACAAGCAGCAAAGTTGAGAAATATTTCAAATTCTATCAGAGTTTGATGCCCATTCAATAAGGAGAAAACAGATAAAATAAACATGCCATTGTTCTCTTGATTCAAATATACCTCTAATTTGAAACATCTTGATTGCTCGGAGGCAAGTTGACCACGAACGGATTGGAGTTCCTACGATGTAATTTCGTGATTAAAATTTTCAAGCCAGTAAACACCACAGTAGTCAAAGAAGTACATGACCCGCTATCATGCATATGAAAAAACTACCTTGTAAATGTCTGTGTTTCGAGCCTCGGCATCTGCTAGTTCTTGCTTTAGCTGGACAGACAAAAATTGCTCATTGCGGAATGATGATTCCAGTTCTTCCTTCTCCGCCTTGAGCATTGCTAGAATGTGCTCGCTAGTCCCCTCACCTTTGGATTTCTGCATATACTTTAACACTTGAAATGACAATCTGAAAACCTTAAAACTTCAATACTCCTCAATTCTTAAAATAAGGAATGGTAAAAAAAATAGTGTATATAGAACAGTGAATAAAATAAGAAAAAAATTATGCCGAGTAAGAAGAATGTTGTGATGTAAACTGGAAACTGGGATATTGACTATCAAATATTGCATACCATGGACTCAAAGTTATCCATAGCAATTTCTCGTACTTTTCCTTCTCGACCAGCTTCAAACTCGGATTCCAAATCTCTGGTAGGATTTGTAGCATAATGTATGGTAGAGACACTATCAGGAACAGGACCCTCCATTATCTTTGGTTGCAAGGTGGACTTGTGGCTTGGCTTAAGAACATTAACCTGATGGCCAACCATTAACGATCATATAGTAACCAAAAGGCCAAGTCATATAAAAAGAGGTTAAAATTGTCTGTACCTCACTGTTGTAGCGCCCATTATATCCTCCAAAAGATATAAGTATATCTTCCCCATTAAGCGAGCCTACAACCAGACTTAAACCCTGCAATAAAGACAATTAAATGGAAACTTTGTATCTTCAATCTGTTAAACTGAGAAGTGAAAAAAGAAAATTTTCTTTCAACCTGATAAACTATTACATTACTCTTGCAAACAATTTTTTTAAGTCTAAAAGCCAATGAAGTTAATTGACGAGAAAAAACATGATGAACAAGTCATTAAAGAAATCCAGTCAAATGATCATAATAATTACAGAGAAGCACAACAACAAATGTAGAAAGTCTACTTTATTTATAGGCATCTCTCTAACATTCCTTGATGATCCAAATTGAGAAGTTCAACGCATTGTAACATTACCAGCACAATTAAACCAATACAAATATGATGCATAATACAAACAAAGATTTTCCACATGTATGATGTAACCATTTTACAGGGAACAGCATTTGTATAATGTAAAATACCTCACTAGCAAGAGGAACGCGTCCTTCAACTGATGTCACAACTGACCAGGCTAAGGTTGACATATTAAGCACAACAGTTTCTAATGCCCCTGGAAGAAGAGAGTAGCACAAGCAATGAAGATCAGGGAACAGTAACCAAAAGTAAGCTTTTTCATGCAATCAACAGATCCCAACAAACCATTTTCTTATCTTTGTATAAAAGGAGGACACTAGACAGTACAACTATAGTAACTCTAAACTAAGCATATAGTGGGAAAATCTTCTATTTGATTTCAAAGTGAGACATTTACCGCTTTTATTGTCTCCACCACCAACAATAAACCAGTTCTCCCCAACAGTCACACCAGCATGACCAGCCCTAGGAACGGGTATCTCACCTTGTTGTGCGGGTCTTGACCATTCCATCTATAAGTCCAAACACAAAGATAAATATACTAATTTCTCAAAAGGACATGCAAAAAACGCAAAAGAGTAATTATCTTACAGTTTGCAAATCAAGGACATGCAAATCATTGAAGCAAGTAGCATGTGAACCCCCACCAAAAATAAGAAGATAACGCTCTGCATGTATCGCAGCAGCATGTCCAGAACGCGGTGAGGGAGGTACCCCCCTGCATGATGATGGGGATAAACAAATATTAAGAGTTATCATGAAATATAACTGTTCCAATCTATAAAATAATTGGGTGCAAAGGATTACTCAAAATAGAAGTACAATATAATGATTATATCATGCTGAATTTTACTTCATAAATGTCCATTAGTAAACAGGTTGGATTACATGTCAATCACATAGAAACAAAGCTCAGATATAGTACTAGAAAAGCAGAATTTGGATTCAAGTATGCGGTATGTCAATGCCAGTGTACCAAAAAAAATTCAAGCATGTGAAGTAATTTTGGACCACTATCTCAATACCAGTTTTATATAGCATTTTTGTTAATTTAATAATTTCTTTATTGGAATGAAGCTGACGTAACTGTGAAATCAATTTTGATGGCAAGATAGTCTTAGGAAAAGGATAGAAATTGAAACATCAGATAGCTGTTATGATAGTGGAATCCATCAGGTTAAAATTATGGACCAATGCTGCTTGTGCTTTGCAACAAACCTAGTTCAAGCCAGCTTTTGATATTTCAAAGGTGGCAAATGTAAATTCATTTATGATCTCCATGCTAAAGGCTGAAGTACCAGTAGCACATATTTAACAAAATAATGGAGACATCCAATAACATGTGTGGAGTGTGGAGAGATAGTACAGGACCAAAATTGCCAAAAATATTCTTACACAGCATCAATTTCATCCCAGGTCAAGGTTTCTAGGTCAAGTATATGTAGATCATTCAAGAGTGTTTGATTTGCATCCTGTCCACCAAATATTACCAAGGTTGTTCCGGCAAGGGTCACAGATTGTCCACCGCGAGCGACCTGCAAGACGCTCAAATTAGGGAGAAAAACTCATAACTATTGGGAAAGATTTTTTCAGAAAAAAACCAAAGAATTCTACAATGAGGAAAACAAAGGGGCAGAAAACTATATAAGCACACATGACATTTTTGCTTCACAAGGTTTACCTCCAGTCCAGCCTTTGTTCAAGCATACAAATTTGTTTATAAACTTTCAGCTAAACATTGGCTTTCAAATTTCAATCAACATTCTATATTTAGTTTTCAGTTTCTTAAATAACATATTCAATTGAGCAAGAAAGGTTAGTTCCACATTATTTCAGTCATAAAAAAATCCAAAGGCTGGTCTAATTCTCAGTGAATACCACAACAATCAGGAACCTGCTAAAGTTCTAAATACAGTGCTGTCATCTTTTTCTAGTTGGTACAGGGGAAAGAAAAATGGTTAACGGAAGGAAAAAAAATACCGGTGCCTTTCCATAAGTTTTCAACATAGACCATGTGCCAGTTTGCAGATCAAATGTCTTCACTGCCATAAAAATACAGAACAGTTGAATAAGAAACCAATAGAACGAAAGAGAAAAAAATAGTCCTCAAAATTTTAAATTGTTATAAGGGGAAAGAACGAGTACCCCGGATAGTTTCAGACGGATCCTTTGTATGGCCAGCAATTGAAAGAAGCTTGTTCTCCCAAGGTATCTATGGTGGAAAATAGAAGGGAGGGAGAGAGAGAATTAAATAATATAATTGCAGAAAGACAATCAGTATGAATACAATAACTTTTAGCAAACAGATTCTAATGAAACGTGCACTCAATTTGCTTTTGAGAAATGAAAGAAAAATAAAAAGATACTCAGTTCTCTATGTCCAGAAATTTAAAGAAACTTATTCTCCAAAAGTAGAAGGGACAGACAGAGTTAAGCATGAATACAAGATATTTTATCCAACATATTCTAAAGAAATGTGCAAATTTCCTTAGAGAACATAGATTTTGAGAAATCAAAGAAATATAAAAAGAAAGTCAGCTCTCTACTAACCAATGAATGACCAGCACAAGGGGTTATATTTACAGTAGATGGCGGTTCCACTGACTTAGATCCAATCTTATCTTCAACCTTTGACCATGTGCAACTTCTCAAATCTAAAACCTGTATCAAACCTTATGTTAGAGACATGATACATGAGACTACTGACAATAATGCAATAGAAAATTTTCATTTCATGTCCAAAACCATACATTATACTGAATTGTATAAGGAATATACTACGGGATGTCACAAAAATGATTCGTGGCTGAATTGCATGTTTAAAAGGCAAATGAATTACTTACATGAAGGTCACTTAAGTAACGGCCATTGTGATTTCCACCATGTATATACATCTTGTCCTCGATAACTGTTGCTGCATGCTGACAAGTAAGAGCAAACATTCTCTAGATGTGGAAAAAGAAAAGATGAAGAAGAAAGGAATGGGTTAAATGACAGACCCCAATACCTCATATCGGCCTTTAGGACGTTGACCAGTTATTGGTGGTGAAATCCATTGATCATATATAACAACCGAACCAAGACCTTCTGATACAACATCTTTGTCCTGAGTTTCCACCAGCCCTCCATTTTCAGCAGCAATCGTCATTGTCTCAGCGAAAGAATTCCCATTCTCGATGATTGGCTCAACATTTGAATTATGCTGTGAACATGAAAACAAGTTTGGAAGGTAAAATAAAGTAAAGAGAATTACAAGCCTCAACAAAAGTGCTTCCAATGAGCAACCTGACTTCTCTCATTTAAATTTTAACCACAGACTGAAAAGAGCAATTGTGCAGACACAAACTACTCTAAAATTTGAGTACTGTAACAGGGTTACATGCCCTTAAAATGATAAAGTTGCCCACCCAAAACTGCTAAAACAACAGACCATGGGAAATATAAAAACCAGACAACAAAAAATGAGAAAGTAACAGATTACTCACATTCATTTGTACATCTGTAACAGGCTCCAAGCCAGAGTTAGAAGCTTGTGAAAACCATCCTGGTTCTTCTTCCTGAACAAGAAGTCAATGAACAAGGAATATAATAGAAGATAATTCTCAAACTACATTGATGCATATACACAAGAAAACATCAGAAAAAGTTATCGGTCTAAACCTCCAATATCTTCACAAAGAGACGCATAGCTTCTGTAGAAACCATGTTTCCAAGCTGTTGCCAGCTGTATTAATAGTGAAAACCTTTATCAAACAAATATCAAAAAGGAAGAAGACAATTACACACAACATGCAAATGCAAATGCAATTGACATATACTCTAATAAATTGCTTTGATCATCTAATCCTTGAGTTACACAATAAACAAACAAAAAAACAAGGTCGTATATATAAACTACGAAGAACAGTGTCACAATGTCACCAAATGTTGAAACAACCAATAAAATCCAACCCACATATATGAGTATCCATTCACATCTCTCCGAATAAACATTGCCATCATTAGCAGTAGCACCACTTTGAGCAAATAGATCAAAACAACATCACCTTAAGCATAACCATTACAACACAACAACAAGAAGACTTCAAAGGTAAAATTAGAGATAGAAGCAAATGAGCTTGCAGACCTTCTCCATTTGCCTAGTTCAACAGGATTCCACAAACTCGGTTTTGGAACATTACAAGGACCTACAGTAGCCTGCAAATCGCATAGCAATTCAGCAAATTAGTGACCTAACAAAATATAAGCTTCATATTTCACGTACTACATAAATGTTTTATTCAATTATTCAAAAGATCAAGATTCGAATTGCCTTAAATTCAGAGTGTAAAGCCAGATCTACCAGAATCATACTTCAAACGCTTCAAATATATGCACGTGGAAAATCAATTCTAATATACGAAATCCTCATCCGATTTAAGAAAAATATCACATTGCTGGGAATTAGCAAGAACTTAACAAGCCGGTGTCGTATTGGAGAAGGCGGGATCCAATGAACTAAGAGAGAAGGGAAATGAGAATGGAGGAATTACCTGCTGGTATAATGCGTAGAGGATTAAAGCGACGTCGTTAGAGAACCTGGAGGCAATGTCCTGGTTGCTAGGATTGGGAGATCCGTCAAAGCCCGCGTAAGCAGCCGCCGCGTAGAATCGGTCCGGGTACGCGAGGCCAGAGATTGCCCTCGCCATCGTCGCCGGTTTTTGTTAACCTTAACTGTGTGTTTGTCTCGCGGATTTGAATTTGACCGGAGAAATTTATATACGTATCAGATATAAGACTTTTGATTGAGTTTGAGAAATGTTTTTAGCGACGAAATGTTACGTAGTTTTAATGGGAGGTCCTGTTTGGCTTGGCCCTTGCGCTCTTGTCTTAAAAAAGAATTTCAACGGAAACAAAAGACAAGGCTTTATTCACAAATTGCCCCTAAACTGTAACTCATTTTTTACTTAGCTTACTTAATTTCTCTTTCGTCAAAAATAGTACTTAAACTATTTTTTCTCTCTCTAATTTACCACTATTACGCTTTTAGATAAATTGGAAAAAGATGATAATTTAAGTAATATTTTTGACAAAAAAACTTTTAAGTGCCTAAGTGGAATCAAGGTATATTTAGAGGGTCAATTTGATAATAAAACTAAAAACACACACAACAAAAGTATAGTCATTGAGATTTAATCTTTAAGTGCCTAAGTGGAATTAAGGTATATTTAGAGGGTCAGTTTGATATTCAATCTTTATATCTTAAAATTTAAAAATTAGATCTGTGTTATGAATATTTATCTATGTGAATGTCTATCATGATTAGAACTTTATCTAAGGAGTTTGATTTATTTATTATTAGGAATATTATCTCTATTAATTAGAGTTTAATGTATTATGTACTTCTTATGCCTATAAATAGATGATTCATTGAAGGCATTGTATACACAAGTCTATATTTGAGAATAATACAAATCTCCCTCTTTCTCTCATCTCTTTGTTCTTCTTGTTCTTATTCTTGTTCTTCTTTATTTTATTCACAACACGTTATCAGCACGAGACTCTAATCAACTGAGGTCTTCATCGTTATAATTCAAAAGAAGTTACCGGGAAGAATTCGATTATAGAATAAACCAAAGATAAGTTTTTTTCTCCTTATTTTTTTAGTTATCGATTGTCTTTCTTTTTATATTTTAACTTTGTTTTAATTTTTGAAAATTTTGGAAGTATGTTTGATTTTATTTGAACATTGGAAAGAGATAAATTTGTGGCTTCTCACAAACCAAAAGACGAATCGACAGAGACGAAGAGGTTGCGTTTGGTGTAAATTACGTGTGTTTTCTCTTGTTCCTAAAAGGGTTAATTAGCGGTATGCTTATTCATACTTTTACTTATATGATTATATTTGATATTTTTCATATTATTATTTATGTCATTTTATTTGGTAAAAGTTAATATTTTTAACCGTGTTTTGAGTTTTACATGATATGCTTAAATGGCTTGGAAAGAGATGTGATACAAAAGGACCATGAGAAGCTATCTCGGTCATATGCTATGTCTCCATTGTCCACGAGAGAAAAATCAATATCGGTAAATTTTGGTTTTATTTTTATTCTTTATATTATTATTTTAAAGTGCGATAAATCATGATGATTTTGAATTTACAAGAAGATTATTGTAAAGTCTATATTTGCTCGAAAGCAATATTTTTTCTTCGTTGAAAAACTTGACCATAGACTTCTCCTAATTTCAAGTTACGAAAATTCTTCTTGATCCAAAAAGTTTTATGGGAGGCATTCCTTGAAGTGAATGCAAGCATGATGTTTATTTCATGCAATTATCAATGATGGGCATTCCCTGAAGTGAATGCAAGCATGATGTTTATTCCATGCGATTATTGGATCTGTTTCATTCCCTGAAGTGAATGCAAACATGGTAAATCATTATTCAATTAGAGACATAATTTCGATATAATCCAAGTATAATTGGCTGGACATCCCGTTCTGCGAGGCTACTGGTCTCAAAGGAGGTTTTTAAAGGACCTTGTGGACAGGTTTAACAATGCCGCGTACGAGGATTAAATCTTTGTTCTCTATGATAAGGATATGTGAAAAAGGTTTTAAAGACCCACTGGCTCTACTCCATTCCCTGAAGTGAATGTGAGATTATATTATGGAAGGAATAAAAAAGATCACATTAAAAGTTGTGGACGTGGTCGAGGCTATGAATATACACATGAAAAATATAGTCGTTTTAAGAATACTTCTACCCGCTGGTAGCGAAGTTATAAGGATGACAAGAGTGATAAAGATCATTCTAAGGAAGTGAAATCATTTTACCAATGTGATGTTATAAACCATTGGTTTTGTACTTGTCAAACGCCAAAGTATTATGGACTTTATCCATAATCATGAATGATAAATGAAATAAAATATAAACAAAATTTGTTTATGGCGAAAATAATTATGGCGTTATTGGTCCAACTCAATTGGATATTGTTAATTTTCTCATCACCCTTGAAGGGGATAATTTACCATTTATTTTATTTCGCTTATAATCTCTAACAGGAATAATTGGTTTTTTTTTTTGTTTTTTTATGTTAATTCGTTTTATTTATTATTTATTTATGTTAGTTTGCTTTATGTTTATTTATTTCACATATTATTTATTTACGTTTTATGTTAATATATTATTTGAAGAATATGATTACTTCCGGAATAAAATATACAATGAATTGTGGCTATTTATGCCTAGAATTGTGGCTATTTATGCCTAGCAGATAATGCAAGTACTCATATTGTACTTAAGCATAAGAAATATTTTTCCCATTTAAATGGAAGGGAAAATATGAGTAGTATTTCTCAAAGTACTAAAATATCAATACTTCGGAAGAGCACTTGAAAGTTTATCTCTGATAGATAATCGACTTGATATGATGTGCTATATTTTATATTTTTCATTCCTCGAAGTGAATGATACAAAGTACATATTTTTATTACCTGAAGTAAATGAAACAAAGCACATTTTGAAAGGTGCACAATTATGCATTTCTCGATTAAAGTGCAAGGGAATAATGTGAGTACTATATCCGAAAGTACTAATATCACAAAAGGCTCTGGTTGAGCAAATATGTTATTGTCAAATGGAACTTTATTCCATATTCACAGTGCGTTATACTCGTCAAAGTCATAAAAAGAGCAGTATGAGTTCGCAAAATATCCCCTTGGAAATTATAGATAACATATGTTATCAATTGGCATTTGAAGTAAGCCAATATGGATATAAGTTCTTGTAGAACAAATGTTTTGATATAATAATTGAAAAATGTTTTGGACTAATTTGAAAAGAATTTAAAACTTGGTTTTAAGTCCAAACAACTTGAAATTATGTTTGAAGTATTTTAAGAGGTTTTTGACAAAGAATTTTCATGTTTTTAATAGCCAAACTCGTGATTTGAAAGTACCAGTATCGATACGGTTGAACCAGTATCGATACCATTTTGCCCCAGTTTGGCCACTGTCAAAACCCGTACCGATACGGCAAACCCTCGTATCGATACGGAGTAGGGTCGTTTCGATACGCCATGTCAGCGTACCGATCCCATTTTAACTACCCCAACGGCTATTTCCCAACGACCATTTAAATGTCAAGCCGTACCGATACGCCCTCAAGCGTATCGATACGCCTATGCTGGCAAGAGCCCAACGGCTAGTTCCTATGAAGGCCGTATCGATACCGTTCCACGTGTATCGATACTGGTAGCTGCAGAACAGCATTTATGAAGGGAAATAAAGTCCTCAACGGCTCCAATTCATCCCCAACGGCTAGTAACGGCTACAAACTCATTTGGGAGTATAAAAGGGACCTCCAAGCATCAAGAGAAGGCTAATGCTCATATTGTCAAACATCAAATGATCAAAGATTGTCTTTGTACTTAAATTGTCATTCATTGTATAGACAAACACTTGTGAGCCAAAATTGTCAAATTTGCTCAAGTGTTTTAGGTTTTGGGTGAGAGCTTAATTGTGCAAACAAACACCTATTAGAGGGTTTAAGTTTGCTTCTTGTTTCTCTTTGTAAAAGAGGGTTTTGATCAAGGCTTTGGGTAGAAGCTTGATCGGTGTAAAGGGTTTCCTCCTAAGCCTAGAAAAGGGGACGAATCAATTAGTGGAATTGGTTGTGAAATCCTTAGTGGGGAGCTAAGGTAGTGGGTGTAGGTGCTTGTTAGAAGGCCGAACCACTCTAAAATCATTGTGTCTTTATTCTTTCTAGCTTCCTAAACCCTTCCACCCAAAAATTCACCTCTCCACCACTTGGTGAGCATAATCGGTTGAACGAATCGAGCACCACACAACTCAACAGTTCTGGTAGCCAAAAAGTCAGTTGAAAGCTCTAGGAGAGCTATATATTGCTACCAAAAGATAATTTCAATTGGAAGCTCCGAAAGAGCTAAATATATTCCTATTTAAAGGAACAATTTTGATGATCGTACTAGACATGTACGAGTAAGATTGAATTACATGTTATGGTAAATAAGAAGTTTACAAATTCAGAGATATATACACACATATATATAGTTGGCATGATCGGTTAGACCATCTTGATCAATAATGGTGCAGAAATTATTGAGATTTATATGCACATGTATTAAAAGAACCTGTAGTTCTTGTGGTGCTTATTCTCAAAGGAATGGATTAAATTCCACTTATTAAAGAACGTGAAGTTCTTGTGTTGCTTAAAGGAATTGATTAAATTCCACTTACTAAAAGAACATGAAGTTCTTGTGTTGTTTGTTCTCAAAGAATATAGATGATCCCACTTACCAAAAGAATTAGAACTTAAAGTTCTTGTACTGAAGTTAAGACTGCATGTCTTGCATATCTGAACGAAATATGGGCCCATATATCCACAAATGTGGAAAGTTTTATATGATTTTAGTAGATGCATCTACATTGTTTTGTCGACTTACAACCAGAAGTTTGTGAGATTGATTCTAAAAAGATTCAGATTATACAGTTAGACTATTCGTCTTGAAAAGCTAGTGGGTTTATATTTTAGGCTATATCGATTGTTACAAAGCCTATTGATTATGAAAAATACGGTTTAGCAAAATTTCAATTGGATGCCTCCTATTTAATAGCTAAACTATGAGAACAAAAGAGTTATTATTTATATGGTGTTTCCATATAGCAACACTTATACGCATCAAGCCAACGAGTTATAATAAACTCCCCGTTATGATTGGTTTTTGGTCAGAAACCATACATTTCCCATTTTATGATTCTTGAATGTGCGATATGAATTGCTCCACCACAACGCACAAAATGGGTAAATAAAAAGGGTTGAGAATATGTATTGGGTAAGAGTCTCCTTTTATGTTTAAATTCTTAAACATTAATTGGAGAATCATTTATGACATAATTTTTCTCAACATCAGGGGGAGATAATAGTCAGCTGGATAGAGGAAAATGAATTATCATTATCTAGATCCTCGTATATGAACTAGAAGTTCATAAGATAATTCATGTTATTACATGTCAACTGCCAGACATATTTACTGACCCAATGAGAGTAATTAAGTCTCATATACCAGCTGAAATGCTCTAAGTTTAAATTACATGTTAGAGCGAGAGAATGTAAATCATGCCTGAAGCATGATAGTTGAAATGGTTCCAATGATCAAAATTCTCGTAAATAGAAAGTAATATGAGATGGTCATATATTGGAGGCGGGTGCTCCTGAAGAGACCCAAGACATAACAAATAATAAAACTCTATAAGAGTTTCAGGTACCTGAAATAAAGATTGAAATCTTGAAGAGATCTCGATGAGTTATGTCATTACGAGAATGGAACCAGAAAATTGGAAAGTTGTCGACAACGATTTTACAAACAATTTTACATAAAATACTTCTATAGAAGTAAAGAAAGAATTCGAGGATCTTGTATAAAATCTATCCAGAAGTATAGATATTGAATTGGCCAATGTTGAAAGACGCTTTGAACTTCTAAAATAGAAGTATTTGGACCAGCAGTCCAAACACCTAAAGGTGTAATGCAAGTGAGGCACAAATAAGTAGTCGTAAATACGACTTGAACTATGATTTATGAAAAGTTTTAATTACTTCATGGTGGATGCAATTACTTTGGCAGTTTTGAAAATTTTACATGCGTCTAATTATTTGTGGATCCATATTTATTCTTGAAGGATCTAAAATGCTATAAGCATTTGGAAATTTATGAGGAAATTTATTTAGACATGTCTCATGAATATTTTGGCGCATTTGGTATAATCGCCTTAGTGAATACTAATTGAGAAAATACTATAAGAATGATTAGATTTCCTTATGTATTTTATAAAGGAGTTTGGATCAAGATCCATTATGATAATTTTAAAACTCCTAAAGAGCTTCAAATTGGAAACTCGTGAAGTACTTTCAATACAAGTACTTGAATCTTGACATCAAGTTTATCTCGACCTAAAGATTGAGCATTTTTATATATTTCTTTTGTCTATGAATAGACATAAGCTGAAAGAATCTTAAAGAAGATTCAATATAAATAAAGCATATCTATTGAGTATCCTAATAGTTGTAAGATTGTTGGATGTTAATAAAGATAATTATATCTTTTCTTGGTTTTGAAGCACCATATATTAGTTGGTCAAGCAATATCCATAGATATACAAAGATCATTACATTTGGATATTCAAACATTCGTTGATGCCTTCTCAAATGTCGTAGAAATAATTATTATGCACGAGGCAAGCCAAAAATATGTTTGGCTAAGATCATTGACCTAACATATCCAAAAGATATGTGGATTTACTTTTACAAGATATTGTAAAAGTTACATTGTGTGAAGATAATGTAAGATGTATATCTCAGTTTGAAAGTGGATACATCATGGAACATATTACTCCAAAGTTTCATCCCTCGCGATCTTTAGAAAAATAATATTCAAGATTGAATTATGAAGATTCAAAGATCTTCTGTGATGTTTTCATGAGGGGGAGTAAATACGCGTTGCACTCTTTTCCCCTTAACCAAGGTTTTGTCCCAACAATGGGTTTTCCTGGTAAGGTTTTTAATGAGGCAACATGTTATGCGTATTAAAGATGTGTGTACTCTTTTTCCTTCACTAATTAATTTTTTTCCCACTGGGTTTTTATCTTAGTAAGGTTTTAACGAGGCACATTATCTTCATAGACATCCAAGAGGGAGTGTTATGAATATTTATCTATGTGGATGTCTATCATGATTAGAACTTTATCTAAGGAGTTTGATTTATTTATTATTAGGAATATTATCTCTATTAATTAGAGTTTAATGTATTATGTACTTCTTATGCCTATAAATAGATGATTCATTGAAGGCATTGTATACACAAGTCTATATTTGAGAATAATACAAATCTCCCTCTTTCTCTCATCTCTTTGTTCTTCTTGTTCTTATTCTTGTTCTTCTTTATTTTATTCACAACAATATGTTGCATTTTTATTTAAAAATTCAAATAGAGTCATTGAGACAACTAGTATTTTTATATTAAAAGTGCTTACTTATCAATTCTGCTTACTGATTTCATAAAAAAATATTTCTAAATTTGATATAATTGTATAAGGATTAAATCACAACCCTTATTCAAATACGGAGTTTAACATCATAATTTGACCAAATTAAATTAGGCCCGTGACTCAGGGTGAGCGTTCGATCGAGTCTGAGTCGAGTAAAAAAATTTCGAGTTATTCGAGTCGACGCGTGATATTTTACAACTCAAACTTTATTTGAAAGTTTTTTGATTTGATTCGAGTTTATAAAATTCGAGTAGAGTTCGAGTCGAGTTTTCGAGTTCCTATACAAATTTAATATAATTATTTATCATGTTATAGTACAATTTGATTCCAATTTAAACATCTTTCTCTAATCATATAAGATATGCATATATATTTCTTCATATATTTTTCATGTGTGGCATATATTTCTTCATATTTTTGTATATTGGTTTATACATATCAAGAAAAATTGAGGGACTTGACTCGAACATAAAAATCAATCCACTAATTACTAAAAATTTTGAGTTATTCGAGTTATTCAAATTTTCATTTTTACAACTCAAATTTTATTTGAAATTTTTTCGAATCAAGTCAAAACGAGTTAAATTTTTTCGCCCCGAGTCAAATTTTGCTCACCCCTATCTCAGATTCAAAACTTTCACCTTGGTCTTTTGTGTTATGGAATTTGGTGATCCGGAGGCAAAAGCAATGGGCTATTTTAAGTGAGAAGCCATTTACGAGTTGATGGATTAGATGAAATGGGCCAACACCATATTTTCAATTCTCTTAGAGAAAGCAACGGAGTAAAATTTAAAGGATATTTTATAGTTTTTATATATTTTTTTCAAATTTATTATATAAATTAAGAGTAAAATTTCTTTGTTTTTTTGGTGAGATTGGGGGCCAAAGCACCTCCTACCTATGAGCTATAACACAGTTTGGTCCCTGGTTAAACCTATGAAGTTTGAATTCATATGCTTAATTATTTGGTTTTATTCTTTGAAATTCATGTATATATTGTAAATATTATAATGTGTGTTAATACTTAGTACACCGCCAGTGATGTGAATAATACGATGATTCTAATAGATTTTGTGTTGTTAAACTTGAACTGTTGAACAACACTGCAAATCTGGATAAAAATTCCCTGCCTTTTTTCGGTATTCCTACTTATGCCCAACACTAAAAAACACTAGCCCTAACCCTAAATTTTAAATCCTAAACCCTACACCTAATACCTAAAAAATACACCCTACCTTAGATTCCCTAAATCTTAACCATAAATACTAACCTAAAACCCTAAACCTTAAACCTAATTAACTTTGAGCTTGGTGCATAAGTAATGGTAACGAAAAAGGTAGAGGATTTCCATCCTACAAATCTTAGCTAATTTGCCATACTAATCGTCTGCTATGAGTCTTCTTTTGGTTACCAGGAAATAAAGAGATCGAATGACTACGATATTCGAGTTCTGATACGATGGTTGAATATAATTGTATATTAATACAATATTTCATATTTTTTTCGACTTTTTAAAACTATATTTGTCTTTCATCTTTATGTCTGAATATGCATCGAATATGAATATTTTTTAAAAAAAAAATCTGAAATAACATAAACCAAAAGATCATATAAAACAGCTGAACTCACCAATGAGTAGTGATTAATAAGATCATAAGGAAGCTGCAAATATATAGTATTCAACAAGAAGAAAGGCATCGAATTCTGAGCTATATCCAATTAGGCCAAGGCTACAAACCCTAACTCTAAAAAAAGTTAATCATACACTTCTTTTTATATATACACTTATTAAACTAAATCAAATCAGATTCCAGATTATTGAGTGAATTGCAGATATAGTACTGAAAAGAAATCTTACCAAAGTTAGGTTATGGCCTAATTAAAAAGATGAAACCATGAAAACAAATACTGTTTTTATATTCTTACTGTAATTAAAGGCCTAAAAAAGTTCCAACAATCTAGGGTTTATAACTTTTCCCTTACGGATGGAACCCTAGCTATCTTATAATAATATAGTAAACCCTTGATATATGACAACTTTTACATTTATACTATTCTAAGCATCTTTTGCTGTAACAGGCAATTAAGCTTTATCTTGATTAATATATTAAACTGTGATTAACTTTTAAAATGTCAAATTCTTATATGACATATGAAGATGTTTCTAGCTTTCAAAAAGATGGATTTTGATGGTGCTGATTTACAGTCTTTAAAAATGTGTAGTTTCAGTTTAAGATTTGGATATATTTGTCCAGTTATAAGAACTGAGATTCAAATTTTCGAGCTTATTGCGGATTATATGAATCAACTGGACTAAATCTCGAATCATCTATATATAATTTTTAGCCAATCCATGAAAGTTTTAAGTGCATAAATCAAAATTTGGACAATCTTACAAACAAGGTTGATCCAAGTGGGAAGCAACTTGATATCACTTAAACAGGTCTCGAGTTTGAGACTTGTGTATGCAGAAAATTCACCCACCAAAGCTAGGTGTGTGATGCAGGTCGGTCCGAATTAGTCGGGGCAAAGCCCTGAGAACCGAGAGGACAACAGAAAAAAATTGGACAATCTTATAATAGAAGTGTCATTTGTTGAACGGTAAAGGTCAAGAAGTAATGGAAACATTGAAGATTATCTACTGAAAGACTACTGGTTATTCATCAACAATCAATATGCATAAGTACTAAATATATATACATTATAGTTGCAGAGAACTTTTTCAAGCTTAGTGGGAATTGTTAGTGGAGCCAATTCTATAAGTTTGATGCATTTTGTTGAATAAAAAGTACTAAATATAGAGTATATATGGCCTCACAAGTCAACTTCTACATTAAGGGTTAACATCTAAAGTTGACCAAAACCTAACAGAACTGAATTCATGAGAAAAAGGAATTCTTTGCCAGCCAAATAGAGTGACAAAACCTGAATTTAAATCATAATTTATTAGGTAATCAAACACTAATTATTAAGTTTATGAGTCACTTCTTTTTTAGGTATACTGCTAATTGTTCTTAGGGTATAATAAATGTTAAAACATTCAAACGTGTTAAAGTATCCTCCACTTGTGCTGAATATATATATAGTACACAGATAATATTTTAAGCTAAAGATTGAGATATTCAGAGAGCACAAAATGGTTAAAGAAAGTGATAGTGGAAAGGAAAAGGAAGGGGGGACCATAGTTAAGTCTTTTTAGAGTTTAGGGTTTTTTATTTTGTTGGAGAACCTGCAAATGATCTGTAGATATAGCAAGATTTAATGTAAAAAACAGCCCTCTTGGTCACTTTTGCTTGAACTTTGATTGGTCAGTTTATAGCTCAAATAGCTTAGAATTTTGGGAATTCTATATTAGGTGCATAATCTAGATTGATCTGGATTAAGGATAATGCTGAACATTAGCTAGTACTAATTAAAGTTGAAATAAAATGTTATTCATCTGGTATTGTTTTATATATCCTAAGTTATCTTCACTTTATCTAATTAATATGCTAATTAAGGTGAAAGTTTTGAAGATTTCTCGAGAACTTGTCTGATAAAACCACCTATTGGCAAGATATAGGGACAGTATTTCATGTTTAAAACCCCTAACCCTTAAACTGAAAACACTAAAACATAAATTCCTAAACCTTAAATTCTAAGCTCTAAATTAGATATGTTCGTAAAATCAATTTTCATTATTCACCACTAGTGCATGAAATGTTTTCGTATTAAGATATGAAAAAATATTTCACTAGAGGTGAAAACAAAAAAATTCCTCAAGCACCATAGTTTTAGGATTTAAGGGTTCTGTTTAGAATTTAGGGTTATCTAATGGCAAGATATAGGGACAATATTTCATGTTTAAAACCCCTAACCCTTAAACTTAAAACACTGAAACATAAATCTATAATCCTTAAATTCTAAGTTCTAAATTAGATATGTTCATAAAATGAATTTTCATTTTTCACCACTAGTGCATGAAATATTTTCGTATTAAGATATGAGAAAAATATTTCACCAGCGGTGAAAACAAAAAAATTCCACAAGCACCTTAGTTTTAAGATTTAAGGGTTCTGTTTAAAATTTAGGATTATGGGTTCATGCAATTAAAGGTTTAAGTTTTAACCCATAAACCCTAAATTTTAACTACAACCCTTAAATTCTAAACTACTAAATCTAAACCCTTAAATATATTAAACTCTAAACTAAATTTTAAAATCCTAAAACTAACACACTTGTGAAAAATTTTTGTTTTTACCGTCAGTGCATAGAGTAATTACCCTAAAACTAAAACAATGTGAAAATTATCATGAACTTGGATGTCATCAGATGATCATGTTACATCCTCATAGTACATACATACATGCACATAGGATCCTCATTTATATATGGACCAGAAAGAGCTACGTGTCTAAGCTTGAGAGCATCGAAGTTCATCTGATATTTGTTCAGGTGCGTGGAATATGGTAGATGAGCAGGAGCGATTGCTGCCAATTGCCAACGTGGGGCGGATCATGAAACAAATCCTGCCACCGAGTGCAAAAGTTTCAAAAGAGGCTAAACAAACAATGCAGGAGTGTGCCACAGAGTTTATAAGCTTTGTCACAGGCGAGGCGTCTGACAAGTGTCGCAAAGAGAACCGCAAGACCGTCAACGGAGATGACATCTGTTGGGCGCTGGGTGCTCTAGGGTTTGACAACTACGCTGATGCGTTTGTCAGGTTTTTGCATAGATATAGAGAGGCTGAAAGGGACAAAGCTGCCCAAAACAAAGCTTCCTGCAGCAGAAGCTCTCAAGACAAAGATGAAGAAGATTCATCACAAGATAAAACAGACCAACCACCTCATCGACAAACTGAAGCTCCAACTCCGAGTGCTGGAGTTTAGTGTGTTGAGAATGGAGACAAAGGCTTGAAGAACATGCATACATGTGTAGTGGATTGGAATTGGAGAGATGTGAGCAGGATCAAGGACAGACAGGTTAATTTGTAGCTTAATTTCTTTGATTCAGGGTTACAGTTTTTTTTTTTTGCTCCTGTTCATACTCTTTCCTTCTCTTTTTCTCTCTCTGATTCCTTAGATTTTGCTGCAAAGTGAAAGGGAAACTTCTGTGAAGTTAAATGTGAAATGAATGATATGTATTTTGCTTGTTCCAATTTATCTGAGCTAGAAATGGGACTTTAGAGGAATTTACTGGTGTTTTTTTTATCTGTACTTAAGTTTGGTATGCAGACTGCAGCTCAAGTTTGAGCTAGCTGAGTGCTTACAGAAGATGAGAATTTCTTTGAACTGGTAATTTGAATCTTTCTTAAACTTTTTAGACCCTGAAGAAACAATTTGGGAGCAAACCAGACATGAGATCAGAATCCAGTAAACAATGTAAACAAACTTATATATCCTGTATATATATAGGTATATTGATAATATGATCTTATGTTTTTGTGAAGCTTCAATAAGAAAGCATGTTCTTCTAAATGGTGCATCAAATTATTAGTTCAGAAGATGCCTTTAGTATTGTGTAAATTACCATTTCTGCAATTACCATTGAGTTCTATTTGTAAATCATGTACAATGGTTAACGTTTAGGGTTAGGGTTTAGGGTTAGGGTTTGCTTTGAAAGCACCATTTGATAAAGAAAGTTGAATGTTAATACTAAAGCATATGAAACCATTTATGGCTATAGATCAAGCACCATTAATCCTCACCAAAAATGTCAAGAATCAAATTCAAACTACATAATCATTCATTTCAGTCCTTTAATTAATTTGGGGTCTAAATTTTCAATCCTTATCCCTTCCAAAAGAGGGAAAGGGAAACAAGAGGAAGATAAGATCAACTACAACTGCAGCTTTCAAAGTCCCCTAGCAGTTCATTATTGACATCATATTTCTCAGTATTCTTAGTGAACACAAGAGCCCTAGCACATTTTCCCATTCCCTTTCTCTTCTAAAACTTCAAATTTTTAGCAAATCCGGACTCGAAACTATAAATGCCCTTTCTAGATCTCTGTGTTAGCAAGCACAGTTGCCATGTTCAACAAAAAAATCCAGTAAAAATAAAACAGGCTAAACTTTACTAGGTTAAGTGTTCCCTAAACCCTAGAAAGGGGGACCATCAAAAGTTCAAAACTGCCGCTTCACATTACATGAGTAATCTTGAAAAATGCAATTTAAACCTTTAAGCATGCTTTGTTTTTCTTTTTTACCCTATATACAAATGGTTCAGGCTGTAATCCCATAAAAAAAAGGATGACTGCTTGAACCCTAATTAATAAACCTAGAATATCTGTCAAGCCCTTAGGGCATCAATCCTAGGGCTTTTCTAAGCTATTGGGACCACTTTTCAACTATGGTATGTTGCCCTCTTTTCCCATACAATTGAACAATGAGCTTGCACTTCATACAAAAGGAGTGAAAAGAGAGCTCCCAACTCAAAATGTTTCCCCTTCAAAGGATTAAGAATAATACATTAATGAGGTCAGTACAGGAGACAAAAGCTGATTAAATCTCAAACTTTTGTAATGATGGACTTTCTTTACATAGTGATTTTGAAAACCTCAAAACTTTGAGTCTAACTATACCAATGTACTGATCTGCAGTAGTATTCTTGATAGGATGGTTTTGGAAACCTCAAAGCTCAGAGACCAACTGGATCAATGTGGTATTATGTGACGTTTTCTTGGTATAATGGTTCAGGGATAAATGTTGTTGCCGCTGGCTCCGACCATGGAATTGCGGTATTGAGCTCCATGACCTGAACTCCTCATGAGCCTGCATCCCTTGTCAGTGAGCACTTATCTGGAACTTTGGCAATGGTGAATGCCAATAAATTAAGGCAATATGGCGTCGTAATTGCATCGATGTGCCCATTTTCCAGGACAGAAAGCAAGATGATCATGAATAATCCATGTGAGCTTCAGCAACTCAGCGTAGGCAAGTGCAACATTGTTGCAAATTGCAATGTGCCTTAAGATGCATATCAAGAAACACATTGATCTTATTAAAAGTCCAATATAATATATGATCAATGTAAAATGCTGATGGTCCAACACAAAGTTGATGCATGTAATGACATAAGAATGGTTTAAGAATATGCATGAATAGATATTGATTTGCTCTACCATATAACTTGTAACAATACTTTGAATTTTATCAATATAACTTTCATATCCCCCAAATATCTACTAAAGCATTTGAAACAACAGAAAATTGTGTACATTTCATTCAAAAGCCAAGGACAAGCAGATCTTTACCTTTCCAGTTTAACTAATTAATCCTAGAGTAGTTCCTTAAAATTTGATTGTTCAATAAGTTAACTGTATATATAAGAATTTTATCACATTGTACTTCATTATTTTTGTTCAACAATGAGTGCTTCCTTCCTTCTGTTTTTCCCCCTGGAATATTGTTGTCTGATATTAGAATATATTGCAATTCCTGATTTTTCCTATTAATTTTGATATGTCCTATAAATATTAGGATAAATTATTATGACTTATCTAATTATTGATGTTAACTTAATCATATTTCCTATCTATTTAGATTTATATTTTGTAAACTATCCATTTATAAATGATATACACTACAAGTTTGCAGAATATATTTGATAAAATATTAAATCAAGAAATTTACAACATAAAGTTATTTATATTTAGCTATTTTAAAATTTGTTGATAAATGATGTAACAATCTCGTGTAGGCTACCTGTTTGTTACTGGGGACCAGGTAAAACCCTGGGGCAACAACTAACAAGTTCTATTTTTAAGAGTGGCCAGGTAAGCCACCAGGCCACCATCTCATATACATATGAATTGGGCCAAGCTGCCTAAGTTCCGTTTTACTTGGCCCAAAAGCAAGAACTGTTGGTATTTGATGACCAAATTTTGACTTGAAAGCCAACTACTTTCAGCATTTGAATTGCTTTGGGGTTTCATAGAGCACCCCTTGAACCAATATAGAAGGAAATTGACCTGAGAATAGAAGAGAGGCAAGTGTGGATACATATATGTATCCGACAAAAGTATGCTCAATTTTTCTGAAAATTTCATAGATTTGAAGAGTTGTATCTCATATTCATATCCAAATATGTACAAGACATAAGTATTTTAGGGAAAATGAAGGGCCGATTATCGTACCCTTCCACAACAATTTTCCTTACATTCAATACGCTAATGACTATTGACACATAGAGGCTGTTGGAAAACAAAACCATGTGTCAAGTATTCCACAAAATGATTTCACTAATAATGTCCTCCAAGGGTAAAGAAATTTCTTTTTACAAAGTAGGATTTCCTTGGAGAGAAAAATTTAGAAATGACCCGATTCAGATACTAAAATCGATAACTTATATTTCCACCCTTAACATTCCAACTACCAGGAGGAGCATGCAAAAATCATTGATGCAATTTTTGAAAAGAATCAACTACTTTGATAGATACAGGCTTCTACAAATCCCCCACCATCATCAATATCTGGTCCTACCCAATAACCAATCATTACCATCGGACAACAAGAACTTACATTCAAACTGCATGAATCTGTATCTTCGAAACACTTTGTTGGGGTATTCAGATGCAGGGAGGAAGAAAATAGGATGCTGCAAATAGCTATTCATAATATCAGATAACAAAAGCACACAAACACAAGGGAAGGGCCAAAACATAACAACAGTTAGAGATCAGTTCAAAGTGTTAATCTTTGGCTTTTACATAGTTTTATTTTGTTATTGACACCTATGTAGCTTCAACTGTTCATTTTTTTCGGGCAATAACTGTCCGAATCCAAACATAACGACTGGTATCGGACCCTCCATGAACCCTCAGAATATATGGAATAACTTATAAAGAAGTGAACATACTTGTGGCAAGCGTATTCCAATACCCAAAACTCTTACCTTCCTATATCAGTATATCACCATTATTCATAATCCTCAAATTCTATAGGCAAATTTATAGCTGATATTGAAACTCCCAAGAAGAAAAGGAAAACACACAAGGCAAAAAGAAAGAAAAGGCTGATGAATACAGATTCTACATTCTAGTTTGATAGCTCCAATTCCATAAACAAGGGAAAAAGAAAAGGCTGAAAACACACAAGTAATTAAGTTTTAATCAAAGGAGATTTCCAATTTTATGAACTCAAAAAGAGAGAAGTTCATCAATTATCAACAATTCAGCATTCAAAGGAAATGGCTGATAATTACATAAAAAGAAGCATGCTTTCAGTCAAATAAAAAAGAAAGATAACTAGGAAAATAGCCAGTTTTGGTGGTTTCAATTTTCAAATCCTGAAAGTCTGCAGGAAGCTAAATTATTTGCATATTCTAGCCTGAATATAAGTGAAGAAAATCAAGCCATAAAAGCAATGAACTGTTCTGAGGGAGAAAATTTTTGAAGAGAGATATGGATTTGGGGTTTGGAGGAGGGAATTACCTTAATTGGGTTTCGAAGAGAACAAAGGGGAACTGTGAAGTTTAAGGAAACGAACCACGCCATTTGAAGTTCCAGTGGCAGAAATCAGTAAGAGTTTTCCAATGAAGAACGAAGATGATGAAACGACGGCGTTGCCGGCTACTAGCGTTTCCGAAGGATTAACAAACGACAACGTTTCTGTAGTAAGTCTGAAATTTAACATTATCTTCTCTGATTAATTTTTTTAATCGTATCTTCTCTGATTAAATCAGATGTGTTTGTTTTTTTTAATAAAATTAAGATGTGTTGCCACATTATAATTAAATATAATTATATAAATGTGATATTTTTGATCAAATATTATGGTCATGTTTGACAATTAGCGGAAAACTGATAGCAAATTACATTAGCTGATAGCAGATAGCTGATTTGTTTAGCTGATTGTATAAAAGTATTTAGTAAAATTAACTGATAGTTGTAGTTGTTTGATTATTTAAACAAGCAAAATGACATATAAAAACATGATTATATTCAATACTTGTTTGAATAATTTATTAATTATCAATATTTTGTATCTAATTAATATTAATTAGATTTATAAAAATTACTTTTAATATAACTTTTCTAAACATATTCGAATGATTAATATATTAATTAATTATTTATATAATTATTTTAATATAATTTAATTAATTAATAAATTTAAATACACATATAAATATGTGATAATAAAAAGAAGAAAAAAATAGGATTAGCTTATAATTAGGGTGAGAAAATATTTAATTTAGGTTATTTGGAGATTTTTGGTAACTGGTAAGGGTAAAAGAATCTTTACAATTCTAATATTAAACCTCACCAAACAACAATATTAGCGAATTTGATTAGTCAAACCTCTAATTGTGGCTCAAACCTCTAATTTTTGCTCAAACCGCTTTTTACCAAACATGTGTTAAATCGAACATAATTATATTATTTTACATAAAATAATTATTACCTATCACCGTCTATTGTCTCAATATCCAGAAATGTATACATTGTTATTATTATTGTTCTTCTTGTTATAACTCATAGCTTATTGTGCTAGTTAATATTGTTTATTATAATTTTTTTTATAGATTTTTTATAAAAAAATATTATAGATTAACCCTAAAATGGCATCCTAAATGACATCAATCGAGATATAAAAAAGACAATTAGTATAAATTTAAGTCGTTGAAACTTGAAACTTTAAGTTGATTGAGTAAGATTATAAACAACTTGTTTAGTTTCCCGACGTACATTTTGTACTTGAAAACTTGCATTTTGATGAAGCAGCAAAATGCATGTTTTCAAGTAACATTACCTAACTATAAAACCCCGAGTCTCAATCAATTCAAGTCTATGTAAAAACAAATAGAGGTCTTGCAAAGACAACTAGCACGAGCAGGGTTTACTATTTTTTAGTATAATTATATTTAAAATTAATTTTAATTTAAATAATAGTAAAACAAGATTTTTGTCGTAACTCTGTCCCTCGGCACGAAACACATTATAGATGAATCAATCACTAAATCACTGCCCTAATTTCAAAATTACATGTTTTTTATAGTAACACCTACCAAGATTCCGCACGAATCATAATATTATAGGAAAAAAAATCCATATATTAATGCATTTCCTTGCTTATCATTCATGTAAAACAGCTATAAAAATCCCCCCTTGTTCTTTACTATACGTATCACTAGCCATTGCCCTAATCCCAGAAGTTAAACAAAACAATGGCTAATTCTTCCAAGTTCAACACATGTTTTTTTCTTGCTTTGCTAGCCAGCTCCATCTTCACCAACCCCGCATCATGCGATCAAGCGACACAATCGTTGATCGACAAAATCTGTCGCCGGATGGAAGAATACGGCTTCTGCAACGACACTTTCAACCAAAACCTGAAAGGCTCAACCGCAGACATCACAGCTCTGACGCAGATCGCTATAGACCAAACCCTCATCGCTTCCAAAGATACTCATGAATTTGTCGTCGGTCTCCTCAACAAAGCGACCGATCCGGCGGAGAAGAACGCTCTTACTGTCTGCGAAAATGCTTATTCCATTGTGATTAACCTTTTCCAACAAGCGTCGGCGGCGTTTTCCGGCAAGGATTACGATAGCATGTTGGATGTGGAAAATCAAGCGCCTAGAGCTCAAGCTAGTTGCACCACTATTTACAACACTCCGCCGAATCCTCCTAATCCTGTCGGAGATCGGAATACGCACGCCAGAATCTTGATTGCGATGTCTGTTGTTGCTGGGATTGAACTTACCTCTGGATCGTCTTAGTTAAATTAGAATTTTGATTTTGTAGTTTAGTTTCCCACAAAGAGTTGAATTTTGAATGCTTTAAAAATAATTAAGATAATGAAGGAAAATAAGTAAGTTTTGTTTCTATTATTGTTTTGGCTTTATTGATTTTTTTTCTTTCTTTCTTCTTTTTAAGGACTTTTCTTAAAAAAATTAATTTAATTATTGAGATTTTTTTGAGTCAAATTAGGAGCGGGGTATTGCATCTGCAGGAGCAAATCCAAAAAATAAAGTAAATGGTGGGATTAAAATTGAATAATAACTTTTTGAAGGGTCAAGGAACAATTTTATTATTATGTTAATTTAAAACTGAATAATTTAAAATTATGATATCCATATTATAGGAGTAGTTACTTTTTATTTAAGTAAGGGTTATTACACAGGTGGTGAAAATATTTTGTTTTCACAATTGTCATAAATTTAAGGTTTATGTGCTTAGAATTTAGAGATTGTGGTTAGAGTATAATATTTAGTGATACAATTTAAGGTTAGTAGGTTGGAACTTAAATCTCTAAGATAGCACCCTAAATTCTAATAATATATCCCAAATTATAACCACAATCCATAATTTCTAAAATCAAAAACATTAAACTAAGTTACTAAACCCTAAAATTAGGGCACTTGTAGAAACAAAAAGTTTCCATCGTTGGTGCATATGAGTATTTTCCCTTTTAAGTAATTTGTGCTCATTTTTTATATATTTTTTGTGTTTTTATTAAATATAAAAGAATTTTAAAAAGTATCAAATAGTACAAGTTAATTAACCACCAACTCAATTACGAAAATGTAATTTTTTTTAAAAATAATAGTATATATATATATAACTAAAAAATATTATTATAGTTAGGGGTGAGCAAAACTCGACTCGAAAAAATCGATATTTTTTTTTTCAATTTCGAGTTATTCGAGTCAACTCGATTAACTCGAAAAAATTTCGATTTCGAGTCGGTTTGGAATTTGCCCAACTCGAAAAATCGAAAAACAGAATTTTACAGTTTTGTAATTTAGTCACTGATTTCATTTTTCTTCAATTCCTCCTTCATTTTAAGTCCATTTTTGACCAAATTTGAACCGCGTATTCCTAAACCATCGTAGAATACGTATTTATCTTCAATTTATATTTTTGAAAATAAATATCATATTTTTTCAATTCAGTCCCTTAACTTTGTATGATTTCCTCATTTCTTCAATATCTCATTCGTTTTAAGTCAATTTTGACCAAAATTGAACCACATGCTCCTAAACCAATGTAGAAACTAGAATACTTATTTAGCTTCAATTCATATTTTTAAATTAAATTTCCTACTTTTATAATTTAGCCCGTCAACTTTGAATGATTCTCATTTCTTTAATTTCTCTTTCGTTTTAAGTCTATTTTTTTACCAAAATTAAACCACATGATTCACTAACACTATATAATATCTATATAACTTCAATTCATATTTTTAACAAATTTATTCTTTTTTTAATTTAGCCCTCTAACTTTATATTTTATTCAATTTGATCATTCAACTGATTTTTTTGTAATTTTTTTTCTTTACATCAATTCATTGACTCATTTATACCCCCATCAGTACTTTATCATCAAAAGTTCCTTATTTAAAAATAATATTATAAATATATTTTAGAAGTTTAGATGATATTTTTTTATTAAATAACATTACAAATCTTATGTGAAAAAAAAATATGAAGAAATATATATATATATATATATATATATATATATATATATGCATATCTTATATTAATAGAGAAAGTCGTTTAAATTGGAATCAAATCGTACTATAACATGGTAAATAATTACAATTAAATTTGTATAGAAACTCGAAAACTCGACTCGAACTTGACTCGAATTTCATAAACTCGACTCGAATCGAAAAAATTTCAAATTAAGTTCAAGTCGTAAAATATGACGCGTCAACTCGAATAACTCGAAATTTTTTGACTCGACTCGACTCGCTCGAACACTCACCCCTAATTATAGTAATTTAATGATTAAATTATTCCTTAGAAAATACATAAAAACATGAGATCAGGTATGATTAGGTTTTTTAACTATTATTTTTCAACAGATTGACCGATTAATTTGGATTAAATTTTGTAGAGACTTAATATGAGGTGATCCTCGCAATTTTTATTTTCTCCATTCACAACGACATAATTAAATTCTCTGATCTTACTTTAAAAACCTAAAAGCATGTTTAGTTAAATAACATTCAATTTAAGAATGATCAGATATTGATAAAAGAAAAGAAGAGAAAGAAATATGGGTACTATACATATTGTATTAAAAAATATTTTTAAAATAAAAAACAAAAAAAAAACGGAAAATTTTCCCATAATGTTTGTTATATTTTTTTCAAATCAATTAAGTTCTTAAATTTTTTTCACTCAATTAAAGTCTATGTACTAAGAAATTAAATCAATTAAGTCATTGAACTAAAAAATACATTAATTAAGTTTATTAATCAATTTTGACCGTTAAATCTTAACAATTTCATGTTATATGCCACGTGACACACCTTGGTGATGCCACGTCACAATTTCAGATTTTTTTTTAAAAAAAAATTTACAAATTATAAAAAATATTTAAATTATTTCAAAATTAAAAAATATTATTTTTCTGAAAATTTTAAATTTATTTAAAATAATAAATATTATTAAAATATAAAAAATTTACAACTCTTTCAAATTTGTAAAAAAATATATTTTTCTTTAAATTTAATATTATAAAAATATTATATTATTTTTAAAAAAATTATTTTATAATAATAAAACTATTAAATATTCTAAAATGTAAACATATTATAAAATTTTGATGTTTTAAAAATAAATTTTTATTTTTTTATAAAATTAAATTTATAATCTACAATTTATAATATTTTTTAAAAAATATTTATTTAATATTTATATAATTTTTAAAATATTTTCATCTTTTGAAAGGTTATATTTTTATTTTTTAAAAATAAATTTAGAAATTTTAAAAATAATTTAATATTTATATTTTAAAAAATATTTTCTAGAACTTTTTATTATTTTCAAATGTTTTTAAACTTAAAATTAAAATTAAAAAATCCTAGAAATTCCATGTGGCATTACCCTACTATGACACATATTTTTTTTTTAAATAATTGTTAAAGTTAATAATCAATGTTGGTCAAAGCGCTAAATTGATATTTTTCTTGAATTTAAGGGTTTAATTGGGTGTAAAAATAACACAAAATAAAGAATCTTTTAGAAATAATTCAATTCCTGATTGGATCAGTTTTATAAAAATGTTCAATTCTTAAGTTATGAAAAATAAATAAATATCTTTATTTTTATCTAAAATAAATTTTTCCTGAAAAATAACAATTTTCCCATATATTTGATAAAAAAATTTAATTTTCCACCCCTAGTGGATGTCACAATTTTTTTCATATAACGTGTGTAAAAAACATTTGGGCTGCATGTTTCTCGGTTTAATTTATTTTGGGCTTGAGAACAAGAAAGAAAATAAACTCGTTTGGTAGAACAAGACTGGGCTCAAACATAACCTTGGGTTTTACTGAGTTTTCTGTCTGAACCGCCTTAGGTCAACCAATCTACATATAAAACATCACATTTGCATTTGCTTCTGCCTCCTCCTCTGCCGCCTACTAAGCTTTCGAGGGTTTTTCTTGAAACATCTTGCAGCCAAGCCAAAATGGTCTGTTCAATCTCTTGCTTAGTTTCTTCTTGTTTATGTTGTTTTTTTGTGATTGTTGATGTTTGGGATTTGTAGGTTCTCCAAAACGATGTCGATTTGTTGAATCCTCCAGCTGAACTTGAGAAGAAGAAGCACAAGCTCAAGCGTCTCGTGCAGTCCCCCAATTCTTTTTTCATGGTAATTCGTTAAAAATCTATTCTTTTTGTTCTAAATCTTATATTTTAGCGTATAAATATGTTGTTAGGCTAACTTTGTTCTTTTGTTCTTTGTAAAGGATGTCAAATGTCAAGGCTGCTTCAACATGTAAGTTCTTTTATTGTTTGAATTGTATTTTGATCTTTAATATTAATGTAACAATGTGTTTGTGGGTCGGATGTTGTAATTTGTCTGAAAATTTCGGATTTTTGCTGGATCATATTCGCTTATGAATCTAGTACTTGTGTTCATTTTTTGTCTTTGTTTTGGACAGAACAACTGTGTTTAGCCACTCTCAAACTGTGGTCGTGTGTGGTAACTGTCAGACTGTTCTTTGCCAGCCGACCGGAGGTCGAGCTAGACTCACCGAGGGATGCTCTTTCAGGAAGAAGGGAGACTGATGATTCGCTACACGAATGATACTAGTCTCGGTTGCTCCTAATATGGGTTAGCTTTCCTGTTTTTGAAGATATTTGTCTGAACACAGTTCATGTTGTTTTCCCCCTCGAGATAAGTTAGTTATTGTAGTAAGTTTAAGGATTTGATTCTAAGCATGTTATTTTATGGTTTTGATCAAGTATGGATGTTGTTAAAATCAATGCCTTGAGTTGCATTTTGATTGGTTTCCGGATATAATGTCTATGTGGAGTATTGTGGGATGTTTATGAGTTAATTTCTGATGTCTACTAAGCTCTACTTGTGCTTGATATATGATGGACATTCGAGATGGACGCGGGATTTTATGTTAGGAGTGTGAACTGTTAGGAAGAATTATATTAGGAATGTAGGAGGTGTGAAATTAAAGATTTTAGGGGTTGTGATCTTAGTTATTTGGACTGTCAAAAAATGCTCTAACCTTTGACTCAATAGTTAGTTGGAGTTTATTTTTTAAAGTATTTTATTTCTTAATATTTTATTTTGGGTCAAAACAGCTGTTACGTAGATGAATATTGTTAGTCTTTGATTCGAACACCTGGCTTGCTTATAAAAAATCGTATTCCATTCAAATTCTAACATCACCACAGCAAACTTATCACCCAACTCCCTTGTTTCCATCACGGTTCCTGATTCGAGTAAAACCCAGTGGGTGGTAGCCTTTCTTTTATAAATTGATATAATGATGTGTCATTAGAAAAATGATTTTGTATTTTGTATAATTTTATAAAATTATATTTAGACTGATATGTCATTTTGTAAAGTCATCACATTTGTTTATATAATACTGCTATATTAGTGTGTATTGTTTGTAGGTTTGTCAAGTTATTTTAAGTTATTTAATATTAGTTAATTAATATTTTTTATCATTCGATAAATGATTTTAACTCAAAATAAAATGTTAAGTCCCTTTACTTTTAGATTTAAAAATTTAAGTCCATTTATTTATGCATTGAAATTCCTTTACTAAATTCATTGATTTGACATTTTAAAATCGGAAACTATGTGATTAAAATGATATTATAATGGACTTAAATTTAATGGAAAATTTTAACGGTGTTAACGGTTGGACTTAAATTTAATTTTTTAATCTATAAAGGGGAGGAGCAAAATTCTTGAAATTTAAAATAGTAGATCGTATTCCAAATATATGAAAAATATAAGAACTTGAAACATATTTTAACGAAGTTATTACATAATGTTATCAGCTTCTTCCTTCCAGAACACCTTTGACTCCATTATTTTTATTTCTAATAAGCTTTAACCGTCAAATAAGTGCTCAAATTATGTTTTTTTAATTAGGTGCTCAAATTATTTTTCGGGTCAAATAAGCGCTTAACGTTTTATTTCGTTACCAAATAGGTGCCTATAGTTAATCTTTACCGTTAAATGTCACATGTCACCTCTAAAAAAATCTAAAATTATATTAAAAATAGATAAAATTACTTAATTTTAAAAAAAAATCTCTAAAATTTTCAGATTTTACAAAATAGCCCCCAAGATCCAAAATCTCTAACTCCCCAAAATTTAAATCCAGATTTGGGCCGATTCCGCTGCTGATTGCCACGCTGGCGCACACCACATCGGTCGCCGAACCATCCCGACCATTTTTCCCACTACCCTGTTGCCGGTGCCATGCAAATCGACGAAATTGTCGAATGATTCTTTCGAACGATTCGCGATGAACGGCGGAAAGAGGGACGACGAACGATGTGTGGATTGTTCAGCGAAGGGAGGGCGCTTCATTCCGTCGCTGACAACGCGTCCGGCGGCGGCGAGAGTTGCTGAATTTTGGGGGGTTTAAGGATTTGGGGACTATTTTAAGAATATTTGAAAATTTTAGGATATATTTTTATTTTTATTTTCTTTTATTAATTTTATTTATTTTAATATAATTTTAGATTTTTCAGGAAGTGACACATGTCCTTTAACGGTAAAAATTAATGGTATACACCTATTTGGTAACGAAATAAAACGATAGGCACTTATTTGTCCCGAAAAAAGGGCATAATTTGGGCACTTATTTGACGTTTAAGCCTTCTAATAAAGACGTTTTGGTAGTTAGCTAACGAGATAAACCAAATAGGGAAAATAGAGACATTTTGTTTCCACACACACCCTAATTTCAAGAGTTAGATATCTAATTCAAGCTTTATAGTGTTGGAGTTTAGGTTTATGGGTTTAGAATTTAGGGTATGTGGTTATAATTTAGGATTATGTTTTATGGTTTAGAGGTTAGTGTTTTAGAATTTAGGGTAAGAGGTTAGAAATTTAGGTTTTTACCTATAACTCCTAAATTCTAGCCCGAAACTCTAAATTTAGATCACAATCCTTAAATTCTATGCACATAAACTTAAACCCTAACCTAAATCTTTAAGCCTTAAAATTAGAACACTTATAAAAATAAAATATTTCTACCGTCAATGGACTGGCATTATTTACTCAAATAACAATAGCGCCATTTAGCTCTAATAATAATAAAAACTTCTGCATAAACATAATGAAATGAAAAATGAAATGCTGACAAATAGAGGGATGTTGAGGCTTTTCCATACTATGTTAACTGTTAAGGGTCATTTTCATTGGTTTCTTCAACAACCAAAATTGAATTTCTGAAGAGCGGTCCATCTTGGCTCTTGCAACTGCGTGAAAAATTTGACCACGACTTCCTCTCGTATAAATTCAATTTCTCTAGAAAAAATTAATCACACATTAAATTATGAGGTGAATGTAGAGTGCGGTTAAAATACGACAATTTTAATATGTTTGAAAAATTTAAAATATTAAACTATTTGATAACTTATTAAATTAATTTTTTCGTGATTTTAAACAAATTTAAAAACTTAAAAAATAAGTTTTAAAATTTGTTTTTTTTATAACATTGTAGGTTGATGATTTTTTCCTCGAAATTTGTTGTAAAAAGTGAACATAAAATGTTATAAAAAAATTTAACATTTTAAATTGTTTAAACAAGTTTTGAAATTTATTATGTTAGCCTTAAATTAGGCTGTAGCATCTTAGATTTCCAAAATAGTCTAAAGTCAAACGAACGAGGTTGAGTTAGCAAAAATTATATTATGAGTCTTTATCACGTCATCTATGAGACCAACAAATAAAATACATTAATTTTATTAATTTTCTATTTTTACCAAGTGAATCTTTACTTATAAAAATTGTTTTTAAATTTAATTTACAGTTAATATGTGTGAATATTTTCTTGATAAAAATTGTTTTTAAATTTAATTTACAGTAAAATTAAAAAATCCCTTATATAATTTGATCAGTTGATCTCATGAATGACGTGGCGAAAATAACCTTATATAATTTCTCGTTGAGCTAGACCGTTAAAATGGACGGAGAATCCCACGTTTTTCAAATCCCAATGAAAAAACGCAGTTCGCCTTTACGTTTTTCCTTTTCCAGCTACCTTCCGTTACTTCTTCCTATATATATTATGTATAAAAACCCAGTTCAAATGTTTTCATAGATTCAATTTCCAGATTCCAGAGATCAAGTAAAACAGAAAACAGAGAGATAAATAATATATATATATTTGAATATGGGTGTTGATTTAGAGTCTATATCGGAGGCAACTTCTGGTGCTATAGGATCACTGTTAAGCACTACGATTTTGTACCCTCTCGATACCTGCAAAACCAAGTATCAAGCCGAGGTCCAATCACATGGTCAACGAAAATACAGGTTACCCATTTCTTATTCTTCTTTTCTTTCTCTTTTTTACATGTTTTTGAATTCTGGGTTTATTTTGTTTTTGTTGCAATCACTGATCATGATCCAAGGAAATTTTGAACTTCGTTTCTTTGTTTGTTGGTGTGTGAATTCATGAGTTAATTTCTTTTTAATATGGTTTTTATGTTTTATTATTTGCTATGTTGATTGGAGTTGAGGATCAAAGGATCAGAATTTTGGAATAGAAGGGTGGTTAAAATTCTCTATTTGTAATATGGGTTTGATTTGCTTATTAATTAGAACTAACACAATCCTAGTATTATTTGGGTTTGATTTGCTTATACGTGACGCTGCACATCCTATCAGACATGTCTTTTGGTAAGAAGTTAATAGTCCCGTGACAAGGTGTTCTGGATTACAGATTGAGGTTATTTGAACTTGAGCAAAGCAGATACTAGATTTTCTTCCCTTCTTTTGCCATTCATGTTCCATATATTCATTTTTTATATGGTTGAGGAATGAAACTATTATTCCTGTTTTACTGTTATGTCCTGCTTGATGTCGATGAATGTTCCTCGCTGTACTACACGGCCCGTTGGCGATGCTTGAAGTTTTTGGTTGAGTTTGTTAGTTTCTGATATCTTATCTTGTATAGGAATCTCTCTGATGTATTATGGGAAGCGGTATCAAATCGCCAAGTTCTTTCCTTATACCAGGGCCTAGGAACAAAAAACCTGCAGTCATTCATTGCACAATTTGTCTACTTCTATGGATATAGCTACTTCAAAAGACTGTACCTTGAAAAGAGTGGGTTCAAGTCGATCGGAACAAAATCCAACTTGATTCTTGCCGCTGCAGCAGGGGCTTGTACTGCTATTGTCACTCAGGTGAGACATCATTTGGCAAGTCTCGTATGTCTTGTTTTGAATATTTAATCTATCCATCTATCAGCCAAAAGAAAGGTTCTGTTATATCCATCAAAGCCAAAGTTGTATCTGTTGGTTGTTTCGAATATTTGGCAAATGTTGAAACGAATAGAAGATGAAATGTTTTATGTCATTGAACATTAGAATGGATATATAGATCCCAAGTATGGTGTTAATTTTTGAGTTTGACATCGAATACCGTTTATCGTTCTGTAGCCCCTAGATACAGCCGCATCGAGGATGCAGACAAGTGCCTTCGGGAAATCGAAAGGGCTCTGGAAGACCCTCACAGAAGGCACCTTGAGTGATGCATTTGATGGCCTTGGCGTCTCTCTTTTACTGACCTCCAACCCTGCAATCCAGGTTCTACACTGTTGCCTCGAGCCTTCATCTTTAAATCTTTCTTGTTATCTTCATTAAAACTAAGGCTAGAAATACATTAAAACTGCAGTATACGGTTTTCGATCAACTGAAACAACGACTACTTAATCAAAAATCAAAGAAAACAGACCATGGTTCATCTTCATCCCCTGTAGTACTATCTGCCTTCACAGCATTCTTGTTGGGCGCAATATCGAAGAGTATCGCGACTGTTATAACTTATCCCGCAATCAGGTGCATAGCCGCTCTCTCGAATTGTCACATTACAGAAGTATACTGCATTTTTTTACTATATTGAAGTAATGATGTGCATGCCAACTCAATGCAGGTGTAAGGTAATGATTCAAGCTGCAGATCCAGACGATGACGACAACGATAAAACTAAAAGGCCTCGACTAAAATCCGGCAAAACAGTACCGGGAGTTGTGAGTGCTATTTGGAGAAGCGAAGGGATTCTCGGGTTTTTCAAGGGATTAGATGCGCAGATCACAAAGACGGTATTAAGCTCGGCTTTGCTTCTGATGATCAAAGAGAAAATCACAGCCACTACTTGGGTTCTTATACTTGCCATCCGAAGGTCTCTGTTGCTCACAAAAGGTAGATTAAAAAACGTTTGAAAAGGATAATATTGGTTTACTGTTTGGAGATAAGTGAAGGCTGTGACATTGTTTGTAATTCAGAGCAGTCAGATATGTTCTTTTAGGCTAATCAATAAGAGATTATCTGTTGTTGCTTCCAAATAAGTTGTGACCAAATGCAATGGAAAGACAAACACAATTGTCATATATTTGTATATATATTTGATTGCCCTCCTCGTTATCCGGGGCGAGAACCGATTTGTCCTGATTAATTCGAATTGACCTGTGTTGCACACCTGATTTTGGTGAGTGAGTCTCTCAATAAAAAATTTTAGCCTATGCCTACACTGCAATCTGAATTAATCGATCAATGAATTGATATCAGTGGTTAAAAAATCAAATCATTGATACGGAAATCGGCAGTTTTTCAATTTCGACCGGAATTGATATGCGATATGCTATGGAAATATATATATTTTAAATATATATATATATATTTAGATGTAATTAAAGTATATAACTTGAAATAAATAACGATCTTTAAAATGATATAGATATATACTATTTTGATATAAAAAATTAAAATACACTGGTAAATGGGTACAGTTCCGTCTCACTAAACTGTTGTATATTGGTCAAAATTTGTCAATTTTGACTATAATTTATTTAAATTTTTTTAATTAATTAAAATTTATAAAATATATATTTAAAAACTAATTGATTCAAAGTTTTTAAAATATATTTTTTATATTTTTATCAATAATAAATTTTAAATTATAAAAAGTCAAACTTAAAAAGATTTGACTCAAATGTGACAGTTTAGTGGGACAGATAGAGTAACAATTAGTACAAACCAAACAAAAATACCATACCATAAATACAATAAATGTAATGAACCAAAAAAATAAATACAATAAAATGTAGGCAAAATATCTTTTTTGGCCCCTTAATTCACTAGTTTAATTATTTTAACCCTTACACTTTAATTATTTTTATCTAATCGACCTAAATATGATGAGACATTTCACCTAAAATATAGAATTTTAAATCAAATTAAAGCGCCACATTTTAATCAATTTGATATAAAATAAAACTTCGAGGGTTAAAAGGAACGCAATAAAAATTTTAAGGACTAAAATAATTATACTTAAAAGGGCCAAAAAGGACATTTCACCTAAAATATACAAATGCTAGTGAAATTTCTATTATATTAGGAATATTGTCTTAAATCCCACAAATAAATAAACAAAACCTCTGGACTTGAAGACGCGCGCGAGAGATCTGCTTGAACAAATAGAAGCAAAATGATGTCCGGAGGTTATACCAGCATTGATAATCAGAAAGTTTCTGGATCTGTTCCTGTAAGTTTTATTTCATAATTTATCGTATTTTTTGTCTAATTATTCTCAATTTATGCTTTTAATTCTCTTTTTTCAATCTAAGATTAAGCAGATCTCCTTTGCTAATTGTTTTCCAATCCTTAATTTCTCAGGCGGTTTCAGATCCCGGTCATGTCGCCGTTAAATTTACAGGTGAACTTTTTTTTTCTTTTTCAGTTGTCGAATTATGAATCTAAATTTAAATTCTCGTTTTTTAGTTTAGTTGTTTGATTGCTGGAAAAGTGTAGGAAAGGAAAGTATAATCGGAGTTTGAAATGAGTGCATAGAATGCATGTTTTAATGTATAATGAAGTTTTAAAGTCAATAGAAGTGTTGCATAGTGCTTTGAGGTACTTAATTTGTGGATTTGGTTGAGTTTTAATTAATTAATTTGCTTAAATTTGTAGATTCGAACCTTGAAACATTTCCTCCATCGGGTGCACAGGGGAAAATCTCTGGCGGCACTCAACCTCCACGTGATGCCGATGGTATTTCCGATTATGTTTTAATTAAATTCCTTGGTTTTGTTTCTATTTTCAGTTGATCCAATTTGTGATGGTGCTTATGCTTTGATTTGTTTATCCTGGGGCGTTTTATATCTAGGATTCATGGTTTTTCAGTGCCATTTTTGCATACTAGATTCATTAGTGATTTAAAGATTAGGTTTTAGAAAGTTATTACCATAAGAAATATGACCCATGATACTGATGACATGTTTGAAGTAGCTGCTATGTATAAAACAAATAGTTGAGCAGAAGTAAATAGATCAAACAAATTAAATGTAATATTTTCTACTTTGTCAAATGAAAATTTTAATTGGTTTTTCACATGAACAATATTCGGTGTCATGTTGGTGGCAAATGATTGCATTGCTGTTGCGGCAGATACTTTTTCAAAACCTGCTGGTGGATCTGGATCCGATAAATCAGAAGGAGGTGGCTGGTTTCGTACATTCACTGTCGCTGCATACAAGCCATACTTTGATGTTGACACTTCAGATGTTGTAGATAGACTTAAGGAGTCACTCTTTCCATTTAGAGGAACATTTACAGAGAAAACGGCTTCCAACCCTGATCTGTGAGTTTTCTTCCTGGAACTCATTTATGTTTTAAATGGAGTAATGTGCTAAGAATTGAATGATTTTTGAACATAGATGTATGGAAAATTATTTAAACTTGAGACTGGAAAGTTTCTTATATATTGCACATGATTAGAAACATTTCTTTTAAGTGTGGTTATGTGAAACCCTAAAAGAAGAGAAAACAGAGTTGATCATTAGCAGGCTTTAGCTTCGTGGTTCTATATTATTCTTGGACATGAAATACCAGTGTGCCTTTAAAAAATATAATATTTTTGTCTCTCTATAACTGTAATCCGCTAACTTCAACTTTCATCTGATGGAAATATTCAGTCTCTTCTGTGCTCATCTTTGCCTCTTCTTATAAGTAGGATCATGCATGATTGAAATGAAAACGTTGTGCAGATACGGACCATTCTGGATATGCACCACTCTTATATTTGTAGCAGCCTCTATTGGAACTTTTGTGACTTATATGGCCCACAAGCTCAAGAACAAGGAATGGGATTATGACATAAATCTAGTGACTTGGTCTGCTGGTGTGTTCTATGGCTATGTCACTGTGATTCCTCTTGCCTTGTATGTTATTCTCAAGTATTTTTCAGCACCATCAGGCCTTGTTCAGCTGTTTTGTCTGTATGGATACTCCTTGTTTGTCTTTATTCCTGCTCTCGTAAGTTCTCTATTTTTCTTTTTTTTATTTTGTTCTCTGAATGATAAGATTGTTCATTTGCCTTTCTCCCATTTTAGTTTTTGGATTTCAATGAACTTTCATTGGAATTTTCTTTCTAAATTTCCAAGTTGATCCCCAGCCCCAACTCCTTTGCCCCCAACTTTTAGGTTTTGCTTGGTAGGGTGGAAAGAAAATTGGAAGGATAGAAAAGTGAAGGGGTAGAAAAGTGAAAAGATGGAAAATTAATTTTTTCTTTCCATTGGCGTGCTTGGTAGGAAGGATGAAAAATTGATAGAAAATTGTATTTTATTTCCATTCATTGCTTGGTAGAGTTGAAAATTGGAAGGAAAGAAAAGTAAGCTTTGAAAATTTTATATTTTGAACTAACTCACACCTCTCCCATATTTTCTCGTTTTTTTCCTTCCAATTTTGGGATGATTTGTTTTTACACTTGAGCATGGAAAATGATTGTCCCTCTAATTTTCTTTCCTACAAAGCACACCCCAAATTTATTTTCTTTCCATATTTTTTCCCCTTCTTCCATCCTTCAACTTTTCCACCCAACCAAGCAAAGCCTTAAAGTTCCAAACATTGAAAAAGCTGTGGAAACTAGCCGACAAAAAAGTACATTGAAACTTTCTTCCGGGAAATTTCACTGTTAAAGCCAGTACCTGAACTTTTAGAGATTTCTTTAAGGTGGAGCTAAACTTATTGCTTTTACTTGATTGCAGTGTCTATCAGTTATTCCCTTGGAAATTTTCAGATGGGTTATTGCCGGTGTAGCCGGGTTCATGTCAGCAACTTTTGTGGCACTTAATCTAAAAGCTCATATCAATTCAGCAGGAGAAAGGTGGTTCTTGATCGTCACTGGCATCTTTCTGTTGCAGTTGGCTCTAGCTGTGGTGCTCAAACTCTATTTGTTCACCGTCTCCGTGTAAGATTAAACTTCCTTTGATGAAGCAAACTCATTTTAGTTGTAGATCGGAAAAAAAAAAAGAGAGAGCATTTCGTCCGTTGGCTTTTAATTGCTAGTTGCTACGATTCGGGGCTTTACCTATTATTCTTCATCAAGAATTACATCTTGTATTCATTCATTGTACTGTGCTATGTCAAATATAAACACAATTAACTTTTACAGTGTAATTGCTTTTTCTTCACCATTTTTTGGGTACAAAATCAAACTCTTACACACCCTAATGCTTATTTTGACACGTTTCATTTTGAAGTTTGGGTTTAATTGGCTTTAGGTTATTAATTTATTTTACTAAATCGACTGGGTTGGTTTCAGGCAGATTAATTGGATTTTCAAATTATGATCAGAAAATATATTTGGTTTTTCTCATCATGTTAATAGAGAGATCAAGCTAAGATATAAGGAATGGAAATACTCTGCCCTTCACAACTCTAGATTAGGGTTTAGGAAATTTAGGGTAGAGTATATTTTTTAGGGTATAGAATGTAGAGTTTAGGATTTAAAATTTAGGGTTAGGGCTTGGAATTTAATTTTGTAGTATTTTTTAGTGTTGGGGCATAAGGCACCGAAAAGGGCAGAAATTTTTATCTAGATATAAGCTAACTATATTAAGTAAATGTGTACATATGGATAAAAATCCTCTGCCCTTTTTCGGTGCCCCTACTTATGTCCCAACACTAAAAAACACTACAAAATTAAATTTCAAGCCATAACCCTAATTTTTAAATCATAAACCCTACACTTTATCCGCTAAAAAATACACCCTATCCTAAATTCTCTAAACCCTAACCATAAACTCTAACCTAGAAGCCTAAACCTAATTTTGAGCATGGAGGCATAAGTAGGGGCACCGAAAAGGGGTAGAGGATTTCTATCCGTGTACATATAGCACGTTCCTCGAATACACTTAAATTAGATTTGAAAGATCGTTCCATAATAAATCATTTTTTTTATAAATCCTAATCCTAGTTAGAGGGGAAGGGAAAGAAGGGGTGCTCATGTTGAGTCTAGAACCCATGACTTAAGGAAATGAGGGAAGAAAGATAGCAGCTTGACTAACCAGCCAAATGTGCTTGCTTAATTATTAATTGGATTAGAAAAGTTATTTGCCTGACTAATTCAGAACGACCCACGTCGTACGCCTGATTTTAGTGGGTGAGTCTCCCAGTGAAAATTTTCTACATACATAAAGGTCTTAAACTCAAGACCTACTTAAGTAATACCAAGCTACTTACTACTTGGACCAACCTCGTTGGTATGCTTACAAGAATTTAGTTTCCAATAAGTCCACCAATGTTATAATTAGCATGTTAGGGATGCTTGGACTTCTGATACAACAATCATTCCAAAAATGAAGATCAAAACAAAGGGTTAAAGACAAAATCTAAACAAAATCATAGTTGGCCTAACCACGTCCATTAGAAGAAACAAACAATCCTTAAAGTATATTTGTGGAAACCTAAACCCTACAGCAGAAAAGTTGAAGATGCCTTTATATGTGCGTGTGAACCCCAGTTTTTGAAACACAAAAATTATTACTAAAACAAATAAAGAAAGCCTTGAAAACTGCATTAATATGGACAGTAGCAATCTACTGGTTTAGCAGATGAAAGGGAACAAAGGAGAAAACAAACCAAAGTGAGGAGTCAAATGTAAGATCCTGAAAATGAGGTCCCTTGGGAGACAAGAGTTGAGTTAGGTTAGGTTTTTTCTTTTTTAAATTATTGTTCATCTGTTGGAAATTGAGTGTCATTGGCTGGACCAAAAAAAATACTCAGTTTCACACACAAAAACACCATTTGCTTCCCCTATATACCATTTCCACCAACTTAAACTGCATTTCCAAACACTTTCTTCAGCTTTGTTGTGAAAGAGAGAGAATGTTTTCAAGGGTTTCATTAGGGTATTTTTTGTTGATAATGCTGAGTATTTCAGCTTTATTACAGCATGGAGTGTTGGGAGCTAGATTTCTGGCAGACAAGGTGGAAGACAAAGTGAATAGGCCTCAGAAAACATGGAACCAAAATCCAGACAGTAATGGGTCTGAAGCTGAACATGACATTTTTGCAACCATTAACAGAGAAGTGCCTTCTTGTCCTGACCCACTTCACAACAGGTGAAAGCATCTGAAATGCATACACATGTAATATTTCAATGTTTCCATACATACATTTATCTGTATCTTTGAGAAGCTGTACTGCTACTGTATATATACAAAGTGGAACCCTTTTTGTTTTTGGACTTTATATATTCAGCTCTCTTAGTTGTTTTTAGAACCAGTGTTGATTAACATGCAGTTGCAGAAGTGCAAAATGATGGGAGTTTTAGAGTGAAGTTTTTGTTAACCATTGTTTCAATCAATACAAAGATCAATATTTCTCTTTCTTGGGGGCAAAGTCCTACTTGCAATCTATAGAGTAATTAATTAATTAATGATGGTTTATTTTCCAACATTTGGGGCCCACATCGCCTCCCTTTTATATGATTTACAAGCAGACTTTGTAAGAGTAAAATCTAAGTCAGCTTCACGTATAATCCAAAAATATCATACTGATTATTAATATCTTATACATTGGGGTGGAAACTAAAAGTTTCTATAAGCACTTTAATTTTAGGGTATATAAAATTAGTTTATGGTATAAGGTTTAGGGGTTTAGAATTTAGGGATAGTTGTTTCAATTTAAGGTTTAAGGTTATAATTTAGGGTTTATTGGTTAGAATTTAGTTTCTAGTGTAATATGGTGATGATTTAGGTTTTAACCTATAAACCCTTATAACCCTAAACCTTAAATTAAAACAGCTATCTCTAAATTCTAACCCCTACACTTAAACCCCTAAACCTTATACCCTAAACTAACTCTTTGTACCCTAAAACTAAGGCGCTTGTGGAAACTTTCGGTTTCCACCGCCTGTGTGTAAAATATTTATCCTTTTTTTAATAGTCTAAAGGTGATTATAAGGTAGTATTTGTTTATATATAATCTTAACGCTTTAACAATGCGCATACACTTTGTAGATAGAGCGATTTTAACCCGTATCTTCTAAAATGAATATCATCCGCTGCACTTAAATTGCCTTCGTTTTTAGAGATTTTCAGTAGTTTTTCATTGAATATGTTTAAAGGTTAGGGTTCAGGATAATATGGTTAAAAATTAAAGTTTTAATCTCTAAACCCTAAATTTTAATCCTAAAATTTAAACTTAAACTTAACCCTAATCTCTAAATTCTAAACTTTTCCCTAAATCTCTAAAGTTCAAATCTAGGGCGTTTATGAAGACTTAGTTTTCCCTAATAATTACTCATATTTAAATGTGTCATGGGCCTTTTTGTTGTACCATTGAAGATACCCAATGGGCCTTACATTAAGGTTTCTTTTGGTCCAGCCTAAGACATGTACAATGATCCAAATGTTAGAAAATTGGAAATCCATTGGGTTTTTTTTCCCTCTTAGAGGTTAAATAGGTGCAGAACCAAATGGTTAATTTAATTGTAATTAGAGAGTAATTAAAGTAGTGAGTGCAGTTGTGAGGGTCACAAGATTTAGAGGGTTTGATTTTGATGTCTGAAAACAAAGAGGTGGATTAGTATGTTGTTTTTATGTGTCTGTACTTTGGGCCTACTTGGATTTGGTTCTTTTCTACGCTCCAGCTATTTGTACCAAAATATACTCACTCACATGACTTTGGATTATACTTTAACACTATTCCAATAGGCAATATGTATCTCATAGGATTTTAATTCTTGAAAGATTTTTAAACAATCATATTATCATACACAATGATTGGAGTTGAAGTTGGATGGTAGATTTATAATTAATTCAATTATTTGAATATATATAAATGCAAATAAAGGTAAAAAAATGGTGGGTGGAGGGCAAAGGCCTTTCCCACCATTCATATAGTTTAATTTAATTTTAATCCTATCTAGTCTCTAGATGAGAGGGGAAGTGAAAACTCTAGGTGAAAGAAAGAGAGTGCTCCTAGTGGGTCTAAAACTTATAACCTAAGAAAATATGAAGAACAAAGATGAGCAGCTTGACCAACCGGCCAAATATACTTACTCTGTCGTACTTATTTTTAAATGCATATCGAATTGAAGTTCATATTTTAAAAGCGAAGACTCTAAAAGAAAATACCTATATAATATTTCTGCTTTTTTGTGTGTGTTCATATTATATAAAGGCTTTAAAGAAATATGTGTCCAAACTATATTTTTTTAACTTTAGGTGACTAAAGTATTTTTGGTAAAAATAAGTGCATAAAGTTTCAACTGTTATAATTTTAAGTGCCCGACTGTTTTAAAATAATAATTAACTAAGAAAAACGTGACATATGACATTTTTTTATTATTATATTAAAATTTTAAAAAAGAATATATTTAAAAAGAAAATTCAAATATATTGCGTCATTAAAAAAAACCCTAAATCCCTAATACCCAAACTCAGAAATTTTTTAAATTGTCGTTCCCGCTGCCGTCGTCGAACACCACCACTATCGTTGTCGGAGGCCACCGCCCATTTTTTTAACCACTTATCGCCGACAACCTTCGGTAAGTGTGTTAATCTGACAACGTTCGATAAGAACAATTCACGTTTGCCGTCACATTGGCACGCCTCCCGTTGGTTATCGGTGATGGGTAATTATGGAAAATGGACGACGACCTCCAAAGACAATAATAGTGTCCGACGACAATGGTAGCGGCGGCAATTTGAAAATTTTATAGTTTTGGGTATTAGGGATTTGTGATTTTTTTGAGAATTGTGAGTTTTTTTTTAAATATTGTATTTTTTTAATTTTTTAAATAAAAAAACGTGTCACGTGTCACGTTTTTATTGCCTAACAATTTTTAAATGGTTGGAGACTTAAAATTGTAACGCTTGAAACTTTAAGCACTTAGTTTTACCGAAAATACTTTAGGCACCTAAAGTTCAAAAAATATATAGTTTGGGAACTTATTTTTATATTAAGCCTTTATATAAAGGTTAATATTTGATGCACAAACACTATAATTTTTTATACAAACATATTTATTTTAACTCTCAATATATAATCTAAACATTTAACCCTAAAGTAAAATTTTAATCTTTAACCTTTAAACTCTAAACTCTAATTCTAAGCTTAAACATACATTCAAAACCCTAAAACATAAACGCCTAATAAACCTTAAGCCAAACTTCTAAACTATTTAAACTAGACTCGCTTACTTGAAACAAGTTTTTCAATGTCGGTGCATAAAATATTCTCATATGACTGACTGATAAAGTCAATTTTAATTTAAATACTAATTAAGTAAAACTTAATAAACTCTTGTACTTTCTAATAGTTGATCATAGCTTCATCCCGCGTTATAAATTTTAAATTTCGAATATAAAATTTGGTAGATGATAGTTAACTCTTCTACAATGCAAGGCAATTAATGTAGGAAACAATATATACACTTGACCCGCTGATTTCGGGAGTTATGCTTGAAACTTTACATATGTTTTGTCCTTTGTGACAATAATCAATGCTGAGTGGTTAATTTTATGGGACGAGTCTTCGCTTCTTCTCTGCATATTGGAACCTTCTGAGAACAACTTGGCAATTAAATATTAAAACCGGCATATAACACTGCCACAAAGTCAAGCAAGTAGCTCATCCGGGGCTGAGGGTGAATGGAATCCCGTGTGTAGGTGAAAATGCTCAAAACTGGCTGACTTAAAATAAAACTGACTCGAATAATGTAGCCACTTCACAGGCAGAATGTCCTTCGAGGTGAACACGGACGTTCTAAGAATCGTACACTCAACTCCGGAGTAAACAACGACAGTACTGCTCAGACGATAGAGGAAAGCAGAGATAATTTGTGAGTGTTTGCTGTGTGTTTGATGCATGAAATGTTGCATCAAGGTCCTCTATTTATAGGCTTGTTTGCATGGACAGAAATGTCATTATACTGTCCAATTTTAATACAGGTTTAAATTTGTATAACATCAATATAAATATGTTGTAACAATTGCAGTAATAATAGCCTCCATAACAACATATTAATCATGCAATAAACAGTTGCTGTTACCACTTGAATGTGACTGAAAAAACAGTCTAAATTCATCACTGGAACTAGGGATGGCAAAAATACCCGGCCCCGACCCGACTCGAGGTGCCCCGACCCGACCCGATCGGGTATTTTTTCTAAAATTTCGGGGATCGGGGCGGGGCGGGGCGGAAAAAACATGAAGTCGGGGCGGGGCGGGTTCGGGTATTTGCTAGAAATTCCCCGCCCCGCCCCGCCCCGGTATATTTTTATATTTTTATATATATTTTTATTATATTTATAAAAAAAATATCATTATATTTAAACATTTTTATGTGTTTTAAGCTATTTTTTGTTTTTGTTTTGGTTCGTACATTTTGTAAAATTTTGTTAGATGTTCAAGTTTTAATATATTCGATTCTAACGGTCAATGATTCAAATTTATTCTTTTAAATATGTAGTTTTAACACTTGGATAATTTAAAATTGGTTTTATTTTATTTTTTTATATAAGTTTGAAGTCCCTTGAAACCATAATTTGTGATTGTGGTGGAAGATTGGTCGAATCTAACATTTACCGTCGACGAAGATTAATTTTTTTTTAATTTTTCGGGGCGGGGTCGGGTTTAAGGGTTATTGTATCGGGGCGGGTCGGGGCGGGTAAATTAATATATTAATTCGGGGCGGAGCGGGGTCAGGTATAGTATCTTATAGGTCGGGGCGGGTTCGGGGCGGCCAAAAACCCGCCCCGCCCCGCCCCGTTGCCATCCCTAACTGGAACAAACTGTTTATATTTGAATAAATTTGAATAAATCTGCACTGGATCAAAATGTTTAGATTCGAATTTAATTAAAAAATAAATTCTGAATTCGAACAGTTTCTCAAAGCCTATAAATAAGAAGAAAAAAATTCTTTCACATAATCTTTTGTTCTTAAGAAAATTCTATACGAATTTTCTCCAAAAAGATAATATACGCGCGTGTACGTGTCGAAGACACGTGTTACCTGAGCCCGAGCCCGAGCCGAGCCAGCCGGGCGGCGGCGGCGACTTCCAACCAATGTGAGATATGGCCTTTGTAACACTATGAACATTACCAACACCGTGCACAATTTTACATGCACAACTCGACTTAAGATATAATCGGAATTTGATGCGCTGTATCGAATACCGGAGGGTTTTACAACAAAAAGAAAATGCATGTGTTGATGCTCCAATCATTGACTTATCAAAGTGAAATTGTTTCTCTGGAAGTGGAATTCAGATCGTGACTTTTTTTTTTTTTAAAAAAAAAAACTGTGGAGGCTAAACAAAGTCTCGTGATTGAAACAGGCAGGCACTGATTGTTTAGTAAACTTCCCATTCATGCTCATAAATAGAATATTGAAATCACGGTTTCACTCAATTCAACGCAAGCCTTTGCCTGATCATATGCAGGAACACATGTGAGTGTGTTGTAGTGGACAAAAGCAATCTCGGAACTCAACCAACAACCGGTTGGTCCAGCGAGCGTTAGCGTGGTTCGAATCTTGACGTTATAAATGGAGAAAACTGGGTTGGAAGAGTCGTCCTTATATTGGACTTGTACAAAACTCGATTCGAATTAATCGACTAATAAATCGGATACCATATGTTATATATATATATATATATGGATAAATATTCTATACACAGGCGGTGGAAACTCAGTTTTCACAAGCGCCTTAATTTTAGGGTATAGAGAGTTAGTTTAGGGTATATAGTTTAGGGGTTTAGGTGTAGGGGGTTAGAATTTAGGGATAGTTGTTTCATTTTAAGGGTTAGAGTTATAATTTAGGGTTTATATGTTAAAACCTAAATCTTCACCATATTACCCTAAAAACTAAACCCTAACCTATAACCCTAAACCTTAAATTGAAATAACTATCCCTAAATTCTAAACCTCTACCCCTAAACCTATAAACCCTATACCCTAAACTAATTCCATATACCTTAAAACTAAGACGCTTGTGTATAGGATATTAATCTTATATATATATAAAAGCAATATGTGAACTTTGTGTTTTCTGTGTCATTTTGTATCATTTCCCCTCTACACTTCCCTATGAAAAAATAAATAATATCCTATGAGAAACATAGCCCTATACTTCCATTTAATATTCCTGGTGAGAAACTTGTAGAGTTGTAGTTAAACACTCTCTTAAATTTTAAACTAGTCATTTTTTAACCCAGAGTTTAACTAGGTCGATAATAGCAAATTTAGAGTTCGAATCTCAACACTTACCATTCTTCTCGTATTCTAAGTTTTACCATGGAACCCGAAGCTTAATTTGCTTTGTTTTTTTACCGTTACTCTTAAAATATAATATTCGAGTCTAAAATTCGATACTTCAATCTAAAAACTCATTTTTTATTGTCAAAATATGATTTTTTTTTTCAGCATGGACATGAATGAACCAGAATTTGCGAAATACAAAACAATTATATGCATATGATTTGGATGAAAGACATTGACGTGGTATCAGAAACTTCCAAAGTTTCTTCTGATACAAGACGATGACAATTCTTAACAAAATTACAAAACAATGGACGAATGAAGTACACAGGGCGCTTGTTTTATCACGGGGAGAGACAAAGAGAATGGCGAAGAAAGAGCTGTTTTTTTGGCCATACAGCTAATCTCATTACACTTATATATATGTTTATGTCGTGTTGATATTAATTCATAATTCGTGTGTTCATGTTGTAATTATATAGATCTTTACATATTCATGTTTATGTTCCTTCTCTTTCCTGTTTAAAACTCATTTTCCTTTCATGGAAGATAGCAGAACTAGAGCCACTGAGCCATCGCCTGCAATGTCAACGCCAGGGCTCAGTGCTTCAAAAAACCATACTCATCATCATCATCATGTCGATTCTATACCTCGAAACCATCAACATAACACCGGCCTTTCCTTTAACTCCGTTATCATAATCATCCTATCCCTCGTCTCGATCATCCTTGTTTTCGCAATCTTTCTAATTATAGTAATGTTTCGTAGACTTAAATCGGTCGGAAAACATGGCAGTTGCAACGAAAGTGGTAGCATAAACAACAGTAGCAGTAGCAGGTTCATTGCTCATACTACTATAAACTTCGATTCTAGTCCTGGTAAGTGTCCGTTCTGAAAATCGGAACATCGGTTTTGCTATTATTGTTTATAAAAACTTTGATGTTTGAATGCTTGAAATGGTGCAGATGTAAAGGCAAGGTGTCTATATGGAGGAAGCGTCCCTACACCTCTGAGTAGATATAAAGGGGTCCAAGTTTTCACTTACAGGGAGCTTGAACAGGCAACCGATAACTTCAGCGAGATGAATGTGATCGGCAGTGGCGGATTCGGGGTCGTGTATAAAGGAGTTCTTGCTGATGGAACCATGGCAGCCATTAAGAGGCTTCACAGAGAAGGAAAGCAAGGGGAGCGTGCTTTCAGGATGGAGGTGAATTAATCTGTCCCTCACCCCCACTTTTGTTCTTCTGGTTTTTTTAAGTCGAAACACTTCGATTTCCATCTGGGGTCGAGTTCGAGCTCGTTTAAATTACTGCATTTTATTCTGCAGGTGGATCTACTAAGCCGCTTGAACTGTCCCTACTTGGTGAAACAACTAGGCTACTGTGCTGACCAGCACCATAGGCTTCTGATATATGAATTCATGGCCAACGGGGCTCTTCAACAGCATCTTCATCGTCCCGGTAATCGATATAGACCGTTGGATTGGGGAAACCGGCTAGTCATCGCCCTTGATTGTGCTAGAGCCCTTGAGTTCCTCCACGAACATGCTTCCCCTACTGTTATCCACCGTGACCTCAAGTGCAGCAACATATTACTCGATGAAAACCTCCGAGCAAAGGTCTCCGATCTCGGATTGGCCAAAATGGGGTCAGACAAGATCAATGGTCAGATTTCGACACGCGTGTTGGGAACCACTGGATATCTAGCTCCGGAGTGAGTGTTTCATCAAAGTATCATCCCCATTCATGCATCTCTTCTTCATTATCTCTGAACTTAATGACCGTGAATTTTGACATTGCAGATATGCTTCAACAGGCAAACTTACCACAAAATCGGACGTCTACAGCTATGGCGTCGTGCTTTTACAGCTTTTAACAGGCCGTGTACCGATTGACATCAACAGACCACCTGGAGAACATGTCCTTGTTTCGTGGGTTAGTGTCAATAAACTTGGCTAGACCCCATTAAAGACAGTGATTGAAGTTCAAACATTCTGATAATTTCGCAGGCACTTCCAAGGTTAACAAACAGAGATGAAGTTGATGAAATGGTTGATCCTGCAATTCAAGGACAGTATTCAAAGAAGGATCTAATTCAGGTAAAGCTTGCTCCTATGATATTAGTGTTGTGCTTTTCACATATGAATAACATACTTGTTCCACAGGTGGCTGCCATTGCTGCTATGTGTGTGCAACCAGAAGCTGATTATCGACCTCTAATGGCGGATGTTGTGCAGTCACTGATCCCTCTGGTTAAAAATTTCAATTCCACTGGTTCCTCCAGATTCCATTGACAAATCTCCATTACCAAGTATCACTACCATTGTAAGAAGGTTCAAAACAGCCTCATTTGGGTACCCGGTTCAAGCATAAGTGTTGAATATCTGATATGTATAATGTTTATTTTTAAAAAAATATATGTTTAGATCACTTGCATAAGAAGTCAGATCACTTCAGTTAGCAGCTGATGCTTTCTGCACTCAAATGGTGGGCTCATATCTGGAACATAACTTGATTTTCTATGAGACACCACAACCACAAGCTTCTTTACATTCATATTCTTGTATAAGTTTGTTGTAAAATGCAATATTATTTTCAGTTTTCAGAAATGACAAGTTTGCCTAGGAAATTAGTAATACTTTTTTCTGTTATCATAATGTAAAACAGTTTTTTAAGAGGCAAGTAAATATGAAAGAAGAATTCGTTCTCTTCAAAGAGTACCAAAATTTTGCAAAGAAACAATGCAGATTTTCAGAATCTAGCTTCAATAATCAATATTATACAAGATAACGAAAAATGAATATGGGGATAAAAGTACAGCCTATTACCAGGTTTATCAATGCCCTGTTGGCTCCACAGAAAACCCAGAATCTTCCACCAGTATAATTTGTCCGATGTTGTGTAACCATCGGACAATACCTCTCGAGTTGAGAGAAAGTCTCCGCACGAACTTCTCAGTTTTCTTAAACAAAGTGAGAATGTCAGTTTGGTAAAAGAGAATATTGCTATGAAGCCAGGGAAATTATTAATTCATTCTGCAACTTCCTAAAATTCTTGCATTGCTTGAGACAAAGATCAACAGATGCTGTTCGAAAGAAAAAGACATGCTATAAAGTTACACTCGAACCTAGGTAAAAGATCACCAAATATTGGATGCCTAATTGGTATAAGCTCAATATATCATTATCTGCATCAGACAATGCTTACATATGGGAGATAGACTGAAGTAGCAAAAGTAGATCAAGTTTCGACCCCTTCCCCAGAATCCTTAGTTGGAACTTCTGGTACCGCAGCAGCACTGGCTCCACCTCCGCTATTACCCTCGGATTTATTGTTCACTTTACTAATTTTACAAGCATACTTGGCAAAGGCAGCGGTTAGGGCTGATTTAATGTTTATTTCAGGTTCTTTTTTCCTACGTTTGCCCGTACCTTCAGTATCCTTGTCTGCTTCTATGACTTCACTTGCAGGGCTTGGTTCAGAATCTTTGCAGACAGGAGTTTCTGGAACGGGTGGGTTACTGGAAACTACGCGCTTGAATGGTTCATGGAAAGCGTCATGCAAGCGTTTTACCTTCCGCTCTCCTATTCCAGGACATCGAGCAAGATCTTCCATGGATGCATCCATGATACTAGACAGAGACTGCAAAAACATGATATTCAGGTAAGATAAACCATCAAATAAAACACTGATGACTTAGATGTAAACAGAAGACACAGAAGACGCACCCCAAATGTAGAACCAAGAGTGACCACATCAGTCTTGTTAACATGACGAACAGTTGTAAGAGCATGATTTAGCTACAATTATGAGAAAAGTAGTTTCATATCAATCGTATCAAATAAAATGTAAATAAATATTGTACATTAAATCTGGATTTAGAAGATTAGTCAATTAAAAACCATAATGTTCTACGTGACACAGTAAGTACATTTCTTCAGACTGAAGCTTCAAAAGAAGAGAAAACGATACCCTTGATAAGTAGTCTGTATCCATTTGGCCTTGAATGAGGTCTGCAGGCTTGTTTTCGTATACTTTTATGGTCTCCAAGTAGCGGCCACATTCCTCCAAGCTAACACCAAATTATAGCAAGAAAATTTATTAAGAAAATCATTTTTTTATCCATTTTTTCGACTATTACAACTCTATCAAAAAAACAAATGCATTAATATAGTCTAAAGAAAGGGTTAAAAAAGCACAACAGCTTATCTTTTGACATAAAATTCACTTAATAAATACGATCTAACTAGGTTAGAACTTAAAATGATTGGAAAAAATATTATCAAAACAAATGGAAGCAGTCACAGATAGCCATTCAGATTCATAAAGAACATATAGCAATTATTATTTAATGCATTGATAAATTTTCGCCATACCTCCAACCACATAATAGAGTGCAATCATGAAGCAACGCTGTTTTAGTAACTTCAAGCAAAGGCTTAACAACATCCTCCTGCAGTAAAGACAGCTCTGAACAATGAGCAACCAAGTTTCGTTTTTTACTTGTTTGCGCGAGTTGTGAATGAGCAAGTAAATACAAGTAAATATTCCTGTGCCACACAAAGCCAGAGGCCAGAGGGATAAAATGCCATATCTATAATGTCAGAGTGCACATAATCGTTGTTTGAAATCTTAACTTATAGGTTAAAAGAACATGAAGATCATCAAAAAATGAAGATTTACCACATCAATGTGGCATAACACAAGACGAAGCTTGAAGTTCTTTTGTAGTTCCCTGATACGGTAATATAGGTACTCCGGGTGCAGCAAATGATACCGAAGACTGCATCAAATAGTCAACTCAATGAGCTGAATGCATTTCAACAGAAGCACGGAATTTAATAGATCTACCAAAGAAAGCACTGAATATAAAAGAATAGACCAAAGTCCCTTTCACTAGAAAACAAGGTTCGTTTTGTCCTTACGAGTTACAACCTATAGTTTCTTAAATATACTAAGAATTTGGAAGAGCATGTAATCTTATTTAAAACCCAGACTGACTTTCAATTCATCAAATTGCTCCTTCTTCTAGAATGCAGAGTAAATATAGAAATCTTAAGCAAGATACAAAAACTACGATGCAAGTAAGACTTATCCTATATCTTATGAGGCACGTGATTGCAAAGTCAAATAGATAACCCATTTCTTGTTTAATTCACACAAACCACTGTATTGTGCTACTAATCGATATGTTTGCGGTTCTAACCTTAAATAGAGAGCACATGAGTTCTGGCCGAGCAAGTAGTCACAAACAACATCTGCAAAAGCCCATCTCACATTCCTGATGTGTTTGAGCAAGGGATTACCCTTCTGCATGAGGTGAAAGTACATCTACATTTAGGCTACTTTTGTAAAGGTAGACGAACTGAAGTTCTTTAAAGACTTTCTATTTTTGTCCTAATAACAAATTTTCATTGAAGCTAGGTTCTTCCTCGGGAGGTTTAGGATCACAAATTCATTAGCAATATAGTTCAGGAGAATCTTAAAAGTTCACATATTTTAAACATTGATAATGAATTGAAAACTTTATAAAATAACAGGAAACTCTATCATATTTAAAACGAATCGAAGGAGAAAGACAATAACGAAACAGAGTGAGAACGAATCAAAGGAATGATACATCTACATGTCCTCAAACCAAACAAGGTAAACTTCTGTATTACCTAGTCATGCTGAAACAAGTAAATGGTTGATAATTAGCTGACAATTTACTCATTAAAAAACCGAAGAATTATACTAGTACTAAAAACAATGTAACAATTAATGATGCCAAATTTATACAACATCACCTGCCTATGGCTGACAAGGATAGCATTGCGACTCTGAGACGAATTCGATGACGATGAAGCAACAGCAGCAGCAGGGGAAGCTGATGTAGAGACAGGTGAAGAAGAAGGCACATCGGCTTCACCTGTTGGCCTAAAATAAACCAAAATTTGAAAATAAAAATTACAAGCTACTTCAATTGACAGAACAGACTCTTATGAATTCTAGTTTCCGTATCATATCAAACTCAACAAGCTAAACCAAAAGTGGAAACATGAAGAATTGATCAAAAGGGTCCAACTTGACCAAAAGGGTTCAACCAAATCAAAGAGAAAAAGATACCCACAAAAGATACAGCCAAATTAAATAGAAAGAACGACACTTTACGGTAAAATTGAACTGAATTATGAAAATTGACAGGCGTCACCTTGGGGTAGAAACAGTGGAGCTGGGGGCAGGAGGAGGAGGAGGAGAGTAGAACTCAGAGGATTTAATGAAACTGAAAGCTTGAGAAAAAGATTGAGAAGGAGTGAAAAGAGATGGCGGGGTTGATTTAATCTGTGAGCTTTCAGTTACTTCTTTATACGATGGAATTCCTATTACAATCTGTGTTTTTTTCTTGTTTTGGTTTTGTTCCGTTTGATTTTCTTCATCTTTCTCCATCTTCTTCTTCCTCCTCGTTCCCCTGCTGTATTTTCTGATTCGGTAAAGAAGTGAAAACCATAGGTTGAGGTTTTCGTTCGGAAGCCCACTTATCTGACTTGTGTCTATGGTTTCTAGGCCCAAAAAAGGCCATTTTGATGGAAATCATTGATTAATTCGGCTCAAATACTTAAATTTAATATTATCAAAAAGTTATATTTATATAAGGATAAATATCCTATACACTGGCAGTGGAAACTAAAAGTTTCCACAAGCGCCTTAATTTTAGGGTATAAAGACTTAGTTTAGGGGTTTAGGTGTAGGGTTTAGAATTTAGGGATAGTTGTTTAAATTTAAGGTTTAAAGTTATAATTTAGGGTTTATAAGTTAAAACCTAAATCCTCACCATATTACACTAAAAACTAAACCCTAAATTATAACCCTAAACTTTAAATTTAAACAACTATCCCTAAATTCTAAACCTCTTCACCTAAACCCCTAAACCCTATACCCTAAACTAAGTCTCTATACCCTACGACTAAGGCGCTTGTGGAAACTTTTAGTTTCCACTGCCAGTGTATAGGATATTTATATTTTATATAATAACTATTTGTAAAAATAATAATAATATATTCAAGTTAACGACTTTGGTGATTAATTCGGTTCTTCAGGTTTTGTTTTGACTAATTCAGATCGACTCACATCATACATCTGATTTTGATGTGTGAGTCTCTCATCGAACATCTTTTATGTACACAAAATTTTAAACTTAATACATGCTTAAATAATACTAAATTATTTACCACTTGAATAATCCCGCGAGTATTTCGGTGATTGATTTTACTTTTTAGAAAAGTGTAATTCTATCATATAATTGGTTTTATTTTACGGTTCAAGTCGATATTTATCTTATCCTAAAATATTAAATAAGCGGCTCAATTTGCTCTTTATAAAGTTCCACCTCACCAAAGCTCAATTCACCGATCCAAGTTGAATTCAATTCTTGTCCCATTGAATGGGGATTTTCGCACTTGACGCTTTTATCGAATTAAATTCGAGAATAGTTATATTTTAATATACAAATTGTGTAAATATATTTAAATTATAAAATTTAAAACTTAAATTTTTAATACTATTACTTTAAAATCTAGTCTATAAACCTTAAATTTTAAAATTTAAAAATTTATGTAAACTTTAAACAAATTTATGTATCAAAGTATTTTTTATTCGAGAATTAAAATATTTATATTATTTTTGTATATAGTTTTTAAATATTGTTATATTTATGTTAGTCTTGCTATAATATAATAATAAATAATACATACAAACTAATCAAATATATTTCCGAATTGTATTTGGTCTATTGTTATCTTACGTACATTGCTCTTGAAAATCAAATTAAAATGAATAAAAAATCAATTAAAAAAACATTGCATTGATAATGGTTTTTTTAAGGGGTGAACCATTAAACCTGAGGACGGTTTGAGTCAGCCCTGGGTCCAACCGGAGAACTTAAGGTTCCTTCACCGTTACAAGCCACCTTTGGTGATTTCATGGAAAATGGAATTGTCATATTAAAAAGCCACCGGTCCGACTTAGCTCCCCGGTCCATCTTGATGAGCTGAGCAAAAAACTTCCCTCTACTACTTCTATCATCTTCCGTGACTCGATATCCTCGCCGCAAACTGCTTTCCTTAGGCAAAACCAAGCCGGTTCCCCGGTTTAATTTCCCGTTCATTAACTGGTTTCGAACATCGGCCGGCAGTCGTAGAGTGAATCGGTCGGTGTTTTTACCCGGCTGGACCATAGAGTGACCGGTTGAGTGAGATCGCGGGAAAAGAGGTTTACCCGTATGAATAGGTATTGATCCATGTGTACGGCTCCGGTCTAAACCGATTACTCCAACCTCTAAAGCAACTTGAGCTTCTACGTCACTGTTGGCATTGTTGTTGTTTGTTCTCCGTTCTTCTTCCGGTTCTGAGTCACGGCTGACGTTTTGAGCCTCGAGGTCTATCTCGGTGTTATTCGACTCAGCGGGTCGACTCACTGCGGGCTCACCCGTTTGGAGAGCGAGATTAGCTCTACAAACGGGACAGGTAGTATGAGAAGCCAACCAAGCGTCGATACATTCAGTATGAAAAACATGGTCGCATTTAGGTATTAAACGCAGCGTTTCGTGGTCTTCGTATTCATTCAAACAAACCGCGCACTCGAGAGCTCCTCTCCCAATCTTATGAACCTTAACTTCGGAGTAAACCATGGTTGGGAAAGTCTCCATCACCGACGCTTCAAGTCCACGCGTCTCACGCCTCCAACGGCCGGCTCCGCCGTTGACGGTGCTTCTGTTGATGTTGTCGGAAAAGCATCGGACGCAAACTAAGGAAATACCGATGAGAAGTAAACTGAAAAGCATAACGTTGATGATCACGGCCAAGGAAGGGCTGAAACTCTCGTGAGGGGGATATTCGCCGTTTGGGGTGGCGGGTTGGGCGGCGGAAGGTGGCGCAGAGAGGAGGAGGAAGAAAAGAAGGGAGAGGATTACACGATTGGCGGTGTACGACATGGCGGAGAATATGAGGAAAATCAAGCGTAGGGGTTTAAAATTAAAGAAGAAAAACAAGCGGAAGGTGATCTTATATAGTTTATGTATAGGAAACCCTATACTTGCATTACAAGTAATCCCCCAAGATTACGATATGGAGTAGAATTTTGAATTTCGAACTTATTTTTTACTCCCACTTTTATAGATGTCATATGTTTTTAATTTCGGGTAATTATGAAAATCGATTACAATTACTTTTTAGTGATAATTTAATGAGAAATATCACATGGAGATTAGTACTTCGTTTAATATTGTTTTTTTAATATTTTGTTGTATTGTCTAAAATAAAATATTTGTGATATGATTTTAATGTCGTTTGAAATATTTATACATTTATATAATTTGTTACAAATTAATAATTTATTCTAAGTAATTTTTTCCATTTTGTGTATTTAAGTCGTGAACGTTTTATTTTAAATAATGTTACATTTTAATTGTTTTAGTTTTTTTTTTTGTCTTCATTCAATTCATTATGCAAAAATAAATATTGTATTAATTAAACGGTAATGAGCAGGGGAGGATGTATATAACTCTTATAGGGAGTATATGCATCCCCAAGTTTTTAATTTTTTTTTAAATTACCGTTTAATTTGTAATCAAAATTGTATTTTGCATACACATTTACAAAGGGAAAAAAGTAAATTGAAGTTTTGGACTTCATTTTTTAAAATTTTGGATCCGCCACTAATAATAAGGATACATATATATATTTTAGAAATTAATTAATTATGAGTTTAGCTCTATCTTTTACAATTTACGTTTTGTCTTTGACTCTGCTTGAATTGATAGGTTGTTGAATGAGTTTTAGTTTAATGGTATTTTTTTGAATGGTCTAAAAGTAATTACAAGGTAGTATTGTTTTGTCTGTTCTGAATATACTCTCAAGTTTCAACCATTTGACAATTCATGCTCAATCACCATGTTAATGATGATGGTACTCGAATACGTAACCTCTAGAAATAACAACCGTTCCCTTAACCACTTAAACAAGTTGATTCGTGTCGTTAGACATACAATTATAAAAAGTACATAATCAATCATTATTATAAAAAAATTTGATAGTAAAATATATATAACTTAATAATCAAAATTTATTTAAATTAGCTATATATATATATATTCGAACTATAACTATTGTAAAACAAACGAGTGTCATCGTAGAAATAAACAGAAAAAAAAAACAATTATATATATATATATATATATATATAAATAGGGTCTATTCTAATACAAGTGTCCCGTGTCCACATTGAATTTTAGATAGCCATGAGCCGGTTTCAGCCACCGAACCGAACCGACCGAGGAAGTGTGCTCAATGAAACTTTGAGTCGGTGTAGACGGTAAGATGCTGCCACGTGTTCCTTGTAATTCTTACACCACCTCCCGTATCTTTATCACCACCCCTTCTGATATCAGGACTGAAAAATATTTGTCGACTTAGAGATTTTGAGGCATCTGTATAATTTTATTAAAATTAGACTCTTAATTTTATTATTTTAAAAATATGTTAATTTATTATACACTATGTGGTATATAAGAACTCAAAATTATGTGAAATACAACAATCGTTTTATTTTACTTACGTGTTTTTTTATCTAAATTGATCCTTTTTTTTATAAACATTCAACTTTACATATTTTATAATATTTTTATATTTTTTTATGTGATGGCTCTTAATACATATATCAAGCATCACCTAATTTCATTACAAAAATTCTCTAATTAGATGATGACACATGTTGTCATATGATTGAAAGATTAATTTTATTAAATTTAATTAAAATTAAAATCAAATTGATATAATATTTAAGTAACAATAACCAAATATATAATTATATAAATTTTTATAAACTGCCAATGACCACCATGCTAATTTGATCTTTATCAACTTAACATATTTTTTATTTAAAATTAGTCCTCAGACTCTTTAACATTTTAATTTTACCCTCAAATTATGACTACCATACTTATTTGATCTCCCAAACTTCCGAATGTTTTAATTTTATTATCAAATTATCACTATATACTTATTTTGCTTCATGTTAATAAAACATTTATAAAAATTGTTAACTAACATGTAAACACTAATGTGTATTATGTAATAATATGATTTGACATAAATGATGATTTGATAATAAATTTATATAAAATGTTCAAAAGTGTGGGAATGAAACTGAAATGTCCAGAAATTTAGAAACTAATTTAATCAAAAGTTAATATACCAATTTAGGATAAAAATTATAATTTAAAAATATGCAATAAATTAACTCTAAAAAGAACCCTTAAATTATAAGTGCTTTCATTAAAGGAAGGGAGTTATACACGTGTCAAGAAAGAAATTCTTTGGGGAAGTACGAGTACAATAGTTTTATGTCGTTTTAAGTCCCTGAAACGTTTTTGAGCCGGGTACCCACCAAAAATGCATTGGGGACGTTTATCGTTGACGAGATACGGCTGGAATTAACCGGGGGACGATTGAGATATTTCTTGGGATGTTTCGAGGACGGTATGCGACTTTCATGTGTGTCCCCAAGGTTGTTTTGCAGCAAAGAGACTCGCGCGCTTCGACATAAATTTTGACGACAATCTCACCGATACAAGTGTAGCGACCAACAAAAAAAATAAAAAAAAAACTAAAAAGAAAAATAAGGGTTGAAGAAGAAGATGCGTGAAGAAGATAACACATGAAAAAAAGCTTTTAATTTATGGATTAATTATCTTATATACAGGCGGTGAAAATTTTTAGGTTTAGAACTTATGGTTCATGGTTAGAATGTAGAGTTTAAAAATATAAAACCTAAATTATCTTTTATGACTTCTGTGGGCCCAATAAAATGTATTACTATGATTTTTGAGGGGCCCAATATAATGTTGTAGTGTTTGCTGCTTATTTAATTATAGGCAGTTTTTCTATTGAAAAAATATAGGCAGTTTTTTATGAGCATTTTATTAAAAATAGGGTTAACTACACCACTGACCACTGAACTAATTGGGAATTCTTATTTTGACCACCGAACTAACGAACTCGTCAATCAGACCACCGAACTTATAAAACCAACCTATTTTGACCACCGCCGTTAAAAACCTAACGGTGGGGTGACGGAACTGCCACGTGGCAGCTTACCGGAAATTTGAAAAATTACACATTTGGTCCTTATTATTTACCTATTAAATCAATTTGGTCCTAATTTTAATTTAATTAAATAAAATTAATCAACTAACCAGATGACGACACATGTCACCACCCGATTGGATAAATTTACTCTATTTTTTTATTTAATTTATTTAATAATTTTCACCCAATTATGTGGAGACACATGTCACCTAATTGGGTGAAAATTTAAAGAAATAAGATGGATGAGAATCTAACCCGCAACCATCAACAAAAATTGCTCTTACTCACTCTACCACTAGGCTAAGCCTTTCTATTGTTTCAAATATGCTAAGTTATTATTTAGTGATATATTGGGTTTCCCTGTTCTTCTTCCTTGTATTCGAGTCAATTTATTCTCCCTTCAAATTATGCAGCACTTGAGGGCATTTTGTATTGCAAACATCACTTTTCCCATCTTTTCAAGGAGAAAGGAAGCTACAATCATCTGATCAAGTCCTCACCGATTAAGCGTACAGCCGCCGCCGTTCCGGAACCTTGATTTTATCGTATTCATACTGTTTTTTTCTCTTTCCTTGTGCTCTGTGGTTGTTTTCTTATGGATGTTTATGAGGAAGAAAACCCCCTCAAACTTGTGTTGCTTTTGGATCATTCATCTGCAGATATAAAATGGCATTGTATGTATTAGATATGAATTCTCCAAATGCTTTTTTTCCTCGGACATCTGCAGATAAGAAAACCCCATTTTTGTTCATTATTTTAAACATGGAAAATACTTTTTTTTGTCATTTTCCTTTGGTTTTCCATTAAAAACATGAATTTTTGAAGTTTGATTTTCCTCGGATTACACAGAGGATAGAGATCTCGTAGTGTTTCACTTGAATCTCAGTTTGGTTTCTTTCTGGCTTCTTTCTGCTAACAAGGAAGAAGAACATGGAAATTCGATATGCCACTAAATAAATAAGTTAACATATTTGAAACAATAAAAAGGCTTAGCCTAGTGGTAGAATGAGTAAGGGCAATTTTTGTTGGTGGTTGTCTTTAAATTTTCACGACACGTGTCAACACATGATTGGGTGAAAATTATTAAATAAATCAAATAAAAAAATAGAGTAAATTCATCCAATCGGGTGGTGACACGTGTCGTCATTTGGTTAGTTGGTTAATTTTATTTAATTAAATTAAAATTAGGACCAAATTGATTTAATAGGTAAATAACAAGGACCAAATGTGTAATTTTTCAAATTTCCGGTAAGCTGCCACGTGGCAGTTCCGTCACCCCACCGTTAGGTTTTTAACAGCGGTGGTCAAAATAGGTTGGTTTTATAAGTTCAGTGGTCTGATTGACGAATTCGTTAGTTCAGTGGTCAAAATAGGAATCCTCAATTAACTCGGTGGTCAGTGGTGTAGTTAACCCTTAAAAATAATATAAAGTTATTTTCGACGTTAACTTTTTATTAGTATTTTGTTTTTACTGGTTCTTTTAATGTATTACTATGACTCTTTTTGGGGCTAAAGGGGAATCTGTTTTTGAACCATTCGGCCCTTTTCTTTGCTTCTATTTTCTATAAAATGCCATACTATTTCACGTGCAATTATGCTGTAATATCTCAACATTATTTTCATATTTTTGTTACTGTCGTGTTCATTACAATTGCAAACAAAACCAGCAAGATTAGTTTCTTCTTCTTATTCACAAACATCAATGGCTCCACCATTACCCCGTTCCAATGGTCCTTCGGCTTCGGTTCGTCACAAGAGACTTCGACCGAGACTCGAAAAAACAAGGAAGAGATGGAGAATCAAAGAATGAATCACATTGCTGTTGAGCGCAATAGAAGAAAGCAAATGAATCAATATCTCTCTGTTCTTCCATCTCTAATGCCTCGATCCTATGTTCAAAGGGTATCATGTATTCGTTATATCCGTAATAACGATAATTACGAGAAAACATACATAAATGTTAACAAAGAGGGTTTTGTTAAAAAGCACCGACTTATCTCCTATTCTTTTATGGTTCTAGAGACATCCATATAGGTGAACTATCCCCATAGTTCTAGAGTCCTCTAAAGTAGTTTAGGATATCATATATATAATAATAAAATAATGTAAAAAAAATCTAACGCCTTAACCGACATTAAAGCCTATAAATAGGCATGTAGTTTGTGAGATTGAAATGTAAGAGATAGGCGTGAGATTGAGGTGTGCAAAGTTGAGATTGCAAGTAAGGCGTGAGATTGAGTGTGGTGCAAAATCGAGAGAAATATTGTAGTGAGGTATGTTTGTAATATTTGTGGTATATTTATAAAAGTGTTATTTATTTGTAATTAGAAGTTTCCCGGTTCAGCCTTAATTTATGTATTTCTTTGGTGCACCTGAATTGGTTATTATAATGGTCGGCTATGCCGCCTAAGTTATATGGTCGGCTCTGCCGCCTGAATAGTATATGGTCGGTTTTACCGCCTAATTGGTGTATGGTCGGCACTGCCGCCTAAGTTGTGCACTAAGAAATTAAATATATAAAGGCTAATCGACTCAGGGAGTTGGTGTAGCACTAGTGGTCAGTCTTAGGTCCTCCATAGTGGGTGTGTTGGGTCCGTCGGGTTTCCAACAATTGGTATCAGAGCAGGCGGTCCGGGACCGTTACTAGTAAGAGAAAGCTTCGATAAGCGTTGGACGCTTACATTGGTCGGTGCATCAGTTCGGTGAGGGAAGATTCTGTCGAAATACAGTCAGGAACTGTAAAGTTTCGGTAAGCGTTGGACGCTTACATTAGTCGACGTTGCATCAAGGTGCTAAGGGGAGACTCTGCCAGAATACAGTCGGGGACTGTAAAGCTATTGGTTTGGAACCAAGCTTAGTGGACGCCGGGCGTCAATCAGCATGTCAGACTTTGGAAGCACAAGCAACGGGATTAGGAAGCTCAATAACCACAACTACGGTTATTGGGAGACATGCATAGAATCCTACCTACAAGGTCAGGACCTATGGGAAATAGTCGCAGGCACCGACACAACTCCTCCACTGAAGGAGAATGCCGAAGTCTTGAGAAAATGGAAGATCAAGGCTGGGAGAGCTTTATATATATTGAAGACCACAATCGAGGAGGACCTATTGGAGCATATTCGTGATGAGAAGACACCAAAGGCAGCCTGGGAAACTTTGGCAAAATTATTTTCAAAGAAGAATGAAGCACGCCTCCAACTCTTAGAAAATGAGCTCGCGGGCATCTCACAAGGAAGCTTATCTATTGCTCAGTATTTCACCAAGGTGAAATCTATTTGTCGCGAGATATCTCAACTTGCACCAGAGGAGAAGGTTAGCGAGGCAAGGATGAAAAGAATTATCATCCATGGCCTAAGACCCGAGTACAATGGGTTTATCGCCGCTGTAAGGGGATGGCCTACTCAACCATCCTTAGTCGAGCTGGAGAACCTGTTGGCTAACCAGGAGGAATTAGCCAAACAGATGAGTGGCGTAACCATAAAAGACGAAGAGGAGGCACTCTTCACCAACAAGAAGAAAGGTATGTCACGAAGACGAGGAGTGACGGAAGGAGGCAAACTCTATCCAAGAGATAGAAGTAACATTTCAGGGGGAGCTCGACGTAGAAACGAAGACTATCACCAACAATACGTGGAGAACGATAGAAGACAAAGTGGTGATTGCTTCAACTGTGGAAGAAAGGGTCACTTTGCTCGAGATTGTAGATTACACATGAGGAAGAGTCGTGAATGCTTCAATTGTGGCAAGAATGGCCACTTTGCCCAAGATTGCATATTTCCCAGGAGACAAACTTTCCAAGGAAACATGGCCACCACAAAAGAGGAGAAAAGAGAGGCCATGCTGGAAACTTCCATCAGCGAAGAAGAATGGGATGTAGAAGCTGGACTCTCTATTGGAGTGGAACAAGAAGAGTTCGAAGAAGACATGGAGGCACCAACTCTCGTTGCAACTACAAATCCAAATACAAACTACAAGGATGAAGAGTTGAAAGAAGACATGGAGAAACCAGCTCTTGCAACAATTATGGAGTCAAATATTGATTATGAGGAGGATTGGATCGTCGACTCTAGATGTTCCAATGATGAGAGATGTTGGAGATGTTGTGATCCAGCCAATTGCAAGTGCTACACTTCAAGAAATGTGGTGTTTGATGAAGCTTCTTCTTGGAGGTCGCCTCAGAAGATCGAGCTTTCAGAATCTCATGACCTAGAAGAACTTTCAGAAGATAATAAAGAAGGTAAAGAGCAAGCATCGGATCCAAGTGAAGAAAGAGAAAGCTCACCCTCGAAAGATAAAAGCCTCTGGAAGACGGTTGTACATCAACCTACATCTGAGGAGCTTCGTCCAAGCCAAATGGAAGTCGACAAGCTTCGAGAAGAAATGTCAGGAGTCCTAAATGAGGCTACATGCAAGTGTTCACAATATTGTGAGATTTTTTCTAGTGAAATCGTTATCCTCAAAGAAGAGAACGAAACTCTAAGGGAAAAGCTTAAGACGGTACGTGGGGAATTGGAAGATATGAAGGAAGAGATGGTGTTTCTTAGGAAGGTGCTAGCTCAAGAAGGGAGAGCTACCTCATCCGTCCCAATTCCAACTTATTCGAGAATAGAAATTTCTAACGCCAAGTCTTATAAAGGGGATGAGAACGCGAAGGATGTAGATGACTTTCCGTGGAGTTTGGAACAATACATCCAAGCCACAAACGGCGTGGAGGGTGCTAAGAAGATTAACCATGCCAGGAAGATCGATAATGTATTACATTATTTAGAAGATTCAGCGCTGCTATGGTTGTGGCGTAAGCATGGCAAAATGAAGAAAGGAGTTTGCTCCGTTGCTATTTCTGAATCCCTCGCCAAATTTAAGAAACGCGAGAACTCCAAGCAAAAGGGAAACAAAGGCCATGGTGTGGGAAGAAATAAATCACACAAAAGGCGAAGATTAAAGCTAGCATACAAGGAAGAAGCCTTCAAGGGAAAGAGAGATGACAAAGGAGAAAGAGAGCAAGTTACTCAACAACAAGGAGATATGAGTATGCAATCTCTCCATATCCTGAATTCTTTCAAAGCCAATGACGAGGTGCCTACGTTTGAAAAGAAAGAATTGTTGTTCAAGCAAGTGAAGATTGGAGGACAACCGGTACGTGTCTTAGTCGACAATGGAGCAACAAACAAGTTTATCAAGGAGATCTTTGAAAGAGAGATCAAGACGAGGCCATCAAAGATAGATGAAGAAGTTGCAAACATATTCACAAAGATTGTGAGTAAGCCAACCACAACTCATGTGTAGAGATAAGTCGTTGAGGGGGAGTGTTAAAAAGCACCGACTTATCTCCTATTCTTTTATGGTTCTAGAGACATCCATATAGGTGAACTATCCCCATAGTTCTAGAGTCCTCTAAAGTAGTTTAGGATATCATATATATAATAATAAAATAATGTAAAAAAAATCTAACGCCTTAACCGACATTAAAGCCTATAAATAGGCATGTAGTTTGTGAGATTGAAATGTAAGAGATAGGCGTGAGATTGAGGTGTGCAAAGTTGAGATTGCAAGTAAGGCGTGAGATTGAGTGTGGTGCAAAATCGAGAGAAATATTGTAGTGAGGTATGTTTGTAATATTTGTGGTATATTTATAAAAGTGTTATTTATTTGTAATTAGAAGTTTCCCGGTTCAGCCTTAATTTATGTATTTCTTTGGTGCACCTGAATTGGTTATTATAATGGTCGGCTATGCCGCCTAAGTTATATGGTCGGCTCTGCCGCCTGAATAGTATATGGTCGGTTTTACCGCCTAATTGGTGTATGGTCGGCACTGCCGCCTAAGTTGTGCACTAAGAAATTAAATATATAAAGGCTAATCGACTCAGGGAGTTGGTGTAGCACTAGTGGTCAGTCTTAGGTCCTCCATAGTGGGTGTGTTGGGTCCGTCGGGTTTCCAACAGGTTTTGTTTTTTGTGACCAGGGTAATCGAGCATCAATTGTAGGAGGAGTTATAATTTTGTGAAACAGCTCGAGCAAAGGCTTCAATGACTAATTTTTCTTTCTTTTTTTATTAAGGAGAGAGTTTTTACATGACGAATATCAAAACTCGAACCTATAAAAATAAAACAACATAATTATCATTAACCACTCAGTCAATTAATGAATCTCAATTGATTAATTTTTTTTATTCACTTTCTAATGATGTATGCCATAAATCAATAATGTTCGCACTTTAAATATTTTATTTCAGTTTTCTTTCAATATTTATATCCAATAAGTGGAAAAAGAAATGTCCATCTTACTGACCCGAGTTCGACTAGGTTATCTATTAGGAATATTGGTTAGTTGGTTTGTTAAAAAGTTAGGTTTTACAGCTGTATTTTCTTTAAGCAGTTTCTTTATTTTTTTTACCTTGTATAAAAGGCTGATCTCGGGTCAAACATTATTGTATTGACTTTTCTACATTCTAAATGAAAATTCCCAATTCAATTTCTTTTCTATTCTCGACAGAAACCTTAGCCAAATACAAAAGCCACAAATCCTAAATCACAAAACTAAATCTTGATATTATCTGCATGGTGTTGAAAGATTAAGATTAATGAACCTATGTTATCTTATAATCAGATTTTCAGTGAGACGACTGCCTCCTCCGGCACTTTTCGGTCCATCGCTGCTTTTTTTTTGTACAGGGAATGGGGAACACTTGTATAAGTGTAACTGATTGATGACCACCGGCTTGGGTTTGAATTTGATTTAGCAAAATTGTTCTAAAAAAACAATATACATGGATTATTTTTCTTGCCAAAAATAAAACTGCAAAACTAAAAAGATTCTAATGAAAAAGTTATATATTTTCATTAAATAAGCAGATTTTTCTCTGATACACTTATTTTCTTGCCTTTTCTGGACGTATTTCTAACTTCCCAAGCAGCTTCTTGTCTAGATATAAGTATTCTCTAGGGCTTGTCATAGTTTTCTCCTAACACAAAACCTGTTTGGTTTTTGAGAAACAGCCGTCATCATTGTTCTGTTTCTTGTGTTTAATTACAAAGGTACCAGATTTCTTACATGTTAGTTTTCAGTTATTGAATCATAAAATTTTCTACAGTTATTGTTTCTGATTCCTTTTCATTGCTTTACGGAATAAGTTCGAGATTCGAATACGCAGTATTTTGTAGTATATCCGTTAGATTGGCTGTAATGTTTTATTTCTTGTCTTGCAAGGAATGTAGATTAACTATAAAGAAGTGTTTATTGTGTTTATTGTGGTTTCAGACTAAAATACGAAGATTGCTGTTTTTTTTTTTCATTTATTTTCTTAGAGATTATGGAAGAAGAGATCCTAAGTGTGATTTCCGGTGGCGAAGCGAAAGCGAATTCGGATGTTTCGGATTCGGTTAGCACCACACACCAAGCAAACAAACGCCAAAGGAGCGGCATCAAAGTCAATTCGTCACAGTTCAAGGGTGTTATGCGACAGAAAAACGGACAATGGGGTGCTCAATTATATGCTAATCATACCCGAATTTGGCTCGGAACTTTCAGATCCGAAACAGATGCAGCCATGGCTTACGATAGCGCGGCAATCAAGTTCCGTACCGGAGACACACACCGAAACTTTCCCTGGACCGAAATCACAATCGAGGAGCCGAAGTTTCTTAGCCATTACAGTGATGAAGCTGTCCTAAGCATGATAAGGGACGGTTCTTACCAATACAAGTTCATGGAATATATCAAAGCTCGCTCTAGAATTAGTCCAAAACCAGACGTTGATATCAACTCAATGGGGTCTTATAGCAATCAAGGACTAATTTGCAGACAATTGTTTGAAAAAGAGCTAACACCGAGCGATGTCGGTAAGCTTAATCGGCTCGTCGTCCCCAAAAAATACGCGGTCAAGTACTTTCCCCCGGTCGGTGGGAACGAAAAGGAGAACGATGACGATGTCGGTGATCGAAAAACGAACGACGTCGAGTTGGTTTTCTACGACAAGTTTATGAGGCTATGGAAGTTCCGTTATTGCTATTGGGGCAGCAGCCAAAGCTTCGTTTTTACCCGGGGTTGGAGCCGGTTTCTTAAGGAGAAAGAGTTGAAGGCCATGGATGTGATTTCGTTCTACACATGCGAGAGCCGAAAGGAGAATGATGTTCGGAGATTCTGCATCATCGACGTGAAATCCGGTAACCGCGGCGCCGCGTTGGCCGAGGGGAACAATGTTGGTATCGGAAGAGAAGTCGATTTGCAGCTCCGGTTGGGACAGTTTGAAGGCGGAAAACAAGAGGAAGGATCAATGGCGGCAGCCAGAGTGAAACAAGAAGTTAAGAGTGAGGGATTCAAACTCTTTGGTTTCCATATTAACTAAAGCTCAAATCCATACTTTTTTAACTATAGGATTTGTAGCTGAAATTAACATTGCAGCTGAGTTTTCAAGATCAATTCCATGTTTTTTTAGATTATTAGCAGTTTTCCAGGTTTTTTTTTTCTGGATTTTGTTGGTGTTTTAGTTTGAATTTGTCGTCCCTAAGTGTTGCTTGAGAGTCAAGCAATCAATCCATTTTGATAGTTGAAGTTATGTGTTTTTCTGTTCATGTTATATTTTTTCAGTTATTTTGCTTTTGTATAATTTATCTTTTTCTCACTTTATAATTGTAACTGTTTTAATTTAATTTATCTATTGGCTTTTTAATCAATCAAATATTTACATTGATTACTTTTTTAATATTTTGTTTTTAACCTGTTTTAATTTTTGGATTATTGTATCAAGTAATTTCTCTTAATTTTTTTACATGTATTATATTTTTGTTATTAATATTTTTTTGTATAAGCACTTGTATCCGACATATTAATTGACTAATTAAAATTAAGTATTTAAGAATATCATTAGAGTGATGGGTGAGGGTGACTCATTGAATCCAATTTACTTTACTCTCGCACTAAAATTCAAACTCTAAATATTATTTAAAGGATAAATATTCTATACACAGGCGGTGGAAACTAAAAGTTTCTATAAGCGTCTTAGTTTTAGGGTATAGTGATTTAGTTTAGGGTATAGGATTTAGGGGTTTATAATTTAGGGATAGTTGTTTAAATTTAAGATTTAGGGTTATAATTTAGGGATAGTTGTTTAAATTTAAAATTTAGGGTTATAATTTAGGGTTTATAGGTTAAAACCTAAATCTTCACCATATTACCCTAAAAACTAAACCCTAACCTATAAATTCTAAATTATAACCATAAACCTTAAATTTAAACAACTATCCCTAAATTCTAAATCCTTACACCCAAACCCATAAATCTTATTCCCTAAACTAAGTCTCTATACCTTAAAACTAAGACACTTATAAAAACTTTCAGTTTCCACCGCCAGCGTATATGATATTTATCCTTATTTAAAAGACAACTCTTATTCCACTAGATAGTAGAAAATAATAAAGCCACTTGGAGGGTGAAGGGTTCGTGGCTCCTGCATTTTTTTCCCACTAGGTCCTTGGTAGTTTTGAAAGTCAACAAATTAAGTCTTGCCTCCTTTTAATTTCTTCTTAGGTCCTTCGTAATTTTAAAACTAGATAAATTAAGTTTTACCTATTTTTTAGTTTAAATATTTCTTTGGTTTCTGTCAATTTTAAAATTAAAAAATTTAAGTAGACTCTCACTTTTTCGCTGCTAGTCAATTTTAAAATTAGATAAATTAGACCTTGACCCATAATTCTTAAATATTAAATTAATGACTTAATAATTAGACCTCAATACCTTATTTTATTACTATTTATATCCAATCCCTTAAATTTTTCAGCACATTGCTTGAGAAAACAACAGAAAGCTTATAGAGTTTGAGTTCCATCTTGTTTTATTTCATTACAATTGAATGAGTTTGAAGACGTTCTGTTGTTCTAGATTTCTTGCTGCACATTTGCGGTAATCGATGCTTGGATTTCTTCGAGTGTTCGCCCCTTGGTCTCCGGCACCAGCCGCGCAATGAAAACGATAGCTACCCCAGAAATGCTTGAAAATATGAAGAATGTTCCTGTAAGAGTGTAATGATAAATGGTTTAGAATGATAACCCTGTGGGAATCCATGTGTGTCGTTTAAGAAGATTCGTGTCGTTAAATTTCGAGACATTCTTGTATTTTTATTGTAAGAAGAAGAGGCATTGAACTTCACCAGCAGAGTTCCATTGAAGTAGAAAGTTGAAAGTATAAGAAACAACCCAAGAACAAAACCAGTTCACCAGATTGCAAAGGCTTCCAGCTGAGCCCTTTATATTCACAGGAAATATCTAGAGAGAAAAAACAAGAGAGTTGATATTTGCTATGGATTAAATGATGAAGAAAATGAAACAGAACTGTTGTGACTAACCTCAGACATTATAATCCATGGAATTCCAGACATTCCTAATGAATAAAATCCCATATACATCTGCAAAGAAATTCGATGTTTAAACGTCGTTTAAACATCGTTTATAAAATGTGATTCCATGAACCGAGTAGAACTTAAAGCTATGTTACTCTGACTTGGGAATGAAGCAACAGTTTATACATTACCATGATGCCAAGAAATGCCATAATTGGAGTGATTTCCTTCAACCGTTGAAGATCCTGTTCATGAAATCCTATATCTTTCAAGAAAAAAACAATTTCTAGGTTGTTTGTTTAAGGCTTTTTGTTCTGTTTTTTTTGAAGAACCTGTAAGAGGAATGACAGTCCTGTAAAGAAGCAACCGAAGAATGCACCAACAGCGGAAACCTGCAAACATGTTTGGATTTCAGCAATAGTTTCTCTCAAATTTAGTTGAAACAAAGGGAAGTTGATTGGTTGTTTCATATTCTAACCATTAGAAGAGGTCGTCTCCCAGATCTATCGATTAAAAGTATGCCGAGAATGTTCATCAAAATCTGTAAAGACATGAACAATGTCAGAGGACACACCCGGAATGTGTTTTGAATCAAATATTACAAATCAAAATAGATAGAACACCTGCGTTACAGCAACCACTGTAATTCCTATAGTGCCTGGAAACCCTGTTAAACAAATTCTCAAGTTCCTTCATAAGCATGCAGTTTTCAAGGACATTATTCAAACTTAGGTGTGAATGTCCGATACAGGTATGTGTCTAACACGGGTGTGTAGGTGTCGGAGTTTGCAGCATATTTTAACAGTATCCCACAACTTACCAGCTAAATCGAAAATGCTGTTAGCATAATAGGCAAATCCTTTGTAACCTCCCAGTTGTTGTAGCAGCATCAAGCCAACTCCAACCTGTGCCATAAGTCTTAGTTTCCCTTGGGATCAAACTTGATATTTACAGTCCCTAGAGAAACCACGGATCAATCAATGCAACTCACAATTAGCGAAGAAGCATATTTTAAACTGAACAGATCCAGAATTTTATCTTCCGAGCCACATTGCAAGTTTTTGGTATAATCCTGCAGGATTTTTGAACAGAACAATCAAAATTGCGGTCAATTTGAAGGTCGAGAAAGGTCAGGATTCTACATATAGAATGAGAACTCTTGAAAGGAATATGATGCTCAAAATTTACTTGGATTTCAGCTGCTTCTTGAGAAATATCAGCATTCTTTCCTCTGAGGCATTGCAGAGAAGCCGTCAAGGCATTGTCTCGACCACTTTTCGCCTGTGGAACATATGTTTTTAGTTAATTAATTACGTGTATTATGCTGGCTTGATTAACTTGATCGAAACTAGGCTAATGATCTCAAGAAGAGATTCCTTGACAGCAAACACGGTTTCGATTAACTCATGGACCGAAGATTCAACTTACCAGCCATCTAGGAGATTCGGGAACAAAGAATAAACATACGACCTGTATTATACAAGGAATGACACCTGCAAAAAAGTACAATTGTCTGAAGATCACTATTGCCTACAGTTTTTAAAAACGAAAATGCAGCATAGGGTCATTGCAACAAAGGACTTAAAGATGTGACCTATTAGAGCCAAGATACGCCAATAGGTGATTGAACCAACAAAATACGCGATCGAAATGCTACAAATTGTCATTGCCTGTAGATTGATATCGATTGAAACAAAATCATAGACCGCTTTACACCAGAATTATGAAAGCCTGTAACACAAAATTTACCTGAACTAGTGACGAAAACCGTCCCCTAAGATTCTTTGGAGTTATATCTGCTACATAAACGGGTCCCTAATGGCCATTAAATCAGACATCGTTATCAATCACATTACTGAATTGCATCAACTAGAGAGATGAAGCCTTATTGGAGTTACCACATAATTAAAAACTGCAGTCCCAAATCCTAGCAAAAGCCTTCCAAGATACAATGACCAAGCATCCTATCGAAAACCATTGCAACATTCAGGATTCCGTGCAACAGAAAGCGAGCCAATGAGGATAACCAAATGATATAACTAATAAAACAAAGCCTTGACGATGTAAAACGAGAGGATACAAGACCTTGGAAAAAACTATAGCTAGCCATCCCATGATGTAGAAGATGTTCAATATCCAGAATGTCTGATTCATGAAAGCAACCAAAAAGCATCAGCTGAGGACTTGATCAAGCTTCAATGAAGTGAAATAGAAGCACAAATTCAGATAACTCACAATTTTATGACCAAAGAAATCTGATATTTTTCCACTAAATAGTGCACCTGCCATTCCTCCTATTGTTAATATCGATCCAAAGACCGAATACTGCACAAAAAGGGGGGGGGGGAGAGGGGTCAGGCAAAAAACTGCTAGAAAGTTAGAAAAAAAGGCTTTAATCCCATCCCAAAACAATGTTTTGAGGTTTTTTCACATGTTCGTAGGATTATAGTCTCGTATCCGTATCCGAAAACGAATCAAACACAAGTGTCAAACACAATATTATTGGAAATGTGAAGAATCTAAGTAACATAGATTACCTCAGCCACTGTGAGACCCAACTCATCTATGATTCCAGACTCTGCAGGTGATGAATATCCACCCTGCAAAGCAATCGTGTAAAACAAGTATAGACATTGAACCTTAAAGATAGAAATAAAAGTCATGATTTTGTTCTTTATTTCCTCATACTGTTCTAACAAGAAAATGTTACCCCTTGACAATTTCGAAAGTTCTTATTATATTTCAAATATTTTTAATTAAGTTCCCTCCTTAAATTTTTAAAAGTTCTCATTAACTATCTTTTTCATTGAAAATTTTAAATTAGACCCTTCGAAGTTTTTGATAATTTTAACTTAGACATCCAAAAATTTTAAATTTTTAAACAAGCTCCTCCAAACTAAGTTACCAAGATCCGTCACTGTAACTAGAGCCTTGCAACAGAACATAATTTACAAAAACATAGAAGCAGTGCTCTTTGATTTGCTTAAAGAAAACGAAATTCGACATTTCTAAGCATGGAAAGTTGCAGTAATTAACATTTTAGAACAACTTTGAATAGTTTGCATAAAAGGAAAGATTTAAATGCTCAATATACTTAAAAATCACGATCAATTTAGTTAAAAATTGTTCGACTTTACGAATTGAATCACTTTCGTACACAACCTAGTCCTACAACTGATAAATGCTAGATTTACCCTGAAAAGGTCCATACTTTTTTAGAACCCAAAGTTGAATACACAATTTAACAGAAAAAAAGAGAGGGGGAGATGAAGTCCAATGGCTACTTACAGAGTAGCCACAAGTAAAAGAAGCACTGGCTGCAACAGTGATGCCAAGAGCAAGGGACACCGTTAACCCGTCGCCATTGTTGCTATTGAGAATCAATGGTTCATTTGTTGGTCCCTCGTATGTGCCTTCTTCCACCATCGATGATTCAGAATGAAGAAAAGGAAGAGTTTCAAGCTAAGAATTTCGAGTCAAATTGAACCACGAACACCTGGTCCCTGGAGATGGGTGTAGGGTTTTCATAAAATGCTGTCAAGAAACAGAAAACTCGAACAAAATTGTAAAAGTTTGGTACCTAAATAATTTGCAGGATCCTGTTGACATTCTTGGTGAGAACCATTCTATTTATATGTCTAATCTTTTACTACAGAGACGGGCCGGGGTCTTGGCTCCCAAGATTTTGGTAAAATTGTATTCGGTCCTTGAAAAGTTTTATAAATCGTAATTAGACCCCAAAAATTTAAAGAAATTGTTAATAAGTTAATTTTTTAGATATTTGTATATAAGCCCTTTTAAAGTTTTAAAAATTCTCATTGTCTCAACTTTTTTTTATAAATTTTAATGGCAAAAGGTCAAAAATAGCCCACAATGTTTCATATTTTGGCCATTTTAGCTCTATTATTTTTTTTGTGCAAACAACCACCTAACGTTTCATTTTTCGTTCAAATTTCTCTATTGTTGGATGAAAATCGTTAGTTAACTAATGGTCAACGCCTGAGGCTGACGTGGCATGTCTGTAGGGCATGGGGAGATGATGTGGCACTGTCACGTGGCATTTTTGCTGACGTGGCATTTTAAAAAAATTAAAAAACAATTATTTTTAAAAAAAAATATTTTTAACCAATCGCCACATTAGCAAAGTGCTACGTGGCAGTGCCATGTCATCTCCCCATGCGCTACAGACATGCCATGTCAACCTCAGGCGTTGACTGTTAGTTGACTAACAGTTTTCATCCAAAAAGAGTGAAATTTGAACGAAAAATAAAACGTTAAGTGATTGTTTGCAACAAAAAAAATAGGGCTAAAATGACCAAAAGGTGAAACGTTGGGGGCTATTTTTGACCTTCTGCCAATTTTAATTCAACCCTTTTAAAAAAAATTAGTGAGTCCCATAGTGAGGGCCTGGTTGTCTTAGGTTTCGGGCTCAGGTTCGGGTTTGTGTTGATCTTGTCTTTTTTGTTCGGCTTTTTTTTAATATGAAAGGTTAAATTCATATATTTTTAAATATGAAGGTTTAAATTTCTTTTTGAATTAAGATTAAATTGGTAGAATATATGAATTTTGAGGATTAAAAATGTTATTATAACAAATCTTTTTGGATATCGATTTGTATTTCAACGGAGGAGTGACCCGATCATAACTAAAGCTTTAATCGAGTGACCAATTGTAACTTTTAATAAATTTAGTACTTAATCATAACTTTACTAATAATTGAGTGAACTCCAATATCGTTTACCCTTTTATTATCAGTATATCACTCTTAAAAAGTTTATGGATTTAGTACCCTCACATACACTGCAAATTGTCTCCCTTGCTGAATGCATAACGAATTCGACAGTTTCAAAATACATTTTCAGAAATTGCAACTCTTTCAACAAATAAAAACACACAAAAAAACCCAGATACTGTGTTAAAATGCATTGTCAAAAGCTCCAAACAGTACCAAGCCAGTTAGTTTCTGGACCTATTTTGCTGCAGCAAGTTCAATGGTGATGATGAAAGTTGATCTGCCAGCTTCCCTTAAATACTGCACATCACCATTCATGAGTTTCACCAACTTTCGGCCGATGAGTAAACCGATACCTTCCTCCGATGCGTCTCCATCGGTCCCGAACATTTGGTTCAGCAATGTTTCAGGTACTCCACTACCTGCATGTGTTATCCTGCCCCAACATATACATAAAGATCAATGCCCTTATGTTTTCCAGACTCGTATGAGTTCGAAAACAGATATGCGTCTAACACGGATACGGGATATGCCCTTTACCTGAGTTTCAAACGTGCAAGATGAACTGATTGTGCTAGTTGATCTTTGGTTAAGCTAGCTGCAACAGTGAGTTGGCCTCCATTTGGTGTAAAATTGACTGATACCAACAAGAAATCAGCTAAGACTTGTTGAAGTCTAACACCATCTCCATACAAGGTCTCATTCATGATTTCTGCTGCTGTTTCGTTGAGTATTCGGATACCTTTCCCGGTGCTCTTCGTCATCACTTGACTAATAGAAGCAATTAGTACCTCATTCAAGGTGAATTCAATCATTTCAAGATCCAAGTAGCTGTTAAAAAATTTCAGAAAACAGGAAAAATTAAGATAATTTTTCTATCTAAAAGAAAGAGTTGAAGCAATGTAAGTTTTAGTACCCTTCAATGATGCTATTGAGGTCCGAATCATCAAGTATCTTGCTAAGCTGGCGCTGGCACATGGTACTAGTTTGAAGAAGGCGTTTTTGTTCCGGTCCCAACTCTGTGACTTCCAACATTTTCCTAGAAAATATGATACCATAGAGAGGGTTACGAATCTGAGTTTTCAAATAGGCCAATGCTTTCAGTCTTTTCGTGGCGGTTTGCTCCGATAATTTCTGGATATGAAGTGCTTGTTGCAGTTCTTGGCTTGGAAGCTGCAAGAAACAGAACACACCGGTGACAGGACCACCTTCCGTGTCCAATTTCTTGTTCACACATAACAAGCATTCGACATACTTCCCACTGCGAGAGAAGAAACCGAAAGGAACCTTCTCGGGTTCATTACCGGTCACCGCATTGTTAAGAACAACACCAAGGTTGACAAAAGATTCTTGGTTCTTGAGACGACAACAAGCGGTGTTGGTTCCGAAAATCTCCCCTAACAGCATCTTATTCACCACTTCATCTCGGTCCCAACCGGTTAACTTTGTCATTGCTGGATTCCACTCCGAACACCAACCGAATTCATCCATTCCGAATATCGGAGGGATCAGTGGGTTCGGATTGTGTACTATTGCCTTGTAATCGCCTTCGATCTTGGTGAATTTGTCCATTACTATCTTCTGAGCTGTTACATCTTGTGCCACGAAGCATACCCCCACAACATTTTCATGGAGATCCCTGTTTACACAAGCATTGACAACTAAACTAATGGGACCTGCCCCAGTCCTTGATCCATGAGTTTTGATCTCGAACTGTATGTTCTTTTCTTCTTTGCCTGATCAGGAAGGAGCAAATATTATTAGTAGGATAACATTCTTTAGCACTGATATTTGTGAGATCGTATACAGAATGAGTGTCGGATACTAATATGTGTTAATACGAGTTCGAACATTATAGAGTAAATAAGCTATGAAGTAGTGGAATGTTACATACCCTGCAAGGCCAAGAACAACATTTTCTGGACTGTTTCAGACGAAGAATCTTCAACAAGTGTGAGTAAATGCTTTCCAATTGCATTATCAACAGAAAGGCCAGTCAACTCTGCAATTTTCATGTTCCAACCATTAACCAGGCCATCAACATCAACTGCCAAAATCGGAACCGTAGCTGTTTCGATCAAGCGAACCATCTCACTCGTCACTGCTTCCAGCTCTTGCATCCCTTCTAGTTTGAGGTCATTCAGTTTGGAATGTATGGCATTGGTGTTTGTATCCGTGGTCTCGGCGTCTCTGAATGCATTCCTTAGAATAAGCTGCAAAGAATGGATGGCATCCATTTCATAGTCCTTCCATGGCAGACTCCTTGTCTTGACAACTTCAAGGAAAGCCTTGAATGATGACCTCGGGTGCATCTTTCGATCATCGTCTTTCAATCCAGGTTCATGCTTTGCACCGCCCCATCGAATTTCAGCTGCAGTATGGGACCGGAACCAGAAAAGCATGTCTTTGGGAGTTATCCTCACAGCTGCCATTCCGCATACTACATCACCAAGAGCCAAAGCCCCGGGAAACCCGGCATCGTACAAGCTATCGGTACTCAGACCAGTGGAATCCATATGATATTCGGATAGCCATGAGGCTATCTCATGCAGATGGAAATCACTTGGGGTTACTCCTAGTTTCCATATCTTATTCTTGTATAACAAGGCAGCCCCATCACACTTCACCAAATCCATTATATTTGGACTCTGTGACACAATCCCCACTGGTGCATCCCTCATAAGCATATCACACAAAAGGGTCTGCGTGCGCAGTATGTTCTTCTCGACGATTTGGCTCTGGAGCTCTAACTCCTTATTGACATGGACAGCGAAAACTTGAGCTAGAAACTCACAGGCATACCTGAGGGGAAATGGAACAAACCTAGGAGTGGTGTTATGGCATACTACTAAACCCCATAATCTCTTTCTCTTCTGTTGCGGTGGCTGCTCTGAATCGGTGCCGTTACCTTCTTCATCTCCATCATTGACAATGACAGCCATAACCAAAGAAGCAATGGAATTCATGTTCTCCATGTACTGTAAATGGCAGCTGTGGGGAGCCCTTAAGGTTGAACCACACAAGGTCAGGTCAATAGGAAGCTTATCATCTTGAAATACTTTCACATGTTTGGCTCTACAATCAACAATCATACGGACTTTATTCTTCATAAACAAGAATCGAGCGGCCTGGGGGATATCGGTGGCTGGATAATGCAAGCCTAAATAAGGCTCCAAGCCCGGCTTAGTCATCTCAGATACCACTTCCCCATGGTCATCATCATGGAATTTATATGCCATCACCCTGTCATAACCTGTGAGTTCAAAAACCTCCTGCACCATTGTATCACAAAGCCTTTCCATGCTCCCACTAGGCAGCGACTGCAACCGTGTGATCGCCTTCGCTGCAAGCTTGTATGACTGCAAGGCTCCGGCTGCAGTCATGGGAACTTCAGAGAGCTTGACTGGCTCGAAATCAATGATCAATCCCCCTGTTACACGATGGATTATCGCATAAAAGGGCTTCCCGGAAGTCTTGCAATGGACTAAGATCGGATTCAAAAGAGAAACCTCCCCAATTCCTAGAGCCTTTAGCAATGCAGATGAACTAGGAGCAGTGAAAATGGTTCTTATGTCAGTTCCAATGCCGAGAACCGGATGGTCCCCAACACTTGGGACTGCATGGCTAACCATGGTCAACATCTCAGGGGCATTCCCACTGTATGCTATGACCTTATAAGTTTTCTCATCTAAAGCTAGCAAGCACCCAAAGGGCTGGATAAACTTGCCTTTCTGAATGTTATGGAGATAAGCCGTGGTAACATTGTCCGACCTCGGTTGCTGATCTCCGCTGACACGCACCGAATTCGAATAATCGAACGAGACACCGAACTCCTCGAAATCTGCATGAAGTTTTGCATCCACAGTGGTTTGAGCAATAATCCGAGCACTGTGCCTGGATCTCCCAGTGTTGTTAGATGTATGGCTTTGCCTTGATGAAGACATTTTCACCTACAAAAAAAAATGGAACAAGAACTCAATGATTTTTCTTCATTTTTCTATTAACACTACCAAATTAATTCCAGAGTCACACAAATGAACAAAGCCACAAGTTTCTCAAACATCATATACAAACTGTAAGTAAACTAAAACAAGAATCCACATGAAAGAACATCATTTAACACGAACCTAGATATCGATATTCATTCCGCAACTACGATAAACACAACGAATACCAACCTTTTTAACTGTTATCTGTGATAAGATGAAGAAGAGCAGGTTTCCAGAAGAGCTGGGAAATGGAAAGTAAAACCAGAAAGCATGGCCAATCACGTTAAACAGAGGAATATTATTAAGAAAACCAAGTCGACAAAGCTTGCAGGGATTTACCATAACCAGAACAGCAGGGACCACCAAGATAACATAAAATAAAGGGAGAAAAAGGTATGGGGTTTCCCGAAACATGGATTACAGTTGAAAGTTAACACTACCATTGGCTTTCTATATTTGTTTATTTGAACATTATTGAATTGAAGCCATTTCCATCTTTGGGTGTGGACTTTTGTCATCATTCAATGAACAAATCTACTTGCTTTCCCAATAAAATATAATATTGTGAAAAAAGAAGCCACTGGTAGAGTCTAGAGATGTTGAATTATTGTTCATGGATAATGTTAGTTATTCTAGTTGGGAAAAATGAAGTTTTTTTTTGTTGAAGTTATTGGTTTCAGCTGATGGAAATACTCTACCCTTTTCGGTGATTCTACTTATGCTCATATGCTCAAAATTAAGTTTAGAGTTTAGTGTTTAAGGTTTTAAGCTAGGGTAGGATGTTTTTTAAGGTGTGAGGTTTATGATTTAGAATTTAGGGTTACGACTTAAAATTTAATTTTGTAGTGTTTTTTTTTAGTGTTGGAGCATAAGTAGAGGCACTGAAAAGGGGCAGAGGATTTTTATCCGGTTTCAGCTCATACATCAATTACTATGTAGTAATGTGTTATTAGACGAATTATTCTATTTTAAGAAAGGTTTTGACTTTGTCGATTAAATATAATTCGATTGATATTATCGTTAATATAATATACATGAATCGAATATGTTTAAACGTTTAATATTTTTTGATTTTTTATTGTGGTTTATTTCTTTAGTGAGAAAGGTAAAGGGAAGCCCATAACCTGCCATTTGGGTACCCATTTCCCATCATGGTGTTCACGTGGACGTGTAATAGATGGATTTTGGCCCATTCCATTAATTATTCGATTCTTGTATTTATGTTTTGTTCCTATATTTTGTCCATCTCATAAATATCTTAGGTCTTTTATATTTATTGAAATTTTTATGATGTAAATTTTGATACGCTTATATTCATAACCTTAAAAAACACTTTAGAATTTAATTAGTGAAAGTCTCATTGTGTTTTAACCTATTAAAAATAAGAAAATGGGAAAATTTTATTGTGTGCATCGAATATTGTTGAATACTACTAATGCTAAATACCACTGAACACCATTAAATTGAATAATAAAGATTAAAAATTTCAAGGACTCAACATATAATTATAAATTATTTAAAACAAAATTTTAATTAAATTATATATATATATATATATTCAAATAATTGGATCAAATATCAACCATAGTCAATTCTTAAATTTTAAAAAAAACTAAATCTTTTTCCCCAAATTAGAACCCTAATTTATTTTCTCGAATCACGATTTCATATTCAGCAGTTTTTCCAAAGCCGAGGGTAGATTCCGACTTCGCCAGTTCACACAGCTGATAAAATTACCTCCACGTTGTGTTGTCCATAAAAAAACATTTCGATTCTGATTCAGAAACGGAACATTGATCCATGTTATATGTTAGCAAAGGCTAAGAAATTTGCAGTTAAAGGTAAACAGTTCATCACAAATCTCTTTGTTGTAATTACCATACAACCATAGCAGTAAAATCTCAATAAAATTTCTAAACACTAACCTTAAATTATAAACACTACAACTTAAACTCTAAATCTTAAAATAAACCCTAAAACTAAAAGATTTGTGTAGTTTACATAATCTGTGTATTGAAGTTTTTCTCATCTATTTTACCATTATAATTTTTTGATTAAATAGAGATATTACATTTTCATATCAAAATTCGAACACATACAAAATGAGGTAAGATAAGCATCCTTAATTATTAGGCTAATTAGTAAATCTCTATTTTATTATTATAATTTAGGAGGGAGATTTGCCAAATTTTGAACTTTAGTCATCTTGACTTACAATATCTCTTATTGCTACTGATGAGTTGTGAGGAGCTCGATTCGTTCAACCGATGTTGCTCACCAAGTGGTGGAGAGATGGATTTTTGGGTAGAAGGGTTGTGGAAGCTAAAAAGGTAATTGACACAATGATTTATAGTGGTTCAACCTTCTAACCAAGGTCTACATCCACTACCTTAGCTCCCCACTAAGGATTTCCAATCAATCCACTATTGATTCGTCCCCTTTTCTAGGCTTAGGAGGAAACCCTTATACACGATCAAGCTTTCTACCCAAAGCCTTGATCAAACCCCTATTTTACAAAGAGAAACAATAAGCAAACTTAAATCTCTCTAATATGTATTTGTTTGCACAATTTAGCACTCACCCAAAACTTAAAACACTTGAGCAAATTTGACAATTTTGGCTCACTAGTGTTTGTCTATACAAGAATTGACAATTTAAGCACTAAGACAATATTTGATCATTTGTTGATTGACAATATGAGCATTAACCATATCTTGATGCTTGGAGGTCCCTTTTATACTCCTTGATGAGTTTATAGCCGTTACTAGCAGTTGGGATTGAATTGGAGCCGTTGAGGACTTTAATTCCCACCATAAATGCAGTTCTGCAGCTCTCCATTTCAAAACACTCGAACCCGTTTCGAAACACCCTTCAAGTAGAAAGAGCTGTTGCAGTCTGACGTAGGACCCGTATCGAAACGCTCTAGTCCGTTTCGAAACACCTGTTTCGAAACGCCTGTCCCCGTATCAAAACGACCTGTATTTAAAAGTTAGTTGAGAAATAATCGTTGGGGTTTATGACCGTTGTGGTCGATGCCACGTAGGCGTATCGAAACGGCATAGCCCGTTTCGAAACGCTAGGCAAAAATCTCATCCAAGGAAGGCCTGTTTCGATACACGTATCGAAAAGTTTTTGCTACTGGAATACACTGTATCAAAACGCCCTAAGGTGTTTCGAAACGCCTGGAAGGTTTTGTAAAGTTTGGCTTTGAAAACATTGTAAAACCTTTAAAAACATTCCCTAAACATAGTTTTAAGTTGTTTGGACTTTGGAAATTGTTTTGAATTCTTTTTAAATCAGTCCAAAGTATTTTTCAATTATTATATCAAAACATTAGTTCTACAATCTCCCCTTTTTTGATATAATAAAACTATATTGAAAAATTGTTTGGGATTCTCCCCCTTTAACTTTAAAAATGTGAATAAGAGATTAAAGATATGAAATCAAATAAAGCTCCCCCTTATTCATTTGAAAATTAATTTTTTCAAACCGTTTCTCCCATTTTTGTTATATCAAAAAGAATTTAAAACATTTAGTTCAAAATAACAATAGAGGTAAATTTTGACAAAAATAAGAATTTGGTTTTAAAATGGCCCCCCTTACTCAAAGCATCATTAAAAATGTTAGTCCAACAAATATGATCATCTAGTTGACATAAATAAAAATAAATCAAATAAACATAAAAGCAACTAGATTTTACCACACTTGAACTCAAGGGAGGATGTGAAGCCTTCCTTCTTCAAGTGTTCTTCCTTGTGTGCATGGAGCTCCCCCTTAATGTTTGACTTGTTGAACATCTCCATCACACCTAGCAAAAGACAATCAAGTGATTTTTGGTATCCAAATTGCTTTGGATCCATAAACGTTAGTAGCACAAATTTTAGTCCCCTTAGGAATCCATTTTTCAATGTCATCCTTTTAATTTGAAGTATTAAGTCCTTTTGGGACCCAAATACTTCTAAAACATTTTCCTCTAACAAATCTAGGGGCACTAGATTGTCTTACATAGAAATTTGATTTTCCAAAATTATTTTTCTTTTCTAGCTCTTTGGAAATCAAATCTTTTTCTTCTTGAACTTTTTGAAGCAATTTTTGTAAATCAAAACATTTTAGTTCAAACTCCTTAAGTTTTGCTTCAAGTTCAAGTTTGATTTTAGAAATCAAGTCATTTTGAATTTTTAACTTTGAAATCAATTTATTGTTTTTCAAAATGTGATTTTTAAAGTCTAAAACCAAATCATCATAGGCATCTTGTAATTCATCAAAAGAGTAAGAACATGAAGTAGATGAATTAGAAGTTATCCTTGAATCTTCTTCGATGGCCATAAGGCAAAGGTTGGCTTGTTCATCGACGGTGGAGTCCTCATCACTCCAAGTAGCCACATATGCCTTCTTCTTATGGCTTGAAGTGCTTGCCCTCTCCTTTTCTTGGATTCTCGTTCAAGCTCTTTCAAAGCTTTCTTCATGAACGGGGCACATTTCTTGAAGAGATGAACTATCTCTTCTTCTTCTTCCTTCTCTTCACTTGAATAGACATGATTGCAAGTGGAGGACTTGAGAGCCATGACATTGGTGTTGATGCCAAGCCCCTTGAGCTTCTTCTCTCCCATAGCTGTAATTTCTTCCCTCTTCTTCTCATCCTCTTTATTCTTCTTCATGATTTGATGAGTAAGGAGAGACCCCATGAGTTCATCAAGTTTCAAGTTCTTCAAATTCTTTGCTTCGATGATGGCGGTCCTCTTTGACTCCCAAGACTCGGGAAGTGAGTAGATGAGCTTTCGGACAAGTTTCTCCTCCGGAATGGCTTCTCCCAAGGTCTTCTCATAGATGGTTGGGCCAAATGCACAAAAAAGGATGTGCAAGGCTTTGCAATTAAGCTCCATCTTCTTGCGATCGTCGGCACTCCACTCTGCTTTGCTTCGTTGAGGCACGAACGGACCGTCTTCAACTATGTCTCATAGCTTGTAGTCTCTAGACTTGATGAAGAACTTCATCTTTATCTTTCAATGGGCATAGTAGGTTCCGTCGAAGAAAGGCGGTTTGTCGATGGATTGCGTCATTTGAGCCAGTTGGTGAAATGATGATCGAGTTTGCCGATATTCTCAATAGGATGTTAATCCTCTTCGATTGAGTCAAGCTCTGATACCAATTGTTGAGTTGTGAGGAGCTCGATTCGTTCAACCGATGTTGCTCACCAAGTGGTGGGGAGGTGGATTTTTGGGTGGAAGAGTTGTGGAAGCTAAAAAGATAATTGACACAATGATTTATAGTGATTCAACCTTCTAACCAAGGTCTACATCCACTACCTTAGCTCCCCACTAAGGATTTTCAATCAATCCACTATTGATTCGTCCCCTTTTCTAGGCTTAGGAGGAAACCCTTATACACGATCAAGCTTTCTACCCAAAGCCTTGATCAAAACCCTCTTTTACAAAGAGAAACAATAAGCAAACTTAAATCCCTCTAATAGGTATTTGTTTGCACAATTTAGCACTCACCCAAAACCTAAAACACTTGAGCAAATTTGACAATTTTGGCTCACTAGTGTTTGTCAATACAAGAATTGACAATTTAAGCACTAAGACAATATTTGATCATTTGTTGATTGACAATATGAGCATTAACTATATCTTGATGCTTGGAGGTCCCTTTTATACTCCTTGATGAGTTTATAGCTATTACTAGTCGTTGGGATTGAATTGGAGCCGTTGAGAACTTTAATTCTCACCATAAATGCAGTTCTGCAGTTCTCCGTTTCGAAACACCCTTCAAGTAGAAAGAGTCATTGCAGTCTGACGTAGGACCCGTATCGAAACGCTCTAGTCCGTTTCGAAACACCCGTTTCGAAACGCCTGTCCCCGTATCAAAATGACCTGCATTTAAAAGTTAGTTGGGAAATAGTCGTTGGGATTTATGACCGTTGTGGTCGATGCCACGTAGGCGTATCGAAACGACATAGCCCGTTTTGAAACGCTAGGCAAAAATCTCATCCAGGGAAGGCCTGTTTCGATACACGTATCGAAACGTTTTTGCTATTGGAATACACCGTATCGAAACGCTCTAAGGTGTTTCGAAACGCCTGGAAGGTTTTGTGAAGTTTGGCTTTGAAAACATTGTAAAACCTTTAAAAACATTCCATAAACATAGTTTCAAATTGTTTGGACTTTAGAAATTGTTTTGAATTCTTTTTAAATCAGTCTAAAGTATTTTTCAATTATTATATCAAAACATTAGTTCTACAGCTACAATTGTAATTAGTTGACATATCATATTTATTTGCATTCAAAATTTTTGAGTTTGAATCTCTGAATTTGCTTGAGGAACCTAAGGTCTTATCTCGTTAAATTATTTAATAAATATAAAATTATTTAACATGTTACCGTCTGCCAAAAAAAGTTCTATCACCAACGATACATTAAATGATAATCCTTTTAATTCAAAGATCTTCCTTTAGGTCGTCTGCTCAACCAATTGATGTTTTTTAATATATTAGTGTGATTGCATAATTGTATATGTTCTTATTTTTTTTTAACTTGTAACAAAGCACACACATCTTAACTCACAAATGTTCAAACTCGAGTCTCATAGAATGAACATCATCTTACATTATATATATTCATTAATTTATTAGATTTTGACAGTCAAATAACATCTAATATTTCTAGACTCGTTTAGATTACACAAACCAATCGAGATAAGTCGATTCGATTTGATTCGATCCAATTTTTTTTATTGAATGGAATAACACAGAGAAGCCTGAATTTCTTCCAAGGTACGGCCTTTTGTCTCCGGTACCAACTTGAAGATGAACACAATAGCTGCAGCACATAAGGTGGCAAACACCAAAAATGTACCTAAAAACATTGGGAAAAAAACTGATTAATACCTCAGTGTACATAGGTATATGTAATTTTTCATATATTTAAAAGATCATATTCGTTATCCTATCGACTCGAATATGAAAAATTTTAGATACGAAGAGTTCGAAATTATATCGAAGATTTAATTACCGTCTGATGTCCAGTTCATGAGAGAGCTGAAAGTGTAGGAAACAACCCAAGTACCACCCCAGCTGACCAATGTTACTAGGCTGCCTGCCATGCCTTTGATGTGGAGAGGGAATATCTGCACCACAATCTCAACTTAATTAGCCACTTGTTAATCTATATTCGAATTCGGATTAATTAATTAACAGGTCCGATGTTTTTTCGTTACCTCAGACATTACAATCCATGGAATTCCACCTAATCCGAGACAATAAGAACCCATATATATCTGCATATTGAGTATAAATAGGTCAGGAGTTCCAATCTCGATGTTTATACCTCCTTATTTCGAATTTAAGGGTCCAAAACATGAGTATTGGTTTACCATGATGCCAGTTATTGTGAACATTGGACCCCAATCAGAAGCCAGTTGATGTTCCTGGTGAACTCAAACACACAATATTATAACATGTTTCGAAATTTCGAACAAAAATCGAGTGTGCACATATTTGTATCCGACACTCGACGAGTCCAAATAACAATGACATTAGTTTTAAAAAAGTACCTTGAAATAGAAGGAAGCTCCAGTAAGTAGACTGCCAAGGAGCATTCCACTTGCAGAAATCTGAAATAGAAATAAACAGTTCCATATGATATATATGTATATATATATTTATATTTATATATATGAATATTTTGGAAATGGATAATGTAATAATTAGTGCTTTGGCTACCATTAAAAGAGGTCTTCTTCCAGCTCTATCGATTATGACAGCACCAAGTGAAAGAACTATTATCTGTAAACATGCATAGAGAATGCTTCCAACATTTGGAGCAACTCCTGAAATGAGAGAAAAAGAAGAAATAACATGTCATGTGAACTTACAGAAGTCGCGATTCGAATCGCGATAATGCATCGACACAAAGGAGACCTCCGAAATCCGATCATTTTAAACGAATAAGATTACCTGCAGATGTAAAAATTTGGTTTGCGTAGTAAACTACTCCATTGTAACCAGAGAACTGTTGGAACACCATCAGTCCAACTCCAATCTGTATGTCATTCAATAAAAGGGAAATGCATTAGGGTCGAAATTCGTAAAATAACGACCGTAACATCGCGCTGAAATCGATACTTACAACCACTAAATGTAAGTTTCTTTTGCGAAACAAATCCAACACAGTGGCCTTTGGAAGACGCTGAAGAGTTACCAAAGAATCCTATGGAAAAACCGAAAAAGAATAACTTAAAATCCGTCCCGAAAAAGGACTAAAAAGAGTAAATACTATGAATTGTGAATTAAGTACTTGAATTTCAGCAGCTTCTCTTGAAACATCAGCACCATCTCCACGAAGCTTGCGGAGTTGAGCAACAAAATCATCTTGGGAGCCAACCATTGCCTGTGTACCACAGAACATGCAAAATTTCGAAGTTATAGCCTATGTTGTTCGGACTCTTCATTACGAATTGTATCCGGTACTTACACCCGAGCAAGTAATATAGGGTCTTACCAGCCATCTAGGGGACTCTGGGATGAAATAAAGCCCCAAAATCATAACTGCACATGGAATCATCCCTGCAACCAAGAATCAACTTCAAGTGAACCATATGAAAAAATCGAATTTCTCGTTAACGTAAGGACTAAAGTATGGTTTCTAATTCGAAAATTGTGTTTCCATGAACACAATGTACTAAACTAACTTACCAGTTAAAGCCACTGTTCTCCAAGAAACAAATGCTCCTACTGTATACGCCACCAGCAAACCAGAGGCGATGGCAACCTGGCAAAATATAGTCAGCTACGAGTAACGAACTCGAATACTTCGAGAAAAATAGACGAATTAGAGCAACTCCGATACCTGATGTACTGTTAACAAAGCCCCTCTAAGGTCTGTTGGGGTTATCTCAGCAATGTAAACTGGAACCTATGAAACCAGGGAATTCAATAGGGATATATATGCAATAGCATAATCTCAATTAGTTTATCAAAAGTTCATAGGTAAATACCACATAGGAGTTAACACCAATGCCATATCCTGTTAAAATCCTTCCGAAATCTAGAGCTAGAGGTCCCTGGGAAAAGGAATGAATTCATTCAGATACTTATCGAGGCGAGATTTGCTAAAGAAATCGATCGAGAATTTCGAACATAAAAACAGACCAGAGATAGATAGATTATGAGCCATCCTGCAATGGAGATGATTGATGACATCTTCATAGTCTGCAATCACAGGAAGATAACAAGTTTAACCGAAAAATTCGGTGTATGTCTCAAACATGAATACATTCATATTTTTCAAAGTTTTTCATATATTTGAAGGATCTTTAAAGGTCATATCTTCGTATCGATACCCCTTTTCGACCAAGTAGATCAGCAGCACGCCCGCAAGTGATTGAACCAACCATTGCACCAATAGTTAGTATGGATCCAAATACTGAAAACTGCAAATGGACAACAAATTTTCAAAATTTCAGAGCATATATCTATACCCGAAACTCGTTCCCAAGTCCGAGTAACATAAGAAAGTGATACAGTATGTTCATGTACCTGTTGAGAGGACATTCCAAGCTCCTCCATTATAGCTTGCTGTGTAGGTGAAGAGTATCCTATCTGAAAAAACCCGAAAAAAGAAGAAGGTTCAATTCATTGACAAACAATAACCAAGAAACCTGTTGATTCATGAGACCAAGGCTAGGATAACAGATAAACCTACACTTGAGCCAAACTCAAAAGACCCCATGACTGCAACAAATGTGCTAACAAGAACCATGAACAAACTGCCATTAACGTTCGAGTTCCGTTGCCTTTCGTCTTTTCGAATAAATGGCTGAAACAAGCTGTCACTCGATCCTTTCTCGATATCCTGAGAGTCTGCCATTTTCACCTTCCTTGTGAAACTCACACCCTCAAGTGTCCTTAACCTGCAAAACAATGGAATACAAATATGAAAACCAGATTAAACTTATATTAGTCGGACCGAGTGCCGGGATAGAGCCGAAGCAACATAGAATTGAAACTGCTCTCACTTGCAATTTTCTTCTGGATTTTATGATCCTGTTTCTGCAAAGATTTTTTTTACAGAAACTGCACGTACAGTACAGGGTGATCCCATTTGCTTTAGCGTTTACATGGTTCTGTATCCATGCCATGCATTTATATAGTTTTCAAAAACAAGGGAAACATACATATAGGATTGGCAAAGATGTAAATTGATAAAACCAGAAAACTATATGATTAGGATACTGATAAAAAAATCCAGCTTAAAATATCTCTAGTCAGATTCAAATGAATTTCTATAAATATCAATCTACTGATATAAATAATATATATATATATATGTATATTCGTATCATATTCGTTTTATATTATTCAGAACTTTTTAGAAATCTATGGATGATATGTATGATTGAGTGAAATTGTTCTCAAGTTTGTCCTTAAATGGCTGCTGCAATGATTGTATTCATAGCTAGGACGAACCTAGAATTTTACATTAGCGTAGTGATGGCAATGGATAAAACTTAAATCGGACTTTATAAAATTTTAGTTTAATTCAATTAATAATCAAACTTTCAAAAAAAATTTAAGTTCGAATTTAAATCTGATTACATAAATTTCAGTCCGGTCCAATAAAATATCTAAAATGCAAATATAAATCTGAAAGTCAGAATGCAATTAATTTTTATTTTATTTTTTTTAAAGAAACAACTCAAACAAATATTTTTAAATAAAAATAATAAATAATTTTCATCAAATGAATCAAGATGATTAAGGGTGAAGAATTACTTGTTTACAATCTGGATTTTAAATTTGGAGAAGATAAATACCCAATCACGATTCCACGATGTCGATTCCTAAGCCGCAACGATAATGCTCCGACCTTTACGTAGTTCACTCAGTTGAAACGAGCATATAATTAAGATTTCACTATATATATATTAAATACATATAATCTCAATTCAATTTAATTGAGATTTTAATATATATCTATATTAATATACATAATCCCAATTTAACTTAATTAGGATTTCAACATATATCTATATTTTTTAAATTTATGAGTTTTAAATGTTTTTATTCGGATTCATATATGGATCGGACTCGGATGGAATATGAAATTAGATCAGATTCAGATCGGATTATGACAATATCTATATCCGATCCACCTCCTATTATGACTCAAACTTTTTTTTAGATTCGAACTCGGACTTTTTTCGATGGGGTTTGGATCAGATTTTTTTTCTTCGAATGAAATCGGTTTCGGATCGAACTCGGGTTATATTTCCATCCCTACATTAGCGAGTGCGAAGTGTTAGAGAGTTATATTAGAAATTTAGAGTGTGTAAAATTACAAAATTTTAGAGGGAGTGAACTTAAATTTTTCATACAAAATACAAAGAAAATACATAAATTATATAAGAGTCTGAAATTTTCAAGGGGTATGACTGTCCTCTAACACCTTTCTGTCCGTCCCGTCAGAGGCGGGTGTATGTAGGTGCCTGGTGGGTCACGTGACCCACCATTAATTTTGGGGTAACTACAACGGATGTCACTCAATTATGGATATTGTTATATTTGGGTCATTTAATTTTTAAAAGTTACATTAGAGTCACTCAAATATGGGTAGCATTACATTTGAGTCACTCAAATATGGGTAAGGCTACATTTCAGTCACTCAATTATGGGTAAGGTTACATTTTGGTCACCCTTCGTACTAAAAAAAATTATTGCTACAAAAATTACATTTGGGCTAATCTTCAAATACTCGAACTTTTGATAGCCTTTGTCTTTGAAACTCAGAAGAACTTTTATGATATCAGACTTATCTCTTTAGATGTTCTATTTGACAAGAAAAAATGGTTGATCTCGAATTTCTCTACTCATCCCTTTATCAATTTAACTTTTTTTTATCGATTTTATCAACCGAGAATTGTTATTACTTTTTTAGTTTTTTTCAAGTAGAGATAATTCTTCAACAAAATATATTTTTATGCCCACAACGACACTAGAAGTGTCGAGGTGAGGCTGGTTCTGAGTTTCGGCAATGGCTTTTGTTTATTTTAGCCGACTTATGACCTTTGACCACTGATTTTATGCCACTTCACCCATTATCTTTTATCAAAAATCAAAAGCAAATCATCTTATCTAACAAACTCTAGAAGAAGAAAAAAGACAAATGTTAATAATCACATATATACATCAAAAGATTTATTTCACATATAAATTATTAATGCATATTTAAATATAAAAATATATTTGATATGATTATGACATAAGATTTATGAGTGACTTCATTAAATAATGGTAAACATGAGCCAATAAAGAGTAAAATCTCTTTCCTGATGGACTTTGCTGATGTTATGATGCTATCCAGGGTTTTGTCTCTGGAAGCATGGTCTCGTTACGCTCTACGCGCTGTTGATGGACACAACTGTTTGGCCCTTTGGCAAGGGCGGCTGATTTATGTTTGTTTTCGGTTATCTATAGTTATTGTTGTCTTTTACTTTTGGCCTTGCTCTTTGTTTCTTATGTTCCTTTTCGTTGTTATGGTCGGATGTTTAGAGAGTTTTTGTTTGTCAAATTATCGAGTCTGTTTTATGTTTTATGTTTAGTAATGAAAGTTATCTTTTTGAACAAAAAAAAGAGAGTAAAATCTGGGTTGAACCGGGGAGTTAGAAAGATTATTTCACATTTAAAAATTTTATATATTTTATATTGATAATTTAATTACGCACTATATGAAATTTTAATTTCTTTTATAATATTGTTAAGTATAAAAAATTACGTCTTCTAACATAAAATATTACATCATTCTCGGTTTAAAACCAGATTAAAGCAATTATAATATTTTCTTAAATATGTGTTTTATGTGTTTGGTGCATTGGTAAGGCACATTGCACTCCCAATGAGAGAACGTGAGTTCAAATCTTGGAGACGACGTTGTAGGGAGGGGCAGCCACGCACCCCGAACATGAACCGTAAGACGGACATGCATATAACCAAAAAAAAAGACATAAAGCAAAGAATGAATAACATATCTATAGATCAACCGAGGTTGAAGCTAGGAATGGAATAATGAGTGTTGGATACGGTCGCATCCTTAAAATTTAAAAAAAAAAATTATACTTTGAAGATTTTCATAAACATATATGTATATATTAGGGGTGTTCAAAAATACTCGGTCCGAACTACCCGACCCGTCTACCCGATTAAAATTTACCGGGTATTTATATTAAAGTACCCGAATTTTTCGGGTCGGGTACCCGACCTGCAATTTTTTCTGGATAGTTGGGCCAGGTCAGGGCCGAAATTTTTTTATAACCGGGTACCCGACCCGACCCGCTAGTTTTAATATTTATATATTTTATATTTAAATTTTATTTTTATTTTATGTTTCTTATTATTTTTTCTTAAAATTAATTTTAAATCCCTAACTTCTTTTTATACTTGTATTATATACTTTTAAGTTTACAAAATTTCAAAAATATTTATATTAGTTTGTCAATATGAGAGTCGAAAGAAAAATTATGATCGAAATTAATACATTCTTTTGTCGATAAACTTTAATATATATACATACACACACACACATATATATATATATATATATATCCAAATATATATATCCAAATATTTCTCTTTTAAAACTAACTTCAAATCAATAATTTTTGTGTTTGAAATATATATCATGGAATTTTATGTGTTTCCTATGTATTTTTAAAAAAAATAGATTTTAAAAAATATAAAAAAGTAAACCGGGTATCCGGTACCCGATTTTACGGGTACCCGGTTCTTATGGGCCGGGTCACAGGCCAACTTTTAAGTACCCGAAAATCTGGGTACCCGAAATTTAGGGTACTCGAAAATCCGGGTACCCGGATATGAACACCCCTAGTATATATTGATGATAAAAATTTCACTTTCCTACTATTTTATAATTTCATACCACTTAAATTTTTAATCAATTTCTTAAAATTTCATATCTTAACATAAAATTATGTATATGTCTCTGATTATTGAGAGCATACAATCGGATAAGTTGGTGCTAATTCAGTAGCCTCGTTAATTAAGGATTAACTAAATTTTAAACCCACAATAATGAATCTTAATAAATATACTTTTACGACGAAGATTGTGATGACAAAAACTATAATTGAAATTAATGGCGATAATTATTATAAGGGATTGAATAACTTGTTTGGAATAACAGAATTAATTATTAAAATAAATAATGGTGAATATTTGATACAATGTCAATGTAAAAAATTTACATAAATATACCTATTTTTAAGTCAAAATTTAAAATCTAAATTTCTAACCTTAAAACTTAAATTATAATTCATAAATTATAACTATGAACCCTAAATCCTACCACCTAAACCTCTAATATTTAAACCATAAACTAAAATTTTAAACTTCTAATTAATTAATTTGTAAAAAAATTATTTTTCATCGTCGGATAATAATCTAATAAATAAATAAATATTTACAAGGGATTGAATAATTGGAGTTGGCTGGGTCGGGTTTGAATGTAACTCCAAGAATTACGGGCTGAAACAATTGGACTTGGGTCGGACATTGGCATCTGTCTTTGAGATATTCTCGTCCCTTGTCTTAACGCAACAGATCTCCCCCTCTACTTTTCTTTATTTACGCTACTTCCCCAAAATGTTTCTCATATTTTAAATCTCATCCTTATATTTTTTTCATTTGATTTACGCTACTTCCCCAAAATGTTTCTCATATTTTAAATCTCATCCTTATCTTTTTTTCATTTGATTGACCAATGCAACGACTCTTGTAATTTGTCATAGTGTGCTCATCACGTCGATGTCAACCATGTGGGGTTTGACTTTTACATTCATTATTACAACATCCAATACTAATTATTTTAATTTTAAATTTTATCCTCATATATTATTAGAATATTTATGAACAGATATTACATTGTAATCAATTTAAGACTATTTTAAAAAATATTTAAAGTTTTAATATGTGTATATGGTCCCAAAATATAATAAATTCGTATAATTTTTACATATTAATAACTTATTCGACATAAATTCTAACATATTCGCATATAAGTGTCATCTTCAAAACTCCCCCAATTTCAAAAACAACTCAGATTAACAGATAACCTATCAACCAAATCCATTTGACTGAAAAAGGGCCTTATTGAACACTTCCGACAACATCAAAGGACTGGTATGAAATTTATCATTTTTTTCTTGCTTACACTGCAATTAACATTTAACATAGAAAGCAAAGGAACCGTCTTTTCATCTCTCACTAATCTTCCCGTGTGTTAAAAAGGTCAAACCCAACCACCGTAACATAAAAGGAAAAAAAAAATTCATTTCCGGTGACCGTCAAGCCGTGAAACGCCGCCGCTCTGATATTATCATCTTATGCTATTGCCGATCGTTTTTACTTTCCCGGTAACGCCCCGGTGGCCGGAAAAAGAAACTAATTTTGGATTATTTATTGACTATGAAGAGCAACGGCAACATCGGAAACAACAAAGGCTCCAATATTGTCAATAATAAAAGTAACAGTCGCAATAATAACCGGTTTTTGCCGATTTCTTTGAAATTCATATCTTCCTGCATTAGAACAGCCTCTTCCGGTGTCCGGTCAGCTAGTGCCTCCGTTGCCGCTTCTATATCTGGCGACAGTCACGAACAACAAAAAGACCAGGTTTTCTATTTTAATTATTTTCACTATTGATTATCGAATTATAATCTTAATTAATTCAGGTTCACTTTTTGTTGATTTATATTTTCTTTTTTTTATATATAGATAAGCTCTTTTTTAGCTCACTTTGCTGTTCGATTGCTCAGAAAATAATTAGATGAGATTTGGAGGAACTTTGTGAAGTAAATTAGGGCTTTTTGAAGTAAATTTTGTAATGTACAACTAAACAGTCAATTTCGCAAAGAAATTGCTTATTTTTAGAATATATTGATGCTGTAATAATGTTTATCTGTTGCTTTAGAGTTTTATCAGTCTTTATAGTGCCCACATTATGTTTTATGGTCAAAATCATCATAAACACATTGGACATAAATCCAGTATTTTGCAGTAATAATGATGATGATGATGATAACTAATCATTTCCTTTACCCATTTATGGCTGTAGCTTTCTGAAAATGGTTATGTTATTAATTTGGACAGAGTAACTGAATCAATTTATTATAAGACTTTCTGTATGGAAACATTTTGATTCTCATTTGCTTTTTACTGGCAGTTATATTAAAATTAACTTTAGTGATGCTGTGATTTGAGTTCCTTTAAGTTCAAAATGGATCTCAACTGTTGAATGCCATTGTATTGTATGCAAATTGTTTTACTTGCCCGCCATTTTAATGGCAATAACTCCTTGCAAAATAGAGGGCAATTGTTTACCCCTTATCCTAAGAAGGTGTGCCTGGATCTGATATGCAAATATAGATTTATCTGTGACTGTGTAATATAGCTTGCCATGGTTTTACTTATTTTGACGGCTTGAATAGCTTGTTTTTGCATTTGGCTTGGAATTCTTGTGTTGCGTAACTTGATTGTTTGCAATCTTTTCTTGGAATTATTTGTAAAATAGGTGCTCTGGACTTCCTTTGACAGACTAGAGCTTGGTCCATCATCTTTTAAAAGAGTTCTCTTACTTGGATACTCCAATGGCTTTCAAGTTCTTGATGTTGAAGATGCCTCTAATGTCAATGAACTTATTTCAAGGCGTGATGATCCAGTTACATTTTTACAAATGCAACCACTTCCTGAAAAGTCTGAGGGTCATGAAGGATTTAGAGCATCACACCCTTTACTTCTGGTTGTTGCCTGTGATGAGTCAAAGTGCTCAGGTTCAACGCTTACTGGAAGAGATGGTTTTGCTGAGCCTCAAACTGGAAATGTTCTCATCTCTCCTACTGCTGTTCGATTCTATTCGTTAAGGTCTCATAATTATGTCCATGTACTAAGGTTCCGGTCAACTGTATATATGGTTAGATGCAGTCCTCGAATAATTGCTGTGGGGCTTGCAACACAAGTAAGAATTAGCTTATGTCTTTTTATTATCTTCCCGTGTCTTAGTACAGCTAGTGTTTTAACATTTGTCATAGACAAGTCCCAAAAGATTAAGCAATTTTTATCCGGCTCTTTCCTTTCTATGTTTGGAATGTTCTAGTTCAATGCACAACTCAAAATAAGCAGATTAGGTGGTTCCAAGAATACTCGTGTTTTATCAAGTAGTTTAGATACATTCCTTAATTCATATTATTTGATCTACTATCTAATGGAGCTAAACAATTTAAACCATGCTATTTTCTTTTCATTGCTTGGCAGATATACTGCTTCGATCCTCTCACTCTTGAAAACAAATTTAGTGTCCTCACATATCCTGCCCCTCAAGCAGGAGGCCAAGGAATGGTTGGGATTGGTATTGGATATGGACCAATGGCAGTGGGTCCCAGGTGGTTAGCTTATGCTTCAAACAATCCTTTACAGTCCAGTACAGGTCGTCTGAGTCCACAGAATCTTACACCATCTCCTGGTGTTAGTCCATCGACTTCACCCAGCAGTGGGAGTCTTGTGGCTCGATATGCCATGGAATCGAGTAAGCAATTAGCTGCTGGTTTAATCAATCTGGGTGACATGGGCTACAGAACTTTGTCAAAATACTATCAAGATCTTGTTCCTGATGGTTCTGGTTCTCCTGTATCTTCAAATTCAGGCTGGAAGGTTGGTCGGGCTGCTTCACATTCTGCAGAGACTGATATTGCTGGGACGGTTAGTTTTTAATGTATTTTTGAAGCATACTTATTCTTTTGTTAGAGTGCCCGAGTTACATACATGATCATTGCACTTTAATTCCTCCTCGATTTGGATTGTTTCCATAAATATCTTTTTATATTGTTCATTGCAGGTTGTTGTTAAAGATTTTGTTTCCAGAGCTGTTATATCGCAGTTCAGGGCCCATACTAGTCCAATTTCTGCTCTGTGTTTTGATCCTAGTGGGACTATTTTAGTTACAGCCTCAGTTCATGGGAACAATATAAATATTTTTCGAATTATGCCATCCTCAACAAAGAATGGATCTGGCACTCAAAACTATGATTGGAGCTCATCGCATGTGCATCTTTACAAGCTCCATCGCGGCATGACATCAGCTGTATGTTAACCTTCTACCTTTTAGAAAACTGTTATGTATTACCTATCTATTTTATAATTTTTGTCTTGTTTTGTTTTTCAGGTAATACAAGATATTTGTTTTAGTCCTTACAGTCAGTGGATTGCCATTGTTTCATCTCGGGGTACTTGCCATATTTTTGTTCTTTCCCCATTTGGTGGTGAGAATGTTCTCCAAATTCAGAATTCTCATGTAGATGGGCCCCTCTTATCACCAGCTGTATCTCTCCCGTGGTGGTCTACTCCATCTTTCGTGATAAACTCTCAAACATTTTCTTTGCCACCAACTGTTACCCTCTCTGTTGTTAGTAGAATAAAAAACAGTAACTCGTGGCTTAATACAGTTACCAATGCTGCATCTTCTGCTGCTGGGAAGGCCTCCTTCCACTCTGGTGCTTTTTCTGCTGTTTTTCATAACTCTTTATCAAATGATGTGCAACGAGCTGAAATGAAAACTAATATTTTGGAGCACCTATTAGTTTACACTCCTTCCGGTTATGTTGTTCAATATAAGCTATTGCCTTTGTTTGGGGGAGAGGCTGGTGAAAATGCTTCAAGAATCGGACCAGGCTCTTTTCCTCAGGTACAAGATGAGGAGTTACGGGTGAAGGTTGAAACTATGCAATTGCAAGCATGGGATGTATGTCGAAGAACAGATTGGCCAGAAAGAGAGGAATGCCTTTCGGGAATGCCTCATGGAAGAAAAGGCACATTAGAGATGACAATGGATGTTTCTGATTCTGAAGATAATGATGCTGTGCTCCAGGACATATCAGAACCCCAAGATCAGTCTCACTTGTATCTATCAAATGCAGAAGTGCAGATAAGCTCTGGAAGGATACCAATCTGGCAGAACTCTAAGGTAGGTTTTTTTAGTGCCATGAGATTCTCATCACCCATTTTACTTACATCTCATATGCATTTTTCTAGGTGTCATTCCATACAATGAGTCCTGTGGGGTTCGAGGAGCATAAATTCACCACAGATCAGTCTGGTGGAGAAATTGAAATAGAACAGATGCCTGCTCATGAGGTTGAAATTAGACAGAAGGATTTATTGCCTGTTTTTGAGCATTTTCACATGCTTCGACCTGAATGGAACAACAGGTAATTTCTACACCTTTTACATTGTGCCATCTGGTTTTGACTATTATCATCCCTTATTTTTCATATGGAAGAGAGGTACAGGATGGTCATGCCTAGTGCAGAATGGTAGTTATACTGTGTAACAAAATGAATTTTCCTTCACAATGTTCCTTTTTTTCCCAAGGGGATTTGCTGGAGAAAAATATCCAATGTCTTCTGAAGATGCCAAAGCAAGATTCTCTCAAGTCACTGTTATTTCTCACTCTAAGTTGATGTCACCTAGCTCAGTTGAAAACTCAGATAGTGGTATGACAATATTTTGAATTTGAGATATCATCCAATATACCTATGGATCCAACTGGTATGATGCTTTGTGTTTTAACCAGGATCAACGAGGAATTCTTATCCTTCCAGCATTCAATCTGGAAAGGATGGTGGTGGGGTAAAAGGACAGAATTCTGATTTCGCATCGGCTGTGCTTAACCAGAGCACTCTTAACAAAGATGCTGGTTTAGTTTCTTTTAATCAATCTAAAGGGGGTGTTTGTCACATTGAAGATAGTAACTCAACCAATAGTATGTCATCCTTAACAAGTGGCTCTCTATCTGGTGGAAGAACTGTTGCAAAAGAGGTTCAGTTTCCAAATGGCGACAGAACCAGTGATGTTTCAAACACAAGTTCTAACCGATCTGATTTGAGTATGAACATGTTAGATGAGGGACCGGTAAATGAATCGCCTGATTTTGAGCAATTTTTTCAAGAAGAGTACTGTACAGCATTACCCTCAGGTGCACATCCTGAACCGAAGAAGGTTGTTACTGATGTTGACAACAGCAGCAGTCCTTGTGATAAAGAAAAATCCGAGGAAGAAGTTGACAATGATGATATGCTTGGGGGTGTTTTTGCCTTCTCTGAGGAAGGCAAGTATCTAAATGCATTATTTAATTATTCATACTATTTATATATGATGCATCAGTCTGAAAATGTAGCTTCTAAAATTTTGCTTCTTTTATATAACATACAATCTTTGTATTATCTACCGAACCTAAAACCTAATGGAAATCTTCATTTCATTTTGTGGTATGTTGACTTTTATCTTGTTGTGCTTCTTCCCTAATGAGTGGTTGTTGCCTTCATAATCATTTGTACTTTGAACTTTCAGGTTCATTCGGCTAAAAAGCCAGCCTTGTCCGGGGGTTCACTCACACTAAATAAGGAGTGTGGTTTGATGATTTTAAAAAACTACTGACTGATTTATTCAGGTAATATATAAATATCATGTCTACTGGCTTATTGTGCTGTCAAGGCCAAATTATGTGGCTTCTTCCTTCCTTCCTAGTGTACATTTTGTAAATTTATACTTTGATAAAATTACAAATGATTTATTTGGACATGTACTTTCTGTGCTGTATAACATTATTCATTCTTCAGAGAAAAAGAAAAAAAATGAATCACTGTAGTGTAGTGTATTCTTTTCCTTTTGCTTAAATACTGTGGCCTATAAGCAATCTGATGCCTCTAAGATTTTCTTGACATGTCTTGTTCCTACATACTTTTCGTATAGAATGTTACTTCTTTGAACTTCAGTTTGTGCTTTTGCATGCTTGTGGAAGTTTATTTCTAAGTACTTTGAAATTTGCAGCACCGGTCTGAGAAACAAGGCTATCGACAAAGGTAACCTCGGGCCCTTTTGAAGATTCCTAGTGTTTCAAGAACCAGCAAAAACTTGATACCCAATACACTGTGGAACCCTTTGATGATAACTTCTGTTCATTTACAAAACTTTGGATACCCCCAAAACATCCTGCTATGTAGATTTGATAACATCTTTGTATTTTTGTGTCAAAATCCAAATGCCATTATGAATACGACGTATTAAACGTGTCGTTTGGAGCTGCGTCGGAATTTGGCCCCCCCACCACCATGATGCCCTTCCCAACAAAGGTAGTGGTCCCTTGAAGGCTTGAACTATAACTGGTCACTGAGATACTCTCCCCTCACCATTTCTCAATTGAGTGAAATCTCTCACTAAAATCTTCAATCTTCCTGTCTAACATGATGGAAATGCATGCACCTGTCTAGGGGAAATTTAGAAAACTTGAATGCACCCTCTGAGTGTGGAGATGAGAGCCATTTTTCTTGCGTTTTAAGGGCTTGAATTGTCTCAATCCAACATGCTATTGAATAGGGTATTGAAGGGTCCTTTGTATTTAACCTCAAATCCACCTAAATTGCCAACACCATTAGTTTTTCTAATTAACCACTTTGATATCTAAATTATGCCTTTTGTTTATATGGACTGGAGCTCTGCCCCTTTTCGGTGTCTCTACTTATGATTTCATGCTTAAAATTAGGTTTAGTGTTTATAGTTAGGGTTTAGAGAATTTAAGCTAGGGTGTATTTTTTAGGGTATAGGGTGTAGTGTTTATGATTTAAAATTTAGAGTTAGGGCTTGGAATTTAATTTTGTAGTATTTTTAGTGTTGGGGTATAAGTAGGGGCACCGAAAAGGGCAGAAGATTTTTATCCGGAATGGAGAAGGAGAGGTTGTAATTATCGAAATCCGATCTTTATATTTATTGAATGTTATTTTCTTAATGTGAATTTTTGAATCAATTGAATTAAAATTTCGGATTCAATATATAAAATAAATGGGAATGATTTTGATAAGGGCAAAATACAAAGGACACTTCAATATTTTAAAATATCAAAAAGCATATCAACATCACAAAATAATAATGAAAAGAAATTAATTAAAGGTAGAATGAGAAGATAACCTTTAGAAAGTAAAAGGCAAAGATTTTAAAAGCATGTAGTCCAAATCAATTAATAATGTGTGAAAACATATTAACCAATAAGACAACAACAACAACATTGCATCCAACAACTGTGGAATGAAGAGAAGAAACATGATAAGATTCTTGAAAATGATTGACAGCATATATACACATATATTATGAGGAAGTCACTTAAAGAATATGGGGGGAGTAGGTAAGGTAAAAGAATAAATAGTTGAGTTATTGAATTTGATAATTTTTTATGGGTAATTATTTGATATACTGGCGGTAAAAACTAAAAGTTCGTACAAACGTCTTAGTTTTAGGGTTTAGGGATTTAGTTTAGGGTGTATGGTTTAGGAGTTTAAGTGTATGGATTTTGAATTTAAGGATAGTGGTTGAAATTTACAGTTTAGGGTTATAATTTAAGGTTTATAGTTTAAAACCTAAATTCTCATCGTATTACCTTAAAAACTAAACATTAACCTTTAAACCTTAAATTCTAACCATTATCCCTAAATTTTAAATCCTTACTCAAACCCCTAAACCATACACCTTAAACTAAGACCATATACCCTAAAACTAAGGCGTTTGTGGAAACTTTTAATTTTCACCGCCAGTGTATAAAATAATAATCATTTATTTATATGTAATTAGTTTTTTAACAATGACAAATAAATTTATTAAAAAAAGAAAGGGTATCACAAATTTAACGTACCCAAAAAATGTGACTAAGTCCACCAATTTTTTTTTTAAAAGTCCACTAAAAAACTCATCTAAAAATAAAATATGAAATCTAAAGGTGCAAGAAAAAGTAAACTCTTCCTTTGAGATTGACCAGCATCTCGAGAATCTTCATGAATTTTTTTGGTCTCTATCCAAACAAGATGTTCATATAAAAAAATAAGAGAATAACGAACTAAACTATCAAACAGATTGTTCCATTAGGTAACCTTTATGAAATTTAGTTTTTATGGTTAATCTTTTAAGATGCCTAGCAATAACCCTAATATTTTGTACTATTGAGAAGAGACAAAACATTACCCAAAATCAAAATATCTCACCCAAAACATGGAACATAGTTTTCACAATCACTTTCATTCTCTAAGCAAATTTAGATTGAAAAAAGTGTTTCACTTTCATACCATGCTTATTAGTTACAGAAAAAATGTCAAAAAGGGGCTTTATCTGCAGTCTTTTCAGTGTCTAGAGATTAGGCTGAGGGACAAAGTCCTCAATTCATTCCAAAGCAATGAAAATCATAATCCACTGTCATCCAATAATAACAATGATCTAATCCAATTCCATAAGTTATTTTAATTTCAAAATATATTAAATATTGTTGTATAAGTTCATAAAGTCTGAATATGGATAAAAATCCTCTACCCCTTTTCGGTGCCCCTATTTATGCCCCAACACTAAAAAACACAATAAAATTAAATTCCAAGCCATAACCCTAAATTCTAAATCCTAAATCCTACACCGTAAACCCTAAAAAATACACCCTACCCTAAATTCCCTAAACCGTGACCATAACCCCTAACCTAAAACCTAATTTTAAGTGTAAGGGCATAAATAGGGGCATCGAAAAGGGCTTAGAGAATTTCCATCCTCTGAATATCAACACTAAATATACATTATATTTTTAAAACGCATTCTTAATCTTTAAGCCCCCTAAACTTAATATCTGATAAAACAAAACCATAAAAACTGAAGAATGTTCTTACATAGAACTCAACCCCATAAATTCAATCACATGTCCCATGACTTCAACAACATTATGTTTTGATATTACTTGGTCTAAAAGACAACTTAAAAAGGAGTTGTTGGGGGGCAGTAATACTATATATCCTTTTAGGGTGGTTGACACTTGCCAATTTGCATAGGAAAACAAGACAATTGCAGAAAGTGATGTGAAGATAGAGCAATAATTACACAGAGTCACAGAGAACAAAGAAAAAAGATGGGAAGGTGAATGTGGTAAGTGGCATAAAGTTTTGTATTTTCTGCTGCTTTAAATGTAGATACATACATATGAACAAAGATGCAGTTTTCAAGGTCATAAATTGTGGAGAGATGTTAAACAGATACACAATCCCAGAGGAGAAACAAACAGGAAAAGTGTGACTTTACATACTCCACTTCCTAGGGGCAAGAGATTCTTTGCCTCCTAACACTATATATACATATATATATATAATTTTCTTAAGAAAAGAAAAGAAAAGAAAAGCTACAATGGATTTGGTTCAGTTGCAAAGGCAATTGGTTGACTACAGAACCTCACTCTATCATGAGGTTAGTTTTTGTTTACAGTGTTATTAGCAAACTGTTTGGCAGTCAAGAAAATACCATTTCTTTGTCTTATGAGTAGGGTTTCCTGGATGAGCAATTCACCCAACTTAAGGAACTTCAAGATGAGAATAACCCAGATTTTGTTGTGGAAGTTGTGTCTCTTTTCTTTGAAGATTCTGAGAGACTGCTTAATGAACTGAGTAAAGCACTGTGAGTAAACAACTTTACATGGACAACATTCCTTTTGCTTTGAACTGAACTATTGTCTGCCATAGCTTGACAGATTTTGACACTTCTCCATGTCTTAATGTGATTTGGTTATTGCTTCTGCTGTTTGATTTAGAGAGCAGCAGGTCATAGATTTCAAAAGGATTGATGCTCATGTTCACCAGTTCAAAGGTAGCAGCTCCAGGTATTTCCCTTGTCTTTTTACTTTCTATTCTGGTTTAATCTTGTTTCCTGCATGAACAAACACCCATATGCATTACACACACATGATTTTTGCTGTTTACCTATGGTACTATGCATAATACTAAATTGCGGTTGCGGTAGGCCGGTCACGGTTGTTATTGTTATTGTCCTATGGTCCTGGTAGAATTGTTTCATAAGTTCTGTCATTAACTTTCACTTATTGTATATCCTATAGCATTGGTGCTCAGAGAGTTCAGAAACTCTGCATCGTCTTCCGAAACTTCTGCGAAGCTCAGAACGTCGAAGGGTGAGTACGAATTACGCCTTGGATCGTTACATTTGATTAGACTTACAGTTAAATAGCCATTCAAACTTGGAAATCTTGATTGTTTATATATACATAGATGCCTGAAATGTCTGCAACAAGTGAAGCATGAGTACTCCATTGTGAAAACCAAGCTTGAATCCATGTTCCAGGTAATGTTTGAGAAATCTTACCAAGCTTAAAATCTATGTTTCAAGTTAATGTTGAAAATTGATTGTTCCATTTGTTTTCGAATGCTAGCTTGAACGACAAATCTTGAATGCCGGCGGCTCGGTTCCCGTGTAATTCGTTGCTTCGAAAAGACCTGTATAATCATCTGCAGTTCTAGTAGGGTATCTAAGCTATTAATGGCTCTTATCTAGTTTTGAGCTTAAGCTTGTACAATATCCGGTGTTTAAGCAATGACAAAGAATATGTGAATTCCAATAATCATCAAATCTATTTCGTAAAAATGAAACTTTAGGGGTCAAATATGAATAGTAATAAAATGAGTCACGAGTCTGGCCGTTAAACCATCAATTTAAAATCTAAAAATTAGAATATTAGGGTCTAATCTGATTGATTTAAAACTTGATAGGGGCCCGGGAAGTATATAATTATAAACTGAAAATATTTACAGGTCATGTCTTAATTTATCTAGTTTTAAAATTAAGAGGACCTATAAAACAATTTGACTCCAAAAATTGGAGAGCCAATGTTTAATTTGTCTAGTTTCATAACTAAGATGACCTAAAAATCAATTGAACCCAAGAAATTAAGAGGGACCAATACCTAATTTATCTGGTTTCAAAACTAAAGACGTAAAAAAATAATTGGACCTAAAATACGGGGCAAGACTCCAACTATACATGCAACTTTGTCATGATTTCTGACCAACGATAATATATATATATATAAGCAACATATAATATGAATATAATATGATCATCTTAAAAAAAAGTGACATCTAAAATTCGAATTAATTTTTGAGCAAGCGTTGATAGCTGATTGGTCAGAGCTGTTCATCTGCTCTATTTTCCTTCCTTTAGTCCCGGGTTCAAGATTCAATAAGAGCATTCTTTCCCCTAAAATCTTCCCCTCCCCTCTAGGTAGAAATAGAACTAGTATTTGTCAAAAAAAATTAAATTTAATTTTAATATTTATAATCTCTTTTGGACTCAAGATAACAATATATCATAAAAGAAAATATTCATTTTAAGAAATTAGAGTTCGACTACGTGTGTGTAAGGCGTATGCGCTCTTAAAAATTTAAGAAAAAATATAAACAAATATTATCATATAATCATGTTACTAAAAAATTCAATATGCCATAAATCGAGGGGCAACAGTCCAAACAGGTCTGGGGATCAATAATTGTAACAAAAGTGAAACAAACAATGAGTGTTTTTTAAATAGTTGTGTTTCCAACATGTATGAAAAATGAAGATCTTCTTTGTTGGTGAGTGGTTATAAAAAGTTTGATCTTCTTTGTTGGTTGTTTACTGATGTAATCAGAACAATGTAACGAAAAAATTTGTTTGATAATTTAGTTCGCTTATATTTTTTTTCACCTCATTAGAATAGAAACAAGAAGAAGTCAATTTGGGTTTGCTTTTCTTAATTTCTTTGCACTTTTAAGTTTTATGTTTTACTTTTTGTATGAGATTTTTTGTGGATATAGTTATCAGTTTTTTTTTGCTGCGTTATATTTGTAATACCTTCCATTATGGGCCGATGTATGTAGTGTTTGGTGGGCCACGTGACCCACCATTAATTTTTGGAGTAAACTACAACAGAGATCACTCAATTATAAGTAATGTTATATTTAAGTCATTCAATTTTTAAAAGTTACGATTGAGCCACTCAAATATGGGTAACTTTACATTTGAGTCACTCAAATATGAGTAAGGTTATATTTCGGTCACTCAATTATGGGTAAGGTTACATTTGGGTCACCCTTCATACTTAAAAAAATTATTGCTACAAAAATTACATTTGGCTCATTCCTCAAATGCTCAAACTTTTGATAACCTTTGTCTTTGAAACTCGGAAGAACTTTTACGATATCACACTTATCTCTTTAGACGTTGTATTCGACAAGAAAAAATGATTGATCTCAAATTTATCTACCCATCCCTTTATCAATTCAACTTTCTTGTCGCTTTTATCAATTGGGGATTGTATTTTTTAATTCTTTTTTCGAGTAGAAAATTTTCTTTAACAAAATACATTTTTATGCTTATTTAATCTGTTGTAGTCAAATTGATTATCTAGAAGAATACAAAATCTTAAACCTCTAAATAAGGTAAATAAATGAACTACCAAACTTAAATTCCTGGATCCGTCCCTACCTTCCATTGTTACTTAATAAAATCCAGTTACCCTTTCTAAAAAACAAAACAATAGGTTAAGAAGAAAACAAAAATAGTGGACAAAAATGAATCAAATCTAGTTGGTCCATTAAAGTCAATTAGACAAGGGCTCTTGATATCATTCTGCTAATATTCTTTTAGCACTATGAAAGCAAATCATAATAGCTTGCAAAGAATGGGTGGTGTATGCCTCTCAAGTGATCCCCTTTTAATGCACATACATACATGCATGCATGCATGATATGTTGTTTTTGCTTTTCCCTTTCAAAACAAGCCAATTTCTATATTTTTTATGCAAAGATTCAATCACATAATAACAAGCATTCAAGAAATGACAAGAATGTACCAAAAATCAAAATCCCAATCATTCAATAAAAAGTACACACCATTCAAATCCTAATTTTGTTATATATATAGACATTCGTCGACTAGAGTAACAAGTCTTCTTTTTTCACTTTAATTGCTATAGATTATGTCCATAAAAAATCTCGTGAATATAGTGTGGAATATAAAGTGCAAACAAACCTGCGATTCCACTATGCATATAAGTGTTTAACCTGGATGGAAATCCTCTGCTCCTTTTCGGTGACGTTACTTATGCCTCCACGCTCAGGTTTAGGGTTTAAGGTTTAAAGTTTTAGGTTAAAGTTTATGGTTAGGATTTAGGGAACTAAGAGTATAGGGTATAGGGTTTAAAGTTTTAGGTTAGAGTTTAAATGTAGAGGCATAAGTAGCGGCACCGAAAAAGGGCAGAAAATTTTTATCGAACACTGCCCCCAGACATAGATGAAGAAAAACATACTTACACAACTTTTGCACCAACAAATTCTATTAACAGTCAGAAGCTACGAACTTACTTATCTCATCCATGATAGTGTGGAAGTGGTTGTTGTTCGGCAACAAGTAGAAGCCGATCGTGGCCTGTTCCATGTATAAAAGCTTAACCTCTTGGCCAGCTTTTTTAAGCCCTTCAACATAAGCCAATTGCCAATCCTGAATAAGGTCCAAGCCAGCAACCACCACGAGACTCTTTGGAAATCTGATTCCTTCAAGACTTCTACCGTTAGGTCCGAACGGATTACATGCATGATGGTCTCTGTTTTCACCTTCAGGGAGATAAGCTCTCCAATACCAGTCCCGGTCTCGTAGAGTAACAAAGTATTTCCCGTCTAAACGCTCTTCGGATTCGGTTCTTTCTTGTCCGCCAAACATCGGATTAAGCAATATGTTTCCCAATACATCAATTCCCGATTCCATAGCTCGCAAAGCAACATGGTGCACAATGTTACCACCAGAGCTATCTCCAGCCAGATATATATGAACCTTTGAATCTTTTTTACTTTGAAGCCACGGTCTCGAGTTAACCCACTTAAGAGCAGTCCACCCATCATCATAAGCACAAGGGTATCTGTTTTCGGGTGCACGTCGATAATTCACAGAGACCACAACAGCCTTACAAAGACCTACCAATCGCCGACATAAAGTATCGTATATGGCACTGTTAGCCGAGGAATGAGCAAAGCTTCCACCATGAAAGAAAATAACAACAGGCACAACCTCATCCGTAACAGGCTTCTCAAGTTCAGCAACATTTGGCAGAGGCTCTTCAGCCGTAGCCGGTCTATAGATCCGACTCAGGAGGCTCGTACCACGATCAATGAGGACATCAAATGAGAAAACCCCATCAACCGGGATCGCGTTAGCGGGGACTTTTCGATCGAGAAACTCTGCCAAGTGACGATTGAAAGTGCCGTCAGGTCGACGAAGAAGATTGTAAGCCAACTTAAAATTGGAGATGAGGACCCACGTATTTAGGGGAACCACCATCTATTCAGAGACAAAGGCGAAGGAAACAACATCAAAACAAAGAATATCTTCTATGATGCTAAGAACTCCATAATTTCCACAGTATTTTCAAAATTCCAAGTAAGAACTATTGATCCAAATTCCAAACCAATAACATGTGAGATTCCTTCACCAATTTATATTATCTTCAAAATCTAATCAAGTTTCCCAAATAAATCTACTCAGAATAATGAACTAACAATCAATATCCCCGATCCTAAATCAGCAAAATCAAACTAATCCATAAACTAAATAGAAGATCTTCAGCTAAAATCGGGCCGGAAAATATATTGAAAATCGATTACAAACCTACTTCGGCATTCAATTCTAGATAGAAATTGACAAATTAAACAAGGAAAAAGGATCTCACCTTGCATTCATTACTTCTAGCCATTCCCCTCCTCCTCTAAAGATTCGAGAACAAAAACCCAAAGCTTAAAACAGATCCTCTTGAAGAACAACCCAAAAACACACACAATTCATTATCACAAACCAAACTCAATTTTTTTAAAAGAAAAAGAAAACAACAGTAAAGATTCTGTTCTTATCCGATTTTCCGCTCCAAAGACCCTCTTTTTCCCCCTTTTTTTCTGCTGTTCAACTCATTATCAAGTTGTTGGTTTTCTTTTTTGTTTGACTTAATTATATGTTCATAAGAAAACAGAGAAATAAGGAGAGCAAAAATGATAAAACCTCACAGCAATAATAAAAGTGACACGGAGGTTATTTTACGAAGTGTGCGATGTGTGGTGTGGCTGAAAGGATGCGAAAGATGTGGCGCAGGTTAGAATATGTATACGGTGAAATATTAAAATACGCCTAGTGTGGACGAGGACATGAGATATGATGCTAAACTGAGCGGCCGTAAGATAACTGTTTTGTGGGTCCCTTGCGCCTTGATTTTATTGAAATTTATAAAGCATTTTTTATTTTTTATACTTTTAAACATATATATTTGGTATTTTTAGTCCGATAATATTATTTAATTATTTATTTAATAAAATAATATTCAAGAAAAATTATTTACGAAAATCACAGTCATTTATGTGTCACGTAATATAAAAGCACGTGTAAATTGTGCTTTCTAAAAAGCACATCACGTTAATTGTAACTTTTAAGTCCCAAGATCATATATGGTTTTTTGAAATCGCACCACATTAATCTTACATTCCAAAAAAAAAACACGTCTTTGCTTTACGTGACATTAAAAATGAACAAAAAATTATTGTCTTTTTCTGTCGATGTACATTTCTATGCTCCGACACTAAAAAATTAAATTTTAAATCTTAAACCCTTTAAAATGCATTCTACCTCTGATTCTCTAAATTATTGCCCTTATCATAAACTTTAACCTTAAACTCCAGATAAATTTTTTTAATGTGGAGACATGAATAAAAAAAACAGATTATTTCTACTCTTGAAAAAGTGCACTAAAGAACAAAAAACAATTGAAATAAACTAAATATAATATTTAGTTCAGTTATTTATAAATATTATTGGTGTTAGTTTTTATATATATAATTTGAGTGTTAATCTTTGTTTTTTATCAATATAAAATTATTTTTTTATGAAATATAGATCATATAAAAAATTTAAAAGAGTTTTATAAATAATTCTAAAGTGAGACACTCTTAGAGTGCAGTTAAAATGAGGTGAATTTACACAATTTTTTACTAAGTTGGTAAAAATTCGTGTAGTTATACAAATTCTTACCCAAATAGTAAGAGTTTAGATTATAATATAAGAATTTGTGTAGTTACACAAGTTCTTACTTAAGATAAAACCTACACAAATTCTTACGAAGTTGATAAGAATTTATGTAGTTACACAAATTCTTACCAAATTAATAAAAAAATTCGATTCTACCTAAATTACTACCCAATTCTACACAAATTTTTACAAAAAACAATAAAAAATTATATAAAACCACATTTTAGTCCCACTCTAAATGTCTCACCTTAGAATGTCCTGAATTTTATAGTACATTCACTCATTCAGTAATCAACTAACCAATCATGTACGAAGATTGTAAGTTAGTATCATAAAAGGGGGAAAAAAAGAGCTTATCTAATTTCCATAGTACATTATTCGTACTTAATAAAACTTTAAAAAAAATTCTAAAAATTTGTTACTCTTTTCATTACTTTTTTCTCTGAAGCGGTTACAACTTTTAGTTAGAAATTTTTAAAAAGTTTTTGATGTTTTCAAGCCAATGATGATAATTTTAACCGTCTACCGGCGATAATTTTTTATTTCTTTTTATTTTTTAATTTAATTTTTGTTTTGTTTTAATTTCTTATTTTTCGTCGGCTATTTGACATGTTTTTCGTCTGCCGTTATGACACGTTCTTTGCTTGTTCATATGACATGTTGATGTTGAAGATGTTTACAACCTGGTGCATGTTACAATTGAATTTTGTAGCAAATTATATCCTATTTAAATTTAAATTTAAATTTAATTTATATACTATATATTAACACGAATAATTTTGTATTATATTTGAATTTACACAATTAATACGAAAATGATATGTAAATTATCAGATATCTTCTCCGTTAATATTTAGGTTTAGGATCTCGTTATTTGTGAGGGAAATAAAACAATAGAAATTCTTTGTCTTTTTTTAGTATTTTTTTACTAAAAAAATTAAGTTTAAGATTTATGGTTAATATTTAAGGTTAGAGTTTAAGTTTAAAAAATTGGTGCTAAAATATATTTTTAAATTTAGATTTAGAGCTTAGAACTAAAAATTTATGGTTAAGTCATAAAATTTAATTTTTTTTAGTGCTGAGACATAAAAATAAACACTAAAAAAAACAGAAATTTTTTATTCAAAAAAAAATTAATGACATCATATTCATAGTTCCCAGTCCCACTTTTGCTTTAATATCCTTTTGGCGTTTAGGAATATTTGGCCTCCTTCATCTCTTATCTTTCTTTTCTTATCCGAGAACATTGTCCCAAATAATAATAATAATATATGAATAAATATTTATACAATTTTATAATTATATTTAAATAAAATATTTAATATGAAAAAACTACTTTGAAAATCACCTTTTTCAATAAAAAAACATTTTATTAGTATTCCTATAGGTTGAAGCATGTCTTTAAGAAACAATATTCATGATTTTTTTTCTTTCAAATCCATGGATTCTTAGACAATGAGGGATGGGCCGAATGGTGCTGAAAATTTTAAATTCTCTAAAATTTTTATATTTTTTATGTATTTTATTAATAATATAATCTTATATTTTTTAAAATTTTGTAATCTCGCACCTCCTATATTTCTAATAGTTTACACCCATTACATGAAATTTCACATCGGTCCCGGTAGATAATTTAATATAACTAACCAGCAAGAAAGAAAAACACACTCATCACTATTTACTATTTGTCAAAACAACCAAAATTAATAAAATAACAATATTACTATTTACAAATTCAAATATTTATTACTAACTATTTGTCAATTAATATTTCTCGATTTTTTGTTTATTATATAAAAATATTGTGCTCACATCTTCTTCCATCAAGTAAAAATATATTTTTTAATTAAATTTTTTCGATTTATACTAAACATTATTGATTATTTATACATTAAAATGGTACGGAAGTACACTATGGATTGGGTCATGGCCATAAGTTTTGGGTCAAAAAAGTCTCACAAACGGATCCGAATTGGGCCTGAGACATACACCATATCCTCCGTCACCCGCCAGTCAAATTATCATTCCTCCTTCACTGACTAAACTCACACTCTACTCCGAAACGCGAAAAAGTAAAATAACCACCAATAAATTCATAGGTTTCACAGGGCTCGAAATCCATGAACCATAATGCAGTCGCACCTTCTGGTGGGACCCACTCCCATCCACGGCTTTCACTCCTCCTCCTCCACCTTCACCGCCAACGGCGGCGGCCCTTTCATTTCCGCTTCTCCGTTCAACGGTAACTGGCGCCACCCATATAACCACCATCCGCGCAAACGCCACGACCGTTGGGTCCCACCGCCATCATCATCGTTTACACCAGCGACTGGAATCAACGGCGAGCAGAACCATTATACAGTACTCGGCGTTGCTCGGAATGCTTCCTCTGCTGATATCAAGCGAGCTTATCGACTTCTCGCTCGAAAGGTAATAAGTTTTCCTTTTGTTGTTTTCTATTTTTCATTTATTTTACCTCAATCAATTTATGCTTTATTTTTTTATTCTGCGATTGTTTTTACGCTCTGTTCTTGTTTTAATTGATTCTTGTGAATTAACTGTCTAAAAATTTCATGTTAATCGATACTGCTTTCGAGTTCGTGAGCTAGAAATGATTTTTTAAGCTATATGAATTTTCCGTGAACTTATTATTATTCGTGAAGGAAATTTACAGAAATAGATATTGAATTTAAGAACTTTTCATAATACTAGTAATTTTCTTGGATACTGCTTTCCAAATGAAGCGTATCCTAATCTACATAGGTTTTTTTAAGGCTTTTCTTTGAATTTTTGGATAGAGTTAGAGAACATGAGATTTAGATCGAGATATTTGATTTTGAGTTTTTATTTCAAGAATATTTTTTCTTTCTAGTTAAGAAGTGTCTATGAAATTAATTTTGTTGTGCTTAATGTATTTTCATGATTTCATGTCAGTTTCATCCCGATGTTAGCAAGGATTCACGGGCTAGCGAGGTATTCATGACCATCCGCCATGCTTATGAAGTGAGAATTCCTTTATCCTTGTTATATCATGATTCATTACTTGCTGAAATTTTGTGTTAATACGAGTTTGACATGATCTTTGCTTTTTAATTGAGACGAGCGAGCTAAGTATGAATTTTGAATGAGCAAAATCTTTGTAGCGTAGGGGTACATGTAGGAAGAAAGGAATCGGTTCTTTCCAATTCTTTGGTGGGATCGATCATCGATGTAATAGTGTACAAAAATATGAATATTTGAGACTCTTTTACTTATAATATGGTAGAAATTTTGTGTTAATACGAGTTTGACATGATCTTTGCTTTTTAATTGAGACGAGCGAGCTAAGTATGAATTTTGAATGAGCAAAATCTTTGTAGCGTAGGGGTACATGTAGGAAGAAAGGAATCAGTTCTTTCCAATTCTTTGGTGGGATCGATCATCGATGTAATAGTGTACAAAAATATGAATATTTGAGACTCTTTTACTTATAATATGGTAGAAATTTTGTGTTAATACGAGTTTGACATGATCTTTGCTTTTTAATTGAGACGAGCGAGCTAAGTATGAATTTTGAATGAGCAAAATCTTTGTAGCGTAGGGGTACATGTAGGAAGAAAGGAATCGGTTCTTTCCAATTCTTTGGTGGGATCGATCCTCGATGTAATAGTGTACAAAAATATGAATATTTGAGACTCTTTTACTTATAATATGGTAGAAATTTTGGGTTGAGAAGCACAAAAGTGTGTGGTTTTCAAGCATGAATGTGGTTACTCTATGGAAAATTGTGGAAGTGTGGGATTGCGTCTGGAGCTGTCTTGGGATCTAGCTTAGGGGTCAACAGCACCAAGTAATGAGCTTCTTAGGATCTAGAGGAAGGGGAGAGTGCCAACAAGTGAAAGGGAGCTCGGAGTACTAATCCAAATGCTTTCCTTTGTGTTCCTTAAGTACGAACGTAAGTTACTTTTAATTTCTTATCATGAAAATTTGCTTCTGCTTGGACTGTAATGATGGATTTGTAGGCCATGGCAATACTTCTACTAAGATGCGAAATTCCAATATACTTCTTCTGATGCACTAGCTTCCCTTGTTCCATTTCACACTTTTCATTTTCCCTTTTGGGTTGTTGATTGTTATCATGTTTCCCAAATCAATTACTGATATTCTTAAGCATTTTCACTTCTGAACAGGTATTATCTAATGAAGTAACAAGGATTCGGTATGATCGTGCACTTACATTTCAAGATGATGTTGGGAGGTCAAACAAAGGAAAACGGAACCATAGTCCTAATTTTGAAGATGGGGTTAGGCTCTATAGGTGGGCTGAACTCAAACGAAAAATGCAAGAAGAAAGATCCCAAAAACGATATAAAGTAAACGAAGAGTATTCTTCCTTTTACGAAGAAACTGATGACGAGGATGAAGAAGAAAACCTGCAACAAGAGAGAGGCTCTTTTATAGAAATTATAAAATCCGCTTTCATAACTCTGTTCTTACTGCACACATTTGGATCTCGGTTTTCTCTTACCTTCAGCAGCCTAATGGCTCTACTCGATAAGAAGTTGGATGCTGGCTATAAGATTGGTTACGTAATCGCGTGGGTTTTAGGCGGGAGAGGCGGTGTTTTGCTGACTTTATGTCTTTCATTTGCAAGTTGGGTTTGCGGAAAAAGTAGCAGCAGTGTGGTTGTGCTGGTGGTTGTAGCCATGTGGGTTGGCTCCAATCTTGCAAGATATGCTCCACTCCCTCAAGGTGCCCTCCTAACGCTTTTATACATGTCTATCAAACTTCAAGTTGATTTAAATTAAATGTTTTTCATACCATTGTCTGCAACATGAACTGTTGATCTTGTACATATGTTTGTTAAAGAACGTACTTTTCTGCTATGTTTCTCTGAGCTCCAGCCATTTGCTTGAAATACCCATCTCTGGTAGACCAATACTCGATTCGTGCCGTTGCCTTCAAAACTTCATGATCTTCAGTAGCTGCCAACTTTTTCATCATTCTCAAGTTCTTTGAGATTCCTCCACAAATACCTCCCACTAGCCATGTCAAAAAATACCCAGAATCCATTCTGAACCACCTGGAATTCAAGAACATGAAAGTTAGAAACAAGAGAAATTCAAACCAGAAACCTAGAGAAAGAAAAGGGAACTATTTCAACATATACCCTTTTGGAACTGAATTCTTGTTCATCATTGGCAACTATCTTCCCAGAATCCTCAGAAACTACATTGCCACTGCCATCACCACCTATGTCGGATGACGAACGTACCGTCCTCCATGCAACATACCCTGCTAAAACTGCCGAGAAAAATACCAGCAAAAACCTCAGAGGACACATTTCTCCTTTTCCTTTTTAAAACCAATGAGATTGAGAAAGTAGAACCCCAGTTTTTCTTTTCATTCTTGCTCTTAAAAGGGAAGCCTGTGCATTGGTTTTGGTCATATTGTTGTATGGTATAACAAAGTCTGGTGGCTCACCAACTACATTAACAAATTGGTTAGCATTTTGCCTGTTTTAGAATGAATGAAAATTAAATAAAGATTCAACCATTCTTATCAAAAAAATAAATAAATAAAGATTCAACCACACAAACCTCTTTAAAGAGGATTTTCTCCCCCTTATGGATATGGTTTTTGATCTAGACTGGTTCATGCCATCGGCAAGTTTGGGTCAAAAAGTTTATAATTTTTGTACTTAAAAGTTAAATTATATATTTCAATTTTTTATCATTATTTAAATAAAATCAGTTCAACACATTTGCATATTCGCTCCTTGTTATGTGGATTTTTTTTTATAAGTTTGTTTTATTTTATATTGTTTTTTAGGATAAAATTTTGATACGCATCTTGCATATTTACACAAAATTTAAATTTCAAAATTTTAACACTAAACCCTATATCCTATACCCTTAATTTTAAACACTAGCCTTGAATTCTTAAACTAAAACCCTAAAATTAAAAGTCGTGCACGTGTTTCAAAGTTTTTTCCTATCGTATACTTATGAAATTCATCAACATAACAGATGTTTAACCACTGTGAATGAAGTTTTAATAGAGTAAATTTCTACTATTTATTTTAGTTTAAGTCTTACTATATGTTTGAATTATTCATTAATATATCCATTTGAACATTGTCTAATCATTGTCCGAATATATTCATTAATATATTACTTGTAATTTTGTGCATGAATGTATTATTTATACTTATAATTGCATGTAAATTTGTGCATTATTTGTAATTATAATGAACTTTAAAGATACATTTATAATTACAATTGTAACCATATATAATCCTTACAATACCAAATTAAAATTTGAATTTATATTTTCAAACAAAAATTGAAATCCAGTACTCGTTACAATAAAAAAAAACTCAAAAAATTCAACTTGATTTTTAAGCATTGTAATCTAATCAGAGACGGAATTACATGAGAATGGGAGGGGCAATCGCCCCCACCTCAAATTTTTTTCATTTTTATCTCCCTATTTAATTTTTTAAAAAATTTCAAACATTTATAATTTACCCCACTCTAAATCCTGACTCCGTCCATACTTAGTCCGGTTTTAATTTAACCGATTTAACTATATTTGTCGAGTCAATTTATGACTTCCTAAAATGCAAAATTAATCGGAAAAACCAATGAACTAACGCTTGATTAAAACATTATCAAACTTAATTCAATTCAATTAATTTGAATTATTAGAATTTTAATATTATCCGATCCAAATAAAAAGGACTTATATTTCGATCGATTATTGAGCTATTCTTCGAAGTTCGATTTCCCACTCAAGTTTAATAATAGAAGTATCCCCACATATATCACACTCATGATACCTCATCGGTTTTCAAAATTTGATCTTTAAATTATTGTTATTTTCCTTCATGGACTCGGTCATAAACTAACAAAATATACCTATGGTGCTCTGACTCTTCGTTTTTCAAATAATTGTATCCGAAATCCCATATCCGATACATATCGGATATGAATACGAAGATATGACCCTCCAAGGATCCTCGAAATACATAAAAGAAAACTAAAAAGAAAAAAAAAGAAGGATATATATTGTATCCGACACACCCGAGTCCGAGAAACATAGATGTATACTTCAGAATTAGCATACTGTTCTCCCGTAACAGATCGATGCAAGGTAGAGATTTTTTGCCCATTTCTCCTGCAAACATCGACAATCATGTAAAGATTAAGCTCCGTCGGAACAAAAGTATATAGAATAGAAGAGAATATGAGCAATCAACAATATTACTCGGACTTCAGAATCAAATGTTAGTGTATCCAGATATGTTTTTCGATCAATGTCTGAAAATATGCTGGATACCGGTGTTCAAACATGAATGTCTAAGAAAAATAACGGGTCTAAACAACTTAGAAGAGTAGTACCCACCTTTACATGGGTGCTTGGAAAGGCGGATGTGCGGAGAGTTTCCTGAGTTTCGTCCACCATTTTTCGTTTTGGAATGCTAAGTATGAAGGCAGCTTGATCTGCAGTCGCAGCCATAGATGTTATTCTGTAACCACTCTCCCATCGCCGGTGTATTCCTTCGCTTGGATACAGAAAGTCGAGTTCCACAACCTTGAACGGTTGAAATAGATTTAAAATGAAGAATAATTAGCTAATTTGGAGAAATCAAGGGTGGTGGAGAAACAAAGATGGTACCGTAAAGATGAAAACAAATGAATACCTGATCGGAGAACCCGGAGTTCCTGGACATTACCACACCCCAGCAACTCCCAGCAGTTGTCATTGATGTTACATGAAACCCTTCTTTCCACTTCTTATTTATCCATTTGAAGGGAAATGATTCGCTCAATTTGTACGACTGTTGAGTGTAAGGAGTCCCTACAAAGTCGCGGAATTTTATAACAGTGGTCAGTATGATTCATAAATCATAGATGTATAAGAATCTCCATTGTTACTCGGACTTGAATGTGATTGTTAGGTATGAGTATATGTCCCACATGAATATGTTCAACTTTTCTAAGTAATACCATGTCTTGAAGAGTCCTTGGAGGATCATATCCTCATACCCATGTTCGAACATGTATCGGAAACGGGTTATGAATACACATATTTCAAGAAAATTGAAGAGTCCGAGTAACATAAGTGTATTGACCTTCCGGGCTAGATTGTAAAATACAAATTACCAACCTTTTGACATAACCACTAAGGAACTTCCATTATTTGCTCCAGCTATTGAACTAATATAGTAGTTCTTTTCCCATTGCTCCATAATCCAGTCCTGATGAAATCCGATGGATGTTAAATGCACAAGAGAAAAAAATCATGTAATACGAGAACAAAAACGACAGGAAATAATGCTTTCGAGTAATTTTCTAACCTTGTGCAGGAAGACAGTTGACAATTCATACACCTGAGATGAAAAACCGGTTCCGGCATCCATGATCAGGGCCCACAGGTTAGCTGCCGAAGCCACGCAACTAATAAATAATCCATCTTCATTACCCTTTTCTACATGCTGACGCAACCTTGAATCTGCTACATTGTAGTGATATCTACAATATCAACACAAAGTTAGGTGTTGGATAAACACCGATCACGAACTACCAGAAGATGAAAAAAATTCTAAATTCTATACCACGTGACTCGGTATTTTGGACAAAGTATGCACCACAAAACAAACATCAAACAGTGGAAACCTAATTTTAATGGACCATAGTCAAGTTTGAACCAGTGACTAACAAGTTCAAGGGTTTAAAGATTCTTATCAATGACCTAACCCATGAGACTTGCAGACAGCTCAATTCATGGACATGTTTATAAGCTAGTGAAACAATTAACATTTAAAAAGAATATTCGCATCTCATGCTCTTACGATCCAAATGGTAAACAATGGGAAAATCAGAGATTCTATAGATAGAATTTATTGTATAGATTTGCTTTTAGATAGTTAATAAAAGTCTCCAAATATGCTATTGTGAAAATATAAACACGATGAAATGATGAGATTATCGGACCGTGGGAATAACTTAAAAGCAAATGTTGATAATTCAAACCACTCAGATAAACTTGAAAACAACGTCCCGAAGTAGAGATTTAACCAAATATTTGAGAAGTTCATGATACGAGCAGAAGGAAAAATGAAAATTATATTTAAGAATAAAATGCAAAACTTTACCTCTGCTTCATAGGACAGCGAGCATTGTAAACCGAAATCCACTGAGTAGCAGGACTACCTAGTCGTATTTTCTTCTTAGGTTGCTCATCTTCTTCCAGATTAATGACTAATCTTCCTCGTTTTTGCCCAACCTATAGAAAAAGCGACAAAGAAAGGTTGTTTAATTGAACAAGCTACTCGATCCAATATAATCGAGGGAAAGACATAAAAACCACCTTAAGAGCTCCATCGATTCTAATTGGTCTCAATGGAGTGCACGGTTCAATTAAGCTTTCAAAGAAGGATATAAGCTTCGCATAATTGGGCTCCTCATCAAACTTCATATTTGTAACAGCTTCAAGAAACAGCTTAAACGGGGCAGGACAAAAGCAACACATCAACTCGGGAGATGTGGCCATCTTTTTCTTGCAAACCAGAAAACTCTTGTTATCGCCCTGTGAAGTTCCAGACAAAAGCCAAAAGTTCAGAGGAAGTAACTAAATGGATTAGGTAAATTCTTAATCGAAACAACAACACGAACCTGATAACCCTGCCATGGTAACCGCCCTTTTATTAGAAATATCAATGTGTATGCCAATGACTCAAGGTCATCCCTGCGGCTTCCAGTCCGACCCAAATGCGCATGTACACTAGCATACCTGACGGTTCCCCTGATAGAAGAAATAACCCAAAGATATTAACACCTAACATAAGCAGTACGATGTGACATTTTAAAACAAGGTCTACACACCTGAAAACATCTGGCCTCTGATCATAATCAACATGTTGACCAGACTGTGTGTCTTTCCATCTTGAAGCTGATCAATTGAAGAGGAAGAAAACACTAACAGTTAACCATCACGAACTCATGCTTGACACCTCGAAAAGAATATACAGTTAATGGGGAAGAGACAACTGAGAAGACCATACCTAAACCGAGATCAATAAGGTATAGCTTCTTCTCATCAGGTGATCCAGGTAGACCTAGTAAAAAATTTTCGGGCTTCACATCTCCATGTACAAACCTTATTCAAGCAGACAATTAAAAATGACAATCAGTTGAAACTATGCGAAAAGGAGGGAAAATTCAACAAATTGTAGAAAATTATAAAATGACTTACCCCTTCAAATGAAGCTTTTCAAGAATTGATATCGACTCCACGGCAATGCATGCAGCCATATTCGGTGACATCCTATCAAAGTACAATATATTACCAAAACTGAACCAGTATAGTAGATACATGTAAACATGCCCGAAAAGGTATGACATAGGGGGGGGAGGGGGTCTATTTCTTACGATTGTCCGAGATTATTCCAAACATCCCAGAGACTAGGACCAAGCATATCCATCACCTGAAATATTCAATAATGTTCTTTAAGATTAAGATATATAAAATAACTTGGGAGTTAACACACTAAGAAGCTAGAGATTAAAACTCACAAGAATGTAGAAGTCTCCCTGGCGACCCTTGTAGTGCACGGAAGGAATCCCATAGCACCCATTTAGCGAACTTTTTATTTCATGTGCAGATTAAAATGGAAAATGTGAGAATTTAAACAACTGGGGTAAATTATGTAGAAGTAAAAGCTTGCTAAAAATTTTATGACTAAAAACGCCATACTTGTAAACTTGCCACTCATAAGGTGGACCATAATTGCAACCTTTACTGTTCCGATGCTCAAGCTTCAACGCTACCTGTGACGAAAACATCTCACGACATTAGCCCCCAAGTGGTTTGACCTGGAAAAATCTTTAACGTGAGCACGAGTTTCTCGGAAATACCTCAATTGCATCTGGTCCAATTCTATCACTACCACCACTTGTCCTCCGCCCAACATAAACTTGGCCAAAACCACCCTTACCCAATTTCCTTTCTAGCCTATATACAGGAGAATTACCCACTTGTACCTGCAAGGAGTAACACAAATGGTATTCAGTCAAGATCTTCCCTGAGGTGAACAACAAAATAACTAGGAATGTTTGACGGTAAAAGATAGAGGATAAAAGATACGCAGCTGAAGCACATGCGATTTGATGCTAAAACATTCATCAATTTCAAGCAAAATCAAAACAGAAATAATTATTCGAATAGTTTCTGGAATGCTGAAATGAAGAAACCACTAGTTTTGTTTGAAATTGTATTAGTAATAAAGTAGTTAGCTTTTAGTTTAAGAGCATACTAGGAAAAAAGTTTTGTACTCAGCCGGTTTTTGTCATAAGCGAGGCTTACCCAAATAAGCAACTTAATATGGATTATTTAAGTAACAAATAAATATAAATAACAATAACGGAAAGATATAGTATGTAATATGGAGCTACCGTTTCAGGAACAGGGGTTGTGCTAGCTTCTTCTTCAACTCCCACTATTTTGTCAGCACTCCGACCCTCCATCGCAATATCTTTGTCGGCCACTACCTCTACTCGGTTGAAAGCTTGTTCAGCCACAGCCAATGGTTCAGCCTGAGGAAGAACCTGACAAGGCTCGGGATCTAAATCTATCAACCTAATTCCCCGGCCTCTACCAGCAGCTGTTGGCCTTGCGGGTACCGCCGCCGAAGGCCCTTTGGCTACACCGGCAGCATTACCCCTTCCTCTCCCACCAGCTCTCCTCCGCGTTCTGTTTTGAGCAGGCAGTGCCCAATTCTCCGCTTGATCAACCGGTTGAGAAGGCGGCTGAAGATCATCAAGACGTTTTGACCTACGGGCTCCACTTCGCAATTCCGGCATCCTCACCACGTGCAATTCACATGCCACTTAGTTCCCTCAGTTCCGCGCCAAAATCCTTTGACGAAAAGAAGTAACAAACTTTACCAATATAGAAACTAATAAACACGTCTCGTAAGCAAAACACCACACATCTGGAAAGCTCATATAATCCATAACTAAATATTTAACCTTTTTTAAGGTACCCTTCCACAAATAACCAAGATTAACATATGTTTAATCTATCATGACATTACCGGATATCAAATTATAAACAATAGAAACTCAATCAGAGAGTAAATTATCAAGTTAAGGAAACAAAACAAACAATTGCTACTATAATCACCCACTAAGGAGCTATCTCAAAGAAGATAAACCAAAGACAATACTTTTAGCAAATAGTCAAATACCCTTCAACAAGAAATATATTTTTGCCAAATAACAAATATCTATTAAGCAAAAGCAGCTAAAAACATATAAAAATCAACGCAGGTTTATAGCATATTTGATCCAAAAAAAGCACACCTCGTAGATCATCGAAACCAGCTATTCCAGTATCAAATGAAATGAACATCGATAATTTACAATGAAAAAAAAAGCAACCTTTTGAGCTGAATAAATCAATCAAAAGGCAATAACCAAGCTCAAACAACAATATTCATCTTCCCTACATCACCCCCAAAAATTGATTTAAAATATAAAATTTTAAAACACAGAAAAGTAACCGTTTTATAAGCAGCTTAAATCAGATTCTTACTAACCAGACAATTCTCCAATCCGATCATTCAACTTTTCGTCAAAAATACATAATCAAAACTAAAACTGATCAGCAATCAAGAGAAAACACAAACTCACGGATCACTTATCCTCGAAAGAACTTGATCGGACAAGCTCAGATCGTTAACGATATGCTCAGATGATACATTTGTTGGGCTTAATTTTGAAAACCCAGAAACAAAAATCAAGAATTTTAAAGAAAGAAAGAAAAGGAACGGTTTCTTCTTTGTATTATTGGGGGATGAAGATAGAAAATATTCCAAATTTTAGGGTAACAAAAAGATGAAGAACCAAAAAAAAAAACCCTCTTTTTCTCGAGATGGATTGAAATGAAATTTAAGAGAAGATGGAGAAACAGAAAGTTTATTAGGTGTAGTTTCGGGAGGATCTTTTATGCATCAAACAAAAAGGGCAAAAATAAAGCCTGAAATCATCTAAAAATTAAAAAGAAAAAATATATTATTTTTCGTTTTTTTAAAGGTAAGTTTCTAATTTTCTTTTTCTATAATAAAATAGTAGTGTTAAATGAAATATAAATAAAAATAAGACTTTTATCTTAGATGTTCTTACGTCATAAATAGCTTTTCTAAATGTATGCATGATTTTCTTTTTTAGCATATTATGCATGAATTTCAATTATATTGTTTTAAGGGCTGAAATATTTTTGCAATTTAGAAAAAAACTTGACACTTTTATGAAAAATAATTATAAATATTTGTTTCAATTGTAAATATTAAATAATGGGCAACAAATTATTTTGTAGCATATTTTTATTTTATGTGAATAAGAAAAAATGATGAGCCATGCAAATGTGGTAACCTAAAAGGGTTTTGTATTTGTGGACTTACAATGAGTCAAAGGCTTATTATTATTATTATTATTATTATTATTATTATTATTATTATTATTATTATTATCCTATACACTGGCGGTGGAAACTAAAAATTTCTACAAGCGCCTTAGTTTTAGGGTATAGATAGTTAGTTTAGAGTTTAGGGGTTTAGGTGTAAGGGTTTAGAATTTATGGGTAGTTGTTTTAATTTAAGGTTTAGGGTTATAGGTTAGGGTTTAGTTTTTAGGGTAATATGGTGAGGATTTAGGTTTTAACCTATAAAGCCTAAACTATAACCCTAAACCTTAAATTGAAACAATTATCCCTAAATTCTAAACTATATACCCTAAACTAACTCCCTATACCCTAAAACTAAGGCGCTTGTGGAAACTTTCAGTTTCCATCGCCTGTGTATAGAATATTTATTATTATTATTATTATTATTATTATTATTATTATATGTGCATAATGCATGGACCATGGATATGAAGGCTTCAGTTTTGAATTGACCCAAATGGGGTGATTCAAATGATATAGACTTTCTCCTTAATTTAGGCACCTTTGGCTACATTTTCATTTTTTTCCCTTTTTGTTTATGTTCATGAATTGGACCTGATTTTTATGATCGAATCAATTTAATATAATTTATTATTTAAAAAATAAAAAATATTAAAAAAATTAGTGTTACTTTTTTCTATAATAAAAACGTGTCATTTGAATTCGATTAAAATGAATTAACTAAATGAATTATGTACAGGTAGTGAATAGGTCTAAAGACAACAATAGCACTTACTATAATTAGAATATAATTATGTGGATGGGAAAAATACCATTTTAGAAAATATATTTATAAGGTATATTAAAAAGATTTGGAATACAAAATGTTTGTAAAATAATTTTCTTTTTCATGACTAATTATATCTTAGTTTTACTTCATATTTATCACAACAAATATAAAGTGTGTACGGATATTGTTTTAAGTTGGATAATATAATTTTTATTCACCACATATCTTCATTTTTCTTTCTCAAATTTAACCATTCACAAAATAAGTTACATTGTAAGTTTTTCGGATCGAATCAGAACAAAATTCGAGTCACGATGTTTAACAGTATTTTATGATATAATATTTTACATATTAACATATATAAATATAAAGGTATTATCTTTCAAATATAAGAAAACGCTTTAAATGTATTGAGTATACTCATATTAAAGGTGCAATGTACTATGCTCAATATTACGAGTGTAATCAATGGCTGATATTGGTAAAAAGTTTGAGGGACTAATTATTTTAAAAAATAGAATTGAGATATAATTAAATTTTTTAAAAAGTTGAGATTTGATGAAAACTTTGTGAAGTGTCCATTTTAGAATATTTAAAAAAATTAAGGACTTAAAATTAATTTTTCAAAATTTGTGGGGGAACAAAGTCTCTTCTCTCCATCTCCAATATTATCCGACCTCGAGGGTAATAAAAACCAAACCGAACTTATGTTATAAACTTATAAGAAACTCAAGCTTGAGTTCATCCCGGTGTTAGAAAATTCGATTTAAATCTGATTTGATTTTTAGTTTTAAAATTATTGATTTAATTCGTGATAAAAATCGAACGTAACTAATTAAACTAATGAAAAATAAGTTTGATTTGTATGCTTATATCGGAGCTCACTATAATACTCAAACTATACTCGAATTTAAAAAATAATTTTCTTCTATGATAATTTATTTAAAAAAATAGATTAGGTTTATGAATTATTCAAAATAAATACATGGTGCTGTTTTGATTTTAAATATTAAACCTGATTTTCGCGATACTCGACGTGGCACATCCGCGTACACACGATTTACAAACTATTACTATATTCATCCATTTTGATCTTCAGTTTCCGGCATAATTAGTGAAATATTGTGGTTGAAAAAAATAAAATTTAAAGAAATGTTAATCTGGACAAAAAAACTATTTAGGAAAATAAGGTGAATGTTACATCATTTGTCCAGAAAATATTATTTTTACCTTTAATTTTAATTTTTTAGAATTTTATTGATAATTTTAAATATTTGACTTTGATCCTTTTAATCTATCGTACTTAAAAATTATCTTTTTATAAAAAATATATCATTATTTCTAAGAATTTGATACGTGTAATTTTACTGCAACATTTTTGAAATTTTCATTACGATCATTGTATTTTTATTTTGAAAAAAATAAAAAAAAGAGAAATTTCTTTTGTTTACATGCCAAACAAGCTGCCACGCAGTTTCTCAAATCAGTATCAAACTTCTCACTCCAGCCTCTAATCTTTTTCTTCCTTCCAATTTCGTCTAAACATAAAAAAATTTTAAAAAAATGTCAACAGTACATGACGAGTTTTGATTTAATTTTAATAACAAAATAAAAAAAAGCTATAACGATTTCATCATCAAGAAAATATAACGATTTTTCAAATATATCGATGACACTTTTCACTGTTCAAATCTTCAAGAAAAATATCCGTTCGTTGGTAAATAGATGTCGTCAAAAAGTTAGCGAAATATTGACTAAAAACGTACAATATCTAGACTTCAATGAGTAAATTAAAAGTTTTAAAATTTTAATGACCAAAATAGATTTTGGAGTAAACTTCAATGATAATTTTCGTAGTTTAAGACACCTTAAATCTCCGACTACCCTATTTCCCCCAACATTATTAGCCTCATATTCCACTCTCTCTCTCACTGAACAACTCGGTTCTCCGCCATGGCTACCGGCAACAACCCTCTTCAGGACCGAGTAGCCATAGTCACCGGAGCTTCTCGCGGCATCGGCCGAGAAATCGCTCTCCATCTGGCCTCTCTCGGGGCAAAACTAGTCCTCAACTATACCTCTAACAAGCACCTAGCAGATCTCGTCGCATCGGAGATTAACTCCTCTTTCCCCGGCGATGACGCCCCACGAGCCTTCACTGTTCAAGCGGATATATCCGATCCTGAGCAGGTGAAGTCCCTCTTCGACATGGCCGAACAATTCTTCAATTCACAGCCTTATATATTGGTCAATTCAGCCGGTGTTAGTGTTGCACAGAAAACCCCCATAGCCAACACTTCCGTGGAAGAGTTCGATAGAGTTTTAAGGTAATTAACTAATTATTGGAGATTAGTTAAACTTAATTATAGAAATTTTTATTATTTAATTTTTAGGTTTTATTTTATCCAGCGTAAACACGAGAGGCGCCTTTTTGTGCGCCAAGGAAGCAGCAAATCGGTTGAAACGCGGCGGCGGAGGGCGGATTATATTGATATCATCATCTGCCGTGGCTTCGCTAAGGCCGGGAAACGCCACATATGTGGCATCGAAGGCGGCTATAGATTCAATGGTAAAGATATTGGCGAAGGAGCTCAAAGGAACTGGTATTACGGCGAACTGTGTATCACCGGGACCGATTGCGACGGATATGTTCTTCGAGAGCAGGACTGAGGAAATGGTGCAGAAAGCAATCGACGAGTGCCCGCACGGTCGGCTCGGCCAAAGCGAGGATGTTGCGCCGGTTGTCGGATTCTTGGCCACCGATGCTAGTGAGTGGGTTAATGGTCAAGTCATTCGTGTTAATGGTGGCTATGTTTAATGATCGTTTAAGTTAATTACAAAGTAGATTATGATCTGAGTTCAATTTTTTTTTTTTGAGTTGAATGAGCTAGTTTGATTAATAGGGTTAAATTACAAAACAAAGTTCAAGGAAATAAAGGATTAAACTACAAGACTTAGAACATAACTAGACATACCCTATTAAAAACCAAAACCATCAAATTTTCAAAACTAGAATGATCGGAGTGCATCTATCAAATGCAGGTTAATAATACTTCCGAAAGGAGATATTCAGCAAACCAGAAACCACTTTCTTCACAGCATTATGCATCGTTTATGTTTGTTGCATCCAGTAAAGCTATTGCCGTTGTCCTTGGAGGAGCCTCTTCGATCCAAAAACAGTCACAGTGTTGCTCCTTCCCCTCCTTTGCTAGAGTGTGGGCAGCTTGGTTACTTTGTCTTGGAATATGGCAATATTCAACACTCTCAAACTGCTCCGCAGTAGCTCTAATATCATGAACAATCGGGCTAATCAGCGAACCATCACTTGTCCGTGAGCAAACCTTTTTGATGACTGTAATGTTATCACCCTCGATTATAACTCTGTTGAAGCCAAGATCTTTGGCATAGATCACTGCCTGCAGACACGCTAGCGCTTCAGCCACAAAAGCATCGATAACGTTCAGGTGTTGGACTATGCATGAAGCCATAATGAGCCCATCATGATTTCGCCCCAATACTGCAGAAATGGATCTCTTCGAGTGGGAGTCAAACGCTGCATCAAAGTTGAACTTTATAACGCCCAAGGATGGGGCCTTCCACTTGGCTGTGCGATTCAATGATACGGAGGGGCCTATAACGCTAACAGCTTCATATTCCCTAATAAAAGCCCTTATGAAGGTCACTGAACCACTGACTGAGGCTATAGTTCCTTCATGGATTAGCTTGTTACGTTCATACCACACCACCCAGCATGTCACCATGAGAATAATTTTGTGATCATGCCTTAAGGAGTTGAAAGCATTTGCCAACCATTCGATCCATGAGAGGGCAATGGGGCCATGGGGGAGGCTAACACTCAGGTCGTGGAACAGATGTTGGATAAAAGTACAATCCCTCATTAAATGCTCAACCGATTCCCCAGGTTGACAACAGAATGGGCAAATATTATTTACATTCAATCGACGAGCAAGAAGATTGGCATAAGTTGGAATGAAATTATGTGCAACTCTCCAGAAATGTATCTTCAATTTAGCAGGTAAAGGAATTGCCCACAAATCTTTATATAATTGTTCAACAGAATGAGGGAGAGATGAAGGGTGCATACCAAGGGATGTAGCAGCTTCCTCTCTTAGCAAGCGGTAGCCACTTTTCACAGAATAGCTCCCAGAGCCATCAAGTCTCCAGATGATAGTGTCCTCTTTGCCCGAGCTTGTGAGTGGGATTGATGAGATCACTGACACTTGTTCTTCATCAAATAATGCTTCTAGCACATCCATATTCCATGTTGCGGATTGAGTGTGTATTAAATCCGAAACATATGTGTATCGTATATCAATGGAATCGAACTGTACTCTCCCATCACCTTTTCCTGGAAGCCATGCATCATTCCAGATGTTTATATGGTGCCCTGATCCGACCCTCCATCCAAAACCTTTCTCAACTAACCCTCGAGCACTCCATAGACTCCTCCAGATGTAAGAAGGGTTGGAGCCTAGATTAGCTGTTAGGAAGTCACCGGTAGGATAGTATCGTGCTTGAAGAACCTTAGCCAAGAAACATGAAGGGTTTGTTATCAATCGCCAGCATTGCTTGGCTAGGAGAGCTATGTTGAATTTTGCAAGGTCTCTGAAGCCCAAGCCACCACTGTTTTTAGGCCGTGATAAAGAAGACCAAGTACTCCAGTGAATACCTTGCTTTGTCCCATTGTTTCGCCACCAAAACTTTGCCATTGATTGTTCCAATGCTCTACATAACGTTGCAGGCAGAAGGAAACAATTCATTGCATATACTGGGATGGATTGAAGCACACTTTTGATCAAAACTTCTTTGCCTCCCATGCTCAAGAAACGAACTCCCCAATTGTTTGTTTTCTTATCATATCGATCCATGTAATAGCTGAAGGTGGCTCTTTTGTTCCTCCCAACCATGGTGGGTAATCCCAAATACTTTTCTAGATTCAAAGATACTCGAACTCCCAACAGATTCCCAATTTGCTCTCGTAACGGTTGATCCACATTTGTGCTGAAGTACACTAGTGACTTATCAAAGTTCACTTTTTGCCCAGACACACTGCCATATACCTGCAATAAGTTCTTCATATTTGTAGCCCCTGTAATAGACGTTGTACTAAAAAGAATGCAGTCGTCTGCAAATAGCAAGTGTCCCACAGCCAATCTTTGTCTCCCAATGGTCGCTGCTTCAGTTGTCTTTGATTCGTTTGCTGTATTCATGAGAACCGACAAGCCCTCAGCACATATTAGAAACAGGTACGGGCTCAGAGGGTCTCCTTGCCTGAGGCCTCGAGAAGGATGAAAACGACTACCAGTAAGTCCATTCATACATACAGAATACGTGACTGTACGTACGCATTGCATGATCAAAGTTACCCATTCCCTTACAAATCCCATCTTCAGCAGCATTCCTTCTAAGAACGGCCATTCCACCCTATCGTAAGCTTTGCTTAAGTCGACCTTCAGGGCAAATTTGCCTGTTTTCCCCATCCGTTTCCTTTGCAAAGAGTTAAGAACTTCATAGGCATTAATTATGTTGTCTGAAATATGGCGTCCAGGGATAAAAGCTCCTTGTGCTTTGTCGATACAAGGCTCCAACATTGGGGCTAATCGACATGTTAGGACCTTGGAGACTATCTTGAAGAGCACGTTACATAAACTTATTGGCCTAAAGTCTGCCATGCTTCGAGGATGCTCGAGTTTTGGAATTAAAACAATCTGTGTGTTGTTAATCTCATCCACAGCAGTAGTACCATTAAGAATGGATAGGCAAAAATTGGTAATTTCATCCCCTATTATTCCCCAGAACTTTTGGTAGAACAAAGCTGGGAAACCGTCCAACCCTGAAGCTTTCATGGGAGCCATATTCTTCACCGCGTTCCACACTTCTTCTCTTGTAAAAGGCTTCATGAGAGTATTGTTCATGTCAGCAGACACCCTCGGGGTAACCTTATCAAAGATTACATTGGCATCAATAGGGGACGATGTTCGAAAGAGATCCTGGAAGTAGTTAGTTGCAACATTAAGCATATCATCATCTTCAGTTACCCATTCCCCATTGGCTGTGAAGAGGCCTTTAATTTTATTTTTCCTCTTGCGGTACGATGCATGACTGTGGAAGAAGGATGTGTTTTGGTCTCCATGCTGTAGCCAGTTGGAACGGGAGCGTTGTTCCCAGAAATACTCCTCCTTATCAGCTTCCAAGTTGAGGCCCAACTTAACATCTGTTAGCTCAGCCAAAGTTTCTTCATCCGGATCACACGTTGCTAATTCCTTCAGTCGGCGCACCATAGCACGTTTTTGAGCTGACTTTCTCTTCCTATGGTCTTTGCTCCAAGCCATTAAAGCACAGCCTACTTCATGAAGCTTGCCTGGGACAGTAGCACTCGAAGTCTCCCAAGAAGTTTTTATTATTTGGGCAGCTTCCTCCTCGAAGATCCAGTTCGCATCAAATCTGAAAACCTCAACTGGTGTCGCTGGGCGTTGTGTAAGTTGTCCCATTGTGTCTATCAAGATAGGACAATGATCTGAGATCGAGTGAGGCAAGTGAGAAACTGAATATTCCTGGTGCATATCCCACCAGCTAGGGTTAGCCACTGCTCTGTCCAGTCGCTCCCTGATGTTGGTCTCCGGTAAACGCCCTCTTTCCCAGGTGTACCAAACACCATTGAAACCCAGGTCACTGAGATTACACTCTTCCAGCATGTCTCGAAAGGCCAGCATGTTGCGCTCAGGTCTAAGTCTCCCTCCCTGCTTTTCAAAAGTATATGCAATTTCGTTGAAGTCTCCAGACACTAACCATGGTAGGGAATGCTGGTTTTCCAGATGTTTTATTAAACTCCAAGATTCAGATCTCATAGACTCGATGGGGTTTCCATAGAAACCAGTGAAGCGCCATTGCCGTTCATCTTCCTTGATCATGACATCAATGTGTGAACCTAAGAAGCTTAGCAATGAGACATCAACATCCTGTTTCCATCCCAACGACAGTCCTCCTCTTGAACCTATTGCTCCGACATCAATGCCAAATAAGTAACCACATCCACGCCTTACTCTCTCCATTCTCCTTCGATCGAGTTTTGTTTCCATGAGAAACAAAACATGGGGATGGCTACCTCTCAGTGAATTCCTGAGCCGGTTAACCGCCCGTGGTTTCCCCAACCCACGAACGTTCCATGTAATGAGCTTCATGGTGCCCAGCTGCTCTGCTGTACAGAGCTAGCCATTTTTTCATTCTCCGGTGGAACAGAATCAGTAGCATGTGAAACTGGTTGCACCTCTTCAATGATCCGCTGTCGTTTCTTCCCATCCACAACGTGCAAAGGGTTGTCCTCATTTTCTTGTTCGATATCCATGCACGATCCAGAGGATGTTCCTTTCTCGTTGTTAAAGGGGCCCACTATATTGTTTCCACGTGGGGTATGTGGTAGAGAAAAGCTGTTTCCCCCTTCCCACGTCCACTTATCTGCCCATGCAGGTTAGTTACTGCATGTATAACCGCCAACGGAGTCCCGGTAACTTCCTCCCTCAGCCACTTGCTTGGTGGCGGTAGTCCCCGTCGTGGTGTAGCCCTGATCGACAAGTCCTACCCGAAAACCACCTCCTTTGGGTCAAGAGACAGCCGTAAGCTACAGTAGTTTTCACCATGGCCAAGTTTTACGCATATGAAACAGAACAAACTGAGCTTTTCGTATTGAAAGTGTGCGTAAACAAAACGATCTTTACCCATGGCGATTTTCTTCTTTCTTTTTAAAGGCTGGTTAACATTCACTAAAGCTTTAACCCTCATGAATTGTTTCTTCCCACTCATTACCAGCTTCGAGTCGTATTCCATGAATTGTCCCAGAAAGTTCCCAAATTGTTTAGCCATTTGCTCCGACATTAAACCAGGGGGGAGATCGTGGACCTGTATCCAGAAAATGGCGTTATCCAATGGCACTGTTAATGGATCTTCTCCTCGCTGTAGTCGATGTAAAAGTAACAAGTGACCATTAAAAAACCATGGGCAGCCCTCCAACACTCGGTTAACGTCAACCTCGTGATAAAAACGAAAGCAGATCCGTTTATCCCCTAAACCAGTAATCGTAATTCCTTCGAGAGGGTGCCATATATCCGCCAATGTATTTCTCATTGAGAGAAAGTGAATTACGCTTGAGGTTAAGAAACGGCCAACCAAGCATAGCTCGTTTTCATCTTCAACTTCTCCTACCTCTTCTGGGATGACTATCGCTTCCTCTTCGCCGTCATCGATCGATAACGATGCCAATGTAGTTTCCATGATCAGCCTTCGACAAGATGAAATAACAGGCGTGCAAAAGTGCAGACAAAACAGCGTGCAAAAGTGCAGACAGAACAGCGTGCAAAAGTGCAGACTTGAAAATAAGTAGGTCAGTTTTATTCATAAAAGAAAAAATTAAGATGAAAGTTTACAATTTGACTTAAATTAATTTTTTAAAACGAAAACTAACGTCTCTCGATTATAAACATGACCAAAGAAGAAGGTAAAAACCTAATTTAAAGACTCGAAACAAAATAAATACAAAACATCACTAAAGCTCGACGATGAAGGTGAAAAGGCATCAACAACAACATTAAAAAAATGCATATTACAAAATTGGGGTACGTCAACAACACATTTATTACCACAACTCAATTGCGAACAAGAACAGTGACTAACTTGCATTTAGATTCAGTTCGAGGGTCCAAAGCAGGGAGATCAACATGATAACCAAAATAACGTCATTTTGATCAGTCGTGTCGACGTCCAACCACCCCTAAAACAAAAAAACGCGTCAAGAGGCAGAAAATACGTACCACAAAGTAGAGGAAAGCGTGTCATAAAGACAAATTTATTGAAGAAAAAAAAAACTAAAATCAAAAAAACGAAGCAAAAAAATAAAATAAAAGAGGGTGACCGGCGGTCGACAACCAGTTTTAAGGTTAGTGCCGTCGTACGTAGATGAAGCTGCTAGGTTAAGAAAAACAAAACGGCTTACTTTATTTACAATTAGAGGTGTAAATGAAATAAATAAAGTTGTTGAGAATATATTTTTGCTAATTTGTTTATTTTTAAAGTTGTTTGTGTTCGGTTCATTTAATGTTTACAAATATATTGATTTAATGTTTGTATATATGTTCGTTTAACTTTTGCGAATATGTTCGTTTATATGTTCAGAAATGTTAACAAGCAGAATTAAATAAATGATAAAATTATGCCACTAGTCCTTAAGTTTCTCGGGTTAAACACATTAAATCTCAAAATTCATCATGTGTTTAATTTAGTCAACACCTTAACAATTATTTAAAATGTAAAAAAAAAAAAAAAGAGAACTGAGTAACCGAACCAATAAATGAACTTATTAGTGAACATAAACGAATTGAACACACTTATATTCGTGTTCGGTCGTTTTATTAAAAGAACATAAACATTTTATTCATACTCGTTTATTTAGCTTAATAAACAAACAATTCATCGAATATTCTATTCATTTATATCCCTATTTACAACATCATGATTTGAGTTTGTTTTTTCTAGCTTGATGAAATCTTTAATGTAGTATGGTGGTAGTATTCGTGTTTTAGTACATATTTTGCTTATTTCGAAGAAATAAAGTTTATTTTTAAATGTACTAATTCCTTTATGTTACGATAAAAATATTTTAAAATTCATATAATAATTAAAAATCAACATATATAAATTAAATAACCCAAGAATCCCTTTAATACAAAAGACACAAGAATCTAAGAGAAATAAGCTGGCAAAAAAATAATACAACGGATCTAAATGATCAAAAGTTAAAATAGTAAATATGATGTTAATACTGTAAAAATGGCTAATATTACCACTGAGGGACTTGATGAAGAGGAAGATGAAGAAGCAATCTGAATGATAAAATTGCAAGTCCCTTGTGATATATTCTGCGTTGTAATTATGCCCAAACCTTGAAAATTGCATGCCATGTCTTTCTGATTTTGCACCTGGTAATACATGTTAAATGCGTACGAAGCGTTCCCGTTGGCATCGAGGCTGTTACACGAAGACCCGAATCCGAGAGCCGTGCAATCGGCAAAAGTGCAAGCGTAGTTTATGTTGTCGACAAGTTTGCCGACATCCTTAGCATTTGGATTGAACATACACCATTGCTGGGGGAGATATTTGACATCCTTTGCACCAGTGAGGAACTTGTTTTGATTCTGACCTGAAAGGTCTAATGGGAATTTAGGCTGCCCGTCGTACCGAAAGATCCCCCAATGACGCTCGAAATCTCCCGGAGCAATGCTCTTGGCATCCTCGTCGATGAGTCCGAACAAGTAAACTTCAATGTATCCCGGACGGAGAGGCGTGCCTGTGTTAGCTGCAAGTTTAGGCAAGAGTCCATTGTAAAATCTCTGAGCATTAGCCATATTGGCATTCTTGTCACCATCTGTAGGCCAACCAACTTCCCCTATAATAATAGGCATATCCCCACGGCCTACTGCTTTCAAAGCCGAAACCAACGTATCGAAGTTGGCATCGAAAACATTAGCATACTGAATCCCGTTATCGACGATCGGATTTCCTCCATCAAAGAAAGCATAATTAAAGGGGAAGTCATCATTCCCATAAAGACTGAGGAAAGGGTAGATGTTCACAGTGAAAGGTGCACTGTTGTTGGCTAGGAAATCGACGATTTGCGACATAGGTCCACTGATATCGGTCCGGAACCGGCCAGCAGACGGAACAGGGTTGCTTTCGGGCGAGTTGTAGACATCAGCATTTAAGGGCACAGTAGCCTTTATGGTATCCCCAACACCAGCATCATTAAGTGCATTCTGAATGTTTTGAAGAGCAGGGAATGTGGTGTTTAGAAATGAACCATTATAGGATGTGAGAAATGGTTCATTTCCAACAGCTACATACCTGTGAAAACAAAGTGAAAACTTCAACATACTAATATATATTTCCGGAATCGCACATCTGAATCCGAATAACATTTCATTTAATTAAACAGATTTACACACTTATACTCGAATCCGAATAATTAAGAAATTGAACTAGTGTCCTTAATGCCAAGCATTATTAAATTGATCAAACAAATCTTAAAAATGGTGTCTGCAAAAAGAAATCAAAACCTGAAAAACCCAACATCAGAAAAGTTATGAACTTACTTAATGTTAACACCTCCTTTGAAGTTGTATGTGGTGATGTTTTTCTTGACCCATTCTTTAGCACGGCCATGGCTGTTCATAGCAAGAAGCTGATCGTTGGGAATGGCGACCATTACTTCAAGATCACTCCCGGCAAGAGCATCCATAGTCTTTGAATCCGCATCGAAAAGCTTCACTTTTGTAATGCCGTTGTCTTTTAACATCTGAACCACTGTTTCCGGGGGCAATTTATGGGTCGCCATTGTTCCCCAGTTCACACCAAGACCATTAACAGAACCACCAAAGAGGAGATGAACACAAAGGAAGGTTGGTAATAATAATGTTGCCAGAAACCCAGAATTTCCCATGTTTTTGCTTGAGTTTTAAACGAAAATTTTCAAAGAAAAGGGGATGGAGCGTATGGTAAGGCTAAAGGAGTTGCCAAAACAAAGAAAAAGCAAGGCTTTATAATGAAGTTTATTTATTGATTAATGAAATCTTGGTTAAAAAAGAAAATGAAATGCGGTTTATTTGTAGGATCAACCGAAACTCAAGCCATTCTTGTGATCATGGGAGAGAGAAACAACACAATTTTTATTTAAAAAAATGGAGAAAATTTAAACTATTTTTTCTTTTGTAGATTTCACTAAAAAAATTCAAACAAAAACGAAGAAAAACAGAGCACAGAAGAAAACCCAGAACGGAAAGGGAAGAATTGGTAATGTTTTGGTGAATCGAAGGGAGAAGAAAGATTGAAACTTTATGGAATATAAAAGATGGGTTATTGAAGGGAATGTTGAAAAACAAAGAGAGAAGCAACAGTGTATAAACAGAGGAAACGGTACCAGCACATTACGACGCGTGTTTAAAACGACACGGAATTTTTTTTCAAAAAGGTACTTCCACATGTTGACAAAGAATCGACAAACGTTTATTTTTCTTGCCAGATCACCATAATTTGAAATTTAATCATTTCTATTTTTTTCCTTACAGTTTTTTAGGCTTTAGTCTCGTTTAATCCGGATTATCAGTGTCGTAGATTTAATTTTAGTGAGTGAGTTACCGAATAAAATATTTCTGCACATACATGTCTCGAACTGAAGACTTCCTTAAATGATATCAAATTACTTACTATTTAGACCAACTCGCTGGACGTTGATTAATCATTTTTATTTTTTATATCAAGGGTAATTATTTGATACATTGGCGGTGAAAACTTTTAGTTTTCACAAACGTCTTTAGTTTTAGGGTTTAATAACTTAGTTTAGGGTGTAGATGTTTACAATTTAGGGGTAATGGTTAAATTTTAGACTTTATGGTTATAATTTAGAGTTTATATGTTAAAACATAAATCCTCACCATATTACCCTAAAAATTAAACCCTAACCTCTAAACCCTAAAATTTAACCACTAACCCTCAATTCTAAACTCCTACAACTAAACCCCTAAATTCTACACCCTAAATTAAGCCCCTAAACCGCCAATGTATTGAATATAAATCCTTTTATCAAATAATATTTATACTTCAATTATAAAACATCGAAAATTATCATTTTTCAATTCTTAAACCAATGAAATAAAATTTGGAACATTAAAACTGAAATAGAAATTGACACCGTTGACAATTAGATAAACATTTTCAAATAAAAAAAAATACAGATATTCAATGTTTATATAAAAAAAAGTATTGAACAATAAAAATACGGTATCACAAAGTAATATCTTTAGTCGGATTTCAGTTTTAAATAAATTCACCTACAGCATACTACGTTATTTGAATTTAGATTACCTAAAAAAAAATAACACCATAATTTATCGCTAAAACCACTCAATATATTTTAAAATAGTAACAATATATATAATCTAATAATATTCTGTCATTTTTTTAATTTTCTTTTTAAAGTTTTTATGCAATAGAACCGGTGTAGGAAGATAAGAGGGAATAATGGACTGTGACCTCCACAACATTTTAGAAAATTATAATTTAGTCTCTTAAAAAATTAATGTGACCTCCTCGAAATTTTTAAAAGTTTATATTATATTTTAAAAGTTTTGAATATTTGTAATTAAATCCCCTCCCATATTTTTTTAAAAATTCTCACTAAATCTCTTAAAATTAGTTTGATTTTAAAATTTTAAAACGAGCTCCCCAAATTATTTTATCTATTTATGTCACCGTGTAAAATTAACCTAGACCATAAGTCCATAACGTTGATTAAGTGTAATATAAAATAAATCTTACAATAACAATTTTTTGGTTGTCCTCCTATTCTCCCAAAATTTTATCTTGATTAATTCAGATCGACACGTTTTTTACATCTGATTTTGGTAAGTAAGTCTTCCAACGAAAATTTTCTACATACACAAAATTTCAAACTCAAAATCTGCTTAAGCGATATCAAACTATTTACTACTTGAACCAATATCATTAATTTACAATAAAATATTTTATTAACCTTTGTTTTATGTGAAGCAGGTGGTTTAATTTGTATTAATTTTTAAGGTTGTCGGTTACCGACAAGATAACACGTAAGAGGGAAAAAAGTGAGTTTTGGAGATTGATAAAGATTTACGAGGATTTTTCGAAGTAATTAATGGGTAGCATGCCCGTGAGATTCGGCGGGTCTCGTAATTCTAAACTTAAGCATGTACTGTACTTATATAAAATTATTTGTATAAATTGATATTATGAGATAATTGAGTATTAAATTAATTAATAAAAATAAAACTTTATTTTTATATTATTTTATATATTTTCCTTTTATATTTTTGTATGTTAAAAATAAAGATCATCATGTAAAATAAATTAAAAATTGAGAATATATATTTTTAGTATTATTTTGTCATCTTCGTATTTTTATGTACTCTTTAAATAATTTGTTAGCGTTCCTTGTCATTTTCACTTTTTTTTTTAAATTTTCTAATCTAGATTGTGAAAATGTTAGCTTTAAAAAAATTGGATTATTTTTTGTTGTGTATTTATTTAGAAGAATAAGGTAAAGAAAGGTGTATTAACAAGAATAGAGAAAATTGAAGTTTTTCTTATATAATTACAGTACTATATATAAATTAATCGAACGATAAATTATATGCCAAATAGTACCATTTGATGAGAGATATGAATAAAAGGCTTCGAAAAAATAGTGTTTTTCGAACTATATGAAGCCGATAAGCAAACAACAAATTCAAGGGTATTTGAGCCCGAATATCCAAGAAAAAGCAGAATATTTGATGGAAGGACGGGACCCTTTTGAACAACCTGTTATAATAAGAAAATCTTAACTCTTAAAAATAATTCATAAAAAGTGGTAATTATTTCACGCACAAGCGTTTGTAGAAATTTTGTTTATACAAGCGCCTTATTTTTAGGGTTTAAGGGTTTGAGTGTAGAAATTTTGAATTTAGGGGTTGTTGATAGAATTTCAAGTTTAGGGTTTATAAGTTAAAACCTAAATCCCTAACTATATTACCTTAAACCATGAACCCTAAATTCTAATAATAAACCCTAAATTTTAAGCCCATACATTAAAACCCCTAAACTCTAAACCTTAAACCAAAAATCTAAACCTCAAAATTAAGACATTTGTGGAAACAAATTTTTTTTACCGCACATATATGAGATAATATTCCATAAAAAGTATGTTAAAAAATTGTACATGATAAAAAAAGGAAGGTACCTAACTACACAAATTTTAGGAAGGGTAAGATTTAAGGAATTTGATGTTAAATATAACGAGAATATTATACGTTTAATACATACATAGTACTTACGAATTTGCTTTGATTTTAACAAAAACAAATTAAACTCGAGCCTAATATGAAAAAAAAACATTCCTTGTTAACAAGTAACATAACAAGGCTTAGCTGAGTGGATTCATAAACACAGGCGAATCTATGTGGAATATATAATAAGTTAGTGTATATCTTGAACTTTTTAAAGTTTACATATTTGTCTTTAATTTTTTTAATTTTTATAAATTAATTCTTATATTTTTAGATATTTATGAGTTGTGTCCATAATAAAAATTTGAGATTTTATATATGTCTGCCCTCAAAAATATTTATGGATTCGTAAAACATGAAGAGTGAAGATTGAGATTGGATAAAGGGAAGGTTCATATGAAAAGGAGTGTTTAAGCTAAGGTAACGTTAGGATGAAGTAATCAGAGTTAGTTTGTAATTTAAGAAAAGGGCATATAGCATTCAAAGGCACTTGTGAAAGCAACATTTCAGCAGCCATTGCTTCTCTTCTTCAACTTCAAGGACGAGTAATCATGATCAGATCAAGCTACTATTTTGATTTTCAGGTGATCCCTTAAATATATAAAACTTACAAAAGAATCGAATATAAATACCGATATCCGACACTCATCTTCAAGTTCAAGTAACATAAAAAGTTTGATGTTATAATCAGCCAAAGAGATGGAAGTAATAGTAGGATAAATCCTTCAAACATAAGTTAGAAATGAATTGAATATATCAGTGTCAGACAAATATTCATATCCGGCACTCATTCCCAAGTCCGAGTAAAATGAACAATCACCAACACCAAACAAGTTGAGTAATTCTATCTACCTCATTGTGTAAACTGTCTGTCACATGTTCATTTTCCATATTTCCAGGTTAAACTTTCTGTACAACACCAAATCCAAGAAAATCCGTCACAGAATAGCTGCCAATCCCACACTGTCGCCCTCCTCGATTGTATTTCCCGGAGTATTGACTGAACTGCGCGGCCGCGCTGAAATGAAGTGCAAGGTAAATTCGTAAGCACATTTCCACAGAACAGCAACAAAAAGGAAGGCAATCAGATGAAAAGGGAGTGCTTTACCGGTAACATTTGTTATAATGTTTACATTTTTCTGAGCAGTAAGAGCTTTTAAGTTGTTCCCAGTAGCTAATAAAAGCAAGCTTTTCATATGCTGTTTTTGTTCTTTCGGACTAGCGGTCTTTGTCAAGGCTTCTTCGAAGGCGTGTAAATCATTCGGGGTAATACAGGGAAGGGAAAGTAAAATCTGGAATAGTCCGATAAAGGCGTGTTCAATTAGTATTACAAGGAACTTTGTATGATCAGAGTGTATACATTAATAGTAATGGAGAAATTAGCGTTCCGAAAACTAACCTGTCTGGGAGCCGGATCTCTGTCAGAGAGATAAAAGAATATTTCACGACAGAGATTAACCAGATCAGCGCTGGCAAAAGCGTGTGACTCGAGGGCCAGACCTTGGATGACTGCAGAAAACAGATCTCTCGAGACATATCCTCGGAGATGGACATTGTTTGTAAGTATAGCTAGAAGAACCACACCAGCAGAGAAAGAACAAACTTTGGTCACAGCTTCACTGTCGGTCCAAGTAAATGCTTCTAATGAAATCTGCAATACTGGAATTGCCAGGCTTTGGTGCTTCAAAAGGAAACTGCAAACGAATACGAAAACTGAGAAACTAGAATTTACCGAATGAAATACAACATAATATAATATCGTAAATCTAAAAGTACTACTGGATGTCAACACTAAAAGAAATAAGAGCGGTTTCATACCCAACCATAGAGCTTGATGCAAATGCATCCAAATCTTTTAGAGAAGACATGTCCACACGGCCGACATGCCCTGAAAGTTCTAAAGAAGGAAGGCTAGAGTTTAATCTCGGTGACGCTACAGTAGCAAGGAGCGAACATATTTCACGAGTTAAATCTCGGAGTAACTTTTCCTCCATCACTTCCACTTTCAGGTCTGACCCAGTAAGGATATTGTGATGGTCGGGAACCTTTGCCCGGCCTTCACGCAAAAGACCGAACCATGAACAGCTCAGAGCTTGCTGACAATGGACAAATAACGGGTGCAGTAGCTTTTCCAGCCACACCTCCCACATGTCGGTAGGACAAGACTTAACCAGCGGAATCAAAACAGAATGAACAAGCTGCCTCGTATGTCTGAACTCCATTGACTGAATATTCTCAATTAGAGCTAAAGCAACAGAATCAATGTCCATGCATTTGAAAAACGGATCACCAATGGTTGTAGATAGGCCGATTACATTGTACCTAAGAATGTGGAATATACATCAACACCGATTAGAAAAGACTCGATGAGCAGATGATGATTGAAGTACGCCTTTCAAAATATTAGTTTTGTAAGTTGTGTAGCCGGGCTATGAAATGTACAAATGCGAGACTTACCCACTGTCTCTGATACCCTTTAACCAATTCCGTATATCAGCTTCATTTGGTTCGGTACACCCTTCCTTATTCAAATCAAATGGAGAGCCATCTATGAAAGTTAATGCACCCTTTGACAATTTGGGGTTCCCAATGCCAAGAAGACTGGATCGCTCCACATCACTCATGCTCATTGCTGCTTTAATCTCTCCAGGTAATACTTGGAACACGGATGGTGACCAAAGGGAATGTATAGCACGAAGTAGCTTCAGAATGAATAACAATGTTGTCAAAGCCTGTTTTTGAGTTATATTACAGATTTTTATATATACGTCGGCAATAGCATACTTTTAAGAGGGGAGGGAGCATCCAACACAGATGAGAAGCCATTGGGTGTGGGGTAGAACTTGCTGTTGAGCTGTTTCGTATGCTGCCTTTTCTCAATCCACTCCTCTTAAGTGCTTTCTCAAAGAATGTGACAGTGTGGAAAAGTGACCACATGAATGCTGTCTCGGAGCATAAACGAACTAGTCCAAGAGGTTCGGACAAGTAGTTGTTTTGCCACTCTATTTGTATCCACTGTTGGCTCAAGGGTTCAAGTAACCACGCCAAAACTTCTTGTTGCTGTTGAGCCCTGCTCCATTTCAAGAAACATAAAAAAAAGGAATGCTTTACATGGCAACTGAAACACTTTAAGCAAGTAATTACCCTGCAGCAGAAGCCATAACAAGAAACGCTTCACCTAGAAGATTATGTTCACCACGAAGCAAACGACCTTCTCTTTGCAAATACGCCATGGTATCAGCAATACCCTGAATAAGAAACATCGTGACGTTTGGATAAAACTTAGGTTTCCTCAATTGTTGTAAACATTGTATACTTCCAAGTTCCAACTTCACAATGCCTTCCCATTGGGGAAACAAAAATGACACTCTTTTCTGAATGATAACTATCTATATCAACATTTTGGAAACTTCAAAGCTTCAAGCAAAAAGGTTATTATTTTGCTTGACCGATGTGTTACCTTCATGTGAGGCAGAATACTTTTGTCGGCAGCTTTGGCTATTCGAATAAACGATGTGCAGATCTGCAACCTTGCATGTCGTGCACTGCTTGTTGAAGGATCCTGCCAAAGAAAACTGGGGGTAAAAAAGACAATTCACGGTCATCAGGGGGAAACAAAGATGGAAAAGGGAATAGAACCTTAACAACAAAAGGAAGTGAATTTAGGAGCTCAAAAAGCTTATTGATGATGCTGCCAACTGCATCCGGGAAATACTTGAGGAATGGACCCATTGCTTCTAGATAGTGCCCAAGTACTTCCACAAGAGCAGGCTCGGTCCAATTCAAAGAAAGAAGTTCCCGAAGTAAACCTTCAATCCATGGTAAACAGATATTTTTGTTTAGATATATGGTATCATAAACATGGAGACTTTGATAAAAAAAATACGAAGAAATTGTTAGCAAACCTTCAAATATTCCACACAAAGACAAGTGAACTTCGGAACTGCCCCCAGCAAACTCATTTGAACCATCAAAAATAGAGCTAACAACATTTTCCAGAGCTGCTTGCATGCTTTCCATTATTGCTAAGTCCTGAAAGTTCGGAAAATAACAACAATGAAGTTTCTAATCCTGAAAACCTGAACACGAGGTATAATGGAAAGGAACGAGATTAAAAGAGTTAGCAACAAAACCTGAGCAGGCATTGGAGAATTCAAGAGGTTCTTAATGATCATAATAATTCTTTCAGAAACTTTAGCACCAGCCACAAGGGGTTTGATCGAAGCAATGAACTTGATTAACTCGAACTGCAACGTGGGGAAAAATGTATGTGACATGCTTGAATTTCCGAATCAAAAGAATCTAAATCTAAAATATGAGATGGTAAAGCCTACCAGCCTAGAACGGTATTGGCTGAAATCACCCTTGCCTTCAAAATCATCACTCCACAACTCCAAAACCCCTAGAGAAAGGGCATGTCCTATGACAAGCTTTTCTTTCTTAATCGTGCGTTGGAAAGATATATCCAGAATCGTACTACAAATATTTTCATTGAGAAAACTTAAAATCTTTCTCTTTTCATTATCAACCGGAGCTGAACTAGAGTCCGCACTGTTAGCAGACGACCCATCTCCGGATGAATGCACTGAAAGCTTCGGCTTTGACATCAAATCCCGCATTAGTGCCTAGAGAAAACATTTATTTGAGTTTAACTTTTGTAATTAATGCTTTGTTATCACAATAATTTACGAAAAACTTCCACGTACCAGCCAAAATTGCAGGGATTGATAATGAAGAGCTAGCTTAAAATGTTGAAAGAACCCGAGCATCTGGAAAAAAAATTGTCACAACTTTTTATTACTCATAACTAGACTAAGTAGCCAAAACAATCATCAAACGAAAATGCTTCACAATCTTGCACACTAAAACAATGTTACTCACTCAGGTGTGAGTGTCGAACACAGGTATGTGTTTTATCCAAGATTCCTATGTATTTGGAAGGTCCTTGGAGGATCATATCCCAATACCAATGTCCAGATATGTGTCGGACACAGGTACTTCAAGGAAAATGGAGCTAGAGCAACTTATGACTAAAAAACTTGCCACAATCTTTTGACAGTCACTACCTGCTGTAAGTAGAGAGCGAATGTATTGTCGTCTCCAAGAATACATTGCAAATTTGAGGAACCCAAAGACACCATACTTTCACATACATATTCTGCAAACTCGAAGTCACTTTCATCTATAGCCCCACCTGCTGAGCTAGATCTGACCAAGAATTCTCGAGCTACATTCATCAAGATTTGAAAGATGCTGCTCATTGCCGAATCAAATTCAGAAGCAGAGTCGTCAGCAGGTCTCCTCCTGCATGCCAGAATCGAGAGTTTGCAACGTCATGCAGTAGTCTTCCGGGAGAGAAAATCTGTATCTTAATCATATAAACCACAAAGCATACCTTGGAGAGACAAGTTTGAAAAACTCGCAAGCATGAAGGCGGAAATCAGGAGAAGAAAGTAGGAATCCACACCTTTCAAAATACAGAGATATGTGTAAGGAAGGCATCACACCAATGACTAAAACATCATCTTTCGATAAGTGAAAGAAGAATATCACACCCATGAATGATGCCAAATTTAGCAAGATCGGACAAAGGTGCCCATTCGGCATAGGCATTTACGGCATTTAAAGTAGCTGTTACAGCAGCCGCATGCTGTTTTGCAACGTCAAGATGTTGTCTACCCACCTCACTCAATGCTTCTCCGAAATGCCTTTCCAATAGCTGTACCAAGAGTTAAGGATCTAAAATAATGCTAAAAGAAGCAATAACTGTTCTAGGGAAGACAGCCATACTGTGTATAGTAGCGGAAATATTTCTGGCAAAGATTGAGTAAGCCCACGTAACAGTAACCTACGCCGATCACCTGAATGATAAATTTATTTCAGTGGGAGGCCTAAACAGCAGTATAAAAACAAATGCTTAAAACATTACTCCAACTCTTCACTTTAAGTACTTGTGTCTGACACCCATGTCTAACTAATATCGGGATATACCCTCCAAATACATAGATTTTTATATAAAAAAATTAACACAAACCCCTGTTAGATACATACACATCTCCGACACAAACCCGAGTCCAAATAACACACACACACACATATACATATACATCTCATGCCGAGAAAATGAAATTATTCAGTTCTCATACAAACAAATTCAAATCAAGATAGATAAAAACCTTCCAAATCTTCATTGTGGACTGTAATATCTTCCGGAAGCCATCTGAGCATCATTGAGACCAACTCAGCCTAAAACGGAAAGAAGAAAAAATCTGAGGAATCATCCGATGCATTATTTCGAGAATAGAAAAAGATCATGACTACATGTAGATTACAAAGAGCTTTACTTGAACAGGACCCTTATTGGAAAGGGAAACTAGTGACGGAAGCAGCTCTTGCCAAAGATTTAATCCTTCTCTTCGAACTACCTGAAATAATGCCAAAAATAAAATCAAGAGCAAATAAGACAAAAGTCAGGCAGCCAGGGCAATGTGTTGAAAACCTCAGCAACGAGGGCAGCAGTTTGACTTTTCAAAGCCCATTCTCCACAAGGATCTGCCATTTCAGACATTATCTCAACAGCAACATTCGAGAAGTTCCTACGTTCTAAAGGACTGAATTCTTCCCACCGCAACCGAACCAAGTGCTGCGAAGATATTTAGATGATAAACAACTTATTGTCAAGATCAATACGCACAATTGTAATCATGAGTAACATCATATAAATCATATAATGAATACTTTAACTCAGAGATTAAGTCTGAAACAGGCCCAGTTTCATCAAAGTGAGGAAGCAGCAAAAGCAGAAACGATCGAATAGTGAATGAACTTAACCTGTAGCATTTTAAACGCATGTAACCGTATTTCTGAAGACCAATCTTTTTTGACTAAAAGGAATGATGTGTTCGCCAAAACCCTTATATCCCCTGCTTTAATCTGAAAATATTAAAGAGGGATAAGTCAATAAAAGTAATATAAAAGTAAAACATGCAAGTATATATGGTCATGATACAAAAGTAAATGCTGCATTAAATTATGATCTTGCAGTATTTTGTAGAATAAAGTAGGCATGGATTCACAAAGGATGAAAACAATTTCCCGGGCTTCATTCCATAAGCTCTTTTCACAGGAAGCCTTTAGCGGCATTAAATTATGATCTTGCAGTCTATCTTAGAGATGCAAGAAATCATAAATAATTATTCATCCTAGGTTGCAGAAATCATAAAGTCCCAATAATATTACTAATAACCATCAAAATTTCAATACAAGGAACACCTTTTAAACAATTAAAATTATTGTAAGGAGTCAAAGTTCAATCAAATCCCTAACCAGCGCTCACTGTTGAAATATCAATAGCATAAACTTGGAGGGGGAACATGACCCAAACAAAGATAGGCCAAACTTGAGTCGATCTTCGTATAGACATTGAACATTTACCAATCATAAACAGCTGAAAATCATATAATAGAAGAGAGACATATGCAGGAAATGCAAAATGCAGATTTTGAAACCTCTGTAGATGAAACCCCATTTTAAAACAAAGAGAAATAAGTAGATGAAACAGATACATTCTTGTCAAACTGCAACGCTAAGCCTGATGGAGAGAGCTATAAGGTTCATAAAAGCAAATTGCAATGACGCTTGAGATTAAACCCTTCAACTCAATTGAATCACTAATCAAACTTAAAAAGAAGAGTTCATAAATTTCCCAATTTCACATGAACTCAAAACAAGTCGGCTGAATCAAAGTTCAAAAACTTTCACCAGAACTTTAACTAAGAACTTTTACAACTAAAGTTGATTAATTTACAAACAAAACTAAGAATATGCAAAGATAAACAAAAATAAAGAGAGAGAGAGCCTGAACCCTAAAAAAACAAAGTAAATGGAAATAAGCATAAGAAACAGATGATTCTTGTCAAATTATAATGACCCTTTAGCTTAAATGAACAGCTAATCATTCTTCCAAAAAGAAAAAGTCCACAAAATTTCCAACTTTACAAAAATTCAAAAACCAGTATACTGAATCGAACTTCAAAAACGACATCTACTGAATCAAAAGTCGGAAACTTCACCAAATGACATATACTTTAAAGGAGTAATCTTTACAACCAAAACTGATTAATTTACAAACAAAAACAAAACAAAGAGAGACAGAGAGAGAATACGGATTCAAGGTAAGAAACGGCAGCTTTCCGAGCATCAGGAGTAGAGTTCCAATCAAGGGCTGCAACAATGGCTCTAGCCACATTGTTTACCATGCTATTGTTACTATTACTTTCCTCCATTTTGCTTTTCCTGAAACAGTAACTTTTTTGGGGTTTTCTCTTCAAATGAGATTGGAGGTTTCTCCAAGTTTCTGCCTTTGTTGTTTGAAGAATTCAAATAAACTGGATAGAAGGGAATGAAAGGTGTTTTTCTAAAAGGAGTTTATACATGGGGGAGGTTTATATATTTGAAGCCTTCCATCTGATCATCCGCAGGGGGAAGGGGATGCTCATGCTCTAGAGTTATTATATTTATTTATTTAAAAAATCTGCAATTAAAAAGGTAAATAATTTATTAATTTTTCAATTCTTTACTTGGATTTTCTTGTTTCTCCATTTAGATATTGGGCATTTATTTCAGTCAATTTGCCAAATAAGTTTTTCTCGGTTCATGTCTTAGCCCAAAAGGCTGTTTCTTTTTTATTTTTAATTTTTATATGTATTTTTTTATAAGAAAAAAATATAGTTATCATGCGACTCATTAAAAAATCTCTATAAATCTAATGAAGAAAAAAGAGTGCACATGATAAGATATACAAAACACGTGAGGATTACATCCTATGAGAAACTAAGTCCTCGCGTAATAGATCAACAACAAAAGTTCGCGTACAGAATCCAAAAAAATTAAGTTGAGAGTCGAAAGACTTGCACGTTTTGCCAAAGCATCTGCAACTTGATTGCACTTCCTAGGGATAACACGAATCGAGATCCGTCAATCTCTCCGGACCACATTCTGAATAGCACGAGTGATAGCGAGAGCAAAATCATCACGCTCTACCTGATGAATAAGCTTAATAGCTTGAGCATTATTTTTATACATATTTTTTCTTCATTTTCTTAATCTTTTTTATGCTTTTTAAAGGCCGTTATTTCTTCATTATTCTGGGGTAGTCAAACATAAAAAATGATCTAAAAGTAGAAAAAAAAATAGTTTTTAGAAAGAGAGAGAGGAAGAGTTGGATAAAAAGAAGACATTAATAAGGAGCTTCGGAGACTAGTTAGTTCAGTCTTCAATGTGTTGTAAGAGAGAGAGAGCATGAAAATTGATATTTTACTTACTTTTGGTTGAATCTGAAGGAGAATAGAGAATTTCAATTAATATGTACAAGTGTTTATTATTTGTAAAAAGGACTCTATATATTCTTTGCTGTTATGTTATGCAACTCATCCTAATGTACCTTATACAATGCAAAATATATATTACAAAGACTACATACTTCTAGCTAAAGGAGGGAGGATAGACTCAATGGGGAAAGAAATGCTCATGATGAGTCTTGAACCCGAATCTTAAGAGGAAAGGGAATGGAACAATGAGCAGCTCTGACCAACCAACCATCAACGCAATACTTAAAACATATTAACAGATAATAAAACATTATGTAACAATAAATAATTTGCTGTTAGTGACAGTATAAGGTACATTGAGAAAAGATATGTCCAAACCTGCAAAGAATTTTCAGGGAAAATGGAGGTATGCTAAACATCTTATTCCTTGAAGAGTAGTGACCAATGGAGGCTCTTGGTTACCAATTTCATATTCATTGCAAAATAAAATAAACCCATTTTTGAAAAGATGAAAAATAGAGATGTTTCTGATATTTCCCAGAAATTCCATCCAAAGGGAAGTTGAAAATACATCATAAATAGGTTTGAAGAACAATACCAGATGATTAACTCAACAAAATATCAAATTTTACAAAAGCATAAGTGCCTACGTCTAATATTACCCAAAAACTGTCTGGCAGCCAATCACCACATGAGATCTTCTATGTTTCTCAATCTTCACTCTTCTTCTTCTTCTTTTTCTCTTTCTTGGTCTGCACTTCAGACTCTTCTTCTTGTTCTGCATGCTTTCTCTTCTTCTTTTTCTTCTCTCCTACTTCAACATTCTCCCCATCATCCTCGGTCCGATGTTTCTTCTTTTTCTTCTTTTCCTTTTCTGTTGGTTCTTCATTTTCGGGTTCATTCGTTGGCAAGCCTGCCTCCTTATCAGCTTTCTTCTTTTTCTTCTTCTCTTTCTTATCTTCCGTGGCAGGTGCCTCGGCTGCTTCCTCTGCCTGAGGAGCTTCTGCCTCAACCTTTTTCTTCTTCTTTGGGACCGTGTCCTGCTCCTCAAGAGCAGTCTCAATTGTAGTTTGCCCAAGAAGAGAATCAGCTGCAGGATTGTATGCCTGTATACAAGGAAAGAGCCACTTAAAGGAGGAAAAAAACACAATCTAAAACAATATATATGACATATTAGTCGCACACACCTTAGCAGGAGTTATCAACCCAGCTCCCTTCTTCCGATCCTTGTCATAGACTTCTATCTTAGGCTTGCCTTTAGTTGAACCGGCAGATCGTCCCAATTCTTTACCCTCAAGAGCCCTTAATCTTGCTTCAAGCTACAAAATATAAAACGTATGAAATACATTATGTTTTCTTTTTGCTTGATTTTTCATGAAGCATGTGTGCAAGTGCAGTGGAGAAAGAAATAAATCAAACGCAAGTCTATGATTTACCTTGGCTCGGTTCTCAAGTCCCATAGAGTTGTCTTGGTCATCTCCAAGAGCATCACAACGAATTGCCAATGCAGCCTTCGCAGCAAGTGACCTGGAAATCTTCCCCTTGTGTTTTGGTGCTGCCTGACCAACCAAGGACGCATGGTAGATGAGCCCATATTTTGGTGTTGAATGCTTTGTCTTGAGAGCTCTGAAGAGAGCCTTCTCCGCGCCAAGAATCTGAACAGTACTACCAGGCTGTTTGGAAAGATTCAATAAACTGCCACCATGAGCAATGAGACGAGCACCAACAAGTTCACCCACAAGAGCAGTCAAGTTTGGCGCAACAGTGTTCATCCTGTTCTTTAGATAATCATATAGCTGAGCTCGGTATTCAGCAAGGTTGATAACCTGATCACATAGATCTTTTATATTCATAAGATCAAGGTCATTAATTTCAGTTCCCATGGATATCACTGCTGCCTCCTTTAATTCTGTCTCAACCTCTTCCGGTAATATCTGCAAAAATATAAGCACTCTTCAAAAATAAGGAAAACATTTCCTTCAAGCACTTCATGTAAAGTCTAACAGTGAAGAAACTGATAGTTGGCAAAATGATAGCAAGCTTCATATTGAAATCTTGGAACACTTAACAAACAAGTTGGGGTATGAATTTTCAGATTAGTTAATCAGAACTCATACCTCTGAGAAGTCAAGCTTAGCAGCATTAACACGGTCGCCCATTAGTTTCACTGCCTTGGCATAAATGATATTGTCCTGTATGATCTTAGTAAGCTCCGGAAAATGCCAACCATACCATTCCCGAATCCTCATTGCATATGTGTTGAGCTCTTTATCAAGATCATCAAGCAAACCGATCGCTTGAACAATCATTGTATCAACCTAAAAATATTATACTATACAGTCATGAAATCCAGGAATGTGTCTTAACATTAAAGAAATTATTTAAAACAGAACAATTATTCAATAGCACACAAAAATCCACCTTATATTGGCACAGTATCTCATATCAATGCCTATCCCAAGATAACTTCAACCCCTACCCTAAATAAGATGCAAGCAATTCCACACAGATGAATGTATTTATGCACCTTTTGCCCATATTATTCTGAGTCTTCATTTTTCATTAAGTGCCCATATATTTCGAAGTTCATAGATCATTGTTCTCAAAATCAAATGACTACAACAGTCCAATGTTTACAGTGTAAACTAAGCCTTAACCTAAAGTTACCAACTTACCATAATCTATATATTTCTACAAATGGATATATCCCCACAAATCGCTCCTTGTCCCAAAGGAAAAAGATAATTCTCAATCAAGTTCACAAGAAGCTGTTAATTTATAAGTACCTTATCAGCACTGAACTTCAGCTTGTATCGAGATAGGCTATGAGACAAACCCAGACTCATTGGAGCTAAATCTTGAGCACCTAGACCAGATATGAGTTCAGTCAACTGCGTTCTCACACCTCTCAGCAATTCCATAACAGCAGTATTGTGAACACAATCAATTTTCTGCAAACATGTAATTATTTAAATAAGATTCAGCTGAATGGAACAGAAGAATATCACCATAGAATCCGCATATGCATGGTATTAACAGACCAGTTTTTCCTTAATTGCATTTCCAAGCTTTGAATCAGCAACTCCTAATGTTTCACCCTCACAATGCACACGCAAGAACTTGCGTAGACCTTTGCTGGGTGCACTTTCAAGTAGTTTGGTTGCGGCTTCCAAAGCTTCTGCAGTGTTCTCAAACTTGGAAAAGGCTTTCAAAGACACAACCTAATGATATTTTAAAAGAAAATGGATCAGCTCCATTGTTAAAGTAGACCCAAAAGGCATGACACTAAAAGGAGAACAAATGTGATCAAAATCCAAAAACGTGATAACCTTTCTTGCAGAGTCAGGAGCCAAGAATTCCTTTGACAAGTCCTACAATAACAAAAACACAAATTTCAATCCAAATTCAGAATCAATAAGTTGTATAAACTAAAACATAAAGCCATTGATTTTCATTCAATCAATTTTTTCCCACGGTTAGTAAAATTAAAAATGTAGCTTCCTATTAATTCTCACAAGATATGGAGAGGAAATCACCTCAACTTTATTTAGCTTCCCTTCATCTAAGACTTTGAAAAGGGCAAAGCCCGCCGGAGTCTCGAACAACACAAGCATTTCTCAATCGTCAAAAAAAGCAGACCTAAAACATCACCATAAAATTACTGTCACCATTAAACTTCAAACGAATAAACATAAAGACAACAGAAATGATTAAAAAAGCCACTCTTTTTCTAATACCCACTTCATAAAACTACCTCTTCAATTCATACCCATAAACAGAACTGTCAAGAAAAACTAAACAAGACGGAAAAAATAATCATTCAATCGTTTTTAAAGGAACCCCACAGCGTTGAAGTTACAGTAAACAAAACCAAGAATCCAACTTAGCACTCAAGAAAAGCTAGCAAAAGCCAAAATCAACTAAAAACGCTAACGAATATAAACCCGCTAAAGAAAAAAGAGGGAAAAAAAACAATTTCCTTTACCTGTGTTCGGTGTCCGTCTGCTGAGAATAGAGAAAGGGAGTGAGACAGCGATGGAGTGGGTTTAGGGTTTTTAACTCCGCGCTTATATTGCTGCCGCATTGTTCGTAAGGGTAGTTTGGTAATTATGCTAGATTTTCGCAGGAGTTAAGAAAATCCATATAATTAATTGAGTTGTAACCTAATATATCTTTCTAATTAAATATGATGATTCTAAAGATTTTTACGAAAATAACAAATATAAAGTTTTTCTTCCTTTTTTGTAATTTAAATAAAGTTTAATTTTTTAATATGTTTACTGAATCGCTTAAACATGCATTTGTTAGATTAAGAGATTATAGACAATTTAAATATGATTTAAAAGAAGAAATTTAACTTAAACCAACCCTGTTTTGCTCGAAAGCATAAAATTTTAAAATATAAATTTCGGTTTTATACAGATTTTGGGAAACCATTTACTTATTTAATCTAAAGCAAGAAAAAAACCAGCAAGCCTCTTGTGCTAAACCCTATGCACGACGATCGCGTTTATCACGATTATGGACATAATAAATATTACTATAATTAATTTAAAAGTCGAAAGCAGTGGATTCTCCACCTACATGCTAAGATTTCCAAGTTCTGAGGTTGCAGTTGATAGATCCTCAGGAACTGTATCTTTCTTCTCTCTGTTGGGCAACAGTCCCTCCTTGTTGAAGCTTGGTGTTTTTCTCGATGGTGGGGCTGAACAGACTGGTACAACGGATCGTATCCTAACTGGCGGTGCAATGGAACTGTGATGTGTACCACCAAGGTTCATTCTCTCGAACCTTGGTCTGGCTGTAAAAGATGGAGCTCCGGTTCTCATTCTTGGTGGGGCAGGAACCTGAGTTGTCAGCTCTTGCATGTTTGGTCTCATGGAAGAAACTGGGCTGACTGTTCGGATCATCAGAGGAGCTGCTGCATAGGATGGTGGTGGTCTAGAATTTCTGTAATAACTTGTCCTTGCGGGATACTGTGATCGAAGGCGAGATGACTCGAAGGCATGCGGATTTTGTAATCGGTCATTCACAGGCTGGGAAACTTTGCTTTCCAACTCAACATTCTTCTGTTTGTGGTCTTCCTGTTTTGATTCACCTATACCTGTTTCAGCAGTAGTTTGACCCGGGACAAGCCGATCGATCACTACAGGCGGTGGAGGGTTTTTGGGTGATTCTTCTTTAATCTCTTCATTTATCTCTTGAATGGTCACTGTTGATCTTCCCATTGTTGGTTGAGATGCTGAATGATTAGAGATGCAAAGAGAAGGGCGTGATGTAGAAATTGCATGCCTCGGAGCTGTAAAGATAGGTTCTTGGTCCCTAGCTTGAAATGACAGATGCCGATCTGGGCGTAAAATAGACTGCACATAAGGAAGAAACTGAGGACCAGTCGGAGGAACTGGAGAAACCGGAAATGGAAACAGGTGGCTTTGCAGCTGCAACAGTTGTTCTTGCTGCCACATTTGGTATATGGGCAAGGCCATTTCCGGGGGAAAACTAGGGTAAGGCCAACCTTCACCCTGCATACGATATAAGCTTCGGTTTGGTGGGGTTAGGTCTCGACAAACAGGGACCGATCTCTGCTTTTCATACCAAGAATCATTATACATAGACTGCCCTGCTTCTGATGGTCGTAACGATGAAAGAAAACGAGCAACGACGACTTGCTCTTGTTCTTGTTTTCCTTTAGACTCTGATGAAGGTGATGAAAACGAAGATGAAACATCCCGAGACACTGCAGGCACAAGGCTATATTAGAAAATATTCACATCAAAGTTTTGTTAGGCAGTAGTACAAGGGAAAATATGCATATAAAAACATCAAGAGGAAGATTTAAGTGAATATCAAAAACTTTAAGCCATTGAAAGTAAGAAAGTTCTGAGACAACAACTAATCATAAAATGAATTTTTAAGCTTTGAGTGAAACATTTTTGTTTCAAATGAATATATTGATGCATATATCTAAATGAATATGACAGTTTTACGTAGTATCCACTAGGGGTATGTATCTAGTACACACATATTTAACATTTTTTTTAGTTTTTCCATGTATTTAGAATATCCTTGGAGGGTCATATGCACATAACTACGTCCGGACTCCGATATGTGTCGGACATGGTGACTTCAAGAAAAATGAAGAGTTGGAGTACAATATGTACCAATTCATCAGTAGTTATATAGCAGACTAAATTGTATGTTTCCTTCATTGACTAACCCGAGAAATGTAACCTTGGGAGCAGAATAAACCGTGCACTAGTTTGATTCTAAATGAAGAGGGAGCTTTCAATACAGAAGAATTGAATCATACGTTTTCTAAGGGTTGACCATGCAGCCATTGCTGCATTCTTCTGAGCTTGTTTCTTAGTCCGAGCCGGATCCCCGGTAAAGCTCATCCCTGCAAGGTCAACAATGCATGAAAAACTAGGAACATGGCCTGGTCCAGATCGAACAGTGGTGTAAACCGGAAGATTTAAGCCGGCTCTATGAGCAGTCTCTTGAAGCAGATTCTTATAGACACCTGTTTCATCCTGCGCAATAGACACAAATTCAGGAAATTTTTACTTTATTTCTTTTCCTAGAGCAATAAGTAGTGAAACAAAGTATACACTTAGGTCAACGTATGTCCGCGCACAAAGCACAAAGAACAATCACTCATTTTCATGGACAACAATATAAGGACACAAATTAAATCAGCCCGAGTCTGGCTCAAAGAGAGGGGGCAAACAGTTAACATCCAGAGTTTTTCTAGCATCCCCATTGCTTATATAGAACTATAATTGATAATGTCAACTGATTCGAAAAAAATTGTATAGGTCACTCAACAGTTTCATACGAGTCATCAAAAATAAAATAAAACCCATAAATCATCGTAGTAAAAGGAAAGTTTAATGAGATGAATATGCTGTGCAAGTATACAGGTGTTTGGTCTAAAGGGTGATTTAAACCACGGATAGTACCAGAGACATAATGCATTGCTGCAACTAGACCTTCCAACAGAGGACTGCCAAATCTCCTTGTGTTCAAATGATACAACCGATTATTACCTTGACTTCTATTAAACCCTTATATGATGCCATTTTTCGATGTTAAAAATATGTCAACCGAGTTCTGTCAGTTACTAATAGAGACAAGAGAGCCAACACACACACAAGGTGTTCTCACATCGCAACTCACAATCAACCTGAGAAATACTTCAAAAAAGTATGTTTGGTAGACAAGTTTAGTCGAAGATGAATCAATTTGAAGAGTTAGAACTCCAACAAGAACACTGGTAGAGATAGGAAACATCATTCAGTACGAGGAACTAAAAGTTATCATTTGTCTTTTACAATGATTAAAGCAGCGTCCGATACAAGGAAAGGGCGTGACAATGAAAATGATTATTAACTGCAAGTTTTAGTAGCAAAATTGGTTTCAAGTATATATATCTTTAATGAGGATAAATCTTTGGTTGAATGCTTACCAAAACTCTTGCAGCCAATGCTTTTGAAGGGCCTCGGTTGGCAAGAGTATTTAGCGCTATTTCAGCTGCAGCATGTTCTGCTTGTCTCAAAGTAGAGCAAAACGTAGGGCTTTCAAAGGTCTCTCCATTAAAGTTTACAGTAGCTTTAAACCGAGGAGCGTGATCAGGGCCTTCCCGAATGCACGAATAAGATGGCAGATTAAAGCAACTTCTTTGAGCCAACTCTTGCAATTGGTTCTTGAACATACCTACACACATAAAACATATTTATTCACAGAAATAACCTCTGATAACATACTGAAATTTGAAACCCTAAAATTGAACTTAAAATCAATGATTTAACTTCTCTTTCATATCAAACATTAAGAATCCAGAAAACAAGAGAAAGGTAAAATAAAAATCTTCACTTCTCTTCAAGGTACTGATTACTGAAAAAATTCATCAAATTCTCGAGTATCTCTCTCAAACCTTATAGAAAAATGACAAATCCAATATTAATCAAAACTGCTAAAAACCATATTCTAAATTCATCAATCTCGAAACACCAAGCTAAATTCTACATCGGGCATCTAAAAGATTGTTCGAAGAGGTACCCCAGAAACACCAAGCTCAAAAAGATAATACATTTTCTTTCCTTTTCCTAACACTTTCTAACCAACCAAACAGACACCAACGTCTCAATAGAAAACATGAATTTGATCCTTGCAAATCTATCACAAAAACAATAAAAGAGGCACCTTGACCCCACGATCCAAATACCTAAGTTCGTAAATAAAACAATCCAGAGTAAATGAAAAGCAACTTTTAAATATAAATTGATCTGGGTATAGCCCAAAACCTAAATCATGAGAAAAGAAAAAAAAAATGAAATAAAAGGGTAACTAACCTTCTGAATAAGTAAAACTTCTGGGTATTTCTTTCTTACTGAGTACTTGAAATTTCTCGGGAAATTGATAGAAAAAAAATCTGGGTTCAATGAGAAAGTAACGCCACTAGTAAAGTAAGTAGCATTCTCATTGCACGCTAACCAAAAAAATATTGGCTGTTTCACTCCATTCCAAAATATAAAAGTTTTTCCTTTTTTTTTCTAATTTCGTGTTGAATTTCTCACTATTTCTACAGTTTCAGAGAGTGATGATGACGAAAAATTAAAAAAAAAATAAAGGAGGAAACTTTGTTGGGTTTTGATTAACGAAGAAAACGCAGAAAGGACAAATAGAAGTGAATTGCAGAACAACCGTGAATTCGGTTCGATTTTCAGGGTTTATTGTATTTATAAATTAAAATATTTATTTATTTCAAAAAATAAAAATATTTATTAATTTTCTACATAAAAAGTTGAAATTAAAATAGATTTTATTTACGGTTATACTTAAGTACTTGAAAGGCTACAAACTTTAGGTTAAACTTTTAAATCAATATGATAATAAAGAATCTCAAACATAATTTAAATTGGAAAATACTTTGATGCACAAGCTGTGTAAACTTTAGTTTACACAAGCCCTTTAATTTTAGGGTTTAGGGGTTTAGTATGTAGGGTATATAATTTAAGATTTATGGTTAGAATTTAGAGTTTAGAGTTTAGGGCTTAGGGTTTAGGGTTTAGGTTGCTAGGGTTTGTGATTTAGATTTTAAATTTTATAAAAGGATTGTGTAAAAAAAATTTACACAGCTTGTGCATCAAAATAAAACCCATTTAAATTATCTTAATAAAATCAAATCAATCTCGTTCTTATTTCTTAAAATCCGATTTCATTTTCAATTCAATATATTATTATCAAAAAATTTAAGATATAACGTTACCGAACTTTACTTTTAAAATTATTTTAATTATTAAAATTTCAAAACGTTCAACTTACTCATTAAAATTTAGACATATAACTTTTTTGTCACTAAAGTTTAGACATTAAACGTTTTTTGTCACTCTTAAACTCCAAACGATCATAGATGGTAGTCATTCGATCATAGATTTCATCAGTCACTTGGTCTCGCCCCCTGAGTTTGAATTTGACTTCCATTTTGCTAGAAAATACTCAGAGATTCACAAATCGACAAAAAATCTTCTGATTTCTCTCTCGTCGATCTCACTCTTACGTCGTTGGATGAAGTCTATTTCTCAGTATATTTCTTTTTTTGTGCCAATGAATTTTTTTACCGTTCAGATCTTGAAAAAGTTCTTTCGTTCCCTGATAAATGGACGTCATCGAAAAGTTAACGAAAGAATGACAAAAATGTTCAATGTATACACTTTATGAATAAATTAAATGTTTTGAAATTTTAATAACTAAAATAAATTTGATAATAAAATTTAATTATGATCTACATATTTTACCAATAAAAAGTAAAATAAATTCATAGATATACATGAAAACATATATAATTTCATTAACCTTAACATGATAGCTTATTTGTAGTACATAAAAGTAGCCATCTTTCGACCCTAGTTTCATTAAAATATCATCAAACAAGCCAAAACGACACGGGCTAACAAAACATGCAAACAAAACGACACGGGCTAACAATTTATTTCCTAAAGCACACTTAAGTACGTTTAACAAGTCATCCGTTAATGGTTCCCTTTTTCACACTGCCGTGCCACCATATTTTCTTGCAGCGTCTCTGCTGTCAATGGTTCTGCCGTAACTGCCGATTGGCGGCGGCGGTCCGACGGTTGCACCGCCATATTTTCTTTCAGCTTCCCTGTTGTCAATGGTGTTAGGATATCCATACCTGGAAGGTGGTGGTTTACTTAAGTATTCTATGGCAGTACCGATATCACTCGTTGGTTGGCTAAGATTAGACCCGCCGTGACTCGGCTTAGCCCATGCACCGCCGCCAGTTTCGGTGGTCACGGTTGGTGTTTGACGCCAATATGTTGCACTGAGAGGACCGAACTTGTTTGGTCGGCTAGCTTGGGTTTGGACTTTGGTAAGGAAATCCTCAACTTGTGCACGTTCATGAACCGGACTCGAAGGCCGGTTGGTCCATTTCTCTTCGGTATGATACCGAACAGGACTCATACTCGAAGGGCGATCAATCAATTTCTCTTCGACATGATACTGGACTGGACTCGAACTCAAAGGCCGACCGTTCCACTTCTCTTCGACATGATACCGAACAGGACTAGAAGGCTTATTCCATTTCTCTTCAACATGGTACCGAACAGGACTTGATGGCCGATTCCATTTCTCTTCGGCATGATACCAAACAGGACTCGAACTCTTCCTCCATTTTTCAGGACTTAAAGGCCTAGTGCTCTGCTTGTATTCGGCCACATAAGTCGGTACCTCCACGACCTCGGTCTTGGTAATGTAGTACTCGGTCTTGCCATTCGGAGTAGCGTAGGACTTGACAGGGTTCCTCCTCCCATTGGAATCAATGTACACAGGCTGACACTTATGATCCGAATCATAGCTTGTTTTGCTCCACCCATCGGCAGCGCCTAGCGGAACAGCGCCGCTGTTGTAGGTCGTGTAGCCGCCCCGGTACGTGTAACCATATCCGGCCATTGTTTTCTACAACTCTTTGGAGTTTTCTTTCTTACTTATCAAAGATGTTTGAAGCTCTCTTTATATAGAAAAATTTTGGTTTTTTTTTTTAGCTTGAATGACGAAAGATTCAATAACACCATCAATTTGAGGATCTTATGCCAAGAACTTTGAGAATCCCAAGTTTTTCCAATGAGAAAACTGTTTAAAGAATCTGATTCTTTTCATTTTTCGGACAATGACTTCCATTAGCTGTCTGAACATATGCAAATTTCATATTATTCTGACATGAAATGGACCTTCACAATGCACAATTTAGTGCCAATCTTATCAGAATAAGAAGATGAATAGAATCACTTTAACTTGATGTGAAGGTATGAAAATAGAGCAATGAAAAATAATTAATATAATACGGATGGAAATCGTCTACCCTAACTATGCTCTCGTTGGTGTCTCCATTTTAAAATAGCGGGTTTAGGATTTGAGGTTTTAGGTTGGAGTTTAGGGTTATGGTGTAGGGAATTAGTGGTAGTGTGTATTTTTTAGGGTTTAGGAACTGAAAATAAGGGTTAGGACTTAAAATTTAATTTTTAAGTATTTTTAGTAGAGGGCATATAAGGAGGCATAGTTAGGGGTTAAGTTTTTACTCTTAATAATACATGTGACATAAAAAGAAACATGACATTTGTTGTGTTCTGGTTGAAAAACTTTAATTTAAATAAAATTCTTTAGATATTAAATTGGTAACAAAATATAACTTAAAATATCATAATACAATTTAATTCTATAAAATAAAAAATGATTTTTTTTCAACGTATTTCTTTTTGTCAGTTCTTTAAATCTGTTTAAATTGATTCTCACCGGTTTTTTGAAATTTTCAAAATTTTGATATATTTTCAACAAAATAATTGATTCAATTAAACCAACCACCCACTCACGAGCTCCATATCTACACCTAACAATAAAAGCTTTCTCCAAATCTATACTATACCTAGTTTATTTAGAAATTAGAAATTATGAATTGGCTGCCACGTAAACAATATATTTCGTTCATTTTGCTTCTATACTTTAGTTAAATTATGGGTTAGATCCCTATATCATGTTTAAAATTTGAATTTAATCCTTAAATTCTAACCATAAACCATAAATTCTAAACTCTTACACTTAAACCCATAAATCCTAAACCTCAAACTAGATCCCTAAATCTTAAAATAAAACGCTTAAATTTTTTTTCGTTTTCACTGCCGCTACATAGAATATTTTCCTGTTATTTATTTTTAAATATATTTTAAAGAGACTCGTAAATTAACTTTGATTTTCTTGTCTAAATGATCATCCGGACAATTTCTTGCTCTAAAAACTATTGAAAATGCACAAAGCATTGAGAAAAATTCTAAAAAAAAAACAAGACACAATAACACAAATTAATTGTCCTTTTTATTTCCAGGAGATAAAAAGAAACCCACTTAGTAACAATAGTTTCTATGACCTCCCCCCACAATACAAATCTACAGAGCTTTCGACATCATATACGATATACCCAGCTTTTTGCACAGAACTTTACTTCCAGCTAACTGTCCCCGGAGTTTACAAACTGTTCCGCCGCTTGCATTTCGACCCTACAGCTTTTTCTCGGATGTACGGTGAAAGCATGCACTACACAAAGACCAAAACTTTAAGACAGCATCTGATTGACTTTGAAAACATTTAAAAGATGATCGTCTTGATGATGTCTGGAGAATGCCCCCAGCTTGAAAACCGGTCGTCTTTCCAAATATACAAGGATCCGACATATATTACTGATATAGGCAACTCGGATGAACAAAATACAATTCCAAACACTTTACAACAGTATGAGATTTCCACTCCGATATCCCGAAACAAACCTGCTTCCCAACAGATAAGAAAGATACAGTTCAAACACTATATGATCGGCAGAATTTTTCGGAAAAGTTAAATTATGAAAACTGATATCAATAACCAACTTACACCGAACCTGTTCTAACAGACCCAATTCATTAGACTAAGCCAGTTTCGGCCCGGAAATTCAGTTCTGACCAACTTTTGCACAGCCCTAGTTAAAAGCAATACAGGTAACTTAGCCACTCACCTTCTCCCAGAAGTCTATAAAATCACCTGCCCTGAATCACTCTATAATTAAGGACCAAGTCTTCAGGTTTCTTCCAAATGTAAGCCCGCACAGTAGCTAAGCTCATGTCTGGAGATAAAACCTGGAACATATAGTAGCAATCGAATAAGTGACTTTAATAGTAGGATTGAACTTGAACTAAACAAGTTGGAATGAATAATTTTAGTATATTGATTTCAAACACAGCACGGAAAATGATGAAATAAACCACAGCTTTGAAAAATCTAATATGTGGTTTACTTGCCTGATTATTGCATAAAATCTCAACAGAAGGCCGAAGCTTTGGCCTAGGCTTCAATCCAGATCGAAATGATCCATCTCCAATAGCCGAATGCTGCAATTGTCCTCCAAGTCCAGGAGCAAATGACCCATCGGTTTTTGCAGTATCAATTGGTTTGTCAAGCACCATCTTTTCTATGACATAATTAACAACCTACATAATCATATCGGAGAGAACGCACATTATAATAGGAAAATAAAATATTGATATATAAATACCGTATAAGACAAACTGTTCAACATTAATATACATGTTTGCATATGCCACCTATCAGCATTCCATATCCAAATTTAAGGCATCTTGTTCTTATATATGAAGCAAACAAGCAGTCGAGAAAGCTAATGCAGAAGATTATTCTAATCTGTTGATATATTGTGTCGACTACAACAAAGTTAAAGGTCCTATCAATGTATATGAATCCTAAAATAGCATTTCATTAACTCTGAACATTCTTTTGGCCCTTTTGCAGTCCATGCTCCACAAAGCATAAACAGATTCTAGTGTACTAACCCAAGTGAGCTAAATTTGTATAGAATCAAACATTTGCTACTTTATATAATCACATGAAATGAAAAAAGGTCCTACAGAAAAACCAAACAGGCATACCTTATGTATTCTCAAAATACGAGGTGCACTTAACTTCCCTTGAGTGAGGATCTGAACAGCAGTACCTTCGCATGGATGAAGGTAGAAGCTGCACCTGAAATAAAAATGAAGAGTAAACCTCCATCAAGAGAAAGAGAGAGAGAAAAGAATAATTAAGATACACAATTAACCATGGTTATGAATGTAGCAGTAGTGCGCAACACTGCAGAAGTATATTTCTTTTTCTCCTAAATAAAGAGAAATGCAGACACAAGAAAAATATCAAATAATGACCAAAGGAACAATAAAACAAAAGGCATATTGAAATGTGGACTTAATGACAGTTCTTTAAGTTCATCCCTGTGTTGGTACACATCAACAGCAAGGTCAACCAATAAAGTAACAGTAACATGCAAACAGGATCGTGTCATAGGGCAATTAATAGAGAAGTAAGATCAATTGTCTTCTGATTTATCCAAACTCATCAAAGGAAGCCTAAAACCTTAGAACCCTTTGGAGAGAGATCCAAATCTCTGTTGTGTTTGGATAAAGGATTTAGAGAGGGATTTCATTTCTATCAAAGTTTTCAAAAATAAGGGAGAATTTCAAAATTTATATGGAATTTCAAAAATGAAGTAAAGCAACTGAAATTCTTCATTAAAATTTCACCTAAAGAGGTAATTTTTCCAAATTCCTATAATTCTTTTTTATTTAACTTATGGGGTCCAACTATAAAATAAAAACTTAAACCACAAAACATCATTTTGTTAATTATTATGAATCTAACATACCCATATTGTATATTTTTTTCATTATCATTATTCTTTTGAAATTCTAATACCTTATTCTGTTTGAACTATTTATCCAGACAAAATAATTACAAATATTAGTATTTTGAAACAATGCATTTTACAATACCGCAATTTCAAATTTCTTCAAAAAATTTAATCCAAACCCAATGTTAGGATTTTGATAAAATTTGACTTACGTTTTATTACTCCATTTGTCCTTTAAATAAGGATCGCTATTACTATTATTACATAAATAGGAAACCTATAATTTAGGCTCCTCATAAACAAAATACACAACTAATGTTCTAGAAATGAAGAAAAATCAATTGAAATAAAATCTAAGGAAAGAAGTGAAATCAACTAAAATAAAATCGCAATCAAGAAACCTGTCTTAATTAGAGAACCGACACTAAGGGTCTTTCCTAAGATAGGTTTGGCCCACAAAGTATCCACAACATTACTTTCCTAGAGAAAGAGCTTTTCCTCAAGCTTGAATTCTGCATCATTTTTATCAATTATTCTAGTCAAAAGAGCCTCTTACATTAATGCCTAACCATATGCGGTCCATGATAATTATAACATAAGTTCACCCTTCTTTCTATCATTTCTGCCCTTGATGTTTTTTTAACAAAAAGCATAAATGAATTTACAGAACCGAATTAGATTTGGTAGCTTCCCATGTGGTATTATTGGCCTCAAAAGGTTGGGATGCCAAGACTGTCACATCTTCAAGAGGACTGAAACTGCCCTTGCTACCTTGCCAAGTTCCTCTACATTTGTTTCTTGACCTATAGCATAAGCTACTTCTATTCAAAGGCTCTAGTGAGGTTCATAGCCATAGCATAAGCTACTTCCATTCAAAGGCTCTGGTGACCTATAGCCGAACGTACTGACTAGGCAGTACTAACTTTTCTTGAAATTATTGCTGATAAATCTCTACAGTCCCTCTGTCCATTTTAGCTAACTAAATCTCCCAAAGGGTTGCTGCCTACTGGAATACCAAAACAAAGGCAGAAATAATTGCAAAATTCTGACAAGGTCACCACGCTCACACACCCTCCAAGCTGATAATACTCATCTAAGGGAGCGTAAAACTTTAGGACTAGTTAAAGAGAGATCCAGATCTCTTTGTTTTTGATAAAAACAATTGACTTAGGTTTATTACTCCATTTGTCCTTTGAATCAGCAATGTTCTAGAAAGGAAAGAAATCAACTGAAATAAAGTAACATCGAGAAACCTAAGAACTGAAATAAAGTAACATCGAGAAACCTAAGAACTGAAATAAAATAACATTTAGAAACCTAAGAAATCAACGGAAATAGAATTGCAATTGAGAAAATTATGCCTTAATTAGAGAACTGAAACTAATGCCCTTTCATAACATTTCCCAGCACATGTATGCAGTTCCTCAAAAACTTGTTACTTAAAATTAAATTAAGCAAAGGAAAGTTTAATGAGGTCACAGAAGTTACTTGGCGCCTTCTCGTGGTGGTAGCCGATTGTGTAAAACACAATCCAAAACCCACCAAGGGAAGTCCTTCTCATCCTCAGTTCCATCCAATTCAGTAATTTTCTTTCTCCAAGGACCTCCTTGGGAACCCTCAGTGATAATTGACGGAGGGGAACCAGTGGAAAAATCAAAAGGAGGATGGACCATTGAGTCATTTTCAGCATTTCCATCTACCTCAATTCTTGAATGAGCAAGACTTCTTGCCGTGCCATCTTTTCCTGATAGAACATCTCCATTAGCTGAAGCCTGGGAGCCAAGCCTTTGCCTTCTTTTGGTCATCCAATGAGCCAACAGGCCTTTAAGGGTTTCACGAGCTAGATTAACCTACCAAAGACAAGTCAACACCGGATGCACATCAAAGTGTTCCTGAACCACTTCCCGCAGGTATGTCTTAAGATTGTCAAAATCAATAGAAAAAATTTAAACCTTATCATCCTCAGGCTTGCCAATTATGTTTAGATCAACAGAATACATCTCTGCAGAAAAGCATTGAGGCGTGTCCAAATGAACAGACAAGCTTCCAAGACGGGTATCCACAGTGAACCATGCTGGAATGCTTACCTAGATTGGTTTCAAAAAGGTAAAAAGTAAATTCCTCAAGAACGGATGCATTGTCTTCAACTGACATAATTTCAAATGAGTAGCTATCTCACCATCTCAAACAACTGCTCCTTTTTCTCGTCAAATGAAACCTGGACAGTGAAATTGAAAGAATGGATATATACATTCAATAAATAATATAACCATACATATACAAGTGTCTATGTGTACCAAATTTGTAAGTGAAAAGCAAAGAGCAAGCCACTTCTATAGTTCTACTCAAGAAACAAGGACGGAAAATGGAAAACAAAATCTAGTTCACCTGTCCATAGTCCTCGATCACAGCACCCCTGGTTATCTCCCAGAGCTTTACTGAACCAGCAGTATCCTGTTAAAGGAGGATAAAATTAAAAGAAGCATAATAATAATAATAATAATAATTTCCCAAAAACAATATCTTTGAAACAAAAATATGAGTACAACCACATTTACCTTAGTCAATACATTCCTTCTGTTATTTAAAATTTCATGCTGAACTATTGCTGGTGTTCCAGGAATGGAAAAAATTGGTTCTTTATAAACTGCAGCCTGAATAAATGACAATGGCAGAACAGGAAAGGGACGGTAGAAAATGTTAAAACAAATTCCAGACATTCAAACTTCAAAGAGGTGTCCATAACAAAGCACATTGTGATTAATGAAAATAAAACCTAATATTTGTTCTTTTTTCCCTTGGGGTTAGGTGAGCAAAAGAACAAATGAAATATAACCACTAACAACTAAACGAGCAGGAAAAATTCGCTACAATTCAAGTATACAGTATGAAGAAAAGAAATGCTACTACAATGCAGAGTTTGTATATTTAATGATGCTTGCCACAAATTAATAAACAAGAGAAAAGAAGGATGCATGGTACAAAATGTTCTTATGATGAACAAGGTGATTGCTGTAAGCAATAACATACAAACATATATATTATATAATACACAGAGTACAGACACACAAATTATACTTACAGGGGTAGACCCTTCTAAGGAAATTCTGGCCCTTGAAAAAGATAAGTTTCCAGCCAAGAACGAACCACCTCTTTGAAAGACCTTCTGAGGATTTCGTCCTTCAGCAGGCCATCTATGAACTGAAGAATCTGTCGTTGCAACCCATATACTATCATCATGCAAAGCCAATTGCAAAATTGGGTGCTCCTTTGTGCAAAGCAAAAGACTCTCTCTTGTTGTCAAGTCTGTCAAATATAACTGAAGCATGTGCAAAAAGTAAGTGCAAGTTGAGAGTTAAAGGTAGATATTAGAAGTTACATTCAAGGATGTCAAGAATTGTCAAGATCACATGCTAAAAAGATTTGGAAGTATTGTCGTTGTTTGATATCAGAATGATTCAGATACTTAGCAAGAGTAGACATTAAGTATTCACATTACCTTTCTTTAAGCTTAAGTTGCAGCATTTTATTTTGTTTTCTGTTCCATTCATTTTAGAGCGCCATACATACGCAAGATAGTTTCATAAGAATTTGATGCTTGAGTTTGTCTTATTTTATTAGGCTTTGAGAACAACTTATGAGAACTTTCAGAACTGTTAATCAACCCTCGACCTAGTGCTTAGGTGTGAAGCTTAGATCACTTATTCTTCGTCTTATCTCTAATTACCAACCTTGGATACTTCCAATAAATCCAAATACCACTAATATAAATTCATTATCGAATTAAATCCTTAAACCTTAATTTACCAGTTACAGATACTGCTAAACTTATCAGCACAGCCCAGGATTATCTTTCTATATCCTTTATTAGTTCCATCTAATCCCAACCTATACTAATACTGAGAACCCCTAATTATTCTAGTAATTTCCAATCCTTTAATCTCAACAAATCCTAAAATATAATAAGCCGATAGTCCTATATCAGCATAGGTTTCTTGTCAAATTCTACATCAAAACGTTAGCAAAAATAATAAAGATATGCTAAAAAGGTTTGGCACGAATATGTACTTACGGAAAGATCTCTACCGCCGCTATAAACATGAGTAAACGTTGGGGTGCTTGCAAGTGCCCAAACAGAATCTGTATGCACAGCATATGAATGCACGCAACGCTGCTGACCAAGATCCCATAGCCTTCAACATGAAATTATGACCATTTAAAAGGCAAGTTCTTTGATTTTTTATGGTTGAAAATTACTTGTGGTTATGCAACAGAAAAAAATGCACATACCTGATCATGGAATCAGAGGACCCTGATAAACAATACCTGAGAAGAATACAAATTGTCTATCAAAACTTTCACTAATATAATAAATACAGCACAGAAAAACATAGATAGAATCAAATAAAAGAATTCACTAAAAGTCAATCAAATAAAAGGATCTAAAAATTCACAATAGCAACCTGCCAGTAGAATCCAGAAGCAGAGCCCTAACGTTGTCCGTATGCCCTCTCAACTTCATAGTCTTCGAACCTGTTCTTGGGTCCCAAACACGCACAACCTATATGAAAGTGGCAGGAAATTAAAATTGCAACTAAAATTGAATAATTGATAGGACAAACAAATGACCAACAAAAGAAAGGACATGACCACCTCTGGCAAGATGTCATAGGGGGAGAGAAACATGTTATTTTCCTAGAAACTGAATTCATAAAGAAGCAAAACTTACCTTCTCAGTTCCACCAGAGACAAGAAGGGATCCGCTATCATTCATTGCTAACGCATAGACCGACTCTTTATGGCCTTTGGCAGAAATGGGGACATATCCATGACAATGAGTTGCGTGAGCAGTAAGACTGTTATTCGAGCTAATTGTTCGCAAACTTGATATGGGTAGTGAATTTGCAGACCCATTGATACCATTGGAACAATCATCTTCCATTACATCACTAGACTTTGAGAGCGGAGTGACTGCAGCTTCAATATCCCATACGAAAACCTCTCCACCAAGACCCCCAGAGGCAACCACATTTTTCTAAAATGTTTACACTAAAAAAGAATCAGAAAGTGACTTCTATTTCTATAATATTAAAAATGAAGCGTTGATGCACAACTTAAGCAGCCAAATTAAACATGAAATGTAAATAGCAATATTACACTGACATGAAAGTTTCATCCATGCAGATAATAAAATTCAAAGAATATTTGATATAGGAATTACATTTTTTTCAGCTGCAGCTAGACACGTAACATAGTCTGAGTGTTGACGAAATGTCCTGGTACAAGTCCCATCAGACAAGCAATTCCATGTCTGGCACACATGAAAGAGCACATGTCAATACTTAACAAATTAAACCAAGAACAGCTACTTGTCATACACTAATTAACAATAAACCTTCAATGTGGTGTCTGATGAGCAGGAAACGAGTGTATTTTCACCAGCAATTACAGTATCATTTACCTGCACAAGGAAATTCTCAATCATAATTTACACATTTACAGAGATACATATTATATAAGATAATTAGATGGTGATTTTCACAAACTGAAGAAAAAGAAGACAAAAAAGCTCTCAGCATTCAAATTGACTATTAATGTAATTGAAGTGCAACGTGTATATTTGCTCCAGATGTTACTTTCGGTGAGCAGGTGGGCTAATATGCAATCATTCAGATTGATAATAAATCAAGACATTTGCATTGTAGTAGACCAAAAAATTAATTGATTAAATTATCATATACTCCCAACAAAAAGTTAGCAATAAAAAGAAACTGTCTAAAGTATGATGGTCATGCTCAGAGCAAAAGAAGAAGATACCCAATCAACATGTGACTCAAATGTAGCAGAGCAAGTGGCAGCATCTTCTCCCAGTGCCCATCTCTTAAGCGTGCCATCACGGCTTCCAGTGAAGAGATAGTTGCACTCATCAGAGACGGGTGACTTCAGCACAGCCAAACAATTTATGCCAGCAGAATGCTGCAAAAAAAATACACACACACACATATATCAAAGAAGAGAAATATCAGTGCCTAGATTCAATACCCGAAATAAAGTGATAAAATGATCAACTAGTCTACAATTCAAGATAATAGCTTTTATAATTGAGAATATAAAGAAAATTAGAAGCAAAGTTATCCAAGCTTATTGTGAACATGATGGCCCTACATTAATGTATAACGATGGATGCATGGATAATATAAAGACTTAGTTACTAAGAACACATGCCATTATTTTTTTCATTTTAATTTATTATTAACATAAACTTCATAAATAATCTGTGTTGTCTCAGGGCAGCCTACTCCAGTTCCCTTAAGAAATGCCCTTTCTGGCAATCCTTTACTTCTACAACATCCTAACCCTTTCCTCTTTTACTAAGATACAAAATGTTTTTTGTGAATTATGGCCAATCCAAAGGATAAAAAACATTCAATAGTGAGCTAGAAAAGCTGTATCCTGCTAAAGGAAGTTTGCGAGCTCCAACCCCAAATAGATTTCAATTATAGCCAGTTTATCATCATAGAAGATAAGCAATAAGAAGATGTTCTTACTCAAATTTGATGACAAGCACATATAGATTGGTATTGTAAACCTAAACATGTACACGCAAAAATACATGCTTAAATGACTATTCTATGGATCATTATAAATTTGAGTGCCTCCATCTTCAGGAATACATAAGAAAACAAACACAAGCTTCTTGATAATATTTTAGCAATTGCATAACATTAAAGGAATATAAAAATAAAATAGCTTAAACAACGATAATAAAAAATGTGACATCACAGTGAAAAACATAGATAAACAATTAGAATCCTAATAAAATATGAATATGCAAATTCCTCGAGATAGCCAAATACAAGGAAGACATCTTGTTCACTTCAAAAGGGAAAATAATTATATGCAGAAAAAGCAACAAAAAGAAGAAGAAGAAGAAGAAGAAGGAAAACACACACACAGAGAGACACACAAAAACAACTTCACCTTTGTGTCATCAGAATCATTCAATACATATGTCAGCCTCTTTTCTTTACGTGGGCGGCTAGAATTGGAATTGTTCCCAGCACTGGGCACTCGATGCATTGCGGTGACCCCTAGATAATCAGTGAAATGAAAATTAAAAACTTCGGAACATATGTCATTCCCACTAAATACTTAAATTTCCACATGATATATTAAGTTAGAATATCCTGTATTCTGCAATAAAAAAATCAACAACAACAATAATAATATATAACTATTGAAATTTACCAAAGTAGACCGAATTTATCTACCATTTCAAAAATATAAATCTTTCCACATGATTTTGTAGAAACTGATTGAAAAATTCACAACTAAACTCTCATTAAAACCAAGTTTCGACTAGAAACGCAAGTGTTGCAACTAAAATCTGAATTCTTATCTTAATTGAACATGATTCCTAAACTTGGAATGAACGCGATGAAAATTCAGACAAATTTTAACCAAAGTAATCAAACTAGATAAATTAATATTAAAAACAGTAAAAATGATACATAATAACAAACTGTCTGCAAAAACAGAAAATCTAACAAAAACAAGTCAACTAACACAGATAAGCAAACTATAAATTACGGTAGATAGCGCGCGAATTCAACGATCGGATAAAAAAACAAAATGAGAAAAAAAGTGAGGAGACTAAGCTTTGAACTTACCGAGGCAGTAGTTTGAAGAAGAAATCGAGGGTGGATTGAAATTAATCAGAATAACAAGGGAGGGATTAATTAAACCCTAGAAAAAAAATTAGTGCGTTTCGGAGTTTGATTTTTTAATTATTTAGTTTATTCCCTTCGCTGTTGAAAGAGCTGTGAGACGAAGAAACAGAGATTTAGGCGAAGAGAGGACCATTAAATAAATAAAATTAATTAAATATATTTAAAAAAAAAAAAAAAACTTTCTCGGAAAAACTGAACTTGAAAGTCAAAAGCCGAAGGTGGGGAAAAAGAAAAGTGGGAGTGGCTTATCGGTGTTGTTAAGAAACCGATCCAACGACGCCGTTTAAGAAACGTCAAGGCTTTTTGTAGGAGATAACTACTATACCTGTCCAATGTGCACCCTCCCGAGGATTTGGATTAGAGATGATAATCCTCCCGTTGTTAATTAAAAACAAGTAGGTAAGATTAACAAGTTAATTCAAGTGGTAAGCAAATTGATATCGTTTAAATAAGTCTCGAATTCGAAGTTTTGTATGAAAAAAAATTACTTGAAAATTTATCCACCAAAATTAAATGAGCGATAAAAAATAAATAATTAGAAGAGAAAAACACAATAACATATTTGTTAGATATATAAAAAATGAAATACCTTTGCATACTATTAGTGTTATGATAATAATATAAAATGAAATTAATATCAATTGTAAAAATGTCATTAAGATATTTATCTATGGGTAAAATTTGACACACGGTTTATGTTCGGGATTTTTAGTTTTCCCTCTTAACCATATCTTTTTTAGGGTTCAAATCCGAACCTTCTCTTTAAAAGACAATGTATCTTACCATTGCAACCAACCTTTGTTGGTTATTGTTATTGAAATTTTAACTATTATACAGAAGTAATATTTAAAAAAAATAGTATTCTAGTTATCACACATTAAATTTTTAGGGTAAACTATAAGTTTTATTACTTTTGTTTGGAATTTGTTTAATTTTGATCTTCAATTTTAAAAAGTTACATTCTAATTACTTTATTATTATGTTCACTAAATCTTAACTATTATTATTTTAATGACATGACACGTTAAAAATGGTTAATCTCTAATTTAACCTTTAAACTTTAGACTATATTAATTTAGTTGCGCCAAAGTTTCTCACCGTCGGCGACTGCATTCATCATACTATAAGCAATTAATGATATTGACAAATGTGCAAATTAACTGCATAAGCCACAAGGACATTAAATCAAGTTGCAGGAAACTAATGGCAACATGAAGACTTGAGAGATTGAGAGGGAAAACAAACATTACTTCAGTATTAAAGACAGTCATAAGCCTTCTTATTTACATTTGATTTGCATATTCTTCACAGCATCTTGGCAAACTGCTGCCTGCAAATAACACATTTTGTTATTGTTTATTGATCCACAAATTGCTTACCGTATTCGAAGATGCTTTGCTCGGTTTAGCTTTCGGGTTAATGCATACGAAGAGATTGTTTGATAACAGAACCAGGAAGAAAAATAGATCCAATAACAATCGAATACTCATATCGGATACATACTTGTATTTATTCGACTACAGAGTAGAAAGGAAAAGTAAAGACAGGCATAATCCATGGCGGAATGCAAAATACAGAGATTTGTGGACGAGGATAATCAACTGCATCAATGAATGGGCATGTTTTCTGCTTCATGCCTTAAGGATTCAAACAATGCAGACGACAGGTAACGCTCACCGGCACTGGGGAAAATTACCTGAAGAAAGAAATAACAAGCAACAGATTTTCAGCATTTCAAAAGCTTTATTTAAATGAGCACTTCGGGTTCTCGAACCTATCTCAACTATTGGTGTTCGGATTTGTGTTCTGACCATGTTATCAAGCTCGATGTAAGTGTCAGATAAGTTTTTCTATGTAATTGGAGGTTCATATCCCTACTTTTGTCCGAATATGCTTTGGAAAATGAAAGTCGAAAAAATATCGAGGTTCGATGTTTATTTACATACAAAAATAAATGAGAATGCTGCTTGTGTAAGACACTCACATCCAATCTGAATGAGCAATGTAAGCTCATGATGTACTAATGAAGAACAGCAGAAACTGTCACTGGGATTGCTTTCTATTGGCTACGTTATCCGAATTTGGGGTTTAGAGTAAGTGTGAAATATAGGATTCAAGTTCTCTAAGTTTTTTCATATATTCGAGGAATCATACCCTTTGTACCTTCAAACCTATGTTCGAGTGTGTGTCGATATCCAACACCATTAGTTTAGAAACAACGAAGAGTCCGGGTTATGTTGAGAATTACTATAACCTATAGGATATATGAAGATGAAGGAGGGAATGCAACTCACAACTATGAGTTTGCCGGTATTTTCTGGCCTCTTAGCCAACTTAATTGCAGCAGCTGCTGCAGCACCAGATGATATACCAACCTGTCAAGATTGATTCATTTGAGCAAACAAATAAGGAAAAAAGAAGAAAAAGTGATCGAGACGGTCATAAGAATCGTTTAACAATCACAAACATACCAGCAAACCTTCTTTCAAAGCTAACAGTTTAGCAGTTTCAATGGCTTCTTCACTAGATATCTAAGAAGTTATAACAGAAGGAAGTATAAATATGTGGAATAGGAAACCACCCTGCATAATATAGGAAAAACAATGAATTGATGATCAATGCTTGTAATGGGCTAATGGCGAATGGAATTAGTTCTTATAAGGAAAATAAATACTGCCACTGTGACAGAAATGAATATTAGGTAATTTTTCAGATATCAAAGCCATTGAAAAGTTTCTAGGAAACTATCATGGCCATCATATGGGAAAATCAATGGATCAAATGATTGATGCTTTATGCAGGTGAATGAAACTGGTTTCGTATGAGGAAAAACAGATACTATTATTGTGACGAAAACAGAAATTCATTGGTTTTTCAAAAATCAAACCGATTGAAAAGTTTCCTAGAACTGTTTCTAGACTTGGAAGAAAAGGGAGGTAAGACAAGCTAAGTATTTTTGGAATAAGAAATTGAAGGAGCAAAGCAAATTTGGATACTTTGACAAACATATTCAACGGGGTGTTTTTGAGACTTACCTGGACAACTTCATCAAGGAGGCTAACATCTAAGACATCAGGGATGATACCGGCACCGATTCCTTGGATCAGATGAGGGCCTTTGACATGCATCAGACAGCAATGTCATGAAGGAAAAAGTTAAGTACTAGATTGCACAAAGTACAGAACGAAGTAACTTACCGGGTATTGAGCTTTATAGTTTTTAAGCAACATTGAATCCAATAATGTAAAAAAAGTTGACAATGGCAGTAAAAGGAAAAAAGAAGAATGAAGGGTGAAAGGAACTTGAAAAACTTACCAGGTTTTCCACCATTCAAAACTGCACTTTCGACGGGTTCCACACCATATATCTATATGTCAATAGAAGAAGAAATGTTCTTATTAACATAACAACAAGAATATTGCCTCCTCTGAATTTCAATCTCAAATCAGGAACAAACCTTGATCTCTGAGTTTTTCTCTTTGAGGAATTTCCCTGCTCCTGTTACTGTACCACCAGTCCCTATGCCTGCAACCAGTATATCAACTTTCCCTTCCGAGGCTTTCCATATCTCCGGACCAGTGGTTTCATAATGAATCTTAAACAAGAATTCGTTACTTCTTTTAAACTTCAGCTGATCGAACATTAGAAATGTTAAATAACAGTAAAGATACTACCTGTGGATTGGAAGGGTTCTCGAACTGCCGTAGCATATAACCATTAGGTGTGTTCTTCAGTATCTCCTCAGCCTTGTCATTTGACCCCTTAAAGCCCTTGGCTGGGTCTGTGAGGACTACCTCAGCTCCAAAAGCTCGAAGAACGATTCTCCTCTCGATGCTCATATAAGCTGGCATTGTGACAATAACTTTATAACCCCTGGCTGCCCCAATGAAAGCCATAGCAATGCCGGTATTACCACTGGTAGTGTCGATGAGGACACTCTAGCCGATATTATTTCGATATATGCAGAACAAATTTGAATTTTGTTAGCTTAAATGTTCCATAGCTGGACCATTCCATGTGGAAAACAGCCCTCATTTGATCAAAAGTGAACTGAAGCAAAACTGCAAAAGATATTATGATGGTCTTACAAAACAATCTGAAGTTTAAATGTTCTCAGATCTATATTTCTTCCTGGTTAGGTTATCAAACAATCACTTCATAAGAATAAATCCAAAAGCTAAACCAAGAAAAAGCTCCTTCAAATACGGTCCTGTACCTTTCCTGGAGTAATCAAGCCCTTATCTTCTGCATCTTTAATCATACTGTATGCAATCCTGCGGATCGATAAACAAGGATCAAAAGTATTAATTTGCAGGTAACAGTTTGCCAGATGCTGCAAAGAATGTACAAATCAAATGAAATAAAAAGCCTATGCCTGTCTTTAACACTAGAGCAAGGTTCCATCAACTCGAGCTTGGCAGCAATTCGAGCTCTGCAACCATCGACGATATTGTTCAGATATACCATAGGCGTATTACCTATTAACTGCATAAACCACAAGAAGATTCAAACAAGTTGCAGAAGACTAATGGCAACATCAACACTTAAGTGATTGAGAGAATAAACATTACTTCAGTGACATTTTTCTTGATAGCACATTTGTCCTCCATGGCGGGTTCTCAGAATTCCTGCAATTTAACAAAGGGAAACAAGTGGTTTTTAGTGCAAGCTTCTGAACTGTTTTTTGAAGGGCATAATCATAAACCAGCTCAGATAATAGAAGAATAGGGAGAGAACAAACTCCCATCACACTTTGTCTTGAAATAAGCAACTTTTGCTTTTAATCTTGTTTTATTATGGTAAAAGTCTCAAAAGATAAGCTTAGCAGACAGTAAATATATATTATATTTTGTTATTTAATTGTTTTCATTTCTCTAGATTTCAGAGAATGGTATCATTCAGATGGTTTGCATGCAATAGTAGCTGGATGCCATAGTTTCTCATACACTTTATTTTACTCAAAGTATCCAAATACATAAAAATAAAATAATTAATAAAAAAAACTGGGGTTGACCCCTAAAACAATCAGTCTAATTAAAGTTAAAAACTTTAGCATCTATATGTCATTGCCTAGTAAATATTTGAATTGTCAATAAAATCTACCAAAGCAGACCAATATTAAAATAATTAAATGTGTATTTTTTTTTTTAAAAAAGAAATTTTCCAGTTGAATCTACATAATTCAGAAACTGATTCAACCAACACACAGCTACTAAAAGTTGAATTTCCATCTTAACTAAGCATGATTTTTGAAAATGGGTTGAATAAAAGTATCAAAGAATTAATACATATAAACAAAATTTCCGCAAAAGTATAATCTTACAAAAACAAATCAACTAAATTAAATTAAATACACAGAACATGAATTCGAGTCGGAGAAAAAAAAGGCGGGAAAAAGTGAGCAGAATAAAGCTTTGAACTTACCATTCCAGTCTTCGAATCAGAGATTTTGGTGAAGAAAATATCATTAAAGAAAACTTTTGTCAGAAAAACTGAATTTTGAAAGTCAAAAGACGAGGGTGGAAGAGATGAAGGGTGGGGTGGACCGGTCCAAACGGCGTCGTTTAAGAAACATTAAAAATTTAAGAGATGAATTCTAAACCTGTCTAATTCATTCTGGTATTGAGCAGAGGATTGGATTGGTCTGGATTATTTATTTTATTATTTAATTAATAAAACAATTTATAGTAATATTTATTTATATCTATAATTAACTTGGAATTTAAAAATATTAAGCTTATTTTTAATTTTATAATTTTGATCAATATTGGTTCATCTTGTTGAATTATACTCATTAGGCTCATATGGATAATTAGGGATGTTAATTTCACTCAGACCCGACGAGTTTCGACCCAACCCGATTTTATGAGGTCAAAATTTTTCAGAAAATGTTGAGTTCGGGTCTAATTTTTTAGGATGATATCGGATCGGGTTTGTGTTTAAAGTGAAAAATACTTTACTCGATCGGACAAAAAAAATAGTTTAATTTTATTCTAAATATTTAAGTATAATTGCTACAATGCTCTTTTATATATATATATATATTTCAATTATCTCCCTATTTTGTCTAATAAAACTGAAATAATTATTATAATGATAATTTTTTATTTATATTTTTTCAATTAGCTCTTTATTTTATCGAATAATAATAAAAATTGATTTTAAAAAATTATTTATGTCGGGTCGAGTTGAGTTCAGGTTTTTACTCGAAAATTCGGGTCAATTTCGGATCAAGTAGAATATCATATAATGTCGTGTTTGGGTCGAGTTGTTAAATTTCTGGATCGGGTGCGAATGACCAAAAATCCGACTCAACCCAACCCATGATCATCCCTAATCCAGTTTTTGAACGATTAGTTTAGATACAAATTTTTAAGGAAAACACATCATATTTCTTATGATTTAAATTAAATCTTGTCTAATTGATATTGGTTTTAATCGTATCAATATATTGATTATGATTACAAGACATTAATTTGTATCTATCATTTATTTTAGATATTTAAAATATAGATATGAAAAAATTATGAAAAATTTGAGATCCGCTAATTGGCTTAGTGGTTAAGGATACTCATCTTGTATGAGTTCAAATCTTAGCATGAGAATGTAATATCTCTATTTAATAAAAAAAAAACTATAAAAAATTTAATATAGTCATATAGAACACATATTCGGACCTAGCATTTATTTTAAATTCAAATACATAGAACAGAAAGTAGAACAGGAATAGTTCAGAGGGTAATGCAAAGCAGGAAGAATTTGTAAATGAGGATAATAATGGCATCAATGGATGGGCATGTTCTCTGCTTCATGCCGCAGGGATTCGAACAACGCAGATGACAAGTAACGTTCACCGGCGCTGGGGAAAACTACCTGAAAAGAAGAAGAAAAAAGCTCAAGAATCATTGATGCAAAAACCATCAAACATATCAAAATCATGAACATTTTGGGTTCATTTTTAAGAAGATTTTCCATCTAATTGGAATATTGGAGGGTTATATTTCGTACTTTTGTCCGAATATGCGTCCGACATTGATACTTAGTGTTTTTTTACAGTATAAACAAAAGGCCTTCTGAGATCAGAAATGAGAAAAGACTAATCTATATGTTGCTAGCATTGGTATATATATATTAGGCAATAGCAATGTTATATGGACGAGGGTCGGATACGGATATGCCGATATCGAACACCAATAGTTCAAGAAAAATGAAGGATCTATAGGACATGTATCAACTTAAAGAAGGGAATGTGACTCACAGCTATGAGTTTGCCTCCATTTTCTGGCCTCTTTGCCACCTTAATTGCAGCCGCTGTAGCAGCACCAGATGATATACCAACCTGTCGAGATCGATTCATTTTAGCAAACAAGTGCGAATAAAAAGAGAACAAGTAATCGAGACAGTTGTAAGAACTGATTAACGAACACGAACATACCAGCAAACCTTCTTTCAGTGCTAACAGTTTAGCGGTTTCAATAGCTTCTTCACTAGATACCTAAGAAGTTATAGCAGCAGAAACTATAAATATATGGAAGAGGAAACTACCATGCATCATGTAGGATAAACAATGGATCGGATTATCGATACTTGTAATGTCGGATGAATTCGGTTCTCATAAGGAAAAAGAATACAATCATTGTGACAGAAATGAAACATTGTTAGTTTCTCAAAAACCGAAACCATTGCAATGTTTCCAAGAATCGTTCCTAGGAAACTACCATGCCATCGTACACGAATCCAACAGCAAAAGAGTAAAGCACATTCGGATACTTATGACAAACGAATCCAACAGCGATGCTTTTGAGACTTACCTGAATAACTTCATCAAGAACTCCAACATCCAAAACATCAGGGATGAGACCAGCACCAATTCCTTGGATCAGATGAGGGCCTTTGACATGCATCACACAGGCAATGGCATGAAGGTACAATATTGCACAAATTACAGAACGAAATAAGTCACCGGATATCAGACTTTATACTTTTGAAACGACATTAAATCGAATAATATCAAAAGAAGTTGAGAATGGCAGTAAAGAGAAAAGAGAATGAAGGGTGAACGGTGAAAGGAACTTGAAAATCTTACCAGGTTTTCCACCATTCAAGACTGCACTTTCGACCGGTTCTACACCATATACCTATATGTAGACAAAAGAAGAAAATGTTCTATTAACATATCAACAAGAACGTTGGTTCTTTGTCTGAATTTCAGTGTCAAATGAGGAACAAACCTTGATCTCTGAGTTTTTCTCTTTGAGGAATCTCCCTGCACCTGTTACGGTACCACCGGTCCCTATGCCTGAAACCAGTACATCAACTTTCCCTTCCGAGGCTTTCCATATCTCCGGACCGGTGGTTTCATAATGAATCTTAAACAAAGAATTTCATTACATCTTTGAAACATCACCTGATGAAACATTAGAAATGCTAAACCAGTAAAGATGCTACCTGTGGATTGGCAGGGTTATCGAATTGCCGTAACATGTGACCATTAGGTGTGTTCTGCAGTATCTCAATAGCCTTGTCTATTACCCCCTGAATGCCCTTGGCTGGGTCTGTGAGGCATACCTCAGCTCCGAAAGCTCGAAGAACAATTCTCCTCTCAATGCTCACAGAAGCCGGCATTGTGACAATAACTTTATAACCCCTGGCTGCACCAATGAAAGCCAATCCAATGCCGGTATTACCGCTGGTAGGCTCGATGAGGACACTCTTTAGCCATTATTTAGATACATGCAGAACAAATAGGAAGTTTGTTAGCATAAATTCTCCATATCCAGACTATTCCATGTGGAAAATTGTCCTCATTTGATCAAAAGTCAATTGAAGCAAAACTGCAGAAGATATTATGATAAAACAAGTACTAAACTGAGCAAGGCAGTGAAACAGACCCTACCATATTTGATCATAGGCATATCTCACAAAGTCTTGCAAAACAATCTAAAATTGAAGTTTTTTTTATCTGTACTTCTTCTTGGTTAGGTTATCAAACAATTACTTCATATGCATTAGTCCGAAAGCTAAACCGTGCAAAGCATTTTCGAACACAATACTATACCGAGCAAAGCAGCAAAACGTACCTCCCCACATTTGATCATATCATATCTGATAAAGTCTTACAAAACAATCTAAAATTTAAGTTTTCTGGTTAGGTTATCAAACAATCACTTCATATGTGTCGATCCCAAAGCTAAACCGAGCAAAGCATCTTCAAATTAGGCATATCTGATGAAGTCTTACAAAACAATCAAGAATTTAAGTGTTCTTGGATCCATATTTCTTCCTGGTCAGGTCATCAAACAATCATTTCACATGCATTAATCTGAAAGCTAAACCGAGCAAAGCATCTTCGAATACGGTAACGGTACTATACCTTCCCTGGTGTAATCAAGCCCTTATCTTCTGCATCTTTAATCATACTGTAAGCAATCCTGCAGATTGATAAACAATGACCAAAGGGGTTAAATTTGCAGGTAACACTCTGCCAATACACTGTGAAGAATAGGCAAATCAAATGTGAATAAAAAGGCCTGTGCCTGTCTTTAACACTGGAGCAAGGCTCCATCAGCTCGAGCTTGGCGGCAATTCGAGCTCCGCAACCATCGACGATATTGTTCAGATACACCATAGGCGTATTACCTATTATCTGCATAAGCCACAAAGAGATCAAAACCATTGCAGAAAGAGTAATGGCAACAACATCAACACTTAAATGATTGAGAGAATAAACATTACTTCAGTAACATCTTTCTTGATTGCACATTTGTCCTCCATGCCGGATTCTCGGAATTTCCTGCAACTTAACAAAGGAAAACAAGTGGGGTTTAGTGCAAAAATCCAAGCTTTCTGAACTGTTTATAAAGGGCATAAACCAGCTCAGATAACAGAAGAACAAGCAAGAAAAATACTTGTTTCCCAAGCTGTTGAAACTGAAGACTGAATCAAACAGATGGAAGATGAACAATCAAACAGATGGAAATTTCATCGAACGAGGGGTACCTATGGATATTTCAACAACAAACAAGAAGACAAAAATAAAAGAAGAGGGTTGTATAAAAAAAACAAAGTAAGAAAGCCACTAAGCCTTTGGATGTTTCAATAAGAAACAAGGAGGCCAGTTGTCCATTGATAATTCGTACATAGTAAATTACAATAACTCCCATAGTCCCATTACACTTTGCCTTGAAATAAGCAATTTCTGCTCATATTATATCACCATCAGTAAATTAAGAGGGTCGTCTTTATTTTAGACATCTTCAAAATTTGATTCGAATTAATTAGTTTAATAAATTGGATACCCGTAGTTAAACTCAAAAGGAAATTCAAAGATATAATTCATAAACTATGAGTAAATAATTGGGACGGTTTGCACGCAATAGCTGGATGGTTGTGGTCCTCGTCCTCGTTATCCTTATCAGTTCATTTTCTTGGAATGTTCTTAGAATAATGAAAATTGTTTCCATTCTTTCTGGTCAATAGTGTAAATCACTTGCCTACAGGATGTGGAAAAATGTGCATTGTTGTTGTTGTTATCATCATGATGTTGCTTGTACTTTTTATTTTGTTTAATATATATATATAATGTTATATTCTGATACACGTGTTATATAAAAATAATTTATACAACACTTTATATTTAAACTATAAAATTTAAAATTTAAACTCCTAACCTTAATACCATAAATTATAAACTCTAAATTATAACTATAAATCTTAAATTTTAAACATTACAACCTAAATTTTTTTATTCTCTTTTTATGCTCCAACACTAAAAAAATCTGAACTCTAACTCTAACTTTTAAATCTTAAATTCTGAACTTTAAACTTTAAAAATATATCATACTATAGTCTATAATTTTCTAAATTATAATCTTAAACTCTAACCTTAAACTTAAATTTTAAATTTGAGTGAATAAATAAAGACGCAAAAAAATAAAGGATTTTTATTCTTATTATGCTTACTAGTGATAGCACTAGATTTTGTTACAAATGGTTTTTTTTAGCAGCCCAAAAACAAAAGAATTAACCAATGAAATTTTAGTCTCAATCTGAGTAGTTTTGCCCGTTTCCTTTTCATTCGCTTTGATTTCCAAAAATATCAAATCGCGACAATTTTGAAATACTAATCAAGTTTATTTCCGGCGTAACTACGTGATTTTTATAATTATTATTTTATAGTTATTACAAAGTAATATATATTTATATATATTTTTATTTTTTGATAAATGACATATACTTTGTAGATAGGACCGTCTGAGTATGGGCAATAGGAGCGTCCACTCAGGGCCATTTTATGGAATATTTAAAGTTAGGGTTTAATATTTTTTTAATATTTATTATTTAAATTTTATTTTTTAATAATTGTTTTTAGAGTTCTATTCTTAACATTTATTTTTTATATTTTTATTAGGGGTATAATTTTTTGAATAATTGTTATTATAAGCTTATTTTTTCAAATACTTGTAATTAGGGACTCATTTTTTTATTATTTATTGTTATTTCAATACTTGTTATTAGGGTAAAAAAATTTCAATACTTGTTACTAGGAGCCTATCTTCTCTAATATTTGTTATTAGGGCCCTACTCTTAAATTTTATTTTTTCGATACTTGTAATTACGAGTCTAATTTTTTTCAATACTTGTTACTTATGGTCTATTTTTCCTAATATTTGTTATTACATGCATACTCTTAAATTTTAATTTTTCAATACTTGTTATTAGGGTTCCATTTTTCCCTATATTTGTTATTACAAGAATACTCTTAAAATTCATTTTTTTTCAAAATTTGTTAATAGGGACCCATTTTGTAACCCCCAATTTTGATCTAGGGTTTTGAAATAAATTGAATTTGGCGAATTCGAAACTTTCCCCTCAAGTAAGGTCATTTATGAAAAACTGTACCGAAACTATTATTCAATTATAATAGTTATCGTTTACTGTTTCATTTTAAAACAAGCATACTCAAAATAGTTATCAAATCCCAATAGTAATAAATGTCCAAAGTCCACGTTTACAACCAAATACTGAAAATACTTAAATCATTTAATAAGTCCGGAAACGAAACATACTGATAGATAATATCAAATACTGATCGTATGTAGTCCTCCAAGTACCGAAACCTAAGCCTGGAAATCTGAAACAGATACTAAGGGGGAGTCAGCTATAAAGCTCAGTGTGTCTCTAAAGTGCAACTGAAAACAAAACAGAACTGTATTTTATTTTCTGATAAAAACTTTTCTGAAAACACAATAAAAACCGGATCATAATGATATGATGTCTGATGCACATGAATCATAATACCCATCTCCGATACACCGAAAAGTAAGGTTCCCCAGAACCTACTTTCTCCATCGTCACCATCCGAAGTGGAACTCAGCCCGAAGGGTGGAACCACTAATCCGAAGCGGAATTCAGCCCGAAGGGTGAAACCACTGATCCGAAGCGAAGTTCAACCCGAAGGATGAAGTCGCTGAGCTTCCTCCGTACAATATACCAACCCAATGATATGACATGTAATCCGATTTCAAAGTCCGAATGCAATCTTGTTATATAACTAAGATGCATGTACATAATAATCCGATTCCGATGTGTTACATAACATGATCATAAAATCCGAGTATACATTATTTATCAAATAACAAAGCAGGATGACATACCAATGAGTCATGCAATATTTATCATACAAATCACAAAATCATGTAACACATAAAAATATAGCACAAAACAGAGAACACACCTTAGGTAGCTAAATAGTCAACGTCGATAGTGACGTCTCCCACGCTCAGCTCTAGCGGAAGGTCGGACAGAATCAGTTCCTAAAAATACAGGACACTAGGTAAGATTTCCTATTATGCCATATCCGAATAATTTACGCTTAATAAATATCTTACTGGCAGATCTCGAAGATTGTGCCATCGGAGGTCTGCCTGGCGGTGGAGGAGGTAAAATCTCGGGGTCAGAGTCCACGTCACCTGAACACGAAATTATCTGAGTCAAATTCCGATTTAACACTTTACTGAAAATCTGAGCTCAATATATAAAATTGATCCAAAACGGCACTTCGGGTTCGAATTTGAAGAAACGGACAGCGCCAATGGAACCGGAACGTCGAAAAACATAAAAGGGGGCTCGATCGAAAAAGTTGACCAAAAGTTAACGCTGACGTCATCGCTGACGTCATCATTGACTGTGATGACGTCATCGCTGACGTCAGTCTGCATAAGCCTTACTCAGCAGATGACGTCATCGCTGACGTCAGCGTGACGTCATCAATATATCAACCATAACCAGACCGATTCGGCTCACCCACCAACCCGGTTCATCCTTAGACCAGTTCAAACTAAAATCCCCAATCCACCAAACCCTAACCCTAACGACCACCCCCTCCCGACGGCGCCCGAAACCCCGACGCAACCCGTGAACCCACGGCAGCCACGGTCGACCACCACAGGCCGGCGACAACGCACCCGAAGCCCGACCGTCACTCACCCAGCTTGACGGCAGCGGCGGTGGGAGATTCGAACGGTTCAGTCTCTCCTTCTCCGGTGAAGACGACGGCGATAAAGGACGTTGAAGGCTGGGTTTTGATCGGACGTCAGAGGGGAACGCAACGGTGGTGGTGGCGCAAAGAACCGACGTCGAACGGCGTCAGAAAAAGCAACCGAATCAACGGCCACGAAACCCTCGATCGTGAACCCTCAACGGTTGATTGCAGGTGAAGCGGACGGCGGCTGAGCGCGTAGTTGGCTGGGCTGAGACCGGGACGGTGCGGCGGTTCTCCTGGTACGGGCGGTGTCGTTCACGGCGCGGCGGTGGGACAAATCAGCGGTGGTCGGGGAGGAGAAAAATAGGGGAAAAATATAAACTGATGGGTATCCAATAATGGCAAAAATAATCGATGGATATCTGATCAATAATGGGGATAATTGATCCCATATAATCAGATAAGATAGTGGGGTGGTTGAGATGTTTTTATTATTGAATTATTATATTATTTTCGGATCTCTCTAAAAATTATTTGGGTTGATTCAAGACCAAGAGCTTACTTAGCTCAATTGGTTAGGCACCCAGCTGTTGGTATAGGAGGTTGTGGGTTCGATTCCCACAACTCTCACTTCATCCTTTATTTTTTTCTTTCAATATTTTCATATAAAAATTAGGGGTATTACAATTCTCCCCTCCTAAAAAGAAATTTCGTCCTCGAAATTTACCTGAAGTAAACAAATACGGATACTGAGCTTTGATGACATCTTTGGGCTCCCAGGTAGCCTCGTCATGACTGCGACCACTCCACAAGACTTTGACCATCTTGATGGTCTTCCTTCTGAGAACTTTCTTATCCTGAGCAAAAATCTCAATAGGCTCTTCCTCAAAGCGCAGATCAGGACGAATCTCAATCTCTTCCACAGGTAAAACATGAGACGGATCAGCATGGTAGCGTCTCAACACAGAAATATGGAAAACATCATGAATGCGCCTAAGCTCTGGTGGTAATTCGAGTTGATAGGCAACAGGTCCAACTCGACGAAGAATCCGATAAGGGCCAATATAACGAGGACTCAATTTGCCCTTCCGACCAAACCGAAGTACTTTCCTCCACGGAGATATTTTCAGGAAAACTTCATCACCAACCTCAAACTCAAGATTTCGACGTTTCAAGTCTGCGTAAGACTTCTGTCTATCAAAAGCAACCTTAAGTCGGTTTCGAATCAATCTGACTGTCTGTTCAGCCTCACGGACTATATTTGGTCCCAACAATCTATGTTCATTAAGTTCAGTCCATCCAATCGGTGACCTACACCTACACCTATACAGAGCCTCATACGGTGCCATTTTGATACTGGACTGGTAGCTGTTATTATATGCAAATTCTGCAAGCGACAAGAAATCCTCCCAACTACCACTATAATCCAGAACACAACCTCTCAACATGTCCTCAAGAATTTGAATCACACGCTCAGACTGCCCATCAGTCTGCGGATGGTAAGATGTACTGAAGTTCAACCGGGTACCTAAAGAATAGTGAAGTGCCTTCCAAAGTTAAGACGTAACATTGAATTTCAGTCAAGGATGATATGTATGACTATACACCATGCCATATTTCCAGTGAATTCTTCCTCCAAACCAATCCAACATAACCAAAGCTTTAAATGATTTGCACTTACCTTCAACGTAAAGGTCATATAATTGTTTTCTTTGTGTTTAACGGAGTAACTACCGAGTTTACTCTTTCGCTGGGTTCATAGTCACCTCTCTCTTAGATTTATACTGCATTTATCAATTTTTTTTTAGGATATTTTTGAGCATATCATTATCACCGAGCTAAATTACATGCAGTCTTATATGGGTTACCTCATATGATCAAACATTTATTCTTAACCTGATTCAGATCTTCAATTCCACTTGCATAAACCATCTTAAGTTCTCTATCCAGATTCAAATTCATTAAGTTAATCCAATTCATTGATAAACATTACCGATATTTCTTTCCAGTACAGATCAAGCTATTATGGACAGAAGGGTTAGATGCACTTATTTCAGAAAAAGAAATAATCACAGTCATAATCCTTAAGAAGTTCCAACCAGCGACGTTGTTTCAGATTCAACTCTTTCTGCGTAAGGAGGTATTTTAGACTCTTGTGATCGGTGAAGATATATCATTTCTCTCCATAGAGATAGTGTCTCCGTAGAGGTAGTTGCAACCAAAACCATTCAAACTAACATATCGCAACCTTGCATTACTAACCAACTCTTTGAATGTATTCAACTGTATCGTATATCTGAACGATTGCTTTCATATTTCACCATCGGATTTGCCGCGAAGTAATCAAACTTATATTCTGTGCGGAAAAAAAAAACTTCCATCCTTATATTAATATCACGAGAGATTGATATACCAGAGTCATGCTTCACCCTTGAGGGCATTCCAGTCATTTCCAACTTTATTGACATTTCAAAAAAATTTATCAGAGGTAATTTACTTATTCCAATCATGGGGGTATTTTGGTCATTTCGATGTTCGAGATATCCATCATTACTGTCAATTGAACCATTTGTAGAATTTCAATCATTTAAGTACTCATGGGTGTTTCAGCCATTTCAGAAATTTCGGTACCTCCAACCACTTCATTCATTTCAGAACTCAAGGTTTTATCCATCCTTCCAGTTAATTCGCAAGCCTCGGTGTCCGAGGAAACTTCAGCCCTTTTTATCAATACGATCATTCCGAATAATTTAACCATGACAGTATTTCCAATACTTTTAGTTATTACGATCAATTCAGTATTTGAGCCACTTGATTAATTCAGGGGTATGAGTAGTTTCCCGTAAATCTATACTCGGAGATTCATTCCAAATTCAAGGAAACCTAACACCTTACAATTTCGAAGGTTTAAAAATTGTTACCATTTTTTTTAAGTAGATCGAGGTTTTCAGATGAATCAGGTTGTTTTACCATATCCAGTGCAGATTTCTAGATTGCTTCCAAATCCAAGGGTATTTTAGTCATTCTCATACCATAAGGCATTTTCGTAATTCCATATCAAAATATTTTTAGCATTGATCATTTGACACTGATGATCAGATTTGGAGATTAGCTGTCTTATTACTTAATTTATTGAACTCCATGTCCTTACATTTGTTAACTTCCTCGGTCGAGCATTTCGATCATATCTAGGTTATCATACTCAATTTCATATCTGGTTTGACTTGAGCAGGACTAACAGCACTCTTCATCATATTCATGCATGCATTAACCGAATATCTACATGTTCATAAAGCATACTAGAGGTAGTAGTGTATTACCTTTAATACTTGTTATATCAGTTGACCATGATACTCCGTTCGATCACTCTCGAACCCAAATGCGACATCCTCAACATCCCGAATACAAGGAACTTTGAATACCTTCAATCGCGCAAATTCCAATTTCAGTCCTTATTCACATTGCCATAGAGACAGGAGTTGTACCCGGATATACATCTATGTCAAACTCAACCTCGTCACGTTTTGGCGGTACCCCTGGCAATTCCTCCGAAAAACATCTAGAAAAATTCCTAACCACTCGGATCTTATCCAAACCAGAATTTGACTACCTCAAGTCAAAAATATAAGCAAGATAGGCAATAGCTCCATGTCGAATCATCTTTTCTGCTTTGAGAGCCAAACAACATTGGACAAGTAACCTCTACGCTCTCCCACCATAATCACCTCGTACCCATCTGAGATTTTCAGAGTCCCCCTTTTCTTTTCACAATCCAAACGGACTCGATGAGCGAATAACCAATCCATTCCGAGAATAAGGTCGAACTCTCTGAAAGGTAACTCCATCAAATAAACAGAGAATATTTTCCCTTGCATTTCCGAAGGGCAATTCTTGTACACCTTAGAAATCCTGACATGATCACCCACTCGGAGCATGTTTACCTTTACTAGCAGTACTAGAAGCAATTGGCATGAACTGCCTTCTACCTCGGTGAGGTGTCTGAATTGATGCATGACTCTGAACGGATGAACCAGTAGCTGAACGTGGACAATTTTTTTTTTAAGAAGTGATCCTGAGAACCACATCTGAGACACGTTCTGTTCATCCACCTGCACTCCCCGTTATGCTTGTTGTTGTAAAAACCACATACAGAAATAGGCCGACAGACTTTTGGATTACCCTGGCTGCCAGACGAAACTGTCGGTACTGCAAGTTACATTCTGATAACTCTGAGGAACAAACTCATCTCTAGGTCTCTTTCCCAACGAGCAGACCAAACTTTGTTGTACAAATGTGTCTGGTTGCTTCCCGAGATGATCAAATTTTGAAGTTCCTTTTTTTTTCCATTTGTGAAATTCGTCCTCTCAAAAATTTTAACTCGATCAACCATGTCTCTGAATACTTTATCATGATGTGTTGCAACATCTCTTTGAGTCGGTAATCGAAGTTCCTAAAAATCATACTTATCTTTCTCAGTCACAACTAACTCAGGAGCATACTTGACTCAACTTCGAAACTTTATCTCATAAACATTCACTGTCTTGCTATTCTGATTCAAATTTATAAAATAATCTTAACACTTCGATACGAGCTCGGCTCCTACATATCGGTCAGTGTTCTTAATATCAAGTGAGTTATCACTTCCGATCTGATATCCTCCTAACAAATGGTTCTCATCAACATGTAACTTATTCTGAATTTCTGCTTGGCCAACAGAAGGCGAGTGACCACTACTAGAAGCAATAGTACGACCTCGGTCACGACCTCGAACAAACGATAGATTAAGACTCCTACACAGTGACATAATAGTCTATCTACAAAAGAATAGTCCTAAAGCTTGGAGACTTTAATTAAAACATATATATATATATATATATATTATTTGGACATTTATCTGAAAATCTCATAATTTCCGAAAACATTTATGATGCTTGCAATTTTTTTCGAAAACTTTAAAATCAAATTTCCATCGAGTCTCACAGGTCGAGGGGTGTAACCTAGGCTCTGATACCACTAAATGTAACCCCCAATTTTGATCTAGGGTTTTGAAATAAATTGAATTTGGCGAATTCGAAACTTTCCCCTCAAGTAAGGTCATTTATGAAAAACTGTACCGAAACTATTATTCAATTATAATAGTTATCGTTTACTGTTTCATTTTAAAACAAGCATACTCAAAATAGTTATCAAATCCCAATAGTAATAAATGTCCAAAGTCCACGTTTACAACCAAATACTGAAAATACTTAAATCATTTAATAAGTCCGGAAATGAAACATACTGATAGATAATATCAAATACTGATCGTATGTAGTCCTCCAAGTACCGAAACCTAAGTCTGGAAATCTGAAACAGATACTAAGGGGGAGTCAGCTATAAAGCTCAGTGTGTCTCTAAAGTGCAACTGAAAACAAAACAGAACTGTATTTTATTTTCTGATAAAAACTTTTCTGAAAACACAATAAAAACCGGATCATAATGATATGATGTCTGATGCACATGAATCATAATACCCATCTCCGATACACCGAAAAGTAAGGTTCCCCAGAACCTACTTTCTCCATCGTCACCATCCGAAGTGGAACTCAGCCCGAAGGGTGGAACCACTAATCCGAAGCGGAATTCAGCCCGAAGGGTGAAACCACTGATCCGAAGCGAAGTTCAACCCGAAGGATGAAGTCGCTGAGCTTCCTCCGTACAATATACCAACCCAATGATATGACATGTAATCCGATTTCAAAGTCCGAATGCAATCTTGTTATATAACTAAGATGCATGTACATAATAATCCGATTCCGATGTGTTACATAACATGATCATAAAATCCGAGTATACATTATTTATCAAATAACAAAGCAGGATGACATACCAATGAGTCATGCAATATTTATCATACAAATCACAAAATCATGTAACACATAAAAATGTAGCACAAAACAGAGAACACACCTTAGGTAGCTAAATAGTCAACGTCGATAGTGACGTCTCCCACGCTCAGCTCTAGCGGAAGGTCGGACAGAATCAGTTCCTAAAAATACAGGACACTAGGTAAGATTTCCTATTATGTCATATCCGAATAATTTACGCTTAATAAATATCTTACTGGCAGATCTCGAAGATTGTGCCATCGGAGGTCTGCCTCGCGGTGGAGGAGGTAAAATCTCGGGGTCAGAGTCCACGTCACCTGAACACGAAATTATCTGAGTCAAATTCCGATTTAACACTTTACTGAAAATCTGAGCTCAATATATAAAATTGATCCAAAACGGCACTTCGGGTTCGAATTTGAAGAAACGGACAGCGCCAATGGAACCGGAACGTCGAAAAACATAAAAGGGGGCTCGATCGAAAAAGTTGACCAAAAGTTAACACTGACGTCATCGCTGACGTCATCATTGACTTTGATGACGTCATCGCTGACGTCAGTCTGCATAAGCCTTACTCAGCAGATGACGTCATCGCTGACGTCAGCGTGATGTCATCAATATATCAGCCATAACCAGACCGGTTCGGCTCACCCACCAACCTGGTTCATCCTTAGACCGGTTCAAACTAAAATCCCCAATCCACCAAACCCTAACCCTAACAACCACCCCCTCCCGACGGCGCCCGAAACCCCGACGCAACCCGTGAACCCACGGCAGCCACGGTCGACCACCACAGGCCGGCGACGACGCACCCGAAGCCCGACCGTCACTCACCCAGCTTGACGGCAGCGGCGGTGGGAGATTCGAACGGTTCAGTCTCTCCTTCTCCGGTGAAGACGACGGCGATAAAGGACGTTGAAGGCTGGGTTTTGATCGGACGTCAGAGGGGAACGCAACGGTGGTGGTGGCGCAAAGAACCGACGTCGAACGGCGTCGGAAAAAGCAACCGAATCAACGGCCACGAAACCCTCGATCGTGAACCCTCAACGGTTGATTGCAGGTGAAGCGGACGGCGGCTGAGCGCGTAGTTGGTTGGGCTGAGACCGGGACGGTGCGGCGGTTCTCCTGGTACGGGGAGGAGAAAAATAGGGGAAAAATATAAACTGATGGGTATCCAATAATGGCAAAAATAATCGATGGATATCTGATCAATAATGGGGATAATTGATCCCATATAATCAGATAAGATAGTGGGGTGGTTGAGATATTTTTATTATTGAATTATTATATTATTTTCGGATCTCTCTAAAAATTATTTGGGTTAATTCAAGACCAAGAGCTTACTTAGCTCAATTGGTTAGGCACCCAGCTGTTGGTATAGGAGGTTGTGGGTTCGATTCCCACAACTCTCACTTCATCCTTTATTTTTTTCTTTCAATATTTTCATATAAAAATTAGGGGTATTACACATTTTTTATATATCACTTGTTACTAGGAGTATAATTTCAAATTTTATTTTTTTCCAATACTCGTTATTAGGGGAAAGGGTGAGCAAAACTTAACTCGAAAAAATTTCAAATAAAGTAATTTGAATTTTTTTTACTCAACTTAACTCGATCGAACGCTCACCCTTAATTAGGGGCCTATTTTTTAGGTTCGCACATGGGCCACCAAAATCTCAAAAACGGGCCTACTTATAGATAAAATGATTGAACTTGAATCTCTTAAATCATTTGTTAGATTCAAATCTTATAATTTATAAAACAACATTTTTTCCTACTAAACCAACTAATTGTTAATATAATTTTTATCTTTTAATTAATCCTAAACTGTTTAATTAAACCATATTAGTTTAATCAAATAATGCAATTTTAACTGCGCCTTGTTCACTTAATCTAGATTGAATATAGCTATAAATTATATTCTATATTATTGGAAATAAAGATGCAATACACAAAATTTTTCAAAGATAATCAGATATTATTAACTAAGATATACTAACACCAAACTCAAGTTTCTTGAAACTCCAGAATTCAAGAACACCTAAAACTTTCCGACGAGTAAAGCATTGCCGTCGATAAAACGTCAGCTTCAAGACAAGGCACGATCCTCACTTTTTAGCTTTCTTCGCCGATTCAGCGGCCTTGATCTGTCAAACAAGCAAAAATGGTACTCTAATTACATTCAGTCTCATAATCAATTCTCATTTAAGTGTAATCGAAAGCAGTTCGAGACAATTGCGGCCGCAGTGTTTATCACAGTTGCAAACATAACAGATGATCATTGTAAACCGTTATTTTTTACAATAACGATTTTGAATGATGTTGTTACTGTTAGTAAAAAAAAATAACGAATCTTACCTTCTTCACTCCGCGAATCTTCTTAGCTCTGTTTTTCCTTTCCTTCATTTGCTTTCTCGATTTCTCGATCTTCTTATCAAGTCCGTTCTGAAAATGCAAAATAAATAATTAGCGTATTGCACCCGACAATTCAATAAAAACAAAGAATACGAATATTTCATTAGGCAAAGAAAATTTAAACTAAAACCAAAATCAAGAGAGAATGTATAGAAACAAGATTGTGAAATTACCCTGATTAGTCTATACTTGGGTTCGTACTTCTTTGCACTCTCGACGGAATCATAAATCAAACCGAATCCGGTAGATTTTCCGCCTCCGAAATGAGTCCTGAACTTGAACACGAAGATCGAATTCGGGTCCTTCACCTCATACATTCTCGCAAGCTTCTCCTTCAGCTCCGCCTAACAACCCGACGGCGACAAATCAAGAACATTGTAAGTTTGTAACACCGATCAGAATTTACCGGCCGATCAAACCAGACAACAACTTCAGATGAGAAAACAGTAAGATTTACCTTGGAAACATTGGGCCTCCCGGGATGCAGAACATCAATGATCTACCAAACAAACAAACCATTAAATCAAATGAAAATATTTGAAAAATTAATGGAAATTGAGTGAAAAAGAAAGGAAAGGGAAGATACAAATTGTTTCCTGGAAAGGAGCCTGTTGGTCATGAACTTCCTAGTCCTAATAGTCACTGCTTTGTCCGCCATCTCAAATCAAAAGTCTTCCTTTTCTTGGTTTCGGAAGCAGCTGCTTGTTAAAATGAAGTATTTAGCACCTAATGACTGTTTAATAGCGTGATTTTGGGATTAGAGTTCTATTTTGGGTGTGATTTGGTTGTTTTAAGATTTTTTTTTGAATGTTTTGATAAAATACTTAGTATGTGTTTCATAAATCGTTTTCAATGTTTGATTTTGAAAATGTGTTTGATAAGGATAATGATAAGGCTTAAATATAACTTTGGTACGTAAATTATACACATTCTCTCAAGTTAGTACCTAAAATTTTTTTTCTCTCAATATTTGAACTATACACTTTCTCCCAACATGGTACCTAAAGAACTTTTCCTCCCAAGTTGATACTCAAACTTTAATTCGATCCACTATTTTAATACTTTTATTAACAATTTTAGTCCCCAAAACTTATACATTCAATCAATTTAGTCATAATTTGAAATAATTCAATAAATTTAACATTTTAAATTTAAAAAATCCATCAATTTAATCGTATTTGTGAGAATATCAAATCAAGCGAGTCCATCGGATCAAAGCAACAATTGGATAACTAAATTATATCAACAAGTTATGTTTAAACTTTTATTATACCAAAAAAGTAATATAACATTTCTAAGAGAAGAACAAACGGTTTAGGTGAATAACACATAGTAAATTGATAGAATTTTTAAATATAGAGAGTTATATTTATTGAATTATTTCAAATTAGGACCAAATTGATAGAATGTATAAGTTTTGGTACTAACTTCAGATAAGGTGTCTAGTTTAGGTACCAACTTGGGAGAAAAAAAATTAGGTACCAAGTTGGGAGAAAGTGTATAGTTCAGGTACCAATGTAAGAGAAAATTTTATTTAGGTACAAACTTAGGAGAATGTGTCTAGTTTAGGTATCAAATGTATATTTAAGCCTAATGATAATGATAGTAAAATTTTAAGTAATATAAAATCTTGGCAAAATGACAAAATATGCCTCCAACGTTTACATGTTTTGTCATTTGGCCCCATATTCTTTCTTTTGGTCCAAATATGCCCCCAACGCTTCATTCATAGTCCAAATATGCCCATGTTGGATGTAAACTGTCAATCAACTGACGGTCAATGGCTTATAAAAAAATTTGACGTGGCATTAGCAAATCTTAATACGTGGCAAGTCCAGTCAGCATCAGCTGTTGAACGTCAGTTGACTGATAGTTTCCATCTAACGGGGGCATATTTAGACCAAATTGAAACGTTGGGGCATATTTGGACTACGAATGAAACGTTGAGGGCATATTTGGACCAAAAGAAAGAATAGGTACCAAGTTGGGAGAAAGTGTATAGTTCAGGTACCAATGTAAGAAAATTTTTTATTTAGATACCAACTTGAGAAAATGTGTCTAGTTCAGGTACCAAATGTATATTTAAGCCTAATAATAATGATAGTAAAATTTTAAGTAATATAAAATCTTTAAAAAGGTTAAATAAGACAAATAGTTAGGTAGCTTATTTATCACTTAATTTTATCTTATTTTTTGAATGTTGGTTTTATTAAGATAAGGAATGAGAAAATAAATACAAGAATATTATGCAATATAGAACATACAGCCACATAGATCTCATCCCTACAACTTAATATAAATGAGAAAACTAGCTAAATAACCTAATAGAAGGCTCGGAGTGCATCCAATCATGCAAATATAAAGAAACCGAGCGTGAACAAAACAATGTACCTCCTTTCCTGAAACTGCAGAGACAAATATTATTGTATAAAATTAAATGAGTAATCTCCTTTTTATTAAAAAAATTAAATGTAACTCCCTCAACTAAAATAATAGAATATATAAAATTTTAGAACTAAAAATATTATTGTATCATGTGACTCATGTCACCATCTCCATCTAAGTCAATGATCAAACTTTACAATCAGGGACCAAAATTAAAAAAAAAATCGTATTATTGGTGACGGTCTTGTTAAAAAAAGTTTGGTGACCAAAATAGAAAACGGTAATAGTTCGGTGACTACTACTGTAGTTTACCCTAAATATAAAGATGTTTAATTATACGCACGTGCCATCCAGGATCCTGTTATACCGGTAAACGGCAGCGTTTTAGCCTTTTGCCTCTTGTTTTGTTTCCGTTGTCTTTTTTCTCGCAGGAAAATCCGATCCAAAACCCTAGCTCCGAGAAAACCAATTCTTACAACCAAAGTAAAAAGAAAGGAAATGGCTTTACTGAGAAATCGCACAGTTTCATTGAATCTCTTCAACAGGTTTCTGCATCAATCGTTTCGTGTTCCCAATCGCAATCTCTCCTATGGTACTTCTCTCTCTAACTTTTTTTTTCACAATTTTTTATCAATATATTGCAAAATAGCGTCTGATCGTAGCCCCGTTTGGGTTCTGAGAAAAAGGAATTGGAATGAATAAAAAAAACCATTCTTTTGCATAGAGGGAAGAAAGACAACGAAGCTTTAGATATCGTTTGCTTTTCTTTTTTTTTGAATTGTTCCATTTTTTGCAGTTGCGTCTGATGTTCATAATCAATCAACGATTGAGAGTATGAAAAGAGATTTACTTAATCTTGACATTAATTCACAAATTGGGAGTTGTATGCCAATTGCTTCCATGCGAATCGGAACCTTTATCCACAACATTGAGGTGAACCCTGGTCAAGGCGGAAAGCTGGTCCGTGCGGCCGGAACTTCGGCTAAGATCCTTAAAGAGCCGAAATCAAGATACTGTTTGATTAGACTGCCATCGGGTGCTGAGAAGTTGATTGATACTCAATGTAGAGCGACGGTTGGTACGGTGTCGAATCCTAGCCATGGAGCTAAGAAGCTTAGGAAGGCTGGACATAGTCGGTGGTTGGGCAGGAGGCCTGTGGTTAGGGGAGTTGCCATGAATCCGGTCGATCATCCTCATGGTGGTGGTGAGGGACGGAGTAAAAGTAGTGGAAGTTATGGGAAGAGTTCACGGACACCTTGGGGAAAGCCTTGTAAGTGTGGGTTTAAGACTGCCAAAAGCAGACGCAGAAACTAGTTCTCCGTCGATTTGGCATTTTGCTTCTTTATCCATTTTCAACAATCTGAAGCTCATGCTTTTGATGAATTTTGTTTATTAGTTAAAGGACTCCTTGTATGAATTGAGGTATTCAGCCGTTGAAGCTTTATGGATGTTCATCTTTGTTCTTCAACAGGTTCTATAATAATCATGTTACTTTCAGGGAAATATGTTTCATTTAATCAGTTTCTCAGCTGATCAAATAGCTATGGTAAATATTTTATGGATTTATATGCATCTTCAACCTTGTATGCACAATCTGAACCATTTGTAAGAGTTCATTGTTTTATGTTGATTTATTCATTTCTATCTTGTATTTGATTGATATCTCAATATCTTTTCCTGGAAGTTATCTTATCATGAATAAACAACATATAGTGATTTAACTCGGATTCGGATAGTGAAATAGGGTGTAAAAACAGTTTTCTTATAACTTCATTGGATTGCATAAATGTTCAAACATGTTGAATAGAGGCATATTCCGGTAACTACCTCCACCTTGTCTCAGCCATTGGAGGTGGTTTGAGTATATTACTATACAAATAAACAATCATACAAGACTCAACTTATCGGTAACACTTGAATTTTTCATCTGTTCCTGAGATCTGACTGACGCGAGCTCCTTCCGCAGGGCTGCTAACTCTTCCCCGGCATCACATATGTAGGCCGATGCTTGCCTTCCGGACAAAGTTGCTCCTTCCATACTATCTATGTAATCCTGTAAACAGTAGTACAATGATAAATTTATAACATACCCATTTCCCTTTAGTTAAAAAGGTTTAGATCACAGTCAACCATATCTTGGCTAGGGTTGGAGTGGGATCGGAGAAATCCTTTCTTTTTATGCCGGATCGGGGGTTGAAACATTAAAAAAAGTGGGTCGGAGTCGGGTGCGCAAAAGAGGGTCTTGCCATGTTGCCATCCCTACTTCTGGGAGTTCTTTTTTTATTTGAACCTCAAACTTGTTTCCCCCAATCTGGCCTTTTGCTAAACTATTTTCTGGAAAAAGCAGAAACAACTTTTCTTCCTAGAAATGCAGGAGCCTGAGATAGTTGGTCCTTTTTTTTAATTCTTGGTTGAAAGGGAAAGGCAGTCAGCATTGGACAACTAAGCCTGTTTAAGATGGCAAAGAAGGGTACAAGTTACCTGCTTTGTGTATGATCCGGCAAGAAAGAAGTTCTTCACAGGTGTCTTCTGATCAGGTCGGAATGGATCTTTACCGGGTCCTTCGCGGTATAGAGATTGCCCAATTTTGACAACGGACGACCATGTGACTTCTAAACCTTGGGATGATGGGAATAGAACCAAAACCTGCCAATAAAACAGAAGTGATGATCATGAATTCGAAATCAATAACCTTGACGTAAAAACCAAACAACGTAATAATGGTGCATCTAGATCACATGAAGTGTTGTCCGCGGACAGGCCAAACTAATGCAAGTCCCCGGCAGTGTGCTCCATTAATATATGAAACACACAACATACAACATACCGTATCAGAAACTTGCACCAGAGTACAAGGAACATAAGGTGCTTAGTGCACAAATGAGCAAACCTCAGCTACTAGAGACCAACTTTCAAATTGTGAGCATACATGGATGAACGCGAAAGTGAAAATGGACTTGGACTCTGACTGGACAAAGACAGAACTATGCATCATTTTGGTCTCTTGAAAGTTGTAATTAACTTAAGAACAAATGGCTCCTTAGAAGTTTCCAACCTGCTTTGCTACTCTCTTTATGATTTCATCGTTTGGCAATGGCATGTACGGGTCTCCGGGTGTCAAGACACATCTGATAGTCAATAAAGCCAAACAAGCAGTAAAGAAATATGGTCAATTGAGGTCCGAGGAGACGAAGTATCAACATAATAGTTATGGAATTGTGTGTCCTTACTGGAGCAATGAACCTTGTCCCTCGATGTAGTAATCTTCTGGAGAAGTTAGAGCTAGGTCTGCAAAGCAGGAGAAATCCGCATCCGGAGTATACAGAAGATTATCGAGGCCTATAGCTTGCTTCAGTTGCCTTTCGATGAGTTAAGGATAATCAGGAAGCGAAGCACAACAAGCAATGTGTTAGTTTTATTAGGCCAGTGAAAATAGTCCCTCTTTGAAAACAGCCGTAATATAGATGAAAGAATCACCTTGACCGTTGCAGATCCCGCAACTCCGTGACCCAGCCGTTGTATCGAAGTTGCACAGTGACAACGGGAACTCCTACGAGCTCGTACATGTTATTAAAAAATTCCAATTCCTTCCACTCGGATGGAAGTAACCTTTTTATTCCAGGGACATCGCATGCTGCCATAAATAGAGAGAACAATTAAGAATCATTTCTGATAAAATGAAATGGTAAAATGGAACTTTGGAAGGGGAAGATCAAACTACAGACCAGCAACATAAACATCAGCTGCTACAAGTTTCTTGTTAGTAGCCTGCAATGACACAAAACTTAAAATTTAAGCCCTAAAATAAAAATTTTGAACTTAATGCAACATTAGAGTAGATTTACTTTAGACATGGCAAGTCCGGTAACATATGTCTCCCCGTCAGCAGATTTATCGTAAAGTATCTCTCTGCAGCCCCACCGTAGATGGAACCTGTTTCGACAAATAACGATATTAAACCAGAGAAGCATTCAACTCATATCGATGAAAACCGAACTGTACCATTAACTGAACTAAATAATCTGTAGGGTTATGTTAATAACATACCTGCCTCCTCTTTCAGTTATATAATTTCTGATCGGACCACTCAAGTAAACATCCGGAGAACCCTTCAGCATACGCAGAAGGGAAGCCTCTGTCTTAGTGGCAAACAGAGAGAAAATCGTGAGCATACACCGAGCACTGATGTTATCACAGTCAATAAAACCTAAGGCATAAGCAACCGGATCCCACATTCTCTGGATACTCATGCGTGTACCACCTTTCGACAAAAACCAATCCGAGAAGCTTATCTGCAAGACGTAAATGAATTTACAGTAAATAGAAAAGCACTGAAAAATAATAATTCCACAAGCAGTTCAAACTTGGTGAGAATACGAAAAGGAAGTGAAAAGTATGTTTTACATACATTATCCAGATCTCTTATATCCCTCATTGCTCCATCCGGATCAATAATAGCCTTAACGACTGGACTTAGTGCAAGAGCCAAAGCATTTCTTGCTTTATCGTAAGGCTGCACTTGAAAAAGTATAGAATGAAATGATTAGCTTAAGCACCACTTTAGCTTACGGGATACGAATGCACTGAAGGGTAGCAGAAAGAGTACAACCTTAAGCTGATTTGTCGCTAAAAATGCACGAATACCATGTAAAGGAGCACCAACTCGAAATCTAAAATCAAGTTCTGCAACACAACTCGAAGTCACAAAACTGAGTGCAGGAATGCATGGCTAAAAGAATGCTTTTTGTTCGATTCTGAAGTGAGATGTGAAGATAAAAAATGTCATCATAGAATTTGTTTAAGTAGAGACAAATAGAGACCATACCACCAATTTCACCCCATTTGTTTACAAATGTGTGAGTATGATCCTTCACAAGCAGATTTTTATCAGCACCCACCTAGGATCATGAAGACATAAACGAAAACTATCAGATTTCGACTAATCGCAAAAAAGACCATCTTCTCGATAGCTTGTTCATTCAGAAATCTGTCTCCCTGCTAGTTAGAACATGTTTTCCAATGAATATATAGCATGAAGCGAGAGTATCATTATTATAGGCCTAACGATTCACCTTTTTCATCAAACGGAATAGATTGTTGTAGCAACCGAAGAAAACATGCAGCCCCATCTCAATGTGGTTTCCTCTCTTATCAACAAATGAACCAACTTTGCCTCCTATGAAAGGCCTTGACTCATATATATCAACCTGAAGAGACCAAAAACCATCAAATTGTAGCCACTATACTGAAACGCCACTACACCGAGTATATTTAAGAAATGAAGTTAGCAGAAATTGGTTTTCTGAAACCGAAATATTGAGAAATAGCCAAATAGGTATCTATAGACGAGAAAAACCTCATGGCCTTGATCCAACAGCTCAACCGCCGTTGACATGCCTGCGAGGCCGGCTCCAATAATAGCCACCTTCAGCTTTGGTCCCCTATAATGTTCAGGTTCAGGTGGAAACAACCCCTTTGGAGCTGTAAAGTAACCACGGTGACGTGAACTTTTGCAACAAATTACAACTATTAATTTTCAAACATCAAACACCATAGATCTTTAAATGGTAAGGAACAAGAACTCTAAGCTATATCCCTTGAGTCCTACAGTATAACTTCAATTCATTACAACAAGGTATCCCCTTGTCTTCCAAGCATTGAGTAGACAGCACAACACTTTCCATCTATGTTTCTCAACACAGTTCTGATGATTTTCGGACCATGTTTTGATGATTTTCGGAGCAACATAGTTTTCCACAGAAGATAAGGCAAATCCCACTTTTCCAAAATTTCATGTCCGAATCCTTGTAAATTCAGCTAAATTAACTACAATTCACTATGTTATCTACAAAAGACACGCACAAAGGAACACAAAACCAAGAATACGCTGAATCCAAAAGATCCCCAAAAAATTACCTTTGACATAGAGCGCCAAAACGGAGTTTCAACAAAACAAAATCACAAAGAAGAGAAAACCCAGGATTCAAAAGAGGTCAACAAAACAAAACAAAATTATGAAACTGAAAATAACATTAAGAAAGAAAGAAAGAAAGAGGTTACCATTAACACTCATGTCAGAAACATTGTTGTCTAAAGAAGACTTCACAAAGAGCCTTGGAGACTTCACCCGAGCCACTGAACTCAAACCGGTGGCTGCAAAAAGAAGAGAAGCAGAAGCCATAGAAAACCCAGAATTTTTTTTAAACTTTTTTTTTAAACTTTCTTCTTATACAATAACAGGCAAGAAAACCTTCATTTGATCAACAATAAAATAAAAAGGGATCTGCAGACTAAAGATGCTGAAATAAGGACTGTTTGTCTGGGAATGAAGGTGAAGTAAAATAATCTACAACTCTCTTTTTTTAATAACAAAACTAAAAAACAAATCATTTTTAGTAAGTTGAAAACTTTAGAAAAGTGTAGAATGAATGAAAAAAGGAGCCAACTTTTACCACCATCCACCAACAAAAAACCAACATTTCTGTTTTTGATTAAACAGTGAGTTTAAACTAAATGATCTTATATCGTATCGTCATACTTCATATTTTAAATTCGAATTTCTTGTGAATTTCAGTTCAAAAAAAGTTCAAAATTCTTGTGAAATTTTTAATGAATGGTGACCGTTTCTATTTCTTCCTTATCGTAAAAATCAACAGTTGAATTGTCCCTAACTTCTAGCTAAGAGAATAAATGAGCTATTTTATTCGGCTTATGTCCGAATTGGACAATAATATTAATTGATTTTTAAATTATACCTCGATTTGAAATATCAAAATTATAATTTATATCTATATACATTTTTATCATTTTAACTCAATAACTATCGATTTACATCATATCCCTCACAATAGAGCCCATATTAGGGATGGATCGAGAAGGGCTGACGGCTGACGCGACGGGGCGATTGTATCTCTTAAAAATTTAGAATTTTTATACGATTTAGAAAAATTTTAGAATTTTTTATTGAAAATCTATTTTCGTCCCTCTTATTTTTTATAAATTCGCCCCTGCTAAAAATTTATAGGTTCACCCCCTTTAACCTAAAGTACTGTGTTCGTCCTGCCGATATTTGTATTTATGCCAAATATATATATATATATATATTCCAGAATCCACATTAAATCATTCTGGTCTTAATATCCGGATGTTGTAACGAGCAATGGAAATTCAGAATCCGAAGCATTTGCAGTATTTCATTCATATAAAAAAAAATAGAAGATTTTATTTTCTTTTTCATATGATAAATCTTATTTTCCTGTTCTTATTTTTTCCCTTAATATCCGTGTCCAATATTAATTTTAATGCATATTCGGATAATGGATATAGAAATATAACTTTAAACTAATCTTTTAAATACATAAAAAGTTTGAACATGTAATGTTACTTTCAAACTCTTCATTTTCTGTAATGAGTCTGTATTCGATATCCGTATATAACACATATTCGGACACGAATATAAGTACAATTCTCACCCTAAGTTGGAGCAACATCTTGAACCTACTTCAATAAACTCTTGAGTCTTGACATACCTCATTTGTAAGAAGTGATTTCCATCTTTGGTGTAATTGTTGATCGATAAAGTTTGACAATCCATGGATCTTGATTCTCATCAGCAACGCCTCTCGACTGCGAAGGCGAATATCGATGAATATATCCATCCATTTCTTCAGCTGCAGTAGTTCTTTTGCCTTTAGCTTTAAAGTTCAGTGTAGGCCGTTGTCTCGGTTCGCTTTGTGATCGGACTTTAGCCCTCGAAGATTGTGTGTTCGCCATGTAACTCGGCATATACGGATAATCATGAGAACTGAAAGACGATCTCGCCGGTGTCACCTTCGACATCGGAGGAGAATGTTGGGGACTGTTGTGTGTGGTGAATGAGAACTCACGTTTAAGTTCTCTGTTCGAGATCGAAAGATCTCCCGAATAATATCTGGTGTTTCCTTGCTCAATCCTCTCCATTCGCGAATGATTCAGAAAACCATGATTTTCATAAAGATTTATATCAACACCATCCTATATATATGAACATAACATTGATACATTAGTTGTTGAATTTGGAGTTATTGCTGCACAAGTTCATGTTTGTTTGGTTAGAAAATGATGGAAACTGAAAGAAAACTTACTCTTTGTGCTCTCTTGAACTCTATCTCATGGGAAAACCTGGCATATCTCGATGATTGGGATTTAACAGCAAGTTGTGATTCCTCAGCCATTTGGACTCTCTTAAACCGAGCTCGAACTTGTATCGCCATTAGAGCATGCATGCTTCGGAGAGTCGCAGTCGTTTGTTTTCTCACCAGGTGACCCCTAACAAGTGCCTGCAACTTTACTAGTCCCCTTAAAGCATGCAATGCTTTCCTTGCCTGCAATGTTCACATCAATCAATAAAGAGATCATTAGGCCTCTGCAACCATGGAATTCAATGCTTTAAGCTAGGATCATTACCAAATACGAACGAAAGGCGGCTTGAATCCGGGTTGCCGCCGCTTGCAACACTGCAGCATATGTTGCTTTTGTTTTCCTTCTGGTAGACCTTGTCATTGCCATAGAAAAAACCTTTGTGTTATCGTGCCGGATCTCCATGTCGTATACAGCTTGTGTTACGAGCGGAGTTGCAGTCATCGAATCAAGTGACCGGGAACTTTTATGAGCTCGATCTTTACTCGACAACTTCCCGAAACTCCATCTCCGCTTAAACGAAGACGAGGATGATGGAGTTGCACATGGGTTTGTAATCAAAGTCCCTTCTTCAAAAGAAAGGGACAAGTTCTTCCTCTTGGCCTTTTCATCTTTTCTCCCTAACAAGAAGTTTACTAACCATTTGCCTGCCTTTCCCATGTCTGATCACACCAGAAAGAAGATTGAAGCTCTTACAATTTATACAGATAACTTGGTTGACTGATAATTTTTTATTCATGTATGTTAATTTGTTTTTTCTTGCTATTAAACTTATTTATAAATTATTTACTTTTGGCAATAATTTTATACTATCCAAGGCCTGCAATGGAAAAACTTATGCTGGTTAAGCCATTTGTCACTCCCTTGAAGATTTCTTAACAAAGTTACATCTTCATTTGAAGGAGCTTTCTTAACTTCTAAGCTTTTGTTTCTTTAAAGTAATGGACCATCAAATAGACTAAATATGGCATCATTTGATGTAAACTGTAGCTTTGAGTGAAATATTTTCTAACAGAAAGCTGTCAATACAAATTATCTTACAGATAAGAACATTTTTTTTTCTGAACTGTGTTAAAACGAATGTGTCGAATATGAATACTTCAAAAAGTCGAATATATATAATCTATGTGTGACTTAAATCAAGAGCAATTCTAGATTAAGAAAAGCTTACAATCTTTCAATGTTTTGGGGGGCATTGAGGGATGGTCTGGTGGTTGGGTTAGGCTTGATAATGCCCGAAGCAGAGCCCCGGGGAGTTCCTTATCATCCTAGATGAAATGGCAGTGTAAATGAAAACCGAGTTCTATTCGGGTTTCAGTAACAAAGTTCAGGCATCAAGATCATCTGTTTCCGTATATCGGTCATGGATGTTATAAACAAAAATCAACAGGTAGAATATAAGTATCCATTTCAAAGAAAACAATGAAACTACAACCTAGAACTAACATTAGCATTTGCTTTAAACCAAAATGCCTAACCGTTAAGGTTCTCTCAACATGAATCCTTGCCTAAGATAAGCCTGGACCAAACTATAAAAATTTGATACATGCTTATGGCTACAGATATAGTACAGATGGCCGCAGTTTGCAGGTATTAATCCTCCGGCTTGCCAGCAGTATTCTCCTTAAAGCTCTTAGTCAACCAGATGGCAGTTTCTCTAGGGGAGACCTTACCTGGTCCGAACGGCTTTAGTAACACACCAAGCTCGTCATACCTCTCTTGCTGCAGCAACCTTGAACTAAATTCAAGCAACCCCTCCAGTGCCTCGGCACGTTGCTGGAATGATGATGGGTCAAATCTCCGCCTCCGTGTGTCTGATGAAGTGTGGCTTGATGCCCCGACAGTTGCATTCTGATTGGAGGAATCAGTTGCATCCCCTCCATCGGCTTGAAACGCGCTGCGTTGAATTCCCTGCCATGCGTCAGTGAAACGGGGCTTGGTGGAAGTTCGATCACATGTTTGAACCATACATTTGTCTTTTGTGATTGAACAATCGACAACTTGCGGTGAGCCAGAGGAGCCCTGTGCGGATATTGATGAAGTTTTGTGTATGGGGAAGAAAGCATCTTCATACGAGGCTAATGGGAATTCGGCAATCTTATCAATTCGAGGAGCATTAACTGAAACATCTGGTGATTGTATGAGGTGAAGAATACCAGCTTTAGACATAGAAGATGATTCTCGGACTGTAGTTCTTGGAAGTGGCAAGGATGCTCTTCGAGTCGCAGGGAGAGGTTTTTTTGAGGGCTCTGTCTTTCTCTTGGGAGTTGCAGAAGCCTTTGCCGAAGAACTTCTCAGATTCTTGGTGGTACTAGAAAGTTTTGAAGTAATGGGCTTGCAAATGATTGTTCCTTCATGGCTGCTATCAATAGACAAATCTTCTAATCTTCGGTCTAAGTAACCCGGTACGCCATGATGTATTCGTTTGGTAGAGCAAACCGAATCTTGCTCAGCTCCAGAAATGCTTGGATTTAAAGTCCTATCATTGAACGACCTACGCCTCTCCCTGTAACCAGAGAAGCGGACGTCTACTGGATCTGAAAATCTAGTTTTCTTCATATTGGTTTCAGGCCAATGCACAGGCAAACTACTCCTTCTCGGGTTATTGATTTTATGTTGAACTTTGAGAACGTATGGCTGAAGCTGCGGATGTTTGAGAAGCTCCTTAGCCTGTCCCAATGGATACAGACTTCAGATCATCGGAAAGATCATAAATTGTAGAAATGTGCACATGCAGATGAATGAAATGCTAGGAAAACCGGGCACGAAGCAGTATCCCACTAAAAACAACTGCAATTTCGCTCTATCCAATTCCAAGAACATTTATGTATGAACTTACATTTGACCCCATTGTAAAGATGTTATGCATAATTTATAATACTTAAACCAGAGGAGAGTTATATGTACACTTGGTCTGAGTTTGGGATTTTTACGCAGCATGCTTTTAACAAGACCGCGGCTGAAAAGAAAATCAAGCAATAATTAGATCAACATAATTCATCATTTTAAAACCAGCATATGAGAAATGACATTCACAAGGCAGAAGCCAATCATTATACTACCCTTTCACAAGAAGAAATGACTATACTTATTCCTATCATGGAAGGGAAACGAAGCTTACAAGGCCCCGGAATATTTTGTCGGAAGTGGTGCAACTATTGATTTATTAATCTTGTTTATCAGCGCCATCATATCCTGCTCGAGAGATTTAAGATTATTATAAGAGGAAAGCGGAACATGAAACGGGAAAATGATTACTAAACATAAAACAATGTTTTCCCTGACGGAGAAATGCATCCTAGTGTCAAAGCATTAGTTATACATACAAAGTACCCTCATGAAAGGAATGCAACACCATTTTATATTCACTGAATGAGGACACACTGCGAGATATCAGTAACTACGAATCAATATAATTTTTGCTACACTGAAATACCACAAGAAAAAATATGAAAGACAACTATTTCAGCTGGTCGAGATGATGTTCTGAAGCGCTAAAAATGACAAGCACTGTCTAGCTCATTCCTGAGGACCAAATATATAAATCAACTCTGAGTTACTACTCAAGATCTGGCCAAATTACAGCTCGAAAAACAATATACTTGCCAGAAAAACAGGCCATGCAATAAGGAGGCCCCCTTAACACTTGGAATTGGTACAGGAGGCTCTATTTGCTAATGGGAAAACGTTTCATTTCACATCTAAAACATGTGTATATGAAAATATGTGAAGACTATGTACACTAATCGAACCTGTATATTTTAGGAATCCGTGTCAAAGAAGTCATAAGTACAGACTAAGCTAAAAGATGTACATGCAACAAGCTGGAAACGGTTACAAAGTGAGAAAGATGGGGTGGAAAAACTCACAAATGCTTTAAATGCAGGCTTGAGAGAAGTCATTTCATAAATACAGCACCCTGGAGAATATATTTTCATGTCATATAAAAACATGTAGAGATAAATATGAGACCGACAGACAAAGACAAGTGCCTTTTTTGTGCGAGCATGTTTACCTAATGACCAGATATCCGACTTAGAACCATATGGTATGTCAGCCAGAAGCTCAGGACACATATAGCTCGGAGTTCCAACAACCTGAATAATGATGATGATGATGATTGATTATTAAAATCAAGTGATGCATCAAATTCTCCATAGATAGTTCAGTCATATATTACTTACAGAGGATGTGAGATCATCAGAAGTCAAAATTTTGGCAAGTCCAAAATCACCTGCAAGTGTTTTACCTCTCATCTTCGTGAGCAGAAATTGTAACCCTTTCAAAGGAACTAAGTGTAAACAGTAAAATCACTCACCGAGACGTATGTCTTGATCTCTTGTCAAGAAGATGTTTGAACACTGAAAAACACAATGAAATAAAATACTATCAGTAGAAAGCAACTTGGTGCATTTCGGAAGATCATAATACATTCTTGAAGAGAACAACATCATGTCACTAACCTTGACATCACGATGAAGAATATGATTCAAGTGCAAATAGTCGAGAGCCATCAGGAGTTGAACAAGCCACTTGCACAGTTTCTGAACATGTTTCGGTGAAATAAATTTCAGACTTATGATTGTTGAAGAATAAAAGGCTTTTTAAGAGATTAAAATAACAATGACTTCAACATAAGATGAAATGGGAAATGACTGGCAAACGAGTTGAAGAAATATGAAAAGAATGGGAAAACAAAAACAAAACCTCTTCTGAAAAAAGCTTGCCATTTGCTTTCTTTATGGCTTCAGCCCTGGTTTATAAGGAAAATCTTATTATGATTTGATAATGACTTACAGAAATAGATCCCGATATCAGCAAGAAAATAAACTTACATGTCTCCTCCTTCACAATAACCTATAATAATGCATACATAGCAACCCTGAAAACAAAGACATGTGAACCCGTGTCAGGCCATATATAGCCGAAGAGATTCAGGTAAAAAGGGCATACCACCAAGAGGTCTGTAAAAACTATATTTATAAGCTATAACATAAGAGACAATAAAAACAAGTGTAAAATGACAAGCATAGAGGGCGATAAATCAGAGCAGCTATAAATTGGAAAATGTGGAAATAAGCATACCTTTTCTACCCAGGAATCTTTGTACTCCACGATAAACGGGTTTCGAATTTTAGAAATAAGCTCCATCTACATGAATCACATGAAATGTTAAGTCTATAAATTGAACTAAAACTAAGTTCATACCATAGAAACAAGCAGTAGGCCCGTAACGAGCAACCTTCACAGCAACCTTAGTATTTCAAAAGTTCAATAATCAATATTTTCCGGGTCCAGAAACTGCAATACCTAAAATATTAGGCATTCAAATCTCTATTCAACATGTTAATATAAGGAACTAAAAAGACCTATGGGGAATTATACAAACCTCCTGATGAGCGGATCTACGAGACCTATCAGTCTGGCGGGCAAGACGGATTTTTTTAAGCACATACCTTATCATTCACAAAGAAAAGAGAAAGGATAAATCAATTGACATAAGATGAATCAATCAAGGAAGTCTAATTGTTGATCTGATATATTGCACAATTCAAATCAAGTGTAAAGTAAATACAAATAGAGGGAAGGCAGTGTGTCATATTTGCAATCTTACTTCTTCTTTTCATGCTTATGCCTCACTAGAAGAGCTGAACCAAAAGCTCCCTTCCCAATTTGCTCCAGTACTTCATACTGCTCCATGTGATAGATGTAGTTGTCTTCCTTTTTCGGATTAGGCCGAAAAAAATGTTACAACTTTTAGAACTCATATAGAAATGATAACAGCATAACATATATAGAAATAGAGAAATAAGAAACAAAGAATCTATACATTGAAAGGGGGAAAAGTTCCAGCTTTTAGAATTGAAACATAGTATTCTGTTTTAATTTAACAAAAATGGAAATCAACATTCAACACATCACAGAAAGAAATGAGGGCTAATCTAAGCAAAGGTTGAAAAATATTTCAGACAACAATGTTAAAAAGGTTTACATTCCATGTTAAACGATTAAAATAACAGCATCTTTGAGGTTAATAAACACCCAGAAAAAAGAATAGAGTAACAGTTACATGCATCATAAAGAAACCAACTTTCTTGAGCAAGAATCAAGAAAGCAAAGAACTTGGAAAATACAGAAGAAGAAGAAGAAGAAGAAGGAAATCTACAGATTCAGAAGAAATGAAAGAATGGTGGATGTACCTGAGTGTAACAGTAGTAAAGGGTGTGTAAATTGTTGATCCAAAGATATCACGATGAAGAGAACAATGTGGACTTAACCATTTGAGCTGGAATTAAAGAAAAAATAAACTGTTTACAGTAGAAAGAAAGAACAAGATGAAGAAGCAAAGGAAGCTGCTGATTGTTGCAGCTGTTTCTCCATTGGGTTGGGATTTTTTTTTTTCAATGAAGAAAATGACAAAAGCTTTGAAATCGGGCCACAATATATTACTCCTTAATTAATATAAAATTCTGGAAATTTGTTTTATGGTTTATGGAAGACAAGTTAGTGCCGTTGGATACTTTAAGATTAGTTAAGACTTAAGATGTGTTTAAGATTAATTAGTATATTATTTAATGTAAAAAATTAATAACTATTTTTAAAAAATTTAATTTTGATACATGGGTTTGTGTAACACAAGTCTGAATATTTATATTATAAATTTAAGTCCTAAATTATTAAACTGAAACTTTAAATTTTATATCACAAACCCTAAATATTAAACCATAAAACTTAACCCCTTAAACTAAAGTATAAACCCTAAACTAAAGCATAAACTAAACCCCTAACTTTAAAACTAAAAGATTTATATAAACTAACGTTTGAACCGTATGTGTACTGAATTTTTTCTCATTTCTTAAATATACTTTTTTACATTAAACATATATGTGTGCATGTAAATTATATATATACTAACAGTCAGTAAGTCTAATGAGAATATGAGATGAAGAGTTATATCAATTAAATAATGTTAAGAGTTTGGATTTTAAGAATAAAACAAATGATTTTTTATATTTTTTATCCGAATTAGCCTTATAATATTATGGACATAAAAAACTATATAAAAATAAATTTTATATATGATAAATTTTAATATTAAATATTTTCCTTTAAATGTGATAAGATATGCAAATAATTAAAAGACAATACATATTTAAATCTTTAAATTATTTTGTGAATAAAGCATGTAAAATAATTTCTATTGTTTTTATTTTTAATTTTAAAATCATTGAATGGAGGAAGAGTTGAGGACCGACAAAAGGGGGACAAGGTGGGGCCCAGTACCTGTTCCGCTTGATCTGCCATCACGAAAGCCTATTATCCGGCGCGTTTTTATCCTCCGTCAAATTATTAAAATACCCTTCAGTTTCATCTAATCTACTAAAAAGGGACTCTAGACTTTGAAGTGTGGGTTAGGCCTGTCGTTTTATATTGCGTGGGCCCCGACGGGCTTGGTTTGTTGGGCAAGTGGGTCAGTTTGCCCCATTTGATGCCCGGCTCGACTTTTTTTTGAATATAAGAGAGGCTAAGGCCGGTACATCAAACGTTCATACGAACATGCTCATCCCCTTGTGTCCTGGTGGCAAAGGTTGATGTTCATCATCCCTTGGGACCCGGGATCGAGCACCAGTATTACATGTTGTGTGTGCCTTCGTTGAAAAAAGGCTAAAAGAAAGTTGAACAGATGCTACCCTTACATCACACCAGCATATTAAAAAAAAAACGTTCATACGAACATGAGGCGGACCATAAACATCGCGGTGCAAGACATCCAAAACAGAATGTGGAGGACCATTTGATGCCCGACTCGACTTCTCTTTCATATTTGAAAATTTCAGAATATTTAAAAATTTTGATTTATTTTTTAAAAAATAAAATTCAAAAAATATTTAATGTTGCCATGTGTTCCATTTTGATTGAATAACAAAAAAAAATTAATGTCCGTCACGGTTAAATCTTAAATGGGTCACATAATGAAATATTAATCACATATTTAGCCTAAAATATAATTTGAACACTTATTTAACGGTTAAGTCCAAATATATATTATTTCCTATTAATAATACTCCATGCATTTATATTTATTTAAGTTATCGATGATATTGTAAAAAGAAAATCATGAATTGTCTATTTCAAGAATGTCTAGAAACAGAACTTTCAATAAATACACTGAATATGTTTTTTTATCAGAAAACGAAATATATAATTAATTTTTTAATAAAATATTATATTTTTATTCTTTAAAGTTAAGTGTTTTGCGTGGAGATTTTTATTCCGATAAGCACCGACGGAATCAGTAAAGAGAATGAAATGTTCATTAATATCTTAAATTGTTTTGAAAACTAAAATATTTTTTTATAAAATGTATATAAAAATGTTAAAATATAAAACAAACATATTTTAAAATAATATCAACACATATCGACAAGTGTTTGGCCTAATGAGATAACACGAGTTCGAATCTTGAAGATAATATTGTTAGGAATGACATTCTCGTACTCTGAACATGAACTCTAACACAGACATGTATATTATCAAAAAAACTATTTGTTCTTACACTTAAAAAATCTCTTAAAAAAATTAAAAAATTAAACAGATGCTATTATTATATCACACCAACATATTTAAAAAATTAAGATTAAAATAAGATTGTTAAGTTGTTATTTGTACTTCTAATAATGAAATTCTTTTTTTCTTTTTTGCTCATATCAAACCAACTAAATAAGAACTAGCATTAAAAGCATTTGATGAGCGAAAAACATATATACTTTAGGTGCGAAAAATTTTAATTTTTTTATTAAAAAAATCAAGATTAAAAGCATTCGAGTAGCGAAAAACAAATATACTTTAGGTACTTAAATAAAAAAATATTTTTTTTATTAAAAATCAAGATTAAAAGCATTCTAGGAGTGAAAATTTGTAGGTACATTTTTTGACCAAAATATGCTTTAAATATTTATTTTGATAAAAAAAAACTTTAGAGAATAATTTGGAATGAGGATAAAAGTAGAATATTTTAAAGTTTAAAGATCAATTTTGAATAAGGTTATAGTTTAGAGACCTTATATGAAATTAGCTCTTAAGAAAAGGTAGTTTAAACGACGACGCATCAAAAACTTCCTCAGTTTCGTCTTCTCCTATTTCTTCACCATTATTTTATTGTCTAGAGATCTCCCTCCTTCGTTAACTTTCTCTCCGATTATTCTCTCAGGTTCGCCAATCTCGTTAAACTCGTAAACCATGTCGGCTGCTGACTCAGCTACCGCAATTCAAAGAAACCAAGTGAGTCTTCTTGCCTTCAAAGTTCTTTCCTTTATGGATACCCTTTTCTTTGGTTTCTGAGAAAATTTGAGAAGTTTTCGATAGAAAACAAGGAAAATAGGAATGGGTATTCTTCTTTACTTGAAAAGATTCCTTTTTTTTCTTTGGATGATTGATTAGACTTTAGGGTATTTCAGGGTTAATTGAAAGGAGGATTCTTGAAAATTTGTATTAACTTGAATACTTTATGATTTGGGAACTTTTTTTCTTTCTAATTAGGTTGATCTCTTGGATTTTATTGATTGGTCTGGAGTTGAATGCCTTAATCAAAGCTCCAGTCACTCTTTGTCTAATGCTCTCAAGCAGGTAACTCTCTTCAACCTGTTCGTGTTTCTTTCAATAATGGCTGGTTTTCATTCGTTATTGAATTAATTTGGCAGATAATTTACTTTATTGTGCGGGAAACTAGTGGTATTAGTTGAACTTCTTTTTAAACATTGATTTTGGGGTTAATTGTGATTATCCATTGTTTTTGTGGGAAGTTTATGACATGAAATCATTCAATTTTCTTCTCATGAATTAGGGTTATAGAGAAGATGAAGGTTTGAACCTAGAGAGTGATGCTGATGAGCAACTTCTGATTTATATCCCTTTCAATCAAGTCATTAAACTACATTCCATTGTCGTCATGGGATCCGAAGAGGACGGTATTGTTTTTATATCTTTACCTTCCCATAAATCTTGAATTCAATCACATAGAAGCAAAGTTTTATTGGCTTATCTCGTTGATGAGTTCATGTTTCAAGTTGTATTCCACTAGAATTACCTTTCATGTTGTCGATTTTTGTAGTATTTGAACATTAAGATTGTCTTTGCAGGTCCAAAGACGGTGAAACTTTTTGCAAACAGGGAACATATGGGGTTTAGGTAAGGCCAATGGCATTGTTACATTCTCACAATTTGTTTATCCATTTTAAGCGCTTTACATTTCACTGAGGATGTTTCGTTTTACTTAATGCAGTAATGTCAGTGACTTCCCTCCAAGTGACACTGCTGTTTTATCACCTGATAATCTAAAGGTACCTCTTCTTTGTCTGTCTTTCCATTGTCGGGAAATAAGGGTATTTTAAGAAATCACTGTGAATCGGTATATCTCATAACATTCACTCTCTTTCCTCTTCTTTGCAGGGGAAACCGGTAGTCTTGAAGTATGTCAAGTTTCAGAATGTTCGTAGGTATGTCTATATTTTATGTACTTGACGTGCTCCATTTGATCTTTTCATAATACTATTACATAGTGTTAATGTTACTTTCCTTTACCAGCTTGACAATATTTATTGAAGACAATCAGTCGGGTTCAGAGATCACAAAGGTTCAGAAGATTGCTTTATATGGATCAACGTACGTTTTTAATAATTATAGTTCCTACTTTTCTGCATTCTTTTATATCATTTACTACAATCAATACAGCCAGAATTCATGCATAAATTATAATTTCCTAGTTCCTTCTTAGTGTTCTTACCATACGGGAGATATGTTTATTTTTTTACTTGTTGTTTGGGCATGAACTCATGTTTTAGTCACTTGTGAACTCATTTTCAAAGTCCTCCAATGCATGTTACTAGTAAAGAAAATGGGAAATTCCACACTGGAGATTTCCAAATTTGAGAACTACGAACCTAGAGCTTTTTCTCATTATACCTGAAACTAGCAAAGCAAACAGAGCTGAGCATGGTGTAATTTGTTATCAGCATTTGCTGCCCTTTTTTTTTCATGTCAGCAACTAGCTTTGCTTATTGTTTTTTGGTCTATATGCAACAACGATCGCTTAGAATCAAGGATACCTATCTCCGGGATGATTTGTTTGCGTCGTTGTTTTTGTTGGATATCATTTTAGTTAAGTGGGTTTATATGTTTTTCCTGTCAGTTCTTGTTCTAGGCTCTGGTTTCTAATCTTGACAGACTTTAGCGTGTTCTCATCTTTAATGCGATTTCATGAATGACAGTCTTTAGCTTTGGCATTGGAATATGTCCCGGTCGGCTTCCCTGCTATAAATTTTATCATAAATGCACAATATAATCATCGGCTTAGGGATTATAACTATTGTATGCATACATGTTTTCGATGCAGGGTGGAAACAACGGACATGAAGGGGTTGAAGAAGATTGAGGATCATTAACCCTAAAAGGAGCTGCTGGAGGAACAGCAAGATCATGAATGAACCCTTATGGCTTGGGATACTATAAACATTGATTTCCATTTCTTCTTCTAGTTTGGACTTAATTTCTTTGATGAGAAAAATACAAAACCTGAATTCCGAAGAAAAATGTTATAATTATGTGACAGCATCAGCTTTTGACACCCAATTGTTGTTGTTGTTAGAATCTTTAAGGTTCATCTGGTTTGGTTGTCGGAAATTTGAGTTTGGTTCATTATTTTGATGATAATTTCATTTCATTTTAAACTTTACATGCAATTGCACTTAGAGTTTAAGAATAATATATATTTTAAAGTTTAAACCTCGAATTTTATGTATCCATTACAATCTATTAAGTTATTTTTGGTGAATAAAACTAAACTTGATCATCAAGCCATCATCATTCTGATGAATTCTTCATAATTAACTTGACCATCTCCATCCAAATCAGCTTCTCTAATCATCTGCTCCAACTCTTCATCTGTTATTTTCTCCCCTATGTTGCTCATTACCAGCCTCAGCTGCAGTTACATTAATTTCAGACACTATAATTTTTTTTTATTAAAAAAAACAGAATTATAATCATAATTTGACACATTATGCAGTAAAAGAAAACAAGTAAGAATTGACCAACCTCATGAGGTGATATGTAGCCATCTTGATCTTTGTCAAATACCCTGAAAGCTTCACTCAGATCATCCTCCGCTTCTGCTTCCTGCAACCAAAAACGTGAAGATGTGAATTCAACATATATTTTCCGACGTTTGTCGGGAAAACAAAAGTTCCTCGTCGGAAACACTTGTTTTCCGACTGTAAAAAGCCTTTTCCATTGTGTTGTAGTGATGTATTATTACAGCTCTTGTAACACTGAAGATAGATTATTTCATTACCTTCATTTTTCTTGCCATGAGGTTCAAGAATTCCCCGAATTCAATAGTTCCATTGCCATTAGTATCGACTTCATCGATCATGCTTTGGAGCTCTTCTTCTGTTGGATTCTGATCCAATGACTTGACTGCAACGGCTAGTTCTTCCATGGTGATGCATCCTATAGAATAATTAATCCAGGCACAGTTAATTCGAGCATAGTTTTCGAATCCCGCTTTCGATACGACCTTATATCGTATCGGAATCGATTAGGGTTTTGAGTCCATATAACACAGAGAAGAAAATTTACCATCACCATCTTTGTCAAAGAGACAGAAGGCTTCTTGGAACTCAGCAATTAGTTCTTCAGACATGATTTCTCCCATGTTTGCTGATTTGAATATTGTGGAAACACAAAATCCAGCAAAATATTAAGAGAAAAACAAAAGGAAAAAAATGAAGATTAATGCTTCAACAGCAGTCTCAAGTATCAATCTTCTGAAGCTTCCCTTGTTCAAATTAGAAAAAGAACAAAGGCATTTTATAGTAAAAAAATAAAAAATAAATAAAATAAGCTGATGATGTGAATAATTGTAATAAATGGACTTTCTGGTAAGTTGTTGAATTTTTAACTAATTTCATTGTCCATTTCTTACAAAGTCTTGTTCATTGATTTTTGGTTTGAACTTTGAATTCAATTTTCATTTTCCATGAGATTTTGTAATTATTTAGTAATTTTTTAACTTTACAAAAAAAATTAAAAAATGCTATATATCTTTAATTGATATTTTTTGAAACTTAAAATTAAATAAATAATACGCGTGATAGTCTTTTAATTCTGTTTGTGGAATTAAAAAAAATCAATGTAAATATATCAAATAATAATCTTATATAGATTTTAAAATTAATAAGATTCAGTTATAGAATACCAATAGATTTTTGGGGGACATTTCAAACTAGGGAGACTATATTATAGTATAATTAATAAGTATATTTATTAACAACTTGTATAACCTAATTTTCTTATTTTAGCATTTGACCAATTCGAATGTATGTGTTAAAATTTTAAAATTAATGTAACTTGACTTTGATTCAATTGGACTTTTAGTTTAAGATCTTTCTATAAACTATTATGTTTTTTTATTTTTATATATTTTTAGTATAAGATAATTTGAATAACAATAGGAGATTATATTTTTCTCTGCCCTATTTGTGCGGCAGTCCCTTCATTTGCTTTCTTGGCTGGTGACCGACAATTAGTTTTAATATTGGTTGTCGATCGCCGAGATTTATTATTTTTTATTTTCATTTGTTAATAAAAATTTATGTCCTTGTGGTATATATTCTTTCGGCCTTTGCGACATGTTTTTTTTTATGATTTTTTGTTTGTCATTTGACATGATTTTGGCATACCTTAGCAGTCGTTGACTCGTTTGATGCTCGTACAAAGATTTTCACGGTGTTAATTTCTTTTATTTTAATTCCGTCGGTGGTCATAGAAAGATAGATCCCCACTCGATTGATGATTGTTTGCAGATGTAATTAGACTTGGATAGCAGAGCAATCTACATGATAGTTTGGTTCGTTCACCCCTCCTTTTTTACCCCGTAAAGCCTCTACTTTAGATAAAGAAAATGACATTCAAGAAGGCTTCTGAATTTTGTCAGTATGCTAATCTCTATGGAAGTATTTATTTTTCTTTGAACCTTTAAGTTTTGTATGACTAGTCCGCATTATTCTTCCTTTTGGATGCTTTGTATTTATGATATCTTTTATAATTATTAATAAAATTCAATTGTCATTGTAAAAAAAAATTGTAGTATGAAATTTAATACACTTTTATATTTAACTCAAATAACGACAACAAACGATGTGAAATTTAAATTGATTTTGTTAATTAGATTGGATTATTATTTATAAATAAAATGTTTTTATCTAAAATTAATTATAAAAATAAATATTTAGATCTTTTAACAATAAATAGAGAATAAAAGTTTTGAATTCAATGAATGAATATAAATACACATCCCTGCTCGTAAATCTAGTAGTACCCAATTGGGCAAGTGCAAGACTTAAAAAGTTAAAATCTTTTAATATATTTTAAATAAAAATCAAAACATTCAATTCTCTTTAAGTTTGTTTCTTTGAAAATAAAATTATGTAAAACGAACTATATTTTTTTAAAAATAGTTTTCAGAAATCATTTTAATGTTTAGATGAAATTGCGTAAACATTATAAAAACTATCATATTATTATTACTAAAATATTAAAATAATTTAGTCGATATTATTATTAAAAATTATAAATAAAATACTAAGAATATTATATTTATTAAACTATTAAATTTTATTAATTATATTATTCACTTACTAATATAAGAATATTTTTATTTTCAAACTTGAGATGAGCACGGCAATCGGCATCTTCATACTTTGACTTTGTGTTGGTATATTTTGACTGTGAAAAGGAAAAGGGCTTTTATGGCATTTTACGCCTTTGCAATGGTTATTGTATGTTGGGCCGGGTTGCAGGTTTCACTGTAGTTTGCAGCATTTTGGGTAAGCCCATCCTTAACACTCACGTTTCCATCGCTACAGCCCTCTTTTAAGGTAAATTATACCAATTTTTTTTAAAGGTAAATTATACCAAAAAAAATTTCTTTATCACTTAATATATATATATATAGCACAATCGAACTCAATGAACGGTCTTTGTAAAAAAGAAGATAATGTTCATTTTGACAGAGTTCGAGCATACTTATGATCAACTTAAAACTATTCAAAAAAATTAAACAACAAACCGAATTTATTCAAGTGGTAAGCAACTTAGGCCCCGTTCACCAACGCTTGTTGAACGAGCGTTGGAGCCGCCAACGTTGAAACAGTGCCGAACAGGACAGTGAACAGGCGTTGACCCCATAGATGGTAAAAAAAGGTCTAGCATGTAGGTCTTGTTTTTTTGTTGTTTTTACCAATTTAAACACATTTTTTAAGCAAAAATAATAAAAAAAAACACTATAATTTTGAGTGTTAAAACTTTAGTTTACCCACAATTTTAACTTCTCAAACATTTATTTGACAAAATTTTAATTTTTTCTAACTTTTGCAAAAACTTAGTTTACACGGCCGTAGTTCCTTTAGTTAAACTGTTCTCACCGACCAATTTCAAGACAGATAAAGTCAAAAACTTGGGTAAAACAACTGAACTGGTTCCCATTTCCCAACCTTACGCTACTTGTTATCCTTCTTCTTTGATATTTTATTTGCTCAAACAAAACCCTCAGCTTGACATTCGTACAAAACTCTTAAATTCTTCAAAACAAATCAAAGCTCTTCGAACCCATGGAGATTACTTCCACAACACTTTCTCTTTCAAGACCCCCGGCAGCAGCTGCTTCACTGCCTTTTTCTTCTTCCCAATCCAACTTTATCACCACCAATAACACCATTTCTTTGTTGAGCAGAGCAAAATCCCAGACCAAATCTGTTTCCTTTGTTGTTGGTCGACCAAGGAGGAAGACAACAGCTGAGCCTGCTAGAAAGGGTCTTACTTGCAATGCCTTGTTTGGTCTTGGTGTGCCGGAACTTGTCGTTATTGCTGGAGTGGCGGCTCTTGTGTTTGGACCCAAGAAGTTGCCTGAAGTTGGGAAGACTATTGGAAAAACTTTCAAGAGTTTTCAACAGGTTTGTCGATTTCCTTATCTGGGTTTTGCTTCATATGTGAAAAAGATCAAGAATTTGAATCTTTTTTGGTTCAAAAATGGTACTTTTCATATTTGGTTGTTGCCAAAATGGAGGCTTTGGTGTTTTCACTAAGAAACTTTAGGAGAAAAATGAAAAAGTGAGGAAATATTTTACTTTGTCGGACTGCTTAATTAGGTGACCAGTTAAAACACTTAGATGACTTTGGTATGCTGTTATTTGGCACTACAAGCTTGAGTTTGAGTGTTCGAGTTGCTAGCAAAAGTTCATAGCACAATTTGTTTGCTTGTTATTGGTGAAGTTTTATTTCGAGCGAGCTCATTTGAATCACAAAGCTAGAATGAAATAAACAATAAAACACATAGACATTTGTTTTACTACAACAAATTATAATACCAATGGAACTAAAATAGAACAATGGTGCACCTTCTTTCTTGTGATTTGTCAAAAAAATGGAGGAAATGAGAACCCTTGCAAAGATATGACCCTCTCTTGTGATGCAACAATCTTAATTCAAACTGACATCGTTTAGTTTTCCGGGGACCGGTTATTACTTGATGGTCCCTGTTAGTGAACTTCCTATTCTTATAATATACTATCTTCTTTTGATAGAAGTATTCAGGGCCGATCCCGAACTTCATCATGCCTGTCTTTCTGCTTCCCAATAGCTAAAGATAATATACATATATAGTATTAGTTTGGGTGAGTTTAATCCGAGAAGAACCTCTTTTGCTATCATCTAAACTTCAACCGTATAAATATAATACCTTTTTGTTGCTTCTAAATTCCAATTGCTAAAGGGTACGGGGTACCATTCTTGGTTTGGTCGAGTTAAGATGAGGGTAGAATCTCTTTGTATTGTTACACCTGTTTATTCCAAAGTTATAGTTTCAATGTCAATAGGATAAATATGAAGAATATGCAACTAGATGATTCGAAATCAGACCTAGATATGGTTTGCTTTGCATTCTTCCTGTTTTGAAGAAGTTTTTTTTGTTTGCGCGGTGAAAAAGGAATACCATTTATATGTCCAGTAAGTGACGTGAGTTATAGAGTGGCTATTTGTCTTGATGTCCTGGGAACTGTTTCCTTTTAGATTGAATTACCAAAGATGCATGGCTCGAGTCGAGCATTACGATTCATGGAAAACATTTTGGTGGTTCATGCCAAGTGTTCTAATGTCTCCATGTTAGTGTCTTGATCTAATCTTTCAAGTAAAGCTTGCGATGACCCCTTTAAGATTTTGTTTCGTTCGCAATCATTTTGCAGTCTGGAAAGAACAACTGGATACAATTGCTTGTCTAACACAAGTATGCTCAATTTCTCGGAAGCTTTTTCATGTGTTCGAAGAGTCATTGGAATTTGGAGGGTTATATCCTCGTATCCATGCTCAGATAGTCAGATATATGTTGGATACGAGGTATTGGACATAGGTACCTATAGGGAAAAAATGAAGAGTCGGGGTAGCATAGGTTGTTTTCCGATTAGATTGTAAGTAACATTTCTAATTCGATGCAGCATTGCTTTCTACATTGTTGATAGGAATAAAAACAATAATCCGTAAATTTGCAGGCTGCGAAGGAGTTCGAGACTGAGCTGAAAAAGGATCCCGAGTCTCTTACAGAGAAATCTGAGGAGAATTCCACAGCTGTTAGTGAAGAGAAGAAACCAGATCTTGAGGTCTCTAGCTCTAAGGAAACCGTATGAGTTCGCAAAACCATCATTTAGTCGATAAAGTTTCCGAATTTGCATGTCTGTGTATCGATGAAAATCGAACAAATAATTTTGGATGTAGATCGGTTATGTTAGTGATTTTTTAATTAAATGGTTTGACAATCTTTCAACACATTTGTTTCCAGTAATGTTTTAGAAACCAATCTGAAGTGATTCAAGTCCAGTTTTTCATATTGCATGAGAGCTTGCCTCATTGTAAATGAATTGTAGGACCAAGTAAAACCAAATTCGAAGAAAAAAAAAACCGATTCGAATCATAATACTCAGTTTATTTCAAGTTAAACCAAGGGGGATTTGATTCATAATATACATGAAAAAAAGGAAAACCTTGTTATGAACTTTCATGTGTTTTCCATTGTACAAATTCCACAAGAAAAATTTTAAAAAAAAGGAGCCAAACTATACATGGGAACATGTTTTTTTTTCTTTCCTTTTATTATTGGTTATGCCTTGGAAAAAATCATAGGATCAAAATCTTCTTTGTTGCTAAATCAACAAAGGAGAAAAAAAATTGGGATCCAAATTTCTTCATGAGTTTTTGTTTTCATATTTTCATACAGCACAACCCAAGCCTCTTGCTTCTGCTCCTTTCATGATCCTCAGCTTTTTGCAAGAACTGGTGAACATTCTGCATACCAAACAAGAAAATTAGAGCAAATTCCAGAAATATAGCACACAATACATATAATTCGAGTCGAATTTCGATATCCGCAATCCGGAGAAAGTAAAAAAAGAACTTACTCCCATGGTACATCTCCAACCAACATCCAATCACCATCTTTATCTTCATAAGTAGGCACAAATTCTGATCCATTATATCCTTCCCTCTCTGAATATTCACCTGATAATCAAAAAACCAAACATAAAGCTTTGTTTTTTAAGAAATTCTTTATATATGTCAAAAAAAATGATGCCAGCATACCAGCTTTGAACTTGAACATGTTTTCCAAGGCCTTAAGCAATTCTGGGTATCCTTTAAACACCTTCAAATCTATCTTTCTAAGAAAAGGAGCCCCCTCCATGCTCACTTTCACATAAATCCCACTATTTTCAGCCTCAGTTTTCTTGGATTGCAAGTTGTTTTTTCTGTAAGATCTGATTGGTGGCCACCCTACAACTTGTGCCCTGCAATATTTATTGTAATTAGTATAAAAAACATGGAATCTTTCATTTTTGGTCCAAAAAATAAAAAGATTTGCTTACTTGGTTTGTGGAGTAGTGTCTTGGTCACAGCTCTTAGAAGCTGTGGCATTACTAGACATGGATTCTTCAGGCAAGGCTCTTTTGTTGCTCCGGGGAGTTGCCGATGTTTGGTGCTTAGCTGACTCGTCGGAGGTGCCCGGTAAGCCTAATCGGAGCTCGGTCGCCTCGAGGATAAGATCTTTCTCAGATGCCATACCTTAATTCTGAATATAATTAGAGAAAGAACATATGCACGTCTTACGAAAATTCAATGGTATCTTTATAGATGGAATATATGGTGATAAAGGTTAAAAGACATTGTTTAAAAAAATTAAAGGCTGAAATAATTAACAAAAAATGAACAAATTATGGTGTTGGTCCCTCTATTATTCTTGAATTTGGAATTAGGTACTTTAATTTGACATGGTTTGGTCTCTATATTTATAAATTATAATTAGTTAGTCCAAATAGTTAATATCACTAGCTCTTCTAATTAAAATATTATCATGCATTTTTCTTAAAAAAACGCTTTCAACAAAAAATTGTTTATATAGGCCTGATAAGTTGTAATTCGTGTTTTTAAGGGGGGGAAATCATGTTTATATTTTAATCGTAGTTGTTAACCTAATTAACTATTTAGATGGATCAACTTATTTCAAATTAAAGTTCAGGAAATAAATCCCGAATTTAAACATAATAGAGGGACCGTAATCATACTTTTACCTATAAATAATAAATTTTGCCCTTTATTTATTTTAGTAAGTATTGTTGGCTTTTATTGCAATAAAAACTGGAATTATTACATTAATATATATATATATATATATATATATCCTATACAATGGCGGGAAAACTAAAAATTTCCACAAGCGCCTTAATTTTAGGGTACAAAGAGTTAGTTTAGGGTTTAGGGTTTAGAGTTTAGGAGTAAGGAGTTAGAATTTAGGGATAGTTGTTTTAATTTAAGGTTTAGGGTTATAATTTAGGGTTTATAGGTTATGGTTTAGTTTTTATGGTAATATGGTGAGGATTTAAGTTTTAACCTATAAACCCTAAATTATAACTCTAAACCTTAAATTGAAACAACTATCCCTAAATTCTAACCCTACACATAAACCCTAAACCCTATATCATAAACTAACTCTCTATACCCTAAAACTAAGGCGCTTGTGGAAACTTTCAGTTTCCACCGCCAATGTATATTATTATTATTAGGGTTTTATTTTGATGCACAAGCTGTGTAAATTTTTTTTACACAATCCTTTTATAAAATTTAAAATCTAAATCACAAACCCTAGCAACCTAAAACCTAAACCCTAAGCCCTAAACCCTAAACTCTAAATTCTAACCATAAACCTTAAATTATATACCCTACCTACTAAACCCCTAAACCCTAAACCCTAAACCCTAAAATTAAAGAGCTTGTGTAAACTAAAGTTTACACAGCTTGTGCATCAAAGTATTTTCCTTATTATTATTATTATTATTATTATTATTATTATTATTATTATTATTATTATTAACATTTTAATGTGTAATACACGTTACGCGCTCATAAAAGAACAATGATTAAAGTTTTATTATAAGTTGGGAATTATGATTAGATTAAGAGAATTAGATGCATTTACATATTTTAATCAATATATTAATTAGGATTTTTTAGGGCAAAGGGTATCTTTTAGCACATGGAATTGGACGTGGTGGGCAGCTAAGGTGTTTGTAACATGGAACACCATAATTGATGCACTTGTCTTGAAATGTTGGGGACAAGGTTGGGACAAAGCTTAGCTGCCGATATATTATTGGTTAAGATCAAACGGTTTCAAATAAAATAGATCATCTCCAAAGACAAGAAATCTCGAGCGTTCGATGTGATTACCATGGATGGATTCCAATTCGACCTTCCATTGGTCAACTGATTGGTTTCCATTAGGATGATTTATTCCGGGATGGATCGAGGGGAGGCTGGAACCTTTCATTAATCAACTAATTGGTTTTTATTAAGATAATTTCTGCCGAGGTAGATTGAGAGGAGATTGAAAGGGACAGTCGTACCTCTTAAAAATTTTAAATTTTTCTTAATTTTATGTGTTTATTTATTGATAATCTAATTTTAGACTCTTATTATTTTTTAATCTCACACCCCTTATATAAAATCTTGTGTTTGTCCCTGATTTTTGTTATTGTACTCAGTGGGTTATCGAACACCTTCTTGTCAATTTGGTCTTTTCGGCTTTGTATTGTCAGCAGAGGTAGTTCAAAGATTTACAGGACCTGTGCAGTTTACTAATATGAAGCCTTTTAATTTATAATGCCAATGATATATAAAGTTATTTTAAAAAGATATTTTTTATCATAGTAAATAATATATTATGGGGTCTCTTTAAAGCTATTTTTATGTAATTTGTTAAACCAAATTTTTTTTATTTTTCTATATGAACATATAATTTAATTCATTTGGGACCCTTGTTTTTTTAGGGGCCCAGTGCGATCGCTCACGTCACATATGTACGACTACAATACAGTAATAATGTTAAAATTTTAGAATGATTTTTTATAGAAAGGATGGTAAATATAAAAATTAAACTGTAGAACTCAAAGTGGCCTGGCACTTTAATTTGAAGCAATATTCATGGCCCTCCTTTTTTATCTTTTTTTCTTGATTGAAAAAGTAAAATGGCTCTCCATGGGTTGAAAGGGTGGAAATATTTATGTTTATAGTCTCCAAATAATTATGATATGACAATATATGATCTATATGTTATAACAAACAATTAATAATTTTGACTGTAATCATAAAAAATTGACAAGCAACATATATAGACTTGTAATAAACAAATTTGTAATTATGGATATAAATATACTTTTGGTAAAATAAAGGATAATGTTTTCTTTATTAAGATGACTTAATGAATAAGCTTTGAGTAAATAAAATTATAAAGTATTGCATGCAAAGTGCAAACTAAAGTTATTCAAATTATAAAGTATTTGCTTCGGAGTGGGTGTCCCTGGTTCTACGTTGTATAACGACGGTTTCTTATTCTGTGGTGATTAACGGTTTGGTTGGGGAGAGTTTCACCCCCTCAAGGGGCTTAAGACAGGGTGACCCCTTAAGTCCGTTCCTTTTTGTAATCTGCAGCGAGGGGCTTTCTTCTCTCTTAAGGCATGCTTCAGCAGTAGACAATACCATTGGCATCCGCATTACCAGAGGAGCTCCTTTGATTTCACACTTGTTTTTTGCGGACGACAGCCTCATTTTCTGTGAAGCATCTACTCGGGGTGCTAGCCAAATCAATGGTATTCTTCAGGTCTATGCAAGATGTTCGGGGCAGGTTATAAATATGGAGAAGTCGGGGTTTTTTTCAGTTCGAACGTTTTAGAAGACACTGCAAACGATGTTCGACGTATTTTGGGTGTAAGGCATAGTATAAATCCAGAGAAATATCTGGGTTTACCTCTGATAGTTGGCAGAAACAAAAGAAAGGCTTTCATGCCTCTTCGAGACCGCTTTATAAATTGTCTATCAACAAGATGTGTTAGAGTTTTATCTCAGGGAGGGAAAGAAGTCTTTATAAAATCCATTTTGCAAGCAATTCCTATGTACTCTATGAGTTGCTTCTTGCTTCCGAATTCTTTTTGTCATGAGCTGGAACAAATCATTGCTCGCTTCTGGTGGCAGCATTCACAAGACCGTCGTGGTATTCACTGGTGCTCGTGGCCGGATTTGTGTATAACGAAGGACTTGGGAGGTTTAGGCTTCAGGGACTTTGCGAAATTTAACGTTGCACTTCTTGCAAAACAAGGATGGCGTATTATCCAGAACCCGACTTCGTTGGTAGCAAGAATTCTTAGGGCCCGTTATTATCCAGAAGGCACTTTCATGAAGGTCCGTTTAGGAACAACACCCTCTCTGACGTGGAGAAGTATATGGAGCGCTCGGGGTCTCCTTGAAAAGTGCTTACGTTGGCAGGTGGGCTCAGGGGGTTCCATATCCATATGGAATGATTTTTGGCTACCGGCCCAGGAACCTAAGTTAGTCTCTACGGCTGAATCTGCAGGCTTAACCTATGTCTCTGACCTAATTGAACCCGAAACAAGAGTATGTAAAGAAGAGCTAATTCTATCAGTTTTCAATACATCAGATGCTGAGGATATTTTGAGCATACCTATAGCAAATCAAGTAACCCCGGATAGATTGGTGTGGTGCGGGAAACATACAGGCATTTATACAGTAAAGAGTGGATACAAGAAATTAATTCCAGCAGTGCACATTCGCAATGATGATAGAGAGTTGTTCAGAAAGTTATGGAAATCCAAATGTCCCTCAAAAGTCAATATACAATGTTGGAAATTCATCAAAAACTTTGTTCCAACTAAAGTTAATCTTTGCCATAAACGTGTTACCAAGAATGCGATGTGTGCAAGATGCAATCAGGCTCCAGAAGATTCAATTCATGTGATTCGGGACTGTTGGTTTGCAAAACAAGTATGAACAGGTATGAATCTTCAGACCATTTATCCTATTCCTACTCAGTTTTTATACGATCTACCGGCATGACTAAATAGTATGTTAGATCACTTTGGTACTGCTAATTATGAAGGCATCCTTATGACGATTTGGGCACTATGGCATGCTCGAAATAAATTCGTTTTTGAGAATGTGATTCAGAAGCCAGAGGATGTGATTACCTGCGTTAAAAGCTACCTGATGGAATTGGGCATCATTTCGGCCAGAATGGACCATCGGCAACATGTTGAAAATAAGCCATGGTCGCTACCCCCTCCGAATTTTGTTAAATTGAACTTTGACGCAAGCTTCAAGAGATCAGATAGGTTAGCTTGTCTGGGCCTTGTCATCCGGGACGAGGAGGGCTTCATCCTCGGTGCACAGTGCCTTCTCTCGAACCACGTTCCCTCTAGTTTTGCAGCAGAAGCATGGGCAGCAAAAAAGGGAATTCAATTAGCAATCGATTTAGGGTTCAGAAATTTGGTCATAGAGGGTGATTCTCTGACAGTGATTAAAAAGCTCAGATCCAAAGTAACAGATTCATCAGATATCAGTGCGATAATGGCAGATTCTAAGCAGCTACTTCGTCGTTTGGATTCTTACCAGATTTCGTTCATCCGCCGCGGGGGGAATAAAGTCGCGCATGAATTGGCTCGTGAACGTCTCAGCATCGCCTCTGACACAACTTGGGTTGAGGAAGCACCAGAGCGAATCGAAACCTTAGCCGCAGAGGATCGTCGCTGGGCAGAACCGCCGTGAGGTCCCAATTTTTCCTTTATTTCTCTAAGAATCATGCTCCCTTTGCATGATCGTTTGCCTCCACCCAGATCTCCATTACATATCATCGTTCTTTCGTCGTTGCGTGGTGGTCGGAGTGCGTCCCTTGTCGGTCTAGCTTTTCCCCTTCTGGTGCCGTGTGGGGGTTTTTTCTTTTAAGCTTCGTGGTTTTGTTTTTTGTTTTGAGACAGATAGCTTTTATTTCTTCTTGAGTTTTTGTGGTGTTGTGACGGTCGGTTTCTTATCCGACGTTTCTGTTTTTTATCCTAATAAAATAAAGCTAGCTGGCACTTTCAAAAAAAGAAAAGAAATTACAGCCTTCTCATTTACTCTTGTTTTGCTTCTCTTCTGTATGGACAAAAATTCTCTACTCCTTTTTAGTATTTTTTTACCCCAACACTAAAAATTAAATTTTAAACTTTGATCTTAAATTCTAAATCTTACACTCTAAACATACGCCGTACATTCAATACTCTAAACTCTAACCTTAAACTCTAACCCTATATCTTCAGAGACATATCTATATATAAGGTGGGAGGGGCAATTGCCCCCCTAAATTTTATGGGTTAATTATATTTTAGTCCCTAATAATTTTAAAATCATTGCAATTAAGCCCTTTTTTCTTCTTTGCCCCTCCCAAAATTTGTATGGTTTATTATTTTTTAGGACCCTGTAATCTAAAATTAATAATATTAAACTCTGACCCCTCTTTTTCTAGTTTAATTAATTTTTGAGACCTTTCAAATTTAAAATTTATAAAATTAAACCTAAAATCCCTTATTTTTTATGATTAAATTACTTTTTAAGACCCTATTATTTTAAAACTAATCAATATGCCCCCTCGTAGTTCAATCCTGTCTCCGTCCCTGTATATTTTAAACTTAATTTTTCAATGATAGAGCATAAGTACGGAAGGAGTCCAACTCCTTTCCAATTCTTTTTTATTCGATAACAATTTAAATATCAAATACATAAAGTTTTATTTATTACTATCGAGTACAAATACTTAAAAAATCAGTTAATTAATTTGATTTCTCCTAATATTTGTTCCATTCCCTAGGGTAATTGGGGTGGGAAAAGAACACCGACAACAAATACTTAAAATTTTCAATGGTTGATTGTCCAATTTCCTCGAGCTCTGGATAATAAATGCATAGATATAAAAGAGTTGCTTTCAAGTTTCATGCATGCAGGGGCACACGCACGAGTGTGTCCATGTTTGAACAGTGGCGACGGTCGACATTACCCACTGTTTTTTCCTCAACAACTTGGAAGAACAAGGACCACAACAAAAACTAAAAGGGTCCACAAATTAATGGTTGGTGACAAAGATTTATGAACCCTTTTATTTCTTCCTCCTGAGAACGAACACAAAATTTTATATCAGAAGAATAAATTTATAAAAGTTTACGATAGTAAAAATAAATTTTTAATAAAAATATTTTTTTTAAAATTTTTAAAAAGTGACCGCTTCCCGACTCCCTCGATCCATCTTGCTCCAGTGCTCCTCCCTACTGTCTGGGGTCTCCTCCGTCCCATCCGCCAGTCTTTGCCAGCTTATCAAACTAATACCAATTTGGGTCCCCATGAAAAGCTATCCCCACCTAATGTTCGCTATCATTTCTTTAATCAAAATTTTATCGTAGCAACCGACATTCACATTATTAATTTTCCTTTTTCTTTTCTTTCAAACAAAATTATTTAATTTCACCGGTAAAGATAGAATAGTACATAATACTTGCCATTACAGTTAAAATTAATAATTTTTTAAAGTTAAAATGATTACAAGTGGTATTTATTTTGAATATACTCTCAATCATTTCATAATGCATGCTCAATCACTCTGCTGCAGCTGTTGGTGCTCGATTCACGACCTTTAAGAACAACTGTTCTCTTAACCATTGAGACAAGTTAGTTCGTGCCAGTTAAAATTAATAATTACAAAGTGTAATTAACGGATGGGATATATCTAAATATAACCAACGCATAATGAAGTTTAAACTATAATTATGATGAAAAAGAAACTTATTATCTTGTACCTCGATAGAAACCTTCCTAAGCCTAAGTGAAGAAAAAATTACAGAAACGTACGAGAGGATTCGAACAAACACATACTGGCCAAAACTACTTCTGAGTCTAAAAAAAATCAAACTGAACTAATCTCCTATATCGGCATTCAACAAATTCACCCATTACGTTCAATCTCGGCAACACAAATAGGACATCGCCCATCCAAAGCAAAGTGGAATTTAGTATATTTTATACAATATTATTATTACAAATTTTCAAAAATAAAAAACAACTATTTGGCTAATCTTCCTTTAGACCTTTACCCATTACCATTTTTTTAAAATAATATTCTCTTTAACAACATCTCTATATTTTTTTCTAGTTTTAATTTCCATGGTTTCCCAACAAATAAACAGTACTTAATTATTTATGCTCTATATTTTTATCAAATTCACCATAAATAAATTAAGAATAAAACATCTTTTATAATGGACAGCCCTAACCATAATTCACAGGATTTAATTAATTAATTAGTTAAAGAAAATTTGTATAGTTTTATATATGAATACGCACCTAAAATTCCCAATCCTTTTCTCAATTAAAACCTTGTTAGGGTAAGAGGGCGACAACTCTCTCGTGAGCTTTATATTGCCACGTTTAGCTCTTAAATTGCCAAAGATTATCGATAATGTTCTTGAAAAGCAATTTTGGGAATGTTTTAATCATGAATTTAATACTGATTAAATCATAAATTCGAGTATTCGTGTTATGCAGGAAACGATGACAAATATAAAGTATTTTTGGTTTTTTTAAATGTTTTTATAATTAAATTGTTGAGATTAAGATGGAAGTGTAATTAATTGAATGATCTTGTTTGATCATGCCATTTTCCTTATCTTTTTTCCCTACTCCCCCAATTGGACTCCAATTTCAAAGCTTTTGGAGGTGAAGTCGTCATCCTCTTTCCCCCTATCACAAATCCATGTTTTGAAAAGGACCAGAGTTCTTGTTGGTATTCTTTGTTATAAACCACGTATTAAGCTATGACGAACATGTGATGTTCAGGGACAAAGTCAGGATTAGAAATTAAGAGACAAAATACACTGATATCTGATTTATTGGCTGATTAATTGGACCGTGTTTTGCAAAGATTCAATAGGAGAGCGACCCTCCCTACCTAATTTTCTCCATTCACAGCTTCAAGATTCGAGCTTTTGATCTTGTTTAAAAGATATAACGTCTCATCTTGCTAGATCAATTGACTATTGGTGTTAATTTATTTTAGTAAGCTAGAGTTTTTTATTTATTTAATGTGACCTATAACTTTGGGGTCATTTCATTTGGCTTAGGGCAAATGGGAGGAATAAAAGGATACTCAAAAGCCACCTCCCTAAGAGGGCAGTACGTGAAATGAAGATCTTTGGTACCCATTTGAAAGATAAGAATCTATGTGAAATGTACAACATATTGAAGAAAAAAAAAGGAAAAGGGTGAAATTGACCTAAAAAAACTTATATCCAAGTTGCCACACGTGTGGTGTTTGAGAGATATTGACATTTGCATGCTTGGGGACGTGGCTCTATACAAGTCTCATAATTTTGAATACAAGTGTGGATGTCATAAATCTATGTCTATCATCGTTTCATTGTTGATATGTTTCATTTAATCTTTATTTCATTTTATTGGTTTCAATGTTGACGTGGGTCGGGTTTTTGCACACTCCGATCTTGATTTGGAAATTAAAAGTTTATACTAATTTTGATTTGATCTTTATATCATTATTTTGAGTCAAGATAGAGGTTTTTATTCAAAAATTAAATCTAACTTTATCCTTCACAAAATTTAATATGAACTCGGTTTTAAAATTCCAAATTTAAATAAATCGTGTTGAAACTTGTCAGGTATAGATAATTTGATCATCTCTTTTTCGTTACTTGTGTTTTTTTTAGTTTTATTGTATGTCTACTTGATAACAATATTTTTTGCTTTAACTATCGTATTCAATCTATTGTCTGACTAATCTAGATAGAGTATTGTAGAGGCACATTATGAGGTGATCCTTCAAACTCAATTTACTCCATTCAAAACGTCAAGATTCGAACCTCTAACCTTATTTAAGGGATCTAATACATTATCTCACTAAACCGTATATAATATTTTTTTAATACAATATAACTTGAATTGTAACACTAAATTCAATCAAGAGTAAATGAAAGTATAGGTGAAAATAAAATCTTGATATAGGGGATTACAAAGTGGGGGAGATTCACCTTATAGATAAGAATGCACACGTGTGGGGTCAGATTGGGGATTGTGACAGTGGGCTTATGTGGGGGGACATTTCTCACTGTAGAATGGCTGGCAAAGGGGCCCACTCTCTTTAAATTTGTTTTGTTTTGGAGCTCAAGGCTTGTCCTTGTCATCCCTTGCTTTCAGTGTTGTGTCACCCTTTTCGTTGATTAAATTCGGATCTTTGCCCCTTGTTGGCCATGCCCATGCACATGTCGCCCATACCATCATCCATTTTTTACTCAAAATACCATTGTAATTACATAAATAATCACTATGAAAATTCTAAATGTTTATCCAAACTTATTAGAAATCCAAATTGGTCATGTGTACATAACTAACATATACCAGGATTAGTTAATAGATAATTATTTGATACACCAGCGGTAAAATTAAAATTTTTTATAAACGCCTTAATGTTAGGATTTAGGGACTCAATTTAGGGTGTAGAGTTTAGTGGTTTAGAATTTAAGGTTTGTGTATAGAAATTAGGGTTTATAGATTAAAAACTAAAACCTCAATATATTGCACTAAAACCTAAACACTAACCTATAAACCCTAAATCTTAACCCCTAAATTCTAACCATTACTCCTAAATTCTAAACATCTACACCTAAAGCCCTAAACACTACACCCTAAATTAAGTCCTTAAACCCTAAAACTAAGGCGTTTGTGGAAACTAAAAAGTTTTCACGCTAGTGTACTAGATATAAATCCTTAATCATAAGGATTATTATCCTATACACTAGCTGGAAAATAAAGTTTCACACAAGTGGGGTTATTTAGGGGTTTAGGATTTTATTTTAGGGTTTAGATGTTAGAGGTTTAGGTTGTAGGCATAGAATTTAAGATTTATGGTTAGAATTTAGAGTTTAAGGTTTGTGGTTAGATTTTTAGGGTTTAAAGGTTAGAATTTTAGGTTTTAGATTTAAGCTTGAAAATAGACATACTTGTGTAAATTTTTTTTACATTGGCAGTGTATCAAATATTAACCCTAATCATAATAGTGTTATATACACATTATTTTTCATGTTATAATCATCCGTAAACATTAAATATTTATACGAACTTTGACATATTAATAATTCGTATATAGTATTTTTTTATACCGTATGGCATTTTGATTGTTTTTCTGCCATGTAGTATGGCATTGGCACATGGGGCGGGAGAGGAGAAGATGCTAATTAAGGTGAAGAAATGGAAGGGTGCCTAAAATCTTGAGAGCAAGAAGACCGTGTTTGGAGAGAGTGGGACCCAATGGAATACCCTTCTCGTCCAATCAAACGCCCACATGCTCTTGCTGACTTTTTGCCAAACGCGGTGTTATGCTTTTTGTGGGCTCCCCCATTGTCCACTTGTCTTTTGTTTATTCCTTCCAAGTTCACAGCCTTAAAAAATATATTAAAAAAAAGTCGATTTTTGGGCTCAAACGATCCCATTTGGTATTTAAAAATATATTTTCGTGGTTATCAGTACAATTCATTTATTATGTTTTTTAAAACAAATTTATTCTGTTTTATTTTATAAGGAAACAAGAATTTGTTAAGAAATTCAATGTAAATCATTAATCATGCCTAAAATTATTAATTTGAGTCTAATTGTGTATCAATGTAAGAGTGTATATAGCCATTCTCACTTGATTTGTCCAAATTGAGTCATATGTGATAAAATTTAATTACGAACTACGAACGAGTTAAAAATAAACATAAAAAATAAAAAGTTTATTGATTTTTTTGTTGAAAATTTAAATAAAAAATGAATACGAACACATATTTATTTATTCATCACATGTCTTTGTATTTTTTAATATATATATATATATATATATATAGTTTAAAGGTAATCAATATATTACATTTATGGTATACTAGTTACATAAAACAATTAACTTAATTGCACGAACCAACTTCTCTCAGTGGTTAAGAAAACAGTTATTGTTTCTAGAGGTCAAATGTTCGAGCACCAGCAGCTGCAGTAGGGTGATTGGGCATGCATTGTCAAATGGTTAAGAGTATATTCAAAATAAATACTACTTGTAATTAACTTAGCTTAAAAAAACAATTAACTTAGTTGAGACTAACTTCTAAAGAAACTGCAAATTATTAAAATCTAATTAATTGATTAAGTATTTTATATAGATAAATATATTTGTAATATTATTTAAACAAATGATCACATATGAAATGATGAAGACTTGCATATAAATTCACAAGTCGTGTATTTAATTTTTTAAGTAGTGATTTTAAGTTGTTTTATTTAAATACTATATAAGAAGTAAAAGAAAAAAACACCTATATAATAATATTAATTATCGTTTTATAAAAAAATCTGTCATTTTTCAATTGAGATAATACCAATTAGTTGGACAAAAAAATGCCAATTAGTTGGTGACACCAATCTAATCAAACTTATTAAAAAAAAAGTTCATTTACCCTTTTTTAAATGAATGAATTAGTTTATTATTATCATCAATCATGCTATAAAAGCAATTAAGCAAGGATTAGGTAAAATGAAATAGGAATTGATTAACTTATTGGTGAAATTAAAAGTATCAAACCAAATTTCATTCTTTTTAGTGCATCTGCCATCATTAAATTGGTGGAGCCTAAGAAACAAAGTAAAGGCAAACAACACCAACTTTGTATGTCCTCCAAATAGTTAAAAAAGAAAAAGAAAATAAAATAAATATATCCTTGAACAAATCTATATTCACTCAATTCATCATCACAAATGATACTTTGTCCCTTTTCGGTATTTTTTTCTATAACCCAACACTAAAAAATTAAAGTTCAAGCCCTAACCTTAAATTATAAATCATACACCCTAAAAAATACACACAACCCTAAATTTTATAAACCCTAAACCTAATTTTTAGTATGAGGCATAAATATGGGTACCGAAAAGGGACAGACAATTTTTATTCCAAATATAACATCATCCATGACATCAACTTTGACGTGGCATCATCATGGCCATTGAGAGTTCATAACGCATCATTCATAAACCTTATATTATCTTCCCACAATTCCATTTTTCGGCCTTCTTTCCCAACATTTTCACATATTCTCCCTCCCACTTCATTTGCATTTCCTCTAGCAAATACACTACAAACGGAAAAAGATATTCCGAGAGAAGAAAAGGACTGAAGTTCAATCGTCCAAGAGTTTTTCACGTAAAATCTGTGTTTAAGTATCTTAATGACCAGCATTATGGGCACGGAGCATGACAAGTATCACACGATTAATTTCGAAGAGACGGAGTTACGTTTAGGGTTGCCCGGAGGCAAGGGAAATGATGGCGAACCGAGCAAAAACAACGGCAAACGAGGGTTTTCGGAGACGGTTAATCTGAAGCTTAATCTATCAACAAAGGAGGCCGAATCCGAATCCGAGGAGTCTGAGAAGATGAAGGAGAAGAGCTCTATTGCTCCACGTTCTACTGACCATGCAAAGCCCCCTGCAAAGTAAGCTACATTTTTTTTTCATTTTATTTGTATGAGTTTATGTTTTCAGTGAAATTAATTTCTTGATTATTATAGTTTTTTAAAGAATATTGTTGAACATTTATTTGAACTTGAAGATGATGAGTCTTCAATGGATCTTGGCCTTGTAAAGTGGGAAAAAAAAGGGTTTAATTTTGATATTTGATGGCTTCGGTTGTTTGTCGGGGAAAAGAGGGAAAACAACAAAACATGTGGAATCTTTAGTGTTTTTCCCACCAACCAAACAATAATTCAAAAGGTTTCAACAGGAAAGTGGCTAAGAAAGTCTTAAAATTCCAATAATTTTATGTTATTCCAACTTAAATAATTAAGGGAATATTTGATTTTCTTTCTCAGGGCACAAGTGGTGGGATGGCCACCAGTCAGGTCCTTCCGGAAGAATGTCATGGCCGTCCAAAAAGCCAGTTCCGAGGAGGAGGGTAACGGCAAGAAGGCCGGCAACAGTACAGCCGCCGCCACTGCCACCGCCGCGGCATTTGTTAAGGTCAGCATGGATGGTGCACCTTATCTACGCAAGGTGGACTTGAAACTTTACAAGAGTTACCAAGAACTCTCAGGCGCCTTAAGCAAAATGTTCAGCTCCTTCACCATTGGTAATTGGCATAAACTCGAATTATAATTTCGAAAAATATTTGATACACTGGTAATCGTATAAGATATTAATAATCTGTTTAAATATTTGAACTTCCGTCATTGCTAAACAAGAATTGATTTAGGTAACTGTGGGTCACAAGGAATGAAGGATTTCATGAATGAAAGCAAATTAATAGACCTTTTGAATGGTTCTGAGTATGTTCCTACTTATGAAGACAAAGATGGAGATTGGATGCTTGTTGGAGATGTCCCATGGGAGTAAGTTTAATTTTCAACTTTAACTTTTTTTTCTTTCATTTTTGTTTAATTTTCTATTAATATTTACCTGATTATTAATTATTTTTTAATTTACAGTATGTTTGTTAATTCCTGCAAGCGCTTGCGAATTATGAAAGGATCTGAGGCTATTGGACTTGGTTAGTTTGATTTTTACATAAGTTAAATTTTATTTGAAGTCGAAAATTAAGTAACTTATGTGATAATTAAGTAATTAACCATTGTTTTAATTTCCATGGTATTAATGCAGCACCAAGAGCAGTGGAGAAGTGCAAGAATAGATGCTGAAGTTGGTCCAAAACAACAACAATTTCAATCGAACTCAAGCTATTACGAAGATCAGAATTAGTCTGTGCGTTGAATCGGTTTAATCGAGATCGAGCAAGAAAGAAGTAACTTAATAAGAAAAATATTATGAGGGGTGTATTTGGAGATTTTATTAAAAGGACAAGAAATAATAGTGAAAACCAAATGTTTACTTTCAATTGTTTGTTTAATAATATCTTAAAAATATTTATGTTTTTGGTTGTCTTGGTGTTTTCTTTTTCACTCCATTTTGTAATATTTTGCATGTATTTTTTTAATGTAATGTATGAAAAGATTCTCTGAAATTATTACAATTTTATTATTATTTTAATTAATTTTATAATGTTTTTTTTTATAACTGGCTGAGGAGACAACTAAACAGGATCCATGAATAAGGTGATAAGGTGGAGCAAGGCCATGTGCAATTTGTTGGGAATCATTTAAGAATCAATTATTACTATTTTTTTATTCATTTTCATTGCTGGTCTTGTATGTTTTTATTGCAATTTGCAGACAAATGTGGACCACATAATTTTAATAAAAGATTTAGCTTCTTTTTGCAATATAAATAATAATAATTAAAAGAAAACACAATTATTTTGAAACCAAAATATAATAAATCGTTTGGTCAATGCCTTTGAAATAAATTCAATGAACCCTACTTTGCAAACCAAATTTGAGTGGAATTTGGTGTTTAATGACTTGGAAGCAGCTCAACCCAAAACCTGGTTTATGGTATTATGGAAATAGAAATCTTCGATGCCTTTTCGATGCCCTTATTTAATTCTTACATTAAAAATTAGGTTTAGAGTTTCGGGTTTAAGATTAAGATTTGTGGTTAGGGTTTAGAAAATTTAAAATATGGTATATTTTTAAGGTATATGGTTTAGAATTTAGGGTTATGACTTGAAATTTAATATTTTAGTGCTTTTTATAAAGGGGTATCGAAAAGGGGCATATGATTTTTATCCGTATTATGATGGTCTATTTCCATTTTAAATCTTTTAGAATGATTCTTTCATATTGATAGGGATTGTAATCACTCATATATGTCGTATTTGAATTGTGATAAAGTTAGTTGTTAACGTAATAATATGTTTCTTTTTTATATTAATGTTTAAAGACAATAACACTTGTTTTGCATCTTTTATTTTGTTTGGCTGTCTTTGTTAATCACTTTCATTATATGATTCTATTTCTATTATTTACTAGTAAATTTTTATTCTTTGATAATTTTAGAAGAAATGATTGAGTAACATGATTAATCTAAATTTTCAAATGATCGTCAAAAAACCCTGTGGGCTATAAAATTTTCAAATTGTACAAGTTTTTGGGCTACATCTTTTTGGTACCAAAAACTGTTGAATTGGATCAACTAGCCAATGTTTCTTCCATTTCTAAACGCAACAAAAAGCTTGTGGTTTTTTATTTTTTATATCAATATTACCGGCTCAGGGACGGAGCATAATAGAGTCCAAAGAGGCTTTTGACCCCTCCAACAATTTGAATTTTTTATATTTAGCTTTTTATTTTTTCAAAAATATTAATTTATCTCTTTAAATTTTTAAAAATTCATATTAAATATTAATTTTTTAAATATTTGTAATTAATTTTACCTAAAATTTTAAACTCAATAGTTGGTTTAGTTATTTTTTCTTAAATCAATTTGACTTTTAACTCTACACTTTAAATTCAATAGTTGATTTCTATTTTTTCCTTTTTGAATAATTAGAATTTCCACTGCTGATTAATTTGTTAGATTTGGTTTTTCAATTTCGTGTACACATGGGTGGTACTCGGGAGGGACCGATGAAGGCTATGGTCTTCTAATTTTTTTTTTTAAAAAAAATTAAAGTTTAAGTAGTGATAAAATTATATTTTAATCCATTAAAAATATATAATTTATATTGTTAACTCTAAAATTTTAGACATTTTCAAATGACTCTTCAATAAATAATGTTGAGTTAATTTTAGCACGTAAATCAACCCTGCATTATGTTCTCAAAGGTGCAGTGAATCAGCGTACAAATACTGGAACCATATTTGTCAAGACATCCGATAAATGCGGATAATCAAATGAATTTTCAAGAAGATAAAAGAAAAAGTAAAAACAATTACGTACTTTGAATTTTCAAGCTTCCGGTCATGACAATTCATGGATTAAATTTCCTATAAATTCACAACGTTTTGAGGCAACGAAAACACCAGAAAAAAAAGATGGAGAAACTGAAGCTTTGCATCGTGGTGTTAGCTTGTGTGGTGGCATCGGCGGCGGCCCAGAGTGCTTCGAACGTGAGAGCTACTTATAACAACTATAATCCACAGAATATAAACTGGGACTACAACGTTGCAAGTGTTTTCTGCGCCACATGGGACGCCGGTAGGCCCTTGGAATGGCGTCGCCGATACGGATGGACCGCCTTCTGCCATCCTGCTGGTCCTCAAGGTCAAGCTTCTTGTGGAAGATGCTTAAGGGTACGTAAATGCTACTATATATTCTTATCTTACTTTTTGAGCTGCCTGCCTAGCTGACTATGTTATTCGAACTCATCGTTTTGTTGTAATTTAATTTTGAGGTTTTTTTCTCTCGTGTTTTCGTGTAGGTGACAAACACCGCGACCGGAGATCAGGTGACGGTGAGAATCGTGGATCAGTGCAGCAATGGAGGCCTGGATTTGGATGTTAACGTGTTTAGACAAATTGATACTAATGGGGTTGGCATTGCTAATGGTTTCCTCACCGTGAACTATGAATTTGTGAATTGTGGTGATTAATTGAGTTTCAGCATTGGCTCATTAAATGCTTTGTAATAAAAAAACAATATCACTACTAAATAAAAATATTAATAGCACTTTGTTGCTAAATTTACTACGCGTTTTCATGTCAGATTAATATCACATATTTTCGATTCTTGATATAAGAATATAATACATTTTTGTTTAATAAATTATATTTCATCAGCCCATTTTGACCATCTCTCAAGATTATACGTATACCCTTTTTCTTAAGGTAGATTTAAATAAAGTAACAAAGTAGTAGTCTTACTTTCATTAACTAAATATTTTCGATTAAGTGGATCATTTTGATTTTAAACACGAGCAAACTACAAAAGGTGGAGCCACTCTGCCCTCTATCAGGAGTGGAAAGAAAGCACAAAGGCTTTCGTCCCATTTCTAGCGTCGAAGTGCCTCCATTTCATAGCCAACTTGCAAACCATCTTAACGAATTTTTACCAACTGCTTTCTTTTGGTGTCGATATTGCACAATAAATTTTCCCCAAAATTTAAGGAACGACATAACAATTGTGCAAGTATTGAATCGGGTCATGTTATAACACTCTCTCGACGATTGAGGAGGAACTGTTATACTTATATTAATTTTCACCTAAAGCCTCTTCGCATTACAATCTCCTGTCCTCCGGAGCTATTCATCCGGAGTAAGACATCCGACCATACTCAATAGGTATCAGTTAAGTGCAATTTCAAAGTAAAACATATCGAAATTTTTCGAAGAATTTTTTTCCGAAAATTAAACTGACCTCTACCTTATCTATCATATTTTAGGAGGTCTAGACCTGACACCGTTATCAGACCTCCCACTATAAATACTAGAGGATGACCATCAACTTCCTACAAAGTTCACGCATAAAGATTACCTTAGGCCCTATTACTCCTCTCTTACTTCACTTCTTTTATTTTCATTGACCGTAATTTTCCGTCGAGAATAAACCACTATGATCTCAAACTAACATTCTTCTACAATAGGAAAATTTTTAACTAGACATGTAATTTAAACTTTCTTATTAATAAATAAATAATAAGTTTTGCTCCCTTTCTTATTAATAAATAAATAATAAGTTTTGCAAAGAAAAAAAATCATAACAAAAAGCTTGTGGTTTGGAAGGGTGGGTGTCCGGTAACTCGAATGGCTCCTATCGCCATACAACTGGAGGCATTACCTGTAGCGGAGTCTTCTGTAACCACAATGACGAATGGATCGTAAGGTTTGTGAGAAGCATAGGGATTTGTTCGGTGGTCGAAGCGAAATTATAAGGTATTTATGATTGTTTGAATATGGCCTGGGAGCTGGGTATTGAAAGATTTCGGCTTGAATCAGATAGTAGTACCGCAGTGTAGGTCCTTCAAGACCGTTCAGGTAAGCAAAGTAGGCCCTCGATTATTCACCACATTTGGAATTTGATTGATAGGAACTGAGAAGTGCAAATGGTTGTGATTGGACGGAAGCGTAATAGGGTGGCGGATGTCCTCAGCTCAGCTCGCGTGGACTCTTCCTTTTGGTTACCATGAATTCATTGAACCGCCTTGCGGTATCATATGTGTATCAGTTTAATATGTCTGGTCAATCGTCTGTGCTAGATTGAGTCTTATCGATTTGTAAAGTATTGCTCAAACACTCTTTTTTCACCTATATTTGGGGAGATTTTTTTAATGAGGTTCGGACTTTACTTTCCTTTATTAATCAGAAAAAAGCTTGTGGTTTGGGTTTTTTTTTATATATCAAATCTAACGTCATAAATAATTTCATGTTCATGTTGGTAGAAAAGAAAAGTCATCCGAAGACAAGTCTTGAAGTATATCTCAAAGTTTCTCTTTGCGTAAAAGATTACAGTTCTTCGCATCACAACAAACAACGAAATTTGCTATGAATAGTAGTAATTGATTCACACATAAACATATAAAAGTACTCGAACTCGAATTATTCAATTTTTCACTTAAACTACTTATTCGATATAAATTTTTTATAATTGATTAATTTACTATGAACCGACAAGCGTACAAATACTGGAACCATATTTGCCAAGACATCCGATGAATGCGGGTACTGAAATCAAGAAACCAAACAAAATTTTCAGTCACATCATAATCATCTAGAATATCTGAATTAGCCGACTGAAAAAGATAAAAGAAAAAGTAAAAACCATTACGTACTTTGAATTTTCAAGCTTCCGGTCATGACAATTCATGGATTAAATTCCCTATAAATTCACAACATTTCGAGGCAACGAAAACACCAGAAAAAAGATGGAGAAACTGAAGCTTTGCATCGTGGTGTTAGCTTGTGTGGTGGCATCGGCGGCGGCCCAGAGTGCTTCCAACGTCAGGGCTACTTATCACATTTATAATCCACAGAATATAAACTGGGACTACAACGCTGCAAGTGTTTTCTGCGCCACATGGGACGCCGGTAGGCCCTTGGAATGGCGTCGCCGATACGGATGGACCGCCTTCTGCCATCCTGCTGGTCCTCAAGGTCAAGCTTCTTGTGGCAGATGCTTAAGGGTACGTAAATGCTACTATATGGGTCACTAATGACTAAACTTTTAAATACTTTAATTTCACCCTCGAATTATGGCTCTCATTTAAAATTGGTCTTCAAACATTTGAATGTTTCATTTTCATCTTCAAACTATGACCATCATTCTATGTTGGTCTCCAAACTTTTTGAATATTCTAATTCAATCCTCAAATCTTCGTTTATACCACATCATATCATTAAAAATTACACATCAAATTTTCATGACAATTAACAATTTTTATAACTGTTTTATTAACATAAGATAAAATTAGCATATATTGATAATTTGGATGGGAAGAAATTGAAATATTTAAAAGTTTGAGGATTAATTTAAAATGAGTCTCATGTTCTGAGACGTGTGCTGCAATTAACTTTTACTCTTTGTGCTAGTTGGCTATGTTATTCGAACTCGTCATTTTGGTATAAATTAATTTTGTTTTCTTCTCGTGTTTTCGTGTAGGTGACTAACACCGCGACAGGAGCTCAGGCGACGGTGAGAATCGTTGATCGGTGCAGCAATGGAGGCCTGGATTTGGATGTGAATGTGTTCAATCAAATTGATACTAATGGGATGGGAAATTTTAATGGTTTCCTCACCGTGAACTATGAATTTGTGAATTGTGGTGATTAAACGAGTTTTAGCATTGGCTCATTAATAAATGCTTTGTAATAAAAATAAATATCACTACTAAATAAAGTCCATTCTGAAATAAAAATTGCTGCTTGCAAACTACTAAACTTACTACGCTGCTTTTTACTCCCTTTTTAATACAATTGTTAAGATTTGAATCTCGAATTTATTAGATAATGATTAATGATCGATCGTGACACGTCATAATTTTACAAAATTTGTGTAAAACACTGCTTACAAATTAGAACCTAAGAGGCATGAACAAGGCCGAAGATCGAAATTAAGATTACGGGAAAAAAGTTTAAACTTTGACATTGTGAATAGAATACCTAAATTGAATTAAGAGAGTTTTAATACGTTTTAATCGACTCTTTTAATTGGTCCAAAACCATAAATCATATTAACTAACTAATTTCAATTGAATGGATCATTTTGAATTTAAAACCTCAAATCCAACCAAAAATTAAACACGTATACTTTATATAGGTTATTTTCAAAACAATTAAGTGAAATCCAAAAATGAATGAAGAGAATTGGTCTTAAATCTCTTTTAAATTGAATCCCTGCAAGTGATCTCGTACAAAATTGGATCTTACAAAAAAAAATTGGGAAGTATATAGAAAGAAAAAAAAATAAAAACAAAAAATAGAGCTTTTATGCTCTTTCATACTTTTTACGATTTTACTTAGCACGAAGGGTAAAAATGAAAAAAAAAATGAAAATTTTATTAATCAAATGATTAATATTCATAATCTTAATCATTTGTCGATTTTGAATATTTATCATTTGATTAACAAATTTTTCATCTTTTCTCATTTTAATCCTCCGTACCAAGAAAAATCGTATTTTCTTACTCTATATTCCTTCTCTCTTTTTTTTCTTTCTTCTCAACATGACTGCTTTAGAGAACAGGCCACGGCTTGCGCCCAATGCCTTATTCTAGTCTTCACTTGCTGAGGATTCTCTCCTAACAAATAGATACATAAGATATTATCAGGGACCAAATCAATAATTACGATTAGGGGCAAAGTATAATTAATCATAAAAACAAGAGCTAAAGTTTAAACGAATTAAAAATTAGGGGTCTAAATAGGTAAGAACACTATTAGATTTTTTTTCCGAAAATTCTATTCTACTTCTATCTCGAGAGGAGGGGAGAAATCTAGATGAAAGCTATGCTCTTGAGGGATCATGAACTCATGACCTAAGGGGAAGGGAATGGAGCAGCTGAGCGTGCTCTGACCACTAGGCCGTCATCGCATGCTCAAGAATACCATTAGATTTTTTAGTATGAAAAAAAATTGAAGGGCCACATTTCCCCAACCCATACTGTAGCTTCGTCACTAGATATCACGATTGTTATTTTGCAGTTTCGATTTTATTTGTACATGCATTTATTATGGATGCAATGTAACTAATTCTCGCCCGTAATTTAAATCCGATTTTCGACATTGAAATGCGATGTACCTGGGCTGTAAATTTTCCAATCTGCCTCACTTTTGGGGCTTGTAAGACATGGTGATGGTGCTGGTGATGGCCGTGCTGGTGATGGTGCTGGTGATGGTAATGGTGCTGGCCGTGATGGTGATGGTGCCGGCGATAAATAACCTTGGTTTTGAGGGGATGGGAGTGGAGAAAGCTGACGATTTACAGCAAAATAAAGGTCTAAAGCAGGCAACGTGTTGCATAGTTTTTGACCTTCTTCTTCGTTGAATCCGAACCCTAGTTCTATGCACCCTTTAAGCTCATTCAAATCTTCATCTGTCAATCCATTTTCACTCGTAGCGACCCCTTTTTTCCTTCTCTCTTGACGAAGAATTTGTCGCCGCCTTCTCTCCCAAGCAATCTCCCTGAAACATAGACGTAATAGTTTCAGACATGACACGATGATAAGGCAACAAAAGTAATATGAAACACGAACCTTGAGGTCTCTAACATCGACAATTGCTTGGATAGAACTCTCTTATCGACCTTTAACGGTGGTGGTCTTCGCGCATTACGTTGTAAGTCTTTTGTTTCCGAGTCACATAATGATAAAGATGGTGAGGATTTAGTAACCTTTGTTGTTGTAATTGATCTGTTGTCTTTCGCCATTTTTGTCGACAAAGTTAAGATTAAAAAATCTTGTCTGAATTCTAAAATGACAAATATCTTTAAAAAAAAATATGAACTTTTCTTTATTTTTTACGGTAGAAAAAGTAAATTATACTATACTGGCCGCGACAGCAATTGAAGCTGACGCGGCCAGACAATGGTATATAAGGCGAAGAATGGGGGATGGAGCGATGTTTGGGATTAGGATTATATATTGTGAATGCATCACCAAAAAAGGGTGAGGCTGAGATGCTTTAATGGAGAATGTAGAGGGTTGACATCCGTTGCCTTTGTTATTCAACCATCCATTTCTAACTGTCGCTACTAATTTTGTGGGGAAAAGGATTAGCTACATTCCTGTCCGTTGCTAAAACTATTGTTGGTGCCATTGATTATAATTCAAATTTAAGTTGAAGTTCTAGCCCATTTAAATTTATTATTGTCGTCCTGTTTAAATTTAGCATACACGACCCCTTTATAAGTTTAAATTCAAATATAAGTTTTTAATATATGTTTAAACGCTTAATTTTATGTCCTCTTAAATGTTACAGTAAAAATTATGTTAATTAAGACTCAATCGATCATGATAATCTAACTTTACAAACAATAGAGTTTGTTCAATAGCAATCCCCTGGATTGGATCTGCCTTAATACTGATAGTGTTGTCTTCCAACAATTCTGGAGCTAGTTTTATAGGTGAAGTATTTCGAGATCACGATCGTAATTTTTGTCGTTTTTTTTAAAAGGTTAAGAATAACAAATATATTACTAGCTGAATGTTGATGTTCTTAAGCTTCTTTCACAACCTTCTTCCACAAGTCCATATGTTTTTGTGAGATCTTTTTTTTGATAAAACGTAGATAATTCAGTTTGTCCAGATATGTCATAAAATTAATATAATTGTTGATTTCATGGCAAAGCTTGAATTTGTCTTGAAACAACAACATATCAACCGAGCTAAACTGTGCTAAACTTCTCTCTTTTTTCTTTGGCAAAGGTTTCAAGTCTGCTTTTTCAAGATGTCTAGGTCTTCAACAGTAGAAGATGCTCCCATCTTGGTTGTGCAAGCTTCCTTTACGGATCTTTGAGAGGCCTTGAGTCACTGGCGCCCTTCTGACTGCGTTTTTGCTTTCCTTCTTCCTCTGTCGTCCACGTGCTCGTAGCTTGTCTCCTTATCTCTAACACAACCTCCTTTTCTCTTTTCAACAACTTGTGAAACACCATTACTACTCCCACCAACTTTTTTGTCCTCTTCAACTCCTTAATGGCATCAACTTCTACTAAAGACAACGCCACTCAGGACATTGTCTTGGATCACTCAAGTCCAACTCTGCCAGCTTCAGAAACCAAAGAGAATGTTCCCCTCGAGTCCTTGGATCTCAACGAAGACGGCGAAATTAATTTTGCCATAAAAAATCATGCTCTGGTCGGCAAAATCATCTCAGACACGATGGATAAACATTACACTCTGAACGTGATCCTCCGGAAAGCGTGAAAATGTCCCGACTTAGAATGCCATGACCTGGGTAACAACATCTTCTTGTTTGTGTTTCAGACACCAGACGATAGGCTGAGGGTGCTTGGAAACAGGCACTGGGCAGTCCAGGACCACTTGCTTATTCTCAAAGAATGGCTCCCTGAGGTAGCTTTCGAGGAACTCAATTTCTCCCTGGAGGATTTTTGGATCCAAGTCCATAATCTTTCACTGGTTTTAATCAATCAGGAGAATGTTAAGAAGATCGGAAACCTTTTCCCTAAATGCTATGGTTCGAATCTGAATGAGAAAGAAAAAGTTAAATGGGATGGTGAATTAAGTCTGCGTGTGGCATTACGGGTAGAGGATCCACTTCAAACTGGTTTTATGCTCAATAGGGCAATGTTTAAGCCATTGAAAATATCCTTCAAATACGAGAGATTGCCGAAATTCTGTTACAAGTGTGGACGTATAGGCCATGCTGAGAAAGAATGCTGGCAGGATACCACTCTCTTCAAAACAGCTGAGAAGTATGGTTCATGGCTTCGTGCATCACCTTTATGGGAAAAGAAATCAGGAAAAAACTTTTCTCATGCTCGCCGGAAGCATCTACTGGAGCAGCCGATAAAACCTATGCCTCCGATCGGCTCAAGGGAAAATGGTGACAATGGTGGAACGCTCGAATTACGAGGCAACAGTCCCAAAGGCACCTCACTTTCGATGATCGAGAATACTAGGTTGCCAGCACCAGCAGATTTCATTAAAACTTCTCCTTTCGAACAAGCAACAAACACAAATGGAAAGGATGAAATGGTGGATAATGCCTTAAAAGGAAACCTAATTTACAATACTCCAAAAGACAACACTCTACAGGTCAACTCAGTTTCCTCCTTAATCAAGACAGCCGGGGTTGATGTTGCCCTTAATCAAGCCTTGGAGACTAATGCAGGGGCTCAGTCCATGGAATTAATCAGCAATTCAATAATAGAAAAGGTTAGTAAACTTGAAGTCTCTAACAAACAAAAACGTAAGAGAGAAGAAACCAATGAAGATTCGATCTTTGTGGCCAAAAAACGCGAGATTTGGAGCTACATCAACAATGGGATTTTTCAAATCTCACCGGGCAATTGGGGAGCTAGTGGCTTTGGAGCAGTAGCCAACGAGGATGTTTTAAAGTTTGCTCTCTTTCCAAGTTCCTTCACGTTCACGTCCCCCATCATTAACAGTATTGAGAAGAAGAAATCGGGCTTCTCCTGTGGAGCATCCCGCCTGACTCTAATTAAGTAAGCTGCCAGAAGGAAGCATGCATTGAAAAGGATGAGACTCATGATGGATCGTGTCGGCATTGAAGAACTTAGAATCGACCCTTACGGGAAGAAGATTACAACTATGCCTTCTATGATTGTTGATGATAGCTGCTCGCTTCAAGAGGAAGTCATCATAAGTGACGATGAACCTGAGATGACTAAAGCAACTTTTGGCCAAACTAAGGTTCCTAATGCAGTGGAATTTGTTGAGGCGGATAGCTCTCCAGGAGGCTATCCGCAACCACACAATGAATTGCTTTTGTCAACCCTCGTCCAGTTGGAAGGTATGGAAGGGTTTTTTTTGCTGTTTGCCTTCCCCTAGGATCAATTGGTGCTACCAGAGGCTTAATGATCCAAGGTCTATCAGTTACATGGTTTCAGAAGTCAAGTTATGGTCCATGTCGTGTTTCAAGGAGGGTTTGAAGTACCCATCCACTGTTAGCCTTTCGCACACAGATCAAACTTTGTCCCCGCCCTACTTGAAAAGACCCTTTTCAATCTTTAAGGGACTCTGCCTCCGGATGGAGCTCTCATTGGGATTTCGGGTCGTCGTCTTATGGTTTGTTGCTCGATTGGCTCTTTGTCTTTCGCTTTTGCTTTGTGCGTTTGTTCTCCCAGATTGGAACCTGCCTGTAGGTATCCCTGGGTACATGGTTGGGGTCGTTGCTTGGCTTCCTTTTCTTTTGTGGGCATGCTGCGTCAGCCCCGTAGGTTTAGGGTTTCTTATCTCTGTCGTTTGTAGAATGTCGGTGCATGCAGGTTTTCATGCCTTGCATGTCACCCATGCCTTGTTATCGTTTCCTCGGTTTTAATAAACGTCGTCGTTTATGATATAAAAAAAAGCTTGATTTCGTCTTGAATGAACTCTTATTTGTTTTCGATGTGGCGTCTACTATTCATCCTAAGCAGTTGCACATAGACATCTTCGGTCAATCGAATATTTGGAAATTTAATTATAATATTATTATGATTTTATACAAATTATCATTTTTGTGTTAAGTGTGTTCAACTCAACTCATGTTTTGATCATTGTTTATAATCTTTTTTGGTCAAATTTTTTATACTTCTCGAGTCAAATAATCGTGTTATAATCTTACATTACAATTTGATTCAAAATTCCTAAATCAATGAAATAATTATCTCAAATTTTTTTATATATCTTATCGAATTCTGAAAAAACTCTAGTCATAACTATCTATTATTCAAATTCAAAATTCTTTCAAAATTTTTAATTAAATTTCTCAATTGAACTACCATTAGAAACCTTAGATCCTAACCTAGAAATAGATTCAATTCCCATACACTTTCATTGTGTAAAACTCGATTTTTTAGCACATCAAATCGACTCAAAAACACAGTCCCAAACTCTCATTTCAACATCATTCTTCCCTTTTCCAACCCTCCACGATCCGCAGCTTGTCCAAACTTCAAATCTCAACCGTCCATAAATTTCCAATCGAACCGCCGAAATTTAAAATTTCCATTGCCAATCGATCCGCGTCATTTCCCTTTCAACCAATAACCTTTCACCATTCCCCTTATAAAAAGCTCCTACCTTAACTGTAATTTAACCAAAACAAGAAATCCAAACGTTTATTTGAATCTTTTCCAATCAGTAAACTCGTCGACCTGACTCATGGCTTCCGCCGTAGCTTCCGTCGCGAAGAAGAAAACTGCCAGCTCTAAGAAGCCGAAATCAGTTTCTTCACATCCTCCGTTTCTTGATGTAAATCTCTCTCTTTAGAAACTGTTTGGTTCGTCTCTCTTCAGATTTAATGTTAATTTTTAATTCATCTTTTTGTTAATATTGCAGATGATTTCCGATGCAATCGTTGCGTTGAAAGAGAGGACAGGATCGAGCCAATATGCGATCACGAAATTCATCGAAGAAAAGCATAAGCAATTACCGGCGAATTTCCGAAAGCTTTTACTTGTTCAGATAAAGAAGTTTGTTGCTTCTGGAAAGCTCGCCAAAGTCAAAGCCTCCTACAAGCTACCATCGGCTTCCGCCACGGTTAAGAAGCCGGCCGCCGCGAAGCCTAAAGCTGCTACCGCTATCGCCGCGAAATCCAAGGCGAAGACTGCCAAAACCGTGGTGAAGCCGAAAGCGAAGGCCAAAGTTGTAACTCCTGTTAAGGCAAAGGCTAAGATTGCGGTTAAACCGAAGGTTACAACTAAGGCTAAAGCTAAACCTGCGGCCAAGCCAGCTAAGGTAGCGAAGATCGTCAAGAAGAGTTCGCCGGGGAAGAAGGTAAAAGCTCCGGCAAAGAAGAAGGCTCTTGTGGCGAAGAAGCCAAAGAGCGTGAAATCGCCGGCTAAGAAAGCGGCGCCAAAGAAGGCGAAGAAGTAAAGACAAAGTAACGTATGTTTGTAGGACTTAGAGGTTTTTTTTAACAGGGTGTAAATTCGCTTGTTGGTTAGGGGTATTTGTGGAATTCAGATCGATATATGTAGTTTATATTGATTTTTATATAAAACAGGACAAGGCTTCCGGTTGTTCTTTTTATCAAATAAAATATGCTTCATTCATCAAATCATACATGCTTATGTGATAAATAAGTATTTAAATTATACTTTATTTAGGTAGATATTTAATAGTTTTTTGGGTCAAATAGGTATTTAATGTTATACACGTTACTTAAATAGATGCTTGGGATCAACATTGTTAATATTTTTTTATCGTTAAATGACATATGTTAGCTTTTTAAAGATAAAATATTTTTTATTTCACACACTTGCCCTAAAATTTGAAATTCTTAACACCCGAAACCTAAATCTCAATTTGATTTGATTTTGTAGCCGACTATCATACTGTTGCCAATAACATTCGTTGTCGGACCGTCACAAGCATTTACCTCATTACCTCGTTGCCAGAAATTGACAGAGATGTCATGCTAATCGTTGAAATTGTCTAATAGTTTATTCGAATAATTCGCAACGAACGGCGGCATAACATGCGATGAACGGTGTGTGAGTCGTTCAGCAAGGGAAGAATGCTTCAGTCTGTTGCTGGAAATGTGACCAACGTCGGTGGTAGTGATCGAACTTGGGGGTTTAGAGATTTGGGGACTATTTTGGGATTATTTGAAAATTTTAAGATTTTTAAAAATTTTAATTTATTGGTTAAAAATAAAATAAAAAATGTATAATAGTGCTATGTGTCTTTTTATTAGTTAACAGAACTTTTTTTTAACGGACGTTGACACTGAGCACTTATTTAAGTAATTTTAAAAACGTTAAGTGCCTATTTAGCCCAAAAATACTTTTAACACCTGTCTAAAAAAAGACAATTTAGGCATTTATTTGTCACTTAAGCCAATCATACACAATGAAACAAAAGTTCACACGGCCAGATTTTGTTTGGGCCCAAAAGCAGGAAATGAAAGGTATTTATAGTTGAAAAAGTTAGATTTTAAATATATTTGATCCCACATTCTTTTTTATATTATACTAATGATAATATCAATAAAATTATACTTACTCGATAAAAGTCATTTAATACTTGGGTTTAGATGAAGTCGATTGTAATTATAATATAATATGATTACAGTAGATGTATTTTTGTACTTTATGGTTATTTAAATGATTAACTTAAAAGTAGGTGTCTAAATTATACATTTTTTCTAAGTTAGGTGCTTAATATTTTTTTTGCTAAAATAAGTGTTTAAAATAAGTTTTTTTTTTCAGTTTTTTTATTAAAAAAATAAAGTCACATGTTAAATTTGTATTAGCTGATGAATTTTTTTAATGATGTTATCTTAAAACACTAATGGAGTGAATCTTTAGATATCTATTTTAGCAACAAAAAAAAATATTTGACACCTATATAAAAAAATATAGTTTATACACATATTTCTAAGTTAAACTTCATTTAAATTATATTCTGATCGGGCTGATCCACGTGTTAAAAATCTTACTATACCCAACCCAGTTTGAGCCGAGTTGAATCGTCCTGTTTGGGTGGATCTGTATTAGAGGCGGCAAACGGGTCGTTCGGATCAGGTTCGGGTCGGGTTGATTTTCGGTTTTGGTTGGTTTCAGTTTAAGTTCGATTCAGGTCTGATTAAGATTTAGTTCGGGTCTATGTTGTTTCGTATCGAGTCGAGTTAATATCGGATCAATTGATTTTCGGGTTTGGTCAATATCGAATCGGTTAACTTTTCGAGTCGGATCAATATCGAATCGGTTGCTTTTCGAGTCGGGTCAAGATCGGATCGGTCAGCTTTCAAATTGAGTCAGTATGAATATGATTTTTTTTAACAATTACTACCCAAGGGAGGGGAATGCGAACTTTGCTCCTACTAAGTCGTGAACCCACAACCTAGAGAAAGAGGTGTCAACTGAGAGCTTTAACCACATGCTGTAGAGATTTTTGACCATATGAATATGATCTTTTAAATGAGAAAAATAATATTAACCTATTACTAAATATAGTTATTAATTAGTAATATAACACAAAATGAGAATAAAATATACACATTTGAAGAAATTAAATTCGGGTTGCTCTTTGTTCGGTTAATTTTCGGTTCGGGTTGCTTTTAGTTTCGGATAGTTTCGATTCTGGTTGGATTTCGGTTTAACTATATTCGGGTCAATTTTGGTTTGATTCGGTTTTAGTTCGGATTTGAGTCATGTTTAGACCATCATGTTCGGGTCTATATCGGATCTTAGGTCGGGTAAATTGATTCGGGTCAAGTTTGCGAGATCTATCTGTATAGTAGTAAGTTTTACTTAATTGGCTTTAAGTGTAAATAAAGCACTAAATTACAAATTATATTCTTCATCAATGCAAGCCATTGTAAAAACACGTAGTCTCTGCTAAAAATGAAACAAGCTAATTACTATTCAGTTTCAGAACATCCATATGGCATGACACTGCAGAAGTTTGAGGCTATTTCGCAGCTTAATAGTTAGTAAAAATAACTAGAAGCTCATGATTGAACCCTGATGTTAGCATTACTCGGCGCTGTGATTCTTGTAGGCGCGGCTTTTGTCGCCTCTTTTACCTGTTTTGATCTATCTTTAGCCTTGCCACCTACATTACCAGTCTTTCCACTCACCCGGCCTTTACTTTTCAGCTCATTTGTAGTAGGAGATCGTTCGGTATGGTTGCCTAAGCTGTGACTGCGTGTCCGGTAGGAAGCTTTTGCCTTTTCGTCCTGAGATGAGTGGACTGCATCACCGCAGCTCTTTCTCCGGGTAAGATTTGGTGACTTTGGCCGAGTCAATGGCAGCTGTAACGAAATAAAAGCAAGAATGAAACATATATAGCCAAAAGGTTATATTTATTTGATCCGTATTTGAACATGAGCATAGGTATACGATCTTCGAGGATCCTCCATGAACATTTAACATACTTGTATGACACATACTCGTATGTCATATCTGATATTCAAACTCGAGTATGAGTAACATAGATCAACACATATTTGCCCAACATGCAACTTCGAGGACTCGAGAAAAACTAGGAGGAAAGATCGACCGGAATACCTTCTTCAGTTCAACTTTTCGTGGAGGTCCTTCGTAGTAGAAATCAGGTATTGGATTTGCTTTGACAACCATGCTCTTTCTAAGTTGTTTAAGGGCTGCTTCTTGCTCTTCCTGTAAGAAACCAAGGAGGCCTGATTTTGTTAAATCTTAGCATAAATAAAAAGGATATTCTAAATGCCACAGACCTTAGTCCGGGCCTCGAACTGGTTTCTCTCTGCCTCCAAAGCTCGGTGTTTCTCCTCTAACTTCTGGTAAAACTGGATTGAAAAACGAACATAATATTTAATGGAGAGATTGGAAAATGAAAGATTGAATAATCGACAACCGAAAAAAGTATCACATAGAGTATGATTAAGACTGCACCTCCCTCCGTTTCTCAGCACGTTCAGCACTTCTAAAAGTCGGAGCAGATCCAATAGTTACCCTTGATCTAGCAGTTCGAACAGATGCAGCCGTACTAGATACAGCTAAGGAAGAAATACAGTATAGAGTTCCTGTAGGGAAGTACATAAAAAAAATCTGCTACCAACAATCTGATAGTACCATGTCTTAACACCAAATAAAAGGATATGAGGAAGTGACAGACCAATTATCTTCATCAGGAATCCTCCTGCCATATGGTTGCAACGGCTTCCTTGACATCGGAGGGGTCATCGGAGAGTACGGCTGAAAAAAAGGCAAAATCCGAGTGTCAAAAACCGAAGTAAATATCAAATAAATTGGATTCAAGTTCAAGTCAACCGGAGGTCCATATAGTATTCACAGGATCACAAATTTTCATTCTTAATCAAGAATCGGAATTACCTCCGAACCCTTTGTAGAAGTAGGGGAGAGTGTAGAGTCACCATTTACATTGCCATTTGCACGAATCGATCTCGATGCAGTTGTTCCAATGTTGTTGTTGTCCATGGACATCTGATCTTCAGCCTTTGCATTTTTCCCTTCAGGGACATCAGTACCAAAATGAGTGCTTTTAACACTCAGCATTTCTTCCTTCTCGTGACCATTCTCGACAACGGAGTTTTTTTCGGTGCATTCCTTAACATCATAGCCATTTGACTCCATGCCTTCTGAGACTCTCGGATAACCGTTCGATTTCACCGCGCCATTAGGCTTTTCGTCCATGTCCACCGCATCTGTGAGTTCCTTCCCCATTAAACTGCATTACAAACAAGGACTACACTAAAAATGACAAGTATTACATGGTTAAAAGAGATTTGAAACAAGTTTCATATATGATCCACCGAATGAAAACCCGAAACAAAGCCGACTTTTCGAGTAGATCCGACTATGATCTGCAGTCTGAACTTCACATCTAGGCTAAAACATGCATCCTAGTCAAGATTGAATAAAATTGCTGTACATTCAGTGTTTCTAGAAAAGGATTTATGGAACCTTCAAATACAAATTATAAGGAACATAAAAATCGGTCGATTAATCCCGATCAGATATTACAGAGTGGTCGAACTTTCTAACCCAATTTAGCTTAATAGAGAGGGAAGCAAAATAGATTTACACAAATCCAACACTCGGAGACCAAACTGAGAAAACCCAGAATATACAAATCCAGATGGATAAATAAATACCAGAAATTTACCAAGACTCTTCATTTCCTAGCAGACATTCACATAAAACAAACACAAAACCTTAAAAAAGACAGCAAAATGGAATCAGTTAAACAGATTAACCGCATTGCTAATTTCAAGACCAAAAACCAAAAAAGATAAGAACTTTGAGACAAAAAAAGATATATCTTACAGGTTTTTGTAGCTTGATCTGACAAGATCTTGAAACTCTTTTCTCCTCTCTTCTTTTCTATCTTTGCAGTTTCCCTCGCTGCTAACTTGGTGTGTCTTACTAGCAGACAATGTGTTTTCTGTGATTTTCTTTTTATATATTTCTCAGGACAAGCTTTGAAATTATGTTATTTTTCCATTTTTTTATTTCTCATATTGAATTGTTGATTACTTGAAGACAGCTTTGATTTTTTCCCTAATATTTAACGCACATGTAATTTTTCTGCAATAAATAAATAAGATTAAGATATACTTATTATTAAAAATTAGTTTAGTTTACCAACAAATTCCTTTAAGTGGTAAGCAGCTTGGTATTGCTTAAGCAAGTTTCGAGTTTAAGGACTTGTGAATACGTAAAATTCACGTTAAAAGACTAACTCACCAAAATTAGATGTCCGATGTAAGTTGGTCTGAACTAGTCAGAGGCAAAGCCCTAAAAATCATAAGCGCAACAAAAAAACTAATTTAATTTTTTTAACACAACTAATTAATTTGAACATGCCTTTGAAAAACATTTTTCTCTGAAATATTTTCCATCTTTTATTTCAAACTTTCTATTTAAGTTGATGGTGAATTCTATTCACTAAACTAAACAACGGATTTCTTTTACTATCAAAATTTTAACAAAATTTTCATTAAATACTTTTTACGTGAAATAAAAACTAAAAAAAATAAGAAACGTGTTGAAAAATATATATATTTCACTAAAGAAACCTTCCCATAAAAAATTAAGAATATTACTGGTAATATATTGAACATTAATTACTTGTACTCATTAATTTTAAACTACTTGACAAATGTTATAAGAAAGATAGTAGCACATTAATACTATTTAGTTAATTAATTACTGTACATATGTTTGGTGTGGTTTCAATTTATTAATTATTTTTTAGGAATCAATTTATTAATCTTAGTTAGCTCTATCATTTATTTTAAATAACTCAAGAAACAAAAAATAAATTACAAAAATTTGAACCCGCATTTAATGTGGAAAAGTGTGTATTAAGTATTAACAATTGATTAGCTCATCAATGCTTGAGTATTTCATGTTATAATTTTTGTATTATCCAAAAATAAAATTTGCATGTTATAATCAATTATCATTTAGAGTATGTTTTTTAATATTTGATAATTAATTTTTAAAATAAAATTGTCATATATTAAATCTTTATATGCTTTATGTTTGAAAACGGATTTATCATTTATACATATTTAGGCTTAAACATTGAGAAATAAGTACCTACTGATTCAGTTCAATTTTTCCTTTTTCTTTTTTGTGTGATTTGAAAATAACTTTGACTGTAAAAGGAACTGTTTGGAAGGTGGGAAAAAAAGTTAATAAAGTGGTAGGTTTTGAATTCAAGATGAGAAAGTAGGAGGGGGATTATGGATGGTTGGTTTGGTTGTAAACGAGGGATGGTGGTCACTGTAATTATTAATAAATAGTTTCATCAATACTCATACGTCAACCACACATTATTTTTATTTGAAAAAAAGAGAGTGAGCAGCTTAATCAATCAATCGAATATATTTATTCGTGTATTAATCAAATCTGAATAAAGAATTCATTAGCAAAACCATTATTATTATTTTGTTTTTATAATTTATTATAGAATCGTGACAGAAAATAATTAAAATTCAATGCTATTTGATTCTCGTTTTGGGGGCTCGAAACCAAGGACGTACCGATACCATTTATTAAGGGCCATTTAGGTTTAGGTGTGTTTTTATGAAGTGTACCAATTCTATTTATTAAGGATTTTGTTTCAGCTTTACGCATAGCTTTTCTTACCAAAAGCAAAAGCCATAGATATAGTATTACTCTTTACTCAAATCATATATATATATATATATATATATGAGATAGGATTCGTTTACACAGTGTAAAACTCTTTAAGTTTTACACGTTTTTTGGACTGTTTGATGAGTGAAACGAATGGATGAGATTAACAGTAAATATGTGAAGATTATCACTTGAAAAAAAGAGAGTAAGGAGTTAATCTGAGCCATCCATTCCCCCATCCAACGTGTAAAACTTAAAGAGTTTTACACTCTGCAAGTTGATCCTAACCCTATATGTATGTATATAATACTACTCTTTTTAGGTAGTAGGGGGGCAAAAAGAGTGTTAAAACTAATTTACATGTTGTATGGACGGAATTGAAACAAAGAAGCATGATGTTTATTTTTTGATATTTTAGTGTAATTGCATGATAATATTTTTTTTATTTCTAGTCATTTGAAAATCTATATATGTTATGCAGACAAATTGATCGAATTGGAGTTTTTTAGACAAAATGTAGGGTTTATATTTGATTTGGAAGTCTGTTTATTTGTTTGATTCCATAAGGATCTAATTATAGTCCATAATTAATGAACTCAGTAAAGGCCAAAGGGAAACCCTAATTAATGAAGTTGGGATAGTGAGGTGGATTCCATAAGATTAAGAAGAATGAGATAAAATTAGGTGACAATTTTTAGGCTAAATTAGTTAAACATTCCAAATAATGTATATAGTTAAATAATGTGGGGAATATTATTTTTGGTTATTTCTACCGATAATAATTTAATTAAAATAAAATAAATACAGTTAATATCAATCAAAATCAAGTAGATATCGTTACGGGGCCATTATTCTCTTTCCAAAAGATATATTTATTAAAATTGTTGAGTTGTGTGGGGCTCGATTCGTTCAACCGATTATGCTCACCAAGTGGTGGAGAGGTGGATTTTTGGGTGGAAGGGTTGTGGAAGCTAAAATAAAGATAGACACAGTGATTTATAGTGGTTCAACCTTCTAACCAAGGTCTACATCCACTACCTTAGCTCCCCACTAAGGATTTCCAAACAATTCCACTAATTGCTCTTCCCCTTTTCTAGGTTTAGGAGGTAACCCTTATACACAATCAAGCATTCTACCCAAAGCCTTGATTGAAACCCTCTCTTACAAAGAGAAACAAGAAGCAAACTTAAAACCCTTTAATAGGTGTTTGTTTGCACAATTAAGCACTCACCCAAAACTTAAAACACTTGAGCAAATTTGATAATTTTGGCTCACTAGTGTTTGTCTATACAATAAATGACAATTTAAGCACTAAGACAATATTTGATCATTTGATGTTTGACAATATGAGCATTAGCCTTTACTTGATGCTTGGAGGTCCCTTTTATACTCCTTGACGAGTTTATAGCCGTTACTAGCCGTTGGGATGATTTGGAGCCGTTGATGACTTTATTTCCCTTCATAAATGCTGTTCTGCAGCCTTTCGAATCGATACGCTTGGACCCGTATCGGTACGGCCTTCATCAGAAACTAGCCGTTGGGCTCTTGCCAGCCTAGGCGTATCGGTATGATATTGCATTTAAATGACCGTTGGAAAAATAGTCGTTGGGGTGGTTGAAAGGGGATCAGTACGCTTACCAGGCGTATCGAAACGATCCCGATCCGTATCAAAACGGCCAAGCCTGTTTCGATACGGGTTTTGGCAGTGACCAAACTGGGGCAAAAAAGTATCGGTATGGGTACAGCCGTATCGATACGAGTAGCTTGAAAAGACAAGTTTGGTTCTTTAAAATTAGTAAAAACATTGCCAAAAACCTTTTAAAATACCTCAAACATAATTTCAAGTTGTTTGGACTTAAAACCAAGTTTTAAATTTATTTCAAATTAGTCCAAAACATTTTTCAATTATTATATCAAAACATTAGTTCTACAAAAATCTGCAGCGTCACCGCTTATATATATTAAGACCTCTTTTTTTTTAAATGTGAGATTAATATCCATACCACTTTCCAGACGTAATAATTACAAGAAACTATTATGAATTTATTAGCAAATTTTGATTCGATCAAATAGAAGGGACACCAATTGCACTTGTGAGAGGCTCTTGCCCCTCTCCCCGCGCCCGAAAAAATATTCCTTTATATATATATATATTTAAAAATATAATTAATTTTGAATTTGTCCTCTCAGCCGTTAATATTTATGTTTTGTTTCCATCCTCAAATTTCGACTTTATCCCTGCTTGCATACATACGTATAGAGAGAGACTTTGCATGTTATGGACATAGCTATTTGTCTAATTAAACTTAAGAGCGCTGGTCCAATAATTGATGACTTTGATTAGAAATATTAAGTTCAAAAAATTGAGATTCCTTTAGAATAAGATTCACAAGCTATATGTTGACGTATTATTTAAACATACCTAACATTTATTATGCAATCTATGTCATGTAATAACAGTACATGTACTATTAGCGTATACACATTAGAAATACATTAAATTACCCTAACTTTTAAATTTAAAACAATCAAATTAAATAATGTTTTATTAAAAAAATCAGCATTTACTATTTTTTAAATATATATATATATATATATATATATATATAGTTCTATTTAAACTACCTATTTTCAAATATAAATTGATTTAGAAATAAAGCAGGGCTTAAATAATTATTTAAAATAGAATTTTAATTAAATTATTTTCCATATATATTATGTTATATATATATATATTTCAAATAATTGAATCAAATATCAATCATAATCAATCTTTAAATTATTTATTAATTACTTTAATGGTGTTCAACAATGTTTAATATTAGTGATGTTCAATGGTGTTCGGTGCACGTGGTAAACTCATCCTTTAGATGAAATTGGCTATACATATATAAATTATGCACAAATTAAGACTTACATCGATGATCACACTAATGAACAAAATCAAGCCAGGTTTTGATTATGAAATGATTGTTAATAGATTTGGAATTATTTAGAGACGCTTTTCAATAAAATTAGAATTTAAATATAGAAAATTTTGGTGTTACATACATGTATACGCAAAGGCATGCAATGTTATAATTGTATATAAAAACATAGCCCACAACATATTTCGTGAACTTTAGGCCACATTATAAAATAAGCAAAAACCCAAATTTACTCTTACATTACAGCTCAATCTTGGAGCACAAGCACATAACCTATTTATTATATATATGTTTGGTTATCCAAATTCGTCTTTGAGCTTATTTTTGTACACATTAATCAGTTTTAAAGGAAAAAGGTTTCGTTAAAAATCTTTTCAAAACTTAAATCAATTGAAGTCGAAAATAAACCAAAGAAAGAAAAAAAGAGTGTTCAACTTTTATCAATTGAGAGGTTTCATTTTTTGCCGAATTATCAGCTACCACATTACTTTCGCGAAACACATGATATATGCACCTTGATCATTCAATATGAATTTTTATTTGTTATTAGAGATTTTGACGATGTGATATATTGAGAGTGTGTCACATAATATAGTATCATAGTGTCACATATCAAATGAATTAAAATGAAAAAAATACAAAATTTATAAATTAATATGAACCAAAATAAAATTAAAAAAACTATGTTAAAAATTATCAAATTCATAGACTAAAAATTGTTGTTATCACTTCGTTATAATACGAAAACTTGGAAATAAATGGTTTAATAAAAGTGGTTTTCAAATCAGATATTGCATCTTGGTTAAGGTTTCACATCATCGTGAATATTAATGTTTGAAATGATTATTACAAGGGTAGGGATATTTTAGTTGAGGAGTCAAGTTTTTCATCTAAAATGACATGTTTGTTTTAACAGAAAACATAAAGCTCTAAATCACCAGATTGTTGAAAGCACTTTCCACTTTCGGTGCCACCGAAAGTGACCAAAAATAATGGGTGGAAATTGGGTGGAAAGTGGTTGAAAAAAGTGGAGTGGGATAATCACAATTTTGGTCCCTAAAGTTTAGGCTATTTACAAGTTTAGTCCCTAAAGCTCAACTATAAATAGCCTAGCCATTTGCCATTCTTACACATCCCAAATCATTCTAACATCCTCCCAATACTAGAGAAATTAGAGAGTTTTCATAGAGTTGTTTTCTCCTTTCTTATCAAGAGAGAATTGTCATTGTTTTCTCCTTGTTAGACTGAGAGAAGTTGTAATTCCTATTTTCTCATAGTGAAATTCTTCTACCTTGTCCGTGGTTTTTACCCTATATTATTTAGGGGTTTTCCACGTAAAATCTGTGTCTCTTTTATCTTCATTATTATTTTCTCAAATTATCAGTTGCGTTTTTGCTCTATCCGACGATCGTATTCCGCAACAATTGGTATCAGAGCCAGATTTGGGTGCGTATATCTACTTACCGTATTCTCTGTTGGTTGCCACTGAAAAGTGGATCCTCCATCATAAGAAAGTAAGTTAGATACTACTCATTCATTGAAGGTGGTGGACACTATTCACGTCAAAAAGGTGAAATAGTGGGAGCTATCTGAAATAGAAGCTATGGCAACGAAATTTGATATTGAAAAGTTCAATGGGAGAAATTTCTCACTGTGGAAATTGAAGATAAAGGCTATCCTAAGAAAAAACGGATGTTTAGCGGCTATCAGCGAAAGGCCGGCAGATTTTACAGATAACAAGAAATGGAATGAGATGGACGAGAATGCTATTGCAGACCTTCATTTAGCATTAGCAGATGAAGTACTATCAAGCATCGAGGAGAAGAAGACAGCCAAGGAGATTTGGGATCACCTCGCAAAATTATACAAGGTCAAATCGTTGCACAATAAAATTTTCCTTAAGAGGAAATTGTACACTCTTCGGATGTCAGAATCTACTTCAGTGACAGAGCACTTAAACACGTTGAATACTCTATTTTCTCAGCTTACATCCCTAAGCTATAAAATAGAGTCACAAGAACGTGCTGAACTTCTGCTTCAAAGTCTACCTGATTCGTATGATCAACTCATCATCAACTTGACAAACAACAACCTTACAAGTGATCTAGTCTTCGATGACGTTGCAGCTGCTGTTCTGGAAGAAGAAAATCGGCGCAAGAACAAGGAAGACAGACAAGGAAATCTGCAACAAGCAGAGGCCTTAACGGTGATGAGAGGAAGATCAACAGAACGTGGCCAAAGTAGCAGTCACAATCATGGTAGATCAAAGTCGAGGAGTAAGAAGAATTTAAAGTGCTACAACTGTGGAAAGAAGGGTCACATGAAGAAGGATTGTTGGAGTTTACCTAAAAACTCCAATCCTCAAGGAAATATGGCAAACACTTCAGATGATGGAGATGCTCTCTGTTGTGAAGCAGCAACAGCCATGGAAGGCAGAAAAAGATTTGCAGATATATGGCTTATTGACTCGGGAGCCACATATCACATGACCTCAAGAAGAGAATGGTTCTATAATTATGAACCTATCTCAGGAGGATCTGTGTACAGCTGCAATGATCATGCCTTGGAGATTGTTGGCGTTGGAACCATCAAACTGAAGATGTATGACGGGACAATCAAAGTTGTTCAAGATGTGCGACACGTGAAAGGCTTAAAGAAAAACTTATTATCCTACGGATTGTTGGATAATAATGCAAGCAAGATTGAAACACGGAAAGGAATCATGAAGGTGTTCCATGGAGCGCTTGTGGTGATGAAAGGTGAAAAGATAGCTGCAAATTTGTACATGCTGAAGGGAGAGACTTTGCTAGAAGCTGAAGCCTCTGTTGCCTCATGTAGTTCAGATTCTACCATGTTATGGCATCGGAAACTTGGACACATGTCAGAACAGGGAATGAAAGTCCTTGTGGAGCAAAAGCTACTTCCGGGTTTAACAAAGGTATCACTTCCTTTGTGTGAACATTGTATTACAAGTAAGCAGCATCGATTAAAATTCAACACATCAAATTCTAGAGGCAAGGCTGTTCTAGAATTGGTTCACTCTGATGTATGGCAAGCACCGGTTACATCCCTAGGCGGAGCAAAGTATTTTGTCTCCTTCATTGATGACTACTCTAGGAGATGTTGGGTGTATCCTATCAAGAGGAAGGCAGATGTGTTTTCAACCTTCAAAGTTTTCAAAGCGCGGGTGGAACTTGATTCTGGAAATAAGATCAAGTGTTTCAGATCAGATAATGGAGGTGAATATACAAGTGATGAATTTGATGACTTCTGCAGAAAAGAAGGCATCAAAAGACAGTTCACAACAGTATACACTCCTCAACAAAATGGAGTGGCAGAGCGGATGAACAGAACTCTGTTAGAAAGAACACGAGCAATGTTGAGAGCTGCAGGGCTAGAAAAAGCTTTCTGGGCAGAAGTAGTCAATACCGCCTGTTATTTGGTGAATCGGGCTCCATCAACTGCAATTGAGTTGAAGACACCGATGGAAATGTGGACTGGTAAACCAGTTGATTATTCAAACCTCCATATATTTGGAAGTATTGTGTACGTGATGTACAATGCCCAAGAAATTTCAAAGTTGGATCCAAAATCCAGAAAATGTAAATTCTTGGGGTATGCTGATGGAGTAAAGGGGTATCGCTTGTGGGATCCCACTGCCCGCAAAGTGATTATCAGCAGGGATGTTATCTTTGTAGAAGATAAGCTACAAAGAAAAGAAGAAGATGATAGCACTGATAAAGAAAAGCCAGAGACTACACAGATACATGTTGAAAATGAGTTTGAACAGAGAGATTGTTCTGAAGCAGAACCAGAGCTCGAGGAATCAGAACCAGAGAATTCTGAAGCTCCAACAACTCGTCAATCAGATCGTGTGAGAAGACGCCCCAATTGGCACTCAGATTATGTTATAGAAGGTAATGTTGCATACTGCCTTTTAACGGAGGACGGTGAGCCATCAACATTCGAGGAGGCAATGAACAACTCAGATGCTTCGCAGTGGATGGCGGCAATGCAAGAAGAAATCGAAGCCCTTCATAAAAATAATACATGGGAACTTGTGCCACTACCACAAGGAAAGAAGCCAATTGGTAACAAATGGGTCTTCAAAATCAAGAGAAATAGTGACGATCAAGTGGAGAGGTATCGTGCAAGACTGGTGGTCAAAGGATATGCTCAGAAAGAAGGTATTGATTTCAATGAAATCTTTTCTCCTGTGGTTCGACTAACAACGGTTCGAGTTGTCCTGGCAATGTGTGCTACATTGAATTTACATCTAAAGCAGCTAGATGTTAAAACAGCTTTTCTTCATGGAGATCTTGAAGAAGAGATTTACATGCTCCAGCCTGAAGGTTTTGAAGAAAAAGAAAAGAAGAACTTGGTTTGCAGGTTGAACAAATCTCTGTACGGTTTAAAGCAGGCGCCGAGGTGTTGGTACAAGAGATTTGACTCCTTCATCATGAGCCTTGGATACAACAGACTTAATGCAGACCCTTGTGCTTACTTCAAGAGGTTTGGTGAAAACGACTTTGTTATATTGCTGTTGTATGTAGATGACATGTTGGTTGCAGGCCCCAACAAAGATCATATTGAAGAATTAAAGGCACGACTGGCTAGGGAATTTGAAATGAAGGACTTGGGACCAGCAAACAAGATTCTAGGGATGCAAATTCACCGAGACAGAAGTAGTAGGAAGATTTGGCTTTCACAAAAGAATTACTTGAAAAAGATCTTGTCACGATTCAGCATGCAAGATTGTAAGCCAATTTCTACCCCTCTTCCTATTAACTTTAAATTATCCTCCAGTATGAGTCCTAGCAGTGAAGAAGAGAGGATGGAGATGTCTCGAGTACCGTATGCATCAGCAGTGGGAAGTTTAATGTTCGCTATGATTTGTACAAGACCAGACATTGCACAAGCAGTGGGAGTGGTTAGTCGGTACATGGCGAATCCAGGCAGAGAGCATTGGAATGCTGTGAAAAGGATCCTGAGATACATCAAAGGGACCTTAAATGTTGCATTATGTTACGGGGGATCAGACTTTCTTATCAGCGGGTATGTCGATTCTGACTATGCAGGAGATTTGGATAAAAGCAAATCTACAACAGGGTATGTGTTTACAATTGCTGGTGGAGCTGTAAGCTGGGTTTCAAAACTGCAATCGGTTGTGGCTACGTCAACAACGGAGGCAGAATATGTAGCAGCTACACAAGCCAGTAAAGAAGCAATATGGTTGAAAATGCTATTGGAGGAGCTCGGGCACAAACAAGAGAATGTCTCTTTATTTTGTGACAGTCAGAGCGCCTTGCATCTTGCAAGGAATCCTGCTTTTCACTCAAGAACAAAACACATTCGGGTCCAGTACCACTTCATTCGTGAGAAAGTGGAAGAAGGGACGATAGATATGCAGAAGATCCATACCGATGACAACATAGCATATTTCATGACAAAAGTAATCAACACTGATAAGTTTACTTGGTGTCGATCCTCTTGTGGCTTGTTAGAGACATAAGCAACATGGAAAGTACGAGGTAGAAAGAATGGTGTGAAGATATGATTGTTCCAATCAAATCTTCAAGTGGGAGATTGTTGAAAGCACTTTCCACTTTCGGTGCCACCGAAAGTGACCAAAAATAATGGGTGGAAATTGGGTGGAAAGTGGTTGAAAAAAGTGGAGTGGGATAATCACAATTTTGGTCCCTAAAGTTTAGGCTATTTACAAGTTTAGTCCCTAAAGCTCAACTATAAATAGCCTAGCCATTTGCCATTCTTACACATCCCAAATCATTCTAACATCCTCCCAATACTAGAGAAATTAGAGAGTTTTCATAGAGTTGTTTTCTCCTTTCTTATCAAGAGAGAATTGTCATTGTTTTCTCCTTGTTAGACTGAGAGAAGTTGTAATTCCTATTTTCTCATAGTGAAATTCTTCTACCTTGTCCGTGGTTTTTACCCTATATTATTTAGGGGTTTTCCACGTAAAATCTGTGTCTCTTTTATCTTCATTATTATTTTCTCAAATTATCAGTTGCGTTTTTGCTCTATCCGACGATCGTATTCCGCAACACAGATTATCTCAGTTTGTTAGATTTTTTTAAGGCAAGCAAAGTTAACTAGAATTCAGTTTTGCAATAATTGAATAATTTTTGTAGTAAAAAGCAGTCTTATTATATACACACACTAATTACTATTTGATATATTTTTTCTTATTATGATTTGATACACTGACGGTCCAACTTTCGAGTAAAGTTAACAAATAAATATCATATTTGTTTATTATTTATTTTTCAAATATCAATTAGGGACATATGCCCGTTTCTTAACTTTACTTGTGGAGTTTAAAAAAAAAACTTTTGTACCATCATATCAAATAATATATAAAAAATCTATTTGTTCTAGTGTAAAATAATATGAACTTTACACACTGGTACAAGTTCTTTTGCGATTAATATTTTAATAATTTAATCGTTAAATTTTATATTTTATTCATGTAGATTATGCTTGTCAAATTTTGAGTATAAATTTACTTATACTTTTTGATCAAAACAAATTTTTTTTTTGAAAGTGGGCACCACCTGGCTTTATTAAAGAAAAGACAAGAGCATGGGTTATAACAGAGCCCAGCTCATCAGTCTCGGACAATTACAAAACACGGGACTCGAGGGGCAAACCGCCATACCCATCCCCAAATACAAAACTGAAGCGTCAAAAGACAGCTTATCAGCTGAAAAAACCCAGAAAACACAAGAAGCTATCCTAAAAAACCCAGAAACCACAAAATACTTATCCTAAAAAAACGCCAGATGATCCAAAGAACCGATCAACCTTCCAACAAAAGCATGCGAGATCTGAGGTCGAATCAGAAACTAAAGAGGTGGGAAGAAGAATTTTTAATACCCACCAAATAATCCTTAAATCGAAGGGATCTACGGCGGATCAATGAATCTTCTGTCAAAATCTACCTCCGATCTTGCCTCCACCGGGACCTCCTCCACCCAAAAGCAGTCGTCCGTTGATCTTCTCCCCAGAGAGGCCATTGCATGCGCACTCCGGTTACCGCTCCGGCCGGTATGAGTGAAGGTACAGCTTCGGAAACTTTTTGAGATATGCTTTGCGTCTTTTATCATGGGTCTGACAGTAGATCTCTCTATTTCCGGTGATACAACCTTCTTGATAATGGTCTTCGAGTCCCCTTCGACTATAATATCTCTCAGACCAAGGTCCCGCGCAAACTCAAGGCCCTGAACCAGTGCTTGTGCCTCCGCTTCAAAAGCTGTGTGGATGCGTTCATTGTATCGGTAAGCAGAACCCAAAACCTCTCCTCTTGAATCCCTTACGATGAGACCTGACCATGATTTTCTATTTTGCAAGGAGAAGCTAGCATCTACATTCACCTTCACCAGTGGGTCAATCGGGGGAATCCATCGGCTTTCTCCATGAGTTTTGGGGTGAGTCAGTCGATTTGCCGTAGCCTTGATTTCTGAGACATAGCTGCGCACAAAGGTAATTACCTGGCTTGGACTCTGAGATATGCCTTCATGGTAATATTTGTTTCTTGAAAACCATAGGGCCCAGATTATGACTGCAATTTCTGTGTGACATATTGTATTGTATTTAGCTAATACCCATTGTAGTCAATCATGTACATTTGCTTGTTCGACATCCATAGGCCACTGATAATTAAAGCCACACCAGACTTGCTTTGAGAACTCACACTGCCATACAATATGGTTGCTAGTTTCTTGTATGTTAGAACATCTAGGACAATACCCATTACCCGCCGCCCTTCTGATGTATAGATTCTGCATGTGTGGGATGTAATCTGAAATAAACTTCCACAAATTAATACGTATCTTTTCTGGAACTTGTATTCTCCAGATTGACTTGTATAATGGACTGTTTGTAACTTCTAGATATTGCATTTGTAGTAGATATTTGTAACCACTTCTAACAGAATAGCAGCCTGTTTGTTCCCCATTCCATACTATAACATTTTCATGATCTATTATTGGCAATCTGACTGATAAAATATTGGTTGCATCCTCAATATTAAAATTGGCTCTGATTAGTTCTTCGTTCCATTCTTGGGTATCTGGCTTTAGAAGGTCAGAAACCCATTCTAAACCATCTACCCTAGGAGATGACACTAGTTGCACAGGTATATTAGGTAGCCAATAGTTATTCCAAATGGAGATTCCCACTCCATTCCCAATCTTCCAGCTAATGCCTAGTTGAAGGGTTTTCTTTGCTGCCCAGATACTTTTCCATAAATAAGATGGTCTGGCCCCAAGGCTTGATTGTAGAAAATCAGTATTCGGATAATACCTAGCCTTTAAGAGTCTAGCAACTAATGAGCCCGGATTAGTAATAAGTCTCCATCCTTGCTTTGCCAGCATTGCGATGTTAAAACACCCCAAGTCACGGAAATCCATCCCTCCATTCTCTTTAAGTTGACACAGTTTCAGCCACGTACACCAATGAACTCCTTTTTTAGACTTTGAATTCTTCCACCAGAACTTCGCAAACATTGATTCCAACTCCTTACAGAAAGTTTTATGAATTAGAAAACATGACATAGCGTATACTGGAATGGCTTGTAGGACGCTCTTTATGTATACCTCTTTTCCTCCCATCGATAAAGACCGAGTGATCCAATTGGACATGTTTGAAGCACATTTCTCTCGTAGGAAAGCCAAAGACTCTTTTTTATTTCTTCCTACCATAGATGGAAGGCCCAAGTATTTATCAAGACTTTGTTGGGCTGTGACTTGCAGTAGTCGACACACTTCTCTGCGATTTTCTTCAATCACGTTCGTACTAAAAAAGACACTAGATTTCTCATAGTTAATCACTTGTCCCGAACATTGGGAATAAGTAGATAGAATTTCCAGTAGTTTATGTGCCCCATTTGTTGTAGCTTCACCAAAAATGACACTGTCATCCGCAAAGAATAGGTGCGTCAGTGTTGGAGCTCCTCGACAGATTTTCATCCCCTGAATTGTACCTCTTTGAACCCCCATTCGTAGTAAAGCGGATAAACCTTCACTACAAACAAGGAAAAGTAATGGACTTAGGGGATCACCTTGTCTTAAGCCCCTTGAAGGGATAAACTTCTGCCCAATCTGTCCATTAGCCACTATCACATAGGAAACCGAATTGATGCAACTCATTATCCAATCAACCCATCTTTGTGTGAAACCCATCTTAATCAGCATTGCTTCAACAAATGACCATTCAACCCTGTCATATGCCTTACTCATGTCCAGTTTTACAGCGAAAGAGCCCTTTTTTCCAACCCTTCTGTTCTTCATTGATTGTAAGGACTCATAGGCCAGAATAATGTTATCCGTGATAAGCCTTCCTGGAACGAACGCACATTGAGACTCATCTATGCAAAGAGACAACACAGTCTGTAAACGATTAGATAGAACCTTAGAGATGATTTTGTAAATAACATTACAAAGACTTATAGGACGGAATTGGGACATTCTGACTGGATTTTGCACTTTTAGAATTAGCAAAATTTGGGTAGAATTCACATCAGATATTGGAAAATCACCCTTAATCGCCCCAATACAAAAATCAGAGACATCAAGCCCAATTATATGCCAAAATCTTTGATAAAACACTGCGCCCAAACCATCTTCCCCCGATGCTTTTAGAGGGCCCATAGATCTAACAGCTTCAAGAATTTCTGTATGCGTAAACTCAGCAGTGAGCTTCACATTCATATCGCCCGATATACACTGATCAATTCCTTCAAGAATAATTCCCGGATCAGCCACCCCTTGTGAGGTAAAAAGATTCGAAAAATAATCTTTTGCCATTTCTTGAATTTCTTCCTCCGATTGCGCAACAGAGTTATCATCAGCTATCAACCTTTCGATTCTATTCTTTCTTTTACGGTTCGTTGCAAAACTGTGAAAAAACCGAGTATTTCTATCTCTATTTTTTAACCAATTTGCGCGCGCTCTTTGTTCCCAATATATTTCCTCTCGGTCAGCTTCTAAATTTAAGGCCAGCTTTGTTTCGAGGATTTCCCCCAACGTATCATCATCTGGCTGTTTGTCATTCAACTCCTTTAGACGGTTCTGTAGACTTCTAGTTGAAAATTTCTTATGTTTCGTAATATTTTTAAACCATCTATTCAGTCCCTCATTAATATATCGTAATCTTTCTGGCACTGAACCTGCACTTAAAGCCCACAGTTTCTGAACCTCTTCCTCGCAAGATTCCTCCAGCAACCAAGAAGCTTCGAAACGGAAAGGAGCCACTCTATTAATTCCAGCTCTTACCGAATTTGTCGACAATAATAAAGGGCTGTGATCGGAGAAAGTATGTGTCAAATGTTCAAGTTTGTAATCTACAAAACAATTCAACCAGCTCTGATTTGCCACCCCTCTATCAAGCCGTTCTCTTATATTATTCGAAGCCATACGACCCCACTCCCAAGTGAACCATGCCCCATGATATCCAATGTCATCAAGATTACAGTCTTCAAGGGCATTTCTGAACCGCTCCATTTGTCCCTCACTTCTTAATCTTCCACCACTTTTCTCAGATGCATACATTAATTCATTGAAGTCTCCAATTACTAACCATGACGTTGATGGCAAATCATCCAGGCTTCGTAACAGACCCCATGAAGACTCTCTGTTTTGTTCCTCTGGTGCCCCATAGAAACCTGTGCACCGCCACGAAACACCATCATCATCTTCCTCAATTAAAACGTCAATGTGACGATCCGAATATGATCGAACAGTTACTCGACAGTTAGCCTTCCATCCAATTGACAAACCCCCACTTCTACCTCTTGAACTAACATCAATTCCCTGAGTATAACCACATAACTTGCGAACATTCTCCATTCTTGTTGACTGCAATTTCGTTTCGATTAAGAAAATTACAGCCGGGTTAACATCTCGAAGCATATGCTTGAGACGTTTAATCGTTCGAGACTTACCCAAGCCTCGAACGTTCCAACTTAAGAGTTTCATAATGGCCGGCCGACCCTTGCATTAGGGTCTGCCAAAAGATTCTGGTTTGAGTCAGTCGAATCAGTATTTGAAACTCCTGAATCTGGTAAAGTAACTCTGGGTCTTTTCAAACCATCAGCCATTTCAGTTCGTTTTTCCTCATCATCTGTAGTCATAATTATATCCTAGACTGACGAAGTACCAACTGCTGTATTTACTTCCAATTTGACCAGGGACCGGATTTGCATCACCAACCGGTGCATTTGAGGAAGAAGGTTTATGAAACAACTTTTCGTCTCTCAGCCACTGGCTACTGGGCACCATTAGTGATCTTCTTGGGGGAGCACGCAAACTGATATCCCAACCAAAGGTAATATCTTCCTTAGGCTTGGTTAATCGAACTGGACATAGTGTTTCTCCATGACCGATTTTTCCACAAACAAAACAAAAAAGTTTCAGTTTTTCATACTCAAATCTGACATAGACCGAGCCCCCATTTCGCAAAGCCACCTTCTTTTTGCGCTTCAATGGTTTTCGAACATCCAAACCTACCCTAACACGCATAGTTCCTTTATAACCCAGTGATATTGCAGAAGCATCATACTCTATGAACACCCCTATAAAGTTGCCTAAGGTTTTTGCAAAACCTTCCGAAACATATCCATGGAGAACATCACGAATCAAAATCCAAAATGGAGAGACATGTAAAGGAACAACCATTGGATCATCACCAGTTTTAAGTCGATGGGTAATTAGCAAGTGAGAATTAAAATGCCAGGGACCACCCTCTTCAACCCTATCAATGTCCACCGAATGAAAAAATCGAAAAAGGAAACGGTTATTACCCAATTCAGATATTGCAATTCCACCCAAAGGTCTCCATAAGTTGGCCAAAGTCGTCCTCATCGATTGAAAATGTATCACCGCCGTAGTCAAGAAGCGCCCAACGAAACAGAAGTCGAAGGATATTCCCGGCGCATCAGCATCCACCACCGCTTGAATTTCAATGTTCTCATCATCATCCAAAGTTAGAACAGCCAGATCATTATCAACCTGTTGCTCCATCGTTGCAAATCAGAAGTCGAGAAACCAACTTTTGTAACTGTTCGTGCTAAGAAGCAGAGTAACTGTTCGTGCTAAGAAGCAGAGTATTTACGTCCTTTCTTATTTTAGACTTTAACTGACCCTTGATCAAAATAATTTTTAACTATAAAAGCACGAATTATATATGATATAACTGAATTCAAAATTTTACATATAATAAGTGCAAATTATATTCATAAATTTATGGCTTAATGTTTAAAATATTAACTATTAAAAATATATAAATTCGCATAATTTTACATTAATGTAAGTAAACTTCATATCATCGTATATAAATTCACATAATCTTTGAAGGGTGGAGATTGAGAAAATTGACAACTCGCAAGTTGTCCCAATTATTTTGATTTGGGATTTCATAACACCAATACCCTAGATTATGTTCTTAAGCAATGTCGATTTCAAAATCACCGACAAATTTTTCCTTTTGAAATTGTAATCTTTTGTAGAGAGGAAAAAAAACAATTTGTTTTTTGTTTGTTTTAAAAACCAAATTTAAATCAAGACATGTTTCATGTTTGCTTTAATGCTGTCTTCACCAGTTGTTGCACTGTTTAATCATGAAAACGACAATAAAAAAACATTGTTCCATGTGTGATGCTTTGGGCTCGAGTTTGGGTTGACTCATAAATACGGGTCGGCCGAATTTATTATGTTCTTGTAGCGCAGTAGTATTTTTAAAGTTTAAGATTTAAGGTTTAATAATAAGGGTAGTAATTAGATGAGGGATAACTAAAAATGGTAGAGATTCGAACTGACGGGTATAGAGAATAACCGAAACTTTCACCCAGTTTTATCACCAAAGCTCAAATGGGGACAAGGATTACTATATCCGAACTGTGAGGATAACTGAACCGTACCTATGCAAATCACCGTGGGGATCTCGAAAAATATCTGCAGAGATCCCTAATATTTTACAAAGTTAGATGACCATAAGGGTAATTTATCTATATTTCAACAAAAATCTATTATGGAAGTCTAGATTCGTTCAAAATAAACGGTTCTTGATTTCGAGTTATATATTAGAATTTATTAATCTTTGTATTTTGAGTGACTAGCTTTCCTTAGTTAGGAGATTCTCTTTGTAAGACTCATCCATAGCCATTGGATCGAGTCGTTCCTAGCCATTAGATCGAGGGGGTCAAGGCTATAAATAGGAGCCTTCCCCAACCTTTGTAATCACTTCACATTTTCACTTCTTTGTTCATTTCTTCATTCTTAATACAAGAGGGCATCGAGTACTCTTTTCTCCTCATCTAGGCTTAGGAGGAGTTTTTAACGAGGCTCGTTGCTTGTTTAAATCCCTCGCCTCTTTCCCTTTTGCCTTGCTTAGCCATCACTTTTATTTTCCAAAGCTTTCGCACAGCACCGTCTAAGTGCATCAGCTTAGCTTTTCGAAGGCTTACTTGGTCCCCGACCTAAGATCGACGACTAAGGCCGCACGGGTTAGCGAGTCGAAATCTAGCCCCGTAACACTAGTTTAGAACTGTAGATTATTAGTTACATATTTTCTTTTAAAGGTACTGCATGCTGTCATGTTTCAATAGTTAATATTTTAGTCATGTTTTATAGTTTTAAAATTGTTTGTTTATTGTTGGTAAAATTAATTTATCATTTATGTTTGGAATTTTGGAGATTTAATGTTGAGTATTTATTTTAATGTATTAAATTTTGTTTAATTTTTGGGTACGAGTATTAACCGAAAACGACAGAGATCCGCAAGGAATGGATATGGGGACAAGAAAGATCCCGAAATATTTAATGGTTTTTCCCAAAATGATACCCGTAAGTGCTGGGGACGGAATGAAAAATGCAAAACTGTCCCCGCCCTGCCCCATTGCCACCCTTATTTAATAAATTAGGAATAGAGTGTATTTATAAGGTTTAAAGTTTATAATTTAATATCTAAAATTTAGAGTTATAGTTTATAATTTAATTTTTTAGCGTTTATATATAGAAAGAGATATAAAAAAAAGAGACAAATAATTTTTGTCAATAAGTTACATTGCAGATAATTACAATATTTGAGTACGAACTATAAACCGACATGAAAAATACCTGAAAATAGAAGAAAGAATTTAGAAGCTCAAAATTTTATCTTTTATTTTTCAGTACAAAGGAAATTAGAGCCTGAGAATAGGAGAAATGGTTACTAACACTCGAACTTTATCCTAAATATGATTTATATATAAAGTTTTCCTAATTACATATGCAACAAAAAATGCAACGTTTTAACAGTAATTGTAAATTCTATATGTTCATACTAACAATGGCGTCCTATGACAGAGATACAATTTGCTTTTTTTATTACATAAGTCCCCCAATAAACCAGCTTTAATTCCACCAGACATTCCCGGAAATCAAAAACCAGAATTTCTGATGTTTCAATGGCTTCCGGAAATGACCAGTTTAGCATTTCCGGACCCACATACCTAACCTGGATAGACTGGACAAATGCTCATCACCGGAGATCGATCGCCGCCAGTTTAGTCAAGGGTGTCTACATGTTGGAAGGCGACCGGCAGGACCGACGTCGAGGTCCCGAGTGTTTGGCTCCACCGTGGTGGGAGTTTTTCCAGTTCAAGTATGTAGCCCCCCTTATTGAAACCGATCAATGTATCTTTGGTGCCATTTTTGAGTACAAACCTTGGGATTATTCATATCATTACAACATTCATGGAAGCCCTCGCTACGTAATCGCCTTCCGAGGCACGTTGCTCAAACTCGGATCACTTGCTAGAGATATTCAGTTGGATATCGACATTATCCGAAACGGTCTCGATCGGACAGCTCGGTCCGCGGTCGCTATAAATACCGTGCGAGACACGGTAGCTATGGCAGGGATTTCAAAAGTGTGGTTAACCGGTCACTCGCAAGGGGCGTCCATCGCAATGCTGGCCGGGAAAACTATGGCGAAATCCGGGGTATTCTTGGAATCTTTCCTCTTCAATCCGCCTTATGTATCGACCCCGATCGAGAGGATCGGAGACGAGACATTGAAACACGGGATCCGATTCGCGGGAACGATAATCAAAGCCGGTCTGGCTTTCGCTAATTCGAAGAATGATAGAAACAAGGATTCGAGTTCTGGAAACGGAAACAGGGATCCATTTGCTGCAATGTCGGGCTGGATTCCGTGCTTGTTTGTGAATCCAGGAGACCCCATATGCTCAGAATATATAGGTTATTTCGAGCATAGGAGAAAACTGGAATCCTTTGGATTTGCAGCCAAGTCCATTGCGAGGAAAACGAGCCAAACTTCAATCGGGAATCTGGTTTTGAATGCTGTGGGAGCGCAAGGTGTTGAATCTTCTGAACCACTTCATCTTCTTCCTTCGGCATATTTGACTGTGAATTTAAGCCCTTCACAAGATTTCAAGCAAGCTCATGGGCTTTGCCAATGGTGGAGGCCTGACCTCAACTTGAAATGCGATGTTTACAAGTACAATTAGGTTGTGGTTTTCATGATCAAAGTCAAAAGAAACAATAAAATATACAGAAAGTTGCTCGGTAATAAATATGTCACTCTTCTTCGTACTAAAAAAAATTGTAATTTTCTTCTAAACGTAATAGTCTAGTCACTCAATTATATATTTAAGAACAAATAAGTTACTATGTCATTAAAATTGAAACACGGGTTTGGCGCAATGACAATTTTAGTTTCCGAAACTTATACATCCTATTAGTTAGATCCTAATTCGAAATAGTTCAATAAATTTAACCATTCACATTTAAAAACTTCGACGCTGCATCATCCCGACTCACCATCTGACCACTTACCATATTTCATGTTTTTTTTTACTCGACAAAAATTATTTTATTATAAATAAGAAATATTACAGACCCCTAAGACCTAGTTGTGTGCCTCGTTAAAAATCTTCATAAACTTAATTGGAGGAAAAGAGTACAACACAACTATGTAAATACAAAAAAGCATAATATATCCAACTCGCTTCAAACACCAATCAACAAAATACAAAAATAATGACCTACCAGAATCAACATGACTTAAGAAAATACCATTACTAACACCTAAAAAAATAGACGCTCCTCCAAACTCAAGATCGATTCTCATAGACACCTAAACAACCCCACATAAAAAAGGACTAAAAGAAGTAGCGATAACTACCAGCAATTTGACACCAACCAAATCACCCACACCAATTTCGCTTGAAGACGACTCACACAACTAAAATAGTTTATATCATGATTAACAAACTAAAGACCTTGCAGAAACAGCTCAAAGAAAAATTATTGCTATCCATATTTCATGTTATTGTTCAGTCACTTCACTATTGAACAATTGACAAATTAATGGAACAAAATCATTATGACATTAACGTCGCTTGCTAGTAGACACAATCGCTTCACTAATGAGATTTTTAAATGTAAATAGTTAAATTTATTAAATTATGTCTAATTAGGACCAAATAATAGAATCCATAACTTTTGGGGATTGAAATTATTATTATACCAAGTTTTTTATTTCAATTTTAGTGACAAAATAATTTGTTTGTTGTTGTGAATAAAATAACGAAGAACAACGAACAAAAACAAGAAGAACAAAGAGATGAGAGAAAGAGGGAGATTTGTATTATTCTCAAAAATAGAATCATATATAATGCCTTCAATGAATCATCTATTTATAGGCATAAGAAGTACATAATACATTAAACTCTAATTAATAGAGATAATATTCCTAATAATAAATAAATCAAACTCCTTAGATAAAGTTCTAATCATGATAGACATCCACATAGATAAATATTCATAACACTCCCCCTTGGATGTCTATGAAGATAATGTGCCTCGTTAAAACCTTACTAAGATAAAAACCCAGTGAGAAAAAAAATTTCATTAGTGAAGGAAAAAGAGTACACACATCTTTAATACGCATAACATGTTGCCTCATTAAAAACCTTACCAGGAAAACCCATTGGGACAAAACCTTGGTTAAGGGAAAAAGAGTGCAACGCGTATTTCCTCCCCCTCATGAAAACATCACAGAAGATCTTTGAATCTTCATAATTCAATCTTGAATATTATTTTTCTAAAGATCTTGAGGAATGAAACATTAGAGTAATATGTTTCACGATGTATCCGTCTTTCAATTGAGATATACATCTTGCATTATCTCTACACAAAATAGCTTCATATCATATCTTGTGAAAGTAAATCTACATATCTTCTGGATATGTTGGGTCAATGATTTTAGCCAAACACATTTTTGGCTTGCCTTGTGCATAGCAATTATTTCTACAAAATTTGAGGAGGCATCAACGAATGTTTGAAGATCTAAATGTAATGATCTTTGTATATCCATGGATATTGCTTGACCAACTAATATATAGTGCTTCAAAACCAAGAAAAGATATAATTATCTTTATTCACATCCAACAATCTTACAACTATTGAGATACTCAATAGATATGCTCTATTCATATTGAATCTTCTTTAAGATTATTTCAGCTTATGTCTATTCATAGACAAAAGGAAATATATAAAAATGCTCGATCTTCAGGTCGAGATAAACTTGATGTCAAGATTCAAGTACTTGTATTGAAAGTACTTCACGAGTTTCCAATTTGAAGCTCTTCAGGAGTTCTAAAATTATCATAATGGATCTTGATCCAAACTCCTTTATAAAATACATCAGGAAATCTGATCATTCTTATAATATTTGCTCAATTAGTATTCACTAAGGCGATTATACCAAATGCGCCAAAATATTCATGAGACATGTCTAAATAAATTTCCTCGGAAATTTCCAAATGCTTCTAGCATTTTAAATCCTTCAAGGATAAATATGGATCCACAAATAATTAGACGCATGCAAAATTTTTCATAACTGCCAAAGTAATTGCATCCACCATGAAGTAATTAAAACTTTTCATAAATCATAGTTCAAGTCGTATTTACGACTACTTATTTGTGCCTCACTTGCATTACACCTTTAGGTGTTTGGACTGCTGGTCCAAATACTTCTATTTTAGAAGTTCAAAGCGTCTTTCAACATAGACCAATTCAATATATATACTTCTGGATAGATTTTATACAAGATCCTCGATTTCTTTCTTTACTTCTATATAAGTATTTTATGTAAAATTGTTTGTAAAATCGTTGTCGACAACTTTCCAATTTTCTAGTTCCATTCTCGTAATGACATAACTCATCGAGATCTCTTCAAGATTTCAATCTTTATTTCAGGTACCTGAAACTCTTCTAGAGTTTTATTATTTGTTATGTTTTGGGTCTCTTCAAGAGCACCCGCCTCCAATATATGACCATCTCATATTAGTTTCTATTTACGAGAATTTTGATCATTGGAACCATTTCAACTATCATGCTTCAGGCATGATTTACATTCTCTCGCTCAAACATGTAATTTAAACTTAGAGCGTTTCAGCTGGTATATGAGACTTAATTACTCTCATTGGGTCAGTAAATATGTCTAGCAGTTGACATGTAATAACATGAATTATCTTATGAACTTCTAGTTCATATACGAGGATCTAGATAATGATAATTCATTTTCCTCTATCCAGCTGATTATTATCTCCCCCTGATGTTGAGAAAAATCATGTCATAAATGATTCTCCAATTAATGTTTAAGAATTTAAACATAAAAGGAGACTCGTACTCAATATATATTCTCAACCCTTTTTATTTACCCATTTTGTGCGTTGTGGTGGAGCAATTCATATCGCACATTCAAAAATCATAAAATGGGAAATGTATGGTTTCTGACCAAAAACCAATCATAACGGGGAGTTTATTATAACTCGTTGGCTTGATGCATATAAGTGTTGCTATATGGAAACACTATATAAATAATAACTCTTTTGTTCTCATAGTTTAGCTATTAAATAGGAGGCATCCAATTGAAATTTTGCTAAACTATATTTTTCATAATCAATAGGCTTTGTAACAACTGATATAGCCTAAAATATAAACCCACTAGCTTTTCAAGACGAATAGTCTAACTGCATAATCTGAATCTTTTTAGAATCAATCTCACAAACTTCTAGTTGTAAGTCGATAAAACAATGTAGATGCATCTACTAAAATCATATAAAACTTTCCACATTTGTGGATATATGGGCCCATATTTCGTTCAGATATGCAAGACATACAATCTTAACTTCAGTACAAGAACTTTAAGTTCTAATTCTTTTGGTAAGTGGGATCATCTATATCATTTGAGAACAAACAACATAAGAACTTCATGTTCTTTTAGTAAGTGGAATTTAATCAATTCCTTTAAGCAACACAAGAACTTCACGTTCTTTAATAAGTGGAATTTAATCCATTCCTTTGAGAATAAACACCACAAGAACTACAGGTTCTTTTAATACATGTGCATGTAAATCTCAATAATTTCTGCACCATTATTGATCAGGATGGTCTAACCGATCATGCCAACTATATATATGTGTGTGTATATCTCTGAATTTGTAAACTTCTTGTTTACCATAACATGTAATTCAATCTTACTCGTACATATCTAGTACGACCATCAAAATTGTTCCTTTAAATAGGAATATATTTAGCTCTTTCGGAGCTTTCAATTGAAATTATCTTTTGGTAGCAATATATAGCTCTCCTAGAGCTTTCAACTGACTTTTTGGCTACCAGAACTTATATCCATATTGACTTATTTCAAATGCCAATTGATAACATATGTTATCTATAATTCCCAAAGGGATAGTTTGCGAACTCATATTGCTCTCTTTATGACTTTGACGAGTATAACGCAATGTGAATATGGAATAAAGTTCCATTTGACAATAACATATTTGCTCAACCAGAGCCTTTTGTGATATTAGTACTTCCGGATATAGTACTCACATTATTCCCTAGCATTTTAATCGAGAAATGCATAATTGTGCACTTTCAAAATGTGTTTTGTTTCATTTACTTCAAGTAATGAAAATATGTACTTTGTATCATTCACTTCGAGGAATGAAAAATATAAAATATAGCACATCATATCAAGTCGATTATCTATCAGAGATAAACTTTCAAGTGCTCTTCCGAAGTATTGATATTTTAGTACTTTGAGAAATACTACTCATATTTCCCCTTGCATTTAAATGGGAAAAATATTTCTTATGCTTAAGTACAATATGAGTACTCGCATTATCTGCTAGGCATAAATAGCCACAATTCTAGGCATAAATAGCCACAATTCATTGTATATTTTATTCCGGAAGTAATCATATTCTTCAAATAATAAATTAACATAAAACGTAAATAAATAATATGTGAAATAAATAAACATAAAGCAAACTAACATAAATAAATAATAAATAAAACGAATTAACATAAAAAAAACAATTATTCCTGTTAGAGGTTATAAGGGAAATAAAATAAATGGTAAATTATTCCCTTCAAGGGTTATGAGAAAATTAACAATATCCAATTGAGTTGGACCAATAACGCCATAATTATTTTCGCCATAAACAAATTTTGTTTATATTTTATTTCATTTATCATTCATGATTATGGATAAAGTCCATAGTACTTTGGCGTTTGACAAGTACGAAACCAATGGTTTATAACATCACATTGGTAAAATGATTTCACTTCCTTAGAATGATCTTTATCACTCTTGTCATTCTTATAACTTCGCTACCAGCGGGTAGAAGTATTCTTAAAACGACTATATTTTTCATGTGTATATTCATAGCCTCGACCGCGACCACAACTTTTAATGTGATTTTTTATTCCTTCCATAATATAATCTCACATTCACTTCAAGGAATGGAGTAGAGCCAGTGGGCCTTTAAAACCTTTTTCACATATCCTTATCACAGAGAACAAAGATTTAATCCTCGTACGCGGCATTGTTAAACCTGTCCACAAGGTCATTTAAAAACCTCCTTTGAGACCAGTAGCCTCGCAGAACGGGATGTCCAGCCAATTATACTTGGATTATATCGAAATTATGTCTCTAATTGAATAATGATTTACCATGTTTGCATTCACTTCAGGGAATGAAACAGATCCAATAATCACATGGAATAAACATCATGCTTGCATTCACTTCAGGGAATGCCCCATCATTGATAATTGCATGGAATAAACATCATGCTTGCATTCACTTCAGGGAATGCCCCATCATTGATAATCGCATGGAATAAACATCATGCTTTGTATTCACTTCAAGGAATGTCTCCCATAAAACTTTTTGGATCAAGAAGAATTTTCGTAACTTGAAATTGGGAGAAGTCTATGGTCGAGTTTTTCGACGAAGAAAAAATATTGCTTTCGAGCAAATATAGACTTTATAATAATCTCCTTGTAAATTCAAAAGCATCATGATTTATCGCACTTTAAAATTGTATTTTAAAAGATAAAAATAAAAATAGAGTTTACCGATATTGAATTTCGTCTCAATGATGACGTAGCAAATGAACCAATGCATCTTCTCATAATCTTTTTTTTTATGCCATGTCTCTTTCCAACTCATTTGAATACATGTAAAACTCAAAACACGGTTAAAAGCATCGACTTTTATCAATAGAATAAAAAAAATTATTTGAGACTAGATCAAAAAGTATAAAAGTAGTCATAGATCAAGTTGAATAAACATAACTATAAGTGATGTGATCAAATTATAAACAACCATAGTTAAAATCAAACAACATTTTGATGAATGTATAAACACATCAAAGTAACGTATTCCTTTTGCCTTTGATTCACATACAAAGTAATTGATACAAATAATAAAGTTATTTTATATCTCGAATTTATTCATATAAATTACCATAATAATAATAATAATGATAAAACAATTATATAACAACCACATGGCAACACAATCCTTGAATTGAATCAATTATAAATTAGAATGGAATAATAAAAACTTTGAATAAAACTAATATACTGTGTAATAAAATGTTCCAATTTGTGCGCCCATTAGCATTTAGCCGAAATCCTTGAGGGCTTTAATTCGGTTTGCTTTATCAATCCATCTAATGAAGTACGACGATAATTTTAATTTTCGTTAATTCAAGAGTTACTTCAAGTATGAATAAAATAATAATAAATTAAAATAATAACCAAATAATAGATATGAATATACTAACTTTTGGAGAATGATAAATCAATCATTATATTAGTATATATATAAATAAAACATACCATACTTTCCAAGGTAAGCTGAATATATGATAGATGTAGTCACCAATATCAAATTGAAATTCTTTTCGAGAACCACCAACAATAATCACAGTAATTAAGCGAGCGAGATCGTGCTGATAACGTGTTGTGAATAAAATAACGAAGAACAACGAACAAAAACAAGAAGAACAAAGAGATGAGAGAAAGAGGGAGATTTGTATTATTCTCAAAAATAGAATCATATATAATGCCTTCAATGAATCATCTATTTATAGGCATAAGAAGTACATAATACATTAAACTCTAATTAATAGAGATAATATTCCTAATAATAAATAAATCAAACTCCTTAAATAAAGTTCTAATCATGATAGACATCCACATAGATAAATATTCATAACATTTGTTACAAAATTTTAATTGAATAACCTATTTATTCCTAAATCTTATAATTATTATCACTTTATTTCAATTTTTTCGATTATGGAAAAGCTCCAACATTTTCGATTTCTTCAATTTAATTTCGCAAAATATACCCGCATGATGCACATGTAATTGTGTAAATAAGGGGACAAAGGAAAGAATTAATTCTGGCAAACAATGAAAGCAATTCTAAATTCCCTCTTCTTCTTAATTATTATTACATTATTTTCGTTCAAGTGAAACTTTTTTGTAACACAAAGAAATGGATCCTAAACTGTATCAAGCTGTAATAAAAGGAGACATAGCGTCCATGAAGGAATTACAAAGTTCGGATTCGACAGTTCTTTTCCAGGTTACACAAAAGGGAGACAACATTCTTCATGTTGCAGCCAAGTATGATGCTAACCAAATTGCACAAGAGATGGTTAAATTGCCGCGCTCAGGGCAACTTGTGGATCAAAAGAACTCAAAAGGCGACACTCCACTGCATGTTGCAGCGAAGATGGGGAGTTTTAAAACATGTCAAGTGCTCGTAAACTTTGCGAAAAGCACGAGTGGCGAAATCGAGGCAGGAGAAAAGATGATAAGGATGGTGAATTTGCACAAGGACACTGCACTTCATGATGCTGTAAGAAACGGTTATAATCAGATTGTGGAATTGTTGATCGGAGAAGATCCGGGGTTAACTCTTCTAACAAACGATGCTGGAGAGTCCCCACTCTTTATCGCCCTCGATAGACGACATGTCGAAATTGCTCAACGTATCTTGGATGTTGCTGCAGATTTCTCCATTGAGGGTAGGAACAATATGAATGTGTTACATGTTGCTGTTATTCGGTCAAAGCATGAAGGTAACCTCGCATACTAAGGTATTAGAAACCTTGTTTCGGCAGCCAAGCTAATTGTTATCTTTTTTTTCTAGTTATCACATTTGTCGATTATCTCTGGGAGATTGTGACTTCTCGAAGGGTATTGACCGAATCGTCGATCAAATATGGGCTCAAGGCAGTTTCCGTTCTGGTGTGCGGTATTCGTAAAGTTTGGGGTGCAAGCAACAACTTAGATTACAAAAGTAAATTCATTTCCTCTAGTATTTTGATATCCATTTTCAATTTGCTTCCTTAGCATGTTGAATTAACCTTTCCTTCTTGGCCTAGATCTTGTTGAACGATTGATGTCGAACGGAAAAAATCGATCTGCACTCTCGGAAACAGATGCGAGCGGATGGACTCCTCTGCACTATGCAGTACACTATGGTGCCTTGGACATTTTCGAGCTGTTTTCCAAGTACATATATAACGAAAATTGTTCGGCTGCTCATATTACAGATGGAAAAGGCAGGTCTGTCGTTCACATTGCTGCAAGAGAAGGTGAAGTAGTCATATTGGAAAGGCTTTCGGATCTCGTTCCGGAGATTTGGGATTTACAAGATAATCAAGGCCAAACAGCTCTTCACCTTGCTGTTGCGAGTAAAATGCTTGATTCTGTCAGGTTCATTCTTCGCAGCTACCTTTCTTACAATGAACTTATAAACCAGCAAGATAATGAAGGCAACACTGCTTTGCACCTCGCCGTAATCGAAGGCGACTGCGATAACATCTTCGACTTTCTGATCAAAGACAGCAGGGTAGACAAGACAGTGGCGAACTCAGCTGGCTACACCATTATGGACATTCTCCTCTTACAGGACCACGGTTACGACTACAAGGTATGACCTGAAATTTCGAGTTGTACTTGTGCTTCCGAGATCGGCTCGATTACACTCTTACAACAAAAGATCATTTTTTATTTCTGAATTTGCAGAAGTGGATCACACTGAATGCTGCAATCAATGGTGGTCTAGAAAGTTTGGAACTTGCAATCAACAAGAATGGTAGAAAAAGAAGGCCAACCGAAACAAGAAAGATAGACCAAACAACACAACCAGAGACGAAATTCGAGCCTGCAATCGACGCAGAAGTCGTAGGCGGACACGGATTAAAATACCTTAACTATAACCAACTTAAGGAAATAGGCAACACAAATGCACTTGTAGCAACACTCGTTGCGACGGTGTCGTTCGCTGCCGGTATCACTATGCCTGGTGGCAACAAAAGCGATGGCCCGGACGAGGGAATGCCGAATCTAGGCGGGTTATCTGCTTTCCGGGTATCTGTTATGGCAAACGTGATAGCATTTGCCTTATCCACCTTATCAATGGCGTTCCATTACTACAGTTCATATATGGAAAAGCTTAATCGTCTTGCTTTGTACACAAACCTCAGCACAATGTTGTTGATCAATGCCATTGTTGCAATGGGAATGTCCTTTTCTTCAGGCACCTATGCAGTGTTATCTCCTACTTCCGGCCTGGCCAATGCAGTTCTAGCAATTGCAGGTTGTACCGTCTTTGTATTTATATCTGTCGTGTTGAAGTATTGAGTCAGCTCAGCTGAAGAATTCAACTAGAAGCAATTTGTCTTCTTTTTTCTTTCTTTTTAAAAATAATTTGGGACATGATCAACTCGGTATGGATCGAGAGGCCGGAGAAATAGATTGTCCTTTGAAATTTTAAAATTTATGTATGGATTAAATTTTTTATATTTTCTATTAAAAATTTATTTATTTTTCTCAAAATTTTATAAGTTTACTCCTTAACATTGTATCCGTTTGTTACCATGGAACTTGGTATGTCCCATTTCCCTCCCATATGTGCAATAGGATTTTTTATTTTTTGATGTAGTATTTTTAGGTATTAGATTGCACCTAAATGTTTTATTCGTCTCGTTTCTTCGTGTATTTGATATTTTTCTCATGATTGTAATTTTTTATTCATGAACAATTCTTACATTGGGAGAAGAAATTTGTTATTAATGAGTATTGAACCTATAATTTAGAGAAGAAAAAATATCGACCGAGAGTTTTTAACCATTTATTTTAGAGATTGTTGACGCATTTAAAGAATAGATTATTATCCTATACACCGGCGGTGTAAACTAAAAATTTACACAAATACCTTAAATTTAGGTTTTAGGGTTTTAGTTTAGGGTGTAGGGTTTAGTGGTTTAGGTGTAGGGATTTAGAATTTAAGGATAGTGGTTAGAATTTAGAGTTTAGTGTTATAATTTAGGGTTTATAAGTTAAACCCTAAATCCTAACCATATTACCCTAAAAACAAAACACCGGCGTGTAAACCCTAACTTATAACCTTAAACTCTAAATTCTAACCACTATCCTTAAATTCTAAACCCCCTACAACTAAACCCCTAAACTCTACACCTTAAACTAAGACCTTGAACACTAAATTTAAGACGTTTGTAAAAAAATTTAATTTTTACCGTCAGTTTATAGGATATAAACTTTTAAAGAATTCTAAAAACTTGTTTTTATGTCTCAATCTGAACAAACTTTGATTTTACATGTACATGATAATACATCTATTGACTAAAATGTTCTCTTTACCGATTCAAATAATAAACAATTTCACATATTATATCATCTCATTTAAACCAGAGATTCTTGTTCCAATCATTCAATTAAAAAAATACATTTAAAAGCATTACCTCCTATTATAAGACTAGTATATATGAATTGCCGAGTCTCAAAAATCACATGAAATGGACTAATTCAACTTGGATTCACAAAATTAAAATAAAAGTTTATATTGACTTGGTAATATATTATTTGTTTTGTTTTACTTTATTAATCAGCGTTCAAAATCCGTGACTTCCCACTTCATTCAATTCAAGCTTTTTAACCAGTCAAACCAAGTTTATATATAAATATATGAACCCTGACCCCAAATTTCCATACCAAAACACATACACAAACCAATCGGTTCTTTCAAAACCAAATTTATAATTTTCCTTTTCATAAATCAAAAGCTAATGGCTTCTTTTATAGTTACTGATAAGCTCACTGTTACATTCATTTCCGCCATTGTTTTTCTGCTGAGCTTTCAGCATGTTTTGGCCGCCAGGCCTCTGGAGGATGTGCATGTGCCCTCATTCAACCAGAATATTATACTTCAATCTCTTCAAAGGGGTCCGGTGCCGCCGTCGGCCGGGAATCCCTGCACCAATATACCTGGACGTAGCAGCGGACGCTGCATGCTAACTGAAATGAACAACGTTGGTGGCGGCGCACCACCGGCGTTTCCAGAGTTCGTTGCGAAATCTGCTTCAGCATCGGCGGGTAGTAATGGAACTGATCAACAATAAGATTTTTTTGTGCAGTAGCTTTGACTTTTCTTATGTAATTGTAATGTAAACTTACAACTTCAACCAGAGGCGGGAGGCCGTAACAATTCATTGCAAACAGAAAAAAAATGTAATTGTTGTAAAAACCATCAAATGTAATGATGATCAATTCATTAACTGATATTATTTAATTCCTTTCTTGTATTTTTTTAAATTAATTTTTCATGAATAATATTACACATTCTTGATAAGTTAGGTTTAAATTAGATTAGTTAGAATTTCTAAAAAATTAGATTAATTAACAACAGAGATGGGTAGAGGGATGTTACGGGGCAGTCGTAAATCGTAATTTAGAAAACCTTATTACACATTCTTGTATTTATTATTTAATAAATTTAATTTAGAAAACCTTATTGTTAATTAAATAAATTATATAAAAAATAAAAATTCGCAGCACAATATCTGAGAATTTTTTTCAATTTAAAGTAATTAGTATCTTTAATTAAAAATTCTCTTAAAATTAATATCAGTGTTAATTTTTCTGACATCAGTTAAATTCATTCATAAAAATGACATGACATTTAAAAATGGTCACGTAATACTTTCTTATACGACTATTTCTAGTGTACCACGTCATCTTTATAAATAAATTTAACGGACAAGATAGAAATTGGCAACGGTGGACGGATAAAAATCTTTCGCCTATTTTCGGTGTCTTTTTTATGCTTCAACACTAAAAATATTAAAAGATTAAATTTTAAGCCCTAATTTTAAATTTTAAATCTTAAACCTTACACCCTAAAAATATACCTACCCCAAATTCTCTAAACCCTAACCACAAACTCTAACTTTAAACCTAATTTTTAGTGTGAGGCATAAATAAGAGCATCGAAAAGGGTAAAAGATTTCTATTCGCAGTGGACATGCTTCATGTACCTAAAATTAACATAGGGTATCATTACCCGCTAATGTAACACCCAAAAACTGAGTTTAGTTGGAATATGATTTTGGTGGCTGAAAATTTCACAACGGAGAGTCAAAACCGTAAAGTTGACTATCGATCAAGTGATCAATTATAAATTATCAAACCTCAATTTAAGCATTGATACTGTTAATAACCCTATTATGAACTTGGAGGCATGTTTAGTGGCCAAATTAAAGAAATTAAAAGTTCAGGGGGTAAAAGTCTAAAGTATCGAAGAATTGAGGGGACCAATCTTGTGATTAGCCCTCCCCAAGCCTAATCACCCCTTACGTGGGCTGATTTTATAGAATTCCTTCATAAGAAGGGGAGACTAAGTGAAAAACAAAAGAAAAATAGACAAAAAGAAAGCTTACCCGGTTAACTCAAGCTAGCACCTTTCTTCTTCATCATCTTCTTCCTCATTGGAAAGTAAATCAAACTTTGAATTCTTAAGTTTCTTGTTCATAAATTATAGACATCGATTGGGTAAGTAGAATTCCCCAAATAGTTTATAGATTCCATGGCTAAACTAAGTTTAAATCCAAGTCTAAGAATCCACAAACCCTAAAAATTTTCAAGCTATTAAGTTGCTTTGAGTTTGTCATTGATATTGAAATCTTTGAAATTCTATTTCCTTGTAGCTCAAGAGATTCAAGGTGAAGAACCATTAAATCCTCTAAATTCCACTAAGTCTAAGAATAAAGGAATTGTCATTCAGGAATCTTGAAAGCCTCAAAAGTATCGGTGAGTGTAGTCAGAGTTGCGAGATTAGTTAAGTGCCTTTTCCGAATTCATTGATGTTGAATTATTGCATTGTCATCATTGGCAAAGATATGTTTGCATTGAAACCTCATGAGAGGTACTATCGGTAAGCTTGAGTAAGCTCATTATGTTATCAAGAGAGTTTTGAAGTTATATATGACTATTGATACAATTAAAAGTCAAAAACATTATAATAAACATGCCATATGATTATCGGTAATATTACCGTATTGTCATTGCTATCGTTATTGTATTGCTAATGGTATTGACATTAGTAAGTATTGAAATCCTTGGATACGAATGGGCGTGAAACACAATTGGCATGCCATAGAATTCATGAGCTCATTAGTTTGGAGTGGACTACGGTCCTTGAGTTAAGGCTCTACGTAGCGATAATGGCGGGATGTGATCGTGTTGGTTCTATTGGCGATGTTGGAGGATATTGACCATTCATTGTTGATGATGTTGGTTGGGAATTCGCGTATCTACATTACATGTCGATCCAAGAAAAATAAGTGAATAAATATTGCAAGTATTATTTAAAAATGTGATTTGTGATGCATTTACATTGATTCATATGTCATTACTTTTATTGGTGTTTATTTTATTGTTTATGACTACCTCGCTAGGCTAGATAAGCATAATGTATCTCATTTTCATGCATTTTCATGTTAAAGCGTTGATTGAAGCAAGGATCGTAACAAGAAGCGTTTTGGGAGCAAGTCACACCTCTATATGTAAAGTTATCCTAGCCTTTGAACTCTTAGAAAATATGGTAAACAGATCCATTGACTAAGGTATGTTTGCATTGACTAAGGCACAATATGACATGTTAGTATTTTGGCCAAATGAACCTTATGTGCATATTTGGCCTAAATGGTGAAAATATGGTAAACAGATTCATTTGATCATGGAATTTGATATACTAGCGGTTTATACTGATATTAGGTTGCTGGTAAAGTTTCATGACATTTGAACATCGTTTGATAGGGTAATTTGGATAAAAATTAGCTAAGATTTGTCATTACAGGTCAGGTGTTTCGATACGAATTATGGCGTATTGAAACAATCTTGCATAATTTGACATGTTAGAACAGAGTGTATTGATACACCAAGAGGGTGTATCGAAACAGAAATTGGCAGTAAAGTCTGAAAATTAAAGTGTATCGAAACGGTATAGAGGCATTTCAATACAGGTCAAGCTTGGTCAACTCGTATCGAAACAGTCCAAAACCGTACCAAAATGGCTATTGGTCGCTCAAATTTAAGAGTAAAACTGTGCATTTCCGTATCGATACAACATCTAGGTGTATCGAAACGAAATTAGTTAATTATGTTATAATCTTTGTTCACAGTTTGGAAATGTTTATAAATTGGTCATTAAACTATTGTGTGTTCTAATTGGATAGGTAAATGTTATTGGAATGATGTTAAAATTTACATACTAATTTCGTATTGAATTTCATTTTGGTATAGTTAATTACTACTAAGGACCTCTAAATTACTGAATTTACAAATTAGTCTCTAAAACTTGTATGAATTAAAATCGGTCTCAGTTGATTAGATATTGATTCTTACGAAACAAATTAGATTAAATTTTATGATTGGTTATTTTGTAGAGTATAATATGGTTTAAATGTTCTATCTACGATTGAAACTATTGCATTGATCACTGCTTTGTTCTCCAGTAACGTTCTCTGACTTAATTTTCTACTAGGCCGGGAAAGGAGTGTTACTGCTAATATACATTTTTTAAAGAGTAATTTCATATCAAAATCAAGACATTTCATAGAAGAATGTTTAAACTACGATGCATTTTTTTTTGGATAAGTTAGATTTTTCTTACCCAACATAACATGCCAGATTCACTGCTGCAGCACCCCCGTAAACAGCCTTAACAATCTTTATGATGGAGCTAAGGAGAGCATTTACTTTCACTCTATTTTCACCTGCCAACCTCTATTTTGTGGACGATCATTAGCGACCACGTATCGATTACTCACAGCTCGTTAATAGTGGTAAATTTAAAAAATTATCATCGGTTGGATAGATTTAAGTATTAGTAGAAATTATCTAACATAACTCATAAATGTGATTTTGAAATTTGAAATTTTATTGTTCAATAATTTTAAATTTTCTTTTATTATATATGTCTTTATTTAAATAAAATTAAAATATTTCTTAAAACATAAATTTTTATCTATAACTTAATTGATTTGTCAAAAATATAAGTAATAAAAATGTGAATTTAATGTTAACTTCTCTTGCAAGTTATCTTTTTCTAAAAATATTGAAAATGAGTTATAGGATTTTATTAAAATATATTTTTAAAATTTTAATTTTAATAATTATATGCTAGGGTGAAACCCCAACAATGCTTGAAAATTTTAATTCACTACAAGAAAATGTATTAAATTTAGACACTAGAATACACGGTGACAAACTTTTCAATTCGTCGCCTGTCGTCACTAATAACTCCATCACTATTATATTAGTGACAATTGTTTGAAAAATTATCACAATTGTTAATTTTTTTGTCCATTTGTTCGACACTATTATCATTAGTATCAATGGCGAAAATAAATGGTCACAATAAAATGTATTTATTGTGATAAAAAAGGTCATCACAATATAATTTGTTTGTGACGAAAATTCTAGACACTACAATCAATAGAATTGTGATGAATTTGTTTGACACTAAAAATATATGTTGTGACCAACAACGTTGCCACAAGAAATATTTTTTGTGACCAAAATGTTTGACACTATAATCATTAGAAATTTTGATAATTATTCTTTGTCACAAAAAATAAATTATCTGACAGAGAAGAAAGTCACAATAATAATTTTTAATGATCAAATGTTCGACACTATTAATTATTAACAATTGTGATAAATTAGATAGTCATAATAACTCTTTGAATTACGACAAAATTGTTTGACACTAAAAATTAAATTTGTGACAAAATGATTATAACAACTATTAAGATTTGTACTGTCACTAATAAATTGATATTTTTTATGTCTATAAATTTTAAATTGTTAAAAATACCATTCGTACATAAAACTATACAATTACCAGAAAATATTTTAATTAAAAATGGTGTTGCAAAGAAATAAAATTACTGTCTTTTTTCTCGACACGAATTAAGATGTAAATAAATCAAATAGTTCATTTAAAATGTAATTATTATTAAAATATCAAAAATAACATCCTTAAAAACTTAAAAAATCAAATAGTTCATTTGTATAATTGTAATCTCAAGATAACAAAATATCTAGAGGTCCAAGCTAAATACTTCACACCATCGTTCACTCTTCATCATTTAATACAAAATAGACAATTAGAAAAAGATTAAGTTAATTAGTATAAAAATAATTATGCACTGTGATATGGAGCTAGTTAGAATCTAAACTTGTTTATTTAATATTTGTATATACATCATGAGTTGTAGAACTTGACTGAGACACAATAGATAACATATTTAAATTAAACCCTTTATTTGTTAAAAGTGCAAATAAATCTCTTACTTGTTTCAGTTTTCTTGGTTTATTTCTCAATAACTTTTTTTGAACTACAAGTTCTTCACGTTGAGCTTCCATGTCTTTTTAGAGTTTGATGTTAGTTTCCTTTAAGTTATTTGTAATTTCATTAAGCCTTTTAACTTTACTTTATATACGTCTCAGTTTCGGCTAAAATGTAAGTTTTTACTGTAAACAAAAAAACACATATAAAGGTTTTGTTTAGTGAGAAATGATGCACAAATTAAAATAGAAAGAACATATCAACTAAAATTCTTCAAAATGGATAAAACAAACTTACTATTTTTTCCTTAAAAAAATGCCCTAGCAATAAGCCATAGGTATATAATATAAGCCATGAATAATCCAACCACTCTGTAATTAAAACAAAACACTCTACAGTATAAAACTCATTGAAACAAACGATGCACAAATCAAAGTTAATTAAAGCATAAGTAATTAATTTGTAATGAGAATGAAACAAAAAAATTACAATATATATCTTAAATGTATATTTGTAATATCTTAATTAATAGGTAGTCACAACTATATTATTGTACAACTTAACAACAACTATGATTAAATAGTTTAATGCAATCTAACACCAACAATATTAATATTGTACAAAAACGATGAACAGAGAAGATAATACATTATCACAAACAATTAATAAAGTTGAAAACAAATAACTTAACACAAAATTTAATTAAATAAATCAAAAAAAATATCATTATAAATAATTATAGAAACAAAATTAGTATATTCAACAAAAGTTTCAATTCATATATAAAATGAAAAAATAATGAAGAAGCCATGAACAATCCTTTTACTTTTAAAAAAAATTGCGTACCTGAGAGAAAGTTATTCTTTAAATCTTTTAAGAGAAATCAAAATAGATAGAATAGATTTACTAAACTTCTCCAAAGTAGATAGAACAATTAATTATTAACTGTACTTTTGACTAGAGATGAATTAATAGTGAAGAGTAAGTTCCGGCGACATATATTAAAACTATCACAATTATATCATTGTAAAAGTACTATTTTAGCGCACGAACCAACTTGCCTTAGTGGTTAAAGGAACGGTTGTTGTTCCTAGAGGTCACGGGTTCGAGCACCAGCAGCTGCAGCAGGGTGATTGAGCGTTCATTGTCAAATGGTTGAGAGTATATTTAGAACAGATACTACTTGTAATCACTATAGCTTTCATAAAAAAAAAAGTATTATTTTAGCTGTATAATATGATAGTCACAATTATGATCGATAATATTGGCGACTTTGATATGTTATCACTAGTACATTTCTCAAAAAATAAAACTTTATACTAATTTTAGCATTTAATTGGTAAAAATACGAAAAATAAAAAGTAAACTTAGTCATAGTTATGAACTTATGCTAATGATTTGCATGTGACGTAAATCATAAATTGTCACAATAATTATATAAAATAAATTTTATCATGACAAAATTTTATCGTGACAATTATTATTATTAATAGTGACTACTTGACTTGTCACAATTTTGTCACTCCAAAAAAAAAAATTGGCGTCAAAATTGAGAATTTAATTAGTGATGAAAGGATGGTGTCACAGGTAGATGACAATTTTATAGCTATAGTGACTATATACTTTTGACATAAGTTAAGGCTGTCACAATTATATTATTATATAAAGATAAATTTAATAGTGACATACTTTTATCGTTAAAATTATAAATAATAATAGTGACTCCCTGATATGTTGTCATTATTACATCTTTTCCCACCAAAAAGGAAGTTGGCGCCGATTTTGGTGTTTTACTAGAGAAAATTTGATAATGTCAACTTGACTTGGTCACAATAAGACATAATAATGACGTTTCACTAGTGACGTAATTTAAAATGTCACAATTATTACTAAAATAGTGACCAAAAAATAATATGTCACAATTACTAATTTTAAAATGTCACAATTAAATTGCGTCACAAATAACATACTTTTGTGACGGAAATCTTTGTCATCACAATTAAATTGTCACTAAAAATCATACTTGTTGTAGTAATTTTTTAAATATATATATATATATATATATTAATTAGTAACCAAAATATGTTTAAACTTTTTTATTAAAATTAATTATATATTATATAATATAATAAAAATATAAACAATCTCATTTTTTTAATTTTTTTATCTTTTATTTAAGTTGAATCTTATTTCTTAAACTAATTCAAGGCTTAACAACTAAACTAATATTTTATATTGGGTTATTTCTTTTATTCTTATTCAAATCTCAATTTACATGAATATTATATATAAAAACTAAATGACATTTATTTGGGCATGGGCGGGCCAAGGCCTAGGCCCAAATCCGTCCCGCTCACGAACATATTTAGTGAATGAGCACCAGCGACCACTTGTCGATTATCCATGGTTCGTGAATATACTCAGAGGACGATCACCAACGACCATGTGTCGATTACCTATGACTTGCGAACATACCCAAAGGACGATCATCAACGACAACGTGTTGGCACACGTTGCTTATTTGATGACAAAACCAGTGTAGAACATCACTTCTTAAAATGTCCAGTCACCATGCCACGACAATTTTTTATTGATACTTGTTCAAATCATTATAAATAGCCATGCAATAGAGAGAAACGACACAATCATTCTTATATACTAAAAAACTAGACACGAAATATACCAGAACCACTTTTGATCATCGGAACTACCATCCCTCTGCCATCTACAATCGTTGTTCACTTTACCAGTAAACATGTTGCCAACTGCATGTTTCTCTCTTAATATTACACAATCGCAGCAAAGAGGTCAAGTAGCAACTAGTGTTCATAAATTTGGTAATTTTAAATAGATACGATAAAGTAATATCAAAATTTTAAAAAATAAAATAATTGACATTTTAAAAGAAACAAATATAGATAATTCCAAGCAGACGACCAAGGTATGGTGCAGTGAGTTATTGTGCGACACCAACTGAAAATATTACAAGATACGAAATACAGAACTAAAAATGTTACACTTTTTTATAACATTTTAGGTAGGCGGTTAAGTATCGAAACTTAATTTTGTGTATCGATCCTTATTACTTATGATAACATTTTAAGTTTTTGTAAGTATTAAAACATGTCTCTAAGTATCGATACTGTCGTGAAACATCAAACTAAAATGTTATAAAAAAAAGTATAACATTTTCAATTCTATATTTTATAATATTTTCGATCGGTATCGTATTGTAACCGTACCTCAACTATGCCACAACGTAGACCTACCCGACAACAATGGCAGCGAGAACAGACAGGCATGTAAAGAGAGGTAAGAAAAGATGGAGATGGAATTGAGGGTACAGAAATCAATGAGGCACCCTAACCACCCATCATGTTAGGCCATATGGGGGCAGCCCTTAATTTTATACATGTTTAGAGAGCCGTGTTTCATCTGCATATAGGACAATAGGGTTCCAAAAAAGGAAGAGACAGGCAACCCACAAAACAAAGGCGAGCAATTATTGTTAGCATTAGAGAGACCCACAAAACAGCTCAACTGTGGATGCTCTTCAGTTTCCCCACCACCACAAAAATTTATGTATTGTATTTGTACAGTACGAAGCCAATGTTAGGCTGTGGTTGGTGTTCATGATAAGAATGTGGGTCACCTCACTTAGTCACTTTGACCTTATAATAATTAATAATGGACTGACATCAAAGTTTCTGTTTAGGTGAGATGGATATCGACCGGACCACGTGACCCTTTCACCTTTCCATTTCACTCCTAAGTCCTACCAATAATTTTCCAAGTAATTTTAGGGTGGGCAATTTTGGGGGAAAACCCCATTTTTAATTATTATTTGGGAAAATGACTCCCAAAAAATATTATTTGACAAAATGACTCCTAAACTTGTCACGTCGGTGAACCTCGCGTTGTGTAGGACGCGAGGTATGACATCGCGTTCTGCACAACGCGATTTCAGTCAACCTGGCCTTGTTGTTTGTGTTAACGGTTTTACAGTACCTCGCGAATTTGAAACGGCGGCTGAATATATCGCACAGACCTCGCGTTCTGCAGGACGCGAGTTCTGTGCAATTGTGGGCTGAACAACAAGGGAAAACAAGTGTGGGTAGGCATGTTCGAGCCCGATTTCAGGCGTGTAAATCGTATATTTTTAGCGATCATCGAGTTTGGGGTCGTAGTACTGGAAATTTTCTATCGTATGATACCAACATGGTTAATTTCTGTCCATTCTACAATGGTTTAAAATGGATTCGAAAACCCTATGCTATCATCTTTTTTTGAATGAAGTTGCATTTGAACAAATGTCGATAGGCATGTTCGAGCAGAAGTTCATACGTAGAAATTTTAAATTTTTGGCTAACATCGAGTTTGGGGTCGTAGTAGTGGAAATTCTATATCGTATGACACTGACACGGTTAATTTTCGTCCATTCTACATTGACTTAAAGTCGCTTCGAAAACACTAGCATAACATATTTTTTTGAATGATTGCAAATATAAGATGGCGTACTGTATAAATCGAAGTAGACTGACTTTATTGATTCGATTGTCATGGGCGAACTCGCATATACAAATTAAAAATAATTAATTAAGATGAGGGGCTAAGCGATTAGGACACTTAGGAGCTGTGTGTCCAGGATTTTTACATACAGTACAATGCTTCCTTTGTCCGGTTCTCGATGTTCGACCATATCCTCGGCACAGTGTATTCTTGTAGAACGTGGACGTCCTTTGGCTCTTAGTAGTGCTGGATCTGGGCGTATGATCGGTTCAGTGTCCACGACATTCGGATCAACCTCATTTCCGATTGAAGGAAACTCTTTTTCGTAAACTTTAGACACCGTTTCGAGTAAGTATATCGGATCAACCATATGCATGTATTGTATCTGTTGGTTAGTGCAAGCAGCAATGGCGTGTGCGCACGGGTATTTGAATGTTTGGAAAATTTCGCACTCGCAGGTTCTTTCCCTCAGATTTACCACGTACGCGTTGTGCTGAATGCCTTCCAACTGCCTGGAAAATTCTGCAACACGAAACAAGTGCTCTTCTCGCGAGAAGAGAGTTGCAGTCATCTGTCTTGATTGGCCCAATTGAGTATGCAGTTTTGTGCGGAAATCCGGATGGACTTTGTGTCCACCTGCCATGTACTCAGTTGCTTGCCTTCCCAAGGTTGCAAAAAGGGTAGCCAAACGATAATAGGTCGCTTTGACAATGGAAATGATAGGCAACTGCCGCACTCCCTTCAGTGATGAGTTCACTGCCTCAGCCAAGTTCGTTGTCATGTGACCATAACGTTTACCCTCGTCATACGATCGAAGCTATTTTTCCTTTGGGATTTTTTCAAGGTATTTTGCGTCATGTTTGCTTCTCGCTCTCAGTTCCTCGAGCAAGTCAGCCACCTCTTGTTTCTAGTGCGAGTTGCCTACGGGATGACAGTTGAATAGTTATGGGCGAAAAACACATGCAAAAAGGTCGTAAATGAAAGCGAGTAACAAGTAATATAGTAAATGAAAATGACATAAAGGACGTACCCATATCGAGCACCATTTGACGTTCATCACGGTTCTTGTATTGGAGCAGGTAGTTTGCGGCTAAAAGTCGTTCTAAATCCGCCCTTGCTTCTAAAAGTCGTTTCGTTTCAAAACTGTATCCGAGGATCCTCTCGACGGCGGCTACAGAAGCTTTCATTGAAGGGGACGCAGCCGCCCACAACCTCCCAAATATTGCGATATGTCGGTAAATATTATTCAATGAACCCCGCGAAACACAAATCTTTAAGTGAACTCCAACTATCATAAAGGAATAATATTTCGGACAAAAAAATTTCAACTGCAAAAACACAGCATGACACGAACTCATATTCAACTGAGAAAAACTGAACTGGTTACGAAAATCCACGACCTCGCCGTGCATATATATATACCAACATCTAAATGACCTCGCGTTTTGTACAACGCGAGGTTCATAGGACCTCGCGTCCTACAGAACGCGAGTTTGCCACGTCAGCAGATTCACCTCCCTCTATAAATAGCAAACTTTTGGGGAGGCAATGAGCACCCACATAAATCATGTCTAAAAATTTGCAATCAATGCTACTAATCGCAACTATGTCGTTATTTGGAGTTGCGTATATACGTCATCATATTCACGTAAGCAGTTTTCGATTGCAGCTACTAATGGCAACATAGTGCGTATTTGGGAAGTTTTTTTCAAACTAATTTCCCAAATATTGCGCTATGTCGTTATTTGTTATTACTAATGACAACATATTGTGTATTAGTATTATTACTATGTACTTAAATACATTTATTATTATTATGTTTATTATTATTATTATTATTATTATTATTATTATTATTATTATTATTAGAATTATTTGACTTAAATACATTTATTTATTATTATTATTATTATTATTATTATTATTAGGATTATTATTATGTTTATTATATATTATTATTATTATTATTTTTTTTTGAAAGGTATTATTATTATTATTATTAAATGACTTTTCCGCCTGGGAAGTCTTCTTTTAAAAAACCCCACGACCTCGCGTCCTATAGAACGCGAGGTCTTTAGAAACTCGCGTTCTATAGGACGCGAGGTCACTTCTGACCTTTCAGTTCACGCGTCTATTCCGTGACGCGCCTTTTCAATGAACCTCGCGTTCTATAGAACGCGAGGTATATGGATATCGCGTTATATAGAACGCGAGGTTCATTAACATCGCATCCCAAAAGGCGCGAGGTCTTCTATAAATTGGAGGCCCTACCCCCAATATCAACCACAGAACACGAGTTCTATAGCTTTTTTACAACAAATTATCAGCAAGTTTTATATTTTATTCGATATAATTGAGCCCTTATTACGCAACGAGGCGACTCACTACAATCAATATTGGAGAACAGATCCAGCAGTATTATTTTTCCCTATTCATTTTTAAATTTTTTTATTTAATTAGATTTTTTATTTTACTAACTATTTTATTTTATTTTTTTGAAGGGATACGAACGTAATTTACAATGTTACCTTAACCGTATCACCACCCCACTCGTTGATGCTGTTATGGAGTGGATTGAGCGCGCCGGTTTTGGCCACATAACACGGTATATAGGGGGTGAAGGTAAAATCATCGTTGATCAGCGCGCTGATAGAACGGTGGAGGCCCGAGACGCACACGTTTCATCTTCCAATTGGCGAGACAACAATCACGCTGGAGGATGTTGCCTACATTTTGGGGTTGCCTACAAACGGCAGCGTTATTACGGGTGTAGCGTTGGCCCATTGGCCAACTCTATTTGTTGAACAAATGGGCGTGATGCCCCCTGACGAAGTGTGGGACGGTGGAAAATCGGCCTATCATATTTGAAGGCTCAATTTGGAACCCCTCCCCCTAATGCGGATGAAGTTACACTTCAGGTATTTTTTCTATTTAAAAATTAGGATGTCATTATTATATATTTAGTATGCTTTTATTAAATTTATGATTAAATTACAAATATTTATTTCAACATTACGATGGTTTATGAAATTTTTAGGATGCCTTTATTAAATATTTAGGATCCTTTTAATAAATTTAGGATTCAATTAGAAATATTTAGGATGCCTTTATTAAATATTTAGGGTGCCTTCATTAAATATTTAGGATGAAGTTACAAATATTTATTTGCAAATTAGGATGCCTTTACTAATTTTTTTGGATGTCTTTATTAAATTTAGGATGAAGTTACAATTTTTTTATTTATGATGTATTTATTAAATCTTTATTTTCACAGCGGTGTGCGCGTGCCCACATCTTGCGCATTATTGGCGGGATATTAATGCCAGACAAATCGCGCACAAAGGTGCACGTGATGTGGCTTCGTCATCTTACAGATTTAATTGAGTCTGGAAGAAAATCTTGAGGATCAGCTGTCTTGGAGTTTCTTTACAGAGAGCTCTGCAGAAACGTTGACGCCTCAAGATCATCGATGGGAGGATGTTGTTTACTCATACAGTCTTGGGTTTGGTTTCGGATGGCTTTTTTGAGACCACAGCTTAGACAGCCCACCGCTATGTTATTTCCGCTTCTACGGAGGTACTACGTAATATACTATATATATTTTTTAAAATTATTTTATTTAGACGACACACTGACCCACGTCGGCCTGCCCAGCACCCAACGAGAATTCAGGCATGCTTTCTATAGCTTGAGGGACGACCAGGTAATTCAAAAATTAATTTGAATTTTTCATACTATTTTTTCCAATAATATTTCATATAACCGTTACAAACGTTTTCATTTTTTTTAGTTCGTGTGGAGGCCCTACGATTCAGAGGAGATTCGGGAGATTACTCCACCGGATATTCTGCGTGACCAACAGCTCTGGATTTCCGTCGTGCCGCTGCTCAACTACGAAAATTGCGTGTGGCATGCTACAGATAGGGTTCTCCAACAGTTTAGGTTCTTCCAAAATGTTCCAGCCGTTCCGCAAAATATGGACCGCTTCCACAGTCTTACGCGCCAGGGGAAGACGAAGATTGACTGGTCCGAGTACCACGCTGCCCAGATAGCGATCTGGGCTAATCGATTTGCCCAACGCCCACCCCTTCTTCAACAAATTATGGAAGGGGCCGATTCGGTCGCTTTCAATTACGGCCAGTGGTATACGCTCAATGGGAAGCCGCATATCCTTACTCAGGCCGAGCGCGAGGCAGGGCTTCCCCAGCAACCCCAAAACCGCCCACGCGGCACCCGTCGAGCGACCCAGAGAAAGAGCCAGGGGCAGTCGACGCAGCGCGGTCCGAGACCACGACATGACACTGCAGGGCCATCATCTTCTAGCGCAGCATTTCATTCTTATAGCGGTCCATCGAGTTTCCGGCAGATGATGCCTCCACCCCAGTTCGGCTCCTCCGATGCCTATCGTCCCCATACACTGACGACTGACCTTCAGCTTATCGATTATCCACAGTTGCCATCTCAGTATGACTTTGCCATTGTGGATAATACCCCGGTGGGTAGCTTGTTTTACTCCCCGCCTGGGCCCAGCACAGATCTGCATATCGCACACGATGGTCAGGATGATGGGGACCAGGGACCACCAGACGATGGTCGGAGGTATCCGGATCGTGATCGCCGTCCACCCGACTGCGGAACGGGTGGATATAGGCATCATTAGTCCTTTTTTTACTGATTTGTACTTATGCTTTTAATATTTATATTCCAGACATTTGTTTTTATAATGTCGTTTTATAATTTTGTTTATCTATTATTATTAAACTTTAAAATGTTTATTTAATTTCAGTTTTTAATAAATTTTATGGGATTACTAAACCGAAAATCGACATTTGTTCAAAGCCAACTTCATTCAAAAAAGGATGATAGCATAGGGTTTTCGAAGCCATTTTAAACCATTGTAGAATGGACGGAAATTAATCATGTTGGTATCATACGATAGAGAATTTCCAGTACTACGACCCCAAACTCGATGATCGCTAAAAATATACGATTTACACGCCTGGAATTGGGCTCGAACATGCCTACCCACACTTGTTTTCCCTTGTTGTTCAGCCCACAATTGCACAGAACTCGCGTCATGCAGAACGCGAGGTCTGTGCGATATATTCAGCCGCCGTTTCAAATTCTCGTGGACCTCGCGTTCTGCAGAACGCGAGGTACTGTAAAACCGTTAACACAAACAACAAGGCCAGGTTGACTGAAATCGCGTTGTGCAGAACGCGATGTCATACCTCGCGTCCTACACAACGCGAGGTTCACCGACGTGGCAAGTTTGGGGGTCATTTTGCCAAATAATATTTTTTGGGAGTCATTTTCCCAAATAATAATTAAAAAGGGGTTTTTGCCCCAAAATTGCCTTTAGGGTGAGACACCTTTAAATTGGGGCTAAAGTAAAGTGATTGTACACAAATTCTTATTTAGTTAGTACAAAATTTTGCTCAAATGGTAAGAATTTATGTAATTACACAAATTCGTACCTAGTTAAATAAAGTTTTGTTTCCACCTAAATTTTTATTCAGTCCAACAAAAATAATTTCTTTGATAAAAAAATTCCACATAAATTCTTACCATTTATAGGGTCGCATTTTAACCGTACCCTAAGATGCCTTACCTTAGAATTTCCCATAATTTCCCTATTCAAGTATTAGGCTAAAAAAATAATGGAAAAGAACAATACATAGATTTGTTAACTATTTAATTAAGTAAAGGCCATAGGGATACAGAAATAGTATTTCAAGATCCACTATTCGTCCAATGCCTTTTGTTCTTCTTGGTATCTATTGTTTTTGCACAAATCTTTTTGGTTTTTAAAAAGAAACAGTCAAGTATTCGAAATGAATTTCTAGATCAGTAGATTTATCATCATCAAATTTGTAAAAAAAAATACAAATTCTTCCCGGCAATTAGGTTAAGTATGATGAAAAAAGTATGAAAAATCTTTTGCTTGTTTATATTCTTTCTCTAGGAATTACTTTTCTCGAATTCAAAATATTGAAGAATAATAGGTTTGTGTTTTTAAAAACTTTTAGTGTAATAATAATTTAGGTCTTTATAAGTTTAAATATTAGATGAATTATGTTATTTTTCTCTTGAATTTTGAGTTTAAATTCTTTAACAAATTATCGTATTTTTTTAACTTCAATATTTCGGCCCCTCATAATGTTCAATCGTAGCTCCATCCATAGTACAAGGCACTATGAGTTGTAAACAAATTGATTTTTTTATAAAACACGTCTTGTGTTCCCAAAGAGTTGTATTGATTATTATTTTTAAATGTATGGGATTCACCATGAAATCATGGCAAATTTGTTTGATCCTGGGATGAAAATGAAAGAAAGACAAAGTTGATGGCTGGAGTATAAATTCCTAAAATTCATGACACCAGCCGCCGAACTTCTCCAGATTCTCATCCCAGCCCCCAACTTTGCCTTTCTTTTCACTTCAGTCATCAACTTTGCATTCCTTTCATTTTAATCCCAAGATCAAGCAAACTTGCCATGCTTTCTTGACGAGTCCCATGCATTTAAAAAATAATCAAAGAACTCGTTGGAAACACAAGACGAGTTCTATAAAAAAATTGTTTTCAAACACAACTCGTGGTGACTACACGACGAGTTCACCTCGTACTGTAGCAGATGCTGCAAATCCCTAAATAAATTCCCAAATAATCTATTTCCTTAATTTTTCCCTTCAATTGCATCATGTCCCTAAATTTACCAAATTATTACCTAGAACCTTAATTGAAAGGTTAGATTTTTTTCATGTTTTTGTGAGATGCAACTAAAATATTGATTTAAGGCGGAGTGCAATGTACAAAACCTTGTTTGTTGTATGCTTAGTCGTTGGAAGTATTTACTGGGATGTTTAACTTACTGTTAAGTACTAGTACTATTTTTATTAATTTCAATCGAACTAAATTGGGCAAATAACTAACAAAATTATAGAAAATTACATTTGAGCATAAAAATGTGAGTTTTATTATATGGTTATATTTTGATACACAAGCTGTGAAAAAATTACACTGCCTTTCTATAAAATTTAAAACTTAAATTCCAAATTTTAGCACCCTAAACCTTCAACATTAAACTCTAAATTTTAACCATAAACCTTAAATTCTACATCATATACACTAAACCTCTAAACTCAAACCGTAACATAAAATCATAAACAACAAAATTAAAAGGTTTATAGAAACTAATATTTTTTTAAAACGTCACTTCCAAAATATATTGACAATAAAAGAAATGGAAATGAAAATGATATTTAGTTTGGAGCATAAAACCAAAGTGGTTTAAAGACCAACAGAGACATGTCCGAATGTAATGTAATAAGAAAAAGGAAAAAAAAATCCATTTCCTTTTTCTAATATCGCTCCGAATTTACGGATAGAAATCATCTGTCGCTTTATCATACATCTTTTATGTCCTTATTTTAAAATAGTGAGTTTAGGGTTTAAAGTTAAGGATTGTGGTTAAAGTTTAAGGAATTAAAGGTAGGGTATATATTTTAGAGTGTAGAGTTTAAAGTTTAGTATGTATAAATTAGAGTTAACGTTTAAAATTTAATTTTTAAATAATTTTTAATATGAGACATATAAGGATACATAATTAGGGACATAGTACTTTTACCCAGAATTTACTGCCTGCAGCTGCAAGGAGCCGAGGACCTCTGCTTTTCCACTGTTCCTTTGCTTTCACGGGCCACGGCTCTGTCATTTTCTCAACTTTACTAAATTTAAATTAATTATTTATGATGTGATTGTTTCTTATTTATAAAAGTTGTTAGTTTTATTAAAATAAAAAAATATTTAAAATTACAAAGAAGGTTTTTTTACAAGTTTAACATGAGAGTTTACTAAATTTAAATTAAACATAAACAAAGATTTTTTTATTTTTTTAGTGTTCCACACTAAAAAAATAGGTTTAGGTCTTAGGATTAAGGTGTAATGTTAGAGTTTAGGGTTAGAGTTCAGAAAATTATAGGTATGATGTATTTTTTAAGGTTTAAGATTTAAAATTTAGGGTTAAGGTTAGGGCTTAGAATTTAATTTTTTTAGTGTTGATACATAAAAAAGGCAAATGATTTTTGTCCAATTAAACACATAATTTTGAACATTTTTCTAAAGTCATTGACACAATAAACTAGCCACTTGAGATCATACAAGTAAAATGTTAAAAACTCAACCAGAAGACTCGAACATAATATAAATACGTACAAATCCGACTGTATCGACAAACAAACCACAAGAGGATCAAACTATTAAAAGTTACCCGACAACCGCAAATCAGAGTCAAGCATCGTGAGAAAATTATCCACGAACGTAAACCGCGTATCCGAATCTAATCTGAAAGTCCAAAGTAGAGAATATCAACATGAAAGTCAAATAAGCGCCATCAGATATTGCAAAGATTCATTAATACTAATCTGAATCAGATATTGTAAAGATTCGTTATAGGAATAATCCTCTCAATCCAATTGCTACATTCATTTACAACGTCAATATTTAAACTTTTAACTTTGACGAAAAAATCTAATAGCTTATCTAACTAAATAAAGTAAACAAAAGGCTTCATTGCTTAAATGTTGAAAAAAATGATTAAAATGTGGCACAAATCAATTATTTACTTGTCTAGCGATAGTTTTAGTGTACATTAAGAAATTGTCATTTTTATTTTGGGAAGTCAAATTTTCTTCTCAGTGACTTTGAGAAGAAATTTTACGTAGATTCGTCGTATTTTTCAGACGACTTTTTTTTTATTATAAATAGAACGGAGCTACAATCTCATGTCTCATTAAAAAAACTCCTTCAACTTAATGGAAGAAAAAAAGTACGCTCGATTGTAGCTATTACAAAAAGAGACAACAAAACAAATGACAAACCAACACACTCGCCGAACAATTAAAACAAAGATCACCTCCTTAGCCAATTCCCTCCACATGCTGTAAATCCAAAGCCAACAAAAGTACTACGATTGCGGGCTCAGTTCTATAAATAATCTCGCCATGTCCATCAAACCTGAAATAGTGTAAATAATCATTTAATTTTTTATATTATAGATTTATCTCTAATTCAATGAATAATTGTTGAAATAGTGTAAATAATCATTTAGTTTTTTTTTTTTCAAAATACATTGTTGGAGCAAATTCTGAAAATAAAGTTAAATTTTTTACTCTTTTATTTATATATCACAAGACCTCTCTTGTTGCCTCAATGGTCCCCTCCCTCTAGAGACAGAGAAAGAGAAAGGTAGCAAACAATGAAACCTCAAAATATCCAAACTTTTTTTCTTAGTCGACAGATAGAGTAAGAGAAGCTTCATTGGTTATTGTTTGATCTCTTGTCCCCTGTTTTCTTCATTTGTCTTTCATTTCCCTGTGATTTTACTCTTTCAGCTAACCGTGTTCTGGATATAAAGAAAGAAAATGCAGCAGCACTTGATGCAGATGCAGCCCATGGTTTCAGCTTATTATCCCAACAATGTCACTACTGATCATATTCAACAGGTCCTTCCCTTTCTTTTTGTTTTTGATCTGTCTGTACTCTGTATGTGCTGCTGTGTTTATGCCGTGGAGTATTTTTATGACTTTAATGTTTGCAGTATCTGGACGAGAACAAGTCGTTGATCTTAAAGATTGTTGAGAGCCAGAATTCTGGGAAATTGAATGAATGTGCTGAGTAAGTACTGGTTTTCACTTTTCAGTCTCTAATGGCTACCAAACTTGGGTTTTTGGGTACATTTTTGTTCACTTGGCTTGCAATATCTGCAGGAACCAAGCAAGGCTGCAACAAAACCTCATGTATTTGGCTGCGATTGCGGATTCTCAACCGCCACCGGCTGTGCACGCTCAGGTACAAACGCCATTCCTCTGTCCCTCCAACAGCTATAATAGATATCCTGATTGTCTTTGTGGACTGCTTGTAGTTTCCTTCCGGTGGTATTATGCAGCCAGGAGGCGGACACTACATGCCACACCAACAAGCTCAACCGGTGACCGCTCAGTCACTTATGGCCTCACGGGCCTCGGCGTTGTATGCTCAGCAACCATTTTCGGCCCTGTATAGTCAGGTTGGGTTGAGCTGTGGCGGAAGCACGGGGTTTAACATACTGCAGAGTGAAGGTAGCTCTGGCGGTGGCAGTGGAGCAGTGGCGGCAAGAGGGTTTCAGGATTTTGTGCGTGTCGGCATGCAGGGTGGTGGCAGGGCAATGGCAGGTGGGAGCAAGCAGGATACTGGGAGTGCCGTCGGGTCACCTGAAGGCCGTGGAGGGAGCTCTGGAGGTCAGTGTGATGATGAGAATTGAGAGATGGTTATGGAGATCCAAAGAAAGACCAAAACCACACTATTTTTTGCTTATGGAACTTGTTCTTGATGCAAAATTATTATTATTATTATTATTATTATTATTATTATTATTGCTGCTGCTGCTGCAGTGCTGCTTGTAGAAGTTGGAAAAATACATTCATGCACAATTCCATTCTTGGGTGATTTTTGTTGATTTTTTTTTAACCAACAACTAGTTGGTCTAATGGTATGAAATATTATATCTTTTAAGTAAAGAATGAGCTTGAATATTGACGTTCTAAATAGAACAATTAGGTTGCAAGAGTCGCCCATATAATAAACATCTACAATATCGTTCAGATTAATCAACTAATAAATAGAATACCAATGATTATATTTATTTATTTTCTTTATTTTCATAACATGATATCTTCGTTGAATTAAAAAATTGAAATAAAAATTAATTTAAATAATTTTATATAATGGGTGGGTTGTGTAAATTATGTTTTAAAAGTTTTGCGTTATGGTTAATTTGTGGGATGGAAATCGTCTATCTTTAACTATGCTCCTTTTGGTACTCTACTTAAAAAAAAGTAAATTTATGCTTTAAGGTTTAAAGTTGGGGTTTAAAGTTTAGAGTATGGTGTATTTTTAGGGTGAAAGGTTTAGAGTTTATGATGTGAAATTTTGGATTAGAATTTATGATTTAATTTTTTAGTATTTTTTTTAGTGTGAGACAGTAAAAAGGAGCATACTTAGTAGCAAAAGACTTTTATTCTAATTGTGGTCCGGGTTAATTATAAGTCTAGATCATTATGATTTACAATCATTTATGTTTAATTGTTTGAGTTTAATTTAACATATAATTTATTTTGAATATTAAAATTGTTAAATTTAATTTTTTTATTTTAAATATTATTCATTTTTTGATAAAAAGTACTAAATTTTTATTAAATTCATAGAAAATTTTCAATTACAATGCATCTAAGAAGAAAAATATTTGGATTAAACAACCCAAAAAATTCTTACAACCTAAAAACAAAGAAAAATGAAAACTTCTATGGAAATAAGCATACCAACAAAAATTAGCGGCCTCCTGAATCTCCTTGTCTCTGTCCAAACGAGACGCATAAAGAAGGAAGAAGGAGTGGTGCGCGATCCAAGCTGTCAAGCAAAAAGTACCGCTACCCAGGATTGATTTCATCGGCAAACAACCATCAACCGAGTGGGGATATAACTTTTCAAGTGACCACCGACAAAAATATAAATCAGAAACTAGCACCGATTGAATCTCTGTGCGAACAACAATCGATCGTTAGGGTATGCTGAAACATGCCACAAAGACAGATGAATCAAACCACAAAACAAAAACAAAAACATGTCACAAGGACAGAAGAAAAATGTGTCACAAAGACAGAGAAAGAGATTCTTATTAAAATAAAAAATAAGAAAACTAATAGATCTGGTGGTCGACAACCAATATTAAAATTGATTGTCGACTACCGATTAAAGAGATTAATCAATGTAGAAAACGAATAGAATTGAAGGAATTTTGGTATGAAGAGCGGCTAGGAATTTTAGTATGAAGAGCGGCTAGGGTTTCTAAATATTATTCATTTTTTTATATCGTGTATTGTGCACGGATTTACTCTATATATTTTTAATTTTTATCTTTGTTTTAATGAAAAGATAAATGTTTTACTACAATATAGATATTACCTTGTAAAAAGGCAAGGGGTGATATGTATGGGTGTTCAAATTCGGGTACCCAAAAAATCGGGTACCCGGACCTTCGGGTATTAGATTTGTCAGCCCGTGTCCCGACCCGTAAATACCGAGTACCCGATAATCGGGTACCCGTTAAACTCGGATACCCGGTTCTTTTTTTATTATTATTTTAAAATTAAAAAAAAAATCTTAAAAGTTTATAACACATGATCCAAACAAAATAATAATAATGATTTGAAGTTTATAACCATAAGAAAAACATTAAAAATATTAATCTCGATCGTGATTTTTTTAATCTCATATTTTTTAAAGAAACATATTAATGCATAAATGCAATAGAGAAACCTTGTTATTTGTTTCATATTGAATCTTACATATTCACAAATTAATATTTTTTTTGTTGAAAAATTTAAAACATGAAAGCATATAATACAAATATAGAATGAATTTAGAGATTTAAATATAGTTCTAAAGTAAAAATATTAAGTAATCTAATAAAATAAAAAATAAAAAAATAGGAACCGGGTACCCGAAAGTAACCGGGTACCCGAAAAAAATCATATTTTTTAACCCGGGCTCGACCCGGGAAATGACGGGCCGGGTACCTGACCCGGGTAAAAAAAAAATTCTGTATAAATACCTGATTATTTGTGTTCGGATAGTCGGGTAGTTCGGGTCGGGTAATTTTAAACACCCCTAGTGATATGTTGTTTCGTGACCTAAATTAAAACAACGATGTTTGTATGTGTGCGCGAGTTTCCTTAAATGTAAAACCTAATATAAATATTATATAATCATATTATTGTTTTCAAATTACTTATTATATTAGTAAACTGACACGTTTATTAAATTCATATTCTAAATACATAAATGATATTTTTTAAACTCCACTTTATTTCAAAACGAGTTAACTCTACTTTTAATTTAAATAAAATAAAATTAGGGTTGATTTAAAATTTCTAGCCCAACCACTGTATATGGGTTAAAGCCCAACAATCCTAAGCAACATTGGAAAGTAGAACAGTATCCAACTGTACTCCACCCAGGGTTGAAAAATATGTAATTTTCAAGATTGGTCTCAACCTGGAAAAACTTAACCGACACAATTGGCAACTGAAACAAGACATCATCAAACCTGATGATAATGTCTGAACAGTAACTCAGATCTTAGATTTGCTCAAAACACAGGAGCTCCAGGCCAAGAAGAAAAGCCAACTGCTGAAGCTTGAAGATAATGATGAGATATAAGGAGGTACTCAGTTTTGTTTACTTAAAAGCTTCTGGATTTTCTAGTTAGTGTGGTTGAATTCTCTATTTTCACATGAAATTCAAATATTTAACACTTATAGTTATGGATACTAAATACCCAGATTTTGGATTTAGGAAAAAGAAGCTAAGAAAGAAGCATTTAGGAAGTATCTTGAGTCCAGTGGAGTTGTTGATGCTCTCACCAAAGGTTTTAGCTTTAATTTTCTGTTGTTTTAACATGTTTCTTGATCTGGGTATTTGATTGTCTTTTAATTTCATTTGTTCTGTTTTTGTAGTTTTGGTTGCATTGTATGAACAAGATGAGAAGCCATCTTCAGCCCTTGAGTGAGTTTCAGAGTTCAATCTTTCAATTCAGTTTTGGATGTCATTTCTTCAAGTTTATATATATATATATACAGATCTGTGTTTCCCAATTCGGTTTCAGAATAGACCAGAAATATCTGAAACATGTCTGAGATGTTTTAATTTGTGTCGGATTCGGATCTAAAGAGATTAGTAACAATGCACATTCCTTGTCATGACTCTAGTGTGTTACCCGAGATGAAGTCTCGGCACATGACACTAGCTAATGGCTTAATTAAGTGTTAATTATCTTGCATTGAGCAGCTTTTGGTTCACATCCATTTATGTTTTTTTTTTGTCAAGGAATGTTGAGAGATAATTGTTTTCCATTATAGGTTCGTTCAACAAAAATTAGGGGGTCCAACGGCATCTGAATATGAAACGCTACAAGCTGAGATGTCAGATTTGCGAGCAAAGTATAATGAGCTATTGTGCAAGCATGAGGATGCTTGCAAAGAGGTATGGTTTGATTTATTTGTTTAAAGGTAGAGTCTTTCACTATATATCTATATATAATCGGGTTGCTTAAATTTATTTCCGTGAAGCAAGTTAACGTAATGGAGTTACCCCATTGCATAAATCGTTGACATAACTTGGTTGATTGATATTAAGTTGCCACATTGGCAATTAGGAAAAAAAAACATATGACAGGATAGGTGGTAACTTAGCATTTGCTACGATGTCAGCATTTTACGTAACAATGCTAATCCACTGGAGCAACCTGTCGACCGAATACAAGTTCAAGGATCATACCGAATTGTTAACATGTCTTTTAGATGAAAATTCCCACGCTATTGAGTTATGGCACGGTGAATTCCTTGTGTTGTCATTCGATTATGCTGGAAATGATACAAATCTCAAGCATGTTGAATGTTACCTATGTAAAGGATGATTGCATAGACTAATTAGATTGACCCCTATTTATCCCAAAGCAATTTTTTGCATTCATCTCGCCCCTGCAAACGTCCATGCTGCTCCAGCAGTCTTTACTGATTCTTTTGACATTTTTCGCATAGATTGTAACCGTTACAGCTTATAATCTAAGCATTACAAGTTTCTTCGGTGCAGTTAGAGGATCTTAAGAATCTGCATTCTTCGGTTTCACCATCAACAAAGGAGACTATGGATGGCGAGCCATTGAAAGATGAGGTCTAAGCATATTGAGGATTCATATTATATAACAGTGATGTGATATGAACCGCTACTTCACAGTCTATAACCACTTTATATGGTAGTAATCTATGACTTCGAATGAATCATTGACTATGTACCCCTTTATTCTTTGTTAATGTGTGTAAAATATTTGTTGATTTATACTTTGTTATTCAAATTCGGGTCTAAGTTTTAGGATCGTCTAACACCGATATGAACCAATATTGATAGTTGGGGTGGGCAAGACCGGGTACCCGGCCAATTTGTCTAGAATTGGTTCCGGTCTCGGTAACTACCAGTTCCTGCAAACTAGAACCAGTCCCGGTTAAACCGGGTCTAAGATTTCTGGAACTGGTCCCGGTACTAGTGGGAACCGATGCTAATATCGGGTATTCGTTCAATTAGTCTATTATTAATAAAATTTGAGCAACAGGGGAAAAAATTCAACCATCAATAATAATGTTAAATAATAAAGTCATAATATTGTAGGCTTGAAGGTTGAAGTCTTCAAACGAGTCATACTCATAATATTTATAAATAAAGAGAAATAAAGGAGCGCCTTCAGGTGTTTATAACCTCTTCAACGCCATTCGGTATCATACCAATATCGGGTATCTGGTACTGGTTCCAGTCCCATTGGGTATCCACCAGGTATCGCGTCTAAAAAATCAAGATTCAGTCTCGGTTACAATCGGGACTTAAATTTTGGATCTAATCCTGATCCTACCGGAACCAATTTTGGGTAAAAATTTACTGGGTTTAACCGAGTTTAAGATCGAGATCAGATAATCGAGTTTTTTGTCCACCCCTAATTGATAGCACATCAGGGGTCAATCTGAAACATCCGAAACAAAGCACTTGTCGATTACTTGTGTTATTCAAATTTGCCTATCAATTATTATTTGATGCACTTGTAATAAAAATAACTCGATATTACAAAAATTGGATCGATAGTTGAATCGATCAAATAATTAGTTATTTATTTAATTGATTTTATCGGTCAACAATAATTAAGTAAAGAATAATAAAACCAATCCAACAATTTGAACCACTTGATTTTTTTATTCTATTTTTTGTTTTTTTAACAATTTATATAATTTTAGTTTATTCTACTGAATCAATTGATAGGAGCATAGGTTGTCTCCTTTCGGGTAAATTAAGACGAAAACGATAGTGTTGTATTGGAAACAAACATTGAAGTACCAAAATGAAAATTGTGTAAAATTTGGGATCAAAATGGGTATTCTCGTCAGTTTCAAAAACACCCGAACCGACAAACTAAAATTGTTACCAAACAAAAAGTAATCTAAAACCCTAAAAACAAATTAAACTAATCCGTTTTATGTATTTATAGAGATGTATTTCAACAGTCAAACATCGAAAAGTCAATCATCGGAACCCCAAATCTTCATCCGACGGCTCAAATTCCACCAACCCAAATTGAAAATCCCTAAAAAGAACCCCGAAACAAGAAAAGAAATTATAAACACAATTAAAAGAGAAAATATAAAAAAATTCTGCAAAAGAATTTTTTTTTTTAATTTTTTGATTTTCTCTCTCTCTAAAAACCTCTATAAACTGAAAAAAAACCCCAATGGAATCCAATGAAAACCACCACCAACAACACTACTTCTCCACCACTGTCACCGCTACTCCGTCACCGACCAATGGGGTTCTGCCGCATAACGGAAGTGGGGAGTCGCACCACATGTTGTACCCTCATTCCGTACCTTCGGCGGTGACGTCGCCGTTGGAACCTGCGAGGAGGAAGAGAGGGAGGCCGAGGAAGTATGAGACCCCGGAACAGGCCATGGCGGCTAAGAAAACGGCGTCGTTGAGCTCGAAGGAGCGGCGGGAACAGCAGCGGCCGGCTCTTGGTGGCGCAAGTGGTTCGCTTTCTGGCTTTTCTAAGAAGTCTCAGTTGCTTGCTTTAGGTGGGTGTTCATTGATAAAAGCTTATTACTTTTGGGTACTCTTTCTGAATTACATGGTTTTTGGGTTTTATTTCAAATTTATTGAAATATGAGAGAGCTTTGGTGCATTGTTTTGGAAACCACCAACTTTATTTGTTTCTCCGAGGGGATCTTAAAAAAGTATTTCACGTTTGGTGCCCTTTTATGTGAAAATTGAGAGGCTTTTGTTGCATTAAAAAAATCTGAATGTTGTCTGGTGCATTGCATGTTAATCTATTGCCCTTACTTTTGCTTTGGTTGGATTTCAAGATAAAAAAAAATTCTTTCTTTTTGTACCATATTCGTGAATTTGATGGTTATGAGGGGTCGTGTTGCTAATTTGTGGAAATTGAGAACATTCTGGGTATATTGCGTATGGACCATTGCAAATTTGTTCAAATTGAGAAGGTTTTCGGTGCTTTTCTTTCATGATCCTTTGCCTTTGTTTGGTTGTGTTGAATGACCCCTCGGCCCTCCCGTTATACATTTTGTTTTCTGTAGCTCAACTGTAGTGTGTGGTTTACCTTAAGGTCTTCAATGCATGTGTTTTGTTCATATATTTCATTCTTCTCACTTTTGTTGTCAATTTGTTGGAAATTTTCAAAAATCTTTCTTCTAATATTTATAGTCACGAAGGTCTTTGATTTCATAGGCTTATGTTATAAAGTTGTTGAATTTATGATGGTTTTGCTTCATTTCTTTAAAAACATTCATTTGCATTCCGTGCAACCTGTTCTTGAATTTATATATTAATTTGTCTCAGTCCATTCCTTAGTTTTCCTATTTTGGTCCCTGCGTAGAGCTTTCATGGTTCTACATGCAAATCCAACTTCTGTAGTTTAATTGATTTGTTTTCTAAGTTAATTGCTTTGCTTTTAGTTGAAGATGGTATATCCACATGGTTCTGAGTAGCTTTGGTTTCATAACTACAATTGTAGACGAACACAGTTGAGCTCTGCGTTGTACATTTTGATTGCTTTTTAGTGGTGTGTACTGTGTAGCAGATTATGATCTAGGTTGAGCAGATTAGTGATCAAAGATTTTTTTTTCTTTTTTTTCACAGTAGGAAACTGAAAATGCGCTCTGTTCTTTTGTTTTTCAATTCAATACACGACCTTGTTTTAGACTCTAGGCTAAATTGTTATAGTTGGATGTATATGTTTAATTCACCTTATTATTGGTTAATTCAGCATGTGAATCATTTAATTGTCTCATGTATGAATCCCCCCCCACATTGCATATATTCACACAGTTGTATGCTGTTTTTTTCTCAAGTTGGCCGAGTTATTGTTTGCTTCTATTTTTTATTCGACACTTAATTCTTTCTCTTGCTTCCCTCTAATTGATGCAGGCAATGCAGGTCAAAGTTTTACTCCACATGTTATCAATGTAGTTGCAGGAGAGGTATGGTGCTCGTTACTGCTTCAAGCTTTTACTAGCATTTCAGATATGTCTTGGCATCAGTTATACATATGTCCTTGGGGAACATGTATACATACTGGTTTCCTCGTAAATTGTATGTAATCTGTTAGAACCTGCAGAGTCCAGTGATATTTTTGTTGGTCTTCTTTTTTCTATTTTGATTTTCCTGTTTGGAGTTGATATGGTTATAAGGATGGGAATTAAGGCCTCTAGCATATGCAATAGATTTAGTATGAATCATTTTACATTTCGGGGCGGGGGGAGGATTCTCTATTTCTGAAAGATGCTAACCTTGTTATTCAGCATACTTCCATTAATTGGATTTAGTAATTGATTATCTCAACAAAAGTGAAAAGAAAGGAATTCAGTCCCTCCAGCTCTCTTTCATTCGGTTCTCAGCTGCTAGTTTTTGGCAAGTTAAATTATGCCATAATCGTTTTCATTTCCTTGATCTTTTTGCTGATAGTGGGAGGTGGGTGACATTCCATTATCCATCTTTGTCAAAGAATTCCTTATCCCTTTGTGCCTTTTCGGCCATTACATATGTTGAATTTCTTTTATTTATCCATTTGTGCCTTATTGGCCATTACATATGTTGAATTTCTTTTATTTGTTTGCTCTTTTGAATGCCATGTGTGCAATTTTTTATGTTAATAGTTACGATTTCATTTAGAAGAATTTTGAGTCTTAGGGCTTAGTCAAGAAGTGGCATTGTTCCTATACGTAAATCAAGTTGTTTTCATGACTTCTTGACATGATACATTGATCTCTGTAGGATGTTGGCCAAAAAATAATGATGTTCATGCAACAAAGCAAGCATGAAATATGTATTTTGTCTGCATCTGGTACAATCTCTAATGCATCTCTCAGACAGCCAGCAACATCAGGCGGTAACATTGCGTATGAGGTAACCACTTTTCTCCTTTTGTTATGCTTAATTATATGAGCAAGATAATAATTCCTTGTTTCTATCTTCTCTGATCTTCGAATTAGTACTGCATCTTGAAAGGAAAAAGAGAGTAGTATGAATTACATTGTGATAGAAAAATTGTTTCTCGGAAATAAATAAAGTTTGCAAGGATTAGGAAACACGAGGATGGCTTAGTTTTTTTTTTACTTACTAGTTACTACAAAGTAAATAAAGGGTCCAAGGAAAGATATAAATATTCAAGTACAGCTGAAAGCTTATTCCTATGCTTATTATGATGCTATTGCCAGGCTCATATCTGTTCCTTGATATTAGTTTCCTGTCCGGCTTTGTTAATATTTCTCACCTTTGAGAGAACTTGATGAAATTTATAACTTATTTGCCTAATATATACTCGAAATATAATTCCATTCCTGTGTTATATGATATTAGGGCCAGTTTGAGATCATTTCACTATCTGGATCTTATGTTCGGACTGAAATTGGAGGGAGGACTGGTGGACTCAGTGCATGTCTATCAAGTGCAGATGGCCAGATTATCGGCGGAGGAGTAGGTGGACCTCTAAAGGCTGCTGGCCCGGTTCAGGTATTTGTGTTATTTATCTTTGATTTGGGGAAGCAGAGGATTGGATCCAGTTCTGTGCATTATTTACAATATACAACTAAGAAAAAGAAAACTTGAGTTAGTGACACCATATTATCATGTATGTCGACATGAGTGTGAACACGGAAGCGAATATACAATTTGTCTATGAGAAGGTTTAACTGTCTGTTATTTCACGTCGAAGTCACCGCAGTTTTGTTGCATCAACAGGTTATTGTTGGTACATTTATGATCGACAACAAGAAGGATATTAGCGCAGGTGCAAAAGGTGATGCCAGTGGCAGCAAGTTGCCATCTCCGGTTGGTGGGGCTTCAGTGTCTAATGTTGCCTCTTATTCAGCTTTTGAAAATCCAGGAAGAAATCCGACTGGGGGAAACGATGATCATCAGAGTTTCGGAGGAAGTCGTTTCATGATGCAACCACCGGGCATGCACATGGCACCCCAGCCCACTGATTGGAGGACAGGTCTAGATGATAGAATTGGTTTCGAGTTGACAGGTTAGACCGTTAACTGTCTTTGCACATGCATTATCTGCATGCAGGCTCAGACAACAAGAAATTCCGACGCCGGACGTCAATTGCAGGAAAAACAGGTCATGGAACTCGTCGATCTTCGGAAAACACGGGGACTATGATCATATCACAGATTAGATGTTTGTTTGCTAGTGCCTATTTAAACCTCAAGTTTTTTTTTTTTTTGATAAGAAAACCTCAACTTGTTCTTAAAAATAGAGAATAGATGTTGCAACTCCTCTGTTAGTTGATACTTTGACTAATTATATTATACACTGACCTTTGGAAATCCTAGTGTTTCTATTTATGTCCTCGTACTAAAAAAAATATTAGGGTTTAAGATTAAAGTATAGAGTGTAGGATATATTTTTTTAGAAATTAAGATTTAAAATTTAATATTAAGGTTAAGACTTAAACTATAGATTTTTTTTCGTAAAATATAGAGCAATTAAAGCCAGCAAACTAGGCCGAGTGCCGCAGAATTCTCAGACCAAGAAGAAATATTGGTCAAATTATTATTATTTATTATTTCACACACATCAACGATATCATATTAAATTCTTTCTTTATTTTCCTATTACCACATCATGCTTCTTCTTTTTTTGCTTCTTTTTCAATTATAAATAATATTTTGATTGAAATTTATTATATTATCGACACACTAATCAAATCTATAAATATGGTTTCTCGTTAAAGCTAAAAGGCTTTAATTTCTAGAAACTCTTGAGTGAAGATAAGCAGTTTGGCAAAAGAGATTTTAACTATAATTGTATTGAGAAGGTTTAATATCTATTTTGGCCCTTGTATTATAGTGAAACTTTTATATTGGTATTTATTTATTATTATAATATTTTAACTATATTTTATTTTAATTCTTTAATAATTATTTTTTACCTAGATACCAAACACATATTCAATATTTTTATTTTTAAAAACAAATTTTCATCTCTATTAATTAAGCATATTTTTTAATTTTTAAAAAATTGAAACTGAAAATTATTTTCTAAAAATAAAAATAGAAAACGGAAATAGAAAATATTTCTAAAACCAAATGGAACTAACAATTTATACGCTACAAATTAACAAAAATAAAATGCCCAAGTTCACATATACCAATAGCTAAATTCCCAGCACCTCAACATTACCATTAACAATCTCATACATGATCCAGTTTTATGTTTTTAAAGTAACAATCACAATTACAAATAATACATCAATATCACAAACATAATTAATTAATACAACTAGAACATATTTGTGCTAAACCATAATAATTTTGGACATACAACCTACAAATAATAACTTAAATCATAATAAATTTAGACAAAAAAACCCACACATGAACCTAAAACACAAGTCATCAAAGCCTTATCACTCAATTTTATGTTTTAATGTTTTTTTTGGTTTAACTCCCGGTTTCCAACGTACTGACCGATTAATTCAGATCAAATTTTGTATAGGCCCATTACGAGGGCGATTCTCCCAACCTAATTTTCTTCATTCACAATATTAGAATTTGAACATCTGACCCTTCTTAATGAATCTAGTGTTACATCTCAATAAACTAACCGGTTATTGGTTTAACATACTTCCTACTATTGTTCTTATTGACGCAACATTTTCAAGACTGAAACCTTAATAAATTGTTAAAGTTGCATTGCCTTTGCATGGGGGGATGAATCATAAATCCAAGAATTATATCCTTTTCATACAACTTTTTTTTGAAGATGATTATTCATATTTGGGTTCATCCTGCCTAATTAATATTGACTGTGGGCAAACAAGACTGTAAATTCCAATAAAATTATACTAAAAAATGGCAACTTGCAGAGAATTTATAAAGCAACGATCCACTTACATGAATGAAATAAACGTGACAAATTTGAGTAAAAAAATTATTACAGTTGAAGGCTTTTGTACGAAAAGAAAGCCCTAAACATGCAAATTTTAGATTCATGCATATTCGAAAAAGATTAACAATGGTCCCCCATCCAATAATTAATTTTCAATTCCCTAATGATTTAGTTTAGACTTATAGTGTGGTGCACCCACGTGTTATTGCTATGTCGTTTTAGATTAAAATATGGTTACTAAAATATTCTTAGACTTACTAACGAGGTTAGTCCAAGTGGTAAGCAGTTTGATATCGCTTAAATAAGTCTCGAGGCGTTTTGTATGCAGAAAATTTTTGCAAGAAGACTCACCTATCAAAATCAAGTGTGCGACGTAGGTCGGTCCAAATTAATCAAAGCTAACACTTGAAAATCGGAATAGCAACAACAAAAAAATATTCTTAGAATTTTTCTTGTCAAAAATGGGAAGAGACGGCGTACCTTTATTCTATGGATTAATATCATATATACGGTTAAAAATAAAAACTTTATTGTCTAGAATTTATTAGTTAATATTAATGTGAATAAACAAAATTAATAAAATTACCGATAACCGTTAGGCGTTAAGTGTAACAATAAAGTACTTAATATTTTTATTAATAAAAAAATACTTAATATTTTTAAGGAGAAAGTTAAAATTTGAATATTTAAAATAATATTATTAGAAGGGACAATAATTTCATAATCAACTAAAAAATATACTTTATAGACAATAATCCGAAAATAAAAAATTAAACTTAGATCACTATTTAGATATTTATAAATAATATACAGTAAATCCATAAATCATGTTGCTAGGAGCCCTTTGAATATTTTCTAAAATCCAACACACCCCCACTCGTGCAATATTAAAAGATTATATTATATATATATACAGTCTTTCCATTTGAAGAAAAAAAAGTTATATTAATATTTTGTCAAAAAAAGTTATATTAATATGTTTCAAAGTTTCAAGCATAAGGTATTAAAATATGTATAATCTAATGACTAATGGTGTATGGATATATATATCATCTATATAATGGAAGTGACATTTACATTAATATAATGTAACAGTTCATCAAACTTTTCTACGGTATGCTCATCTCTTTGTGTCCTGGTGGCAAAGGTAGATGTTTATCATCCTTTAGGACTCGGGTTCGAGCACCAGTAATATCATGCTATGTGTGCCGTCTTTGAAAAGACTAAGAAAATTGAACAGATACTACCCTTGCATCGCACCAGCATATTCAAAAAAAAACTTTTCTACGGTATATTTGATAAGAAAGGAAGAAAACAAGGAAAATACTATTAAAACTAATTTTTTCGTTTAACAATATAAATAAACAGGACATATGATTTTATGTTAAAAATATAAATTTTTTCAGAGCGTAATTGTCTCTTAACACCCATCAGTGCACCCATATAAATAAATATTAATCTCGTTAAATTAAATAGGATAACAGAAAAACAATATTTTTTATCAAGTATTTAACGTTGATATATTTTAACTAATTTGAATTGAAACTTTGATTAAACTAAAACAATGATGTATAAGTTGATCGTGGTTATTAAGTATGTAATCAATTATCATTCTAATACATGATTGTTATTTACATGAGATTATTAGATGGATCTGGCTCACCACGTCATTCGTGGTCTCAATTAAATTAGTCAAAAAAGACTATTCATCTTATTTTAACTTCTAGATAATTACGAGAAATTATATCATGCGCCCGGCTCGCCACGTCATACATGATCCCAACCAATAAAAAACATTCATTTCATTAATTTTTTCCATATCATTTTTTTACTAAGCGAATCTACAATTGGTAAAAAAGTGTTTTTTTAATTTAATTTACAATAAATCTGAGTGAAGATTCACTCGGTAAAAAAATGACATGGAAAAATTAATGAAATGGATGCTTTTTATTGGTTGTGACCATGGATGACGTGGCGAGCCGAGCCTATGATATAATTTCTCGATAATTACCCGCTTTTCATTAACATGTAAAAAAGAGGGTGAAGAACTTTATTAATTGGGACCAACAATGACGTGGTAAACTGAGTCTATTTAATAATTTTTCTATTTATTGAGGCTAAGCATAGTAAGGTTTATAGGGGAAGACATAATCAAAGTGAAGTCATGAGGGTGATGTTAGATTAAGGATTTAAAGTGACATGGCCGCCATGCCCCACGACGTCCATTGGAGTTCCATTAACGACCAAACAATCATCTTTGACGCTTTTAATGTTGTTGTTCTCGTCGCTATAAATAACCCTAACCCTCTAAACAAGTAATTAAATATCATCTCCATTTTCATAAACATGGATTCTTCATTCTTTCAATACCCAAACCTCCATTTCTCTCCCGAATCATCTTCTTCCTATGTAAACAGCTTTCGAGACGAACACGAAGTCGACTCGAAAGAGATTTCTTACAGAGGGGTGAGGAAGAGGCCGTGGGGGAAGTACGCAGCCGAGATAAGGGATTCGACGAGGAATGGTGTGAGAGTTTGGATTGGGACTTTTGATACTGCCGAGGATGCTGCTTTAGTCTATGATCAAGCTGCATTGGCATTGCGAGGTCCAATGGCGATACTCAATTTCCCCATCGATCAAGTTTATAAGTCGCTTCAAGAAATGAACTATGGATTCGAAGAAGGTTGCTCGCCGGTTTTGACGATGAAGAATAGGTATTCGATGAAGCGGAAACGATCGGGGAAGAAGAAGATCAAGGAAGAGAAGGAAAACATGATTGTGTTTGAGGATTTGGGTGCTGATTATTTGGAGGAACTTCTAAGTATATCTGAGAGTGCAACTCATTGGTGAATAATTTAGTGTACCTACTTACATTTCTCCTTGTTCATTTTTTATGGTAATCTCAAAATAAATAAATAAAAAATAAACAGTAAATGTTGAGATTTAAATTCGAAAATGTTGATTTAACTTTTTAAGAATGATTGTACGAACCAACATGTTAAATCTAGATTTTCTTTTCCTTTCATTTTCAGTATATAGTCTAAATACACTCTATCAACAACCGTGGTTACAACTTACAACTTACAAGTGTCTGTTATTTTTGTTGTCCTTCTCTTTTTTCAATGCTTTGTTCTAATTAATCAAGACCGACCCGCGTCAAACATTTGGTTTTGATGAGTGGGTCTTCAAGCGAAAATTTTCTGCTTACATAAGGCATCAAACTCGAGACATGCTTAAACGATATCAATCCATTCTTAAGTGATATCAATCTACTTACTAAAGAGTTCTACTTTTCTTAAGCGATACCAGCGGGGATTTAAAAAACAGTCGGGGAATATATATATATATATAGTGTTAGGATCAACTTACACAGTATAAAACTTTTTAAGTTTTATACGTTTTTTGGATCGTTGGATGGAGAAATGGATGGCTGAGATTAACTCCTTACTTTTTTCCCCAAGTGATAATTTCTCATATTCTACTGTTAATCTCATCCATCCGTTTCACCCATCCATGATCCAACGATCTAAAAAACGTGTACAACTTAGAGAGTTTTACACTGTGTAACTGGATCCTATCCCAAATATATATATATATATATATATATATATATATATATATATATATATATATATATATATATATATATATTTATATTTGAAAAACAATTCCATTGTTTTTACTAAAGAGTAAAGATGGTGATGAAAATAAAAGGTCATTGCTGCAATTAAGTTGTAGCATAGCTTTTTTTTTTTTGTTAAAAGTTGTGATTCGAATTTTATTTTATTCGACTTAAAAAATTTGTGTTACGTTTAATTTGACGAAAAATAGAAAAAAACGAAACTTATAATAAATGCGAAGGAAGCGAACTGAATAACTCACAAATCGTATGAACCAACCAGATAAAATCTAGATTCACTTTTCCTTTCATAATTTTCAATAACAATCACATACATAAGCCAAATAAGATCGAGTATTGTAGAGATTCATTATGCGGATAATATTTTCAACCCAATATGTATAACATAAGACTTGAACATCTGACCTTATTTAAAAAATCGAATGTCTCATTCACTACTTCAGCCGATGGTTAATTATATGATTAATTTTTAAACTCGTGTAATATACTTTATCCAGAAATATATAGTGAATATCTGAATTGATGTTCAAAACTCAAAAGTGAAACGACAATATCAGTCAATGATATAAGGCAAGGGAATTTGGTAAACGATGGAAGTGTAAATATGTATAATAAGGACAAGAAAGAGGCAGCGCGATATTATTTCCTTATCACTTGTGTTACTAATTTGTAGTCTAGTTTTATAGGGCGGTTGAATGCTAACAAATAATGCTCAATATTATATATGATTATTAATTCCCAACATCTGTCTTAGTTGGAAGGATTCAATATTTAATTTTGATAAAGACATAAGGTTGTCTCTGGTGTTACATTTTTATGGGCCAGCTTATTTTTTGTCTTCAACAGAAAATGGAGGTAATTATTATTGTAAGAATTAATGCTCATCTTCACCTCTCAACTGCACTTAACTTTTATTTGGATGTGCACGAACCAACTTGCCTCCGTGGTTAAGGGAACTGTTGTTATTCTTAGAGGTTACGGGTTCGACTGTTCGAGCACCAGCAGCTACAGCAGGGTGATTGAGCATGCATTATCAAATGACTGAGAGTATATTTAGAACAGATACTACTGGTAAGGGGAGCAACATGAGCGACGGTTTAGAGTTCTACCTTCTACCTTTATAATTTTACAGATTCTTCAAGTGACAATCAAGTAAGTTAGTGGTTGCCCTTTATTTTTTTATAGTTGTATTTATGGTGTTTTCTTAACAAAATAATGAGAATAATATGTTTGATAAATTTTAATCATTTTCTATGATTCATTAATGAAATATTTTTTTGAACAATTCCTACCTATTTACTAATGAAATAGCAAATTAATTGCTTAACATAATAGAACATATTTTTATTCTATAGAAACCTATTTTTGAGTTTTCGCTCATACTCCAAAAATGTGCGAGACAACTCTGCTTATGATCTTTTAGACGTTGCAATAACATTGATACCAACTAAACTAGTATTAAAAAATGAACAATATCTAATAAAAAACATGCCGGAGTGGGGATATAAATTTTTGTAAGGAGACAAAATTAAATTATAAAATTTTGGAAATCAATTTGTAATTTCATCATTGTTTAGTTTAAAATTATATTATTTTTAAATAAAATTAAACTCAGAGGTCGAAAGATAATTTGATCATTTATTTTATATTTAAAACTTAAGGGACTAAAAAGAAATCTCAGCTTGTAGGGCTCCGTCGAAGGGATTAGACAGGATTGAAACAAACTTGTTAGGGTGTCGGCTGGGGGATCGTCCATAAAAATCAAGCATGCATGCATATGCAGTTGGATCTTGACTTTGAATACACCAAGTCAAGGGAGACTGCCAAAACTTTCCTAGCTTGTATCATACACAAATTTACAAATATCTCGTCGTTGTCGTCATCATCATCATAAACAATTTTTTTTCCGACCAATTAGGTGATCACAAGTGTCCATAACGGAAATTAAGCATGAGTAACTAAAATGAAATCCGAACCTAAGTTTAGTGACATGTTTGCAATTTTTTTTATTTTAAATGACTAATATAAAAAAAATTATAATTGAGTGACCAATTATGTGTAGTTGTTTAAGTAGAAATGCTTTTTTATTGCCTACTAGGTTTTTCAGGGCTTTGCCTTGAGTAATTTAGATCGACTCGTGTCGTACACCTGATTTTGGAAGGTGAGTCCCACATCGGGAAGTTTTTGTATCCACAATATCTCAAATCCGAGACTTGCTTAAGCTATATCAAATTGCTTATCACATGAACCAATCACGTTGGTTAAGTACAAATGTTTATTAATTCAAATTGAAAAATATTTATTTTTAAAAATAAAAAAAATTAGTTTTTGGTTTTTAAATAAAAGTATTTATTTAGCTTCCTTGATATCACCGGTTCTTTTTATATACAAATACAAATATACAATGTCTATAATATACGTTTCATTTATTTAAAAATATTATTTTGACGGTTTTTTCGTCTTTTTCTCCACAGCCACAAAGCTCTTTTTTATTTTTTTATTTTGTCAGCGACGGTATCAGTTTTAGCACTGATCATCAACTGTTGGTATTCATCATTATTATTGTTTTTTGTTTGTTATTTTTGTTCAGTTTTTATTCTAATTGTTAATCTATTTTCTTTAATTTCTTTATTTTTTATACTTTTTGCGCATGTTCGTCTGACTTTGTCGCACGTTTTAACTCTGCTCCCGTAGCACGTTGTTCACCTACCTCTGTAGTAGATCTGTGATCGTGTAGAGATTCTCACATCGCTCGTATCTGATTTGTGATTGTCAGTGGTCTTTCAGTGGTTAGATTCTCTTTTGTGGTTGTTTGCCGATGTATGCATATCTATTTTACAAAGCAACATGTAAGTTTACTTTGGTTCGCTCGCCACTCTTTCACCATCTCTAAAGCGTTTAGTTAGATAGAGACAAAAGAGTACTATTGACGATTACTGGGTTACTATGGATGATATACTTCAGATTCAAAAGAAAGCTTGTTATTGTGCATTTGGATTTTCTTTTTATTTTATTTTGTATTTGAGTTTTTTATGAACACAGTCCCTAAAACTTAAAACAAACAATCAAAATAATATTTTTGGCATAAAGCAAAAAATATCCCTAACATTTGACTGAATAATTATTTTGCCCTCTAATCTATTTAACTCCCAACATTTCATTCTGTGGATAAATTTTTTTAATTAACTAACGATAAATGGCGTGACAAACCTACATGGAAGTACACGCTGACAGAGCAGTGTCATATAGACAAAAGTGTTGTCTTGAAAGAATGTCATATCGGTCAAAAAATAATTTTATAAAATTATAAAAAAATATAAAATTATTTTTGTTTATTGACGTATGATTCTATCCAGTCATTTCAAGCAATCTATCGTTAGTTGGCTAATAGTTTTCACCTGTAAAGAGACCATTTTAACCCAAAAATCCAAAATAAAACATTGAGGGTAAAATTAATTCAAAGAAAATGGGCCAAAATGACTATTCAGTCAAACGTTATAGATATTTTTTGACACTATGCCAATATTTTTTATTACACTTTTCAAAAACAATATCAAACCGACTTTTAGTATCAATGTCGTCGTGTAACCATATGTCAATTTTCGTATTAAATTAAATTTGTATAAAAGTTTTCAGCTAATTATGGGAGGGTCGATTTTTGACAAAATGCTACTTAAAAGTTAAAATCTCCCTCAGTTTACAATATAAAACTTGGAGGTTCATGCACATCCCCAACACATGCATTTAAGAGGGATGGATGGGCCATTCTATCCAACATAATATAATATAATATAAATTTCTTTTCTTTTTCCTTTCTACACGTAATTTATATATGTTTTTCATCATAGTTATTTTATATAATTTTTTAAGGTTTGTAAATATGATCAGGCTGATAATTAATATATACATAGATTAAACTCTCAGACATAGTTTGTATCAGAGACAGAGCTATAGCAAGATTAGAGGATATGGCCCCCTAATTTTTTTATATTAAAAAAACACAATGAAGTGTTTACCTATTTGAATCTTGGACTTTTAATTTATTTGAACTTATCCCATCAATTTTATGATTTATTATATTTCACTCCCCTAACCTTGATTTCTGATTCGGTCACTTACTTGTATATATTTTGAATGATAAGATTATAACTTCAGCTTTTTCGATTTAACCACCGGTATTCAATCCATCGGCTGACTAATCTAGATCAAGAACTGCAGAGGTTCATTATGGGGGCGACCATCTTAACTCAATTTGCTCTAATCACAATGTTAAAATTCAAACCTCTAATCTTACTTAAGGGATCTAGTGCCTATCGCATTAGACCATTTGGAATATATCGGAATTCGAACATAGCTAACTTATGCAGCCATCTTAACCTGGTTTATGATAATAAGCTGTATAAATCACATTAATCCAAAAGTGGTCACTTTTTCAACATGTTTTGACATTATTGAGATGTTGTACAACATTCAGATTCATAATCTGTATCTTCCTACCATGGACACTCACAGTCACAGATGTGTGGCACCTTAGCTCCTAGTGTCAAGTGGGAAAAATGATGAAATCACCAAGCTGACGTCACGTTTATTGAAAACTTTCTTCTGACCTGGCCGCCGTGGCATTGTCCCATCTGCGCCCATTAACGAGCCCAATAATGTTTGTTTGAAAACACCCCCTCTGCAATTTGCATTCATTTCATTTTACCCCTTCCTGTCATCACCCTAAACCTTTAAAATGTGGCTCCTATGAGGTATGAACTCACCATATTCAAACCAATTCAATGGATTCTTCCTTCGTTTCTCAAGAAAATCTGTTACTAGAAACGTTCGATCAAATTCAAGCCCTTCCTTTCAACGAAAACGACTCGCAGGAGATGCTTCTCCTGCGAGTTCTAAACCAGGCAGCCCCGGGAAGCTCATTCGAGAGCTCGAAAGCTAGCAACGGACCGAAACATTCATTCAGAGGAGTTAGAAAGAGGCCTTGGGGGAAATATGCAGCCGAGATAAGGGATTCGACGAGGAAAGGAGTGAGGGTTTGGCTCGGAACCTTTGATACTGCCGAGGCGGCTGCTTTAGCCTACGACCGTGCTGCATTGGCAATGCGAGGTTCCATGGCTATACTTAATTTCCCGATGGAGAAAGTGTACCGGTCGCTTGAAGAAATGAACTACGGTTTCGAGGAAGGGTGTTCGCCGGTTCTGGCGATGAAGAAAAGGCACTCCATGAAGAACAAGAGAGGAGTGGCGAAGAAGGTGAAAAAAGAGAAGAGGGTGGTTTTGGAGGATTTAGGAGCTGATTATTTGGAAGAACTGCTTAGCTTATCTGATGATAGTTTTAATCTTTCTGGTTTTTGAAATCAAAAAAGTGGTATCGTTGTTTGTTGATTATATGTACAGATGAAATGAAACTTCAGTATAAGAAGAACAAAGAGATTGGATAAACATCATCTTCTCTTTTTCTCTTCACCAGAACTACTAGTTGAGTTTACATTATTTGTGATTTAAGTGATATTAATAACAAAAATAATTATAATTAATGTATTTTATAATTCAGGAGAGCAAGAAGCTTGCTAAAAAGATTAAAATATAGGATAAATATTTTATGCACATGCGGTGGAAATTGAAAGTTTCCACAAGCACCTTAATTTTAGGATATAATGAGATAGTTTAGGGTATAAGATTTAGGGGTTTAGGTGTAAGGGTTAGAATTTAGGGATAATTGTTTCAATTTAAGGTTTAGGGTTATAATGTAGGGTTTATAGGTTAAAACCTAAATCCTCACTATATTACCCTAAAAATTAAACCCTAACTTATAAACCTTAAATTATATCTCTAAACCTTAAATTGAAATAATTATCCTTAAATTCTAAACCCCTACCTAAACTCTTAAACCATATACCCTAAACTAAATCTCTATATCCTAAAATTAAGGCGCTTGTGAAATCTTTTAGTTTCCACCGCTTGTGTATAGAATATTAAACCTAAAATACATTTTTATAATGAGGAGGATTAAAGAGCTAATCCCTTAAAATTATACTGATTTAGATATTGAGATTTTTTTTATAAAAAAGAATATTATTTCTTCTCCTTGCTGTTTAGATGCCGAGAAATATGTCTTATTTTAAGAGGCTCTTAGATAATTATCCTTTTTCAATGTTGGGATATGATTGATGAAGGATTAAAGTTGGTGGGACAGAGAATTTTATATGTCAACTTGGCGAAGTTGATAGTATTAGTTTTTATTTTTAACCGGATAAAGGGTTAAATACCTCGAGTAAAATTAAAAGTTCAAATTTTAATTTGTAAATAGATTAAATTAAAAGAATAATATGTATAATAAATTTTTACAACATCTGATTTAAATCAGTCAAAAAATAATTTAAATATCGATAGTTCTCTAAAATGGAACTTGATACCTATATTGTTTGTGTAATCAATTGATATTTTAAATGATTTGAGATATTGGTAGTAGGGTTTTTAGACTTAAATTGGTTAAAGAAATCTTTTATCAATATTTTATAAATAAATAGGACAATTTCTTAACTCCACTAATTAGTCCACATGATGTTCTATATATTGATAATTGGAAAAGTAGTTTGATAAACAAGATATTTAATTTTAGGATTAGTAATTTACGTTGAGGTTTAGGGTTTAAGAGTTTAGGTTGTATAGTTTTAAATTTATAGTTTAGAGCTTAAATTTTAAGATTTAGGGGTTAGGGTTAAGCATTTATGTTTTAGATTTTATAATTTAAATATAAAGAGTTGTATAAATTTCTTTTACACAACTTATATATCAAATATAACCCTTAATAACCGATAAATGTTGGGTGCATTGATAAGATACGTTACACTCTCAAAAAGAAAACACATGTTTTAACCTTAGAGATGACATTGTTAGGAGGGTAGCCTCGCACACCGAATAGGGACCGTAAGACGAACATTCATATGATCAAAAATATATATATATATAACCCTTAATAATATGACAATTTTTTCATCCAATAGAATAAAATTGAAGTCAAACCATTAACATTTCTTAAGAAAAGTCAAACCATTAATAGGAACAATAAATTATTTATTTATTTATGGTAAATAAAGGGAAAGTACACCCAAAATACTAAGAGTGCCCCCAATAAAAAACACCTAAACTTAATCGGATAAAAAGAGTACACTCTATATTCATAGTATCATAACCGGATGTAAATCGTCTACCTCTAAATATGCTTCTTTTGGTGCCTCCATTTTAAGATAGCAGGTTTAAGGTTTGGGGTTTAATGTTGGGGCTTAGGGTTAGGGAATTAAAAGTATGATGTATTTTTTAGGGTTTAGAGTTTAAGATATGGAAATTAGGGGTAGGAATTAAAATTTAATTTTTAAAAGTTTTTTAGTATGGGCATATAAAGAGGCATGGTTAAGAACATAAGATTTTTACTCATAGTAACCAATGTTCAAAACAAAACAAAACAAAGCAAAAACTAACACATACTTAAGCAAACAAAAGCCAGGAAACAGCCCCTAGCTCGAAGAAGACCAACAATCGCAGCAGCATCTAAATTCAATTGTGTGGTCCTTGAATCAAGTTGTAATAACAAAGAACTCTAAACAAAGACAAAAGCAGAGGAGGGAGCAAAAGAAGACTAGTGGAAAGCAATATCAGAACTGGAAAAAGAAAAGAAAAAAAAAAACTTCAGTTTTTTGTATCTTCTGTTGTGGACTACTGCACATCAAACATGCCAGATCTACGAACCAGTGGTGCTACTGCTAGGCTGTGAGCTGAATAAGCTCAGATGTCAATCGGTGGTGGCGGTTTATAAACTTGCGAAGGAGGAAGGCGACGCTTAGGTGGTGGTGGTGGTGATAATTTAATCACTCGCTTCGACACCGACTTTAACTTGCATGCAAAGTGGCGGCCGGGACGGATTGTTTCGGAATAAGATACCGGAACAGCTTCATTTTGCGAAACCAAGAGGCCAGAAATCAACATGAACATTAGAACGTAAAACTTGGCATCCATGGATGTTCAATGCTTACCTACAAATTCTCCATGTGTGTATATATATAAAATATGTATTAAAATCTTCTACCCTTTTCGGTGTTCCTACTTATGGCCCAATATTAAAAAACACTATAAAATTAAATTTCAAATCTTAACTTTAAATTCTAAACCCTACGCCCTAAAAATATACCTACTCTAAATTCACTAAATCCTAATCTAAAACCCTAAACCTTAAACACTAAATTTAATTTTGAGCGCGAAAACATGAGTAAAAACACCGAAAAAAAAGTTAAAGATTTCCATCCATAAAATATTATTTTTTGGCTATCCAAGAAATTTCCAAATTGTTGACTATTCTTTCGGTTAGTATCCAAGAAATCTCCACACAAACACTTCTCACTTTTCTTCTTGTTCCCACTCCACTCAATTCAATTCCATTTCCATCGAGAAAAAACACAAATTTTGAAGCCCAAATTTTCCATGCTTAAGCATTCCATGTATACGAGCTACGAAGTTTCAAACTTATTTTTTTCTTGGGGGGGGGGGGGGGGGGGGGTTCAATTACATCTTAGGTCTTTGAAACTATGTAAACTAACACTTGGCCCTCCCAAAATATTTGGGTTTAATATTTTTTTTAGGCTAATGGGGTACTTTTGTCCCTGAATTCAATCCAAAAATGCAATTTCGTCCCTCTTCGAAAAGTGCACTTAATGTGGCCCTTCAGTCCATGAAATCGATCAAATTGACCTTTTGACTGACGTTGACCGTTACGATGCTGACGTGGCAGTTAACGGTGATGATGTGGCAGTCCATGATGCTGATGTGGTAGTCAACAGTGCTGACGTGGTAGTACACGTGGGATGATGATGTGGCAGAAGGGGCTGAATTGATTATTTTAACTGAATTCGAGGGCATAATTAATTTTTTCCCGAATTTAGGAGCGTAATTAAAAGTTCAATAACTTATATAATCTTTAAGCTAAAAAAATAAAAACTATTAATATTTAAATGATATTTAAATATTCATAAAATATTAAAAAATATAAAAATACCATAATAAATTAAATATAAGTAAAAACATTAAAGTTATAAATATAAAAAATTAAAAAATATTTATAAACCATTAGAGAATCTTTCGATTGTTTCTTGTTATGCTACGCGTACTAATGTTCTTTGAACATATTTTCAATTGAGACATCATTGTATTAAAGTATTAATAAAGCCAAAATTCTCTTTCATTTATCTACATCAAATATTAATGAGCATCAATTTGATGTAAAAAAGCGGAAAAAATTAATTTCTATTGTTACTCTAGTACAATATTGATTCCATTAAAAAAATTTAACGAATAGTAATACTCAAAGTGACGAAGTCAAATTTTTTTTCTATAAAAGTGTTTAAATTTTAATACTTTATAAAAAATTTATTAAGTTTTTACATTAAATTTTATCATTTTTAATTTATAATATATTTTAATTTTTTATATAATTTTTATTTTCAGTAATTTTAGAATATTTTATTTATTTTTATTAATTTTATGAATTTTTATAAAATAAATTGAAGAATATTTTAATCTTCTGTGAGAGTCTCCACTTTGTTTTTTTAAAATTATCTCACTTAATAAAATTATTTATCTAGTTTTGATATTTTAAAATTTTAATAATTTCATAAATTCTTATCTTTCAACTTAAATATCAAATAAGTTATAGAACTTTTAATTAAAATCAATTATGCCCCTAAACTTAGGAAAAAATTAATTATGCCCTCGAATTCGGTTAAAATAATCAATTCAGCCCCTCCTACCATGTCATCATCCCACGTGTACTGCCACGTCAGCACTGTTGACCACCACGTCGGCATCATGGATTGCCACGTCATCACCATTAATTACCACGTCAGCATCGTAACAGTCAACGTCGGTCAAAGGGTCAATTTGATCGATTTCATGGACTGGAGGGCCACATTAAGTGCACTTTTCGGCGATGGGCGAAATTTCATTTTTGGGTCGAACTCAAGGGCAAAAGTACCCATTTAGCTTTTATTTTTATCACTTGTAGTTATAAAACTAGACATATTAGTGATTTTTAGTTGTTTTATTTAAGACGAGATAAAACTGTAAGTCAAGAGTAAAAAAAAGTATAATAGCAAAAACACCATCAACATTTGTTTCTTTTTAATTATTTCCTTAAAGTTTTCATGACACATCAACAAAAATGTTGCTGGTTAATTGGCTAAATTGATAAAGGGAAAACTTAAATGATACAATTAAGAGATTTTTTTTACCATTATTCCGATAAATAAAACTGCCATACTTCTAAATTTTGGATGAAATATTCAAATTTGTTACAACACAGCTAGAAAATTTGACCAGAAAAAGGAAGAAACGAAGTGGACATTAGTAAGAAACAGAGAAACATGTTATGGGATCATTCCTCCCCTGTTCCCAGGTCTTTCGCCACCAGAGATATACCTAAAGAAGGGCGGCGGCGGTGGTGGTGACGGTGGTGACGGTTGTTCTGGCTGCTCTAGCGGTGGCTGCAGTTTCGGTGGTGTATACGAGAAGTGTCTTTCTCTTTGAGGTTTTGGTGCTGGATAAATATTACTCCGAAACAGGTCAGACCGCAACCTTCGGGAGGCTCGGAGGGACGTTGTCTCACGGCGGATTTGATGAAAATGCAGCGGAATTTCGCCGCCATTGCACGTTCGACCACCGATTCCATCAAGAATTCCGAAGATCAATAGTGTTAAGATTACCACCAAGGATCCTTTCATTCTAGTATTATTATGTATGGTAAGCTTAATATGATTCTAGCTCTCATATATATAGGCATAAATAAAGACTTAATTAATTAAATTGACTTTTTTAGAATAATTAATGGAATTAATTTTGTTAATGAACTACCAATAAGTGTTAGGTGCATTGGGGAGGTGAGACTTTGTAAATTCGAACCTTAAAGATGGCATTGTTAGAAGGGACAACCTCACACTCGAGTGTTAGTTCAATTACGCGGTTAAAATAGATTCCTTGATTTTAAGTTTATTTAAAGGAGCAATTCATTCCGGTTAATTCAAATTTGGAAAATGTAAGTATTTTATATACTTGTTTTTATTTTTTTATCTTACCAAAATTTTAACAAAATAATTATAAATATTACCATTTCAAAATTTAATATTTTGAAAATACCTTCATTAGAAGTGTTAAGTATGAGCAATCTAGAAGGAGGAAAATCATGACATACAAAAGTCTATCCTTGAAACAGCATGTGATCATGCATTTTTTAAGACATCAAGTTGGTGTTTAATTTGTAAAGTCAATGGCTTTAGACTTTGCCTTCTTTTAAGGCTACCCTATACATTTTTAGTGTATGATCACATGAACTAAAAAATTCTGATTTTTTAGGACTTTTTCTAATTAATTTGGATTGATCCGCATTACTCATCTAACTTTAGTGGGTAAGTGTTCTGACAGGAATTTTTTATATATAAAAGTCTTGAATTTGAAACTAACTTAAACGATACCAAGCTGCTTACTCTTTAAGTCTAAAGGGTTCGCTAAGACGGTGTTGTAAAGTTTCTTTTTTGTCAAGTAAGGGTTTTTAAAGACATTAAGTATACATTATTTTATCGTCATTATATATATAACACCCCACCCTGCAAGTTATCATTTTAATTGTCAACCCTTGACAGTTTACTTTCTCACCTAATTTTGGTTTTGAATTATTAAACTGCAAATTGAAGAAGTTAATTAATTGGAGAAATATAATTGACGAATGGCTATTAAACCTTATATGAATAACATGATTATTGGTTCAACTTGATAATTTAATTTTATTCAATATACTTTTTTAATTTATATATATATATATATATATATATATATATATAAAAAAGTATTGAACCAACAAATAGTTTTAATGAAAATAATAATAATATTAATTCTAAGTGATCTTTATTCAAATATCTTTATCTGTAAGACGCGTGTCTTATTAAAGAGTTAATAAAAAGTATGAACATATATTTAATAACACTCGCATCATGAACGAGTACTAAAACAAATGAGAGTTAAATAATTTTGTGTTTCTTCATCTCGTGATTTGTTTTTAGTCAATTTTTTTAATCAAACACTAGATTTTATTAAAATAATGAGAAAGAATATATAGATAAGCATACTCTAAAATATAAAAAATAAACGTAGAAAAATAAAGAGTATGCAACATGAATAGCAAATTTAAATCTTCTCATAAAATTTTTTATCAGTGTTCTTCAAATCTACCACCATAGCGAAATCTTGGAGTGCACACTAGAAGAGCGCATATCATTTGAATTACTCCAATCAACAAAAGGAGAGAAAAACATCTTGGTTAAACTCCACAAACAACCAATTCATGCAATGTTGTGTGGTAAGATTCAACTGTAATATACACCAGGTTATAGACGTCTTCAATATCAGCGTGCCATATAGGCAGACAAAAAACGTGTCATAACGGCAGATAAAGAACAAGTTAAAACAACCGACGAAAATAAAAAAGGGTCAAAAAAAATAAAGAAACAAAAAAAAAGAAATTATCGCTGCTATACGGCCAAAACCGCCACTATTAATTTAAAAATTTTAAAAATTAATTACTTACAAATACTTAAAAAAAGATAATCGCTGCAGAGAAAATGTAAGAGTAGAAGAAAATAGGATTGCAAGATGTAAAGAGTTATTAATTTTAGTCAGCTTTTTAAATGTATGTGTATATATAAACATATATTTTCAAATGGGAAGGAAATTTCTGTATGATTCATCGAATTGTATAACTTGTCAATCTGTGTGTTTTTGCCTTTGAATAGAACAAAAAGTTACGATTGGAAAGGTTTAATTTGATTTGTATTTTATTCTTTATTATGATCATTTTCTATGTAATTTTTTGGGTAACATATTGAGGGTGACATGTGAGATAAAATATGTTATTTTAAAATATAAATATTTGGAATAAATAATATGAGAAAAAATTTGATATATAAGTTTGTGTAGACTTTATGTTTATTAAATTTAGGGGTTAGAAATTTATATATTGTAAGGATTAGAGTTTAGAAATTATATTTTTAATTTTAAAAAATTGTGTAATTTTTACACATATATTATGTATCAAAATATAACTCATATAACATATTGAATTTCTTTCTCTCTTTTTTCTACACATCATGACTTTCAAGTCCTGGATTTAATTAATACTATATTTTCTTAGAATAGTTTTACTTTAATATCACTTTATCTCATTGGACTATAATTAAATAAAAAATCATTAAATTAAAATTAACATAATAATAATGTTCCTTGTTTTTTTTTTATTAATTAGAGGTATTACACTTTCATACCGGAATTTAAACTTATACAAGAAGGTGTAATATGAGTATTTTTTGCCACTAGTCCAATTAGTGGATCTCAAAGTTCTTTGTCTTTGTAAGGGTCTAATCTAATTTAATATATATATATATATATATATATATGTGTGTGTGTGTGTGTATGGATTAGAATCGACTTACACTGTGAGTAAAGCTCAATTACTTTTACCCAGTTTTTTGACCGTTGGATGAAAGTAATTAATGGCTCATATTATTTCCTTATCTTTTTTTCCCAAGTGATAATTTTCACATTTTTTACTGTTAATCTCATCCATCAATTTCACTCATCCAATGGCTATGAATTAGTGTAAAACTCAATAAGTTTTACATCATGTAACTTGATCCTATCCCTATATATATATATATATATATATATATATATATATATATAGAGAGAGAGAGAGAGAGAGAGAGAGAGAGTTAGGATCAACTTACACAATGTAAAACTCTTTAAGTTTTACACGTTTTCTGGATCGTTAGATGGGGGGAATAGATGGCTCAGATTAACTTCTTACTCTTTTTTTTTCAAGTGATAATCTTCACATATTTACTGTTAATCTCATCCATTCGTTTCACTCATCCAACGGTCCAAAAAACGTGTAAAACTTAAAGAATTTTACACTGTGTAAACGGATCCTATCTCATATATATATATATATATAGACTATCAAATATTAGAGAATACATTACCGGAAGAAAATAAATAATTTTCCCCGCTAAACCAAAATTCTATTTAAAATAGTATTATTTTACATTATTTTTAAGAATTTATATTTGATGCAATAATAATAATAATGTATGAATTTTATGTAATGTCGTTAAATCATAAAATTTTAATCAACTTCAATTTCTATCACAATCTATTCTTCACTTATGCTTCAAGATTAAAAAGTATAACAATTGACATTTTACGAACAGATCACACAATACTACTCAATTATATATATATATATATATATATATAAAAAGGTTATGATCAACTTATACAATGTAAAACATTTTTAAGTTTTACATGTTTTTTGGATCGTTGGATGGGTGAAATGGATGGCTGAGATTAACTCCTTACTTTTTTTTCTCAAGTGATAATCTTCACATATTCTACTGTTAATCTCATCCATCCGTTTCACTCATCTAACGATCCAAAAAACGTATAAAACTTAAAAGTTTTACACTGTGTAACTGGATCCTATCCATATCTCTATATATATTCCTTCCTTTCAACTTCATTTATTTGATGATTGCAGACATATTAACCCTATTTCTTACACACATAAAGCAGAGGGGATCGAGGCATGTATTCCTTGATCACGACGAAGGCGGCGCGGGTGATGGCGGCATCGGATGTTGACGAACGGGACTATGGGTGGTAGGGGAAGGTGGTGAGGGGTGATTTTTGCCTCGTTCTGCTTGCATTACAAACGTGGAAGATCCAGGAAATGCTTCCACCACCAGACCGGCATCGGATTTCAGCAGCCCCAAGAGTAGAAAGACTGCGAAAATACCCGAAACGGCACCCATTTTTACCGCTTATTGCTGCATTGGACTGCTCTTTATATGCTTTACAAGGTTCATGAAAGCTTCAACCAACCAAAGATTAACATTAACAACTTGCTATTATTGTTTTGCACTTCACATCATCCATGCAATAAAAGACTATTAAAAGACTTTGACATGTTCTTTTAGATGCTACCAATAACTTGGAATATATCTTAGTCAAATTACTTAATTACTTCACGCAATATTATTTGAGATTTTCAACAATGTCATATAACTTGACTGTTTCTATGAAGATTTAACGTATGTTATATAATGCTAGGGTGTGTAAACAAATTACTACGAAGCACATAAATCAACTCGAGTTTCTGTTTAAATTTCGAAAAATAATAGAGTTGTTTATGGTGCAGAACTCGACTCTTGCACGAAACACTTGGTCGTTTCTACACTGTGTCAAGATAATATTACAACAATCCATGAAAGTTGAGAACATAAATCAAGACCTATGAACTAGAAACATCCATGGAGAATTTAATCATACACAAAAATGGAAAAGATTAATGAAGAAAGTGAATTGTACAAGCTCCTCGCCCTAAGAACTAGTCGAGAACTCGGCGATTCATGATGGCTTCATCCCCCTTGATGTCGCAAGAGCAACCTGAAGTTAAAATTGTTCCATTTGTTCGAATACACAGGTTAAAACCATGTTACGTGAACTGGGGTACGAGTGTCAGATATGTCCAACGCGAATGTTCAAAATAAATTTATCTCATGTTTTTTTCATGCATATAGATTCGGAATAACAGAGTTCAAGAGTTAAAAGCCAAGAATCGAATCAAAGTAAATGGCTGCTTAGTGCTTACCTTAGATGGGGCGCCAGGATCCTGCTTCATACGTGCAGGTGGCAGACTGCGACTACTGCTTCCCTCTTCGTCAATATAATCACTTTGTTTTGAGGCTGAATTTGCCTCTTCGGAGCCCTCCAGGTTACCATCAGGTATTCTATCGTCTTCTATAAATACCGCCTGCGTCTCATTTGATGGCAAATCAGGTGTACTATTTGGGATGGTATTTGTACCACGAATATTTTGGTCCTTTGAGAACTGTGTAGCAGCTGCTCGAGCACCAGCTATTGCTGCATTGAGACTAGATGATTTCTCAATGGCAGATCCTTTTGAATTCGGAAAGGATGCAGCAATGGATCCTGGCTTCAAGGAGAAAGGATCTCTCGGATTTGGTAGCGGAAATTTTACTGGTCCCGGGCTATCAACTGGGACAAGGCCTCTAACAGCAGCTTCATATATCTGTTACAACTATTTTAGATCAATCTCAGTTCAAAGCAAATTGAGAGAGTGGCATAGGCATAACTTTTTGCACGCTGTTACCTTCTTTTCCAGATTATAAACACGTTGGAAGCCTCGCATCTCGAATGGGACTAACAATTTCTACAACAACAAAAAAAGATAATAAATCACAATATAATATCTAATTGGAAAGAACGGATTAACAAACAAATAGAATACAACTATCCAGCATGAAAGTAAAACCTTTTGTTGTTCACAAAGCCAGCAAAAATCGGTTTGTCCTTCTAGCCTAACCTAGGAACATGAAGAAGAAAAATGAGAAGGAACAAAAACCAGTGGATCGGAATTGTAGCATATCGTGCTGAGTACCGAATAACATAAGATTGAGAAAAGCTAAGTCGCCCACCCCTTCAGGTAGCGCCTCCCACTGAACTAGCTCTTCACATGTCAAACAGCCAACCACTTCGACACACCCTAAGCCAAAGAATAATTAATCTAGATTAGATTGGCCATTGAGAATTCAGGTAGTCTTTCCACATTTTAGAAACCGAACTCATAAAATCATTTTATCAATTTGTGATGTATTGATATCGGCAAATAATGCACACAGAAAAGGTGAAAACAAGCAATAAAGAAACCGAAATATCAAAAGAGATCAAATGAGTATAAAAAAGGACTAACCTAGCAGTCTCGAGACAGGGTAATGTTCCGGAAATTTAATATCGGTAATTCCATTCACTGCATAAATTTCCCTATAGAAATCCTCCATTGCTTTGATTGTAGATTCATCTGGGACTTTACTGGCAGCGTGTATCCAAAGGCGGCCTGGAACAAAAATATGATAACACTTAGAGGCAGCTCCATTACGTAGCACGGGAAACAAAAGCATACTAGCTAAAAATGCATTAAAACTATCATTTCTCCAAAACAATGTAGCCATTCTCGATTCAGGGATAATGCAATAAAATTGAAACACAAAATATCTTGACAATTCTTCTAGAAATACGTCTCCAACCGGGAATACTCAATTTCAACCAGACATGAATAACTTATTGCTTACCAAAGCTTGGATATATAAATAGATTAAACTGAAATGCAATCAAAGTTGGCAATTTATTCCCTTTAATTCACTGTCTGTGTCTCTCCCCAGTTTCTTATTATGAAGCCAACATATCAACTTTAATTAGAAATTTAGAATGGCCCCAAACATTAAACATATGAATAGGTCACAATAATCAAATATATTGAAAATCGCCAATTCTTTCTCAAAACAGAGTCATAATTGTAAGATTGAAAACATTCTGAAACTTGGACAATATCAAATTTGGACCTTCCTTTACTCCTGACAAAGCATGATTTCTATTAGAAAAACAACAGGAAACAAAAAAGAAGAAGAAGATAAGAACACCAAATTAAGTTACAAAGCAGCTAAAACAGTCAGTAAAACATGAACCTTTTCTTCATTATTGAGTAAAGACTAGATATCAATGAATCAACCCCATGACTTAAAATCCTATAAGAACTTACAATGGCGAAAAATACAACCACGAAAAGCATAAATTTGGTGCTTTACCAAACATATTTTAGTTATTTTCTCGAAAATAAGAGAATCCCATGAAATATAACCCCAAAAAAGATATGGGTATTTGATTTCATTAATCAATTTGAAAACTTTATTTAAAAAAAGGAGCGGGTACCTCTGATTGGAGCAGGCCAAGACCTGCCTTCAATACGTTTGATCCCATAAACTAACAATGAAGCCCATGGCTGATGCATCGTTAAACATGGATTTGTGTAGTTCCCCTCCTTTCTTGGCCCTCCTTTTCTCATTTTATTTTATTTTCTTCTTAAAGCACCGTTTGGTTGGTGAGAAACGCTGGCAAAATCTGGGTTTTGGCAATGGATTGAAGAAGAAACTAGGGTGTTGTTTATTATATACTCACGTGACATTAGGATTGCACGTGCAGTAAAGAAACATTTTCAGTTAGTGTCGTCATAATGAGTCTGACCGGCTCGCGAGCTACTCGGGTTCGGTTCGGTCAAAGTTTAGCTCGAGCTCAGCTCGAAACCTTAACAAGTCGAGCTGAACTTACCCAAACTTGGCTCGAAAAGCTCGTGAACAGGTTCGGAATTTACATATGCACTAAAATAAATTATGTGTTTGTATTTTCTTTTTTTAGTTGGTTGTTGTTTGATTTTGTATTTTCTTTAATTATGTGTTTGTATTATAAGAATATTTATTAATTATTTGGATTAATCTAATTTTTTTGCACTTTTTTCTCCTTTCCGGTTATTGAATTTTATTTTTGTGTTGGTCATGAAAGGAATTTTTAACCAATCTTTTATAAAAAAAAATAGCAAAATTTTTTCATTTCGAGCCGAGTCGAGCCTAACGAGCCCGAACCGAGCCTGACGAGCTCGAGTCGAGCCCAATAATATTGTTTTCGAGCCGAGCTCGGCGAGCCTCGAGCTCGGCTCGGCTTGTTATCACCCCTATTATGCGGTGGGAGAATTGGTTTTGGATCATTGTGATTTTAAGAATTGATTATGTGTAAAATTGATTTTAAAGTAACTTGATTTATGTTTGGCTTTTTTTTTTAAAATCATGATTGTGTAAAAGTTACGACGAAACGCAAAAGCTACTATCTTGTAGCTTTCCCCAAAATTATATTTGGTGCCCAAAATTGATTTTGGATTTTTACATCCAAACATGTAGGCACGACGTTCGAGACACAAAATCTCGATTGAACGAGATTTTGGCCCTCCCACTACAAAAACAAACACGCACTCGTCTTGGGAAGATTCGACCATAGAATTCGTAATATAAAACACATCAAGTAATCAAATTATTATGTATTACATAAGATTGAAAGACGTACACCTTATAGGCATGATAATTAAACTTAAATCTTTTAAAATGAACATTATATATTTTTCTATTATAATTACTTGTTGAGTTCAAAAACGATATTTATTTAATGGCTGCAATAAATCAAGTTATATCCTGAAAATGCCATTATTTTAAAGACACCGGGAAACGAGTTTTATATAAGATTTTAAATTTGGACCAAGCTTGACTCAAATTAAAATAAAATAGTGAAATTGATTTTTTTACTTAAATTTATTTGTGAAGTATATCAATGTGAATATAAAATATCTTTTAAACAATACAATCAGTTAGGTCAAACTCGATTCAATTCTGATATAAAGAATGTAGAAACTAAATTTAGATCATTGTAATTACGGCCATGTTTGACAATTAGCGGATAGCTGATAATGGATAGCGGATTACATTAGCTGATAGCTGATAGCGAATAGCGGATTACATTAGCTGATAGCTTATTACATTAGCTTATTTGACTAGCGGATTGTATTAGCTGATTGTATAAAAGTGTTTGATAAAATTAACTGATAGCTGATAGCTGTTAGATTATTTAAACAAGCAAAATGACATATAAAGACATGATTATATTCAATACTTGTTTGAATAGTTTATTAGTTATCAATATTTTATATCTAATAATTATTAATTAGATCTATAAAATTATTTTTAATATAACTTTTCTAAACATATTCAAATGATTTATATATTAATTTATTATTTATATAATTATTTTAATATAATTTAATTAATTAATAAATTTAAATACACATATAAATATGTGATAATAAAAAAAGTAAATAGGATTAGTTTATAAATAGGGTGAGAAAATATTTAATTTAGGTTATTTTGAGATTTTTTGTAACTGCTAAGAGTAAAAGAGTCTTTACAACTCTAATATCAAACTTCTAATCTCAAAAAGCTCTTATTATGAGCTTTTTCAAAATTAACGGTTTTACCCCAATCCGCTATTTACCAAACAACAATATTAGCGGATTTGACTAGTCACACCTCTAATTATGCCTCAAACCTCTAATTTTTGCCCAAATCTCTTTTTACCAAACATGCCTACATTATTTTAAAAATATATTAATGTGTTTTGTTTTTTTAGCGAATCATACTATTTTTGGAAGGAGCCAAAATACTTGAATCAAATCATTGTTCAATTTACAAGGCTCATTTCGATTCTTTAATAAAAAAAAAGATAAAGGAATAATAATTGTAACATTTGTAACTGAATTATTTAAGAAAATTAATTGTAATTGAACTTCGAATTTTTATTAGTATTTGATTGGTTTTGGGGATTAGATTTTTTTAATAAAAAATTATAATGAATGATTATACTCGGAAACTATTATGGCCAGCAATAAAAAGAAACCACGACTCTAAATTATATTGGTTGTGTAAAAGCAAAAACCGTTCACGGTGGGACTCGAACCCACAATCTCCCGCTCCGGAGGCGAGCGCCTTATCCATTAGGCCACGCGAACCAATTGACAATGCAAGCTAACTAAGTTTATTTAAAGTATGATTCACCGACCATTAGCATTTAATAATGATTTTCAAGTGTGTGTTCGTGCGTGTATATTGGGAGGGGAAGGGAAATTTTGCTCTACTAAGTCTTAAACCCACAACTTAGGGGAAGGTAGGGGTGTAAATGAACCGAGCTTGAATGAACAAGTCTATGTTCGTGTTCGTTTGTTTAATTTTAAAGGTGTTCGTATTCGTTTAAATTTTTAATATTGTGTCCGTGTTCGTTTATTTATTTTTGAAGGTGTTCGTGTTCGTTTGTTTAGTGTTCACGAACATGTTCGTTTAAGTGTTCACGAACAAGTTCATTTATGTGTTCGTGAACGTGTTCACGAACGTGCTCATTTATTCGTTCGCATACATGTTTGTTTATATTTTAAGAAATGTTAACTAAATTAACAATAAATAAATAAATAAAAAGCAACAAATTAAAACTTACATTTAAACATGAACTTAATATAATATCCTTAGCAACAACAAAAAGTAGTATTTAGATACATCCACAAACATTTTCATTCTATAAACGAGCTTATAAACAAGCATGTAAATGACCCTATAAACAAGCTTATAAACGAGCCTATAAACGAACCTATAAACGAGCATATACATGAGCGCATAAACGAGCTTGTTCGTGAAAATAAACGAGCTTATAAACGAGCATGTTTGTGAACATAAACGAGCCGAACACATATTTGTTCGTGTTCGTTCGTTTATTAAACGAACATAAAATTTTTGTTCATACTCGCTTATTTAACTTAATAAACGAACATAAACGAACGTTATACGAACGATTCGTCGAACGCTCTGTTCATTTACACCCCTAGGGAAAGGGGAGGATGTTAACCAAAAACTTTAATCACATGTTCCAATCAGAGGTATGATTTAGTACGTGTAACAAATTGACTGAACCAGCAGGTATTGTGGGGTTCGTTTTCATGTATGTCTTTCATTCAGATTAATCATCATAAAAAAAGGAGAAAAAAAAGAATTTGAATTCAAATTCTTCCTGCAGGTTCCTGTCTTAAAAGATAACAAGACAAACCCTATATTGGCCCACCGGTTCATCATACATCATACATGTAGCTGATTCTTTTATGGAAACCAAACATCAAAGTAACAAACAAAAACCATAAATCCCCCACCCCCTTTGTGTTTTCTAACAAAAATGACTAAACAAGCCACCTAGAAGGCTACAAGGTTGGGGTGAATAAAACTCGACTCGAAAAATCGAATTTTTCGACTTGGCTGGACGCAAAACAACTCGACTCCTTTGAATTTAACTCGAATCGAAAAAAATTTAAAAAAAAAGTTTGAGTTGTATAATAGGACTTGTAAACTCTACTGACTTGAATTTTTTTACTCGACTCGATCAGGCGCTCATCTATAGTAAAAAGGGATTTGATTCCTTGGCGGTGTCTTTGTAAGTTCATGCTTCCCTTGTGATTCTCTTCACACTTATTTTCTTTTCATGTTTTTACAAGGCTTTGAATGAGAACAAGTGTAGTTGTGTCAGTCACCCATTTTAAATTAATTAATTTTGTTTTGTTTGTATATAATCTCAACTACATGCATGCACAAATACAACTATTTTATGGGTTTGTTGTTTGTTTGTTGAGCACTTTATTAGTCATCTTATTTTATGGGTGATTTACAAGTGTAAACATGTCTTAACTTTGATAAGATTAAGGTATTGATCTTATTGCTTTTATATTAGTTTCAGTTTTAGCTATAAAAAGAAGAACTTTTAGTCCCATAATTCTTGAAATTCCTTTCAATGGTAAAGTTTTTCCTTTTTTTTTATTTAACCTTTTCCATATTTGGGGATGGGGGTCTATACGTTAGCATGCGCAGCAACTACATTTGTTCTAAAGTGTGAAATTTTGTTGTTTGGTAAAGGTTCTAATATTTTTCCTTTTTTTTGCAGAAAATAAGAAGCTTTTCAATTGTTTCTCAGTGAAATTCTCTGAAATTTTCAGTTTTCTGGGAAAGGCAAAGGCAAATTTCGGGGGTTTTCCCCTTCTCTGTTGTATAAGGCAAAGAAGAAGAGCTTGAACTGGTAAAATATGGTTCTCTCTCTTTATTAATGGATTGATTTCTTGAATTTCCTTGAGTTTTCTTAAACATGGTGTGAATTTCCCTGTTAACTGGTTGTAGAAAACAAATTTCCTCTTGAATTGAGGGTTAGATCATATAAATACTGGATTTGGATCTTTTTTTTACTATATTCTTGTTAATCTAAAGGATGATGTTCATGTTAGTAAGGATTACTTTGCTCTAGGTGTAATTAATTGGAGAAATGAATATCAGATTGTTTTGATTAATCTTCTGGCATGAATTTCAGCAACAATGGTGACCAGAACAGTCGATCTTCGATCGGATACAGTCACGAAGCCGACCGAGGCAATGAGGGCTGCAATGGCAACTGCTGAAGTCGACGACGATGTCTTGGGTGCTGATCCGACCGCAGTCCGGTTAGAATCCGAGGTCGCAGCGATCATGGGCAAGGAAGCCGGTTTATTTGTTCCATCAGGCACCATGGGTAACCTCATTAGTGTTCTTGTTCATTGTGATATAAGAGGAAGTGAAGTCATTCTTGGAGACAATTCTCATATCCATATTTATGAGAATGGTGGGATTTCAACCCTTGGAGGTGTTCATCCAAGGCCGGTGAAGAATAATGATGATGGAACTATGGACATCAGTTCGATTGAAGCCGCCATTAGAGATCCAAGAGGAGAGCTTGTTTATCCGACTACGAGGCTGATTTGCTTGGAGAATTCACATGCAAAGTAAGATATTGTTTCTTGTTTATGATTTTTTTTAACTTGATTTGTTTGCTTGGAGAATTCACATACATATGTAAGTATATATTATAATCCTCTGGTTTTCTTTTACTCAATCCATGCAGCACCGGGGGTAGATGCTTGTCTGTGGATTACACAGACAAAGTTGGTGAGCTTGCTAAGAAGCATGGCTTGAAGCTTCACATCGATGGGGCTCGCATTTTCAATGCATCTGTGGTGAGTGACACATTTTCGTATTTGCAGTCTATGTTACTCGGTGTCCGTTACAAATATGTGTCCAATACGAGTATGTTCAATTTATTTTTCAACTTATTTCATATATTTGGAGGATCATGTACCTCCATACCTATGTCCAAACAATGTAGGACATAAGTATCAAACACGAGTACTTTGAAGAAAATGAAGAATCTGGGCGACATGACTAGTCTTCTATTGGTGCTGTATGCCTGAAAACTATAAGTTGTCATGGTATCTAACTAAAGTATTGGTCTGTCAGGCGCTCGGAGTTCCGGTTAACAGGCTTGTACAAGCTGCGGATTCTGTCTCGGTAAGCCTCTGCATCTTTTCGATGTTCTTATTAGTTGACTTCAATAGTTGTTTAAGTTATCCTATAAGTGTTTGATCTTGTAAATAATGGATTTGGATTATTTTTTTTGCATTGCATTTGCATGCTGTAGGTTTGTTTATCAAAAGGTTTGGGTGCTCCAGTTGGATCGGTCATTGTTGGATCCAAAAACTTTATTAGCAAGGTAAAATCTGAAGTTTTTGCAGCTAAAAAAATCTCCACAAGACTGCAATATATCGAAATTTATCGTCGAACTCTGTTTCCTTTGGCCTTTTTTTAGGCTAGAAGACTTCGGAAAACCTTAGGTGGTGGGATGAGACAGCTTGGTTTCATTTGTGCTGCTGCTTTTGTTGCTCTGAAAGAGAATGTTGCAAAGCTTGAAGGTGATCACAAGAAGGCTAAGATGTTAGCAGGTAAATTATGGTTTAAGTTTATGTTGCTCCGACTCTTCATTTTTCGTGAAATACCCGAGTCCAACTCCTATGTCTGACATGATATTAAATCTGTATTGTTCCAGAGGGGCTAAATCAAATTAAATGTCTAAGAGTCAATGTTGCTGCAGTGGAAACCAATATTGTGAGTATGCTTGTTATTACATTTGTAACAATCTTTTCCTCGGTTTTGAGTTTCCGGGGTTTGGTTCAGTAGTTACCAAATTGAACTCGAGCTATCAATCAATTTGAGTTTCAAGTCTCGAATTTCGAGTAGAATGCAAGTTGAGTTGCTATTCAATCTATCAAGTAAAGAGTAAAATATGTTACCACCCTGTTTTTTTTTTACTTGTTGCTGCCTTGTTCACCAAGAAAAACTGGAAAACTGTGTAAAAAGTTGAATGGAAATGGCTTGAATGGAAATTTACTTTTACCAACTGGTAAAAGGAAAAGTTCATAAGAATTACCTTTGCTTATATTCTTCATATTACTGTATTTGGCCCAGATATACTTTGACATAGTAGAGGGAACAAAAATGACAGCAGAGAAACTAAACAAGAACTTGGAGGAACATGGTGTACTTGTGATGCTAGAAGGCCCGTACAGGTCGGCATGCTTATGTTGTTCCGACTCTTCGTTTTTCTTTAAGTATTCGTGTCCAATATCCGAATAACAATCATAGACAACCCAAACTGATGCAGGTCTTTTTTTTTTGTTGATTCAGGATGAGAATTGTCCTCCATCACCAAATATCATCAAGTGATGTGCAGTACTCTTTATCATGCTTTCAGGTAACCGACGTTGTCCGTGTTCCGAGGCAGCGGCCTCCGTTTTTACCCGAGGAAAAAAGTAAAGAAAAACCATCATTCTGTTGATCCATGTAATGTTTACTTACAATTCCTTGTTTGAATAATTGCAGCAAGCTTTCAATGGAGTGCAAGAAGAAAATGGGAACCAATTGCAGCCAGAATTAGCATAAATATTATGTAAAATCCATCTGTATTAAGCCTTTAGATTCCTTGGCTTGTGGCCCCAAACTTTTTTAATTCTCTTTTATCCGAATATGTCTTCAGTTTGAAATACTACTCATTTTAATATAAAATATTAAAGTTCTGTTTTAATATTTATGATTTAAAATGAAAATTGAATTTTTACTGTTAAATAGTTATTTTAGGTTTTTTGTATAATCGAGGGTTTTTTTACAATTTTTTATATGAAAATTGTAATTCCTTTGCCTTCAATTTAATTTACCTGTTAATTTTTGGCTTGACATCTATAAAAATAATAAACTAGTTTTTTTAATCTCTTACAGTTTTATTTTTTCATCAATTTGACTCTTAAACTTTTAAAAATGAACTACTCCTATATAATTTCTATTCATCTATGTTTGTAGTTTTTAATGGTCAAATTGATAAGAAAAAATATACAATTGTAAAAGACTGAAAATATTATTTTTAACTGTAAAATCAACAAGTCGTGATGGAATTGACCAAAAGTTAGGAAAGAGACTAAAATTTTTAATCCAAAAATATATGGATTAATTTTTAAATTTTGAAATAATGCATAGACGTTTGATATATTTAAATATATTTTTAATGTATATTTAAATCTATTTCAGTCATAAATTAAATTGTTTACATTTTTAAAATATATAATTTATATATTTATGACGTATATAAAACTACCAAATTTTCTTTCGCGACAGAAAATTGGAATGTGTAAAGGACGCTACGAAATCATGACAAACTTAAATTTCAAGTTTCAAAATTTTTTAACCATATCAAAGGGGAAAAAAAACATTTTCCATGTTAGTTATATGTAGTTTCCTAATAGCACAAACTTTAACTTCAAGATTTCAACCATCATGGGATATATAAGAATAAAATTTCTCTGAATTTTTTCGGTGTCCTAATTTTTAAGCCCTAATATGATATTTTACATTTTAAATCTTAAAAGATATATCATACTCTAAAATCTCTAAATCCTAATTCTAAATTCGAACATTAAACTATAAATTTATTTTTTTTAATGTTAAAACATTAGTGGTGTGCATTATTCGGTTTTAACCGAATTAACCAAACCAAATTTGGTTAATCAGTCGGTTGATTTTAGGTAAAAGCGGTTAATGGTTAAGAGTTGTTTTCAAACTTCGGTTATTAGTTAATTCGGTTTGAAACTAGTTAATTAACCGAAATTATTACATACTAAATATTATATATATTACATATATTTATTTTTTGTCATTAAACTTTTAAAAATTATAAAATGATCATTAAAGTTTTTGATATATTATAAAATGGTCATTAAACTTTTAAAAATTATAAAATGACCATTAAAGTTTTTGATATATTATAAAATGGTCATTAAACTTTTATCAAATTAGCATAAAATTATAAAAATGATCATTAAAGTTTTTGATAGTAAGTTTTATCACGGTGTTTTTTCACTACATAAAAATATAGTAATATGTTTTTTTAAAAAATTTAATGAATTAATTAAAATTTTTTAATATTTAAAGGGACTTAATGATAATTTTTCAAAATTTTAAAGGGGGTCAAATGATATTTTTAAAAAATTTAAAGGGCCAATATATATATATATATTTAATTTTATAGGATTGTGGCCTCCACATGCATAAACATAGTTCCGCCTCTGTTTCAAGCCAATATTAATATTTGGTGCATATATACATGAAATATCATGGAAGCGTTTTGATTCTACAAATAGAATTAAAAAATGTTTTGTCGAAAAAAATGTTCTGACAAAAAATGGTTTAATTCACAATTTCTTTTAAAGTACGTTTCATTATTTAACACCTTAAATTGTTTTTTTCTCAAATTATCCTCTTTAAACTAACATTTTTATCTTATTTTATTTAAAGAATTATTGGCATCCAATAAAAAATGTACGTGTCATGTTTTTATTGATTGTTTTTTATCTAAGTTTTTATTATAAACAAAATCATTGATGATATATAAATTGATATTTATACAAAGATAATTATATAAAACAACAATAATATTTTAAACTAAAAAATAAGACATTTGTATTTTTTTAAAGGAGTCTAATATCATAATATCATAAACTATATAGTAAAAGTGCGCAAAACTAGACCCGGAAAAAATTGAATTATACAATTAGACTCGATACAAAAATACTCAACTCGTCTCGAAAAACAATTCAAATGAGTAGCTGCCTACGTATAACTAGTTAGGCCAACACCTTGGCTCCAAGTTCCAACAACTATGGAACTGGGCATTGACTGTTTATGCATGTTCCCCTCTTTCTTAGGTTATTATAAATAATCTAAAATGCATATTTCTTACTCGATGTGGGAACACCTTTGTTTTCTATTTTTAACAAAACCCTAATCCCATACGCTCTTCACAATCATGGGACGGGACGGCTACTGTGTTTTAAGATATTCCACCCACTGTACAAAATCCCCAAATCAATCACTTATTATATTAATAGGGTTAATTTAAAAATTACACTCAGCTATAAAAACAATAAAGCCTAATATACTACAATGGCTCTTAGTCTTAGATTACTACATTTCATTTAACAATACATTTGGTTAAATATTTGTGGCTAAATCACCTAAATATACCCTTAAAATTTATTTAATTAGATAAATAATATCCTTCTAAAATTATTTACATAAATGATCATGTTTCAGACCACGTAGGACGAACTCGTGTCCAACTTAACGCGAGTTCGGAACTCGCGTCAAATAGAAAGTAAGTTTCATCCGACGTGGATGAACTTTTTCGATAACGTTATTTTTTTAAAAGATTAAAACGAAACTCGCGTCCTACTAAACGCGAGTTTTGTGATAAATAAAACTCTTGTCCTGTTCAAAGCGAGTTTCTGGAACTCGTTCCCCGTAAAAGACGAATAATGTGTATATTAAATACGGTGAATTTAATCTTGTGACTTCTTACCTACATGTTGTAAACAAAACTCATGTTCCATTAATCGTTAATTTCAAAAAAAAAAAAAAAAATCTCACGGCACTCACGTTTAATTGGATGCAAATTTTGTTTTAATTTTTAAAAATAACATTATCGGAAAAGTTCATCCACATCGAATGAAACTCACTCTTTGTTGGACGTGAGTTCAAAACTCGTGTTATATTGGACGCAAATTCAGCCTATGTGATCTGAAAGGGGCATTTATTTAAATAATTCTGAGAGGAGCAATTTATTAATTAAATATATTTAGGGGTATATTTAGATAATTTGTCCTACATTTTTACATTTTTTCCAGGGTTTAAAGCTAAAGTAGGAGGGATAATGTTAAACTTACCTTAGTTTTGTACACCATAGATGAATAGTTTTGAACTTACCTAGTGAAAGATCAATGTCAATCCTCCAAACAAAAGATACAAGGTTGAAAGATACACCAACTGTTGTTTGTGAAAATTGAAGACAACCTTCAACTCTCAAAATCCCCTTTCCAAGGGCTTTTCCTACAAGCCTTTAGGGGGGGGGGAGGGGGGGGGGGATTTGGGCAATTGCTGTGAAGGTTCCTACACTATACAAGATTGTGAACTTAGCTTTCAATTCTTCTTTGCTTTTAGCCTTTAGGAATTGAAAAAAAAAAGTTTGAGGGGTTTTGCTTATTAGTATGTACGAGTGTTTTTTCTTATCTAATACAGGAATAAAAATTTTCTGCCCCTTTTCGGTGCACCTATTTATGCTCCAACACTAAAAAAACACAATAAAATTAAATTTCAAGCTCTAAATTCTAAATCCTAAACCCTATACTCTAAAAAATACACCATACTCTAAATTTCCTAACCCTAACCATAATCCCTAACTTAAAATCCTAAATCCTAAACTTAATTTTAATTGTGGGAGCATAAATAGGGGCATCGAAAAGAGGTAGAGGATTTTCATCCCTAATACAGTTCTAATAACTATCAATTAATCCAATAAAATCTACAGAAATTGACATAATCATTCTTATAATAATGAATCTTTATAATATATAATTCAAATTAGTCGGCTCATAAAATCAGACATTAATAATTATAAAAAAAAATTGGGGTACAGCCCTTGGGTCACTATCAACTGCAGCTTCACTGCCAAACTTGTCCTATTTTTGGGAAAACATTTTTATTTTATTTTATTTATATAAGCATTAAACATACAACTACTTGTTAACCATTGGGTTTGGACTGTGACTTCAATTTCTCTTTCATTATTTCTTTCTCTCTTTAGTTCTTGGTTTCACTCTCTCTCTTACTTTATCAATAGTGTTTTTCAACTTCAGTTTGCTGGAAGATGAAAATCTGATCATTTCATCTCTGTTCTCAAACCCAGAATTCTTGCAGTCTTTCCAGTCTCTTCAATCTGAAACAACTTCTAGACTTTGTTTTATCAATCTAAAAAAGGAAAGGAAAAAAACCAACCTTTTTTTTTGTTAAGCCATGCAGAATCTTGCATTGCATTTCATCATTTCTTGAGCTATCATAGTTTACATGCCTGAAGTGGGAATCAAAGATTTGAAACCGCTGTTCTGTCTCTGATAATCCTGATCGGTGTTTCTTCTTGTTTCTTTTGTGAAAACGGAAACCCTAAAACAAAGATAACACGAATCAGCAAAATAATGGACTTGGTTTCCCCACAAAGCAATCCGAATAACTTTCCAAGCCCGATCTTAGGCTCGAACGTTGTAGCAAACAACGCTATAACGCCTACTTCAGCCACTGCGTCGGCCACCGCCACTCCGAGTCGCTATGAGAACCAGAAGCGCAGAGATTGGAACACTTTTTGTCAATATCTGAGAAACCACAGGCCACCATTGTCGCTTTCAATGTGTAGCGGTGCTCATGTTCTCGAGTTCCTTAGGTACCTTGATCAGTTTGGGAAGACCAAGGTTCATAACCAGACATGTCCTTTCTTTGGTCTCCCCAACCCACCGGCTCCTTGCCCTTGTCCTCTTCGACAAGCCTGGGGTAGTCTCGATGCTCTCATTGGTCGACTCCGAGCAGCGTATGAGGAACACGGGGGTAGACCGGAAGGGAACCCTTTTGGAGCTCGAGCTGTAAGGATTTTCTTAAGGGAAGTCAGGGATTTCCAGGCCAAAGCTAGAGGTGTTAGCTATGAGAAGAAAAGGAAGAGGCCTAAGCAGAAGGTATCGCCACCACCACCCGCACAACCACTAGCTCCACCGCTGCTGCCGCCACCACCATCACTTGCTGATGCCACTGCTACAACAAGTAAATGATTAAACTCAACATACTCAGACTATCTTGATTATAGGAATCTGTGCTAGAACTTGATCAAATTTTATGTTATGTTTGGGATTTAAATTGTGGTTACGGTCGCGTTTTCGATCATTGCATCTTTCCGCAATAATAGTTATGTCATTCACCAAATAGTTATGTACTTTGGTATTATGTGAAACTAAGCTTGTACTTGAGTTTTTCTGATTTATATTTCTAGTTTTGGCATGCTAATGGAGACTTTCTTTCCCCCCTTCTTATTACAGGAAGTACTATATACTTGGAAGAAGAAGAATAGGGTCCTTATGCAACCAACAAGTTGTCTGAAATATGGGTTTTTATTTTCTTAAGGTATTTCTCTTGTCTTGATAATGTTTATATGTATTAATGGCCAATGCCAATACCAGTAGATATTAATGTAATGATGTCTGTGTTGTTTCATATATAAACATGACATTTATCTAAATCCTCTCTTTCTGTCATCAATCAAGCATTTCCCTACTTTGGCTAATTAAATTTAAATAAGAATATCTGTAGAATTTACCCAAATTAAGAGAAAGTTGAGTGTTTATATTGGAAGACAAGGCATTGGGGAGTGAAAATTGTCGGTTAATTAGTACTAATATAATGGCAAAACTGATATATTATGCTGAAAAAGGGCAAAACCTAGATTCATCTTTTTCTAAAATTGGTGAATGGAAACATATAAAACAAAACATACACACATGCCATATAAAATATTACTAGGTATTAAAACATGCTTGATTCATGAATATATATATATAAAAGTGGTTCACACATACATATATGGATGCCCCAACATGAGTTGTCATATACACTTCTAGCACAGAACTCGACGGTGCCTTTTCGAAACAGCCTTGGGGTCGTACCAAATTTTCCATTGAGTTTAGTTTTATGAAGCTGGTTTTTTTTGTTTTTTTTTTTCAGATTTTGTTAAAATCTGCATTTAATTTGGGATAATTATTTGATATTAGGGTTTATGTACTTAATTTAGGGTGTGGGTTTTAAGAGTTTAGGTTTAATAGTTTAGAATTTAAGAATTTTGAATCGAATTTAAGGTTTAGGGTTAGACTTTAGGGTTTATATGTTAAAACTTAAAGCATCACCATATTACACTAAGATCTAAACCCTGACCCTCTAAACCCTAAATCTTAACCATAACCCCTAAATTCTAACCTTTGCCCTTAAATTTTAAACCTTTACACCTAAACTCATAAACCACACACCCTAAATTAAGTCCATAAACCCTAAAACTAAGACGCTTTTTGAAATTAAAAGTTTCACCGTTGTATTGGATATAAGTCATTTAATATGTTTGTATTTTTTTAAATTTAGATAATGTTATTTTTTTATCTTAAAAGTTTTTTTTACGGTCCGTAATTGTCTTTTCAACTGTCTCTGAGATTTGAACATGTATTTTTTGATTGTAAGTGTAAAAATCACTTATCACAGTACCAATACTTATTAGTTGTATTGTTATTTTTTATATCCAAAGAGAAATAGCAAATAAAATGCATGACTCAAAGAGTTGGACCTTTCGATAAAACCAATTGGGCCAAAACAATTGGTTGCTAACATACGTTTTTAAAAAATACAAGTACATAGATAGTTATATTTTCAATACAAATATCATTATTCGAATACCTCTTTAGCGATAAACTTTCTTCCTCCCCGTAATAAATTCTCAACATTACGTACTCCGCAAGTATGTACATCATTATTATTTTTATTGTTGAAATGAACTACTTTTAATGACTATATATATTATAGGTTATATTTTGATACATAAGTTGGGTAAAATAATTTACACAACAGTCATATTTAAACTATAAAATTTAAAACACAATACCTAGCTCTAACACCCTAAAACCTAAACCTTAAACCCTAATAATAAACATTAAATTTTACACTCTACAACCTAAACTCATAAACTCTAAATTATAACCTAGATCTCTAAACCCCAAATTCAAAAATATTGTGTGTCAAAATATTTCCATATAGTATAATCTAATATATTAATTAATGATCCCAATCTATATATATGGGTAATAATAGTTGGTGCATATGGATAATGTTCACGATTGAAAGCTTACCAAACCTATTTGTAGTGGATAAAGAACCAACCCAAGCACTAATAAAAATAATAATTATTATTCTTAAGATTAAAAAACACTATTGTCATTAATTACTACTCTTTTCTTAACATACTCATTAATACTCACATTGAATATATAATAGTATATTTATATTGAACTCAACAAGTGATTTTAGTAGAAAAAAATGAATGAAATTTATTTTAAGAGACTTGAGTTAAATCACTATATCTACAAAATGTGTATGCATTATCAAAGTGTTAAAAATATGCACAAACAGAATCACTTTTAGATTATTAAAAAAACAGAAATATATATATATATATATTTAAGAAAGAAGACAACATTTGCAAAAGGCTACATTGGATTGGACACACACAAGGCGCAATCCCCTATTAAAAGAGAGAAAGTGTCCGTACAAAAAAATCCCCGCAATCTACGGTGAACAGTGCAGCAGTTGACACGTGCGTCAACTAGGTGGTCCCTGCCAAGCCGCGTGCTCCCACGTGGACAATAGTACACCTTGTCTGGAACGGAGCGGTGATTCTTGCCTCGCGTCGCGTGTTCCACTTTTTCCGTTGTCCGATTTCGGCCATGTGGTTTGACCTCACCCGTCGGATGATGCTGTCCGTACGACATAATTGCTGTTTCTATATTTTTTTATATATTAAAAAATCCACTCTCGGTTTCTTTTCTTCCCTTCTTAGGGTGTCGCCTACTTTTGCTATTTAGGGAGTGAAACCTTTTACAATAAATTAGTCTTAATAAATTGATTAATTTGTTCTTATTATTCCTAGATTTAGAATGATGAACCCTTTATTTTAAGTATGAGGTACATTTTCCAAAAGTAACATAGATATTTTAAATTGAATGAATTTTATATTGTAGCTTTATTATTTTTAATAAATCTATTGTTTCATTCGGTAAATAAGTATGAAAAGAATCATTAAAATTATCTATTAGCGATAGTAATATGAGACATTAAATTTTTTAAATAAAATTAAAATTTTATTATAAATGAAATAAATCAGATCGTTAAAATCACTTAATTAAGATCAGGATGAATAATGGGATGTTGCATAATATCATATTCCTATTTAAGATCGGGGCAAATCCAGAAAAATTTTCTTGGAGGGTCCAAAATAAAATTTTATCATTGTACTATTAAATAATCTGACTGGCAATTTTACCATTTTTGGGGTCCAAGGTCCGTGTTGGCACAAATATTATATATTTATATAGATTAATACAAGGATATTTCGTATTTTATGAATTTTGAGGCATTAAATTATACATGTCCTGAGGAGCAAATGCAGCAGCCTACTGTAGAAAATGTATAAAATAATCTTACAAGGTTAAAAAGGCTTCTCACCAGTACCAAAATTTCAGTTAGAATCAGCTTTGTTTACATGACACTGTATGAAAATTGAAACTAAACTTTCATATCAAGGTAGAAAAAGGGGGCAAAAATGCAGATATCGATCCGAGTACCTGCTAACTCAAGGCCGGAAGCCAATTGACGGGGTTGAGTATCGATCGGTATCAAAATTCCAACAGGAAACTATGTATGGCTTTTGATCTTCTTTGGCTCTAAAGAATTTTGACGGATTGAATGAAAGCTGTATGTGCAGTGCTTGAAAGCAGGATGTTGGTATTTACAGAAATTGAAAAGGGGCGAATGGATTACCGGATTTGGTCGCGAATCTGCATGACCAAAGAATTTTGATCATCTACGTCGACTTTGAATCTCTTCGTCAAGGAGTCGAACCACCAGGTCTACATCCATTGGTGGTCTTTTGTCACTTAAAATGCTACAAAGTGAATGTAGTTCTTCAGAGTTGGCCTTCCTGAATAGGTCTCTGAGTAGTGTGTTAACTTCACCAGGCAAGCAATTGTTCCGAACAGCCTCTGCATTTTGTTCCCCTGCCGTTCTTTCCAAGTTCTCAACATTACTGGGGGAGCGAATATGTTGTAGAATCTGCACTTCAGGCCGTGAGTAAGGCCGAGAATTCCAATACTCCGTGCAAACTCGGTTTTGATCCATTGCCTCAATAGCCTAGATTATTTAAACCACATGAAAGGCGAGTTTACTTCATGCTTTTAGAGTATAAAGCATTTACCATGAAATAAAGTTGCCTCTGAAAACCAGCTAGAATAGTGGCGGCGTTAGTGTAGATGGAATCATGGAACCAAATGTGAATTCACCACAGAAAGAATCGCTAACATGTTCTACTAACTGATTTACCTGAACAATTTCTGGTGAAGAAAAGCCAAACATCTCGACGCCATCAAGGCTTCCAGGAGGCTGCAACGGTGGGAGGTTAGTCCTTCCCACTCTATGATGCTTCGTTATCTCTTGATTCACTTTCTCCCTCACCATCTCCCAGCATCTGGAAGCTGAAACATTAATGAATACTTCACTGGGAAAATTCTCCACAGAAACCTGAATCCAATCAACGGTAAAGCCAAGCGCGCTTAAAAGCCTGTATACAAGTCATAAATTCTACTATCCATATCTACTATGAATTTCTTCAATATGACAGCATTTTCTGGCGTATGTGGAAAGAGGTAAAAATGACTTTACTGATACGTTAGAGGTGCAAACTGTGAAAACATAGACGGTACAATAAAATTTTAAATTACCATGAACAGAGGTCCATCCCTCCCTGCATCCAGAATTTCTGAGACATAGTATGCCATATTTGTTGGATCTAGAACACTCATGTACCTAACACGGCTCTTAAATCCTGCAATAATTAGAATAGGGGTAAATATAACTAGCTAGCCATACTGACATGCATCAGCCTTAATTTACCCCAAATGCAACTTACCTTTAGGGAAAATGGCCTGGCTGTTACACCATAACTTCCCAGAGAGAACAACTCCGAATTTCAGAGGCTCAACATTACAGTTGATTCTACGCACTACCTTGGCAATTCGAGGGCCTTTCTGCCGAAAATTTCTGTCCAGATTAGTTTGTGAGCAAGACGGCCCTCCTACATTACTTCTTGAACTGTCAACTGAATTTGAGGAGGCAATGGCTCCTATATTCTCATGTTTCTCCTTGTTAGCTTTTTCACTGCCCAACGGAAGCAGTTGCTGATGGTTGCTTTCAACAGTCACCAGATTTTTCCTGCTATTATCCATCTCTGTAGTATTAGAAGAATTCTGAACAATTCTACCAGAGTATAAAGGACAACAAATATTCGGGTCATTAAATCCTAGCGATGCAATGCCTTTTCCCGTATGCACATCTTTCCCTTGAGAATATTGAGATGAACAACTATTCCTTTGTAACTCGGGGGAACTGGCATCTCTCTGATTCACAACTGGAGCATCAGTTTGAGGGGTAGTTATGATAGGTTCATTCTTGTATGAATATGGGCTCACTTTTTCACCAGATCTTGTTGAGGCTTCTGACTGCTTAGCGGAAGAATATTCTTTTGGTCTTTCTAAAACTTGTTTCTTTGGTTCATCATCTTCATCATCACTAAGAATAATAAAATTACCATCTACTGGAGCTGCAGGCCCTTTCACTCTATTTTCCACAGCAGTTTGGGGATCAGTCATGCTTAAATTTGAAGCAGAAAGAACCAAATCCTCTTTCTTCAACTTAAACTTTGGACCATTTGGTGGTAATGCAGCCTCTGATAGTTTATTTCTTGGCAGCAATGACATCTGATTAGATATCAGAGCTAAAATTAAGGGCTTCTCTTTCAGCATTTCTTCTCCAGGCAAATCTTTGAAGGAACTAGCCGATGGTTTTGACTGCATCTCTTTAGGTATTCCTTCCGGGGCATGTGATAATCTACCATCCATTATATTGTCTTTGGAGACGTAGGAACTCAAAGCCAGTCCAAGGTCTAGTCTTGCCCACCTATAGATTGCACTAAGTTTTCCTTCCAATGCCTCAACAAGGATATTTAATTCATTTATGTCGTAACGAAAGAGGAAAACGTTGGCACCCCTAGAACATGAGCAGAGCTGCTTTGCATGGTTCAGGCATGCATATCTATCAGGGGAACAACAGCAACCTGCTGCAGAAAGATGCAAATCAAAAAAACATATACTGCATTCTTTCTCGCTAGTAGCATCAAAATTGCTGTCCATTTTCACAGCCTGAGGGGAACTGCAAAGAAATTCCCTTGTTAGTCGTTCCATCTCAACACGTGCCTGTGGGCAAGAAAAGTAAACCGAGTCAATGAAAACCAACTCAAGGTGATATAAGCTTTTGCATGTATATGCTAATGAGTTTACCATACAAATATTACCATAAAGAAAAATATGACAAGACTTTAGCAAACATGGATTCCATTTCAGAATTTGAATTATTAAATAATTACTAAATATACTTAATTAATAACACTAGATCCAAATCAAGTGACAATTGGAAATATTTATACAAATTGAATTTACATATGCCCATAATGCATAACAGGGTTTTGTGTCTGTATGCACATATACAATTGAGTATGTAAGTATACATTCATGCATTTGCACACAAAATATTAGAGCTTCTTTACCTCAATTTTTTAGAGGTTTGGGAGAAACAATTCTCCAGAGTTTGGACCAATCTAAAACCACATGATAATTTTATCAAGCATTAGATGTGAACCAGAGGCTCAAATCCGATTTAAGAATCAAACCACACCAGCTATAGAGATTTAGAGCTAACTAAATAAGAATTCATAAAATCCCACCCTTAAACCAGCCCAAAGAAAAATAATGGGCATAATACTTACCTTGAGAGTTTTAGCTAAGACACCATCCTTTCCGCACACATCTTTCCATCTCAAGTTATCAGAAGTATGATTTCTCAGTAAATTGAACTCCCAGTGAGCTTTGACTGCTTCCCTTGCTGCTCCAAGCAATAGTTTGTCATGCGAGATGGAGGTTTTCCTCCTCTGTTCACGGTATAGCTCAATAGCAATCTGTCCATGGGGCAACCAATCAACAGGAGCTACATTTACTGCCTCCGCACAATTGAAACCAGAGTTGAACCCTGCATGATATGCTCTAGGGAAAGTAAGAACAAACTCTCCAGCATTCTGAACACATCGGTAGACCGGTACCCCTTCAGATTTTAGTATGGAAGGGGACAACTGAGTGACCTGCATGAAAGAATGACATTCAGGGCGTAATTGGTATCATCCAGAAGACATGGGGAATAGAAAAGATCTCATGATAAACTTTTAGCTCACCAGTTTGTGAAGCAGGTCAGGTTGTTCATCAAAAAGGTCAGGCAAATGCTTTCTCATAGCCTCCTCCAGTTTAGAAGCATCCTTTCCTGGGACACCATACCAAATTTTTGGAGCACCCAAATGCATGTAATTCAGTGAGTATAGGTGGTGATCTTCAACATGCTGGTTGCATCCATGTAAAACAAATGGAAAAAAAAGGAATTAGCAATCATTGGCATAGTCATCCTTTGATTGTAAAGAGCTGCCTAAAATAAAAGTGTTGCATGTATAAGTAATGGCCTTAAATGTGACTTCAAACTTGCAAGTTCAAAAAGAACTATTTGTACGCCAACAATGGAAAACAAAAATTATGTCCGCAAAACTTTGCACAGTAGCCTAGGTGGCTTAAATTTCACTCTATTTTGGCAACAAATGCATGCACATCTTCACATAAGCACTATATTTCAACCTAGCTATGATCGCTTTAAGGCATACCAACTTCTTAACTGTTCTTATTATGCCGCATTTCATGCACATGATCTATATTTGAGAACATATCGGGGTAAAAAGTCAAAAACAAAATAAACAGACATGAATTCCATTGTTCACAAGTCGGGTAATGCAAAATTATCAAAGAAAATATTGAAGTCGACGGTTCAACACATGCCAAGGGAGGAGGTTTACAGACCTAGAAGTCTTACCCAACAAAAGGAGGAAAAGCACATTCCTACATACAACCAAGGAACTAGAACACCAGAAATATCACTGCTTTCATAAGAGAGCACAGATCCAGAAAGCCTGGGAAAGTTATTTAAGTTCCAGCCTGATGTTATGTATTTTTCATCAGAGGCAAGTCGAACTTGATTTAGATTCTTAGGAAACCCACTGCCAAAAACCCCAGTTTGCAGATCAGCCCCATATAAGACCTTAAAAAGAAAAGGAACATAAGAATTAGCAACATCTGTTTGCAAGTTTGCAACTGTAACGTGTAACCTGTATAAAAGGAAGGAAAGAAAGAATAGGGCAGACGAAATAGGAAATTAGAGCTTGCTTGGACTAGTCATGGATTGGAAAGAAAGGTTCTGTTGATGTAAAGCTTTTTGGAAAGCAAATATTTCAGAATAAAATTGTTTGAAATGACTAAACATTTTTCTTTTGTCCACTTGAAACCCCACTGATTTTGTCAGTCAGCTTCTCATTGCGACTCTTTCAAGAAAATACAATTTGAAGCTTCAACTCCTAGCCTGCAAAAACTCATTTTCAACATTTCAAAAGGCAAAAGAAAAGTTTTATCCCAATCCCAACCATAGCTTTCTGGAGTAGGAAAGCAGCTCCAACAGCTATGTAAGACAGGAACAAAATAAATTAATCAAAGGAGTGGTGATTTTTTTCCCAAATTTTTTTTACCTCTATTTCCTCAGTTGCTTTTTCCACTATCCGCCAGTATTCACCCTCAATATTCTGAACTGAAGGCTCATGGTAATCCGGAAGAATGGTCATTTTACCTTCCATATTTACATCATTTTCCTTCCACCTAAAGTATTGGGCCTTGAAATCATCTGCATACTTCTGAAATTTATCCAGAGTAAACTCAGGGCCAGCTTCAAAACCAAACCCCTCCACTTCACAAAATCCAGCATCAGCAGACCCAGAGATACTTCCACTATCAGACCCGCAGTCTACAGCCATTCTCATGCATCTTCTCCTTTTCCTCTTCATATTGTTAGTAACTTTGGACATTTTTCTCATCGAATTACGATTCTGAAGCTTATCAGCCCTCTGTACACGAGTAGCAAATCTAGAATTTTCCCACATAATATTGTCTTTAAGAGGACAAGGAGGCTTCCAAGAAGATGGAGGAACAATGCGGCAAATTCCATATTCTACTGCTCTTGGTCGTATACTAGCTATATACTTCAAAGTATCTTCAAACTCCTGGAGAAACAATATAAAAACTAATCAAGATATTTTAATTCTCTAAAGTAGAACTCCAAGATTGTAGAAGTAGAAATTGTGGCAATGCGAATTAAGATACTCAAACAATTCAAAATATTGCAAGCAACATTAAATACCTCTTCTGTTGGGTAGAACACAGGTACATCCTCAAGATTTGGCGCACATGCCTCTTCTGGACGCCATCTTGCAGTTACCTGTTTCAACATTTTCACATGTCAATGAAATAATATTTGAAGACAATGGTTAACAAAGTAAAACAGCATATCAATTATACAGTCTGGATAGTCCTTGAATTTACTAGCTGTCACTTTAAGCTGCACTATAATATAAATTAACCATTATGTAATCCTGCCAAAAACTTATCTATAAGGGACTTCTGAGTCATTACATACATATAAAATGTTGCTGCTACAGAATGATACATATAATAGTACAAGGAAAAAAATAAATGACAATAGAGGAGCTGTGCTGCCTGAGGCAAATTATGAAAGGTGAGAAAGGTGAAGGAATCGAGGAAATGGCAAAAGAAGTCGGCAATCTAACCTTTTGGCAATCATTACACTCTGGACAGCCACGGATAACACCTTTAGGAAGATTAAGTCTCAATCCTAGATTCTGCAAAATGAATGACATATATGAAACTACCGGGATGCAGCATTCTCAAAAAGGGAGAGCATACTGTTTTGCAAAAAATTCCAAAATCAGTATCCTTTAAATTTAGCAAAATAGGACAACATTTTCAATAAAGAGAAGAAAAAAGAAAAAGGAAACAAAAGAAATATCTTAACGAGGAAATAGGAAACTAACTTGATCAAGCCCTCCACGATCAGCCTTGTCTTCTGAACTGTTATCATATTGACCATAGTTTATCCAAGGTCTGCGCCTCATAGACCTTGTAATCTTTGTACTTTCATCATTGACCAACTCAGTTTCCTTCTGAACTGGACTGGCATCAAAAGTACTAGCAGAGGTAGAGCAACAAATCACATTAGCACTCTCACGTATCTTCGTTTCTAGTGCCCCACTCTTTAAGGTAAACGATACACGAGACTCAAAACCTGGTGGAACTGCTGGGATATCATCAGTCTCTTCTTTAACACAAACTCTATTAAGTTCTGTCCCCATTAGTTCTGCTACACAAGACAATGGATGACACATCAAACACTACATTTTGTATGAGTAATAGAAAACAGGTGAATATGAAGGCCTACCTTAAAAACTAAAGAATCAATTCAGCAGCCCAATTCAGGGTACCTAATTGGTCCAAACGACTGTAAAAAGAATATTTATCTGCACAGAAATATAAAAAAGCAATGAAAAAATAAATGAAAATCATAATACAAAAACTTTATTTCCATTCAAAATAAAGCCACGAACATATTCGCTTTATCTCATGCATAAATCAATCCCAAATCCTGAAATCATCCAAGAGCCGTAAGGATAAAAATTAAAAGCATGTTGCTGAGAGCCTGAGACTAACACTTCCAAGCATTATTAATCATATTCGCTTTATCTATGCATAAATCAATCCCAAATCCTACAATCATGTAACAGATTATAGCTGAAAAGCAAGTTCTGTAACTAAACCGCCTGAAGTCATTGAAGAGCCATAAGATGCATTTGATAAAACTTCTGCCCAAATTACTAATATAGCCCAATTTGTTGAATCAACAAGATAAAAGCCTTCTCATTCTCGATCGAGTTGATTCAAAACCTGAATCTGACGATGCGATTGAAGTCTAAGTGATTTCATAACCTTAAAAATCACTATCCCTTGTCTTAAAAACCATTGTGATCAGATTTCTGAATTGATTGTTTCTAGAAAGTTCATAAAAACAAGAAAATATCACCATTGCAGACTCTTCTGGGATCGGATAAATTCATCAAACCAATTAATTATAACATTTAGGAATTTGAAATGCAGCATATTTAATTGAACATCAAATCCATCAATATTCTTTTTGGATTTTTGTTAATTCAAGCCCTAAATAAATTCATGCATTACTTTCATCTCAAATAAATCAGATAAAATAATCCTAAACACTAAAACATCATAATCATCAGGCAAAATAGAAGCTTAAAATATGAGTTTACATCATGTTGATCCACAAATATTTCTGTAATTTGACTTCACCCAGAGCAGCTCTGAGAACTCCTTCTGACTACACCAGGAATCTTTCCAATATTAAAATAAATGCTAAAAATTAAAATAAAATCTATAAAAGGGGAAAAAATAAATGCTAAATCTGATTCTAAACCTAACCCTAAAAAGGCATTTGCACAACAGGAAAAAGAAAATGCACCAAATTCAACAGGGAAAACGATTACTATTTTTTAGGATTATAAAATAACAATATATATTTTTCCCTAAAATTGGTGTTTTCCAAGGTTACCCCACAAATCCACATAAATCATCATACCTTGAGAAAAGAACAATCAGAACAAAGAACAATTCCAAGGTAGAAGGAAGATGGTGAGGGACTAATTGATACATTCTGAAATTAACAGAATTTCATCAAAATTGAAAAAAGGTAAAAAAAATAATAATAAAAATTTGTGTACCTTTTGTTTTTTTTTTATAAGTAGCCTAATCAATTTGTTTTGTATTTATGTTTGTCGGAGCAATTGAATTTGAAAGCATATAGTATAGGTGGTCAATATATATAATAACACATCAAGATTGAATTAATTATAATTAAATCGCATCGGTTCAATTAATAAAATAATATTATATTTAAAAAAATTAATAAAATAATATTATATATATTTAAACAAATAATATTATAAAAATAGAATTTTACCATAATATTTATTTAATTTTATTGATATATATTTCGTGAGTCTTAAGCATTGTCAATAAGTATTAGGATTAATATCCTATACTCTGGCGGTGGAAACTAAAAGTTTTTACAAGCACTTTAATTTTAGGGTATAGAGAGTTAGTTTAGGGTATAGGGTTTAAGGGTAGGGGTTAGAATTTAGGGATAAATGTTTCAATTTAAGGTTTATAGTTATAATTTAGGGTTTATAGGTTAAGGTTTAATTTTTAGGGTAATATGATAAGGATTTAGGTTTTAACCTATAAACCCTAAATTATAACTCTAAACCTTAAATTAAAACAACTATCCCTAAATTTTAACCACATACACCTAAACCCTTAAACCCTAAACTAACTCTACATAGTCTAAAATTAAGGCGCTTGTGGACACTTTCATAAGTATTATACCTTTGCAAACAAAAAAACCTTTTTCTGAATTCAACTAGTGGTTTTGATGAAAAAAGAATAAAATTTGAATATTTATATGTATAAGATATGCGTTTTATTAAAAGATTAAAAAAATATAAAAAAATATTAATATGTAATCATACAGCATAATAAAAAAAATCTTCTCATTTCTCGTTCATTTTGCAACCCTGAGGAGCTTTGTTCTAGTTAAAAAGAGCAAATTTCCTTTCCCTCCCCTAAGTAGAAAATATTTAAAAAAAATTAAAATACAAATATCGTACTAAAAATGTTTAAATATATGGGTCATTTGTGTTATTATTTCTTTATTTTATTACTACTGGATATTACCAATTAAAATGGATCATATCCATTGAAAAAAAATATAAACATATATATCCTATCAAACTTACAGGCTTTTGCAGAACTGATAATGGTAAGGTATGAGATATATGAAATTTTAGGTTTACATTATGTGCAAGTTCTTTATTTAATTTGAATCCGATTAGGTGTTAAATTCCTTTAACTAATAAAATTTTGACAGAATTGAATAATAAATCTCTTAATATATTTTAAGTTTTAGCATTACTTGTATAAATTATACATAAACTATCAACAATTAGTTGATCTAGTGAAATGATATATTAGATCCTTACGTAAAATAAGACCGGCAATTATCCATAGATGGTGGCCCACCCGACTCACCTGATCCAACTAAATAGACGAAAACCCGATGAAACATGAGTTTGATCTGTTTGAAGTGGGTGTAGGATGGAACGTTCGGGTGAAAAATTTTCAACCCACCATCATATTCGTCACCCACCCCAACCATTGATATAATATCAATTTTAAAAAATATTTTGAACTTCAGATTTTTTTTTAATTTTTTGTTTATTATTGGAAAATGAAAATTTTGTTGTATGTAAGGTTATTTGAAAATTTAGAACTTTAATAATAGTTGATTTTAATGTATTAAATATTAAATGTTTTTAGTAAGATTTTACATTATTTTTAACTATAATTTTTTAATAATTGAACTCATTTATGATCCGATCCACCCGCCTCATCCGCGGTTGATAGGTGGGGCAGATTTGGGTCAATAACCAAGCGGGTGTAGGTGGGTTGGGTGACGATTTGGGATACGGATGATGGGGTGGGTGAAGCTCCAATCCACCCAAGTCAGTGGTTCGAATCCTAACGTCGTGAACGAAAAAAATTAAGTTGTGAATGTCGTCTTATGATGAACTATGTAAACTCGATCCGAATTAATTTATTAAATGAGTTGGATAGTTATGAACTTATGATTAAAAAATAGAATTTATTAAAGAAAAAAATTCCTCGCGGTTTACAGTATATAAGAATCACGAATAACTGCCGATAAATACCCAAAAATAAATGTCACGTGAGAACTGAATTTGAAAAAAAGAGAGTATAAAGCACGCGCCACTCTTATTTTGAAACCCAACGGAAACTCAGAAATATCTCTTTAAATATTTTCTCGTTGTTTTTTTTTTATTTTTCTCAATCGAATCAAGAAAGAAAGAAAGAAAGCGCCATGGGAGGCCTCTTATTTTCAAAATAGTTCTGTTTTGGTTGGTGAAAGAAAATCTTTTTCTAGTCTTTTTAGTAAGAACTTTTTAATTCTTCAATCGTTTACGAGTGAAAGCAAAAATCCGTTCGTTGGATTTTCAAGATTCGTTGTGGCCATTGCTTCAATCTTTTTTCGGTGGTTAATTGATTTCTTAATTTTCTTTCTTTTTCCCGGAATTTTATTGGGTTTTGTGTTTACTTCTTGGCATTGACTTCTAGTTTCTGATTATAGGATATTCTAAAAACAGGCGGCTTAAATACCAACTAAATATCAACATTTAATTTAAGTCATTGGATGAAGCCACTTTTATAGTGGCCGTTAGATTAAAAATAGATAAATAAAAAGTTACCCGGTAACTTTTATGTTTTCATCTCTATCTTTCACAAAAGCATTGGCTCTTTACTAATGCTTCATTTCTTTTTTCCTTTACCATTTTCTACTTCTCTTTTCAGAAATCTCTTGAATAATTATTATTTTGAGGGAAAAAATTTAGAATATAAGATTATAAGAGAAGAAACGATGGGGTCTTCGATAAATTCTAACTCTCATAGGAACCTGGACGAGCAGATTGTGCTGCTAAAGAAAACAAAAAAACCCTCCCGCCATTGACGCGTCTGTCCATTCTTCTTGAGCACAACCTAAAGAAATTGCAGAGATTTTTTTAAGTTAATTAAGAAAAAGAAAAAAAATCATTATTGAAAGTCTGCAAAAGAATAGAAATAGTCCAAGAAAAATCTTAAAAAAGGATCCGTAGATAAAAGAGAAATCGAAGAACATAAATGTACCAATTTTTCATGTTTGCCGATAAAATAGCATATTTTTTCATGTCTGTCAAACCAGCATCAATACCACTTAAAGGTGGTATGGATGCCCCCTTGGTGAAATAGCATATTAAAAAATGTATATACATTTTTCTCTTACAAAATTGTTACAATTTGTGTACATTTTGTACTCATTTGTGTATATGCACATTGTGTAATAATTTTTGTACATACACATTTTGTATAACAAATGTACCAATTTTTTTATGTCTGCCAAACCAGCATCGATACCACCTTTAGGTGGTATGGATGCCCCCTTGTTATTATTGTACCAAATTGTGTTTCCTTGTAACAAGTTGTGTACATACACATTTTGTATAACTGTACCAATTTTTTCTTGTCTGCCAAACCGGCATCGATACCACCTAAAGGTGTTATGGATGCCCCATTGGTGAAATAGCGTATTAAAAAGGTATATATTTTTTCCTCTTACAAAATTGTAACAATTTGTGTACATTTTGTACTAATTAGTGTATATACACAAATTTTTATTATTATTGTACCAAATTGTGTTTCCTTGTACCAAATTGTGTATGTACACAAATCCTTACAACCATATGAGCCATTTTGACCCTTGGTAAAATCTCGTACTAAAAAAGGTATATACCGTTTTTTCGTACAAAGTTGTAACAATTTGTGTATATTTCGTACTAATTAGTGTATATACACAAATCTTTATTATTATTGTACCAAATCATGTTTCCTTGTACCAAATTGTGTATGTACACAATTTCTTACCATGTAACATTTTGTGTATATACATTTTTGTGTTACAAACTTGTAAGGATTTATGTACATGATTTGTAATAAATATGTACCGTTTTTTACCCGGTAAACAGTACATCTTTGTAATAAAAAGGTATATACATTCTTCTATTACAAAATTGTACCAATTTGTGTACCGCTTTATGTACAATTTATGTACCGCTTTTTACCTGGTAAACAGATCTGCTGTTTTTTAGCCTGTCTTTAAAGGTTGTTCCCTAGAACTCCCCTGATTATGGTATTTTCCAAATTTCAATTTGAAATGTGATTTTTAAATTTCAATTGCTTAAATCTTTTTTCAGTGGTTAATTGATTTATTAATTTTCTTTTTTTTCCCGAAATTTTATTGGTTTTTTTGTGTTTACTTCTTATGTTTTTATTATCACTTTTAATATGGATATATATAAGTTAATTTGTTTTACCATTATTTCAAATTACTTAATATTTTATGTTTTGTAATGTATTAGGTTAACTTTTTACTTTATATATGTTGTTTTATTATTTTAATGTAAATAGGCTTAATGCATTTTTTTCCAATAATATTTACATGTTTTCTCAACTTGCCTCCTAATGTATTTTTGGACTCTTTTACCCCTTAATGTTTACGTCGTTACTCATATTACCCCAAATACTAAAAAATTGTCATGATAATTTTTTATTTTTATTTTTATCTTTTCTGTTTAATATATGAAAAATATTTTTGGATATTTAGAGGGGTTTACTTATCCCACTTAATTCACAATAATTTTTTATTTTAGTTTTAAATTTAGATAAATCTACGTACTTTTATAAATTGCACTACTAAAATTTGGGTCATGAATAACTTAATCATTTATTTATCACGTCACGGGAAAACTCAATAAATTTAAATAAAAAATATTTAAAAACATAACGTTAATAATTATTTTTAAGGTGACATTCACCTAGTTTTTTTTGGTTTAATGGTGCATGAAGCTCTAAAACTTTTAAAAATTAATCAATTAAGTTCTTAAACTTTATTTGCACCCAATTAATCCCTTAAACTATTATACTGAACTAATTAAGTTATTTGACCAGTTTTGACTATTAAATTTGATAGTCTTTTTTTCTTGAGATATTATTGTCACGTGACACACTATAGTTTTGTCAGGTGACATTTACATATTTTTTAGAAATTTATTTTTATGCAAATTTTATGTTTTTTTAGAATTTTGAAAACTTTTAAATTTTTTCTAAATAAAATAAAAATCTTAAAAATGCCAAGTGAGAACACTGTAGCACGATATGCTGCATTAAGTGGTGCAAAAAGAACTGTTAAATTTAATAGTCAAACGCTGGTCAAAGGGGTGAATTGATAAAAATTCTAGAACATAAGGACTTTTTTGAGTAAAAAAATTTGGAGACTTAATTATTAATTTTCTTATCAATTTTTTTTTTGGAGCAACTCAATTCTCAACGTTTCATTTGGGTCAAAATGACCTCTTTACGGATGAAAATTATCAGTTAGCTAACGAGAAATGACCTGAAATAACGGGACAAACCTATATGACAGTGTACGCTGACATGAAAGTATTATATAGACAAATTGATTGACTTGAAAAAACGTTACATCAGTCAAAAATAAATTTTCTGCTAACTTACCATTCAATCAAACGTTGAAAAATATTTTTTGACTTAATGCATTTTTAACTATTATTGTCCTCTACATTGGCGGTGAAAACTGAATCCTGACCATATTACTCTGAAAACAAAACACAATCTCTAAATTCTAAATTCAAGATTTAGTATAATTCAAAGTTTATAAGTTAAAACCTAAATTCTAACCATATTACCCTAAAAACAAAACACAACCTTTAAATTCTGAAATCTAACCACTATCTTTAAATTTTAAACCCTTACACCCTAAACTAAGATCTTAAACCTTAAAACTAAGGTCTTTCTAGAAACTTTTAGTTTTCACCGCTAGTGTATAGGACATAATTTTTTTATACGCAGAACATTGTGTTTAAATCGTAATTTTATTCACCGTATTTTAAGATATGCTGAACGTTATACAAAGGGTTTGACTTTTTAGTTACGGGAGAAATATTTCGACATTTTGACTTTATTTTCCTGTCTAAATATATTATAATAAAAAAAATCACTTCCATAAAGTATAATAGTAATAAGTTTTGGTAAAAAAATAATAATAAGTACAAATAATGAAATAATATATCTAATAAATGTAATCCCGACACGTGACGAAGAAAAAAATTGTAAATTCTTTTTCTTAATATTATTTCCCATCCTCTATTAATTTATTTATTCCCCCCCTAAATGTTACTCAAATTTCTGCAATTTCTTAGCTAATCTCCCTCTTGAATCGCATCGGTTTTTGTCCCTTTTCTCTCAAAATAATTATTTTGTTTAAAAAAAAATTGTAATCTCATTTTCTATCGTTTTCTCTCCTCCCAAACACTCTATTGTTAACATCAAAAATCGAAAAAGAGAGAAATATTGTGTAGCTCCGTTCCTTGATGAAGATCTAGGGTGTTCTACGCTTTCTAGTTCCAAATTGAGGTTTATCTATTCATATTTTTTATTATTTTACTAAAACTATTTTCCTAAGCTTAAATCTGTTGTTCTTTAGATTGATTTTTTGGAAGCTGATTTTCATTTGATCTGTGCGGAAAACTTTGGTTGAGCTGTGTTTTGGTTATGCAAAGAAAAGAAAATGGAGGCAGTTGTTGTTGGAGATTTAGCGTGTTTGGATGCGGAGCTATTGCATCTCCAGGAGATGTCTCCTTTGGCTCTCAAATCCTATCCTGAATTCACTCAAAAGCTTTTCGAGCAGTGGCTTTCGCTGCCCGATGCTAACAAGCTGGTATACTCTTAGTTTTCTAATTCCGGATCTTCGTTGTGTTTGATCGGAATTATTTTTTGTTTTGATACTTGAAGTGAAAATGATCGATTGTTATTGCCTTAAAATTGTACTAATTAGATCATTGCTAGGTAATTTGATGGTAAATAATTATTTATTTTATTTTTAAAAAAGTATTTCTTATGATGATTTGATGAATTTTTTTGAGCCTGTTACATGTTTCAATTAGTTCATTATGCGTATATGTATCTGAATTCCGCATTACTAAGATATTTAACTGATTAAATCAGTGCAAAAAGAATATGGTGACATCTTGTTGTTAATTTTCCAGTTGTCTTTGTTAAGTACTCTTATCCTACATTGGTTGAGTTTAGTTTGCTCTGCAAATCGATTTTAAGTTGGAGGCTTAATGATTTTAACAATATCCATTAATTGCTGTTGTCTAATCTTGAACGATTAATCATCGTTTCGTTTTTAAATATGGTATTTTGAATTTTCACTCACTAGTGTCTTTTGAAGCAGAGAATGTGGATTTCATGTTATTTATTACATATTCCTCTAAGCCTATGAGTGCACTGGTGTTTAATTCTTGTTGCTTTGCTAGGTGACATCATTGGTTAATGATGCAAAGGCGGGTAATCCCTTGAATGTTCCTGGAAATGCTTCCAGTGGAGGGTCTCCCTCAAGCCATTCTTTACCTTCCATGTTTCCTGCTGGCAGTGCTCCTCCCCTTTCACCAAGAAGTACATCTGGTTCCCCTCGTATAGCAAAACAAAGGGTTGGTCCTTCAAACTTGGGTTCTCCACTGAAAGTAGTTAGCGAACCTGTGAAAGAGTTTATACCTCAGGTTTGGATCTTTTTTAATTGACATGATATTTTTCTTTTGCCATTGCTGTCCTTGTTTTTGTTTTATGTGCTATATTTTCATTTCTATCCTGAAGTTGTAATAACTTATTGTGTTGGTAACTTGAAATTGCATCCAGTTTTACTTTAAAAATGGCTGTCCACCGCCAAATGATCTAAAAGAACAACATGTGCCTCGAATCAGTCAGTTCTTTGCCGGCCACCCAGATGGACTACGGCTGTCAGGTAAGAAACATGTGTGCTTCACTTTAACTGATATTTCTGGTACTCAATGGATATTCATGTTTTACTTTCTAAAATTTCCAGATTTCAAACTTGTGACCAAGGAAGTCTGCAAGCTGCCTTCATTTTTCTCCACATCACTTTTCAGAAAAATTGATGTTAATGGCACTGGTTTGGTTACAAGGTAGGCTTTCTTGTTCATGGAAGTGAGCTTTTGTATCTGTATCTTAGATCCATCATATTCTTTGAAACTGTTAGGAATTTTCTTAGAAAAATATGAGAGTTTTATGTCTGGACTCCTTTTCTGTGTTGAGGTGCTCAACTATGCTGGGCCTTGTTGGAGAACGATGTGTTACAACTTTAAATTGCTAGTTTAGAATCCAGCTCCTAATCTTTTAATGTTTCTCCTTGTAGTTGCTTTTCAGCTATGATCTGGTTTAATTCATTTTAGATAGTAGCCTTTTTTCTAATTTTTAATTTAATCTGCTTGCAGGGAAGCATTTGTGGATTATTGGGTCGATGGAAACATGTTGACAAAGGATATAGCAACCCAAGTTTATACCATACTAAAGAAACCAGATCTCAAATACCTTGTTCAGGTTTTTATACATTTTTGACACAGCTTAAATCAACTGCAATATTGGTCAATATCTAATTGTCCTCAGTTCAACTTAACTTCTTCTATACTTTTCAATCTGTCAGGAGGACTTCAAACCTTTACTCAAAGAACTATTGGCAACTCATCCAGGGTTGGAATTCTTACAGAGTACACCTGAGTTTCAGGACAGATATGGTTTGTTTTTCATCTGTTTGATTCCTTTTGACTGTTTTCTCACTGCAATTGGATATTTTGGATGTTAGGATCATTTTTACTCTTCATAAACCCTCCTTTAACGATATCTAAGGCGTTTACACTGTATTAAGTTGTTTCCAAACTGATTCCTTCATTAAATGATGGAACCACTAATGTTTGAACTTCCAAATCCTGTAAATGCATCGTTTGCATGTTAATTTCTATGAATGATGTTGAATATGTTTCTTTGATGTAATTCTGTCCCTAATATGTTTGATAATGTATAATGCTATGTTAAAAGTTATTAATAAAATCACTATAGCATATATAAAAAAAGCAATACTGCAAATTTTTCCTTTGATTAGCAAGTGCTGAAATTTGCACATATCTGAAATAGAAATAAAAGGAGCATAGAAAACAGGATTGACATTCTTGTTTAATTTGTTGGCAGTCTTTACTAAGAATGGTTGGCAATGTAGCTCTCATTTTAGTCTCTGGTTTCAATGGCTTAGCTTTCATTTTCCAAAATTCCTATTTTTTAGGATGATGAATTCACACAAGAAATTCTTATAATGACACCCATTTTTTAGTTTAATGTGAAGTAATCTTATGTTCATATGATCATATTAGAATGACTGATTGTTGACAAATTGATGACTGTGTAGGTCAGGTTGAAATAGTAAATTGTGTATAATTGTGCGACTGAAAAGGAAATTAAAATATCTTACACCAATTGATGTATTACAGCATATTGATACTCTGTCTTACCATGTTAGGGTCCCATTCTATATGTTGTTTACTACTGCTTAAACATTAACATGAACCTCTGTATCTGAGTTTTTCAATTGTTTGATAGTTTGGATTGTCCCTAGTGCTTCCAAATATTAATACAACTTTTGTTGCACATGGACAGCTGAAACTGTTATATACAGAATATACTACTACATAAATAGATCTGGGAGTGGCCGACTCACTCTTAGAGAGTTGAAACGTGGGAACTTGATTGATGCCATGCTACATGCTGATGAGGAAGAGGACATTAATAAAGTTTTGAGGTAAGGATTTGGCTGAATCTCCTTGAATACATAGAGTGTGAAACTGACTTTCATGTTTCTTTCAAATTCTCCAAGCTCACATGTAGGTTTATATAATTGCATTTTGGTGCACATATCTTTTCCTCATATTTCAAAAAGATTATCATCATATGCACAGGTACTTTTCGTATGAACATTTTTATGTAATATACTGCAAGTTTTGGGAGCTGGATACAGATCACGATTTCTTGATTGACAAGGAGAACCTCATCAGATATGGTAACCACGCGCTTACCTACCGAATTGTCGATAGAATATTTTCTCAGGTTTGTCCGAGTCTGATGATATTCTTGTTCCTTGGTCCAAACCACATTCTACCTGGTCAAAGAAGTTTTTCACTTAATTGAATATTTCTGTTCCATCATTCCCTTATATTTTTTTTTCTGTTTCATTGATTTGTTTATTTATTTACAAATTTTGAACTTCCACTATGTAATGCTTCCACATTATGTTAGGTTCCAAGAAAGTTTACCAGTAAGGTTGAAGGAAAGATGGGGTATGAAGATTTTGTTTACTTCATCCTTGCGGAGGAGGACAAGTCATCCGAGCCTAGTCTTGAGTATTGGTATTATTTCTGCACTTTCTCTATAGACTTAAGGGTATCATAGTGGATTTTATGCACAGAGTATGATTTTGAAAGCTCACACGCTTAGTGTTGAAGTAATTACATCTATATTTCATATGAACTCACTTGTTTGAAAAAATCTCCCCAAAATTTGAAAATAACTTTTTTGCATTTCTCAGTAGCTTAGAAATATTTGCCTTAATATTTTCATGCCTTTGTTCTCTCTTATGGAATGCTCAAACATAGTTTGGCAGGACAAGGATTATTCTATTACTGGCCAGTGATTGGGACATTTAAATTTGTAGGTTCAAGTGCATAGATTTGGATGGCAATGGAGTTCTAACTCGTAATGAAATGCAATTCTTTTATGAGGAGCAGTTGCACCGAATGGAATGCATGGCACAGGAGCCTGTACTCTTTGAGGACATCTTATGTCAGTTAATTGACATGATTAAACCGGAGGTTTGCCATTTTATGATTGCTCCCTTTCCATCCCTTTGGATGCTTAATATGTTGCTTATGGCTCTGTTGGAACGAATCATAATCCCCATACTTCTAAAGTTCCACTTGTAATTTCAAAAAGAACTGTGTTCAATTGTCTGGAGATCTGTTTGTCTCTTAAATTTCCTCCAGAAGCAGGTTATTCATGGCTTCTTTATAATTATATCATTTAGTGTGATTTAAGGCTCTGAGAATTATACCATGAACAACTTTTTACCATATGCCGGTTTGGGTTTTAGGAGCCGAGTTTCCATTGAATGCTCTTTTCACATACACTGCTAATGATGACAGTCCATTTTACATGTTTGACCATTGAAATTTTCTTGTTTGCAGAATGAGAGCTTTATCATGCTGCGTGACCTGAAAGGTGGTAAACTTTCTGGAAATGTTTTCAATATCCTTTTCAATCTTAACAAATTCATAGCCTTTGAATCTCGTGATCCATTCCTCATTCGTCAGGTAGCCGTCTCAGGACAATTTCAGCTCTTTTTTTACTTTTAAATGCAACTTTCAGATAACATTCTCATTTATGTTGGAACACACCAGGAGCGTGAGAATCCTACATTGACAGAATGGGACCGTTTTGCGCATCGAGAATATATCAGGCTTTCAATGGAAGATGATGTTGAAGATGCCTCTAATGGAAGTGCAGAAGTTTGGGATGAATCGCTTGAGGCTCCCTTCTGAGTTGAATAGGGTAAGCCAAGAAAAGCATTTATAATCAAGCAACCCGAAACCTCATGCTAACTCGGAATAAATGTCTATTAACTTCTTCTATCCTGGGCACCAGAAAGAGAAATGTTGCCTCGAATCAACAAGGAAGCTTACATCAGGTATCATTGGGGGAATCTAGGATGTACTGACACACCAGTGACGATTTTCAGGCCTTTGCATATGCATGGTTCGATCAAACATGATGAATCGTGCAAGTGGAGCCCGAATTTATCTAAGCTCTTCCCGCATCGATGAGTTTTTGCTGGGAGGTAATGATTAAAATCCAGTTTTAAAACAGTTCTGAATGATATTTATGTCCCGGTTCCTTCGTTTCATATTTTGAATGTTATAATTGAGCTTAGGAATTCCGGTTTGGATTCAGTTTTGGTTGTTTTCCCCTTCCCTTTCCATTTTATTTTAGGGTTCTTTGCCAGTTAGTTGTGCGATTATGAACATAGGTTAAGCAATTGGCTTAATTAATTCAAATTTTCTGTTTGTTATTGAATAAAGATATGGGAGTTAGTATAGAAGTGCCATTGTCATATCTGAAGTTATTGAATTGAGCAATAACTTCTTTCACAAGAGTGAAAAATATTAAGAAAAAATATTCAATTCGCTATGTACGAAATTTAATGGATTGTAATTATTACAATTTCATGCACTAACGATGAAAATAAAAAATCTCCACAAGCGTCTCGATTTAGAAGTTTATTTAATTGTTTGATGAACTAAAATCACTAAACAATTTTTTTTTTTACAATGGGTAGAATTTTAATGCACAAGCCGTGTAAAATTAATTTTACACAAGCTTGTATATTTACACTATCAAACTAAAATCTTAAGTTTTTAACCTTAACCCTAAAAAAAATAAACTCTACTATCTAAACTCTTAAAATTAAAAGGCACTCTTAAAATTAAAAGGCACATGTAAATTTTAATATATATGGTTTGTGTATTAAAAGTTTTTTTTTTCTTTTATAATATGCCCTTTCATTTTCTTGGATTTAATTTTGATGATATGGACCCAAAACTTTCCATCTCTTTCAAACTATTATATTATTTCCCAAATTGAGGCGGCTTCCATATTAATTTTGTGTTCAATTCAACTTGGTTTTGTTTAAGACGCATTGAATTCTAATTGGGCGGCCATAGTAGAAAGAAATATATATTTTTGACACAAATAATAGTAAAAAGATGTCTATTTTGATAAGGACATGCAAAATTGGGGTGACAGTAAATCAAAACATCAATTAGAATTGAATGCCAAAGAAGGTTCAAATTGAAAAGAAACAAAAATCAATCATAACTATTAAAAAAATTGATGTGATATTATTAAAAATTGGGCCAACTGTGTGACTGAAGACCAACCCAATATCGGGAAATATTATTAAATTAATCCATTCCCACGACGTTTTTGCTAAATCCTAGGCTTTTTTAATAATATCACATCAATCAATATTTGATTTTTTAATATAAAATGAATTTAAAACGAAGAATAAAAAAATGTGAAAACCATGCCAAAGAAGGTTCAAATTGAAAAGAAACAAAAATCAATGGTGAAATATTAAAAGTAGAGTGGAAAAATTGAAGGATAAAAAGTAAAATGATAGTAGTTTTTTTTTATAGAAAGAATGTAAAATTTTGGGGGGAAATATTGACATAAAAGTTCGAACTTAAATTAATTTTATTTATCTTAAATTATAAATTTGCAATCAACTTCAAGTACACCTCATGTAGGACACAGGACAGCATCTCTACTATTCTTTTATTTTATTTTGGGACAGACTAATTATTACTATGGCGTCTAATAATTAATATGCTTCTATATTTATTTTGTATTAAAATAGTTTTCATTTCGGATAAAAATATTCTATACTTTTTCGGTGTCTCTTTTTATGTCTCAAATTTAAAAAATTTAATTTTAAACTCTAATTTTAAATTTTAAATCCTAAACACTACGCTATATATATCCTAAAGTACACCTTAACTTTAATTCCCTAAATAACCTCTAATCTTAAACCTTAAACCCTAAACCTAATTTTTAGTATGAAACATAAATAAAGGCACACAAAAAAAAGCGGAGAATTTTTCATTCCCCCTATGATTATTAAGAATTATTCCTTTCCTTTCATGAAGTAAGTCAATTCACCCAATAATTGTTTCATAAAGAAAAACAAAAACAGTATGTATTATATAATTGTTCTACATTAAAAATGATCTTTAAAAGTTTTGAAAGCAAGGATTATCCATAAGAGGAATTCATAGTCAGAAAAAGCAGATTAACACAGGATGAAAATAAAATAAAAATAATCACATTCAAAGAAAATAATATTTAATATAATTCGATCTATTTAATTTATTTTGCGATTTTTAAATAATAAAATATTAATATACCAAACTTGTGACTCTTGCATGCTTATAATTACAAACTATAATTTCACCTCTTTTAAATCTCTCTAAACACTAGCATCTATTTTATAGAATATGACCACAAAAATTGTAATTGTCAAGTAATCTCAACTATTGGAAATAATTAAAATATTAGTGATTAAAATTTAAGTTAATCTCTAATAATAATTATTGGTTTTTGAAGGTAAATAAGAAAGAAAAAATGTAATAAAAAAAGACTTGAAGAAGAAGTGAAGGAACAGAGGAGCTACATTATGAATATATATATATATATATATATATATATAAAGAGTTAGAAAAATCAAGGTTGGCGAGGGTGAGATGAATAGTTTAAAAGCAAAGGCAAACTGACCCATTACCCAGAACAGAAAGATTATTGAAAATCTATAATATTACACAAATATCAACCTAATCTTCCAACGAAAACAAATCAAGTTGAAACTTTTTTAATAATTTGATCTTTGAAGAAAGAGAAGTAGAGGGGGTTGTTTTAAACTTCCTTCTCTTTCTTTTTGAGGGTTTCTTTGAAAAAGAAAGTTGAAAAAAGCGGTTGGGAAAGTGAAATCATTTAAGATAAAATCTGGGTTTTGGTGGGTTTTTTGAGTTTGGAAGATTTAAAGATATGTTGGGGTGTGAATGTTTCTGTTGGCATGATAAACACACTGATGATGATGAGTTCTTCCCTTTGCCTGTGCCTCAGCCTTTTTCTTTGCCTTCTCCAATCCCAGATTGGCCTTCAGGTATTTATCCTTTGATTTCCTTCACCTTTTTTCTCTTGATTTTAAGATGAATTTGTGCTTTCGATTTTCCTTTTAAAATATGTTATTATGTATATATCCGTTCATTCTTGTTGATTTTAGATATGGTAAATTTGGAGTTTGGACATAATAAAGATAATTACTATATATAGTAACTCTAGATTTTTTTTTATGTACATCCATTTTCTCAGGTCAAGGATTTGCTACTGGAAAAATAAACCTGGGAGAATTAGAAGTGGTTAAAATCACCGAGTTTGAGAGTGTTTGGAGCTGTGATTTGTTTCGTGGTAAAGCTAAAGGTGTCACGTTTTATAAACCCGTGGGGATTCCGGATGGATTTTTCTGTCTCGGTTATTACTGTCAGCCAAACGATCATCCCCTTAGAGGGTATGTTCTTGCGGCTCGTGAAAGGGTAGCTTCGATTCCAGAAGCTTGTTGTGACCATGGCTCGGTTTCAGGATTTCCGGCACTAAGGAAACCTGTCAACTACTCGTTGATTTGGAGTTCAGATTCGCTTCGCAATGGTTGTGGTTTCTTCTGGCTGCCAAATGCGCCGGTCGGTTACAAAGCGATGGGAATTTTGGTTACTGATATGCCGGAGGAGCCTAGCGTGGATGAAGTTAGATGTGTTCGAGAAGACCTTACAGAGACTTGTGAAATTAAGGATGCTATACTTTCTGTTGGTGCAGATCCATTTCAGGTTTGGAGTACAAGACCATGCAAAAGGGGAATGTTTTGCAAAGGTGTTTCGGTTGGGACATTCTTCTGCAGCACTTACTTTGTTTCAGAAGACGAGGAATTGGAGATTGCGTGCTTGAAGAATCTGGATCCGACACTACATGCGATGCCGGATTTAAACCAGATTCATGCTCTCATCAAGCACTATGGTGCAAGAGTTTTCTTTCATCCTGATGAAGACTATCTGCCCTCGTCGGTGCAATGGTTTTTCAAAAACGGCGCACTTCTATGCAAAGATGGCATGCTTAAAGGAGAACCGATTGATTATCGGGGCTCCAACTTGCCTTGTGGAGGGAAAAATGACGGTGCATTTTGGATAGATTTGCCAGGAGATGATAGGGCAAGAAGTAATGTTAAGAAAGGAAACTTGGAGAGTGCAGAGCTATATGTTCATGTAAAGCCAGCATTGGGTGGAACATTTACGGATGTTGTGATGTGGATATTTTGTCCCTTCAATGGACCGGCCAACCTTAAGATCGGGTTAATGAACATACAGATGAACAAACTCGGGCAACATGTAAGCGACTGGGAACACTTCACTCTCCGGATAAGCAACTTCACTGGAGAACTGTGGCAGGTTTACTTTTCACAGCACAGCGGTGGTGAGTGGGTTGATGCTTCCGACTTGGAATACATCGAAGGTAATAAGCCAATTGTTTACTCATCCAAACATGGACATGCTAGTTTTCCACATCCCGGGATGTACCTTCAAGGGTCAGTTAAACTCGGGATAGGGATTAGGAACGATGCTGCCCGAAGCAAGTATTTTGTGGACTCGAGCACCAGGTACCAGATTATTGCAGCCGAGTATCTTGGAGATGGAGTAGTTACAGAACCATGTTGGTTGAATTACATGAGAGAATGGGGTCCAACTATAGTATACGATTCGCGTTCGGAACTTGATAGGATAATTAATTTGCTCCCGTTCTTTGTTCGATTTTCAGTGGAGAACATATTTGACCTGTTTCCAACAGAGCTTTATGGCGAGGAGGGGCCTACAGGACCGAAGGAAAAAGATAATTGGGGAGGAGATGAAAGATGTTAATCCTACTAAGCATGTATACATTCCCTGTTTTCGAGTGTATAGTCATACTAAACATGGATGTGGTTTGTTCAATGACCTCCAAGAGGCAGTATGTTATTAAGCACATTGCTTGTGTGTCAAGTTAGCGAAAATAGTGATCGGGTTTCTTCTTCATGAACAAAAGGATTGTGCTGCTGCTCCTTGCCCGATTTGGTTTCGAAACAGCAACACTCACATTCATGTCGCAGAGGTACTTTTGCTTCTGTGCAACACTCTCTTTTCCTATATACGAACTTTTTAAGACACGTAATAAGTAGCTTCGGATGCAACCGAACTCGCTCTTCTGAAATTGTTTGTGTTTGTCAGTCCATGTCTGATTCAACATAATGTATGATTTAGATGGCTTTGCTGTATATAAAACCTTAAACAAATTATTAACGCCTGTTTTACGGTCTATGTTTAGGGTTCACGTCTTTCTAAAAATACATCTTCAGAACTTGAACTTAGATTTCCTTAAATAATTTTCTAATCTGGATAAGAGGAGGTTAATGCATTTAACCACTAGAACAGGGATGATTAATTTTTAAGTAAAGATATTAATGGTTAAAAAATAATTGGTCTTATATTTAGAAAATATTCCATACTAATAATACAAATTAATAAACTTTTCTTGATTAATTTCAAACAATTGTTAGCTAAATATAGAGGTTGTTGATGAGACTGTGAGAGGCTTGTGTCAAACACATTTATCAAGCAGAGGGAATCAATTTGTAGATGTGATTGCGAAAATAACACATCGGAAAATCTATTTATTTCTTGCCAACGGAGGAAGTGCTCTCCGTTGCCACCGCTGATCGGCCAGGAACTGCAGTTAGTAGCATAACATCCTCCATTTTGCCCTAAAATTAAAACCAAATTTGGCAATTAAAACGGTACAAAAACGGAGGAGGGGAGTCCATGGTCGAAAACGACATTGCAAATTGAATAAAATCAAGAATCTTCTTCTTCTAGTTCACAGTTCCTCGGGTTTTATCAGCCTTTAATTCAATAATAATAAAAAAAGTTGAAATTTTCTCGAGAAATTCGAGCAATATGAAATTACCAAAACTCTCTATTCTGTTTCTGGTCCTTTTGGTTATCCAATCAAAGGCCGCATTGGAGGTTAAAGATCAATCTCCATCGAAACAAGCTTATGCGACGCTGCTTTATGGAGATGAGTTCCTTTTAGGGGTCAGGGTTTTAGGGAAATCGATCAGAGACACCGGAACAACTAAAGACATGGTCGTTTTGGTCTCCGATGGCGTCTCGGATTATGCTAAGAAGCTTCTAAAGGTAAAATTAGGCAATCCTTTTACTTTTCTGTTTGTTTCCTGAGAAAATTACTAGCCTCAAAGTTAGTTGCTTTATGTTTTTTTTCTTCAAGGACAACTACAAAATTGCATCTTTTTTTTTCTAAACCGATTTATGGTAAGTTATGAACACTATAATCAATGATCTGATAGTTTACCGAGAAAGATTAGGATAGTACATTAGTATTATTGTGGTTTAAGAAAGTAAAGTCTTAAGATTTGAAATATCTTTTTACTCTTGTTATCATTTTTTTGTTTGTTTTGCTTTGGTGGATAATTTGACAGGCTGATGGGTGGATAGTGGAGATGATAAGTTTATTGTCAAATCCGAATCAAGTTCGGCCAAAGAGATTTTGGGGTGTTTACACCAAATTGAAAATTTTTAATATGACTAACTACGAGAAAGGTAAATCCTTTTCGATTTATTAAAAGTTCATGTTCGTTGATGATAGAAAATGTATGGTGTAGGCTAATAGCTGAAGGATGAATATAGTCGGCGTAGCTTGGAGATTACTTACCTATATTTTCTTACTAGATTGTTCATATCCTGTTTTACATGTTTTTTTTCCGGGTGAAAGCGAGAAATAAAAGATATGTTTTCTATAAGGTCCATGATATTTCTCTTTAGCTATTCTTCTTTTCTGAGTTCATTATTCTTTCTGTTTTGATATTTCTTCTGGTGAATTGCATTGTTTCACACTTGGAGTTTGCTTGTGTAGTTGTATATCTTGATGCGGATACTATAGTCGTCAAAAGCATTGAACATGTCTTTAAATGTGAGAAATTCTGTGCAAATTTGAAGCATTCCGAGAGGTTGAATTCAGGAGTCCTGGTAGTGGAACCCTCTGAAGCTGTTTTCAATGACATGATGAGCAAAGTCAATACTTTGCCTTCTTATACTGGAGGAGATCAGGGTTTTCTGAATTCTTATTTCTCTAATTTCCCAAATGCCCACCTATTCGACCCTAATATACCGGAGGAGGTATTGAAATCCCGTCCTGCTCCTGAGATGGAGCGACTCTCTACTCATTACAATGCAGATGTTGGTCTTTACGTGCTTGCCAACAAGGTAAATTTACATGAACATCTGTGTTTAACTTTATATCACTCTGCTGTACCTTGTCATGTTTCTAACATAACAAGAACAATGTATAGTCTTGTCAGTAAAAAACGTGTTTGAAATTTGCTTTTCATTGTTTTGAATTCCCATTTTACGCATGATGTTGAGTCGTTGACAGACTTTCTTATGGTTCTTCTTGTTTCTGGATCATGAGGATTTGTTTCAATTCTGTTCTTTGTTTGTTTACGGACTTTCTTTTTCTCTATACCATGATGAAACTTATGCAAAAGCCAAAACAAGAGCCAAACCTCTGGATTTGCTTATTATATTCTTATTTTCCGGTCTTCATTTTTTTTTTGCATTATTTTTGCAGTGGATGGTAGATGAGAGTAAACTTCGTGTAATTCACTATACGCTTGGTCCCTTTAAACCTTGGGATTGGTGGACATCTTGGCTCTTAAAACCGGTTTATGTTTGGCAGGTAATATCGGACTCCGTCAGAAATGTGCATGAAAAGCAATGATATATGTCCAATATAATCTGTTTGCTGGTGCTGCAGAATATTAGGGAACAGCTTGATGAATCCCTTCCTGGAACTGGAGGGGGCAAAAATCCAAACGATGAGCTTAGAGTCAAATTCCTTTTCCTCTTACCTTTCTGTGGTTTACTTTTTTGTTTCTACCGTTCTTTCCGTCAGGTTAGTGGCACCGATTATTGTGCTTTCCCGAAAATTTTTCCTAGATGATTGCTCTCCTGTTCGGAATCCATGTTACTTTTTTGTTGCAGACTGGGGGCTCGCTTTGCAGAACTTCATTATGCAATCAGATCAGACACCTTTACCACATAATTTGGTCGAGTGGAACCGTTGCTTACACCAGTGTTTCTTCATCCACTACCACTATCCCAAACAGTCAAGTTAGTGCACAGACGAAGGTGCCGGCGTACTTGGGTGCAATCTCGGTTTTCGTATGTTTTATGGCTGCTGTGGTGTCCCTTGGAATTTCAATTTCAATCGTGCCTCGACAAGTGATGCCATGGACTGGTTTGCTCTTGATGTACGAGTGGACATTCACAATCTTCTTTCTTATGTTCGGAGCTTTTCTTCATTTGATTTATCACTGGGGAAAAACAGCAACTCAATCGGGACCAGATGCTTCTCGCACGGATTCTTTTGATTCTGATTCTAGAAAAGGTTTATAACTTGGCACAAATGCATAAATCATGCATGATCATGATTATTATTCTAGCATCGGTTAACCATTGTCATACATTCTTTACAGGTTTTCAACGACAGGCATCCTCTTGTGATACGGTTACTTGGTATTATGGATTAGGGATGGCTTTTTTGGCTATCGCAGCCCCATCCTTACCATATATTTTCGGGGTCACCGCTCTGTTCCCGAGGTAATTTCTACCGAGATAATCTCGTTCAATAAGGTGTCGGATTGCTGGCTTTACTTATTATTTGCTTGCAATGTATCGACGTTTGAAAAGCCTTGTTTATAGTCTTGAAGTAGTCTTACTGATTTCCATGGTCCGTGACTATTTTCGCACCAGGTCGGGGTTGATGTTTGTCGGAGGGCTTATATTAGCGTCATTCTTCACATATGCTTCGGATCATCTAGCAATCAGGTCATTCTTGAAAGGTCTTGAAGATCGGAACACCACTCGGTCGAGGAGTGCATGTTTCTTATGTTGAAAGAAGGCTTCAAAATGACCATATTACTCACCAGCACTGCAATTCTCCTTCAATCCTGTGTTCTGTTTAACATTTAATCACGACAGCTTTTTGTTTAATTATATTGATGTTAAGTTAATCACAACAGTTTATTTGTAAAATATTGCAGAAAATTTTGTCAAATTAGAAATGTAATTTTGTCCAATTAGATAACTTTTTGTTACTTTGTTGCTCGATATAATACTCAGTTTCAGGTTTGTATGATACCATTATAATTATATTGATGTTAACTTTTTTTTTTTTAGTGTCTGAACTTTTTTTTTGCTCCTTCTAGTTATTTAAATTATTATTTTTTTTATCCTTTTTAAAGTTAACTTGAGTAGTTTGACTATAATAATAATAATTTAATATTCAAAACGGGTGAAAAAAAATTAGGCACCTAAAATAAAAAAATAAGATAATTTGAGCATTTATTTTGATATTAAGCCTTTATTTATAAAAGATGAATTGAGAAGTTAGTTTTATCAACATTAACAAGTATTTAAAAGGTTAAAGAATATTATTAAATAATTCATTAAACGAATTTAAAGTCTATATGAGTTTATCCAAATATAAATATTATTTTGTACTCAATTAGAATTATAAAAAAGGTAAATTACAATAGTGGTCATTCAATTATGGTCAAGATTACATTTGGGTCATCCAATTATTAAAAGTTATATTTGAGTCACTCAGTTACAGGTAAAGTTACATTTGAGTTACCTAATTATTAAAGGTTACATTTGGGTCACTCAATTATGGGTAAAGTTATATTTGAGTCACCTAATTATTAAAGGTTACATTTGAGTCACTCAATTATGGGTAAAGTTACATTTGAGTCACCCAGTTATTAAAGGTTACATTTGGGTCACTCAATTATAGTAAGCTTACATTTAGGTTACCTCCATATTTAAAAAATATATCAACTTGTGTATTAGATTAAGTAATGATTTCAAATGAAGTACTCTAGTATGAACGAGAGTATACATGTGATTTGGAAGAAAATACGATTAAATTGATATAATTTTTTTAAATATGAAGGGAAACTAAATCTAACCTTACCCATAATTGAGTGACTCAAATATAACCTTTAATAATTGGGTGACCCAAATGTAACTTTATTCATAATTGAGTGACCTTCGTTGTAGTTTACCCTATAAAAAAGCACGTCAGACTTAATGATCTCAATTTGTGTGTATCAACCAATTTAAATGACTTTAATGATATACTTAATAAAATGCATTAGTAATTCGGTGCAAGTACGAAAGTAATGCATTTAAACTCTAATGTATGAGGAATAGAATTTTTTTTTTATCTTTCTCGGTGTTCATGTTTATGTCTCTCACTAAAAACTTAAATTTAGGGTATACGATTAAGATTTAAGGTTATAGTTTATTACTAGAGTTAAAAAAATTTAAGGTATGGTGTAATTTTAAGATTTAGTGTTTAAAGTTTATGACTCTAAATTTAGGCAACTTAAAATTTGATTTTTTTAGTGTTAATACATAAAAAAAATACAAAAAGGAAGAAAAGTTTTGTCCATTTACGAGTATTTATCTTTATAAGGACTCTAATTACAAATTTTATCGTGTGGATTACGCATTTACGCTGTTACGAATTTTATCGCGTGAATTACGCTGTTTTAGTTAGTCAATGTGTCGATAGATGAAATTATAGTTACGAAGACTTTATTTCAAATTGGAATAAATATATTTTTATTTAATAATCATACTGAAATCCAAAAAGAGCACATTTTGAAGTAAAATCAAATTTAACATAATTATTGTATTTTTGAATAGAATATAATAATTGTATTTGATTTGATCCAATTAGAATAAAATAAGTGACGGATATTGTCCTTAACGGAATCAATCCCGTAACCGCAAAATAACTGACAAATATGCTTATAAAATTAGTTGAAGCCGGTTGCATTCCAAATTAAAAGAAGTGTTTGGTGCATTGGTAAGGTATATTATACTTTTAAGGAGAGGATGCGAGTTCAAATTTTAAAAAACGATATTGTTGGAAGAAAAAAATTATTAGATGGACCTGGCTCACCACGTCCGTAGTTTCAGCCAATAAAACTCATCCACCTCATTTTAACTTCCAAATAACTACCCACCTTATTGGCTGGGACCACGAATGACGTGGTGAGCCAGGTTCATCTAATAATTTTTCGTTGGGAGGAGCAGCCTCGCGCCTCAAACATGAACCGTAAGACGAACATACATATTACTGAAAAAAGAATCTAATAACTATCAAAGTTTGGCTATGTTAACTAAAATTTATCTTGTTTGAACCAATAATTAATTGGTTTAGTAAGATGAGACACTAGATCCCTTAAGCAATGATAGAGATAGGAATCTTAACGTTGTGAATAAAATAAATTAAATTAAAAAAAAAAATTATTAATAATCTTAACATCTGCAATACATGATCCATATACTTTGATTTTTATTTATCACGTGCTAGACTGTTCTTCTCCCTTGAGTTAAATTTTAGACATTTCAAGACGGTTCCATTCGCCTCTATTCTAGATGGTTTTAAACCCAGAGTTTTCGGTTTTACTTTTCTCTGAGTTTGATTAGTCAAAGACGGAATCTTTCGATTCAAAACGATAAACTTGCATTAAATACAAAAATTTCATTCTCGGGGGAAAAACGAATGACATGAAATCACCGAAACTGATGTTTCTGGTCCTTTCTATTATTCTTATCCAATCAAAGGCGGCGCTGGGGGGCTGAAGCTCCGTCTCCGCCCAAACAAGCGTCCGTGACGCTGCTTTACGGAGATGATTACCTTCTAGGGGACACCGGAACCACCAAAGACATGGTGGCTTTGGTCTCCGACGGCGATGACCACCTTCTAGGGGTCAGGGTTTTACTAAGTTTATTGACCCTAATTTATAAGTATTTGTTTGTATTAATTTCTCTAATTACGAAATTTATCACGTGGATCGCGCAATATTTTAGATAATCTATATGTAAAAACGATGAAATTATAGTTACAAAGTAGGAGTGGACATTCTATTTGAGTCGAGTAAAAAATTTCGAATTAAATCGAGTTGAAGAGTTATATTTTAAATTTAAATTTTTTTCGAATCGAGTTTATGAAATTTGAGTAGAGTCAAGTTTGAGTTTCTATTCAAATTTAATTCTAAATATTTATAATGTTGATACTAATTAGTTCCAATTTTAATGGTTTTCTATAATCATACACAATACATGTATATGTTTCTTCATAATTTTTCACATGTATATATATATCAATTAGAATTGAGACACTCGGCTTGAACTTAAAAACGGATCTACTAATTATTAAAATTTTAAAGTTAGTCGAGTTATTCAAATTTTTATTTTTAACTTAAACTTTATTTAAAAATTTTTGAAATTAAGACGAGCTTATGAAATTACGAGTCAAATAATTCAATTTTTTCGAGCCAAATTTTATCTACTCCTATCACAAAGTCTTTTATTTTAAATTGGAATAAAATATTTTATATAATAAATATACTAAAATCCAAATAAAGGAGTATATTTTAAAATAGTTGGCCAAAAAAAGTACTATATTTTAAAGTAAAATCAAATTTAATATAATTGTTGTGCTTGATTAGACCAGATTAGAATAAAATCAGACGAAAATTGTACTTAACTGAATCGATCCCTTAACCGTAAAATAAATCGCTGACATACATATTAAATCAGCGGGAGGTCTAAAGTACTAATTTAAATTCTTATTTAAAGTAAAATTTAATTAATAATAATTTTATTACAACTTAAAATATTATTCATTAAGAATTTTAATTCTAACTTAAATTCTTACTCAATTTAACTCAAAATATTACTCAGCTGGTAAGAATTTAAGTTTACATTTAAACGCGCTGTTTTTAATCGCAAACTAATTATTCTAATTAAATTAATTAAATTGTCGTATTTTAGCTGCACGATAGCCTTTCTCAATTAAATCAGTTGAAGCCGGTTGTATTTAGGGATGGGCACGGAACCCGGACCCGACGGGTTCCGACCCGACCCGGCCCGATCGGGTCGGGTATTTTTATGAAAAAAATCGGGTTCGGGTCGGGTTTTTGTGTAGGTTGAGGTCGGGTTTTAGGGTGAAAAAATCCGACCCGACCCGACCCGGGACTAATAGTGTAATTTTTCCCTAAATTTTTTAGGGATATTTGTAATAATACCCCTTTTTATATATATTTTTTATAATTAGGTCCTTAAAATTGATTTTTTATTTACAATTTAGTCCTTAAATTTATTATTTTTTACAATTTAGTCTCTTAAATTTTTTTTTTACAATTTAGTCCCTAAAATTGATTTTTTATATATAGGTCGGGTCGGGTCGGGTCGGAGTCGGGTTTAAAGTATTTATTTTCGGGTCGGGTCGGGTCGGGTTCGGGTTTAAGGTTAATATTTTCGGGTCGGGTTTGGGTGGGCCAAAAACCCGGCCCGACCCGACCCGTGCCCATCCCTAGTTGTATCCCAAATTAAATGAATTTAGTATTCTTCTTCTCCCAGCGCCGGTGTTTCAGAACCCATTTCAATACTGTTCCATTTCCCCCCAATTCTAGATGGTTTTAATTTATGCGTTCTCACGTTTACTTTTCCATGAGCTCGTTTAGTCAAATATGGAATATTTCGATTCAAGAGGAATAAACTTGCATTAAATCCAAAAATTCCATCAATTCTATAATTACAAGAGCTAAACGGAATCTCTTTGTAATACCGACCACAAACATATTGTTATAATATCCGAACGATAATGACCAGATAAGAAACAATTATTAAAAACCGAAAAGTAAATAAACACAATAATTTTCGTAGAAAACACAAAAAGAAAAAAATACAGGCGGAGCCGAGGAGTAAAAATTTAGAATACAACTTCTATTTTAATCCTAATTATAATATCTATTTATCGGGATAGATTGCTTGAAATAAACGGGTCGACTTTTCCATGGAAATGGCATGGCATCTTCCAAGGTTGTCTTTTCTAGCTGCTTCCCTGTTGACGTTTTCATTTTAGGATCATGATCGCATTCTATATGTAATATGTTCCAACTTTAGCAGCCACCCAAAATTGGAAAGAAGAAAAATAATCGAATAACATGAAACTCCCAGAACTGATCTCGGTTCTGTCTCTGATCCTTTTTATTACTATTATTAGCCAACCAAAGGCGGCGTTGGGGGCTGAACTAGCTCCCTCTCCGCCGAAACAAGCGTACGTGACGCTGCTTTACGGAGATGACTACCTTCTAGGGGTCAGGGTTTTAGGGAAGTCGATAAGGGACACCGGAACAACCAAAGACATGGTGGCTTTGGTCTCCGACGGTGTCTCCGATTACGCCAAGAAGCTTCTAAAGGTAAGATGAGTCATTAGACAATCCTTTTACTTCTCTATTTGTTTACCAAAGATTACAAGCTTTAAAGTCGGGATTCAAATAACTGTCTGTAATAACCGTAATAATATTTATTATATCTGTAAATATAATAAAATATCGCGACCGAAAACGTTTTTACGTCCGTAATTCAAATCTCCTTTTGTAGTCTTTTAACTTTTGTTTGTTTGTTTGGGCTATGTGGATGGTTGGACAGGCTGATGGGTGGATAGTGGAGACGACAAGTTTATTGGCAAATCCGAATCAAGTTCGTGCACCCAGATATTGGGGTATTTACACCAAATTGAAGATTTTTAATATGACTAACTACAACAAAGGTAAATCTTTTTCCATTCATTTATAGCACATCTTTGTTGGTTACATTAAATTTACTGCACATGCAAAATTTATACACCGTTAATAACCGTATGTGAAATTAAAATTATCAAGCCGGGTTAAAACTTTTAAATGTAAAAGATTGCTCTAATTAAACTCAACGGGTAGTGCCGAGAGAAAAACGAATGATGTTTATCCTTAATTCATAATTGTTTATAACCGTACCCAATTTTTCAATGTTTTTTTCGGGTAAAAACGGTAACTAAAAGATATGTCTTCTATAAGTTTCATGGTAAGAATTTTCCTTTTTACTTTTTTAAGCTGCATAAGACAAGTTTTTATTGAATCTTATGGTTTTAGTTTTTATAGTTAGAATTTTTTTTTTGAAATTGAATACACTAATTTTATTAAACAAGAAAATATCTGAAATTATAATAAAAGTTTACTACGGAGTAAACAAACACCTAAATCTAGACACAAACTCAGAAAACTAAATTAGCGGCTCTAGATCATAATAGGACCATACAAGGAACAAGTAAGAACCTAATCTAAAGACTCGAAACAAAAGACGGAACAAACATCCCCAAATCGACGATGATGAACAAACAACATTGACAAATGCATATTACAGTGAACGTACGTTGACAATAATGTCATTACCACAACTCAATCACGAATAAACGGTAGATATAATCACGTATCCGAATCAGGTTCAAGGGCCCGAGGTAGGTAGATCAACAACATAATGAAATGAGTGCCATCTTAATCAGTCGTGGCAACGTCAGATCCAACCCTAATAGAAAATAAATAACAGAAAAACGTGCCAAGAGGCAGAAAAACGTACCAAACGGTAGAAAAAATGTGTCATAAAAATAAATTTATTGAAATAAAAAACTAAAAATCAAAAGAACGAAACAAACAAATAAAAGTGAGTGGCCGGCGGTCGACAAACATTCCTAAAGCTGTTACCGTCGCCGGCCTAAGGGCCTGTTTTTGGTTGCTTTTGGCAACCTAAAAGCACTTAAAAAAGTGCTTTTAGTTAAAATAGGTTGTTTTTGGTTGCTTTTAAAACTAGCTTTTCCACTCAAACCAAAAATCTAGATTTTATAACTTCTTGGGTGGAAAAGCTAGTTTGAAAATAAAATTACTTTTTACCCTTGTTATTTAATTATAATTTATTGTTAAAATAATGTTTATGAATACATAATTGTAAAATAATATATATTTTATAATATTTATACTGAGAATAAAATTATTTTATTTGTAATTTATTTTATATTTATTATTAATTTGTAAGTGGTATGTCCGTATATAATCTACAATATATTTTATATTTTTAAATTAAATTTTTTCAAAAAATAATTTTTTTATTATAATTGAAATTGATTTATTTCATATATCATAACATTAATTAATTTGAACATCACCCAAGTTTTTTTTTTTACTTTTCAATATCATGTCTAAAATAGACATTTTATCTCCTCAAAATCACTTTTTGGCATCAATGACAAACACTAACCAACTTTTAAAAACTACTTTTCAACAGCTAGTTTAAAAATCACTTTTTTCACCACACTTTTTAAAAGCAACCACAAACTAAGCCTAAGTTTAACCAAAAGAAAAGAACCGCGTTAGAGAGAAAAGAAAAACTAAAGCTGCCAAAGAGAGACGTTCTTATAGTAAAGGAATTTTGAAAGCGAAAAAGTAATTAAAGGAATATTAATATAGACAAAATCTAGTGTGGTTAAAATTTAGAGATAATATAACCTGTTTCTATGCTCCTAAAGTTCAAATACACGAAATTTCATTTTCTCTCCTCATAAATTACATCCTATTATCTATTTACAAGCCCAAAATAATTCTTCATCGAAAGAGTCGCACTCAAATTTTTCGACCGGACTAAAACAGAATTCGTGCATGTAATGATCTCGAACCGTTACCACCTTTTCTCTTTACCTATTCTTCTTTTTTGAATACATTATTCTTTATATGTAAACGTTTCATCTTGTGAATTGCATTGTTTGACGCTTTGAGTTCGCTAGTGTAGTTGTATATCTTGATGGGGATACTATACTAGTCAAAAGCATTGAAGAGGTCTTCAAATGTGGGAAATTCTGTGCAAATTTGAAGCATTCCGAGAGGATGAATGCAGGAGTGCTGGTAGTGGAACCATCTAAAGCTGTTTTCAACGACATGATGAGCAAAGTCGATACTTTGCCTTCTTACACCGGAGGAGATCAGGGTTTTCTGACTTCTTATTACTCTGATTTTCCAAATGCCCTCCTTTTCGACCCTAACATACCCGAGGAGGCATTGAAATCCCGTCCTGCTCGTGAGATGGAACGACTCCCTATTATATACAACGCAGATGCCGGTCTTTCCTTTATTTCCAACAAGGTATATATTCCTTCTTACATTGACATTGACATTGACATCATGTTCTAAACTTCATCTCACGTTGTTGTACCATTGTTATGTTTTGCATTTTCTTGCAGTGGAAGGTAGATAAGAGTGAATTTCGTGTAATTCACTATACCATTGGCCCCTTTAAACCCTGGGATTGGTGGACATCTTGGCTGATCGAACCGGTTGATGTTTGGCAGGTATTATCAAACTCCTTCAGAAAATGTACACGAAAAACGATGGTACATGTCCAATATAAACTGTTTGCTGATGCTGCAGAATATTAGGGAACGGCTTGATGAATCCCTTCCTGGAACTGCAGGGGGCAAAAATCCAAATGATGAGCTTAGAGTCCAATTCCTTTTCGTCTTGCCTTTCTTTGCTTTGCTTCTTTGTTTCTATCGTTCGTTCCGTGAGGTTAGTGTTGCCGATTATCATGCTTTCCTGAAATTCATGCCTAGATGATTGTTTTCCTGTTCGAAACAATATTACTTTTTTGTTGCAGAACGGGGACTTGCTTTGCAGAACTTCATTATGCAATCAGATCAGACACCTTTACCACATACTTATGTCGTGTGTAACCGTTGCCTACGCCAGTGTTTCTTCCTCTACTACCACTAACCCAAATAGTCAAGTTAGTGCACAGACAATGGTGCCGGCGTGCTTGGGTGCGATTTCGGTTTTTGTATGTTTTATGTCTGCTGTGGTGTCCCTTGGAATTTCAATTTCAATCGTGCCTCGACAAGTGATGCCATGGACCGGTTTGGTGTTGACGTATGAGTGGACATTCACAATCTTCTTTCTTTTGTTCGGATCTTTTCTTCATTTAATTTATCAGTGGGGAAAAGCAACAGCTCAATCAGGACCGGTTGCTTCTCGTACGGATTCTTTCGATTCTGAATCTAGAAAAGGTTTGTTTACTTGGCCCCAATGCATACATCGTGCAGGGTCATGAAAACTAATCTAGCATCGGTTGACACTTTTCGTATATTCTTTACAGGCTACCAACGACGAGCATCGTCCTGTGATATTGTCACATGGTATTATGGGTTGGGAATGGCTGTTTTGGCTGTTGCAGTCCCATCCGTGCCATGTATTTTCGGGATCACTGCTCTGTTATGGAGGTAATTTCTACTGAGACAAGCTTGTTTTCTCCCGTATTTCACAAACAGAGCAATTTTCGAGCCCGGTTGGACATCCACATTGGACGACAATAAGTTATCCGAGATTTGCCGCCTTTATTTTTTATTTGCTTGCAAAGAATCGACTGTAATTTTCCCGGTCCGTGACTTTTTCCGCTGCAGGTTGGTTCTGATGGTTGTTGGAGGGCTTATATTGGCGTCGTTCATGACATATGCGTCGGACCGTCTAGCAGCGAGGTCATTCTTGAAAGGTCTTGAACACCGGAACACCACTCGGTCCAGGGCTGCATGTTTCTTGTGTTGAAAGAAAGGTTTCAAAATGGCCATATTACTTACCAGCACTGCAATCTCCCTTCAAATTTGTCTTCTGTTTTAATATTTAGGATAAATTGTACAATATATCAGTGAACTTTAGTGTTTGTATTGATTTTATTGCATTAAATTTTAATTGTATATGACATGTACATATTTTATTTTTATAATAAATTAATATCCTCCGATAAAATGAGAACATGTATAGGAGGAAAAATTATAAAATTCTCTAGACTATATAAGGAGGCTTGGAACCAAAAATTTTAAGAAAGAAGAGCCGACAACTAATAACTAAGTTAACCTTTTTTTTAATTGGCCAATTGAAATAATTGAAAATGAAGCATCCATCTACGACGACACAATTAAAAATTATAAACAAGCAGCAGACGGAGAGAGCCAAGTATTACCCTACATATTTTCTAATTGTATCGTCGTAAATGGATGGTTCGTTTTCAGTTGATCACGCGGGATGAAAATATGATCGCTGACCAGATGGCAAAATTGGCTCGAATGGACAATATTAGGATTCAATTCTACCACGATTCCCCACTGGAATTTGTTGGTGCTACATCAGTCTGCTGCTTGTTTTGGTGCTATATGAGTGAGCTCAGAGACGGAGCTAGGATTTGGAATTGGCGGTCAAATTATAAATATTTGAAACTGGGGTAAATTTATAAATAAACTAATTTAGATTTATATATTTAATGTAAATATTTTTAAACTGAGGTCTTGAGAGTGAATAATTGGTCGCCCCAGACCTGATAACGACTATCGAAGGACCGTTAGGATGAGACTTAATCTTCCGCCAATATATTTTTTAGTCTAAGTTCTGACTGTTAGACACCATGCTTAGTTGGCCAGTCAGAAAAACTGAACAGCTTTCATGTTGATGGTAACCCTGATTTTTTAAGTATTTTTTATTATGAATATAGTTTTAAATTTTATTTTTTTTAATACTTGTTATTAGGGCCCAATTTTTTCAATACTTGTTATTATGGGCTTACTCTTAAAATTTAATTTTTTCATTACTTACTATTAGAGACAAAGATTTAAATAGCGGTATGCAACCACAACTAGGGGTGTAAACGAGCCGAGTCGAGCTCGAGTAGTGCTAAGCTCGGCTCGATTCATTAAGAATTCGAGCTTGACTCGAGCTTGAGTATGTTGAGTTCGGCTCGACTCGTTAAGAACTCGAGCTGAGCTCGAGCTCCAATCGAGCTTTGACCGAGTCGAGCTCGAATAGCTCGCAATCTGTCTCGTTTCATTTACAATCATGTTCTTAATAATAATAATAATAATAATAATAATAATAATAATAATAATAATAATACACATCAAACCTATATTTTAGTTCACTTTAATTTTTAAAATTAAAAAATAGTTTATTATATTTTCGAGTAGCTCGCGAGCTTTTAAAGTCGGGTATCAAGTAGCTCGTCTTGGCTCGTTAAGAACTTGAGCCGAGTTCGAGCTCGAGTCGAGCACAATCGAGTCGAGTGTTGACCGAGTCGAACTCGAGTAGCTCGCGATCTGTCTTGTCTCATTTACAGCTCTAACCACAACAACGATCGTTATATGACGTTAGTGGCCCATTTTTTCAATACTTGTTAATAGAGGATAATTTTTTCCAATATTTATTATTAGGGGTATACTCTTAATATACAATTTTTTCTAATACTTGTTATTAGGTCCCGATTTTTTTTTCAATATTTGTTATTACAGATATATTCTTAAAATTTATTTTTTTCAATACTTGTTATTAAGGCCCAATTTTTCAATGCTTGTTATTATAGATCTACTCTTGAATTTTTTTTTATTACTTGCTATTAGAGACAAAGATTTAATAGCGGTATGCAACCACAACATCGACCGTTATATGATGGCAGTGCACCATCTGAAATCAAAATGCTTGCAACCATTATGTTCGCAATAACGTATGTTACTAAAAGTTTTACAATCGCTGTAACACCCGGGTTTAGGGGTCGGGTGAAAATAATATTTTAATATTATTTGGGCTCGGGTTTATAATTAAAATGATCTTTTAAAATTTCGGGTTTCAAAATGAATATTTGAAATGGGACCAAAATGATTTAATTGCAAGTTGAAGAGCTTTTTAAAGAACAAGGGGATAGCCATTCATTAATGGCCTTTTGGTAATTTACCTATTTTTCAATTTAAATCCCCCCTTATACAAAATAAACACTATTCACTCTCTTCCTCACCCATTTTCAACGTGAAAAGAGCTCCCCTCTTCAAGTTACTATTCCATCCAAAAAGCTCCTCCATTTCAACTTCTTTTTGAAAGGTAACAACGTTTTTGACTTCCCCTCAACTCCCTCTCTTTAAAAGTACCATTTATTTTCATTTTCGTTGAAGTTTTGAAAATGGGATTTTCAAAGGATTTGATTAAAAATTGTGTCTTTGTGTAGCTAAACCTAATATTTTGATTTATTATGGTTAGTTATGGAATGTAGGAGTCAAATGGTGCAACATATGTGAATTTTGAATGATTTTGAGCAATTCCCGAAATTGGGTAAAAATGGGGTTTTTGGAGGGTTTTGGGTGAGTTTTGGGGGTTGTTTTAGGTGGGAATTGATAGCCCAATAGTAGTACTATGGTTAGGGGTTGATTTGGGATCATTTGTGGGTGCTATGGATGTTGGAAACATGGTTTTTGGACATGGTTTAGGGGCTGCCCGAAATTGCTAAAAATAGGATTTGTTCATGGTTTGCAACATGATAAATTGCATTTGAATTGTATTCCGGGTTGGTATTTTGATGTTGGGCTGATTTGGAATTGTTTGAAATGTGTTTGAGGTTGTTTAGAAGCGGAAATTGGTGTTGGAGAAGCTTCGGGAAGAAATCCGGAAATTTGAGGGAGGTTGCTTGCTTGGCTTGGAGCTTGGAAGCTTAGGTGAGTGGTTAAATATTTTTAAAATGGTTTTGAGTATTTGGTTCAAGCATGTGAACCTAGGATGGGCTTGGTAAACCCACCTAGAGTTGGGATTAGAGTGGTAGCCTAATCCCAAGCTTTGATTAGAGACTTTGGTTGCACTCTTTAATGGTTGTATATGCCTCGTGTTAAATTGTGATGGTGTTGATTATGTATATGTTGTATACATGTATGTTGAGGCATGTTTGATGCATTGTTATATGCATGTTGATGATAGATATGATATGATTATACACATGTGTAAAATATGATGTGATATGGTTGTTAATGATGTACATGTGGTGTTGACATGTGAAATGATATTATGAGGTGATTGTATGATCTGAGGATCATGGTGAGTACATGCTAGGCATGGGAATGTGGCTTGTGCATGACGGTAAGTCATGGTGAGTACGTGCTAAGCACGAAAGTATTATGAAATGATATTGTGAAAGATTAATGAATGTGTAGTATTGGCACTAGTAAGCTTGAGTACAAATGATCGATCATTAGGATGTTTAGTGTGCACACGTGAGTTAAAATGCGCGCGTGGTCTTGATGATGGTAGTCATCAAGATGGAGTACGGGTTCGCCCGGAAATCTTCTTTTATATATTAGTCGGTGATGAGTGGAATCCCATCGACGGGCGTGAGGATGAGTGGAATCCCCTCCGCGTGAAATGAGGCGTGAGGATGAGTGGAATCCCCTCCGCGTGAACGGTGATGAGTGTAATCCCACCGTCAGGTAATGGTTGTGTTGTTGGATGTGAGTTCCAACGGTTATCCGCGTATTCGAGTCATAGCTAGGTGCCAATACAGATTGTAGTTTATGTTGCCAATATGTGGTTAATTGTGAGCCAATGTGATTTGGGATGTGTAGCTAACATGGTTTAATATATGTGATTTCATAGGTTGTGGATTTAAACATGTTGAGCGTGACATGATATTGAATATATGTTCATGCATCATCTATATTTATGGCTCGTATGGATCGGAGGTAAGATCATGCATTTTATCTTGGTTGTAGCTCGTGCTTGGACCCTGCATTGTCGAAGGTTTGTTTTATGAGCTTACCCTCACTAAGCTTTTATGCTTACGCTCTCTTTTGTTCGACAATGCAGACTAATGGCTTGTGGGTGGCAAGGGCAAGGAAAGGCCTCCAAGTGTTGCTTACGGTTAGCTCAAGTATGATAGTTAAATTTAAAGATTGTAATAGTAAAGCAATGGGATAGGTGTCGTGTTATGATGCTTTTGGAATGTTGTTGTTGTTGTTGTTGTTTAGGAGCATGTTAGACTCCTCATATGTGTTTGTTAATTTGGCTTTTGGGGTGTATGCCTTGCTTGAAATCATGTTAGTATTTTGCTATCTAGAATTGCCTAAGTGTTGGATATGTTAAAGCTTAATATCTATAATGACATGTATGGTTGTGTGGCAATGTGATGTTGTGCCTTGGTGTTTAGTCTTGTTATGATGATGCTCAAGCATGCTTGTATGTTGGTTGCCTTTAAAATTGTTGTTAGTGTGTTGTTAGAGGTTTTGGTGGGGTTTAGGGGCACCCTTGTGCCTTAAACCAGCAAAAACCAGTCTGCAGACAAGAGGCGTTTCGGAACGGGCCACCCTGTTTCGGAACGGTTCCTTTGCATTTGGCCTGTCGTTTTGAAACGGATGGGGGTCGTTTCGGAACATTTTTGCTACTGGAATTTTGAGAAATTGACGAGATAAAGGCGTTCCGAAATGGGCCTTTGATGTTTCGAAACGGTCAAATATCGTTGACCACGAGAAGTTGACCGTTAGGGTCGTTTCGATACGGGTCACCCCCGTTTCGAAACGGTCACCCTATGGTTGACCCTGGCCTGTTGACTAAGTCAAGGCGTTTCGGAACACCCTAAGGGCGTTTCGAAACGGCCTGCTGTAAAGGACTAAAATGAGCTGTTTAATGTTTTGGTTGGTCGGAGTATGTTACATTGTTTGTATTTTCCGCTGCTGTGCTTCACATAGGTTTAATTATGCCTATAGACAAGATAAAATAAAAAGGAAATTTTTAGGGTCGTTAACCGAGGGGAAACCTTAACGGGTTTCGCTTCGGTTTTCCCCGTGTGGCCCACTCGGATCGGTCATCCGACCAGACCGGGACGAGGGGGTTACAATCGCGGTATTCGTAGTGACGAAAATAACATATGTTATGTCTGCAACTGTAATAAATACAATACAACAAAAAATACGACTGCATGCAATTAGAGTGATTTGATCGGATTAGAATATAATAAGTGACGAGTATTGTACGGAATCGATCCCTTAACCGCAAAATAAATGTCTGCCATGCACATATATATATAGGATTAATATCCTATACACTGGCTGTGGAATTTTTTGTTTCCACAAGCGCCTCAATTATAGGGTTTAGGGTTAGGGCTTAGGGTTTAGAGTTTAGGGGTTTTAGTGTAAATGTTTAGAATTTAGGGTTCATGTTTAGAATTTAGAATTTAGGGTTAGAATTTAGGGTTTAAGGTTAGGGTTTAGTTTTAGGGTAATATGTGTAGGGATTTAGGTTTTAACCTATAAACCCTAAATTTTAACCTTAAACCCAAAATTCTATCAACAATCCCTAAATTCAAAACTATTACACTTATACCCCTAAATTTTAAACCCTAAACGGAGTCCCTAACCCCTAAAATTAAGACGCTTGTGTAAAAAAGTTTCCACAAGCGCTTGTGTATAGAACAATTACCCATATATATATATATATATATCCTTCTTCTCCACATCTTTTATTTTCTCTGAGACATTTATAATTTTTTAAAATTTAAAGTTTTTTATTTTGTTATTCTTTCGGCGGCGGCGACCGTTGACCGTTCCGCTAGTTATGTATATAAATAAATTTTATCGTTGCCGATGAATTTTTTAGTTTCATATATTTTTTTTACTTTGTCAGGTTTCTACTGCATCTACTTCTTTGACAGTTCTTTCATTTGTCTCTATGGCAGTTCTTTGTCTGCTTGTATGGCAGTTCCTTTGTTTGTTTTTATGACAGTTTCAGTGTATCTTTTGATAGTTTAGAGTCTGGGTGACGAGTATCATTAAACTTTTTTGTCACCAAAGGAAGGTCGAACACTTCATGTTATGATTTCCTTTGTGTGGCTGCGCCGATATCCCAAGAACGAGTAGCGAAAGAATTATGTTGTCTTTAAAGAGCACCCAATGCAAAGTAATAGCTTTCTGGATTTCATTTCAGAAGTTTCTTCTGAAGGTGTTAGGTTTGATTTTTTAACGTCTTTCACACCGTTAGATTTTTTTGCATTGTTTATTTTGCACTAAACTTTCATTGTTTACGACGTGATTCATTTGTAATTCTTTCACCATTGAATATAATCCAGTTTCAATATATATTATATATATGTGACCCAGTTACACTAAATATAAAACTCATAATTTTACACATTTTTGAATCGTTTAATGGGTGAAATGGATGGCTGAGATTAATACCTTTCTTTTTTCAAATGATAATCTTTATATAACCTACCGTTAATCTCAGTGATCCATTTCACACATCCTACGATCCAAAAAACGTGTAAAAGTTAAAAACTCTTGCACTATATAACTGGATTCGTTTATACAAGATAAGAAATTTTAAGTTCTACACATTTTTGAGTTGTTGGATGGATGAAATGGATGATTGAGATTAATAGCAGGATATGTGATGGTTATCATTTGAAAAAAAAGAGAAGATAATGAGTTAATCTCAGTCATTCACTTTACCTATCAAACGATCCAAAAACATGTAAAACGCATTATTTTACATTATGTGTAAGTAGACCCTAACTCACGAACATAGGATGAGTCTACCACGTGCGACGAACATCGCTGAAAACCACTAATGCTGAACACTTTTAAATTAATCAATAAAGATTTAAAATTTTAAGGACTCGCCAAATAATTAATAATTACTTTAAAAAATCAATTAAATTATTTTTTATATATATTAAAATTTTATTTTTTAATAAGGGTAAACTATATATTTAATACGTCACCTATTTCCGTATTTCTATTGAATCCTCATTATTTAAATATTATTTTAATTTAACCCTATTCTTTATAAAATAATAATTTAACCCTTAACCCTCAACCTAGAACCCTAAATTATTAAACCTTAAACTTTTAAACTCTTAAACCCATGCCATAAATCATATACCCTTAAAATTAATTTTATTTAATAACATTAGTGAAATCCGAAACATCATGGAATTTGACTAGAAAATAATCATGACCGAGATTAATGAGTGTAAGATTTTTTTGGGGTTTCCAGAGAACTTCAAGTCTGGAAAGAAGAAAGTTGATCAAGAAAAAGTCTGGAAAGAAGAAATTTGTAACCCATGATTTTTCCATAGACTTTGAAAACAAGAGTTTTGGAGCATTTGTAACCCATGATTTTACCATAAACTGAAAGTCTTTTATGATTTGCTCGGTTGGTATAACCCTGTTTTTACATGCATGAACCTTTTACTTTTGGTTAAAATACCTTCAACTTAGCAAAGACAACTACATTAAGTTCTGATTATTTAGAAACAAATCGAATCGAATTCTTTACCACTCTCGACCCAAACAATCAAATACTATTCTTCATCATGTATTACTATTATTGAACCTAATCAGATACTAATATTATGTATAGGGTCAAATTGAATCGAATCAAATCGAACTCTTTAAATAAAATTATTTTTAAGGATATATGGTTTAGGGTGTAGGTTTAAGAGCTTAAAGGTTTAAGGTTTAATAGTTTAGGGTTTTAGGTTGAGGGTTAAGGGTTAAATTATTTTTTATAAAGAATAGGGTCAAATTGAAATAATATTTAAATAAAGAAGGTTCAATAGAAATACAAAAATAGGTGAGGTACTAAATATATAGTTTACCCTTATTAAAAAATAAAATTTTAATATATAAAAATAATTTAATTGAATTTTTTAAAATAATTATTAATTATATAATGAGTCCTTGAAATTTTACATCTTTATTAAATAATTTAATATTGTTCAATAGTATTTAACATTAGTGGTGTTCGGCGGTATTCGTCGCACGTTGTAGAATTATATATGCAATTTTTAATAAACTTTAATGTATTGACAAATTAATTGAAAAACTAACTTCAAAATTAATAAACAAAATTAATATTTTTAATGTCTTATTTTAATAAACTTTAATGTATTGACAAATTAATAGAAAAAGAACACTAATATTTGAATGATTGTTTCTCTTTTAAAACTAACTTCAAAACATTAATTTTTGAGTTTGAATTATATATGCAATTTTTTTATAAAAAATTAAATTTAAAAAATAATAAAATATTAATCGGGTACCCGGTAGTCACAGGTCGGAAAATGCATTACCCAAAGAATCTGATACACGATAATAAACACCCCTATCACTAACGTTACATTTTTGTCCTATTCCGCATTAAAAAATTTACAAAAAAACTAATAGTTTGGTGACCAAAACAGAAAAGAAGCAATAGATTAGTATCCAAAGCATTAAAAAAATTAAAATTACTAACTAAAATAAGAAAAAAACGCAACATTAATGATGATTTTCCGAAAATAATAATTTAGTAAACAAAGCAAAAAATCATGAATAGTTTAGTGATAGTTTACTCTAAAATTTATGTGGCTAGATTCTCTGTGTCTCGTGCTAACCCTCTTCATCTCCCCTGCGCTGCAAGCCTGCAACAAGGTGTTGGAATATTTCAATACTGTTCCATTTGCCCAATTTCTAAATGGTTTTAAAGTCTTTTCCTTTCTATGAGTTTGGTTAGTCAAAGATGAAAGAAGGAATATTTCAATCCAAAAGGATAAACTTGCAACAATTCTATAAAATTACAACTCTTTGCAAAACCGACAAGAAGCATACCACATTTAAAAAAAAACAAATAACGAAGAAGATGTCTTGAAGTAAACAGGTTGACTTTTCCATGGAAATGACATCATCAACATTGGTTGTTTTTCCTGGTTGCTTCCATGTTGACGTGCCCATTTTAGGATCATGACCGGAGCTGGTTGGTTCCCGAGAATTCGCATTCTATATGTTCCAACTGTACTAACCACCCAAAGTTTAAAAAAAATCTTCAGGAGAAAACCGAATAACATGAAACTACCAAAACTGATCTCGGTTCTGTCTCTGCTGCTTTTTATTACTATTATCATCCAATCAAAGGCGGCGTTGGGGATTGAATTAGCTCCGTCTCCGCCGAAACAAGCGTACGTGACGCTGCTTTACGGAGATGACTACCTTCTGGGGGTCAGGATTTTAGGAAAATCGATAAGGGACACCGGAACAACCAAAGACATGGTGGCTTTGGTCTCCGACGGCGTCTCCGATTACGCCAAGAAGCTTCTCAAGGTAAGATGAGTCATTAGACAATCCTTTTACTTCTCCGATAAAGTTGGGTACTTTATGTTTTTTTTTTCTTTTCTTTAAGGTCAACTACAAATTACAAATTCTTTTTGTAATCTTTTTACTTTGTTGTCATTTTTTGTTTGGGTTTGGTGGATGATTGGGCAGGCTGATGGGTGGAAAGTGGAGACGACAAACTTATTGGCAAATCCGAACCAAGTTCGGGCACCCAGACATTGGGGTGTTTACACCAAATTGAAGATTTTTAATATGACTAACTACAACAAAGGTAACTCTTTTATGTGGAAAATCTAGGCGAGAAAAAAAAACCATAGGCAGAGAATAAAAAAAATTGTACAAGATCTTGGTAAAGAAATTTGGAGTTTGCTATTCTTCTGTTTTGAATCCATTATTCTTTAGATGTTTTCATCTGGTGAATTGCATTGTTTCAAACATGGAGTTTGCTTGTGTAGTTGTATATCTTGATGGGGATACTATACTAGTCAAAAGCATTGAAGAAGTCTTTAAATGTGGGAAATTCTGTGCAAATTTGAAGCATTCCGAGAGGATGAATTCAGGAGTCCTGGTAGTGGAACCCTCTGAAGCTGTTTTCAACGACATGATGAGCAAAGTCGATACTTTGCCTTCTTACACCGGAGGAGATCAGGGTTTTCTGACTTCTTATTACTCTGATTTTCCAAATGCCCTCCTTTTCGACCCTAACATACCCGAGGAGGCATTGAAATCCCGTCCTGCTCGTGAGATGGAGCGACTCCCCATTATATACAACGCAGATGCCGGTCTTTCCTTTATTTCCAACAAGGTATATGTTCCTACATACATTGACATCAACATCATGTTCTAGACTTCATCTCACGCTGATGTACCACTGTTTGTCTTGTTTCACATGATACATTGTCATGTTTTTGCACTTTCTTGCAGTGGAAGGTAGATAAGAGTGAATTTCGTGTAATTCACTATACGGTTGGCCCCTTTAAACCCTGGGATTGGTGGACATCTTGGCTGATCGAACCGGTTGATGTCTGGCAGGTAATATCGAACTCCTTCAGAAATGTACATGAAAAGCAATGGTATATGTACAATATAATCTGTTTGCTGATGCTGCAGACTATTAGGGAACGGCTTGATGAATCTCTTCCTGGAACTGGAGGGGGAAAAAATCCAAATGATGAGCTTAGAGTCCAATTCCTTTTCGTCTTGCCTTTCTTTGCTTTGCTTCTTCGTTTCTATCGTTCGTTCCGTGAGGTTAGTGTTTGCTTTGCTTCTTTGTTTCCTGAAATTCATGCCTAGATGATTGTTTCCCTGTTCGAAACTATATTACTTTTTTGTTGCAGAACGGGGACTTGCTTTGCAGAACTTCATTATGCAATCAGACCAGACACCTTTACCACATACTTATGTCATGTGTAACCGTTGCCTACACCAGTGTTTCTTCCTCTACTACCACTAACCCAAATAGTCAAGTTAGTGCACAGACAATGGTGCCGGCGTGCTTGGGTGCGATTTCGGTTTTTGTATGTTTTATATCTGCTGTGGTGTCCCTTGGAATTTCATTTTCAATCGTGCCTCGACAAGTGATGCCATGGACCGGTTTGCTGTTGACGTATGAGTGGACATTCACAATCTTCTTTCTTTTGTTCGGATCTTTTCTTCATTTAATTTATCAGTGGGGAAAAGCAACAGCTCAATCGGGACCGGTTGCTTCTCGTACGGATTCTTTCGATTCTGAATCTAGAAAAGGTTTGTTTACTTGGCCCCAATGCATACATCGTGCAGGGTCATGAAAACTAATCTAGCATCGGTTGACACTTTTCGTATATTCTTTACAGGCTACCAACGACGAGCATCGTCCTGTGATATTGTCACATGGTATTATGGGTTGGGAATGGCTGTTTTGGCTGTTGCAGTCCCATCCGTGCCATGTATTTTCGGGATCACTGCTCTGTTATGGAGGTAATTTCTACTGAGACAAGCTTGTTTTCTCCCGTATTTCACAAACAGAGCAATTTTCGAGCCCGGTTGGACATCCACATTGGACGACAATAAGTTATCCGAGATTTGCCGCCTTTATTTTTTATTTGCTTGCAAAGAATCGACTGTAATTTTCCCGGTCCGTGACTTTTTCCGCTGCAGGTTGGTTCTGATGGTTGTTGGAGGGCTTATATTGGCGTCGTTCATGACATATGCGTCGGACCGTCTAGCAGCGAGGTCATTCTTGAAAGGTCTTGAACACCGGAACACCACTCGGTCCAGGGCTGCATGTTTCTTGTGTTGAAAGAAAGGTTTCAAAATGGCCATATTACTTACCAGCACTGCAATCTCCCTTCAAATTTGTCTTCTGTTTTAATATTTAGGATAAATTGTACAATATATCAGTGAACTTTAGTGTTTGTATTGATTTTATTGCATTTAAATTTTAATGTTCATATATTATTTTTTATAATAAATTAATATTTAGGTAAAACTACATTTTTAGTAACCAACTATGCTCGCATTACTATTTTGATACCCAACTATTATTATTAGCAAAATGGTACCTAACGTTGCGCTTTTTTAACTCCAAACCCAAAAAAGTGTTCGACTGGAAGAAAAGAAATGAGAAATTTACAATTTTAATTTAAAAATTAAAATAATATTTTAATTTATAGAATTTTAGACTAAATTGATAGATTGCACAAAATTTTGGACTAAAACTGTTATCAACCCAAGCCACGTCACCATTTCTGTTAACTTTAAACGATGGAGGTACCAATACATAATAAAAACGTAACGTTAGATATCATATTATCAAAAATAATAGTTGAAATACTAAAATAATAACGCGAGCATAATTAGAATACTAAATTTATTGTTTTCCTTATAATTTATACGTGTCTAATGTAAACATTTAACAGTTGATTACAGTAAATTACGTCAAATTGGAAATGTTATTTTTTCCATTCGACTTGTTCTATTTTTTTTTATCAAATTGTATGTTTTTATTAAGGATAAAAACATACGGAAAAAATTTTCATGTGCCTCATTAAAAACCCCCTAATCCTAGTCGAAGGAAAAAAGTACACATGAAAATTACAACAAATAAGCTATAAGACTCAAAGTTTGACAATCAAAAATTACGACCGAGCATGAGCCCTATCCTCATGGCATAACCGCACAAGCTCCACCGGCATCTTTGGAAATTCCCGACAATCCAAAGAGCCATCACGCATGAATTTCGCCAACCAATCCGCCACCCTATTCGCTTCTCTAAAAATATGCCTAATCCGAACATTCCAATTCTGCCGAAGCAGCTCCATAATTTTATACCACAAGGGTCCATATGTACCTCCGCCATCCTTGTTATTTAGAAGCCGAACCGCCTCCAAATTATTCATATCGACCCGAACCTGCCGAAAACTAAGATACCAAGCATGGCTCAACCCCTCAAACACTCCCCACAACTCCGCTTCCATCACCGAATACATCCCAATCGACTTAGCAAACCCAAACTCCCACACCCTTTCGCTATTACGAATAACACCACCACATGACGCAAAGGACTCCGGGTGCGCCACGGCACCATCCACGTTGAGCGCCACAAAGCCCCCTGCCGGCAGCTGCCACCGACGCTCCACGCCATCCAATTCCCCTGCTGCACGACGCACACTCGCCCCAACAGCAGGCTGCCCCGCACCGCTGCCAGCACCAGCGCGCACAGCATTAACTACCCCTGCTGCAGCAACCAAACCAGCCTGAACGCCCCAACCCCTGCTGCCCAATCCAGCCCAATCCAACCAATTCGACTTGTTCTATTAATACTCAGTTTAAGATATAATACCATCATAATTCACATGGGATGGGATGTTATAAATGACACATGCAATTGATTTCTAAAAGATTAATGCAAAAGTTAATTTATTAAAATAGTTAAACTAAAAGTACATTTTCTTTAGAAATAAAAAGGGAAAAATCCATATGAATGAGCACTTTTGATGAAATAATATCCTTTTTTACGTCCACACATATAAAAAACACTTTTGATAAAAGTAAAATTTATAATTAAAGGCTGATTTTTTTTTGAAAAGAGGTGTAATTTTAATGAGTAAAAAAATACTTTATATGTTAGCATATGCTTCATTAAAAATTTCTCTAATTTAAAGACACATCATTATTTAATAAAAAAACAATCATCGGTTAGGAGGATCTAACCAATAGACCATGCTAAACTAATATCATCCACAAGCTTTGCCGACGCATCCACCACACAATTATTATTTTGAGAAACATGTTGCATTTTTATCACCTACGAGCGACACCGCATGTAACACCCGTGTTTTGGGCCTAGGAGTTAGCCGGGTTATAGTTCGAGTCAAATAAAACTTAATTAAAATAATCCAACTTCAAATAATGACCAAATTGAGTTTTAGTATGAAGGGAGGGACCCACGTTGCTATTTACCCAAATTTTAAATAAAGCAAGACAACTTTTAGGAAAAAGTTGTCATCTTCTTTCTCATTCACCCTTTCCCAACTTCAAACCCCTCTCCCCCATTTTCAAACTCTCCCAAACCCTAGTTACTATTCTATTGATTTTGCTAATCGATTTCAACACCAAATTAAGAGGTAAATATATTTTCTTAACCTCCTCTCTATCCTCTACATATCTATGGTCTTGGATTTCAAAAATATAGAGTTTTGGGAATTAGGGTTCATATTGAAATTTGGGTTTTAATGGGGTTTTTCAGTTCGTTTTGATAAGCTGTGTTAGGGTTTTGTTTAAGCATGATGAAATACACAACATATATTAATTTGGTTGATTTTGGATGAAATTTCGTAATGGGTCCTTAGGGCAAATTTTAGAGTATGAAAACTTGGGTTTTTGGTGGGTTTAATGTTGAATTTGAAGGGCTGTTGGTCTACCTATGTTATGAGGGTGTTTTGGGATGTTTTGGAAGTCATTTGGGTGTTTGGAAATTGAGTTTTCAGCAAAGCTTTGGGGGAGCACAAAAATTTGGGATTTTGGGAGATTATGTGGTTGGGAATTTGTGGAATTTGGTTTGTGTTTGTGAAGTAAGTGAATGGTTGAGTTTAACATTGAGTTGAGAAGTAATGTGTATGTTTTGTTTGGCTAGAAACAAGAGGAAACGTTGAAGAGGCTTTGGGACCGAATCCGAGTTCGTAGGAGGATTGTATCGTTTAGCTAAGGAAGGGCGGTGAGTGGTTCAACTTGTTTTTAAGTTTGGTTCGAGTATGTATAGTGTGTGTGTAAAGTGTGCTTGGTAGGCCACTTCCATTTAATTCAAGTTGATAGTTTAGCTTTTGATATCCTTAAATGTTATGTGCTTAATGACTATGCTCTTGTACTTGTGATTATATGGTGCATGTATATATATATCATGTTGTGGATACATGTGATGAGCATGAGTGTGGTTGATGACATGTGATTGATGTTGAAAATTGGCACTAAATAATTACCGGTTGTAAATGATCGATCATTAGGATAGTGTGCACACAAATTGAGTCAAAACGTACGTGGCCTTGATGGCGTTAAGTCATCAAGGAGGAGTACGGTGATGTAACATTCCACCGGAAGCTTTTTATATATTTCTTCGGGATGATGAGTGGAATCCCATCCGTAGAGCGTGTGGCGATGAGTGGAATCCCGCACACGCAAGGTCCGGTGATGAGTGTAATCCCACCGAGGTAATGTGTTGTTGAGGTTTAAATCCGCACAATCGGGGTAATTAAAGTGGCCAATTAACTTGTTCATACATTGTGATATGTGATGATGATATATGTTGGTGATATATGGTGTTGCTATATGATGTTGATGTTGATAATTGATCTTGGTAGGATTGAGAGACCATATATGCCACTTGAAAGACTGGCTAGGTCTACTTGATTCTATGCCTATGCTTGATGTATGAAAGATTAGGATTAACATGCTTGAACCCTGCATTGTTGATGTTTTTCGTTTTAGAGCACCCTCACTAAGCTTATAGCTTACGCTCTCTATGTTCAACAATGCAGATCATTAGCGTGGTGTTAGCTCGAGGCAAGGCAAGAAGGGCTTTCCAAGTTGTTGCTCAAGTATGGCTAATTTTGTAGTAGTTAAGCAATGTGGCAATAGGGGTGTTTGTATGAGCCTTGTATGACTCTTTCAAATGATGTTGTTTTGGATTGATTATGGATTGTAAGCATGCTATACTTTGATGAATATTGGTGTGTATGATGGCATGCTTTAGGATGTGTTAGGTTGCCTTGATGTGGGTGTGAACCTCTTGTATGCTTGTTTTGGTGCCTTAAGGGCTTTGAGTTTCTTGTATGGTCTTTGAAAGCTTAAATGCCATCTTGAGTCCTTTGCATGAGTTCCTTGTTGTTTATACATGTTGGGTGCTTGTATGGCTATATTGTGGTATGTAAATGTTGTATGTATGTTTGGTTGGGGTTAGGGAAGTCTTAAATTGCCTTTAGATTCGAGTCTAGATTGTTTTTGCTAAGTTTGGGAGGCTTTGCCGTGCAGGGGTATCGATACGGTTAGTACGGTATCGATATCGCCTTCTTGTTTCAGGCATCGTGTATCGATACACGAGGGGGCGTATCGATACCATTTTGGCCACTGGAGCTACTGTCCAGTTCGGTATCGATACGGGCCTCTAGTGTATCGATACCATTTTGGCCACTGGGGTTACTGTCCATCTTGGTATCGATACGGGTCCCTGGCGTATCGATACGGCCTCTTTTGGTTGGCTCTGACCAGTTGACCTAGTCAAGGGGGTATCGATACACCCCTTAGGTGTATCGATACCGCCTGCAGTATAAGTCTTAATTGAGCTCGTTTGTGTGTCTCGTGAGTGTTGTTCCGCTGTATGATCACTTAGGATCTAAAAGTCATCTAGACAAGATTTAAAATGAAAAAAAAAATAGGATTGCTAACCGAGGGGGAATTCCTTTGGGAGTTTTCACTCGGTTTTCCCCGTGTGGCTCACTCGGACCGGTCACCCGGCCAGACCGGGACGAGGGGTTACACCGCAAGTCCAAAAATAATTTCATATCATACATGTGTATCAATGCAGATGAATCAATCCGTAGAACCTCCACTGCCTCTAAACAATTCTTCTCAAAATTTACCTAGCGATAATCAACTTCTCAAACACAACATAACACAAACTCAAATAACTTTAATGTATTATTATTTTTAGATAATAAAAAAACATGACACTAGGAAATCCACCCAAGAAAGATTGGCAATTCCATGAACAAAATTTTCCACTGTCCATTTGAAACTACATATAATTAAGTGGGAAATAAGCTTAAAAGTCCAATAAAATTCAAAGATTATCATCTTTTATTTTTTATACAAATATTTTTAAGAATTAGATATATCAAATATTGATATTGTATGTGTATTACAATGTCATATTCAGGGACAAAATCTATTTATTAAGTGAGAGAGGCTACGCACCAATTTTTATATATTTTATTTGTATGTATATATATTTCTTTAAAATAGATTAATTATAAATTTGTTCCTCTCACTTTTAAATAATTATAAATTGCACACATAAAAATTAAATTTTAATCCAACTATACATTTTAAAAATATTTATTTGTTCACATTGAGAAAATATTTTTAAATTAATTTAAATTTGAATTTCAAATGGGTGAAGAATATAAATGTTTTCATAATTATATTTTGAAATTTTGGTTATTACAATTATGGTGACCAAAACTTGACTCGACGCAAAAAATCTGACTCGTAATTTTATAAACTCAACTCAAAAAATTTTAAATGATATTTGAGTTGTAAAATAAAAATTAGAATAACTCAAAAATTTTAGTATTTAACGGATTGATTTTCAAGTTCGAGTCGAGTCCCTCAATCCTGCTTGATATATATATATCACAAATGAAGAAATATATATGTATTGTATATATGATTATAGAAAGCCGTTTAAATTGGAACTAATTAGTATCATAACATTATAAATGTTTACAATTAAATTTGAACAGAAATTCGAACAACTCGGCTCAAAAAACTTTCAAATAAAATTTAATTTATAAAACAAGCCTCGTCAACTTGACTACTGTAATTTTTTACTCAACTCAATCGAATATTTACCTTTAATTATAATACGAAAGTTAGTGAACGGTTAACTATTATGGGATATTCAAGTTGTGTTTCCAGATACATGTAAGGACTTCTTCGGGTATTAGCTTTAAGTGTGCCATTTGACGAGATTGCAACATATATGAAAAATGGCTTTCTATGTCATCTCTTGGTCAATTCGACTAAATAGAAATGAAACTACATTCAATGGCAAAATTATAGAGGCGACATCACTGTTTGATATTATTCTTATTCATGTGGGATGTTGGGTTCGTCTGAAATGACCGAAATTAAAAATTTTAATTTCTAATTTTGTCATGAACCCGAAACTATGGTACCTACCAAGAAGCTCAAAAGACTCGAAAATAAAAGAAGATTAGATCCCTCTTTCGGGTTTGAATAGAGTGTAATTTCCGATATTGACATGGCGCACTCTTTTTTCTCCAATATAAGATCAAAGAAATTTTTTAATGAGGCTCATGGTTTTGTTTTTGAACTGCCTTGATATCCAATAAAATCATAATTATCAGTTTTTCAAAAAAAAAATCAATATATTAGATTTATATTATGTTCATTACATAATTAAATAAAAATTGTTATAGGGATCTGAATCTTCTAGAATATTAATGGGATGTAGTTGAACTAATCCACCATTAATTGTTATAATTATAAATAAAAAAGTTATGGTTGTATTGATTAACTTTGGCCTCCAAATCTTGGATGAGTCATTAACGAATATAAAATTGTTAATTGATGGGTGATTAATTATTTTCTTAACTTAATTTTCCCTTTTTTCAGTCATGTGTCACTTCAATTAATTAAGACACGTGGCAGCTAAACTTAGCTTTACTTATGAAATGAAGTGTAGTTTTAGATGAATCATCATTCCTAAAGTTAAAGCTCCCTACAACTACTCTAATTAGTATATTTGCCAAACCTAATTATAACGGATGGAAATCATCTGCCCATTTTCGGTGTCATATTTATGTTTTCACGCTTAAAATTAGATTTATGGTTTTAGTTTATGGTTATAGTTTAGGAAATTTAGGGTATGCTGTATTTTTTAGGGTATATGGTGTATGATTTAGATTTAGAATTTAGAATTTAGACTTAAAATTTAATTTTATACTGTTTTTTAGTGTTGGGGCATAAGTAAAAGCACCGAAAAGAGTATATGATTTTTATCTGATTATAATCCAATTTTTTTGTATTTTTTAAGAAAAACATGTTTATGTTTTAAGTTATTTTATTTTGTAGATATAAGTGGTATGAAAAACTTAGATTTTAAATTTAGAAATAACATTATTACAAGAAATAATTATATATTTTAAACATAAATCTTAAAATAGACATGAAAAAGAAATACATTTTAAAATGCAACAATAAATGATTGTATCAAGGTGTACGTAAATGTATATAAAACTATAAATTATACGGAAGTATTATACTTGGATTACAGCATGGATATTTGACATATGAACCTAAAAAGCACAGATTATCCGAACTCCTGGATACGGAATTCGAGAATAGAAATCCTTTGTCTACCTTTTGTGCCATATTTATGTTTATAATTTAGAATTATGGTTTTAGGGTATTAGACGTCAGAGACGAATACATGTAGCCCTTCAAGGGAGCACGTGCATCTCTATTTTTAAAAATCAAGTTTAATTTAGAATTAAATTTTTTTCATATTTTTTAAATTTAATGTGTAAAGGTAAAATAATATTTACATACTCATTTAAGAAAAAAAAAGTTATTTTGAACCCATTCTTGAATTTTATATCCGCCACGGTTAAATGTTGAATGTATTTTTATAGTTTAGAGTTTAGGGTTTATAATTTAAGGTTAGAGCTTAGTAGGATTGTAAATGAACCGAACGTTCATATGTCTGTGTATGTACGTTCGTTTATGTTTGTTTATTTATTAAACGAACGAACATGAACACAATTTCCTGTTTTTTTAAATAAGTGAACGAACATATGACTCATTCGTTCATTTACGTTCGTGAATGTTCAGTAATCCGTTCGTTTAAATTTATTCACATTTGTCCATTTATATTTATTATTTTTCATAACAAAAATATTATATTAAAAAAAAAATTATTCACATATGTTATTTTGTTTATGTTTGATTAAATTTATTCACATATGTCCGTATATGTTTGTTCGTTTGTGTTCGTTTACGTTCATTTATTATTTTAACGAATAGACATGAAAGAACACGGACAAGCTACATTCTTTAACAAACGAATATGAACAAAAAAATTTTGTTCATTTAGTTGTTTGTGTTCGTTCGATTGTTCGGTTAAAATTAAACAAATGAACATGAACATACTCTCGTTCGGTTCGTTTACATGACTAAAGGTTAAAATTTAATTCTGTAATATTGGGGCGTAGAAAATAATACAGAAAAGGGACAAAAATTTTCTCATCTGTTTATCTTGTAAGTTATTTTTCCGATAAATAACGACAGAATATATATATATATATCCTTAAAACTGCAGGTTTTAATGACAAAGTAATCAAATCCATAATATTTTTTTAGAATGGTACTGATTAAAATTTAAAAACTAGAAAGAACAATTAAAAAGTAATTAATGTCTTCACAATTCACAAAGTTTTTCTCTTACATGTGTTGGAGCAACCTAGAATTAAAAAAAAAAGTTCGGTTCTTTAAAACAGCCTTGGAATCTTACATAAAGCTACGATTCCACAGCTTATTAATATCCTCCATTTTCTCAGCAGCCAAACATGATAAAACCAAAAAGAAAAAAATGGATGTAAAGCCAAGCATTAGACTTGCCTAGGAGGTTAATATTCCCTCGAAGTCGTCATCTTCTTATTCTTCATATTAATTTGCAGCAATTATTGTTATAGGCCATGAATGAATCAATGCAAATTTACATCCTTTGTTGAACTCCAGAACTTGGCCTCGAAATGATCTTCTTCCTCTCGATTTTCCGAGAAAATCCATAGTCAGCATCTCCTTCTCCTTGATCCAAACACCCCACCCAAAATGAAAAAAACAAAAGCGAAGAAGATGTCAAACTCAGAAGCTAATTAAAGAAGAGGGTGAGAATTCAAGAGTGAAAGATGATTCGTGTGTGTGTGTGTGTGTATATATATATATATATATTATACTATAAAACGAGGAGGCTATACAACGAGGAGGCATTTTTTAATGTAAAACCAAATTGGTGTTATAAAATTTTATCATTTTATATGTACGATTTATATTTGTTTTATTTAATTGTTATATATTGTGAAATTCAACCGGGTATTAGTGGAAAAATAGATGATGTTCGTACTAGGAGAGAGGATGGAAATTTCATGTCCCTTTTCGGTGCCCTACTTATGTCTCCACGCTCAAAATTACGTTTAGGGTTTATGGCTGGGGTTTAGTGAATTTAGGATATGGTGTATTTTTTAGAGTATATAGTGTAGGTTTTAAGATTTAAAATTTAGAGTTAAGGCTTGGAATTTAATTTTATAGTATTTTTTAGTGTTGAGGCACCGAGAAAGGGCAAAAGATTTTTATCAGAGGATAGATGGTTTCAATTGCATTGTCTACAAGGTATGTACATTGTCAAAGATCAAATGTTCGGATTACGACGTTGTGAATGAAATAAATTGAATATTGAATAAAAAATCTTTGCATCCCATCATAACTATTGATTCATATTAATTGGATAATGAGTTAGACATTAATAATTATAAAATTAAATTTTAAAAAATAATATTATAAAATTATAATACCTTAAGTGATGAAGACTTTTTTTTAAAGGGCCTAAGTGCTGAGATTGAAAAAAATATATTTAAAATAATAATGTCCATTCATGAACATGTGATGGCCTAAATCATATTTTATCTTTATTTTTGTATGAAATTTTCGTGGACACAATCTCCAAAACTTTTATGTTTGGGATATGTTTTATTATACGTTTTTTATCTTTAATAAAATTTGACTCTTATTAAAAAAATACTTTAAATTCTTTTAATGAATAGAAATTATCTACTCTTTTAGTGCTCCTATTTATGTTTCACTCTAAAATTTATGTTTACGGTTTAAGGTTATGGTTTAGAGAATTTAAGGTAGGCTATATTCTTAGGGTGTATGATTTAAGATTTAGAATTTAGGGTTAGGGTTTAGAATTTAATATTTTTAATATTTTTTAATATTGGGTATAGAAAAAAAATGAGTAATTTTTTGTCATTTTTAATAATCACATCAAAACTAACAAAATAAGTGTTGTTAATAGTTAATCCAACTCAATTAATTTTTCGATTGAAGTTTTAAAAATCATGAATCATGATTCTCATACAAGTAGACATGGGTCCCTACAAGATCATGGTTTCCACCAAATGAGATTTTCCTTCACACCTAACTTTTTACATAAAATTTATTATTATTATTATTATTTAAACACTACTTTCTCGCACAGCATGGCATAATAGAAGTCACAAAAGGATTATTATGACTAAAATAATATTTGTTTTTGATTATGTGCATGTCCGTATTACGGTTCATGTTCAGGGTGTGTGGCTGCCCCTTTCAACAATGTCTTCTCCAAGATTTGAACTCACGTCATCTTTTTGAGAGTACAATGTGTCCTACCAATGCACCCAATCCTTGTTGGTTGACTAAAATAATATTTTAATTAAACAGAAGATGACAGATTGAGTGGGGCACACGAAGAAAATTGAATATATATATATAGCGACAGCCACCGGAAAGAGTGTGATGGAGTCAAAAATGTTTTATAGTGTTTAGTTTTTTCTTAATTTTATGTTGCAATTTGATTGTTTTAATTAATGGGCAAATCATTGATTAGGGATGATTATGGGTGGGTCGAGTTTTCGACCAGCCCAAAAATTTAACTCTCCAACTTGAATCCGACTCGACATTTGACGATATTTTACTCGATTTGAATTTTAAAATAAGAATCTAAATTTGGTTCGACATAAAAAAATTATATTTTTATTTTATCCGATAAAATAGGGAATTAATTTTAAAAATACATGTAAAAATATGACATTATAATAATTATTTTATTTTTATTAAATGAAATAAATAAATAATTGAAAAAATATATAAAGAGATGAGTATTATAGTAATTATCCTAAATATTTAGAATAAAATCAAACTATTATTTCAGTTCGAGTATGATATTTTTCACCTTAAACTCGAACAGAATTTCATCCTTAAAAAATCTGATTTGTTCCAAACCTAATTTTTTAGAAGAAAAAGAAATCAAACTCTATCATGTCGGGTTGAAACTAGTCGAGTTTATGTCAAATGGATATCTCTAGTGGACGTAAATCATTAAATGATCCTAGATCTTGCAAGTACATTTTCTTTTCACAATTGACATCCAAATCTATTTTGTAGCAATATTACATAGCAAACTTCCAAAGAGGGTATGCGTATGAAAAGGTTGCTTCGTGTTTAATGGTTGATTTGGTATTTAAGGCCATACAGGACTATAAAAGATGGCAACTCTAGCAAGACCCAGGGTTTTTTTTACCTATTACACCTCTAATTTTCAATTTATTCAAATTCCCCCCCTCTTATTTTATGGTTAATCATACATTGTCCTCCGATCTTGATTCCTGATTCCGTCCTTGACAATCATACACCTCTAATTTTTGTGTTGTGAACTGCAACACAAAACGAATCTCCATCCCTACGTTCTACTGCCCGTCTCTTGATGCTTTGATTGTCTCTGCTACGGAGTTGATCGACGATGACCACCCGACAGCGTATCGAAGATTGGGTTGAGATTAGAATACAGTTATTTTATTAATAATAATTTTATTTTGTTTCTTTTGATTTATGAGTAAAGTTTTTTAGGTTTTATTTTATTTTAACGATTTCATTCATTACTATATTAGAATAAATATACGAGATATGAGAAAGAATATGAAGTTTTGTAAATTTTAATTTATAAAAAATTATTATGTGAAAAATAAAGATGACGTGAGTTTATTTAATTGATAGGACTATAGATGAGATTGTGAGAATGATTCATGGAATAATTTCTTCTAATTTTATTTTGAAATATGATTAATTATATGTCGAGCCTTTGAGACTTTTAATAGATATTTAAAAGTCATTAAATAATTAACGGTGTTCATTGATGTGCCTTAACGCAAATTGATATAGTAGATATTTGAGGGTGACTATATGAATCCGAAACAAATAATATTTTACCATATAAATCTGTAATATTCGAAGTTCGAACATGTAAAATTTGAATTGGATATTCATAAATATGTGAATCTATAATCTAAATTACCATCTCTATTCATAACCCTTTTAAGTCCCTAAATCAAAGATTAATTAACACTTAAACACCCAAAAACGTATGTCCTCTCAAATATTCATAACATGATATTCTCTTTAAGACAATAAAATAAATTATGTGAGGATTTAACACTTCAGTCATCAAACTTATCTCGTACATTATAATCGAAAATATATGATGATCTTTCAATAGACCCTCATAAATACATAAAAATATCGGTTTAAATAATAAAGCCGTCTAATTAATTTAATTATGAGTTGTTTTATTGAAAGGACACATGCCGAAGCATCAATAATAACTTTAAACAATCATTAATAAACAATCAGAAACATAACTATTACCATTATTCAATGCATTAATTACTTCAAGATACAGGTTTTATTAATTATATGATTATAGGCCAAATTTTTTACTAAGATAAAATTTCTATTCTTCTCGTTTTAATCCTAATCTAATTTAGAAAGAAATGTCTATTCAACTGATTCGACGGTAGAAATTAAAAGTAGACTTTTTTTTTTTAAATCACACTTTAAAAGTGTGATTTTTAATTGTTTATTTAAAAGTGTGATTTTTATTTTTTTATTAAAGATATGAAGTATAAAAAAAAAACAGAGGATTGTTATCTTATACATTGACGGTGGAAATTAAAAGTTTTTACAAGCGTCATAGTTTTAGGGTTTAGGGTATTAGTTTAAGGTGTAGGGTTTATAGGTTTAGGTGTAGGGGTTTAGAATCTAGGGATAGTAGATAAAATTTTGGGGTTTAGAGTTATAATTCAAGGTTTATAAGTTAAAACCTAAATCCTAACCATATTACCCTAAAAACTAAATCTCAACTTATAAACCCTAAATCTAACCACTATCCCTAAATTATAAACCCCTACACCTAAACCACTAAACCCTACAACTTAAACTATTACCCTAAACTCTAAAATTAAAGTACTTGTGGAAACTAAAAGATTTCAGTTTCCACCGCCGCTGCATTGAATATAAATAAAAAATATAATAATATTATAGTATTAATCATAAGTTAAGGTTTTAATTAAGGGTAATTATTCCATGCACAAGCTTGTGGAAAACTTTATTTACCCAAGCGCTTGTGGAAAACTTTATTTACCCAATCGTCTTAGTTTTAGGGTTTAGGTACTTCGCTTAAAGTTTAGGGGTTTAAGTTTAGTAATTTTGAATTTAGGGCTATTGATATAATTTTAGGTTTATGGTTATAATTTAGAGTTTATATGTTAAACTCTAAATCACTAACTATATTACCCTAAAATAAAAATCTTAACCCTAAACCTTAAACTTTAACCATAAACCCTAATTTCTAAATTATTACACTAAAACTCCTAGCCTCCAAATCTTAAACTAAAACCCTAAGCCTTAAAATCGATGCGCATATAAAAATAAAAAATTTAACCGCTTGTATATGAGATAATAATTATTTAATTATTAGTAAAGATATAGATGGATACAAATAAAAGATATACTAGATGTTTATCATTGATTCATTTCGTATTTTGCAGGAGTTAATGTCTTTACGTGTAGGACATTTTATCTAATTTATTAAAAAATGGGGAAAATAATATTTAAGAGTTGGCCTTTGGCCTCCAATCATTTCCTCTTCTTTTAGGCCTTTGGATTTACAAAAACCTCGAATCTTCACAGCCACATCCAGCCGCAGCGGATCTCCCTACCTACCGCCGTGCGCCGCCGCCACTGGTGCTTCCTTATCTTTGCCTTTGTTTTCCTCTCATCTTCTTGCTCTTCAAATCCTTGTGATTATAACTCCCAACATCCCAGTTTGGTATTTTCTTTGGAGAATTATGCAATTTTAGGGTTTTAAAATTTTCTTGTCAATGTTCTTTTTCTCACTTTCATTTTCTTGAAAGCTTCTGGTTAACCCAAATTAATGCTTTGTTTGTTTTCAGGAGAATAACATTTTATGCGCTCATCCCTAAAATTGCTGGTTTCTTTTCCCCCTTATAAATGAGCCATTGAGATCTGAAAAGAAAAAATATTGTTTATAGTGTCCATGTAAAAGAAACACAGAAAGAAGTTCCATAGGTTCTTCTTCTTCCTCTTCTTCTTTAGTTTAGTTAGATTTAGAATCACATTAAAGAAATAGATAAATGATTTTTGCGAGGATGAGAAATTATCTGGGAACTGAGATTATTTTCAGCTTTATTTGGTATTAAATCAATCCGCTTGTTGTATCTTTATTATTCTATACTTGTTAGGATTGGTTACCTTTATTACTTTCATGTGTTGAGTTCTGCTTCTCAATGTTGCATATAGTATCAATGTTTGGGAACATTGGGTTATATTATATTGGTTTTGTAGACTCATTGGTTCACTTGTTTTCTCTGTCAGTGCATGATTAAGTTGGCTATTTAATTTTTCTTAGTATGCTGCAAAATGACTCACTTGCGAGAAGAAACTTGGAATGTGATTTTAGTTCTTATGGGTGTTTTGATCTATGTTCTTGTAGTGTGACTTACATCCTTCAATTCTATCCAAGTCAAATTAGTGGATCATGAGTGAAAGGTTAGTAGTGCAAAAACTAGTTACGGTCATTTTGTTTAACCTTTAAACTTTATATGGTTTCTTTTTGAAGAGAAAAGAATTCACTCCTGATTTTGAATTAATGTTTCATGATAACAGATTACTTTTGAATTTTAAGAAGAAAATAATAAAAAGGCTTGGAGCACTTACTCTAATAAAAACTATTCTAAATACAAAACTCTGAACATATAAATGGATCCAAAGCACTGAAAACAATATATCTTGTGTTTTGTTACCTTGTTTGCTAATGAGGGCTCATGTGTTGCAGCAACACAATTGTGGAAGGTGAGGATTTAATTACCCTTCCTGCATCTAGTAATTCTGTGTCTGGAAGTGAGAGTGGTGAACTTCGGGATGTCAATGATGGACCCCATCAAGTAGATTCTCAACATAATAATGTTGAGGCTGAAGATGGTGAAGTGAAAGCTGAGATCCTGGAGCTGAATGAAGGGGAAACTGTAAACCCTCAGAACCTTTTACTTATGGAAGCAAAGGTAGGCACCACTCTTGCTGGCAATTCATCTGATATGGAAATAAGTGACGAAGAAACGCAAACTCTTAGAGTTGAAAAGAAATTGGACGTCTCTTCGGTGTCTACCAAAAAGCGGTGTCTTGATGTCCAAAATGGAAGTCCCATCCAGAACCACACAATGGATGGTATTTGTATCCTACTTCTCAGTTGTTACTGTAGTTTTCTTTCTTATGTATTTGCTGACTCTAGCATAAGAACATTGCTTCTGCAATTGTATGTTTCATAAGCTCAATTCCATATGACAGAAGTAAATATTTCTCTAGAGCCTATGGTATGGTTGTTTTTGTTTTCCATAATTCAATGTGCTAGCTATATCTGGTGTTAAGAGACCCAGGATGACATTTGATGGCCAGCAACCTTCTATTCGTATTGTGTATAATTTCTTAACAAGGTTAGGACTGGAGACTAATTCTGGAAATCAATGAATGAAAATTGTGTTTTTATTCCTTTTATTGAATTTTTGTTTAATAGACCAAAGTGGGACTTGTTAAGATAAACACTAATTTACATTCTTTTTAGTTATATTCCTTATTGCTATCTCCCTCTTACTTTTTTCCAGAGCTAGTAAACAGAAGCTCGAGGAACTTTTGCAGAAGTGGTCAGAGTGGCAAGCTGAACATGGTTCATCATTGCAAGTATGTCTGGTTAAATTTTTGGTTTTCAGTATTCTACCGCCATTCATCACGAAGTAAATCCTTTTTCAAATTGAACTTAGGGTAGAGCATTGATTTACCTTTCTTTATCTTGCTTGGTTTGTAATGCTCCATCGACAGATTGTATATTCTTGTTTTCCCCTTGAGGATTTCATGTCTTTCTATGCTTGAGAATCTAATGGCAATTACTGTTTTAGTGTACCTGCAGTTTAGATTGAATTAGGGATGGTTATGAACTTGCATTCGGAGCATCTAGTCCTTCTAAGAGTGTTCTTTTGTAAGATAGAATTTTGAATTTATTCATAAATGGTAACTTTCAAAGAGATGTTATTTCTGAACTTGTGTCTCCTACTGAAATATGTGTTATAGATGGATGGGTGCATGCATATTTTGTATGATTGTGCCTGTGTTTTAACGTGTGTGTTGATGGTGTACGTGTAAGTGCAAGTGAATATGCATCTGTATATGCAGATGGATCAATGTATGCACATGTGGGTGCATAAGCACAGATGTGTATGCATCTGTCCTTGTATTGTTATGTATTGCAGTTTTTCTTATCCTTCTGAATGTAATTCAATCCGGTCAGGAAAATGAACCTACAGAATCAGGAGAAGAGACATACTTTCCTGCTCTACGTGTCGGTGCAGAGAAGCCCTCTTCTGTGGTAAGCTTGTCTCTAGTCCCCTAGGCATTCATGTTTTGAACTGATGCATGTATTTTGATCTTTGTAGATGGAATAGTTTTTAGTAGAGGTACAGTTTTGCACCTTTTTAAATTATTTTTTCAAGTAATGTCACTAGCGATCTGTTATATCATGTAATAGTTTGTTCATCATCAGAATTCTGAATCGTGAGTGAATTTCTTTTTCGCTTGAAAAGGTGGTGGTTCAATTATTTACTCTCTAAATGGATTCAACATTGCACCCCTTACCATTCCTCCCTTAATAATTGTAAATTTTATGCAGGTTAAAGTTTCTCAAGGTCTGCATTTTCTGTTGTAAAAGGGCTCATGGTGCAGTAGAGTTTAGTGTATTTTCTCAATATTTTAGTCTGATTTTTGTTATTGGATTTGTAGTCATTCTGGATTGACAACCAAACAAGGAATCCACATGATGTGGAGTTCATCCCATTGGATAGTAACATTGTGCCGCTTTACGATCGTGGGTTTGCAATGGGTTTGACTTCAGCAGATGCTTCAAGTAATTTGGAAGGGTAAATATTGTCTTTGATTTTTTAAATATTGTTTTCCATGCAAATGGATACTGACATGCAAATTTGTTATAAGACTTAAGGGCCTATTTTTTGTGCTTTGCACAACCCACCAAAAAAAGATAAGAATAATTATGTGGACAAGTAGCAGTGGTAGATTGATTGTTAAACCGGTTAATGTGACTGTCCCCAGTCAGAATTATAAAAAGCAAAATATATATCATAGCAAGGAGATCTTTTCTTGCCATTCAATTCTTTTACATTCAAGAAAAGTCTCCTAGTTTGGTAGATATAACTATAAGCATGGTGCATCTTGTGTCCTGCATGGCTCTCCTATGTCCAATTTCTCTTACGTATTTGTGTTGCATGTTGCAGAGGCCTGGAGATAAAAGACGAGGCTTCCCGTTGTTTCAACTGTGGTTCTTATAGTCATTCACTGAAGCAATGCCCAAAGCCTCGCAACAGTGCTGCTGTCAACAATGCTCGAAAGCAACAAAAGTTCAAGCGTAATCAGAATGCTGCTTCTCGCAATGCAGTTCGCTATTATCAGAGCTCTCAAGGTGGAAAGTATGATGATCTAAAGCCTGGTGTTCTTGGTGCTGGAACACGAGAACTATTAGGCCTTGGGGTAATATTCTCTTCCAATTCCATGACATCTCAGTGCTCCCTTCTTTTTGTGGTACCTAATGATACACCCAAAATATATTTCATGGAAATCAACTAGATTTTGCTTACAGTGGTGGTATAGTTTCCAGTCATCATACATTTCCATGACATCTCAGTGCTCCCTTCTTTTTGTGGTACCTAATGATACACCCAAAATATATTTCATGGAAATCAACTAGATTTTGCTTACAGTGGTGGTATAGTTTCCAGTCATCATACATTTGTATATTGAGGCCTTCAATCCTCAAAGAACAAACATGGCTATGGACCAATGACTTATTATAGCTGGTGAATGCATTTTGCCTTTTTTTGCTGTTTGTGATGGCCATGGACCAATGACTTATTATACATGGCTATTGAATACGTTATCTTTCTGTTCATTATGAGCATGGATTATTGAATTATTCAACTCACAAAAGAGTATGAAATGTAGTCATTTTAAGCTGTTGAAGTCTTATTTGGCTGTTACAGATGCATAACTGAAGTCAGTGGAAAAAGAAAAGAAGTCCCAATTCCATCATTATCTACGGAATATATTAACAAGAAATAGATGTTAATTACTTATTTATTTCCCTTCACAGGAGTTCGATCCACCACCGTGGCTTAACAGAATGCGAGAAATTGGGTACCCACCGGGATATCTAGGTATCTAAACACATCTCAACTCTAGAGTTTCAACCTTATTTTATTTATTGCATTGAAACATTTCGATTGGAAGAAATTGCAATCTGCCATCTCTGAAGGGCCATGCCATTTTCCCCAAGTTCCCAACTATTTTGGTTGTCTTGTGTGATAAATAGTTATTGGACACATACATGCTGTGGCGTATTAGTTCACAGATAACAGATGAGGGGTTGACCAATAAACTATTATCAGTTAGTTGCTACAAATAATTGGAGCTATAATGTCCAAAGGGCTCTGCATCCTCATCACGAAAGTAAAATATGGAAGAAAGTGTTTGGTTGGAGGAATATGAATGAAGGCAAAAATCTTATTGAATTCCTGGCCACAAATAAAAATTGGCTTCCCCTTTTTGCCAGTTTAAATTGTGTGAACTTTGTCCAAATAATACTCGGTCATTTATTATTCTCTCATGATACACAAAACTGACTCTCTCTAAAATTTTCAGCACCTGAAGATGAGGATGAGCCATCTGGAATTACAATATATGCTGATGCAGAATCTGATGGGCACGAAGATGGGGAAATTGCAGAGATGGTGCAGCAGCCTGAACCAAGGATGAAAATGACAGTTGAATTTCCTGGAATAAATGCACCGATCCCTGCAGAGGCAGATGAAAAACTTTGGGCTCCCGGTTCTTCAAGTTCCGAATCGTTAAGGAGTAGGTCACAGTCACACCATAGGTCAAACCATTCTGAACCTGGCAGCAGAGGGCTTGAACGAAGGTATTATAGTGATTATGAAGATGAAGGCCCTCCTGGAGTTGACACTAGAGTTAGCTCATCCTATCCCCCAAGGTATGGTGATTATGATTCTGCTTACAGTTTTCAAAGTCCAAGACACCCTGTTTCAAGGCCGCGAAGCCCAACCTCGGGAAGGTCCTATCATGAGAGGGGTAGAAGGAGCCCCTTGGTATATGATGATTTTGCTAGTCATGGTTCTTCAAGACATTCACCAAGGTCTCATGGCTCAACCAGATATGAAAATGAGATTGATGATAGATGGGATAACAGCCACCAGGAATCTTCATCTCGGTCTAGTCATCGACATCACGGCCGGTGGTGAACGGCATTGTTGTAGCTTTCAGTTTTGTCACTAGATATGATCTTTTAGCACACCCCATGAGGCCACCATACCTTGTAAAGGTTTCCAGATAGATGATTGGATGCTTTGATACTTTTAGCACCAGAAAAGTGGGGGATTATTGTACACTAGATGTATTCACTTTGAATTTTAATCTTAACAATTCATTTTCGTAAATGTTTGAAAGATATTAATTTTGAACACAATTTAACCGACATTTATTATGTCTAAATGTTACTACTTTGATTTGCCTCTAGTTTACACATCCAATTTGTATAATTAAAGAATAACTGTGTAATATGATCATCAGGTTTAGGTATTTTAGTTTTTTGTACGGTCACCACCGACAGTGTATTGAATATAAATCTTATATATAAACCTTGGAAAAATATCATTATAGTACTCATGTTATATACAAAACACACTCAGACTGAGATCACACCAGATAGCAGCAGTCCTGATCCTTCATGCCATTCGTCCTAGTAGAAGCTCAATATCATAGTTGTCTAACAAGGTTAGAGTCTAGCCAACTTAGAAGCAAAATCGAGGCAAGAAATCAAAGAACATTACTTTCCCTCGGACTTTAGCTGTCTTCCGAGTAAGAAAAGTCCGATCATGGTAAAAACAGACAAGATCGTGGACGAATAGAAAACAGCAAGTAGTGCTCCCCTTAATGACTGCATCACAGAGTTTCAAGTTTTAGTATCTAGCAATGGTTTAGAAGTTATGATAAGAACAAGTTCCGATGTAATCTGAGGGCTCGGTTTTCAAGCACCTTAGCTAGAAGCAGAGCATTGTCATTTGCATATTCCAATGAACTCTCCGGAACGCTTTGGATGCCCTGTGCTATTTGCCATGAAAGAATCCTGGATTTTCAGTAGTAAGAGCTGTTATTTTAAACATTCTTTTAAAATTTGTTTCGTAGAAATCGCAGTGCAAATGAGATGTTTACCCGAAAACGAAACCTATTGCAACTCCGATGTTTGCTTTCTGTGATGTTACCTCAACCTGAAGTTCTCCGAACTGCAAGTAGTAAAAACGTCTCGGTGATTTAGGCCCATGCAACTGAACATATGTCCTGGAACAGGTGGAGAAATGGCATCTACCTTAAACATTCTAGTTTCTGTTTTTGGTTGTTCTTCAGTTGTTGCAGATATTGAACTTGCAGAGAGAAGTCTTCCAGCTGCATCCATTGCTTTCGCAATCTGCAACGGTTCAATGGAACGTGTTTAAAATTTTACAACAATAGAAAAGTTCCACAGGCTTAAAACAATTATAATAGGCACGCGTATGTTGAACTTTTTCATACATTTAGAGGACTATGCCTCCATTCCTAGGTCCGAATATAGGTGTCGGAAATGGATACTTTAGGGAAAATGAAGGGTCGAGTAGTTTAGGTTCATAAAATAGATAACAATACAAGAAAAAAAGCATCTATTTCCAGGTTACTTGAAATACCTTTTGCAGTTCCCCTTGACCATACTGTCCCATTGACTGGAACCTTCTTCCAGCAGCTACCAAGCGCCTTCCACATGCTAAAGAAGCAAATAGTTGGAAACAAACAAGATTTCAGAAATAAATTTCTTTAAGATTGATATTTAGATGACATCTTCATATGCTTTTTTCTTGCCTGATTTCGCACTGTTGGTCGAAGAGTTCACTAGCGATGGGAGCTTGCTTGCTAATGTATAGGAAGTTGATGTATCAGCTAACTCCCAAGCTCTTGAGAGATTTAATAATGCTTCTCCCAACTCTACGCCACACTGAAAAAGATCATTCAAAGAAATAAGCTCCTTGTGACAAGTTTATCGAACAACGCGCATTGTTAATTGAACAGTTTGTCCAATCCAGAAAACATGATAGAGAATAAGAATTGCTCTTGACTAGGTTTAGGCATCCTATCGTGTAAATTTAGACTTAGTAATGGCGGAAACGACACACGAAGGCGATAATGAGCTAGAAAGGGCACGATAGTGTTAACCGTTCAACTTAAAACCAATTGGCAACACTCAACTCATGTATGACTCAACAAGGGCCACGGCAGCCTACACATGAACAGCCTCACATGAATTAGGCAAGACGAACATAACACACATGAACTTAAAAACGAAACCTCGGGAAACCTAAGATTTAATAGGGATATCATCTTTAACATGACGATTTAGTAGACGTGGGATAACACCATTAACATGAAGATAACTAGATAAGAACTCATTGCAATGACACTCAATAAGACAACAAAGCATCACCCATTTCTTGGACTATATTCCAGAATTCTTCCTAGCCAAAGATATAAGATTTAATCTTCATATAATCTTGCAATTCATTCTTTTCAAATCACCTCAAAGTTGTTGTTTTTTGGAAGACCAAAATAGTAACATAAGAAAATACGCCACCAATACAGAGAGTAAAGAGAACTAACCTCATCAATCACAGGTCCATTTGAAAGATCAAAAGCTGCATCATTCAACTTAAAACACACATTTATAACACCCAAAATCACCATCAATTTTTACGTGCTTTAAAAAACCAACAAAAACCCAAAAATCATAAACATTGTAAATTATACCCAAAAGGGTCATCGAATTTCATCTTACATCTAAACGAAGATCGCTCGGCAGCTGGGAAAAATAATCCGATGGAAGATCAAAGCTATCCTGCAACCATACAAATGGCATTTAAGAAAACAAAGCAAATAACAGAATTCGATCATAAAGGCTACGAATTTAGAACTTACAGCAACTTTTTGGAGAAGGGTTTGAAGGTCGGGTTCAAGGGACTTGGGAGAGTCCGATTCAGTGAGAGCAAATGGGACGGTTAGAGGCTTTGAGAGGTGGAGAGTTTTGGAGTGCTTGAAAGTGGTTTTGAAGGGGATATAGTTGGGATTATTGTGAAACAGAAGGGCATTAGACGGGCATGGAGTTGAAGGAAAGGTTATAGATTGAAACAGAGAAAAGGAAGAAGAAGAAGAAGCCATGTTTCGAAGTTATTGACTTGTTCAAAGCCAGAAGCTGTTGGGATTTTTGGTCGTATTGGACTTTAATTTTATTTTTCTTTCAAGTTTACTTGTGGATATGGGTTGGGGTTTTAGTAGGATTAAGGACCCACTGCTGATTTTTTTTTTTGGATAATTCATATAACGAAAATACTTTGATGCACAAGCTGTGTAAACTAAAGTTTACACAAGCCCTTTAATTTTAGGGTTTAGGGTTTATGGTTTTATGTTAGAGTTTAGGGGTTTAGTATGTAGGGTATATAATTTAAGGTTTATGGTTAGAATTTAGAGTTTAGAGTTTAGGGCTTAGGGTTTAGGTTGCTAGGGTTTGTGATTTAGATTTTAAATTTTATAAAAGGGTTGTGTAAAAAAAATTTACACAGCTTGTGCATCAAAATAAAACCCTTCATATAAATATCATACATTTTTTTATGAATTATTTTGTTTCGGTAATCACTGATATTCGACTCGATTATCCTATTAATCTAGATTAAATATTACATTGCTTTTATTATAGTGTGACTTTTGCAACTCAATTTGATTAAGAATACGATTTTTCCTAATACTAACATGAAATTGATAAATGTTTATAAATTTCAAACCTTTTCATTTTATCAAAATACTCCTTTTATTTTATAAGAAGGATATTGTTATCATGTGCCTCGTTAAAAAAATTCTCTAAATTTAATGGAGGAAAAAAGTACACATGATGACAAAATACAATCAAACAACATCAAATTGAAGAACCAAAAGATAACATATCCTCAGAAAAGAGTTGCAAAATAAAATTCGGCGGAGAATAAAAAATAAACAAAGCAAGATCCATAGTAGTGACTCGTGACGCTAAAGCATCAACAACTCGATTCCCAATTCAGTGAATGTAATGAAAAGAAACGCACCGACCCCTGTCGCATAACTCCTTAATATACCGAAGAATAGCAAACGAACCCCGACACAATCTGAACAGATTTGAGAATGAACAAGTTTAGGAAGAAGAATGATTCTTGTTATCTCTTCTAATCTGAATACAACCTTTTAAAGAAGAGAAAAGCAGAAAAAAATAAAAAAGAAATTCTTAGAATTAAGGCAGAAAATCTGCTTAATTTAAGGGATTCCAACTAAGGCAGATTTTCTGCCTTAATTTAAGGGATTCCCACTAAGGCAGAAAATCTGCTGATTTTAAGGGATTCCAACACTCCCCCTCAAGCTGGTGTGTAGATATTCATCAAACCCAGCTTGCCAATAAAATCTTCAAACATGTTCTTACTCAGACTTTTAGTTAGTAAGTCTGCAACTTGTTGCTTAGTAGGAAGATAGATAATACAAACTTCTCCTGCATTGACCTTCTCTTTGATGAAATGACGATCTATCTCCACGTGTTTAGTACGATCGTGATGAACTGGGTTATGTGCTATACTGACAGCAGCTTGATTATCACAGTATACCTTCATAGGTTTAACATAGGAAGCTTTTAGTTCCTTCATTAATCTTTGTAACCAAATTCCCTCACATATACCATGAGATAAAGCTCGGTATTCTGCCTCTGCACTGCTACGAGCCACAACGGACTGTTTTTTACTTCTCCATGTCACAAGATTACCCCACACATAGCTACAATAACCACTTGTAGATCGTCTGTCGCTCACTGATCCTGCCCAATCTGCATCAGTGTAAAGCTCTATGTCACGACTGGTGTTTTTCTTGAAATGCAGACCTTTACCCGGTGTTCCCTTCAAATACCTTAGTATCCTGTAAACTGCCTCTAAATGTTTTTCCTTTGGAGCATGCATATACTGACTGATGGCACTCACACCAAATGCAATATCAGGTCGGGTATGAGATAGATAAATAAGTTTTCCCACAAGACGCTGGTATCTCCCCCTGTCCACTTCTTCCCCATCATCTTCGGTGCCTAGCTTCAAATTGAACTCCATTGGGGTCTCGACAGGTTTACAACCCAACATGCCAGTTTCAGCCAATAAATCAAGAACATACTTTCGTTGGGAAATAGAAATACTTGTCCGAGTCCTTGCTACTTCCATGCCAAGGAAGTATTTGAGATTACCCAAATCCTTAAGCTCAAATTCTGTGCTAAGGAAGTCTTTTAAGTTCATCAACTCACTCGAATCATCCCCTGTTAGGATAATATCATCAACATAAACGATGAGAATAGAGCATTTACCATCCCCCGAGTGTTTGTAAAACAGTGTGTGATCTGCTTGCCCTTGGGTGTAATTTCTGCTGGTCATAGCCTTGGCAAACCGACTGAACCAAGCTCTTGGGGACTGTTTTAGTCCGTATAGTGACTTCTTTAACCTGCATACTCGCCCTTTTTCTTCTTCAAAACCTGGTGGAAAGTCCATATATACCTCCTCATTCAAGTCTCCGTTGAGGAATGCATTTTTTACATCAAGTTGTGTCAAGGACCAATCAAGATTAACAGCTAAGGAAAGAAGAACTCGAACGGTATTGAGCTTTGCAACGGGGGCAAATGTTTCATCATAATCGAGACCATAGGTTTGAGTAAAGCCTCTTGCCACAAGTCGGGCCTTGTGCCGATCAATACTCCCATCAGGCTTGAATTTTGTGGTAAAAATCCATTTACAGCCCACGGTTTTCTTCCCTTCTGGCAGATCCGTAACTTCCCATGTCCCATTATTTTTGAGAGCACTCATTTCTTCAAAAACAGCATGTCTCCATTCAGTTGATTTTAGAGCATCTTTCACATTCCTTGGAGTCACTACACTGTCAATATTAGTTACAAAAGTTTTGTAAGCTTTAGACAAATTTCCATAGGATACAAACCGAGATATTGGATGTTGTGTGCAGGTTCTTGTGCCTTTACGAATAGCAATGGGAAGGTTCGTATTAGACGAACCAGGAGACAAATCTGGAACAGGACAGTCCTCGGAGTTGGATGAATTTGGCACTGCTGTTGTGTCTATTTCAGAAGGGGAATGTCGCCGTGAATAAACAAGGAGTTCTGGAGGTTGTTGCTGGTGTTTTTCAGAGGGATTAGGCTGCGGAAGCTCAGTTTCAATGGGAATTTCATTGCTGGTAAGTTCATTCCTCTGCAGTGGAACACTCAAATCTGGAATTATGACTACAGAGTTATCTTGTGTGACAGTGGTGTTAGGGGTAGGCTCTGGAGGTATAATGAGAAGTGTATGAAGAGTCTCATCTTCACTAAGAGTCTCCCCCTGAAGATGAGTGGCAGAAAAATATGAATCGTTTTCAAAAAACGTGACATCACGGGAAATAAATATGCGACGCAAGGTGGGTGAGTAACATTTGTATCCTTTTTGTGTGGATGAGTAGCCAATAAAGACGCATAGGTGTGCTCGGGGATCAAGTTTGGATTGATTAGGTTGGTGATTATGTACAAAAGCTTTACAACCAAATATCTTGGCTGGTAGGATAGGAACACGAAATAGAGGGAAGGTTTTTTGTAGGACATGTAAAGGTGTTTGGAGATTAAGGACTCTAGAGGGCATGCGGTTTATTAAATAGCATGCAGTAAGGACAGCCTCCCCCCATAGGTTTTTTGGAACTTTCATGGTAAACATTAAGGCTCGAGCAACAGCTAGTAGGTGTCTATTTTTTCTTTCTGAAATCCCGTTTTGTTGAGGTGTGTCAGGACAAGAGCTTTGATGAATGATACCTTGTTCAGAGAGATATGAGCTTAAAGCAGAATTGAAATACTCTCTTCCATTATCAGTTCGAAGCGTGTGTATGTTTGAGTCAAATTGGGTTCGAATCATGGAATGAAAATTCTGAAATACTTTTGGGGTTTCTATTTTTTCTTTGAGAAGATAAACCCAACATACTCTAGTATGGTCATCAATAAAGGTTATGAACCATCTAGCACCTGTGATGTTTTTAACACGACTAGGCCCCCATAGGTCACTATGAATCAAGGAGAAAGGTTGGGATTGTATATAAGGCTTCAAAGGATACGGAACACGGGTATGTTTTGACAATTGACAGATTTCACACTTCAAGGAATTGACTTTTTTATTTCGAAATAACATAGGAAGCAAATGCTTCAAATATAGGAAATTTGGATGTCCTAACCTACGGTGCCACATCATGACAATGTCCTCGTTTGAAGCAGATAGAGCAAATACTCCCTTTTTATTCTTATCCTTGTAGTCATCCCATATATAAAGTCCATCATCAACCTTAGCAGTGCCAATCATCCTCCCCGATTTCTGTTCCTGTATAATACAACCATCAGCAAAAAATTCAGCACAAACAGCCTTGTCTTCAGTAAGTTTACTTATTGACAGTAAATTGCAAGATAAATTAGGAACATGAAGGACTTTCTCGAGCGAGAAGTCCTTAGTGAGTTGAACAGCTCCGATCCCAGCAACAGGTGAGTATGAACCATCAGCTATCCGAATTTGAGATTGGTTGTGGCAGGGGGCATACGTATGGAATAGTGATAAATTACCTGTCATGTGATCGGATGCTCCTGAATCTAGAATCCAGGATGGCTGATTACTAGACTCAGAAGTAATATTAAAGGCAGTACCTTGAATAGCCAAGGAACCATGGCTTATTTGAGCACCAAGTAACTTGTGAAGAGTTTCAAGTTGGGACTTTGTTAGGCGAACATCCTGGACGACTTCAGCAGGTGCAGGGGTGGCAGTGGATGAGTTGCCCAAGGACAAAAGAGCCTTATTTTCCTTCTGAATTTTTGTTGTACCAGGGTAACCGTGGAGCTTGAAACATTTCTCCTTTGTGTGACCAGTACGGTTACAGTAGCTGCACCAAACTCGATCTACTGAGCGACTTTGTCCTGAATCATTCCCTACTCGATTCTTCTGAGATTGAGGGGCCCTTGAGACCAGGGCAGATGATTCAGTAGGACGATGACCAGAACTGGTCAAAAATTTTGGTTCCTTGAAATCTCCCATCATTACTCGACGACGATTTTCTTCTCTCCGAACCTCTGCAAATGCTTCTCCAATGGTTGGAAGAGGGGTCCTACCCAGAATACGGCCACGAACTTCATCTAAGTCTCGGTTTAGCCCTGCTAGGAACTCATAGAGCCGTTCTTTGTTGAGATGTGAAATGAACTTGGTGTGCTCCAAGCCTTCACCCCAGTCCACTTCATAGTACATATCGAGTTCCTGCCATAGGATCTTCAAGTTGTTGTAGTACTGTGTAACTTCAAGAGTTCCTTGCTGAATGTCTTTTAATTTCAGCTTGATTTCAAAGACTTGAGAAGCATTTCCTAGATCAGAATAGTTCTCCTTGACTGCATCCCACATTTCTTTTGCAGTCTTGAATAAGAGGTAGGTTCGGCTTATGTGGCTCTCCATTGAGTTGATCAGCCAAGCCATGACAATAGAATTATTGAGTTCCCACGTAGCATACGTAGGATCAGTAAGGGAAGGACGTGGAATTTCTCCATTGATGTACCCTAATTTCCCACGGCCTCGAATCACCATGAGTACCGATTGGGACCACTGTAAAAAATTCTTCCCATCTAATCGGTGATTAGTGATTATGAGGGATGAATTAACATCACCATAAGATGGTGCTTGATTGACATTCTGAGTTACTTGTGAAGTCTCAGAATCAGAAACATTTCCAGCATTGTTTGCCATGATAGGAAGGCAAGACAAGGTAGAAATCTAAAGAAATAGAATGGATCGAAAAATATCCCTATATCTCTGATGCCATGAACAGATTTGAGAATGAACAAGTTTAGGAAGAAGAATGATTCTTGTTATCTCTTCTAATCTGAATACAACCTTTTAAAGAAGAGAAAAGCAGAAAAAAATAAAAAAGAAATTCCTAGAATTAAGGCAGAAAATCTGCTTAATTTAAGGGATTCCAACTAAGGCAGATTTTCTGCCTTAATTTAAGGGATTCCCACTAAGGCAGAAAATCTGCTGATTTTAAGGGATTCCAACACAATCATCCTGCTGAATTAACTTTATAGCATCAGTACAGTTAGATTCAATAATAATGTGTCGTAAACCTATATCCCACGCCAAAGGAAGGCCAAAATAAATGCCCCAGAGCTCGGCCTCCAAAGGCGAGCAATAGCTAATAAATTTGCTGAATCAGCGCATCCACTCACCCAGATGATTCCGAAGCATGCCGCCACAACTAGCTCTACCACTCACCCCCGCAGCCGCACGTGAGCCATCACAATTGAGTTTGAACCCTGCTGCTGTCACAAAGGGCATGCCGTCTGAGCTAATCGAGTCGCAAGAGCCTCGCCCGTAGTGTTCGCAAGCCATTTTTAAAGAATTAATATTAGTCAAATTAGATTTTGGTCCCTTTTAATACTCATACCCTACATATATTTGGACATGAATTGGTGTGTATAATCTTTTATACATAAGAAAAACTACATATCCGTATCAAAATTCGGGGTATGTACATACCTTGAATGCATCAACATCTAGCATAGGCATACAAGTAAAACCAAAGGAATCTGCCCTTTTGAATGAAAAGAGAGAAGATAAACAATTCAGACAGAAACAAAGCATGTTCAAATTCTCCACTGATATTAATTATAGTATTGCAAAAATGGAACAAGAAAGTTGATGCCTGAAAATGGGTACATATGAGGCTGGGGAAGGGCTTTCTGATACAAAATTGCCTATAACCATATGTTTCTCAAATACAACTTTTCACAGCTTAAACTTGAAAACGGGTACATTTGAGGGCGTTACTAGCTTAGTATATCAGTTGGGTTTAACTTACGACCTTCGCCACCTTCCTTTGCTCGATTTGGCTCGTCAATGGGCACTGCATCTCCGTCCAACTTATTGGAACCATTGTTGCACCTACGGTAGACAATGTAGCAGAAGTTGAGGAGTTGTTGAACACATGATACCAGACACTTACGGTAGAAAGCCAATAGAACTACTAGCCAAAGTTAAAAGGAAAAGAAGAGGAAGGGGAGCCTTACCAGCTGAGCTCTCGGCAGACACAACGCCCAGTTCATTCTTAGCCGTTGATAGGTAATAAGCCCGTGCATCTCCAAGAGACAGCTTAATAAAGGAACCATGTTAAGGAACATTAATCACATGACAGAACAAATTAGATGGCAACATATTTCTCGAATATTAAACTGACTCGCTCAAAAGTTAAGATCTACGAATATAAAGGATACCACCACAGCTCTGACAATATCACCAGGACGAAATGACAAATGCATATCCACTTTGTCAATTTCAGTTGCTCTAACATCTTGTTGCCTGTTGAAATAAACAATCTTTTGGTTAATGCATCTCTTGAAAGATCTAGCAAGAAGTACATAAAATTTATCAAACATTTGAAAATCTCATGGACGCTATGCAACTCAAAAGTGAAAGAAAAACAGCATGTTTAAACTTATTATAGAACATAAGCACCGTCAACAGCCAGATCTTTCCATTTAAACACACACGCACGCAGATGGTGCGAAGATAAGCTAAATTCTAACAGGAGAATTTCATCAATCCGTTAAGTCTTAATACTTGGCTGTATGGAACGGCTAGCTGCTGAACATGGCTTTTATCACATTAATCATGGGCTACACAAAAATACAAATATCTCAAGAACAAATTGGTTGTACCGCCTCAGGTTCATAGAACCGAAGTACACCATGTCGTTCTACAAGGAAAGAAAACGGTTCTTTCATGTTAGAGAGAAAGAGAAGGTGTATGTAGTTTTGGGGATAGAAAATACAACAAGGATAATCTAAATTTAACAGTCCTTGTAAGAAAAGCCAACTACCGAATGATTGAAATCGATAACTGAATGTGAAACGATTAAATCATTTTCAAATACGAAAACTCAACCTTAGCCCTAATAAAAGAGAAAAGAAGACTTTGTACCTAATTATACCAGTGAATTTTTCTCTCACGGACTTCGGACCAACACACATAATATCAGCCGAAGCTGTCCTAGCCATCACCTTAGTAACCTGGTTTATTCAAATAAAAATCACATTCTGATACCACAGAGTAAAATTCTGCTTGTTATACATAAAGAAGCACAAACAATCAACATCATATTCACAACCAAAAACTTAAATTTAAGTGTAGCTCCAAGCCAAAATGCTTCTTTGGAAACGAAAAATCCAAAACTTACTCGGGCAATGACAACCGAACCGGGTTCTGGTACAGGACCATGTGCTTTGTGACCGGTTACTTCCACAGTTGGCTTCTGTAAATGAATATGAACAAATAATTTCAATAAAAATGTCCAGAATTGACGCATTATATAACATTAATTTTGATTCCCAGAGCACTAATTCAATTAAAAGTATGAAAGTACGGTTTAAAGTAAGAATTATACCTACCTAAACATACAAGAACATATTCCATCCCATTGAAGAAAAAAAGAGAAGAATTTATCAAAGTTAAACCATAAAGCTAAAACCTTTGATGTTATTTATACGAATATAATAATAAAAATATTGATAAAAACTGTTCGAAGTAATCTAAATTAGAACCCCAGAAATTACATTGAGAAACAACATATACTAACCAAACAAGGAAGAACAATCGTGGGTTACATTAATTCAAGCTAAAACCCAGATTTTTTTATTAATGAAAGAATATAAAATAACAAGAAAACTCTGGGGTTAAAACTGTTGTATGAAAGACAAAAAAAAGGGACCCAAAACCTGGTCAGGGGAACCAGGAGGAGACGGCTGGATACGGCGGAAGCCGGTGAGGGAAGCGTAGATGGTGTTGTTCTTAGACGCAACGTACGCTCCCTTCCCCGCATTCAGGTCGGTGGCTCTTCCCAGTATCTCTCCTGGCGTTACCATCTCATCTGATTTTTCCATTTTTTTTTTATAAAATAATTCCTCTTTGAAGGTTTCTGCAATGAGAATTGAGAAGCCCCAAACTTGCCTGCGCTTGCTGCTGCTTTGTTCTTGGGTGGAGGCTGCTTTTACTATCCCAAATAATACTATACTATTGTTTAACTCAATTTTGGTTGCGCATTTAAAATAAAATAAACATTTAACTTATTTATATATAAGTAAATTTTATTTAAGCACAAAACACTTTTTTTAACAGTTTATAATAGCATATATATTTAAAAACAAACGGGTTGAGTTAAAGCCCTAATGTTTAGTTTTATTGTGTTTTTATGGATTGAATTAATATCATTTAATTTATGACTCATAAAATTTAATAATTTTTAAAAATAACATTGGTTATTATTTTTATTAAATCATTTAAAATTTAAGTTTTCTCATGTCTTTATTTCTTGATTAGTATTTTTCATGTGAATTAGGTGATGTATGTATAACTAAATAAATAAAGGTACTCTGAAATAACTTGACCATGGATGGATATAAAATTTTATGTTAGAAATGGCTAATTTATAAAATTTTAAGAATAGTGAAAATAAATTTTAAATAAAAAATACGTAGTAAATTTATAAAAGAAATTAAATTATATATAAATTTCAAAATTTAGAAAATTACCCCTTCAACCCCTCTAGGTCGATTCTTGAACTTGATTGAATAATTCTAACTGTTTTCTCAAAAATATGTTTAATTAAAATGAATTTGGCCTGGTTTAAAAGGTATCCTTTTTTTTTCTTTCCTATTGCTCTGAACAATACTATTACTTGATACCAACTTAATAAAAGAAGATGGGGAGAATCATTATTATTAATCAGAATAAAAAAAAATTAATTTTTAAATTTACATTTAAATAAATCTTGATCATTTAGTTTGTAATAGCTTAAGAGTAATTATTTAATGCATAAACAGTGAGAAAATATTTTTACAAGCGATTTAATTTTAAGGATTCCAGATTTAAGGTGGGAATTAGAATTTAATGATTTAGATGTAAAGGTGTATAATTTAAAGTATGGTTTAAATTTAAGGTTCATGGTAAAATTTAAGATAAGGTTATAATCTAAATCTTAATCTTATTATCCTAAACCCTAACCCATGACTCATAAACTTTGGACTTTATCACCTAACCATAAATCATACGTTATAACCCATAAACTTAAACCCTAAAACTTACTTGTTTATGATTTTTTTAATACAAATTAAATTATAAAACTTATTTAAATACGATAAAAATGTATGTATTTTTTTTTTGAATAATCTAAAGGTGATTACAAGGTATAATATATTCTTAAACCTTTGACAATGTGCATACACCTTGTAGACAGAGCGATTTGAACTCGTGTCTCATATAATGAACATCATCCGAATTCTACCGGAACACTCGTTGGGTTCATATATGTATTTATTTTAAAATTATAATAATTAAGGATTTTCTAATATTTTAACCTATATCATTTGGACTAATCTTTTTATGTTATATAAGCTAAATGCTCAAATTATTTAAATACGATACAAATATTTTTCTCTAACGTTTTTTATATTGCTTAAGTAATGATTCAACCTTTCAAAACAGTTGAATAATTGTTTCAAATTTTTTTAAAGTTGTTCAATTAAATGTCTAATCTTTTTAAAAATATTTTGAAATAAAAGGTTCTTATTTGAACATATTATAAAACGTTTGTTTTTTTTAATATACTCAAAAACCTTAAATCTTTATTTAATATTTTGAAATATTAATTTTTTACTTAAAACAAATTTTTAAACTCTTATTAGAACCTTTACCCTGTTATATATGAAGAACACTGCAAGGTAATGTCAGCTTAGTTCATCAATTAATCCACACCGTCCAATTTTGGTACATTAGTCAGATCTAATTACGGGCAAAGTCAACATTCAGCAATAGCTTTGTCGTTTCTTTTGGTTTTAGATTTTTTTTAATATACTGGTGTGATTATAAAGTAGTATATGTTTAATTTTCTAGTCCTTTAATAACGCGCACACACACCGTATATACATAGTGCTCGAACTTGGATCACCTAGATGAAGTACATCATCTTTTGCTACTGGATTACTCCGCAAGTTCTTAAATTTTTTATTTTTATAAACAATTTGGGATTAGAAGTTGGAACTGCATGCAAGCTTTATTTTATTTTTATAATGTAAGCTTTAATTTTGATGCTTACGTTACACTTACACATCACTAGTCACAAAATAGAACTTTTTAACCATTAAACAAACACATAAAGTAAAAAAAAATGCATAACATTTAATTAAATAATTATTTTAATCTTTATTTTTTAAAACTAATTTAGCTTTAATATTTTATTTTGGGTCAAAATGACTATATTCAGTCAAACGTTCCGTCATTTTTGACATTATGCTTTAAACAATTTGATTAATTGGTTTGAATTATTTTAATTTTTTTTATTATAGTACATGTTCGAAATTCGTGACTCTTCATCTTAATAAAAAAATATTTTAATTTAATTAAAGATTTTGTATTTGGGTTTTTAGAAATATAACAATCATAAATATTTGACATGAGAATTTGATTATTTTTATGATTTTATCTAATTCAAAATTTCATTTAAATTGTTAAACAGACAAATAAGAAACACTCATAGCTTATACTTTTTATAAAAAAAATCTTTAAAATATTAATCTCATAAAAGTAGTATATTTAATTTTTTTCGAAAGCAGTAGTATATTTAATTTTTAATTGAACTTTGAATCGTTAAATTAGTAATCATATTATGTTAGTATTGTTTTGTTAAAGAATATAAAAATAACTTTATAATCAAATAAAAATTTTAATAATAAAACGTAACTATGACACAAATAATTAAAAAAAATATATTCCGAATAAAACGAAGGACCTAATATTTGAACAGGTCTAAATCTAATCATATAAACATCATCTTTCTAATATATATAAATAAGGAGAGACAAAACGAATAGAATTCGTGTTTTTCCGCCTAATATATGTTCTACGGATGATTTTATGTTGTGTATTATCAATAAAATATAAACAATCAATTAAACCGTAGATAAAATGCAACATAAAATTATTAGTGAGGCACAGAAAAGAAATTATATTCGAGATAAAAACAGGTTCAAAATACGGTAGAATTATGAAGAAGAAGAAGAAGAAGAAGCTGCAAATTTATAGTGTTTATCAATGGCGACAGATACATCCCAAGTACAACTGAGACCCTGAGGAATAATAACAAGATCACCTGCTCCGAATTCTACAAATTCAGACGACCCTTTTGGATAAACCTTCACTTTCCCTCTCACCAAATAACATGTCTCTTCTGCATCGAATTTCAGCATATATTTCCCCGGCGGACATCCCCACCTGCCATAACCCAAACAAAACCCAGAAAACCATGAAAAAACAACAACTTAAAACAGCTACAAAACATGAAGAAAAGGACTTACTTTGGCCATGATTGAATACCCAGCTCAGATAATCGAGCAGCGGAAGGGTTGGTTTCGACTGTAATACTTAAACTAGAAGATGAATCGGGTGCTGGTGTTGTCGCCATGGGTTAAGAGCAGAAAAAAGAAGGTGAGAATAAAGAAAGCAAGAGTTGGGTGGCTTAATAGACAGGATTAACAAAGGGTCGTTGGTTTTTTGCCTTTTATATATAAAGAATAGACATGAAGGAATCTTTCCGTGGAAAGAAAGTTGTTTGTTTACCGTAAATAATGAATAGATATTTGCCCTTTTCGGTGCCATATTTATGTATACATTAAAAATTTAAATTTAAGGTTTAGAGTTAAAGTTTAAAATTGCACGAACCAACTCGTTCGGTGGTTAAGGGAACGATTGTTGTTCTTTGAGGTCACAGATTCGAGCATCAGCAGCTACAACAGGATGATCGAGCATGTATTTTCAAATGGTTGAGAGTATATTCAGAACAGATACTACTTGTAATCACCTTAGCTTAAAAAAAATAAAAAATTAAGATTAAAATTTAGGGAATTAATGTTAAGAATATATAAGATTTATAATTTAGGATTAAAGCTCAAAATTTAAATTTTTTAATTATAAAATATAAAAAACACCGAAAAAAACATTAGATTTTTCCCCGTAAATAATTATCGGCATACAAAAACAATGCCATCACACGTACTTGCCCTTCCATGCGGAGTTTAATTTTTTTTTATTTGAATTGATTAGATTTCAATTATTGTTTAATGTTTATAGAAAAAATATTCAAATTTAAGGTTTAATTCTTACTTTAGTCTCTCTCACTACAATGAAATTCAAACTAAGACTCTTTTACTATTTTTCCAGTCCGTTTGATTTGTTCTCGGAAGAAAAAAAATGTTAAAAATACTTTAAAAATCTAGAATTTAATAAAAATATAACTCAAAAATATATTTTATATATTTTTCATTTCAAATGTTTTTATGAATTTTTAATTTTAAAAATATAATTTACGGGTTTTATGATTTTTTGAATTTTATTTTAGATTTCATTATTTTTTTATAAATTTTCTAGCCAATTTTGATTTCTTTTAACAAAGATGTCATTTGACAAAATCTAATTGCACCACATGATGGGTTTTTAATGAAAAACACCTTATGATTAATGGTTTCATTATAAGGTAGTAAAAGGGTCAAAGTGAAAATTTACTAAAAATATAGGATTTAAAAGTAAATATAAAGACTAAATTTAATTATAAAATATAAAAGTATCTTTTAAAGTTTTCATTACTATTTTGAACGTTTTCGGATTAGTCTAAAACTTGTCTAGATAAGGAAGATAAGTTTTGGGCCACAGCTTACCATGGCCTAGCCCTACGGCCTATGACAAGTATGTGCTATACAATTTGTATTTCTGGTTATATATATAGATTCGTTTGGTGTATAACGTTTTTTTTGCTACTTTAGTGCTTAATGTTTCATTTCGTAACTTAAATCAGGTTTTTTCAATCAACGACCGTTAAAATTTTTTCGTTATACAATTTTAACATGACACATGACTTGTTTTATTTATTTATTTAATTTCTGAATTTCTTTAAAAATATAAACTTTATTTATTAAAATATTAAATATGATAATATGGTAAATTTAATAATTTTTCGGTTGTGATAAAAGTGTAAAAACAATTAGAAAGTCAAAAATTGAAAGTTCACACCTATTAATCATACCTAAAGCCAAATTAAAAGAAAATCAGAATTGTATCAAAATTACTACACTACTAGATATTGTAATGCATAAAATTTAGATATATTGTATATACTAGATCATATCAGTTAATCAATTTTGCTTAAAATCGTGAAATGTAATCAAAATAATTTATTTTAAAAACATGTACCGAAATCGGTTTCGATTAATTCTTAAAATTTATTTTGGTTAATTGATAAATTCAGATTATTTAATTCTTGATCTTATATTGTACCAATTAAACCGGATATTCAATTAACCGATTTAATTTGAATACTTGATTCGAGTAGTCAATTTTTTTACTTTGCTTATTAAAATATCAAATATGATAATATGGTAAATTTAACAAGCAAAGTAAAAAATCATTACCCGAATTTTTTTAAAGATTAATCAATTTTTTCTATTTGTATGACCATGTCATTTGAAAGTGGCCAAAATATGAGCAATTTGAAAGGTAAGTTATTAAATTAAATTTTTTTAACTCTAATGACCAACATAGGAGTGAGAAGAATGTTGAGCGATGATTGGTGTAGTTTACTCATTTTTTTTATTAAGAAAACGAAAACTAACGTCAACTTTTAACGGAAGGTAACGAGAGAGACCATATTGAAAGCGAACTAAAAGTTTGGTGTCTATATTGAAATCAAACTAAAAGTTGGGTGACCTTATCGAATATTTTAAAAGTAAGATGCCCAAAATGAATCCACCCTAAAACTTTGGTGACTATATTAAAATCGATCTAAAAGTTGGATGACCTTATCAAATATTTTAAAAGTACGATGACCATTTATGTAATTTACCCTAATATATATGCATATTAGTTTTGTTAAAAGTGTAACAACTCTCCCTATATATATTGATGAAAGCGCCAAAAACCCTAAGTCATTGTCTTCTGAAAGTTTTTTGAAAGCGAAATTTGGTAACAAAGAGAAAGATTTAAAGGGTTTTTGAAATTTGATCTCTGGTGATTACATTCGAGTTATAATCTCCGATAAGCAGAGATATTGTGCTAAAGTTTGGAACTTTAGAATGGAAAGATTTGAACCACAAGTTAATTTTCTATGTTCCTTGTACTAACATCTAAAGTTTTCTCATTGAAGAGAGAATTTGATTCTGAAGATAGGATAAGTGATTTACCGGATGATGTTTTGGTTTCTATTCTGTCTTGTATGCCAATGAAAGTCGCAGCAACAACAAGCTTACTTTCACGACGATGGCAAATGTTATGGACTTTACTTGTACGTTTGGAGTTTGATGCTTCAGACACGCTTCTTAAAGTTAAGAATTTTGACCCAAGTTTGGATATTATGATTTGTTTTGATTTTATAGATTCAGACAAGATCAGGTTCGTAAGCACAGTGGATCATTTCGTGTAATTGTATCCTCTACCTGTTATTGAAGAATTCAGAGTTTGCTTTGATCTTAACATAAGACACAAGCTATAATAGATTTATATCATATGAAGCGTTCCTTATACAGACTGTGTCCACTGAGTCTTGGTTTACCGAGTTGTTGACAACTTTGTATCCAATAGCCCTTTTCTTGAATGTTTATGTGTGCAAAATTCATCACTCTGGTTCATGTGAGAGTTGCTGGTCCATCACTTCACTTGATGCCATCAACCTTGTAAGCTTCAAATAGATATTCCCTTTGAGAATGTTCCAAACCTCACAGCATTATGCATCGGGGATGATTGGTTCCGAAGATTTTAACACTTTTCCCTCAGCTTCAGAAGCTTGGACTCCGCGTATCTGTGGAGGTGAGTTGGAAGAATAGAGATCCATTGTGTTGCCTTTTAAATTTACAAATTCTAACTCATGGTTTGAGAATCCAGGTAGAGGCGAAAAGGCCGCATATTGAATTCCCTCGAATGAGTCAGCTGAAGGAGATGGAATTGTGTATTTATACGATGCGTGATCTGGATAGCCTTCTTTTCTTGTCTTGGTGGCTGGATGCCTGCCCTTCCTTGCATCGATTTGCTCCTTTGCTGTCATACGTCTTGGAACATACTAATGGAATAAGCAATTGTCTACGTTTGTTTTTTTCTTAAATGAAAAAAGGGGAGGAAAGTGGGGGATTTGGAGGAGGTGCCAGAGAGTATCAATAATGGATATGAATCAAGGATTGACTTAGAGGTGGTTGCCCCCTAAAAATTTGAAATTCCTATACAATTGAATTTTTTTTTTAAAACTTTTATATGTATTTCGTACTGAAAATATATTTTAGCCCCTTAAAATTTTATAAATTCACCCCTATAAAATTTTATAGGTTCGCCCTCTCTAACATAAAGTGTTGTGTCCGTCCTTGATATGAATGTCTCTAATATGAGCATAAGTTTTATATTCATCTTAAAAAATATTTGTATTTGACATTCACATCTTAATCCGAATAACATAGTAAAACCTAGGGGTGTTCATGGTAGGTTAACCGTACCGTTTAGCTTAAACGGTTGGTTAACCGTTATAGCGGTTATTATTCGTAACTTAACCGTTTCTTAAACCATTAATTTTTTAAATGGTTAACCATTATAGTGGGTAACCGTTGAGAACGGATCGGTTACAGGTTAACATGTAACCTATTACAATTTTCTTTTCAAATGTTCATTATTTTTTTTTAGAATAATAAATATATCTCCGATAAATATTGTATTAATTTTTTTATAAAAAAATTAACTTAAATAGAGAAATTTTAAACACAAAATTTATACCTAGTTAAAATAAAATACTTATAGATTAACCATTAACCGTCTTTTTTAGCGGTTCGGTTAACCGAAACCGCTTAACCTTAACGGTTACGTTAATTAACCTATAAAATGAACGGTTATACCGATTAACGGTTACGGTTTATTTTGCACACCCCTAATAAAACCGATGCTTTCCAACCCCAGCCTTTTGCTTCTACTTCTTCAACTACATTGAGTGCCAAGTACTAAATATGGCCTTGAATTTTGTCGAAAGGACCATAATTGAATGACACTTTTCAGTCATCAATATATGGTTTGATTTCATTGTTTTTCAACCTCATGTTAGTTTTCACAACATGATCAACACCAATCTCGATTTATATAATCGACATAACTCGGATCTATCTTTAACTTATTTTACGGCATATTGCTTCACTTTTAGCTCGAAATTAAAAGATTCTTGTAGAGTTCATTTGTCGTGAAGGAAATGATGTAGCCGATGGTATGACTAAACTCAATGAGGTACTCTCGACTTTGCATGCTGATGTTTCCATGGCTGCTTAATTACGGTTTGTAATGCCTTGGGGCTTTATCAATATTCATCAAAAAACAATGAACTAATATATTTTTTGAGGCCTTAAAAGAGTAATTTTATCTTATTTTTAAAAATATTTTTATAGAGGCATGGCTCCACAAATCGGTTTAATATCAGTTAGTTAACCGACCAAACAAATCTCTAATATATATATAATTTTTAATAAAAATATTTATTACCATTATAAACATATTTAAATATTTAATCGTATTAATCAACTTAATTTATTACATTGTAAATATATTTTAAATATAAAAATACGGCTATTTATTTGATGCGCTGTTAGTGAAAAACTTATTTGCTAGAAGCAACTATTTATTTGCTAGGACCTTAATCCCTAAACTCTAAACTTTAAATGATAAAATTTATTTTTAAACCTTAAAACATAACCACAAACATTAAAACCCTAACCTTTAAACCCCAAAATTAGGTCATTGTGGAAAGCAAGTTTTCCATCGCCCGTGCATAAGATATTTTCTTCATAACAAGGAAAAATATCTCATGCACTGACAGTGAAAATGAAAAGTTTCTACAAGCGTCTTTAGCTTTAGGGTTTAGGGACCTATTTTAGCATTTATGGTTTATGAGGTTAAGTGTATGTGTTTGAAATTTAGGTTAATTGTAGAATTTATGGTTTAGGATTATAATTTAAGCTTTAGAGGTTAGTGATTTAAGTTTTAGAGTAATATGGTTAGAGATTTAGATTTTAGGGTAATATGGTTAAAGATTTAGGTTTTAACCTAGAAACCCTAAATTTTAATCATATACTCTAGATTATAACCACCCTTAAATTCAAAACTCATACACTTAAACTCCTAAAAATTAAATCTTAAACGAAATCTTAAACTCAAAAACTGAGACTTTGCAAAAAAAAAAAAATATTTCTATCGTCTATTTATAGAATAATTACTCATGGTCTCGTCGGTTTTAATAGACTAAAACACCCAAAACAAACTTAAATGAACCGAGGGTGTATTTTTTCTGTTTAATACTCGTGCTTGTAGGGATATGAAGATAGTTGAATTGAAGAGTAGGGAACAAACCACGTTCTTTTTTCTCGCTGGAATTTAAGAGCCTAAAAAAACAGGTTTGAGGATCAATAATAAGAGTTTAAATTAGTATGAAAACTTTGGTAAGAGTGGTTCGTTTAATCTATATTTCCAGCTAAGGCTTGCCATTTTTTTTGAGTGGTTGGAATATATTTTCCATTTAATTTGACTGAGTAGAGGTATATTTTTAAAGCCTTGAACTTTTATATGCGACTTTCTATTTAGATATAATTAAATAGTGAATTTTTGTTTATGTTAATAATATTTTTTTTCGAGTATTCACCTTTTTCTTTTTAGATTTGTGTTTGTCTCTGCCAATAATGTTATTTTAAAAATTTGAACTTATATTCTCTCTTTGAAGGTGTAATATAATTTATTTTTACTTCTAACATCTATGAATTATCCATTATAATTGTATAATATCATAATGGTAACCACCATTTTCAACTCCCAAAAAGAAAGAGAAAGGTTTGATATATAAATAAGGGATAGAATACATCGTAAGAGTTTTTATTTTTTAGACGTTTTTTGTATCGCTAGATGAGTGAAATGGATGGTTGACATTAGGAGTATGTTGTGTGAAGATTATCACGTGAAAAAAAAAATAAGTTAATCTCAACCGTCTATTTCACACATTCAACCATCCAAAAAATATGTAAAACTATGAGTTATATACTCTGTATAAACGAATCTTATTCCTATAAATATAGAATATGATCTAGTTACCCGGTATATATATAAACTTTTACATGCTTTTTTCTGAAGATCTAAGTGTCTCCCATTCTTTGTATGGGTCAAGATTTGAATGCCCCTATGGACTTCTAGGTCATACTACATGGTAGGGTAAACGTGTCCCTCCTATAGTTTTAGGATTAAAATCCTTTGGGTACTTTCCCCCTTAATTTTCATAGTCTAAGATGAACATATTAACCTCATTTTTCATCAGCCTTCTTTCTCTTTTCTTGGTTCTGAAACAAGCTTTTTTAACTTGTTTATAACAAAAACTTAAAGTTATTTTTATAATTATATGTATATAATATAGTATTATTTTAATTATATTATGTTTGTGTTCATTGAAGGTGTTGGTCCATTTCATATATTTTATATCTTGAATGACAATCACATTAAAAACTATTTTTATTACCCCATATGCCTATATATGAAATGAGGTAGTTGAAAAAGTGATGAATATAATTTGGAAAAATCAAAAGTTTAAAGGCTTAATAGTTAAGCACATGGAAACCAAAAATGTTGGTCTGGCAAACTTAACTTGTAGAGTGTAGACCATTTACAAGCCTCATATTGAATTATACCTGTCAATTTATAACAATATAATTTAAAATTTAAATATCTATATTTTTTTCATTCTCGAAAGTGAGTATTTTTTTTGTTCGGAAAGTAAATGAATTTTATGGAAACCGTGAATAGAAATCTTCTATCACTTTTTGGTATCATTTTTCATGCCTCAACACTAAAAATTAAGTTTAGATTAAAGATTAAAATTTAACTTTTTAGTATTGCAACATGAAAAAGAATAACAAAAAGAGACAAAAGATTTTTGTTCGAATCGGTGTTAGGAAATGCAAACACAAGTACACAACTACTTGTACTATAAATGCCTTTGATTGTGTAGGTCATGTTATTCTCATTTGACAAGAAGGCCTACCTATATATAAACAATGCCTATTCCTTGAAATTCACATGCAAACACAAAATCTCCAATAAAAAACTATCTTTGTGTGTGTGTTTCTCCTTTTTTTTTGTCTTCCAAATCCATGGCGACTTCTGTTATTGTTTCATGGATGATTTTAGGCCTTTTCATGGCAATTTCAACCACTCAAGTTGAAGCTGCTGCCAGGGCTTTTTTCGTATTTGGTGATTCTCTGGTCGATAATGGCAACAACAATTACCTCGCGACCACTGCTCGAGCCGACTCGCCTCCTTACGGCATCGATACTCCTAGTCGTCGCCCCACCGGCCGTTTCTCCAATGGCAAAAACATTCCTGATTTCATCAGTTAGGCCTTCTGCTCTTTTTTATTTACTGTAGTTTTATGTTACATGTTTTTTTTCTTCGTTTTTCTTAAAATATTCGTGTCCGACACTTTGTATACCAGGTGATGCACTTGGATCAGAGCCAACATTGCCATATTTGAGTCCAGAACTTAAGGGAGATAAGCTACTTGTAGGCGCCAACTTCGCTTCTGCTGGTATTGGAATCCTCAATGACACTGGAATTCAATTTGTAAGTCTTGAAATGAAATTTCTTTCTCAATAATATTCCTTTCAAATCCAATGTCCATATTCAAATTTACACAAATATTCTGAAAATAAATTATGACAATGACAGATAAACATTATAAGAATGTTCAGACAATTTCAATACTTTGAAGAATACCAGACCAGATTGGCTGACCTTGTTGGATACGACGAAGCACAGAGGATCGTACGCGATGCACTTGTCCTCATCACCGTCGGCGGCAATGATTTTGTTAACAACTACTACTTGGTGCCATTTTCAGCAAGATCTCGCCAATTCAATGTTCCGGACTATGTTAGATATCTCATCTCCGAGTACAGAAAACTTCTAATGGTAAAATCTGTTCCCCTTCTGTTTTCAAGTCTGTGTCACATTCAATCATTTAAACTTCGGTCGTGTCGTGTCTATCACAACCGGAACTTGAATAATCGAAACCGATGTAATATGGTAAATTGTGACATTATATTGCAGAGACTGTATGAGCTAGGAGCACGACGGGTTCTGGTGACCGGGACCGGACCATTGGGGTGTGTTCCTGCAGAACTGGCAATGAGGAGCCTAAGTGGTCAGTGTGCACCGGAGCTGATGGCCGCCGCGGCATTGTATAATCCACAACTAGTTGAAATGGTTAATGGGCTCAATAGTCAACTGGGTGCAAATATTTTCATTGCTGCTAATACACAGCAACAAACCAAAGATTTCATTACTAATCCTGGAGCCTATGGTAAGTAAAGATTTTATTACAGCTTTAATATCATTTCTGAACACAAATATCTTAACGTTTGAATGGTCTATTTCTCTGTAGGATTTACTACATCAAAGATAGCTTGTTGTGGTCAAGGACCATACAATGGTTTGGGATTATGCACTCCATATTCGAATTTATGCCCGAATCGAGACGAGTATGCTTTTTGGGATCCATTCCATCCGTCCGAAAGGGCTAATGGGATTATCGTCGACATGATTTTGAAGGGTTCGACCGATCACATGAGCCCCATGAATCTCAGCACCTTCTTGGCGTTGGACACCATGACCAAGACTTAGTTTAGTTCCATCTGCACGACGGTTCAGAACAACCTAAGCTTGTGTAATACCATCTGGTGTATGCTATTGACATGCACTTGATTATTAATTTATTACGCTGTTCTTGTTGGAATTAGTTTTTTTTTTGGTTTTATGCATGTCCGTCTTACAATTCATGTTCGGGGTACGAGACTGTCCCTCCCAACAATGTCATCTCCCAAGTTCGAACTTACGTCATCTCCTTGGGAGTGTAACATTGAAATTAGTTTCTTGATAACTTGTAATCTTTCAAATGAATTGATTATCAAAGATTACTAGTAAAATTATATCAAATGTTTTCAAGATTATGATAATCACCTTGAGCTTTATTAAAGAAATATGAATGTCTTCGATTTATGTCAATTGTGTTTATGAAAATAATCTAAAAAGTTGGCGTAGTACGAGATATATGTGTTTGAACCCTGAATTCTAAAACAAGTAGATAAAGAAAATAAACGACAGATAAATTTTTATGACAATATATCTCGTATCATTAATTGTGTATATTTTAGATAAGAAAAATAATATCGATATCAAAACAAAAGATAAAGACGAGATTTTCATATATAAAAATTATTATGAAAAGAAATAAAAATTAAAGTAATTCGATATAAAATTTTTATTCTCCTTTTTAACTATTTGAAACAAAATACTAAACTAATTTACTAGAAATATGAAAGCAAACTCCTAAACTCTTCACGAATATAATGCGTCTTTAAATGCAAGAAAAACAAAAGTACCATTTCTACTCTTTATATAAATCCAATTAGTTAAGAATTATTTCAAATTAGCGAGATTGCATTTGAGGTAATCAAATTAAGATACATACTTACATACGTACATATATCTTCATCTTACCTATTATTTACTTGTATTTTTAATACATTTTCATGATTTTAACTTTTAAGTGCTTATAACTAATATTTTTATGTGATTTTAAAGGAAACTTGAAAAAAATGGTGCTTGGAAATGATGCATCGAGTTCATTATTAAGCATGAAATCGGATAAAGACATGATTAATAACAACTTGAGTGTGCTGGTAGTTTATGATCCACTCCTACGAATATGAATAATCTTAAGGTAATTATAAGGTAGTATTTGCGCATACATATTCTTAATCTTTTGACAATACACATACACCCTGCAAACAAAATGATTTGAACCCGAATTTCTTATAATGAACATCGTCTACTTTTCTACTGAAACAAATCGATTTGAACTCAAATCTCCTAAGATCGTCTATTTTTCTATTTAAACTACTTATTGAGTTATCAAATTTCTTTTAAAAGAACTCAACAAGAATAACACCCATTAATATTCTCATCATCAGTTTGGTTTGGGACAATTTGCTTTTAATGTTTTTTTATTTTGTCTTAGGTAATAAAAGAAGAAAAACTAGAAAATAAAATGTAGATCTCTTGCTTTATATAAGCATATATGGGTAAGTCCGCTTTTACTTATGTACTTGTTGTTAAGTACTAGTTTATTGTAATTTTCATTTATAATTAAAAAATTATTAATGTGTAATTTTATATAATATTATTAATGTGTATTGGAGAACAATTTAATTTTTTAAAATTTAATCCCACAAATAAAATGATCTTACCTTTTTTTTTTGATCAAAAAATGATCTTACCTTTTAAGTACAAAATTTTCATCAGTTTTAATTTAATGTGCGTGTCCATATAGCATAACTGAACATACCGCCCTGTTCAATCATCGCAATCCATAAAAAACAATTTTTAATTTTTCCATATAACTATTCAAAACAAAATATTAATAATTAAGAAATACTGATTAGTTACAAACTAGTAATATAAAAACAACCCCTAAACCTTCATAAATATGGACTGGACTAGAGTTAGAATTCGAGTTTAATTCATATTTTAAATGATTTTTATATTTATTTTTTAAAATTTAATATATTTATCAAAATCCTTCTAAAATTCGAACAAACCTTCGTACCAAAGTTAGAATTCGTATTATAAATAATTAATTTTTGGGGCTAAATAATTTATTGGTTAGTAACGTGAAGCTTACCAGTTTAATCTCCCAAACAGATCATCAAACATTCAAACTGAATACGTGTCAGTAGTGAACAAGAATCTTCTTTTTTGTTTTCCCCGTACGCACCAAACGGCTCAATCTCCTCCCTACACGTGTAAATCAACGGATCAGATTTCTCCTCTCTTCCGTATATAAACTATGAGACGACAGGGCTCGGAAAATTAGCTGGGAAAAAATAGAAAACGAAAAAAGGAAGAAGAAAGCTCGATTCGGGAAAACGGTGGCGTTTGATCGAGTGCACTTCTTCTCCGTCGCGTTATATTTCTAGGCCTTTGATCTGATAAATATCGTAACTTTTTTCCCGATTTTTTTATGATTGTATTTTATTGAGGGAGATCGGAGATGTTGTCGTTGCAAAACGGCGTTGGGATCTCTAGGGCCGCTCCGTACGGCGTTGGAGTTGTCGATCGAGCTGATGATACCTCAGATGCTTCGCCGGTGGCTGCCGGTAAATCTGCCGTTTATGCGGTTAAGCAGGAGCCGTCTTCTTCGCTCGGAATCGTGCCTCATAGTGGTCATGATCCACATGAAGGTTCAATTTTTCGTTTTTATACCGTTTTTTTTATTATTGTTGTTGTTTCTTAATTTGGAGCTTAAATTAAATATTTATTTTTTCATAAAAAAAATTATAACGCGCGAAAATATTAGATTATAGCTGTTAACTTTTAATTTTAAGAAATTTGGAGTGTGATTATAAAATTTCTTGTTGATTTCTAAAAAAAAACTATAATTTTCAGTTAGTTCTGCCTTTTTGTTTTTGCAAAATCGTGTTGATGCATAAATTTTAGACTTTTAGTGTTTTTTTTTGGTATCATCGCTATTTTTATGCCTTTAAAATTGAAATAATTTAAGTACTTCACGCCTGCCTGAAAATTTTATTAAATACTGTAAAATTCTAAATCGGTCAAATTATTTTATCTGTGTAAGTAATATCTTATTTTTAATCACTGATGTCGCCACTGATTTGCTTTTGATGCAGTTGATGAAGATATGCACTTGGCTCTAGCTCATCAAATGTACAAATCTGGAAACTACAAACAAGCATTGGATCATAGCAGTGCTGTTTACAATCAAAACCCGCTCCGTACCGATAATCTGCTTCTTTTGGGTGCTATTTATTATCAGGTTAAAAAATTTCCTTTTTTGTCTTCCTTTCATGGGGACATTGTTTTGTAATTTTATATAAAGCTTTTGGTATATGTTTGCAGTTACATAATTATGATATGTGCATCGCAAAAAATGAAGAAGCCCTTCGAATCGAGCCTCGTTTTGCAGAGTGTTATGGAAACATGGCAAATGCTTGGAAGGTACTTGTTAATCTTCATCTCAATCTTTTGAAGTTAAATTTAAAAAATTAAGGAATTTGTTTTGAATAACTGATGGAGCTATGTTTCCCCTCTAATATGTAGGAAAAAGGCGATATTGATGTTGCCATTCGGTACTATATGATTGCAATTGAGGTTTGTATATGGTTATAAAACTTCTCTTTTGTTAGTAAAGTTTCGTCTTCCTTCTTTGCCAGCCAAATCTTTTGTTAGGTTTTTAATCTTTGTTTGAACTTGCATTGCTGCAGCTTCGACCTAACTTTGCTGATGCATGGTCGAATTTAGCAAGTGCTTACATGAGAAAAGGAAGATTTAACGAGGCTGCACAGTGTTGCCGTCAAGCACTGCAACTAAATCCTCTTTTGGTATAATTTTAATCTGTTTATGTTTTATTATAATCCAGTTAAATGTTCTAAACTTATAATTCAATGTGAATTTCAACATTTCAATTTTTATTTTTTTGGTTCCTGTTTTTGCTTAGCAACTGTGACTCATAATTTAAGGTTTCAGTAAGATTTTTTGAACTATGGGAAGATATCTGACCTACATCTTTTAATTGCTTTACAGGTTGATGCTCATAGTAATCTTGGAAATCTAATGAAGGCGCAAGGGCTGGTGCAAGAAGTAAGTGTCAAGAAATAAAATGTTTCTACTATTTGATAACCTACCTATAGTAGCCGGGGATGTGAAATTCTTGGGGTTAAGTTATTAACTGATATAATTCATGCCTTTGGCATTACCATGTTGAACTCTTCAATAGGATTTGGTTGGACCTCATTCCATTCCATCTTTTGGTGGAAGTGGTCTAATCTTTTGCCTGCTTTGAGTGTGTATGCTCATTGCTGATTAACCTGGCCTAGCCTCTTAGTCTCTTACCACCGTGCTCGAACATGTGAGGGGGAAACATCCTTCCCTTATTTATATATGTTTGTAGTGTGTCTTTATCTGGTAAGTTACTGATGGAGGTAATTCATGTGTGGAACTGTCTCGGTGTCACAGTTCAATACAGATATCAACTTGTTATCCACAGGCCAGGGCTCAGATGATGGTTGCTCTTGTTATAACTTCATCTTCAGAGATGGCAATTGTCAGAACTAACGTTTTGTGCAGGCATACAGTTGCTATCTTGAGGCTCTACGGATACAACCTACTTTTGCTATTGCATGGTCCAATCTTGCGGGTCTGTTCATGGATTCGGGTGACTTGAATCGAGCCCTTCAGTATTACAAGGTACGCAGAATGTTGTTTCCATCATTTTTTTTCTTGACAAAATTCTGTATTTTTTATCTCCCTGATGACATGACCATTTTTTCACAAGCTGCTTCATTTTTAATAATTTTCCACGAGATGATCTACAATCCCCTGCCCCCTTTCTTTTCCCAAAACGATTTCAGTCCTAAAAAACATTTTATGTTCTGCAATACTGATCTAATTTGCAAATTTGAAATTGCAGGAAGCGGTTAAACTTAAACCCTCATTCCCTGATGCCTATTTCAATCTTGGGAATATATATAAGGTAAGCCATCTTGCTTTGTGCTGATAATGTTTTGTTTCCGCTAGTTCCTGGACCGTTCTTGTATTGGAGATAAACATGATATCTCTCGTCTTTCCAGGCTTTGGGAATGCCTCAGGAAGCTATTGTTTGCTATCAGCGTGCTGTTCAGACTCGTCCAAACAATCCAATTGCTTTGGGTAAGTGCCTACTACGAATATATTCTTTCTTTGATTATGGATTAAAACTTTTAATGAACCATCATTTGTTTTGTGCTGTAGTTTTTCCTCTGCTTTTTAATTTCTTATAACCGTTACATGGCTGCTTTTTTGTGTGCCTAGAGCTATTTATAATTTTATCATAAATTTAAAATTCAAGTTAAATAATGTTATTGAAGTACAAGTTATGTGACTACGGTGCAGGAAATCTGGCGAGTACATACTATGAGCGAGGTCAACTGGATCTGGCTATCCTCCATTATAAGCAAGCTATTGCTTGTGATCAAAGATTTTTGGAGGCTTACAATAATTTGGTTGGTTTCCTTGGTTTTTGTCAGATTGTAAACATTATAGTTTGCTTCTATGCCTTCTCTTTTAAATTATGCCAACCTGAATTTGCTTTTAATTATTTTCTTGAAGGGAAATGCTTTGAAAGATGTGGGTCGTGTTGATGAGGCAATTCAATGCTATAATGTAGGTTTTTTCCTAGTCATTTAGGTTTTTCTCTAATTCTTGTTATTGATCTTTTCAACTTACAATTTTTCATTGCTGGGTGAAGCAATGTCTCACTTTGCAACCCAATCATCCACAAGCACTTACCAACCTTGGGAACATATATATGGAATGGTATGCTATCTTCAAGTTCTTGACTAAGATTCTTTGGTGTTTGAACTTTTCTAGTGAATGGAATTCTTACAAGAATCTTTTTACCTTTGCAGGAACATGGTTTCTGCTGCTGCTTCTTACTATAAGGCTACATTGGCTGTCACAACAGGGTTGTCTGCTCCATTCAACAACCTTGCTGTAATCTATAAGCAACAGGTTGCTCTTTGGTGTTTGATTTTCTGTTATCACCTTTGATACTAAAATTAAGTTAGCTAGTGCCTTTTTCTTTGCCTTTAGTAGGTAATGAGTATCAAATTTTTTTGCAGGGAAACTACGTGGAAGCTATATCGTGTTACAATGAGGTTTTGCGGATTGATCCCTTGGCAGCTGATGGGCTAGTAAATAGGGGTAACACTTACAAGGAGATTGGTAGGGTGACTGACGCAATTCAGGATTATATCCGTGCTATTAATATCCGTCCAAATATGGCAGAAGCCCATGCAAATCTGGCTTCTGCTTATAAAGACAGGTAATTTTCTTTGTCTCCCGTCATTCCTTTTCAATGTTGACATTTCTTGATAAGAGGATCTGTTTTTGTCAAGAGGTTTTGTTAGTATCGCTAAGCATCTTTTTATGGGTAACTTAAGAGAAGAGGGACTTTGTTTTCCTAAATTTAATGATGTTTCTCTTTAAGCTTATATAATTTTGTCGAGCTCTCTTTCTCTTGTCTTTGCCTATTTCTCCTTATTGGTTAAGGTTTTATGAAGATGTGTTGTCATTTTAGCCAAGTCATCTTCCTTTTGTTGTTTACCCTTTGAATATTTGTAAATAATACGATCTTCTTTGTATGGCTTTTATGTGACCAACTTTTATTGCTTTGGGGGGAGGGGTATGTTTTAACCCATAACGAGGAAAACAAATTTGACGCATCCTGATCTTGTCAGTGTAATTTTCTTTTATTAGATGTGGGATTTGTTCTATTGGGCAGGGAGAATGCCTTTTTATGCTATTTGATTTTAACTTTGGTTTACTTGTAAAACAGTGGACATGTGGAGGCTGCCGTCAAAAGCTATAAGCAGGCACTGCTTCTTCGACCAGATTTTCCTGAAGCTACCTGTAACCTCCTACATACATTACAGGTACCATGGAATTAAATCTAGGCAAAATCTATATTTGCATGCATTATATATCATTTTGATGTTTCAGTAGGAGTCGCTTCTATCAATTCCAAGAGTGATGATTGACCATGGCTAAGATTTAAATAGCTCTTGCTTCATTTCTTTGAAACCTGATGGCCTTCTGTAGAGCTCCATATTGAATTTTGATGAACTAGTCTAATTTAATTTTATGTTTCCAGTGTGTGTGCAGCTGGGAGGATCGCGATAAAATGTTTACTGAAGTTGAAGGAATTATCCAGAGGCAGATTAATGTGAGTATTGATATACATGTACTTTATATTGTTTTTTTTTATCTATCTGTCTTTTTGAAGACTGGCTCATATTCTTAGTATTTCCTTTTTCAATGCACTTAACTGCAATAATTCTGTTGTCTCAGATGTCAGTTCTTCCCAGTGTGCAACCTTTCCATGCCATAGCATATCCTATTGATCCAATGCTTGCCCTTGATATAAGGTATAAATTTCTTAGTACTGTATGTAATTTATTATAGTGAACTACAGTTTTTCATCAACATATCGCCCCTTTTCTCGCAGCCGTAAATATGCTGCTCATTGCTCCATGATTGCATCTCGTTTTGCTCTTCCTCCTTTCAATCATCCTTCACCGGTTCGTATCAAGAGCAATGGTGGATATGGGAGACTAAAGGTCGGTTATGTCAGCAGTGACTTTGGCAACCACCCATTGTCACACCTAATGGGATCAGTATTTGGCATGCACAACACAGAGAACGTTGAGGTTTTCTTTCCCCCTCTTTCTTAGTCAATCATATTGTGGTATAACTCTTCGGACATCATTGAACATAGGAACATGGGATTTTGTAGGTATTTTGCTATGCCTTGAGTCAAAATGATGGTACTGAATGGAGACAGCGTATCCAGTCTGAAGCCGAGCATTTTATAGACGTGTCTGCCAGGTCATCAGATGTGATTGCCAAAATGATTAATGAGGATGGAATACAGATCCTTATCAATCTGAATGGTTATACCAAGGTATATTATGTTTCAAAATTTTCATCCTTTCGAGGAACTTAATTTTATTTCATAGGCTTCCTACATTGACTTCCATGATATGATAATGAAAATTCAATCTTTCTTTCTTTGAACTCCTGGTGCCTAATTTGAAACTCTGATATTAAACAATTGCCCTGCTCAATGATACAGGGTGCAAGGAATGAAATTTTTGCCATGCAGCCTGCACCTATACAGGTTTCATATATGGGATTCCCTGGGACTACTGGGGCAGATTATATTGATTACTTGGTCACTGATGAGGTAGGAATCAGTGCTTTACACAAATCTTCAATGTTTCTGTTTTTTCTTTCTAACTTCATGTTTGTTTGCTTTCAGTTTGTTTCTCCTTTGCGCTATGCACACATTTATTCTGAGAAGCTTGTCCATCTCCCTCATTGCTACTTTGTGAATGATTATAAGCAGGTCAGTATTTTATCTATTCATTGTCCGTGAACACCTATGATGTGCTCTAATCGTCATTCAGACACTAGAGACCTAATTCTATAACTCTTTACTATGTGCAGAAAAATCTTGATGTGTTGGATCCAACTTGTCAGCACAAGCGATCTGATTATGGTCTTCCAGAAGATAAATTTATTTTTGCATGCTTCAACCAATTGTATAAAATGGATCCTGAAATCTTTAACACCTGGTAATATGAGGATGATCTCGAAATGGACATAAAATCCTATATTTTCATTACACTCAACTTTTATACTTCTTTTAACTTGCAGGTGTAACATTCTCAAGCGTGTTCCAAATAGTGCACTTTGGCTCCTCAGATTTCCAGCTGCCGGAGAAATGAGACTGCGAGCATGTAGGTTCTGATGTCTCATGTTTCCCTATAAGAATGCAACTTTCTTAGTATTTCGTAGTTTCCATTGGTGATATTGGTCTTGATTTTCAGATGCCGCTGCCCAAGGAGTACAGCCAGACCAAATTATTTTCACTGATGTTGCCATGAAACAAGAACATATCAGGCGCAGTGCTTTAGCTGATCTATGTCTCGACACGTAACTATTCTTCTGCCCTTTTTTCTTATTTTTGTAACAGCATTGTTTTGATCCAAGTTTAGTTATGTTGGTTGCTCATTATTCTGTATAGGCCTTTATGCAATGCACATACTACCGGCACAGATGTGTTATGGGCCGGCTTACCTATGGTGACTCTGCCTCTTGAGAAAATGGCTACAAGGGTTGCTGGATCACTTTGTCTAGCTACTGGTGTGGGAGAGGAGATGATTGTAAACAGGTAACAGTTCAACATTATGTTTGATCTTCATTAACTTCTCGGTTGAGTCGTTTTTTTATACCTTAACATAACATTCATGTTATGTGATTTCTTCCTCCTCCACAGTATGAAGGAATACGAAGAAAGGGCGGTCACATTGGCATTAAATAGACCAAAACTCCAAGCTCTCACCAAAAAGCTCAAGGAGGCTCGTATGACTTGCCCACTTTTCGACACAGCACGCTGGGTAAACCTTTACCTAACGTCTCTGTTATTATTTTCACGAGAAATGCTTAAAAAGTTGTTTTACTAATAAAAAAAACGTGGCAGGTGCAAAATCTGGAGAGGGCATACTTCAAAATGTGGAATCTGTATTGCTCAGGGCAACAAGCACAGCACTTCAAAGTCACTGAAAACGACTCTGATTTTCCTTTAGGATAGATAGGAAGAAACAGGGATTTGTAGATAAGAATGAAGAGAATATAGTGGAAGAATTCGTAATTTAGGAAGCAGATTGTTTTAGAGTTATTATTATTCAGAAATGGAGTTGAGATGTGTTTCTGGTATGTATGCAGCAAAATCTTAGCATTCCCTTGAGATGATTAAAACAAGTGGCTAAGAGACCAGAGTTTGGTTTAGGAGTTGAAATGAAGTTCGAGTTTGCCGTGTTTATTTTGCATTCTCTTTGATTATATAAATTATTAGAAATAGTTTTTAAAAATGGACTTATTTTTTGCGGTTAAAATTCGTTTTTCAGATACAGACACAATGTTCAAACTTTTTACTAATTTTTAAATCATCATTAACTTTATTTAAACCTATTGACGTTTTAAAATTCACTAAAATTTAAATGTCAAATGTTTTTTTTATTATTTTAAATGTCAAACGATCGATAGTTCGACTTTAAATTTTATTTGTCAGTTTATTTCGGTCTTCTGAATTTTGATTTTTTTTTCGTTGGTTTTTCTCCTCTATTGTTGAATGTTGATTGAGTTTTTTGCATTCGAATCTTAGAGAAATTTCTTCGTTAAATGTCTAAAATTAGCAGATAAATAATAAAAAATTTAATATCTAAATTTAAGTTAATAGGATATTTTAAAAATTTTATGACCAAAATATTTTTAAAAATAAAATTTAATATTGATTTTTGTAATTTATCCTTTACTAATAGCACCGATAATGAACTATTTCGGACTAAGGGCCTGTTTTTGGTTGCGTTTCGCAATCAAAAATCACTTTTAGTTAAAACAGACTGTTTTTGGTTGCTTTTAAAACTAGCTTTTTCACTCAAACCAAGAAGCTGAATTTTATAGCTTCTTGGGTAGAAAAGCTAGTTTAAAAATAAAATTACTTTTTTACTCTTATTATTTAATTATAATTTATTGTTAAAATAATGTTTATGCATACATAATTATAAAATAATATATATTTTATAATATTTATATTGAGAATAAAATTGTTTTATTTGTACTTTATTTTATATTTATTATTAATGTGTAAGTGGTATGTCCGTATATAATCTAGAATGTAGTTTATATTTTTAAATTAAATTTTATAAAAAAATAATTTTTTATTATAATTGAAATTGATTTATTTCATAAATCATAACATTAATTAATTTGAACAATCACCCAAATTTACTTTTATTTTTTAATATTATGTTTAAAATAGACTTTTTATCTCATGAAAATCACTTTTTAACTTCAATGACAAACACTAACCAGCTTTTCAAAACTACTTTTCAACAGCTAGTTTGAAAATCACTTTTTTCACCGCACTTTTAAAAGCAACCACAAACTAAACTTAAATTTTAAACTCTCGACGAATCTAATACAACTTTCTAGTAATGATTAAGTATATAATTATTAGGCCCGACCCTGGACAAGGGCGTTCGCTCAGAGCCCATCATTCAAGAAAATTAAATATTGTTTTTTTTTAATTATATCTTTTTTATTATTTGTTATTATGGACTATTTTCTAATACTTGTTAATAGGGATATATTTTTTTAATATTTATTATTAGAGTTCTACTCTTAATATTCATTTTTTTCTAATACTTGTTAGGTCACCGATTTTTTTTCTTTGTTATTATAAATATCGTCTTAAAATTTAATTTTTTTTCAATATATGTTATTAGGGTCCAATTTTTTCAATACATGTTACTATAGACCTACTCTTAAAATTTATTTATTTACATTATTTGCTATTAGAGATAGAGATTTAAATAACGGTATGCAACCACAACAACAATCGTTATATGACGGAAGGGCCCCATTTTTTTTAATACTTGTTAATAGGGGATACATTTTTTTCAATATTTATTATTAGAGGTCTACTCTTAATATTCAATTTTTTTAATACTTGTTATCAGGTCCCCGATTTTTTTAATATTTGTTATTATGGATATAGTCTTAAAATTTTATTTTCTTTCTTTCAATACTTATTATTTGGGCCCAATTTTTTTAATACTTGTTACTATAAACTTAAAGTTTATTTTTTTCATTACTTGCTATTAGAGATAGAGATTTAAATAGCGGTATGCAACCACAACAATGATCGTTATATGACGATAGTGACACCATCTAAAAACAAGATACTTGCAACCGTTATGTCTGCAATAGCGTATGTTATTAACAAATTTCACAACATCAATACTCGCAATAACCGATATAATATATGTTATGTCTGCAATTGCGATAAACACAATATAATTAAAAATACAAATGCAACTGCAATTATAAATTCAATCCTAATTTAAGGCTTAATTTTTAGGTTGGTCTAGAGCCTTCAAAAGCCCAGGACCGGCCTGACAATTATCTTTTTATAGCTGTAAGAGTCTGTCTTTTCAGTTATTTTCACTTGTTGTATTTGGGCCAAACTTGGGGTCCATACAGTTGTCATTCCACTAGGACAAATTAAATTCAATAGTTGCAATTATTATTCCATCATACTTGTAATGTTATGTCAAATTTGGATATGCATACAATGTATGTGTTTCAAATTTTTTTAAAAAAATTTATTTTTGTATATTTAAAGGTTATAATTCTTTAATCCATATCCAAATATATTTTCAAATCAACAGTTAAACATATTTAGGGGTGTTAATAATACATAAGTATTCATAAAACCATTATTCCTTCCTGCTGGGAAAAAAAATGCAGTTTCTCCACTTTCACCATCAATATTTTACATTACAAACAAAGACTCACCCTTTGACTACCATGTACGAACCAGTGTAGTTACTTTCCTCCTTTAAAAATAAACAACCAGAAGCAGATTTAGTGGAAAAAAGTGAACATCAAACAGCTAAAAGATGGAAAAAATAAGCTTACATTCTAAATCATACAATATAGTTTTCGTTCTAAGTCGAAGCTTCATCGTTTCCTTTCCATTCTAAAAGATGGAAACCTTACTGAACTGAGGAAGTTGGTGGTTTCTGGCAACTGAATATCCGGTAGGATACCATTGTCGATATTGCAGCTAGCAAAGCTTGATGTTTTAGTCCTGGAGGACAATACACTTTCCATATAGATTCCAATTAACATTGAAAACTTGGTGAATCCAACAACTCTAGACTTAAGCAAGAATCATTTGAGTGGTGAAATCCGATCGTCTATTCGGAAGCTGGAGACACTTCAGCTGAAGAACAATAGTGTCTTTTGTGGGGTGCAAACTGGGATTCCTTGTGAAGAAGATTTAGCTCCCCCGGGTCACCATTGATGAAGAAACAGGAAACACTGTTTTCATAGGTAGCTACAAAATTGGCTACCCTGTTGGCTTATCGTTTCAACTGCAGCGATGTATGTTATTGGTTATTTCAATGGTGCACCGACACATCATCGTCGGGACATTAACTGTATGGATGAACTGGAATGAAATCGATCCATCTTGGTAGCCATGGGTTCCTTCCTGCTGGGAAAATGTTTACATAGAAAACTAAGAACATCACTATGATTCCAAAGCATGATTAACGTTGTTGCTTCAGACATAAATCTTGTTAGAATCAGACATTATAAGCCAAGTAATGAAACGTAATCTGGGGGTGAAGAAAAGTGCTAATATTGAAACAAATGAAAATGGGAAAACTTAGTTATGGCTGAACATAGATGCCTTATCACCGTCCTAACATAAATATGCTAAGTTGTGAAACCTCATTTTGATGTTTATAGAGCTCGAACTAAAATCAAACATTAAGCTCTTGATATTAAGCCGAATTCAAGCTTGAACTTACCACTATTCGAACTTGGCTCAGCTCAATTATACCCCTAAACATAATTGCTCAAAAGAGAATAAAAACAATGCTGTAAATGCAAAAGCTTAAAGAGAAAATGTGAACTCTTCAACTATAATGCATTCCGTAAGCATATTGAAATCATTGCACCCTTCGATCAACATGGAAAAAGACACGATTTTAACTTATCATCGATGGTTCGGTTTCGTGAGCATTGCAATGGTGATAATCGGAAGAACATCAATTGTTAATTCCAACAACACATTCCATGAAAACACTTCAATATACCATCAACATTCATCAAATGGTTAACCTGACAATTTAATGCTTGTGAGATACATCTGTTAGATCATAGATGTTGCTCTAATCTCCTACGAATGCTAGGCAGGAACAACTCGGCACAATTGTTCTTCTAAGGGCCTGCATCAAACTGCATTAAGTAAACTGATTGAAGCGCGAATGATGCAGCTGGAAATAAAGTTTATAAACAGTACCGAGTAAGACCGGAATTAAGAATTAATGAAACTAAATTAAAAGTAAATGAATCCCGAAACAGGAACTGACCTTTCAGAAGTAAGTAGCAACATCGAGTTGTCAAGTACTGTGACAACAGGATGTGCTACAATCTTCGTTTCTCGATTGCAGCATTTATACATGTCTAAGGGAAACCTCCAACTGCTCTATCCTCTTAGCCAAATCATGCTTCCCACAATTCTTTAAACCATCAGTAACCATATCGAAGCACCTTGAAATCGGAGCTAATCCCAGCTCAGTCATCTCCACCAAATAATTCGCTGCCTCTACAAATCTGCCACCACGCCCACACATTGTTATCAACATTGTATAGACCGGTCTGTTCGGAGAATGACCCTTGATCTTCATCTCACCAAAAAAGCTAACTGCATCATCAAACTGCCCTTTCCTACACAAGCCTTTGATTATAGGTGCATACAAACTAGGGAATGGTCTATAACCTTGCTCAATTGAATTATTTAAAAGTATAAAAGCCTCGTCGATTCGACCTACTTTTGAAGCTGCAGGTATCAAAATTTTGTAAGTACTAATATCCGGACAAAACCCCAATTTACAAACACTATGATACATATCGATGCAGAAATCAACCTCCTCGGTTTTACAAATCGTTTCCACCAATGAATTAAATGTTGCAACGTCAGGCACAAACCCTTCCTTGGTCATTCTCCTTACCATCTTCTTGGCTGATTCAAGATAACCTGCATTCAACAAACCTTCAATTAACAAATCTCGACCTCGAACTGGAGGATTAAACCCCTTCTTGCTCATGTCCTCTAAGAAGTCTTGCGCCTCTTTCATCTTCCCAGCGGAACACCAACCATTCACCAGAATTGCGTATGTCTTCTTATCCGGTACCTCACCTTTCCTGATCATCCTCCGGATTAATGCATATGCTCCATGGAACATCTTCACCTCACAAAGAGCAAAGAGCAATGAATTGTAAACGCTTACTGCTTGTTTGCAACCTAAATTAGTGCTTTTGTTGAAAACTTCGACAGCCTGGTCTATGAGGCCGTTCTTCCCATACTCTTCAATGATAAAAGAAATGGTATCACAAGAAAGCGTAAGGTGCAACTTTTGCATTTGCTGAATGGTTTTCCACATGGATTCATACTTCCTATGGCGAATGAGGATCTTGATGAGCTCCTCAAATTCGACAGAGGTGGGTGTATAGTGGGAACGGGCCCATGAGAAGAAGCAAAGAGATTCTGTAGGGGAGTTGGAGCAGGAACGAAGTACGCGGAAGACAAGTTCTGAATTCACAGAAAGGTTCATGCGGTTGAGAGCACGCTCTGGATGCACTTCACGGCGAACAACGTTGGAAATGTGGTGGATAACTGCAAAGTAGTCGTCTTTTGAAACAGCAGTGGTGGAAACAGAAGCATTTTGGAGAGAATTTCCGGCGGTTAGGGTCCTAAGGGAACAGAGAATGTTCTGGGATCTACTTCCATGTTTGAGGAGCAGCTTTGCAGACCGGAGCATCTGTGGTAGAATCTACGGTTCAGTAACCTTCATTTCCTCCTCGATACTCATTAATCGACTGAAGCAACAGAGGAAAAATATGCTACAATTTAAACATAGAATACTGACAACATGGACAAGATCGAAAAGGAAGCAACTCAAGATGAATCAAATCAATGGTAAAGAAATAAAACGGAGCACCGATCTTCAGAAAATGGCATTTCACAGAAACAACTTGTTCAATATCCAATATTGTATAGTAAATTGAAAGTGGAAATTTCTTATTTCACTCGCATGTTAATTCAAATTGAGCATATTTTCATGCTTTCAGTAACAAGGCACAGTAGTCAAGCCATTGAAAAAGAATAATTAAAGAAAAAAACCAAATAACATAAAACCAAGTGTCCCATAAAATTGCATACATAGTTTAAAAATCGGATATGATTAAAAACAACATAACCCAGTTTGGGAAAGCAAAGCTCGATACTTGGAAACAACTTTTAGCAAGTAAAAAACATAATTTTATCCATTAAAGCTAATTACCTATCAATAAACTCATCACTTTTAACCCCTATATATAAATTCCTATATCAAAGAAGATATCGAAAAATCTTAAAGAATATGGAAGAGAAGCTTAAAGGTAGAGAACTTGAATAGTCTACAAGCTTCAAAGTTGGAAGGAAAAGCCAATGAAAATAATAAAAATAAAGAACACACCTTTCTGGCTGCTGGAGATGGAGATTGCAGAGATGGAGAGGGTGAAGAATACAATTAAAACACCAGATAAAAATATGAACTTTGAATAATTGGGCCATGAACTGAGACCAACCCATTTGAAAATGTGTCTGCTTTGATGGGCTGAGATGAGAAGGTAAAAAAGGGGTCAAAATCTTTCATTAGTCCCTGTATTATGTGTAAATAGTGGATTTAATCCCTATATTCAAATTTCGTAATTTTAGTCCCTATAGTTTCCAAAATTTAAAATTCTATCATGGTCCAAACAGTAGCCGTGCGATTTGTTACGTAAAATCTTCCATTAGTCTCTGTACTATATGCAAGTTGTCGGTACTCGTTCTTCAATTAGATTATTTTAAATCTATATAATTTAATTATATTGTCTTTGTACTTGCTACTTATCGAGTCTTCACTATTCAAATTTTCACACACAGAGAAACAAGAGGTAGGTACATTATAAACCACCCTATGTTTTTTTAATTGCTGTTGGACATGCATTAAGCAGAACACTCGCACTCAAATTCAAATTTGAACAACAGCTATTTCATTATATAATACCAAGTAGGACACTACGACTCCAATAGGAAAAACTAGTGGAAACATTATTTCAAGCAAGCAAACAAGCTTCTGAGGTTTTGATTTAGCTCTTACACTACTTTTTAATCCGATCAGAACCGAGACTGAAGATACTTAACCGTCTTCTTGTCCAACTGGAAGGCCTTGGCAAGAACATCCGGGTTGATCGGTGGGTTTGAGCCAAAGACTGCATTAGCAATGGTGATAACCCCAGCATTTTGGCTGCTGAGACCAGCAAAGGCAACGGCCTCAGTTTTCCCTATGTTGAACTGGAAATGAATCATACCGATGGGGAAAACGAAAACATCTCCGGGGTTTAAGATTTTAGTGAAGAGACGGTTGTCTGGGTTAGACGTAACGAAGCCGACATAAAGTGTGCCTTGGACAACAAGTAAGATCTCAGATCCTCGAGGGTGAGTGTGAGGAGGGTTAATGCCATAAGGTGCATAGTCGATTCGAACGAGAGATATGCCGAGAGTGTTAAGTCCCGGTAATGCATCAACATTGACCATAGTGACATTTGATCCAACTGGATTAGATGTGTTCCCTGGCTTGTTTAGGCCTGAAAAGAAGAAATCTTCTGCAACTGCAAGCTTTGGGTCTTTGCAGAATTTGCCATTTACAAACACTGCAACGACACAGAAATGTTAAAAGCTATATCAAAACATTGAAGCTAAACTGAATTTCCTTCAGCTCAACCATTAACATAAATCCGAGTACCTACCGCCGTTTTTTATGTCGGTGGTAGCGACACAGAAGTCCTGGAGAGGACTAGGGTCATATGCTGAGGCCAATGAGCAGGCAAAAGCCAAGATGCTAAAAGCAATAAGAATAGATTGAATTCCTTTCATTATGATATACCAGCAGTGCTTAATTGACTTAACTGGTTGTTTGCTATTGGTTTGGAGAAGATGAAGAAACTTTGCATGGCAGATAAAGCTATTTATAGATGGAAACCAAGGACCACTTCATTATTTTTCCATTAGTAGCAGGTAAAGACTGCATCAAAGTTGAGGGACTTGAATTTACTCATTCTATGGATTTGTATGCGTATGTTAGTGGATAAAACGTCCTGGAAAATACTCACCTTTCTGTCTATGGTGTTTTTGCAGTTTAGGCTGGATTTGAAATTCATAGACAAGTTCTCAGACTTTGTTATCGCAATTGCAAATATAACAGATGCATAATCGTTTCTAGTTACACCATGTTTATCGCGGTAACAATTCTAAAACCGGGCCAGCTAATCTTCGATAGCTTGAATATTAATAACATGCCTGCCCCCATGAACATTAAAGTCAATCATCAAACTAATCAGCAAATCAACATTGCTCAGAGAATAAACCCAGATTTCTTGCAGAGAACTGATCCAGAGTTAAATATGAAGAAAATTAAGGATTCTCCTGAGTTAATTTTTTAAAGGTAATTCAACTAATATGTAAATATATATATATATATTTAGGGGTCAGGTCAACTGCTACTTTGAAACTAACTAATTTGGAAAATTATTTGATATAAATATATAAAACCTGTTGCAACAACAGTAATTGTGTTTTCAAATCATAAAATTGAGTCATATTTGTTTAGGTAATATAATGTGGGATGAACCAATTAGGTATTCCGAGGATACACAGGAAAATATTTAAAGATCCATCTTCAACAGAACATGCTAAAAGGATTAGATTGGGCCACTGCTAACCCTGTTAACCATGTAAAATATGTACTCAAATCGGAGTAGCATAGATTCCGACTTGTTTTACTTGAATTCGAGATCTTGTCTAAGATACTAGACCGCGTCTGATACGAGTACATAAGCATATCGATCAGAAGTTGTTCAAAAAGTATCGAACATGAACCATAAAAAAAGCTGAATACAGCTGACAGTTATACCATTTTCGGGTTGCAGAACTACATCTTCATGAATCAAAAGGACCAATGTCCATATTGTTTTCAGCGTTTGTTGGCTCATATGAAGTAAATACTGGTTACAATTTTAAGGTAGGAGACCTAAGTCCTATGATTAGAAATAAATCAAAAACCGATTTATATTTATGGATTTATATTCTATACGTATAGTCAATAGTGCAATATTTTCAGGTCATATCAGTTTAGACCGGAAACATTTTGGAAGCTTTATCACATGCTAAAATAAAAACAAACAGGTTTTACATAAGCTGAGGTTCAAATAAGAAGCTCTTTATTTTACATTTCATATAAAATAAAAATTAATGTTACTATAAATAACAAGCGATGACTTCAAGTACCAACACTGAGACCTTTCTCCAATTTCAATCCCATCAGAAATTGGACTGAAGATTCCCCACCAATTTCCCGTCGAGTTTAAAAGCCTTGGCCAGAACACCCGCACTGATGGAAGGGTTTGAGCCGAAGACTGCATTAGCAACGGTGATCACCCCTGGGTTCTGGCTGTTCAGACCAGCAAAGGCCACGGCATGGGTGTTCCCAATGTTGTACTGGAAGTGAATGAGACCCTCAGGGAACACAAACACATCTCCAGGGTATAAGACTTTGGTTATCAGACGATTATCCGGGTTCGATGTAACGAAACCGACACGGAGTGTGCCTTCAATAACCACTAGAATCTCCGAGGCACGAGGGTGGGTGTGAGGGGGGTTGAGGCCACCATTAGGTGCATAGTCAACTCGAACCATAGATATCCCCAACGTGTGAAGTCCTGGTATTTGTGCAACGTTAACCGGTGTCACGGCTGATCCGACTGAATTCGATGTGTTTTTACGGATATGGAGCCCCGAAAAGGAGAAGTCATCTGCTGTGACAAGCGCTGCGCCTTTGCAGACATTCGGAGCTAGGATTTAACAGTGAGACTGTTAAGCCTTTAAATTTAAAACTTGAAAGGGATAAAGACCTTAATTGACTAATATTTAAACTAAAAAAAAGGACTTAAAATGCTATTATACCAGAAAATTTTAGAAGGGGCTGTCCATGTACACCCGAGCCCCTGTGCCCATTGATAGAAACTGGACGAAAGCATGAAATGTGTTAGTCAATACCATATCACAACATGTGTTCAACAGATTTGAGGCAATTCCCAACATGAAGTATCCTATGAACATAGAGAGAACATACCAGAACCCTCAGGGTCAGCTACACAAAAGTCCTGGAGAGGGCTCGGATCAGAGGCGAAGGCGAAAGACGAAGCCGTAGCCAAGATGAAAATGGTTAGGATGATCTCAAGGCCTTCCATTTTGGTATATGGTAGCTCTGTAACTTGGATTCTCCACAAGTTTGAATTTGTTTGAATTTGTTTAGTAGGTTTGAGAAGCTTTGCATGAAAGAATGTACATTTATAGGTTGAAGCCATTGAATTAGTCTATAATTTTAGCTTACTTTATTTATTTTTACCATATCTGATAGTACATAATGGAACAAAAGACTCAATTTTTAATTTCTTTGTGAATCATTCTTCAGCAGGCCTGCATGAAACAACTAATACAGTCCATCTGGTCTGTTTTTAAGTTTTCAGATATGAGATGTTTCTGTCTTTCTTTCTTGAACTTGTTCTCTTGGTACCTGGCTCCTGCCGATTGGAACTGTTTGTTGAGAGTGACCCGAACAATATCCGAAAATGAAGTTTGATCCTGGTTTTCATCACTCATACAATATAAGGAACTGTTTGTTCCAAAAGATCGAGTAGACAAAGATGTTTATGTTGTCCCATCTTATAGGACAAAAATCTCATGCTGTTTTTCGGTACTCTTTCTATGTCCCAACATTAAAAAGATTAAATTTTAAGCCCTAACCTTGAATCTTAAACCTTATAAAATTAGACCATATCCCCAATCCCCTAAACTCTAACCTTATATGCTAACTCTAAACCTTAAACCTAAGTTTTTAGTGTACGAGAATAAATAAGGGCTTATGCTGATACAATTGCTATTTATATAACTATTTATAAAGATTGTACATGATTCCATTGTCGTCCAGTGGTTAGGATATTTGGCTTTCACCCAGGAGACCCGGGTTCAATTCCCGGCAATGGAAAGTATTTTTTGTTTTATTCTTTTCCTCCATTGTTTGTATTTCTGGATTTGGAATAATAGCACAACCATACATAAAATTTGGTAAAATGTGCAGTATGGTATACAGATTTTGATTTTATGCAATTATGTACATGAAGTTTTGATTTAATTATTTTTTTCCCACAAATCACTAATACAGTTTTTTTCGATTATGTAGAGAGCTTTTGCATTCACAGAATTCAACAAGCGTAACTTTGACTGAAATACAGGACGACTGAGATCGAACAAGAGAGACCATATACTAATTGAAATATGTTATTATACTAATTAAAATATATACATTGTTATTCCGTTAACAATTTAATGGCGAGTAATCAAAAATTAAAATTTTAAAAATTAAGTGACCAAAATAAAACTTTTTAAACTTTGAAGACCAAAATTCAACAAGGATTGTAACACCTCACAAAATACGCCCAAATTGTAAATCTTAGATTCGCAAAATCCCAAATTTAGAAACCTTAATTTTGAAATCCCTAATTTCAAAACCTTAGAATTTAGAAATGTTTGAATTACAATTTTTAACAAATTTAGAAATAATTTTATGAATCCTTCAAAGTGATCGTGGGAAACATATTATTTAATAGGTTGAGTTGATTTAACTAAGGTGTGTTATCTTTCCGTGCTACATACTTTAATTTTGTGATTGTGATTTTACACTTGAATGATTTCCGGCTATGTCATGATTTTACGTTATATTTTCTGTGTACATTATTTTCAGACTGTGAATAAATTGTGTTTTAAAGTAAATGAACTGTAAATTCCTGATTTATTATCGGACTGTATTGAGACTATGAAAATTGTGATATCTTTTTACTGTGTTATCATGTGTTGTGATTGTACGGAGGAAGTTAATGGTTTGTACCATTTGTGCTAGTGACTATGTAGCGAGAGGTTCTGGGGAACCTACTTTTTTGGGTGATTATATAGTATGGATGCATTGCATTGTGTTTTTATAAAACCGTGTTTAAACGTGCTTTGTGTCTTTTAAATATATTTCTGAAATTTTATTGTTGTGGAACTGAGTTTGTGATTGCATGCACTTTAGAGACACACTGAACTTAATAGCTGACTCTCCTTAATTCCTGTTTCAGATTCTCAGACATAGACTTTCAGTACTTGGAGGACCACATTTTATCAGATTTATTTCAGTATGAACATTTTGGATTTACAGAATTATTTTATTTTAGTTATTATTTTGGGATTTATGTAATTTCGGTTACTTATACATTTATTTTGGATTTTTAATTGTTTTAGCATGCATGATCATTTTTATTTAGATATTTAAATAATTTATTTTATGATGTTTTTATTTTTGCGGCCGCATTTTTAAAAAAAGAAATTTATTGTGAAACGACGCCTATTAATAAATAATTTATATATATTTTTTTTAAAACTTAATAATCTTATTTGAGAGGCAAGTTTTCAACTCTGGATTAGACCCATAACCCTTGGATTGGGTTTAGGGGTTACAAGCATAACTTTGACTGAAATACAGTACGACTGGGGTCGAACCTCCTAATTAGTGCTCTCTCTCCTTTAATAAAGTATGAGCTTTTTCTTGGACGAGTTTCCACAAGGCATCCACATGGTGTTGTTGAGTCAGAGTTGCTCCAATGGCGCATCGAATCACATAAATCCCACCCACCACTGCATGACTCACGAAAGCTCTCCCGCTTGAATTTATGGCCTCCGCCAATTTACTGTTCAATTTTCTGCCTTCATCCTCCTCCTCCGCGCCCTTGGGATTCAACCTGAAGCAAACCAATGCGAACTTTCTTGGCACCACGATCTCGAACCTCTATCTTTCCTCACAAATTCTTCGAATCGTTTAGCCATGGCGATATCGCTTCGAATGTGGTGCATCAGGTTAGCCAGACCATGTCGGCGAATCACAATCCAAAGCTTTAAGGCCCTGAATCGTCTACTCAATGCGATCTGCCAATCTTTGTAGTCCACCACCGCTTCCGATTTAGTTGCCGTGTTTTTTAGTATTTCAGGGTCAGTTGACAGTGAATCGGTTAACAACTTTGGTTCCTTAATCCACAAGCAACAGCAATCCATGTTTGTGAGAAACCATTTATGTGGGTTCATGCTGATGGAATTAGCAAGCTCCACTCCATCAAGATAATGGCGAAGCTCGGGGCAAATGCACGCACTTCCCGCATATGCCGCGTCAATGTGAAGCCAAAGCTTGAATTCCACGGCAAGTTTTCCTAACCCTGCAATAGGATCGACAGCTCCAGTGGGTGTTGTCCCAACGGTTGCACATAAAAACAATGGCACCAAACCTGATTTCACATCATCTTCAACGGCGATACGAACTTTTTCAGGTGACATTGAAAACCCTGTCGAAAACGATGTTTCAATAAACCGAAAATTCGACGGGGGAATGCCTACTAATTTTGCAGCCTTTTGGAAAGTGAAATGAGTCTGATCCGATGCATAAACCACCAATTTGGTTATGTTTTCCCACCCACCGAGTTCTTTCAAAGCTTTGTCTCTAGCGGCAGCCAAAACGCAAACAGCAGCCTCACATGTGCTGCCATGCAAGACTCCACCACCGGTTCCGGCAAACAAAAACGATGAGGGTAGCTGAAGTAACTTGCCCATCCAGTCCAACACAATGGATTCAAGCTCAGTCGCCGCCGGTGATGAAACCCAATTGAAACCAACAACATTAAAACCCGAGCAAAGCATTTCTCCGAGAAAGCCAGCAGTGCTAGCGTTTGCTTGGAAGTAGGCGAAGAAGTTTGGACTTTGCCAGTGAGTGAGGCCTGGTATTATACAATCGTGGACATCTTTGAGTATATCGTCGAGTGGTTCAGGGCAATAGGGGGCAGACTCGGGCAATCTAGCCGACAAATAACCAGGCTCAACGGTGCTTCGAACTGGGTATTTCTCGACATTTTCATAGTAATCGGCAATGAAATCAATCACTGCTTTGGACTCGTTTGAGAAACTCATTGGATCGAGAGGAAGGAAAGTTTTTCTTGATTCACTGCCCATTTTTATCCAAATGTAAAATGCTTTCAAATGGTATATTGTAGAGAAAGGGGAATTCGGCTTTAAATAGAAGCACCGAAAAAAGTAGAAGATTTCTATTCTAAACAGAAGAACTCGAACACGAAATATTTAAAAACAAATTACTATTTGATTTCTACATTAAATAAATTAGTATAAAATATATAAAAGCCAGCCTCAACATTATGATTAAATTCACACTCAATAATTGAATACAATACCAATACACATTAATTTTATAATTAAATGTTAAATAAAAACAATCTGCTTAAGGGTGCGATTATAATAAAATTAGTGTATCATATTTTAATAAAACATCAAAGCTAAATGTGTCTGGAAGATCTTCAGAGAAATCTCCATGACGCACCCCTTAATTTTATAATTAAATGTTAAATAAAAAATAGTTTGATTTTAATGATTATAAAAATTTAATTTATGAAATGACAATTAATCCAAATATAACATGTTCAATTATTATTTAAAATCAATATTCAGAAAAATCCAAATAAAGATGTGTATATTTGAGGGACAAAAATCCTTTGCATTTTTATATCTATTTTTAAAAATTAAATTATAAGTTATATCTTTAAATTTTAAATTTTAAATTTTAAATGATGCGTTCTAATACATTTTATTTTAAATTTTTTAAATTCTAACCATAAATTTTTAACCCTAAACTTAACTTTTAGTAGGTATAATATAGACAAAAAAAATAGAAGATTCTATTTATATGTGAGTACGGTTTCAGTTTTTTTTTCTGTTATTGCCTTGTCTTATTGAATTCTATAATAGTTTTGAAATTAAATAAACCACAAATAATTTTGTCGGAAAAATGTATCTAGTCAGAAAAAAATATATGGATTAAATTTATCGAGTTTTTAGACACGTTGAAAACATTGTTTACATTCACATTTTTAAGGACGTGTTTCCTCTAGGTCAACTTTGAGTTAACAGTCCCTGCAAATTATTCAATTTGACAAATAGTCCCTATATTTTCATTTTAGTAAAAAAATTGAATATGCTGGTGTGATGCAAGAATAATATTTGTTCAATTTTTGTAGTCTTTTCAAAAACGGTATACACAACATGTATCATTAGTGCTCGAACCCGAGTCTCAAAGGCATGAGCTTATTTTAGTAAATTTAATACATTTGGTTTATGTGTTTGCAAGTGCCGTGCTCTATTTAAACGAATTCATTAGTGTTTTATGAAATTATAAAATAAAGGCTAAAAGGGTACTTTTGTCCCTGAGTTCGACCCAAAAATGTAATTTTACTCCTCGTCGAAAAGTGCACTAAATGTGGCCCTCCAGTCCATGAAATCGATCAAATTGACCATTTGACCGACGTTGACCGTTACGGTGCTGACGTGACAGTTAACGGTGATGACGTGGTAGTCCATGATGCTGACATGATAGTCCATGATGCTGACGTGGTGGTCAATGGTGCTGACGTGGCAGTACACGTGGGATGATAATGTGGCAGAAGGGGTTGAATTGATTATTTTAACCGAATTCGAAGGCATAATTAATTTTTTCACGAGTTTAAGAGCGTAATTAAAAGTTCAATAACTTATTTAATCTTTAAGCTAAAAAAATAAAAAATTATTAATACTTAAATAATATTTAAATATTCATAAAATGTTAAAAAATATAAAACATCATAATGAATTAAATATAAGTAAAAACATTAAAGTTATAAATATAAAAAATTAAAAAAATATTTATAAAGCATTAAGGAATCTTTCGATTGTTTCTCGTTATGATACGCGTACTAATGTTCCTTGAACGTATTTTCAATTGAGACATCATTGTATTAAAGTATTAATAAAGCTAAAATTCTCTTTCATTTCTCTACATCAAATATTAATGAGCATCAATTTGATTAAAAAACGGAAAAATTTAAATTCTATTGTTACTCTAGTACAATGTTTATTCCACTAAAAAAAATTAACGAATAGTAATACTCAAAGTGACGAAGTCGAATTTTTTGTGTTTAATTTTTAACACTTTATAAAAAATTATTAAGTTTTTACATTAAATTTTATCAATTTCTTTTAATTTATAATATATTTTAAGGAATACAAATTACCGTATGCATGTGGAAGACAAGTTCTCTATATATCTGGAGTATGTTCATCCTGGTTCGATTAATAAATATGTTCGCGATCACTGTGGTGCCATAACAGAATGTGTTATTTGTAATTTTACTCGCCATATCCTTTATGGGTTGACTTATCTGCACATCACAAAGACAATCCACAGGTACAAAGCTTTGCCCTCGTCTGGGGTTAAAAATAGCCTATTAGAGTATATAAGTGGATGACATCTACTTTCTTTCCAATTCAAAATTCAAGCACGAAAAGACTAGTAATTTGATGAGAGAAAAAAACCTATTTCAGTATTCTATAATGAAATATTGGTGACTTAGTACGCTGTTTTTTTTAATATTCAGGGATATTAAAGAAACTAATTTGTTTGTTGATGCATTTGAAGTGTCAAGCTTACTGACCGTGGGATGTCCAAACATGTAAGTTTCATCTCTCTCCCCTCTCTTGTTAACCATAGGTTCATTTAGTGCAATTCATCTCCACTATTGCACTCCTTTATTGGACAGTTAGTTAAGCATAAAAGAAGCGGTGAATATAAATGGACATTTTACTTTAAATTTTTTAAATTATAACCTTAAATTTTTAACTCTAAACTTAATTTTTAGTAGATATAAATATAGACACCAAAAAATAAAAGATTCTATTTATATTTCAGTATTGTTTCAGTTTTTTTTTGTTGCTGTTGTTGCCTTATCTTATTGAATTCTAGAATAGTTTTGAAATTAAATAAACCACAAATAATCTTATCGGAAAAATGTATCTAGTCAGAAAAAATGTATGGATTAAATTTATCGAGTTTTTAGACACGTTGAAAACATTGTTTACATTCACATTTTTAAGGACGTGTTTCCTCTAGGTCAACTTTGACTTAACAGTTCCTGCAAATTATTCAATTTGTCAAATAGTCCCTATATTTTCGTTTTAGTAAATTTAATACCTTTGGTTTATGTGTTTGCAAGTGCCGTGCTCTATTTAAACGAATTCATTAGTGTTTTATGAAATTATAAAATAAAATAATGAAATGGAATGAATGAATGAATGAATTATAAAAAAAAACTTTTGAAAATTTTATTGGGGTCACTCATCTTTTATTTTGCTTTCATTTTGGTCCCTCAACTTTTACTTTGCTTTCATTTTGGTCCCTTTCGTTAGAAAATAGTGACGTGGCCTGTTAGTTTTTATTTTCTTCAAGGGTAAACTATATAAATGGTCACCGAACTTTTAAAATGCTTTCATTTTGGTCACCGAAATTTTAAAACTTTCATTGAAGTCACCCAACTTTTGTTTTGCTTTAAAGCAACCCCATTGGTTTAAGAAAAAAAAACTCAACTCGGTTGACCCGACCCGTCGACCCAAACCTTTAAAAACTGGGTAATTCTTTTAAAAAACTACTCAACTCGATATTTTTCCGAGTAGTTGGGTCGGGTCTGGGGAAAAAAATTTGTGTAGTCGGGTGCTCGACCCAACCCAGTATTTTTAATATATTTATTTTTTAGTTTTAAATTATATTTTTATTTTAGGCTCCTTAATATTTTTACCATCAAACTAAATTTAAATTGTCTAAATTTTTACTCGGTACATAAATTAATGCTTAGATTGACATTTAAAAAAATGTAACTAGTTTTGTAATTGGTTTGTTTTAATTTTTGTTTCCTACACAATTGGATTTAAATGTTTTTGTTGCCCTTCCGGTTTCTAGGCTTCACCTTGATTAATTCGGATTGACCCGTATTGCACACCTGCTTTTGATGGGCAAGTCTCCCAGCGAGAACTTTCTACAGACACAACGCCTCAAACTCAAGACCTGCTGTAACCCCCTAAACCTGGCCTAAAAGAAAAGACCGAATTTAGAAAGTCGCGATTGAAAACTTAACCCTCAATAAATTCAATTTTAAAAATTATACTTTAACTTAAATTAAAATAAAAATAATTTAATAAATATCTTATAGTAAATAAAAATAAAAATATCATAATAAATATTAGAATGTTTATATAAAATCTCTGAAATAAAATCATAGTAAAAGAATTCTAGAAAAATAATCTCAAAACATATTTATTCTCAAAAGTATGGAATTACATCAATATCCCAATATAATAAAATAATAATCTAAATAATTAAAATTGATTTCGTACTAAATAATAAAATAACCGAATAAAATGTGAGATCCTCCAACTACCACGTCGCCTAAAGTCCAAAGATATCTGCAAGAGAAAACTATGAGGAGTAAGCTAAAGAGCTTAGTGTGTCTTTATCAAACATTCAAATTAGTAGGTTTGACCAGTCAAATCTCTAATTTTAACTCAAACCTTTAATTTTAACTCAGACCATTATTTATAAAAAATGACCATTATATTTTGGAATTAAATAAAATATAAATATAATTTTATGAATAAATAAATAAATAACATTGACCTCATATTCAACCTATATGGGTCAGCTTTGCCATGCAAGTAACTTGAGTTCAGCAGGTATACTCATGCCGACAATTTTACACCAGGACGGATGCATAATTTTATATTATGAGTGAATTTATAAGTTTTAGGGTGGAATCTATAAAATTTTAAAAAATAAAAATAAATTTTAAATAAAAAATATACAAAATTAAATTATATAAAAATTTTAAATTTTTAAGAAGACATAGTACAGTCCAACCTCCCTATATGTCCACCTATGATTAAATGATTGATAGTGATAGACAGTTGGCGTGAGTCAGACATTGTACTCTCGTTAGAAAGAGACATTGTACTTTTAGATTCATCGCGTTTGGCTAGAATTTCATCCTTGACCTTTCTCAAGGCACAGAAACTCATGTGGTCCTCTCATTATTTCTGTTTTAGAATTCATTTAGTTTTTTAAAAATAATTTATTGCATCTGATCGTAATTCCATTGTCGTCCAGTGGTTAGGATATCTGGCTTTCACCCAGGAGACCCGGGTTCAATTCCCGGCAATGGAAGTTAGTTTTTGTTTTTTTTCTTTATTCTTTTCCACCACTGTTTGATTTTTTTAGATTTGGAATAATAGCAAAACCATACATAAACTTCAGGAAAAAATGCAATGTGGTACATGGATTTTTCTTTTATACAATTATATACATAAAGTCTTTATTTGATTCACTTTTTACAATCACTACACTAATATTGTTTTTGATGTAGCATCATTTTCATTACATGCATATATATATTTGGATAAATGTTCGGTTATTCAAACAAAAGAACCTCCATACAAACCATCAATCCTATACAAACAAAAAAGGACATAAAATTTAATTAAAACCAAAATTTCATGTGTACTATACACCAAATCAAAACTAATGTATTAGTAAAATTTATACATGATTTTAATATTGTCCCTTTTAAAAGAATAACCACATATAATTTTAGACAAAATGACAAAAGATGCCCCCAAAGTTTGCATTTTTGTCATTCACCCCCTATTTTTTTGGTCCAAATATACCTTAACATTTCAATTTGGTATAAATATGCCCCCGTTGGATAGAAACTGTCACGGTCAACGGTTGATGTTGACTCGATTTGCCATGTGTTACGATATGTTGATGTGGCATATGTCGCATCAGATTTTTTTAAATTGTTATACCCTTCTTTATGGTGACACTTTGCAGACTTCATGCTGACACGTGGTCGAATCTGATGACGATACATGGCAAATATAATGCTGACACATTAGCAGATCTTAACACGTGGCAAGTCTAATCAACATCAGTCGGTTGATTGACAGTTTCCATCAAACGGGGGCACATTTGGACCAAATTGAAACGTTGAGGGCATATTTGGACCAAATTAAAACGTTGGGGGCATATTTGGACCAAATTGAAATGTTGGGGCATATTTAGACCAAATTAAACATTGGAGGCATGTTTTGACCAAAAATAGAATAGGGGGCCAAATGAAAAAACATGCAAACGTTGGAGGCATCTTTTGTCATTTTACCATAATTTTAACCAAATACTTAGACCGAATGTAATAAAACCAAACCAAAAACTATGGTTAATATCGTATAATTTTAGGCACACTTTTTCCTATTCAATCTTTTTAGGCGTCCGAAACTAAACTAGCCGTTATTTGGTTTGAGCGTTGCACTTTTACGGTATACAAAACAAAATACCCTTCATCTTATATGCAATTGAGTGGCTGAAAATGCAAAGCGTTTCCAAATCAAACTTCTGAAAATACACACATTTCCCTCCCACTTTCTTTTGATGAACAGCTAACTGCTTTCTTGGATTTGTAAAGATCAACTTAAGATTTGAGACCAACACTGTATGCTTTGAACCATGAAAGATCTCACTCTCATCTTCGGAGCCACAGAATTGTATGCTTTGAACTTGGAACATTAATCAGTGTCCCCCAACTCTTATTTTGAATATATAAATAATGGGGTTTAAGTGCATTGGGACTTAAGTTCTTTGGAAGAGCTTCAAGCATATATCAATCAAAATGGGATTCTTGGGTCCTCACCAGCAGCTGGCTTTCATATTTGGTGTCTCGGGTATTCTCACTATTCTTGTCCTATCAAATGTTCGATAAGTTTTTATGTTACTCGGAATCGAGACGAGTGTCGGATACACGTATGTTTGTAGGGTTGTAAGTCGAAACCTCTGATGTTCATTTTTGGTTTGAAATTTCAGGTAGCATTGTTTCATTCCTGGTGTACTTGGCACCAGTGTAAGACCCTTTCTGATACCTATTTGGTAATGAAATCCATGGCACATTGCTGATAAATCTGTCTCGTTTCGCTCTCTTTATCAGGCAAACCTTTTATAAAATTTACAAGAAGAAAACTGCTGGAGGATACCAATCAGTTCCATACATGCTTGCACTTTCCAGTGCAATGATGTTATTGTACTACGGTTGGCTTAAGACTAACGCGAACCTCATCCTCGGCACCAGCAGCTTCGGATGTACCATTGAAGTTATCTATCTCGTGTTGTACATTATATATGCACCAAAGAGGGATAAGGTACCGTTTGTTAACTCAACTCAACTTGATTGAACTTGGAAGTTTTGACACGGGAATTTTTTTTTATTTATTTGGAATTTGCAGGTCTTTACAGTGAAATGGATAATATTTTTCAACCTTGGAGGCTATTGTTTGATAATGGTAGTCACCAATTTGTTTACACAAAAGTGTAAACGAGTGATTGTCATGGGATGGATTTGTGCTGTTTACAGTGTTGCAGTCTATGCTTCTCCTTTAAGCATCATGGTTTGTTTACTACAACAGTTGCTTTCTTTGTTTATCAATCTGATAAAACCGACCTCAACCTAACCTCGAAAATTTTAATAAGAGAAAACTCGACCGGCTCTATTTGCAAGCTCGATTTTTTAACAAAAAAAAATTGCCATTTACAAGATTGAGTAAGATCAAAGCCATTACTCGATTTCTTCGATGATCTTATTCTTGTCCTCAACAAAGCATCACCATGTTTGCTGCAGAGACATGTCATAAGGACTAGAAGTGTGGAATACATGCCCTTTCCCCCCTCCTTTTCCCTCACATTCTGTGCCATAATGTGGTTCTTCTATGGATTTCTCATACAAGATTTCTATGTGGCAGTAAGTCAAATCCAAACATTTATAGTTCTTAAACCATAATTTGTTGCAATAAAACTCCATTTAGAACTTCATAACATTGACATTAAAAAAACTGTGTTTTTTGTGTTTTCAGTTGCCAAATCTGCTGGGATTTCTGCTTGGAATAACTCAAATGATCATCTATGTGAAATACAAGAATGCAAACAAGGATGTTGAGATAACAGAAAAGATGCAAAAAGTAGATATGGAGAGCTCAATGGGGGATTTAAAACCAAGTTTTGCAGATCATGAACAAGAAATCAAGGAGATTACAATCGTTATTTCCGAAAAACCAGCCGAATCAGACGAGATTAAGGCATGATTTTGCTTAAATAAAGATGTCTAAGAGCAACTTAAATAGAAGTATAATCTTCCATTGAACTCTAAGGATCTCGGTCCGAAGTAAAGACTGCATCCTATGCATACTCCAGATCATACATTTTTCTAAATGAAATAAAAGCAGAAGGAATAACTGGACATTAAATCCTCTGTAAAAACATCCCAATTAAGAACTACTAAAGCTAGTAGCAATTGGGATGACAATCACAAGAACAATCAGCAACAAAAGAATGATACCAATGCACATACACTTCCTGCTGCTCCTTTGGTACTGTTTTGCAGTGTTGAGCTCTTTAGAACCATCTTTCACATAATGGCTAGCATTAATCACATGATGCTCAATGTCATCCATTTGTTCCCCTTGTGCCTCAACCATCACCGCCATATCCAAAAACACCTGGTGCAGTTCCAGCAAGCTCTTCTCAATCTCTTTAGCCGCATCGTGCCTGTCCTGAATCTCGACCACAGTTTCCAGCACTTTCCCTCCACCGTGCTCTTGTATCGCCCGTGTTAAGAATCCCTCACCGCCATTGCCGTCAGAAATTATCTTCTCGATGATTTCCTCATTCGGGTTTTCACCGGTCACTGTGAAATACCTTCTCCCCACTGTTTCCTTATACTCGGTCATCATCTTCTGCCTCAAACCTTGGAAATCCATCATCAGCTCCTTCAACTTGTTGCGCAACCCATTGGTTACGGCAATCCTAGTCCTGTAAGCTAATGTGCCTTCTTTGCAGCCCGAAAGGCGCTTGTTAGCTGCATTGGCTCTATCCATTTCTTCGAGCTGCGCCTTGATAGTCCTGGCTTTCTTTTGCACGGTGACGATATCGGTGTTGATCTTGTTCCGTAAGGCCTTTAAAGACTCCTGTTTGTGAAGGGATTTGCTCTCTTCGTTGGACTCTTGGAGTTTGCATAAGAGTTCACGGATTACTGCCATTTCTTGCTTCACTTTCTCTGCTTCTTCAAGGAATAGGCCAAGGTTTTGGTCCATGGTGTTTGCGTTGGAAGACATTTCAAGATCATAGTCCGGTCCGGCTTCGAGATCTTTCATCGCCTCTTTCTTGAGGTCTACGTAGCTCATAAACGATTTGGTCATCAGATCATTCATCTTTGCTCTCTGGAATTCCGAACAAAACAACCAGAAAAATACATGAAACAGTTAGCATCATGAAAATGATTCAAAAAACGTCGTATCTAACTAGTTAAGTAAAAGCTCAAGAGAAACAGAACAATGGGTTTTTCTCAAAATCAACAAAACAAAAAAGGGTAAGGTTCTGTTTAACTAAATTCTTTACAAAAAAAGAAATATAAACTGATGAAATGGGTGTTTCCCGTACCTTGAATGTTGCAGTTGCGAATTCCTGGAATTAGCCGACAGAGAGAAAGAGAAAGAAGAAAGAATTTGATTAATGAGACTTAGGTAGTGTTTGGATTGAAAAGAAACTGAAGATGAAAAACCAGAAAGAAATTAAAACTTGAGATCTCAGATGTTTGAATTTGATTGCGAGCTGAGAGATGGCACTTAAAAGTAATTGGAATATCACCTAAGAAGAGGGGGAAAAGAAAAGAAAATGTAGCCGTTATAGATCTTAGCTCTATATTCCAACGGCTATATTTTTTATGCCCGTTGTTTTTAATATTTCCGTTTCAAATTGGGGATAAGGTTAAATTACTGTGATGAAATTATTAGTTCTTTTTTTTATTTTGATTGTTGAATTAAAAATTTATGTTGTCTCATTTTGTCTATATTTTAATTTTAATATTTACTTTTAGAATAATAACTTTATTAAACGAAAAAAATTGTATATTGTAATTGTTTCTTGTTACTTATAAATTCTATCAATTTAACTTTAGTTTTAATTAAAAATACTTTAATAAATTTAATCTTTTAAAATTAAGTTTAGTATGTTCGATTTTAATATCTGATTGTATGCATAAATACTTGAGTTCGTTTAGTATTACTTTTTGAAAACTAATTTGGGATTGAAAATAAGGTTAAACTAATTATTAACCACTTAATTGATATCAAAATCTGCTTAAACAATATAAGCTGCTTACTACTTGGACCAACCCGCTGGTTGCTGCTAAAATATTTTTAATGGTATATAATTGAACATTTTTAAAAAGAAAATAAGGTTAAACTAACGATTAACCACTAAATTAAGCTAAATATTATTTAGTGATTACAGTTTTAGGATCCAAATCTAAAGCAAAAATTCTCTCAAACAAAACAAATCTATACTCCGAAAACCATCTTCTCCATTTGTTCGTCAGTCGAAAATTCTCTGAAAAAAACAAGCATAAACCCAGTAAAGCTAAAGATGAAGGGTCTAATAAGGACTGCAATGGGTGACATGTTTATCTCTTTCATGTGGGTTTTCGTTTCATCATCGTTTGGTTTATTAACTTATTTGATAGCCAGCGCCGCCGGTGTCCAAACCTTAGCTTGGGCACCTCTTGTTATAATCACCGTCCTCTTTTTCGTTTTCCTTTCCATCTTTAATATTATTGACGGAGTTCTCGGTGGGGCTAGTTTTGATCCTACTGCTACTGCCGCCTTCTATGCCGCCGGTGTCGGCGACGATACCCTTATCTCCATGGCCATCCGCCTCCCAGCTCAGGTAAAACAAATAAAAACACTAAATCTGGCATCTTTTTGTGTTTTCCTTTCTGGGTTTTTGATGAAATCTTTTAACCTTTTGGATCGAATTATATAATCCTTTTGCATTTTTGTGGTTTAATAATGATGTTTTAACTGTTTTGACATTAATTTACTAGTTTTAAAAAATAATTTGTAAATTCATGTCGTGTTGTTTTGAGACAATAATAAATTGGACAGAACACGCCATGTTAAAATCCTTGTCTTGTTTTCCCTTTCTAGCAAGAGAGTTATGTCATCTTAAGCTGTTTAAAAATGAAATTAAACAATTAGCTAAAGCTACAATGTTGATGTACATTACTGAATATAGAGTGTTTCACTGGCAGGCTGCCGGCGCCTTGGGCGGTGCCCTGGCGATCGTGGAGGCGATACCGGAACAATACAAGCACATGATAGGGGGACCATCTTTGAAAGTCGATCCACACACTGGAGCCATTGCTGAGGGGGTCTTGACATTTTTAATTGTCTTTGCTGTTCTTTTTATCATTCTTAGAGGCCCGAAGAGTCCAATATTCAGGACATGGTTGATTTCGATTGTGGTCGTAACATTGGTAACGTCCGGCTCTGCTTACACTGGACCTTCCATGAATCCTGCAATTGTAAGTTTCACCCTTTTCCGTTTTTGTATGTTAATCTACTTTGAGTTGTATCTAATTATATTTATATTTGGAAATGTATCTGACACAAGTGTCGGACATAGTTGCTTAAAGATAATAAGTAGCATCATAGGTTATATTAGTTAGCAACATAGGTTATATGTGTTTCCTCCAATGTTTGGATCTGTGTCGGAAAAGGGTTCTTCGAGAAAAAGGAGTCGGAGTAACATAGACCGTCATTGCTGCCCCATGTTTTCAGTTTTGGATTCCAATAGTGCTTCTTTGACTTGTTGGGCACGGATAGTTGTCTCTGGGATTTGGCTTTATAGGCAATGATTCGATCTATGTTATTCGGACTCCGTACAAGTGTTGGATTTGGGTATGTGTCCGACAGGGATTTCTTGAATTTTTTTTTTTTAAGTTTCTCTATCTATTTAGAGGGTCTTTGTTGTTGCTTACTTCAGATTTCATCCTTTTTGTGGCGACCTTGTCTTCCTAATTCCTATTCAATAAAGCTATACTCCAATGTAAATGTGCATCATATTATGTATTTATCGCCTCACTTCTTATCGATTCTTTAAATTCCATAAGCTCGTAAATCTTAACCAGTCGTTTCCTACGTTTCTTTTCGAAGGCAATCGCGTGTTATTGGTGCAGATATTGATTTAAACTCTAAATGCCTTATGAATTGTGAATCATATTGCAGGCCTTTGGATGGGCATATGTATACAGCCAGCACAACACATGGGATCATTTTTATGTTTATTGGATCTGTCCATTCATCGGAAGTATATTGGCTGCGTTGGTTTTCCGGCTATTCTTCTCCCCAGCACCGGTGAAAGAGAAGAAAGCATAAGGTGGCTTAACAGAAGATAAGCTCAATGTTTATGCAATAAGCTGTTCTTTTCTCGACTTGCCTGACCCGATAATCCATATCTGTCTATCATTTGCGGAGAACATGAACGAACCATTCTTGTTCTATAGGGCTCTTTTTCTGCATTCTCTTGTCTGGTTGACAGCAAATTATGTGAACATCTTCTGATCCACTTATTTTCAATGAAGTGTGTTGCTTTAATTCTTTGATGTTAAACGCATATGTATTGGGATTTGGGAGTACAAAAAAATTAAGAAAATACTCGTATCGAATACATACTCATGTTTCGTGTCCGCCGTCTCGACAACAAAATAGAGATCAGAGCAGGGCTAAGCTTATACAAATCTTATCGATCCTCATTTTCTAGGACTAGTTTATGATATTTTGACACTTTTTTCTCATAATGTCCATGAAAAAACAACATTATTATATAAAATACGATTGCTATTAGGAATGTAGAGGTGCGAAATTAAATTATTAATAAAAAATACATAGGAAATATATAAAATATAAAAGAACTTAAAACTTTAAGGGGTGCGGCCGGCTACCTCCTAACACTCCTGTGTCTGTCCCTGGTCGTAGCCTCTTTTAAATGCATGCTTAAATTATATATAAATATTGTTATTTCTAATTCTACGGTAATTTTAGGGTAAGGAGCTTCAAAACAAGATTATAATTTTGTCTGTTTGTACAATTCTATATTTACATAAATTATTATCCAATGAAATTTCCCTATTTTTACAAATATAATTGAATAAAAACGATATTTACAAGACTCTGTAAAGTCAAGCAAGAAAATTTGGATTTATAACATAAAATACAATTATTATTAAAATTTACGTTCTATGTTTTACAATTAAAGAAAATATATGAATCTATGATTGATTTGAACATGCATGCAAATTAAATAAATTTACACGTTAAGTATTTTAATTTTAAGAAATCGTAGAAGGGAAAATTGCGAGTTTTTTCTTATATCTTAATTATCATTGTAATTTTTTATTAAATTGTTTTATTTGACTTATTATTGAAAATGTATTTTGTTAGAAAATAAAATATTGTCAGTTAAGATTTATTACAGATGATTACAAGGTAGTATCTGTTTATAAACATTGTTAATCATTTGACAAAGCACTTACACCTTGTAGACTTTGTAATTGAACCCGAATTTTCTTATATGAACAACATTCGCTTTTTCACTTGGACCCACTTATTGAGTTCAAAATCAGTTGAATTTTAAAAATACATTAGAAATACTTTTTAATTTTCGGTTTCTCTAAAATACAATAAATTAAAAAAATATGTAAAAATGTATTTAATAAAATAAGTTACGATCTGATAATGAATCTTTGTACTAATCAATTTATAATTGTCAGCATATGAATTCAGTACAGGTAATTATAAAAAAATAAAATAAAACAAAAACAAAAAATTCTCCTTCTCTAATCTATTTCCTCCCCAAATCCCTCCCACTACATTTTCTCTTTCTCTCCTCATTTTCCTTTTCAATCCCGATCCTTTCACTTTTTTATTACATTTTTTGTGTGTTTTTATTTAAGTTCAATTTCTTATAAATTCGAAAATAACGAAGTTAAGGAACTTGGAAGATCTGCAGCCATTACCGGCTTCCACCGGCAACGGCCAGATCCGGTACCGAACACCATCCTCAGCCGAGCTCCTCGAATCCGGGTCAAACGGAGGCCCATTATCTCCGCCCGGAAACGGTACAGACGATCACCCCGAGAAGATGATCAAGCGTTCAATGTCCAGGCATGAGTCCATCTCCGACAAGATCCATAAGTACAGAGGCGTTTTGCTGGTCATCTCCATCCCTATTGTGCTTATAACCTTTGTGTTATACGTCATGCCGGGGAAATCGGCGTCTGATGCGGCCGTGATGGAGGAGATCGAGTTAAATAGCAGGAGAGTAGGGGCGAATTCCAGAGGGAATAGGAATTATGCGGTGATTTTTGATGCGGGGAGTTCCGGAAGTCGAGTTCATGTTTATTGTTTTGATCAGAATTTGGATCTTGTTCCAATTGGCTCTGATTTAGAGCTTTTTGAACAGGTAATTTATCCCCCCCCCCCAGATAGTAATTTTTTAGACAGAATTATGTTTTCTTGGAATGTAGATTTGTCGATGATGTAGTTGTAGATTTAAATCTGGAATTTGCATGAGAACCGTTGCTTTAAGATGATGATTTATATGATAATTCAATGCTATAATCTCGGTTTTTCCCTTTCTGTTTTTCTCATTTTTTGCGTAAGAAAGATTATATTAATGACCTTTATTTGATATTTGTGAATTATGACATAGTTTGGGTCAAATTTAAAGTAGGATTGTAACTTGTATGCTCTACAAGAGGATTTTACTTCAATTGAACAAAAAGGGAAGTTTCAATTTTCAAACATCAATTGTTTGGTCTTTTTCCAATGTGCCGTTTTATTTATGTGCTGTGGAATTCTTGAATTTTATGCAGTTGTTTTCCAAGTATTAATTAGTTTTGTACGGTTTGTCTATTGTAGCTTAAACCAGGTTTGAGTTACTATGCAAAAAACCCGCAGGCAGCAGCAAATTCATTAAGTTCTCTTCTTGACAAAGCAGAAAGTGTTGTGCCAATGGATTTGCGATCAAAGACCCCTGTCAGAGTTGGGGTAGGTACTACATACATCCATTGTGCATTTTTATTTTTGCATTCTAAGTCTCTTAATTGGTTGAAAAATGGGAATTTGAATGTTGTGCAGGCAACTGCTGGTCTGAGGGCACTAGGAGGCGACGCATCTGATAAAATTTTGCAATCGGTAATTATTTCTTTTTTGATGTTTGTTATGTTCACAGCATTTACTTTGTCATTTCCTCAAGTTAATGTATTTTTAAAAATACATATTTAGGTTAGGGAACTTTTGAAAAGTAGAAGCACCCTTAAATCTGAGGCAAATGGGGTCAAAATTCTGGACGGCTCTCAAGAAGGTTCTTATGAGTGGGTATGATATGCTAAATTTTCTTGTACTTTTATACTTTGCTTTTACTTTGTTTACTATAACTGGGGTTAAAGCATATTGGCAATCCCTGTAGGCTGTATTACAGTCAGAAGTGCAATTTAGTCCTTGTATTTTATAACTGAGCAATTTAATCCTTAAGCGTTTGCTATAGGTGCAAACAAGTAAAGTTGATCAAAACATTAATATTTAAATGCTGATGTGGACTTTTGAAATCTTGTAAAGGACATTATTTGAAATCTGAATATAGTATAAGGATTAAAGTGCACTTTTGAATATAGTACGAGGACCACTTGATGTTTTAACCTTGTTACTGATCAACGTGATCAGTCTTATCAAGATGATTTCATGGTGGTGCTCATGCCAGAGGTGGAACAAAGGGAAACTAGAATGAGTATTTTTACATGCCGTCAGAGATCAGAATTCATTGGAATTTTTCCTACTGATTGGGCCAATGGGCCTAACTTTGACTTTCTTAATTGACATCTTCTATTATAGGTGACAATAAATTACCTATTAGGGAATTTGGGAAGGACATATCAAGACACAGTTGGCATAGTTGATCTTGGTGGTGGATCTGTTCAAATGGCGTATGCCATCTCTGAGAATGCTGCTTCAAGGGCTCCAAGTGTACCAGCGGGACAGGACAATTATGTAAATGAAATGTATCTGAAGGGATCGAAATATCACCTTTATGTTCACAGGTGACTTCATTTTGACAAATTATGATTCTACTAGTGATTTGAAATGGATGATAAAGAGAAAATTTAATGGGTTGTGATTCATTAAGTGGTCAATTTTATCATTCCGCGTCTCTGTTCAGTCATATGATTCTATACTCTCATGAGTCATGAGCATATTTATATTGAGATCTATAATTATATGTTGCATTTTCGTGAGCAGCTATTTGCGCTATGGCTTATTGGCAGCTCGAGCAGAAATTTTGAAGGTCTCTGACGAATCTGGCAACCCTTGTATCTTGGAGGGTTTTGATGGTATGTTTGAATTTGTTCGATCACTACTCTAACTCTACAAAGAGCATTCTTTTAATTATTTGGGCCACATATGGTGATCATGATGTACGGATTCAGTAACCAAAGTTTAGTGATCACTTAAACTGTAATCTTTGGCACTCAACTCTGTACTGAAAATTGTAGTTCATCTCTCTAGTCCAAAAGACTGAATGCTCTGAATAATGGAATAGTTATAGTAGTTATAACATCCTTATTCCTCCGTTCTTTGTTGGGCATAATATTTGCCATTAAGTACTTAACATATTGGGCATTTCATCTTTCCAAGGTACTTATAAATATGGAGGAGAAGAATTTAAAGCATCAGCACCGTCATCCGGTTCAAGTGTGGAAGAATGCAGGAGGTTGACTCTCAAGGCTCTTAAAGTAAATGATTCATGCACGCATATGAAGTGTACATTTGGTGGCATATGGAATGGCGGAGGTGGAGATGGACAGAAGAATCTGTTTGTTGCTTCATTTTTCTTTGATAGGGCTGCCGAGGTATTGCATGATCGAGAATTGTATTGCCTGAAACAAACTGATTAGCCATTCTAACGAGTTTGTTTATGAATACAGGTCGGTTTTATTAAAGCCGTTGATCCTGTTGCAAAAGTTCAGCCTCATTCGTTTTTAGACGCTGCTAAACACGCTTGTCAAACCAAGTATGCAGATGCTAAAACAACATATAAAGATTTGAGCGAGAGTAACCTTCCTTATATATGCATGGATCTGGTTTACGAGTACACCCTACTTGTCGATGGATTTGGTAAGCCTATACTTTTGGCATCGAATTCAAGTTAAACTTCGTACTTCATAGGTATCTTAGGATTCTCATCAACCCATGATATCATTTTCTCGGACAGGACTTGATCCCTACCAAGATATTACATTGGTGAAGAAAGTGAAATACCGGGATTCCTTCGTCGAAGCCGCTTGGCCACTGGGCAGTGCCATCGAAGCTGTATCGTCATGAAGTAAAAATTCCAGGTCAGATTACTTACTGGAAATTTCCATGTCTTAGGGTTCTTAAGCATTGGTATTTCCTGATCGAATACACTGTTGATAAATATTCAGAACGAAGCACCATTGGATATTCGTATTCGAGATCGGATTTTTGGTGGGGGAATAATCGGAAGAGAGAAAAGTTTCATTTAATCCTCATTGGTAATTACATTTTTATTAGTTTTCCCGATTTTTATAATTTTTGCGAGTTAATTGAATTAGTTCATTAGATTGTAACAGATTACATTACCAACGTGTTTGTTTCCCTTATATTTTTGTTAGCTAAAAACATCAATTTTTCTTTTTAATTTGATCTTTAGAAAATAAAAATTTTAATTTGATATTGAATTTGTATTTTGTAAATTAAAAGCTTTAGAAACTACTTTCTTACGGGGCTTACCTGTAATCTGGAGTATTTTACCCACAGTTATTTCTACTAACTTAAAATCATTGATAGAGTTGGTGTCACATGATATTATGAATCGATTCGAAGTATATGAAGTTAGGTGGAAAATGAATAAAAAATATTGTTATAATGCTATTTTTGTAATTTTTTATAAATCTTTAAATAGAACAACTAGCGATAATTATTCCAGAGTTAAGAGAAAAAAATGGTAGAGTGATCGGAAAATTTTTTCTTTAAAGTTGAGTGGGTAAATTAAAAAATTTTAAAGTTCAATGATTAAAATAAGAGTGAGAAAAAAGTTGAGTGATAAAATTTGTAATTTACCCGTATACTTTTTTAGCATAATGTTTTGTTCAATGTAATATTGTTAAGGGATTATATTTTTATACACAAATTGCATAAAAAATTATATAATACTTTTCTAACATGTTTTTGTTCAATGTAGTATTATTAGGGATTATGTTTTTATACACAGTCGTGTTGTATGTTTGATTATACAACCATTATCATTCGATGAAAAAAAATACATTTTGTTCGTTAAAAACGGTTTATTTTTTTACAGTCATTTTTATGGTAAGAGACTATAATCTAACTACTCGATACAACAATCTATTAGATTGTGTCCTTCCAGTTTTGGTTTGTATATTCATAATATACCATGAGCGCTTTAAGGCGTCCGCAAGATATGTTTTCAGATAACGCTATACAATTACAATCTGTCTTTGCTTAATAGATACAAAACACCCATACTTTAGCACCCGATGCAACTAAAACTCAATTTTATTGTGGGCGTTGAGAACACAATCTACAAATTACATGTGTTTTATTTGTTTTATTTTTCTGCTTATTTTGGGACATGCATTATGTCATACCCGTAAACTAGGCTACTGCTAACAAAACCACGCAACGGCAAAGCTCTCCTAACAAACGCCTAAGTTAAATTGAATTCTCGCTCTATAAGATCAAACACTTCTAAAGCCCAAGAACGCAAGGTCGTTCTACGCTGAAGCTTAGTAAAAGAACAGTGAAAGTGATGGCAACAAGAACAACGAAGAACACGTAAGAATAATGAAGAACGCTCAGAGAGTTTAGAGTAAATACTTCTTCTATTACTCAAAGAGAGAATGAATAATGAGGTGATTACAACTGAGCTGGAGCTTCTATTTATAGTTGAACTACCCAAATCTAACGGTACAGTTTAAATTACATCGACAGTCGAGATTAACTCCATCCCTTTACAAAATCTCTAAATATCACAATATTATCTAAATAATATATTCAAATAATATAAGTGATAAGTAGGATGACTTATCACATTTTACCACTCAAATTATCCTGGTAAATTTTCCATGAATTTTACTAAGTTTGGTGGCCTCGCAGGCTTTTTAACATTCTTCAAGTGCCAGGATAAGTATGATGGTCATGGCGAGCTTAATGCTCCGCGTACAACCTCGTTGCTCGATGTTTGTACTAATGACTCGGTCCCAAAAATTTGGCCTGTGACAATTGCAAGTTATTTATTTCTAAAAAACTAAAATGAAAAATAAACTAAGGAATTCTTTTTTTATCATAAAAAAAACTAAGGAATTCACCACTTTTTATGAAATTAATAAGGGTAGAGTACACAGACGGTTACTGGACTTTGGTAAAAAAAATAAAATGGTAACCAAACTTTCAAAAATCACAAAATGACAATTAAACTTTATGTTTTATAACAAAATAGTAACTAGATGTTAAATACCATTAATGACTGTTATAAAATTTGGTATAATAACACATTTAGTCCTTCATATTTATACATTCAATCAATTTAGTCCTAATTTGAAACAATTCACTAAATTTAGCTTTCGTTATTTATGCATTCTTTCAATTTGGTCATTAAAGCAAAATTCCAAAGTATGGTAACATGATAAATAATTACAATTAAATTTTTATAGGAACTTGAAAACTCGACTTAAATCGAAAAAGTTTAAATAAAGTTTGAGTTGTAAAATATGACGCGTCAACTCGAATAACTCGAAATTTTTTGACTCGACTCGATCGAACGCTCATCTCTATCTTAAGATATGACGCGTCAACTCGAATAACTCGAAATATTCAAATAATTTAAATCATTTTTTCTTTTAAATCGAATATTTTTAAAATAGAATATTTAATATTTTCATATTAAATCATATCGATTATTTAATAACAACTTTAAATATTCGATTTCAAAAATGATTTAAAATATTCGAATATTTAATTAAATTTTTTATAGAAACTCAAAAACTTGACTCAAATAAAAAAAATTCAAATAAAGTTTGAGTTGTAAAATATGACGCGTAAACTCGAATAACTCTAAATTTTTTGACTCGACGCGATCGAACGCTCACCTCTATTTTAAGATATGACGCGACAACTCGAATAACTCGAAATATTCGAATATTTTAAATCATTTTCTCTTTTAAATCAATTTTTTTTAAAAATAGAATATTTAATATTTTCATATTTAAATCACATCGAATATTTAATAACAACTTTAAATATTTGATTTAATTTAAAAGTATTCGATTTAAAAGAAAAATATTGATTTAAAATATTTGAATATTTGATTAAATTTTTATAGGAACTCGAAAATCGACTCGACTCGAATCAAAAAAATTTCAAATAAAATAGTTATTTAATATTCGATGTGATTTAAATATGAAAATATTAAATATTCTATTTTAAAAAATATTTGATTTAAATGAAAACAAAATATTTAAAATATTCGGATATTTTGAGTTATTCGAGTTGACGCGTCATATCTTAAGATAGTGATGAGCGTTCGATCAGTCGAGTCAAAAAATTTCGAGTTATTTGAGTTGACGCGTCATATTTTACAACTCAAACTTTATTTGAAATTTTTTCGATTCGAGTCAAGTCGAGTTTTCGAGTTCCTATAAAAATTTAATTGTAATTATTTATCATGTTACCATACTTTGGAATTTTGCTTTAAGGACCAAATTGAAAGAATGCATAAATAACAAGGGCTAAATTTAGTGAATTGTTTCAAATTAGGACTAAATTGATTAAATGTATAAATATGAAGGACTAAATGTGTTATTATATCAAATTTTATAACAGTCACCTAACGGCATTTAACGTCTAGTTACCATTTTGTTATAAAACATAAAATTTAATTGCCATTTTATAATTTTTGAAAGTTTGGTTATCATTTTATTTTATTTTTACAAAATTTAGTGACCGTCTGGATACTTTACCCAATTAATAAACATGTGCATTGTGCAAAAAAAAAAAGAAAAAGTAAAGAGCTTATGAATTAGGTTTGTTTTCCGCCTTAACCATTTTGCTTAAAAATCAATTTAAAGGACAAAGAAAGTGAATAGAGATGAATAATAAAGCTAGTTCAATTATCTTTTGAAAAAAAAAGAGAGAGATTTTTTTTTGATTAATTGACGTGCGAGGATAAGAGGTGGGAACTGTTTGGGAGACGGGAAAATTATCTCTGCCCCGAGTCCTCACATGAGAACTTATAAAGCATGGAAGGCAGAGGAAATTGGCGGGATTAGGAAAAGCACAAAGAAGCTTGATTCAAAGCAACAAAAAGTTATTTCACTTTCAGAGTTGAATTGTTGAGACAGTAAGTTGAAAGCCATTGCTCCACTCTTATAATTTATTGCTCAGCAGTTTTCTACTCATTCTGTCATTTTCTCGAACACTTCCTATGCAACCTAGAAATGTGGGGAATCAGGTTTACAAGATCAAAGCTTTATGCTTTTTCAGTTTTCGCTACTGCCCATTTGAAAGAAGTGCATTTAAAACCAAACCGATATCAAAGTCCCATCTTTGAAACAGTTGGAACAACTACAAAATCAATAGCTATCACCAATCCTCTGAATTTTCGTTTCTCATTTCAGTTATCTTCTTTTGGTACTTCAAATATCGATTTCCCAAGAGAATCAAAGGATGGAAGTTTTGATGAAAACAGTGATAATGATAATGATAATGATAATGATAATGATGATGGCGAAGATAGTGATGATTTTGATGGCAATAGTGTAAATGGATTGAGTTTAAGCCTTGACATTACTCGGGATGTAAAGAAAATTATGGACATAATCCGTGAAACAAGCAGGAATTATCTTGAATTGAAGAATAAGCTTGAACAATGTGGTGCAACGGTTTCCTCTGAGTTGGTGGTGGAGGTGCTTTCTCGGGTTCGACATGATTGGGAAGTGGCGTTTACATTCTTTTTATGGGCTAGGAAACAGCCTGATTATGCTCTTTCGTTGCGGGAATATCATACCATGATTTCTATTTTAGCGAAGATGAGGAAGTTTGATACTGCATGGACGTTGATTGAAGAAATGAGAGGAGGGCGAGCAGGCCCTTGTCTTGTGACACCGCAGACTCTTTTGATCATGATAAGGCGTTACTGTGCTGTGCATGATGTGGGAAGGGCTATAAACACGTTTTATGCGTATAAAAAGTTTAAATTTGATGTGGGAATTGAGGAGTTCCATAGTCTGTTGTCTGCCCTTTGTCGATACAAAAATGTGCAGGACGCTGAGCATCTGATGTTTTGTAACAAGGATGTCTTCCCATTTAATACCAAGAGTTTTAATATTATACTGAATGGCTGGTGTAATGTGATTGGGAGTCCACGTGAAGCAGAGAGGGTTTGGACTGAAATGAGCAAGAGAGGTATTCGCTATGATGTTGTGTCATATGCAAGTATCATGTCCTGCTACTCAAAGGCCTCTAATCTTAACAAGGTACTTAAGCTTTTCACCCAGATGAAATCAAGGGGGATTGAACCAGATAGGAAGGTTTACAATGCAGTAATTCATGCTCTTGCAAAGGCTAGGCATGTAAAAGAGGCCATCAATCTTCTCAAAGTTATGGAAGAAAATGGTATTGCTCCAAACGTTGTTACTTATAATTCACTGATAAAGCCTCTATGCAAAGCGCGGAAGATATATGAGGCTAGACAAGTCTTTGATGAGATGTTGCAGAAGGACCTCACTCCTACAATTCAGACCTACCATGCTTTCTTTCGTATTCTAAGAACTGGGGAAGAAGTGTTTGAGCTCTTGAACAAAATGAGAAAGATGGGCTGTCAACCAACCAATGATACTTATATCATGCTGATAAGAAAGTTTAGTCGATGGTGCCAGTTTGATAATGTCTTCAAGTTGTGGAATGAGATGATTGAAAATGGGGTTGGTCCTGACCGTAGCTCATATATTGTATTAATTCATGGGCTGTTTTTAAATGGGAAGTTGGATGAAGCATACAAATATTACATGGAGATGAAGGAAAAACAGTTTTTGCCGGAACCAAAAATAGATGAGATGCTGCAGAGTTGGGTTTCTGGTAAGCAATTTGCAGAGAGTCAAGTGGCTGATCTGAAGAACAATCAATTGCTAGATAACCAGTTGAACAACCGGAACAGAGTTCAATCGAGAAAACTTGATCAAGAGAAAGATTTTCTCAAGGAACCTGAAACCAGAAGAGTTGTCAGAGAAAAAGGTTTTTCTTTCTGGGAGAAATAGGTTTGCACGAGTCCATAAAATGTCATAATATCTTGTATGGGATGGGACTATGTCTATAGGCTTCAATACTGAGATTCCTTTGGATACTATCAGGTGCATGAGATTCTCCATCAGCAACAACAATCCTGAATGCCTCATTTCCTTATAACTATGTGACAATACTGTCTAACATTGTTGTTGAGAATATTCTTTTTGAATCATGAATAACTGACACTAAGCATGCATTGATTTCAAATTAATTGGGGTGTTACTCCATGAATGTCATCTGTACATATATATGAAATGCACATCATATCCTTTTATGGATGGTGAGATGTTTATATTGTGCTGCTCCTCTAAACTGTTTTTGGATCCAAAACCATCCTTGGCCTGATATGAACCATGCTTTTTCATGTCGCTAACATACAACCGTGTAGCTACTTAGTCTTATGGGCATATGGTAAGGGAGCTAGTACAACTGTTGCTCCAGGAGTAACAAGTATTAAAGCTATACTTTAGCACATTTGCATCCCTACTTTTAAGTAGTTGGTTTAACGGAGAGTACTTGAGATTGTTATCTTAAATTCATATATGTTCTGGGTTTACATGGTAAGTAGCTATAATGCATAATCGCACAGCATTGACTGGATTTTTCATACTCGTGCTCTATGTTGACTCTAACACTGCCTCTTTCGTATTGCCAATTTATTCTAATCTATTCATATTTCTGTTCTATGTTGCTCTGACCCTTTATCTTTTTTGAAGTATTCATGTTTGAAATTTGTGTCTGACTGTATTTGGACATGAGTATGAGGATATGATCCTTTAAATACATGGAAATTAGAAAAATACATATCCGTATACGATATTAACACATGTATTTGAGTAACATAATCAGTTTTTTTGTTCCTTCAGGATCTCCAAATTCTTACTTCACTTGCATTTTCTAGGTCTGTTGTTTATTGACTATGAACATTCTTATACTATAAATAGCCACCGACCTCCAGGCTCCAAGCCAATTCCATGTCTTAGTTTGAAAGGCCTTCCATCCAGAAATGCATAGTCAAAGCTCAATACTGTTTAATATGTCATATGTGACGTTCTATGCTGAGCTGAGCAATCAATCTTCTGTTATTGGGAGAATTTTCCTACAAATCAGGCTGACAATTGATGGATGAGTTTTGATTTGAAATCAGTATCTCTAGCTGCCTATTGAGATCAAGTTGGTCTAATAATCACTAGCTTTTTAGTTTGGTAGTGAAATTAAGTTCTTATTAAAAGCTACTTTGACATCTTGTAGCTTCATCAATGGCTAGTTGTCCCCACATTCTTTCATTTCAAAGTAAGTAAACTTCTCTTTCTCTATTTTCTTTGTCTTGTCAATTCCTATATCACATAAATTTAATTAGTGAATGTGAACAGAAATGTGGATGAAGCAGCACTATGTTGTTTTGATTCTTAAAATTTTGAAATATTTGTGTTTGACATATGTTTCTGTTGTGTATCTGGATATGGATATGAAATATGACCTTCCGAGGACTCCAAGGAAAAACTTTGAAAAAAAAATGAATATACACATGTTGAGCACATTCATGATATCTCCATATTATAAACTTAAAGGGTATTTTAGAGGCATTAATGGCTGAGTGACAGTGGATGTTACTTGGACACGGGTAGGTTTTGGATACATGTATATATTCTAAGTTGCACATATTTGTATTTGATACATGATTAGGTGTTGGATCATATATATATATATATATATGTATATGTATAAATACAAGTACTGAATCTAAATAGTCTAAGAAAAATGAAGAGTTGGAATGATTTCTATATCACTCTAGATTTAGTTCCAAGTTAGGTTTAACTCATTATCTGGTGGGGATACTTCTTATGGGAAAAAGCTGGTGCATTGCCATTTGACATGAGATAACCACTACCTATAGATTAGGTGAATTACACGTGGAAAACTACATGGTATCATTTTCATGACTTTTTCCACATTTGGAACTTAGTTAGCTGATGCGCTTTCTTACATGCCATTGCCATCCATTTGTCTTTGACTAGTCTTAACTTGTATGGCTGTATGATCCCATTCTCAGTCAAATATCCCTAACATCTGATGTAAACTACTGATTCCATTATTCCGATTATTCTTTATTTTTCTTGAACAATCCGAAGCATTTTCTGATATGGGTACGGGATATGATCGTCTAAATATATCGAAAAGCTTGAAGATATTTGTATTTGACACTCATGTTCAAGTCCAAATAACATTGTGAACTTTGAAAAGGCACAGATTACCATTTGATTACTCGACGTTCGTCTTCTTTTCCGCACAATTTAGCTGATTTTTTTAACCTTTTTTCCCTCTCCTTACAGGTAGAATCAAAAGTCAAGGTTCTCACAACCAAGTAAAGAGATGCTTTTCAAGGTATTTATCAACAATTGAGGTATTACACCTTCTCTTACTCATATTGGCTTGGCTTAAAGTTTTCCACTTTTTCTCTTTCATGTCTATCTGCAAGCTGGGATAATGGCAACTTTAGAAAATCACTACTTCGAATTTGGGGATGGCTATCATATACGGGTATGTATCGAATATGAACATGTTCAACTTTTTAAAGTTTATATACATCTATATGCATGTATCTGAAAAACCATATCTTATATTCATGTCTGAATATGAATCGAACACGAGTGCTTTAGAAAAAGACGAAAACTTTGACAACATAGACATTGGCTACTTGATGAAGGGATGGTATATGATTATATAATTGTGATTTTGACATGTGGGTATTAGAATTTCAGGTGAACAAGTTACCTAGTACATGGAAAGTAATGGAGGTTGAGGGCAAGCAAGCTTTGAATTCCCAGGTACTTTCCTAGACGACAGATTCAAAGCATGGAAAACCCCTATTCTTTGCATTAATAACAATCTGGATTAAGAAAAAAAAACTCGTTTTCAGCCAAACAAAAGCATCTTCGAAGGACAAATATCAGAATCTCAAAATTAATAATATTTATTATTATAATATTGTGGATAATTATAAAACAACTTTTTTTTCTTACTCTTATTCTTTCTTTAGCATATGCTCCAAAACCCCATCATCCCTTTAGTCTTTTGTCTTTATTCATCTTCTTACTGTCCAACTTTGACACTTTCTCATGTTGATGATATCGAATCGAATTGAAAATTTTCGTATTATTAAAAAAAAATAAGAATTCAATGAACTGGTAAAAAATTGCGAACAATCACAAATTAGTCCCAACTAATTTGATATCTGTTTTTCCTTCTTTTTGAAATTGTCAAAAATTCTTTCTATTATTAATAATTCCCCCCAGGTCTTCCTTAGTAATCAAACAAATTATATACAGTGTAATTTAAAGGCTTTAATATAAAATAAGTGTTTAAGCTAAAGTTATTTTTTTGATAAAAATGTCTAAAACTTATGTCGGTCAAAATAAGTGTCTAAAATAAATCATGTGTCAAATACCGATTGTATTTTGGTTTTTGTTAACTCTGTGTCAAATAATGATTGGATGTTTGGGTTTTTTTTTTACCGGAGGCACTTAAAACAAAAAAAAATAAAATTTTACCAAAAGCCTAATTTAAAATAATGCTGGCGATTTCCTAGTCCATACAATACGCTATCGTTTGCTGCTCCTGACATTAAATCCGTAGCGAACGAAGCTAACTAAGATTATTCGAGCACGTGATTAAAGAGAATACATCCGCGTAAATTTGTGGAGTTTTTCACGTAAAAGTTGCTTTATGTTTAATTGTATCGTAATTTATGATATATGTGGAGAGGATTTTTGTTATATATGAATTTAATTAATTACTAACCCTGAACTCGTAGAGTGGTCACAATAGTATTTTATCCAGGTGATTCGGGTTTGAGTACTATGTGTATATGGTGTGTGCGCGTTATTAAAGGGCTAGAAAAAATTGAACAGATATTATCTTGTAATCATACCAACATATTAAAAAAATTAATTACTAACCTTAAATGCACCCACCGAATATTATAAAGTAATCCATGTCTAATCACGCGCGTGTGGTAGATTAGTCAAGATCGACTTTCTCAATTATATTTTTTTGATAAAGTCATTGTTAATCTTAATTTATTGGATTTCCCCTGGATTAACTTATATAAAAAATAGTGCATATTTTAAGATTATATCAGATAAAAGCCAAAGGAGGAGGATATTGAAGCTTGGGTATCATTTGAAAACTAATTTATGTGAGGCTTAATTCACGCTTGATTAGGATCATGCTGACGTGTCGTGAAAATAAATAAATTTAGCTTTTAGATTTGGTATAAGATTATCGGATTATACTATGAATTACTGGATAATGGTGGGCTTTTAAGGTTACATGTGTTCGTTGCATCCTATAACAAAACCTTAAATCAATTAACGAATCTTAGAATTTAGATTTATGGTAAAATTAGTATAATTTAATCAAATACATATTCAATACTTATTTTATGTTTGGTTATTTTTTTTGGCAGAAGGTCAAAAACAACTATCAACGTTTCACCTTTTTGCTAATTTTAGCCTTTTTTTTTTGTGCAAACAATAACCTAACGGTCATGTGGTAGTGCCACGTCATCTTCTCATGCACTGTAAACATGTCACGTCAGTTTCAGACGTTGACTGTTAGTTGATTAACGATTTTCATCCAACCAGAGACGGAGCCACAGCACTCATGGGAGGGGCTGTGGCCCCCCTCGGTAGGGGGAATTTTTTTTTTTTACCCTTTAATTACTTATATTTTTCCTGAAAAAATTGGGATAATTGTAAATTTGCCCCCCCCACCACCTTTCAAAATTTATGTTTTGCCCCCCCTAACTTCAAATCCTGGCTCCGTCTCTGCATCCAACAATGGTGAAATTTGAACGAAAAATGAAACGTTAAATAATTGTTTGCAATAAAAGATATAACTAAAATACCAAACGATGAAACGTTGTGAGCTATTTTTGACTTTTTTTTTATTTTTTTTATACAATTAAGCCAAAAACCAAATCTTTTGTCTGATTGTTTAGAGAAAAATTATAAACAATGACTGCCAAAATGGAATCCAATTCCATAATAAAGAATCTTGGGACATGAGCATGGAATTTCATTCTCTGGGTTTTAGTGCAGTCCAGTCTGTCCAAGAGTGTGAAATTAAAATCCAAATCCAGCCAACGATATAGGTAGTTTTATCAAATAAAGAGGTATATTCTTATGTCAGGGTTCGAACATAGTAAATTCATTTAAAATTTATAATAGTTTACTATCATCTTATTTATTGATCTTTTATACCATTAAATATTAATCCAAAAATTAGTAATATGTTAAAACGTTATCCAAAATCTAATGGGAAGAAACGTGGCAAGGAATAGGATTTATCTAAAAGACAAAACCAAATGATGTAATTAAATTAAGATCATGGCTTAATTAATAAGCCGCCACCTTTCCCCATACGTAGGAGAAGCTCAAACCCACATAAAAACAAAAATCTTTTTAAGTCAAAATGATAGCCAATCATCTTCAACATTCCCCACCATAGCTGCCACTTTCTCTGGGATCTTGAGACCTTTCTAAACCCAACTCATTCCCCACACACGACCATTTATAAAATCAGTTTTTTAATATAAAATCTTAGGTTCGAGTCTTATTCTATGTAAATTACGTATAAATTTAAAACTTATCTTTGTTTTTTTTAAATAAAAAAACTATTTTTTTAGTCACAAAACGACACAAATCCTACCTCCATAAAATCCCAACGTTCCTCCCCTTCTAAAAAAATTTCAATTCCTTTCTTCCTGTTTTGTGTGTTTGTGGTTTTGCCTTCCGAAACCAAAATTTGTCAACTTTGTCATAGCTAAGAACTTTATTGGTTGGGGAGAATAGAGATTTAATTTAGTTAAAAACATGAAGCACCCACATTCAGGTTTGCCTCCAGGGTTTAGATTTCACCCTACAGATGAAGAACTCATCCTTCATTACCTAATGAAGAAACTCAGCTCCTCGCCTTTCCCGGTTTCCATCATCGCCGATGTCGATATCTACAAGTTCGATCCCTGGGACTTACCTGGCGAGTCTTCCTTGAACAACCCTTTCAATGTTATCATCTAAGTAATCATTTTGAAGCTTGTTTTAATGTGGTAATAATGTCATGTCTTATATTGTGTTGGTGGTGTTTGTTTTTTTCATCAGATAAGGCTGTGTTAGGTGAGAAAGAATGGTACTTTTTCAGCCCGAGAGACCGAAAGTACCCTAACGGTGCAAGGCCGAACAGGTCAGCCGGATCTGGGTATTGGAAAGCAACCGGGACAGATAAGATTATAGTTACATCTTCAATGGTACCTGGAAGGGGTGGAGTACTGCATTCGAATATCGGTGTAAAGAAAGCGTTGGTGTTCTACAAAGGAAGGCCTCCGAAAGGGACAAAGACGAACTGGATCATGCACGAATATCGCCTTTCGCAGAGCCCCAACTCGAACTACAACAACAGACCATTGAAGTCTAGAGATTGCTCGATGAGGGTAAGACCCCTGACTCTTCAATCTTCTATATTTGGTGCTGTTCTATGTTGGTCTTGTACTAATCTTACGTTCATTTTAATGCCGTTTTTAGTTGGATGATTGGGTTCTTTGCCGCATCTACAAGAAATCCCATGCTTTGTCTTCAGCATCAGCATCAGCATCGACATCGGCAGCAAACGATCGAGTTCGAGAGGAAGATGAAGCAGAACAGTTCATTCAAGATGCCCTTTTACCAGCCCTGGAAAGCCCTTCAACCAACAACAATAACAGTACCAATACTATCAGGCTTCATCCTCAGAAATCATGTTCTTTCTCCAATCTGTTAGATGCCACGGACTACTCGATGCTCAGTAGTTTCCTTGCAGATAACCAGTCCAACACAACTGGATTTGAATCTTCCTCGTTCGGCTTTCGGAACATCGAACATCCCCCGGCCGGCGGTGGTGACAGCAGGTTGCTGCAAAAGCTTCCCCACTCGAACTCTTCGGATCCAAGCATGGGAAACAAACTCAAGCGCCAGTATTCAAGCATTGATGAGGATTACTTGGAGCCATCAAAGAAACATATAGGTTCTTACAGTAACACTAAGAGCACCGGCCAATCTGACGTGACTCAGTACAACTTACTAAATCAGCCATTTTTCAACCATAGTTTACTTCTAAATCATCATTTCCAATTCCAAGGATAGAAAAAAAAATCATTTCCAATGATTGAACATGTGTGATTTTTGTGTTGGGAAAAAATGTAAAAACTTAAGTTACAATATTTGAAGTATTTGAGAATATATCAAAATTTTGTAGAGAATTTATATCATAATCACACTTTGTAAAATAATGTATTTGAAGATGAAGGCGAGTTCATCTTAAATTTGGGTACAAGTATTTGTCACATGATGAAACTTGAATATTTAACTCAAAATTGTATTGTTTTAATTTTAAGTCTATCAAAATTATTATTCAGCAGAATTCGTCATAAAGAGATTATTATTATCCCCAAATAACATGAATTCGAATAATATTTATATTAAAGAATTAAAATTAATGAACAGAAACTAAAGTATAATCACACAAGATATAAATAAAGTCGTGTTGAGATGAGTTTTAGAAAAAAAATTGCTTTTCCTTCAAATATTTCCAACATTTTAGATGTCTTTGAGAACCATATACAATGATGCAATAAACAGAGGTTTAACAAAATTTCACTGAAAATAAACCAAAACCTTTTCATTGCTTATGTTGTCTTTAAACCATGTTGAAGTCGACAAAACTTCTATTTCCATCCAAAACTAAAATTTCTCCATGGTTCCTTCGATCATTTACTTCTTTGCTTTCACCGGGATCGCCTCAACAAATCGAAACCCATCTTTCCCATTCACATCAACATAAACAAAACTCTCAAAAATACTTCCTTTTTTCATTCTTAAAAGAAAACCCAACAAATCAAAGAGTCCCAAAGCAAGTTCATTCTCACTTACTCACAACTGCCTCATTTTCCCACTCTGTCAGACTCTTCAATGCTTTAATTAGATGCTATTCTGCAAGTGAAAATCCCAAATATGCCATCTTTCTTTACCAACAAGTCCAAAGGTTCCACCTTTACTTCAAATTTGATAGCTTTACTTATGCTTTCCTTATTAAAGCTTGTGCTAGTTTAGCTGGGTTAGGTTTAGGCAAACAGTTTCACGGGGTTGAAATAAAAATGGGTTTTGAGTCTCATGTTTATGTGCAAACTGTGCTGGTTAATATGTATGTAGAAAGTGGGGGGTTAATTGAGTGTAAGAAAGTGTTTGATGAAATGCCTGAGAAGAATCATGTTACATGGAATGCGATGATCACTGGCTTGGCTAAGCAAGGAGAGATTGAGTTTGCACGTTGTTTGTTCGAAAGGATGCCCGATAGGAATATTGTTTCGTGGAGTGGGATGATTGATGGATACACTAGGATGAACCGGCATAGGGAGGCTTTAGGATTGTTTCGAAGAATGGTTGCGGATGATGGGGCTGATCCTAGTGAAATAACGCTCTTAGCTATTTTGCCAGCTGTTTGGAACATTGGAGATGTCAAGATGTGCCTGTTGATTCATTGTTATGGATTGAAGAGAGGGTTTCTTGTGTCTGACATTCGTGTCATGAATTCACTTATAGACACGTATGCAAAATGCGGTTGCATAGTAAGTGCATCGAGGTTTTTCAAAGATATTTCGACTGCTACGAGAAATTTGGTTTCATGGACATCATTGATTTCAGGTTTTGCAATGCATGGGATGGGGAAAGAAGCCGTTGAGAGCTTTGAAAGGATGGAGCAAGAAGGTTGGAAGCCAAATAGAGTCACTTTTGTGAGTGTTTTAAACGCTTGTAGCCATGGATGTCTGGTTGAGGAAGGGCTCAAGTTTTTCGAAAAGATGGTTAATGAGTATCGAATCTCACCAGACATTAAGCACTATGGGTGTTTGGTGGACATGTTGGGGAGGGCAGGGAGGTTGGAAGAAGCCGAAAAGATTGCTCTAGAGATTCCTTGTGAGATATCAAATGAAGTGGTTTGGAGAATACTGCTGGGTGCCTGCAGCTTTTACGGTAATGTCGAGATGGGTGAGAGGGTGACATCGAAGATAATGGAAATCGAGAAGAGATACGGAGGTGACTATGTCCTTATGTCGAATATCCTTGCAAGTGCAGGAAGGTTCGCAGATGCTGAGAGCTTGAGAACATTGATGGAGGAGAGGAATGCCATCAAAGTTGCTGGCTCTAGTGTGACATGATACCTTGGTGGTGATGATTCGTCACTTGTGCTGTAATCTCAGTTTCAACATAGAGTCAGAAACTGCTGTATGAATTGAGATGCGAACAACACTTCACAAATTTCTCTGTAAGTCTAATAGGAAGACAAAACCGAAATTATATTGTTTAGAAATAAAAAGATGATTTTTTTTGGGATAAAAAGTTATGTCCGAAACTCCCCTTTAATTTTGCAAAATCTTAGGTATAATACCACACGTCAAAAATTGACTTATTACATTTACAGGCACCTCCAGACCAGCATGAAAACCGGCCAACATTTCTGCAATTACAAAAACAACATAAACGGTTAGATTCAACTCAAGATAAACAGATGAACGATTAAGGTCAATCATTGGAGCTTAAAATAGCCAAGAAAAAAAGCTGGCAAAGGCAATAAAATAAAAGAAAAAGGCAACCACTTTTAAAGAATAAAACAGACATAAACACAGCAAAAACCCTTCTTTTTGTATATTTAATTTTAGTTTTCTTTTGGAGTCCAAGGAACAGGGTTTAATTTTCAATCCGGGTTTTGGTTGATGGGGGGGATAGAAAAATTTAACAATGGCTAAGGTTTTGGGGAAAGCAAATATTTTATCAGCTTGTGACTATAGCCTGAAGAAGAATAAAAAAGGTAGAGGCTCTTTGTATTCTAGGAGAATTCCTAGGTTTTGTTTTAAAGAAATAGATTTACTTCCTTGAAGATGAAATCTATGGCTTTGAGTTTTGATTTTAATGAGCAAAGAGTGGTCTATTTGGAAAGGAAAATTGTGAACAAGAGAAGGTTTCATCACGTTCCCATTAAAGCACAAGTTGGTTTCATTAACTTTATTGTTCTTTTTCAAATCTTGGATCTTTCTTTTTTGAAAAAAGTGTGGGGTTTTTTCTCTTTAAAAGAAAATGCATGTCATTAGTGGTTTTACTTTCTTGGTAATTAACATGTTCTATAGTTAGTTCTTAGCTTAGTTTTTCACATGCCAAAGCTCAAACCTTAAATATTTATATAAAAGTTTAGGTTTTTGCTCATACATAAATGATACTAAACTTTAACATATTTAGTATATATTTGGTTTATGATTAAACCTCTCCCCCCCCCACATAATTCCATCTGTTGCAAAGATCAATAGACAAATACTAATTGGTTTCTCTTGTTTTTTGGTATAGTTCAGTGGAATCAGATACAAACTGGCCCTATAGGTAAAACTCCAAAGTGGTGGGAGACTGGACTGCAACCAAATATGAAAGATGTGACATCTGCAGAAGACCTTGTGGACTCTCTGTTGAATGCTGGTGATAAACTTGTTATAGTAGATTTCTACTCCCCTGCTTGTCTGCAAGGCTCTTTTTCCCAAGGTTGTAATAATATAGGCTCGTAGTTCTATATCATTTGTTCTGCATTGTATTTCCGGTGATTGCAGGGCTATTTTTCCCTGTACTAATGTAGTCTCATAGTTTTGTATACTTTGTTCTGCATATTTGTGACTTTGGATGTTGGGACTTGGGATCTGGTAGATTTGTCAATTGGCAAAGATGAACCCAGATTTGCAGTTTCTTCAGGTGAATTACGAAGAGCACAAATCCATGTGCTATACCCTTAATGTCCATGTGTTGCCTTTCTTCCGATTCTTTAGAGGAGCTCAGGGGCGTCTATGCCAATTTAGCTGCAGCAATGCGACGGTTAGTCTTGTTCTCCCTCCCTTCTGATGCAGATTTGATGAGATATGTTTAGTAAACCGAATGTCAATAAAATATCCATGTGCTATGCTCTTAATGTCCATGTGCTGTCATTTTATGCTCATTTTCCCACTATGATGCATGTCAATAAAATATGTGGAACTTGAATTCCAATGGTGAAAATGAATTCATTGGAGGAGTCACATTTATGAACATTGAATGGTGAATGATAGTATTGAATTGGCTTGTTATGAGAATCTCAATATTGTTGACAGATAGATGGCTGCTTCGAATCTCATTTGACATTGGCATAATCTATGTTGTTTGTCGAATTTTTCACCATGTTTATACATGTTCCAATTACAATGGTCAAAATGATTCCGCAGATCCAAAAGTTCAAGGATGCATTGGCCAAGCACACAACAGATCGATGCAGCCTTGGGATGGCAAAAGGTCTCGATGAGGAGCAGCTATTGGCATTAGCTTCCAACAAAGACCTTTACTTCACCTACAAACCAAAACCAGTTCGACCCAATCCGAACTGGGAATATAAAATGATAAATTTCGTATTATTATATATTTATATATACTTATAGCATATGGTTATATAAAATGAAAGCCTTTTTCTTTCGTTCTTTTCTCTCTGTGTTTAGTGTTTAATTACAAATGAATTCACCATTCCAGAAACCATTTTTTTGCCAGTTTCGAAGCCAGTTTAGCAATATTGTTGAAAAAGATAGAATAATAAAATCTAAGAAATGCGAGTATGATAACATTCATCTGAGAAAACTGTACCCTTGAAGAAAAGAAATGGCTGTTTTGAAGTTTGGTTTGGAGTTCAGGGCACGAGAATTGCCTGCAAACTGAAGATGAAGGTACTCGTTCAGGAAGTTGCGGATTACATTGTCTAATCCCACATCGGGAAGCCATGAAAAGATGAGGAGAGAAGCTGCTTATAAAATAGACGGACTTGGACGATACAAAGCATACCTTTCTCGGCCTTTTGGCTAAGATCAAGTGTAGTATCTGTTCTTATCAGTTTAATATCTGATACGTGGGTCATTGGCCCACATGATATTAAATTTATTTTTTTAGGGGGAGAGTCCACAACAATAGCTTGCTATTGGGTCTCTCGTGTGTCGCCCAAGCGTTGCACTAAAGCTCGGGCCCGGCGCACCCCACTCAATTCAAGTTTAAATTGTTGTTTGAAATCCCTTATTCTGGCATTTACTTGTGGCTGGAAAACACTCTCCCGTTAAATAGATATATTGTAGTATATTTACTTTTGAGAAAAAAATTAATAAACTTATATATAAAGATAACAAACCTCAAACCATTGAACTTAGAAATATTACACTCGTGTACGATCACAACATGAACGGAAACAGAACATTCTTGCAAACATAAGACCAAGTCCCATGGTTTTGCATGCTAAGGATTCATGGGAATGGTCGTAAATTTCCACCATCGTTCATCATTTCTTTTTCATCAAAATTCTGGGCATCCTTCACAGCTGGTGTTTGTTTTCATGGATCATTAACTTTTGGAATGACGGCGATTAGTTACACAAATCCCAAAGTCAGGGTCTGCAAATTTTTGAATCTTTTTCTTATGTAATCCAGCATCAAGTCACACACACGTCAAGTCAATCCTCATTTTCTCAACAAAAAAAAAAGAGTCGGTTTTATGTTTTCTTTATCACTGTAATGGAGATCCAAGTGGGGTCATCTCTTTGTTTTTTTCGACAGACAAGAGACGTCGTACGTCTCGATTGAATATATTATCTTTGCATCTTCATGAGGAACGACAAACAACAGTACTTCAAAGTTGAGTCTGCCGAATGTCTAAGTAAACACTTGATAACCAGCTCATCAGTAAAAGACTCCCCACTGCCACTGAATCTTCCATTTCATTTGCTTCACCAAAACATCAACTCCATGCATTCATTTCCATGGACGAGCAGCAAGAAATATCAAAAGTAGGGCAATTTTACACCAAAAACCCCTTTTTAAATATTTATTTACGGAAATAATCTTCGGCCAGTGTTATTTAGAAAAATGACCTCAAATCGTTCACGTAAGTCAACCTCGCGTTCACGGAAATACGCACCATGACCTCGCGTTATACACGTAGCGAGATCCGTCTGACGTGGCCGCCTTTTCATATTCTGTAATTTTAAAATACTAAGCGTGACCTCGCGTTATGGACAACGCGGGGTACCCGAGAAATTGAAGAGCTACATTAATTTATCGTGATAATCACCACGAAGACCTCGCGTTGTGCATATAGCAAAGTTAAACCGTCGCGATTTTCGACAAAACGTCGCGGTTATTCAATGGATCGCCACCGATATTCAATGGACTTCACTATTTGGAGAACGCGAGGTTCAAAGAAGTTTGTTCGCATGAGATGCGAGGGTTATTATAATAGGCTCCATCCCATGAACTTTTATCAAATCAATTTTTTTTTACAATTTAACACCAAATATATGTATACATTGTGGACAGGACCACTCGTGATGTCAAAGAAAAATATGACCAACATTAGCGTAACAACTCTTCCGGAAAAATTATTAGCGAAAATTCTCACGCATGCTTTGTCTAATTTCATCACCGATTTTGTTAATGGCCAATAATGTTGCAAGGCTTTTCATAGTGCATCAAACAATGATAAAGTATTTAATAATGTGTCAATGGAGAAATTTAACTTCGTCTCATGGTGTCTAAGAGACAATTTTTTAAAAAAAGATGCGTAGCTGCCAAGAATGCTGAAGCATTATGTGGGAAATGAATGGTCAATTTGTTCAATCAGAAGAAATCAGAATCCAGTCTTCGTTGTTTAAAATAAGCGACCGAATAAGGTCACGTTGAAGCGATATATACCTACGAAATCATCTTGATTTGTTTGGGAGGTGATCTAAGGAAACAGGGGCTTCAATCGCGTTATATATCAACCTCGTGAATTCTAGTAAACGAGGTTCAAGAACAATCGCTAATTGTTGTTCTAAAATTGAGAGGTTTTTTAGTAATATGTGCGTGAATTTCACATTGACTGAGTCGAAACAAGTTGACTGTAATTGTGATCCTGAAATTAGGAAGAACTCGAAGTGTTCGAGTTCTTCAAAAGGCAAAAGTTGGGAAACAAGCAATGACTTGAGCCATTGTTGTGATTCTAGTTTCTGGGATCGTGAAACAATTTTCTTTTATAGGGTGTTTAGAAAATATTTAGTTACTAGAAGAAAAAAAATTAAAGCAGAATGTGTTTGTAAGCAAAAGTTAAAAATTCAATATATGTGTACTCGTATTTAGAGGAATGTGCGGTCAAAATATATATTTACGAAATATAAAAAATCAGAAATAGTATAAAAATTGAGATGAAAATGGTTCTAAATCTTGTTTTGTGCATAAATAACAACGTACATAAAAACGTTATAATAGTAGTCAATTGCAGTATTCACGTAATACCTAAGCTTAGAGGTGCAGTATCGACGACATATAATTGTAATTAAAAAAATTGCAATTAAATGCTGACTGGAGAAGCTGTAATTTTGAGTTGTAAGTTCTTGTAATTACACGGTAAAAATGATAATTTTTAAACAATAGTTTGGAGTTGTTTGCTAATTAACATGTGTTGTTGATTTACACAAATAGTACCACAGTATACCATATTAATTAATATTAGAGCCTGAGCGATTATTCAATTCTTCAACTTGATTTGCTCTCTTTGTCTCATCATTATACATGTGTGATTGTTGTACACAAATGATGCCATAGCGAGGTCTCAGTACTTGCTCAATTTGTCACAGGCCTCGCACCTCTAAACCTGCTCTCTTCAACCCGATCATAAGAAAAAAATTCATATATGCATTCTTCATCAGGATTAAAGAGGGCATCTTGTACACTTGTAAAAGACTACAATTTTTCTAATATTACGATTTGTCGTTAGTTTTGAACATTAATAGCTGCAACTGAATATTCTCTTCGAATCTGATAGCAATTAACTTTGGTGTGTATGAAGAAATATATTAGATAATATACGTGGTTGTATAATTAACATGTGTTGTTGACTAAGACAAATGGTGCCATAGTTTGGCAGAATTGGGTTTAGGTAGCGAGGTTGCTTATGGGTTTGCTCCCTTTTGAAGGATACACTAGGATGAACCGGCATTAATTTCAAACTTGAAATTATCTGTTAGAAATGGACATCATAGTAGAGGTCGAAACTTGAAATGCCATTAATTTCAAACTTGTCCCCTCCATGGAGTTGTAGGCTTTGGGATTTATTTATTTTGGATCCTAGCCTGCTTTGGTGCAAGGGTGATTGAAGAGCAAGTAGCATATGGTTATATAAAATGAAAGCCTTTTTCTTTCTTTTCTCTCTCTCTCTCTGTTTAGTGTTTAATTACATACGAATTCACCATTCCAGAAACGAATTTTTTTTTGCCAGTTTCGAAGCTAGTTTATCATTATTGTTGAAAAAGATAAAATCTAATAAATGCGAGTATGACAACATTCATCTGAGAAAACTTTACCCTTGAAGAAAAGAAATGGCTGTTTTGAAGTTTGGTTTGGAGTTCAGGGCACGAGAATTGCCTGCAAACTGAAGATAAAGGTACTCGTTCAGGAAGTTGCGGATTACATTGTCTAATCCCACATCGGTAAGACATGAAAAGTTGCGGATTACCTTTCTCGGCCTTTTGGCTAAGATCAAGTGTAGTATCTGTTCTTATCAGTTTAATATCTGATACGTGGGATATTAAATTTATTTTTTGAGGGGGAGAGCTCACAACAATAGCTTGCTATTGGGTCTCTCGCGTGTCGTCCAAACGTTGCACTAAAGTTTGGGCCTGGCGCACCCCACCCAATCTAAGTTTAAATTGTTTTCTGAAAACCTTTGCGGCTGGAATTTTTTTCCCATTTAAAAGGTAAATTGATTATGTTCAATTTAATAAAAATAAAAAATAAAAAACTGAAAGCTAACAAACCTCAGACATTGGTGCTTAAAAATATTACACTCGTATACGAAACTAAATGTTTAATCACTATTGTTACGGTTTTAATTGCTGTAATTATTTATTTAGTCATCAACAGTTATCAATTTTATTAATTTATTCTTAATTCTAAATAACTCAACAAATTCAGTCCTCACATTTACAAGTTCTATCAATTCAACCCTCCACATTTATAAGTCAATCCCTTCATTTGTAAAAAAAAAATGTAATTGTATGTTAAAATATAGCTGAGAATTAATTTGAATTAGTTTATTATTTGTTAAGAGGTTGTTTGATGGTTTAGGGTGTTACTGTTTGGGTTATAAATAAAAAAAATATTGAAATGAGTTTAACACCCTAATCCATCATTAATAAAATTTCAATTCCCCCATTCTTTGTATTTTTTGTTAAATCCCTAACCTTGTTCACACTCATTTCTTACTATCCATTATCGGTCACATCTCCGGCCACCATGGCTGCTTTCTTATATGAAAATTTATTGCTCTTGAAAACTAAAAATGATATATAGAAGTGTTTTTTTTTTCAAATTTGTTTTCTATAGTTATTTTTTGAATATATATATATTATTTTTTTATGAGTAGGATCATATCGATATACTATGTAAATGTAGAAGAATATATTTGTTGAATTTTTAATATTTAAAACTAAATTGATAAAAAAAATTATAAGTGTTACTGACTAAATGCATAGTTATGCTAATTAAAGACAGATTTTTGATTTGTTGAACAAAATAGAACACACTCAATAGTTTGGTGATTAATGAGTAGTTTACCCTAACAATAAATCATTGGCATGTTTTCATAATGTTTATTTTATTTATTTATTTATTCGTTTTGAAAACTACAACATACGAAGATAAAAAAGCAGACACATCAAACTCGCAAACATAAAATCCATACACTATCTACGAAAATAAAACCAAACACAAACACATAAAACATAAGCAGTAGGTTTTTCATGCAAGGAAACCAGTTCTAAATCGGTTGTCGTGCTTGTTTTTCCCCGTCAGTTGGTGCCTGCAAATCCCCCATTGTGGCCGCTGCCCGCTACTATGATCTCCGCCAGCGTTCATGATAGTGAGAATAACAGTCATCATTGCCTTTTCATCGAAGCTCTGGACAGTCTCCATATGGTTATGGTCAATTGTTTGGAGAAAGAGCATGAAGTCATCAACCAGTTTCTGCTTAGCAGCTTCATCAGCAAGCATGCTCTGTTTCTTTCTCCTAACCATTTCACACTCCTCTGTTTTCTCCTGAAGAGCCACTTGGGCAGCTCATTCATCCGCCTATTCTCCGCTCTCTGGTGTGAAGAGTGAGGAACGATTTGATACAGAATGCCTCAAACGCTGAATATATATACAAGGAATAAAAGGGAGAGTGAGGACCCTATTCGGTACAGAAAAAGGTCAAGCAATTGCTTTATTTCGTCAGTTGCCCGGATTACCAAAGGTGGAGCCTAGTCGGGTACAGAAAAAGGTCAGACTCTTGGTTTATTTCGTCAGCTCTCTGGATTACCAAAGGTGGAGCCTAGTCGGTACAGAAGAAAGGTCAAACAATTGTTTTATTTCGTCAGCTTCCCGGATTACCAAAGCCGGGCCCAACCGAACCCAACTTAGGCTTAGTTTGTGGTTGTTTTTAAAAAGTGATTTTCAAACTAACTGTTGAAAAGTAGTTTTGAAAAGCTGATTAGTGTTTGTCATTGAAGTCAAAAAGTGATTTTGATGAGATAAAAAGTCTATTTTAGACCTAATATTAAAAAGTAAAAGTAAATTTGGGTGATTGTTCAAATTAATTAATGTTATGATTTATGAAATAAATCAATTTCAATTATAATAAAAAAATATTTTTTTATAAAATTTAATTTGAAAATATAAATTACATTCTAGATTATATACGGACATACCACTTGCACATTAATAATAAATATAAAATAAAGTACAAATAAAACAATTTTATTCTCAATATAAATATTATAAAATATATATTATTTTACAATTATGTATGTATAAACATTATTTTAACAATAAATTATAATTAAATAATAAATGTAAAAAAGTAATTTTATTTTCAAACTAGCTTTTCCACCCAAGAAGCTATAAAATCCAGCTTATTTGTTTGAGTGGAAAAACTAGTTTTAAAAGCAACCAAAAACAGTCTGTTTTAACTAAAAGTACTTAAAAAAGTGCTTTTTAGTTGCGAAACGCAACAAAAAACAGGCCCTTAGTTGGGTTTGGCTTAATATAAATATGTTTAATATATGTTAACAATTTATAGAGTAAGTGGTTAAAAAGCTCTCAGTTGACAATTCCTCTCCCCTAGGTTATGGGTTTTAAATCTAGTAGGAGCAAATTTGTTCTTCTTCTTCCCCTAGGTAGGAACTGTTCAAAAAAAAAGTTTAATATATTATATTATATGTTTAATAATTCAGTTAATTAATTAACTTCGAACCAAATTAACCAATAACTAATCGAACATCTAATTAACCATTAACTAAATTTCTGTTCAGTTATTTAATTATATTTTAACTGAACAATAAACCCCTACCTTCAAAGATATATGATACATAAATTTTAATTATGTATAGTTAAGTATATATAAAGAGTCATTATTACTTTGACTATACAAAAAAAAGTCATTATTACTTTTTAAAATTTTCATAAACCCCTAATATTTAGAATTTAATTAGTATTACGAAGATAGATCAATTATATTTATTTAATATAAAAAACTGCACTCTTTCTGTAGGTGTATAATCAAATAATATTTTTTAAATAATGGTAATATTGGAAACTGACAAACGTTCGACAACTGTGTAGTTCGTCAGCAACTGCAATTGTGGGCGTCGCTTTTGAAAGATCGTCAGCACTCAGCAGTGTATATTAATATTACCGTAGGTTGGGGCTCCAGTTGATGACCAAAGGTGGGCTCTCCACTTCGTAAAATTTTAAATCACAATAAATTTCTATACAATAACATGTATTTTCATTTAACTTTTTAGCGGAAATATATTGAATCCAAATAAACCTTTTTTTTTAATTGATAACTTTTATTAAAAAAATGACATTACTTCGGACCTCATTAAAAAATCTCCCTACGCCTAAATCTAAATAAATTTAAAATATAAACAAACAGGAATAAATAGAAATATATTCACCCAACTTCGATTCATTTGAATCCTAACAACAACAAAAATACATCAATTTTGTAGCTTGAAATCATTACGACCCGAAAAAAATGAAGACTTTTAATTTTTTTTAGATTTCTTAATGAAATTTTATATGGATTAATACACTGACGGTGGAAACTGAAAGCTTTCACAAGCGCCTTAATTTTAGGGTATAGTGAGTTAGTTTAGGGTTTTTAGGTTGCAGGGTTTAGAATTTAGGGATAGTTGTTTTAATTTAAGGGTTATGGTTATAATTTCTTATAGGTTAAGGTTTAATTTTTAGGGTAATATGGTGAGGATTTAGGTTTTAACCTATAAACTCTAAATTATAACCCCTAAACCTTAAATTGAAACAACTATCCCTAAATTCTAACCCCTACACTTAAACCCTTAAATCTTATACCCTAAACTAACTCTATATACCCTAAAACTAAGGCGCTTGTAGAAACTTTCAGTTTCCACCGTCAGTGTATAGGATATTTATCAATTTTATATTACTATTTGTTAATTTTTACTCTTTATTTATATGTATTTTTTATAAATAAAATTGTTCGAACTAAATTTTCCTAAGAAAAATAATATTTCCTTTAATAACCATCAGGTTCATGTGTACCTAATCCCCTCTTCTTAGACTATCTTTTATAATCATTATATAATCGAGTTTTCCTTGGTCAATTTGAAAATCAGAACCATCTCACGAGTATAACATGTCCTAAAGCATGACATATACATTAAAGGAAGTATTAACATCGAAACAAATTGAATATTTTATTTTATTTTTATAAAAGAATCATTGAAAATAGAAAATAAATTGAAAATAACAACAACGAAGGGTGGTCGTGAATTTGTGAGAAAATTCAAACTTCAACATTAAAGAAAGTGATTTCAGCATAAAGATATCTCAACATTTCTAAGTGCATTGGTTTTTTTTATAACTCACCTCTATTCAATTAATTGATTCGAATCAAATATTTCAAAACTCATTATGAAAAAAATCATTGTCATTTAAGTTGTTACATTCACAACGCTAAAATTTGAATCTCTTAATATATTTGAGAGATATAATTTGAATAGTGGAACGATTGAATTTCACATTAACAGGGGAAACAGAACATAAGTTGTTTGGAGTTTTTAACAATTTCATATGGTATTCAGAAAACTGGCATTTGGGAGTACTAAGTACTATGTTGTTGTGTACTCACCAACACCAACCACCTCAAACTCGCCTGATCAATTATGACCCTGAAAACTGAAGTTCCGACAACCATACTTACATCTGAGTTATGGAGCAACATCCACCGTCTTCCATGGATAAATATAACAATCAACAAGGGATTTTATTAAACTGAAGGGATACAAAAAATAAAACATAAAACACAAGAACAGAGGAGGAGAGAGTTTATTCCCGATTTCACGATTGAAAAAGAAGGAAAAGCAAAACACGATTGGAAACATAAAACATAAGCTGTTTGGTTTTCATCTCATGAAAGCAGTTGTAAAGTTGGTGCTCATGCTCCGTTTCCACCGTCATCAGCGGCAAATCCTCCATTGTGACCTCCGCCACCTATCATCATAGAGAGAATAGTATTCTTCATTTCCCCCTCATCAAATTTCCCGGCCGTCTCCGTATCGTTTTTCTGTATTGCTTCAATGAAGAGCATGAAATCAGCAACCATTTTATCCTTGGCGGCTTGCTCACCAAGCATGCTCTGCTTCTTTCTCTTACGCATTTCACGCTCCTTTGCCTTGTCTCGAAGCGCCGCCTGAGCAGACCTCAGCAGCTTTTTCATCCGCCTTGTCTCCTTTCTCTGCCTATTCACCGCAGCTTCCATGGACATAGCCATAACTATATATCTCCGGGCCCCTGTTCTGTTTCATCCAAAACGGAAAATAAGAAGATATATTAAGAATCTAAGGCCGTATTATTTACTGTTGTAGTTAAGAATAAAAAGCAAACAATGGTAGTGAAATCGCAGAAATAGAAATGTAATCATAGGAATAAGAGACTAGATTCTGGAAAGGAACACACCGTTAGCAGAGAAAAAGCTGAGAACAACTCTAGAGTTAGTTAAGCGTTATGAATGATTTGATGATATATATAGAAACGGAGTCGGTGAGTCATCAAACGAAAAATTATTATATGTCGGCTCATCACCGTGGTAAAAAGCCAATTAATTTCTTTATTTTTCATGTCATTTTGTTGCCATGTAAATAGAGAATGAGTGGTTACATAAAAATTAATTAGAAAAGAATATAATATGAAAATTAAAAATTAATTAACTGATTTTTATTAGATAAGAACCACAAATGACGTAATGAGCGAGTATCATGAAATAATTTCTCTATCAAAGGCAAAGACTTTAAGGTGGGAAGGGCGGATTTTATTTTATTTTTGATGGGTAATTTTCATGTTAAGCCTAGTTGCATATATCAGAAAGTCTTAAACACACTTTTCTTTATCTCAAGTTCTCGACAAGGATAATTTACTCAATTCCGAGAGATTTCCTCATGTATTCTTTCATTTCCCCCTTCCTATTATGTATATAAAAGTATTTCAAGCTATCCCTAATATAATTGACAATGATATTTTGCCTTCCAATTTTGTACAAATTTATTTCAACTCTCCTTGCTATCGCAACACAAGGTTTTGAAGGCCGCGTAGTAGTATAAAATTCTTTGATATTTTTTTGGATTTATGTTTTAGAAAAAAAAATAGCCTTTTAATTTTAGGGTTTAAGAATTTAGTGTGTAAGGTGTAGGATTTAAGTTTTATTGTTAGAATTTAGACTTTAAGGTTTGAGAGTTTAATATTTAGGTTTTAGGGTGCTATGGTTTGAGATTTAAGTTTTAAATTTTATAGAATGGTCGTGTAAAAAAAATTACACAGCTTTTGTATTAAAATATAACCATATATTCAATATAGAGGCGGTGAAATAAATAGTTTTCACAAGTATCTTAGTTTTAAGGTTTATAGGTTATGAGTTTAGTTTTAGGGTTGTGGTTATAATTTAGGTTAATATGGTTTGAGATTAATGTTTTAACCTACAAACCTAAAATTCTAACCTAAAGCCTAAATTCTAACCTCAACCCATCAATTCTAAACCATCATGCCCCTGATCTTTAAACTTTAAAATCTAATCTTAAACCCTAAAATGAAGAGCACGATAAAAAAATTTAAATTTTACTGCTTGAGTATAAAATAATTATCATATTTTTATAGGTTTCAATTTTCAACGCGCTTTCTATTCGGTAGTTTCAAATAGGAAACTCGCATGACATTGGAGGAGTGCGCACTGCACACAAACAGTAATCCTTCTTCAATAACTGAACACACACGCGCATATATATATATATATATTGAACAATTTTTATTTAAGGGAAAGGAGGAATTAGAATTTTACTCGTAATAAATTTTAAGGGGAGAATTCAACTGAGTGATTTAATCACATGCTCTAAAAAATGTAGAGAAATATATTATATATAAATATATATATATATATATTATACACACATTATTGTGTTTTTATTTTTATGAACTTTCCTACCGGTTAAAATTAGGCAAAACGACAAAAGATGCCTTCAACGTTTAAATGTTTTATTATTTGTCCTCCTATTCTTTCTTTGGAGCAAACAACTCCTCAACGTTTGCATGTTTTGTCATTTGGCCTCCTACTCTTTTTTTTGGAGCAAACAACTCCTCAATGTTTGCATGTTTTGTCATTTGGCCTCTTATTCTTTTTTTTTTTGGAGCAAACAACCCCCAACGTTTTAGTTTGGTCCAAATATGCTCTCAGTTGGATGGAAACCGTTAGTCAACTAACGGTCAATGATTGATGTTGACTAGACTTGCCACGTGTTAAGAGTTGCCGACGTCAGAATTAACCGTTGACACGTGGCCGAACCTAATAGTGACACATGGCGAATATGATGTTGACACGTCAGCATAATTTAACACGTGGCAAGTCCAATCAAAATTATTCGTTGATCGTAAGTTGACTGACAGTTTTCATCCAACGGGGTATATTTGTACCAACTTGAAACATTGAGGGTTGTTTGCTCTAAAAAAACAAGGGGCCGAATGACAAAACATGCAAACGTTAGAGGCATTTTTTTGTATTTTACCTTAAAATTATATATATATACTTTTCCATATAATCATTTTTAAGTTATAATTTAACCATACTGATGACATAAGAAAACAAAATGCATCTTATTTAGCTTTAAAAAAATCCTAAAGAATTAATTACCAACTTGAGTTTGAAACGGGAGATGTTACAAAACAAAATGTAGATTAAATTTGTGGAATGACAGGATATTTGGATCTTAAAATTGTGTTAAACCACAGTAATATGATTTGGCATAGAAGATTGGACATGAAAATTAATATTTGTATAACAATAAATATATAGGCTCATATACAATAAGTTTTGTACTATGATTTTATTGTGATGGATCATGTCTGCCCACCAAAGAGAGATTTGACCACTTCAAAAGGCAAGCCGCCGACATTGGTAAATTAGGTAGGTCCCATCAAAGAATTTTGGCAATATTTGGTTGGGAAAAAAGAGAGTTCATGGAACAAGTTATCCACATGCGAACCATGAGATTGGTGTTAAGATTCTGATGTCATAGAAAATGGGCTTGTCTTTTCATAAGAAAGATCAGGAGATCTTGCCCATATAAATTTAAAAAGGTAATCTTCACACATGGTTACTTTTGTTTTGGGTTTGTTTTATTTTGGTCACCCGAATTCAAAAAAGACTATTATGATCACTTACGTTCGAAATCGTTTCTGTTTTGGTCACTGGACCGTTAACCTCCGTTAATTAAAAATAATAATTTCTAATTTAACCCCCAAACTTTCAAAACTTCATTTTTCACCATCTTCCCCAAAACTCAATGAACTTCCCACTGCAGGGGAGAACTGCAAAAATCATTGATTGATTTCTTGATATATTGAATTGCAAAAATGAAATGTCTACATGTTCTCTGTTGTTTTGCAATCTGTATAAGCTCAACCTTGCAATTTGATGGCATTCTGCTACGGCTAGTCAAATCTATACACGTGAGGTTAAGAGTTTCTAGGGCATTAAAGCTCAAACCGCATAGAGTTTCTTGTGCTCATTGTTTAGAATCTTTGTGTAAGACGTATACGGTTCACAACCACCCAATAACACAATGTCCCCAATGTTGATACCACGATAATAGTCCCTATACCGATAATAAGATTAGCTAACCACCTCTCGTCTTCTCCAACTACAACATACGAAAGGGAAAGAAATGCAACTGAAACCAGCACACATGCCAACCACATGAGCTTATTAATAACTGCCATCATTTGCTTCTTTGCCTTTCTCTGTATAACTACAACTGAGGTTTGCACAACTACAACAGCCAATGATATGAAAAGAGCTATGGAGTCGAAGACAATAAAGATCATAAATGGCAATTTTTCGGCAACTCTCTCTTGTCCAGGAGAGACACCTGGTGAGATGTCGGTAGGACTGTCAGCATATTGGCATGGGACATTGAAAATGGCGGCAAATGCAACGGAGGCAATGAGAATAGCGACCACCATGCTGGAGTTGGTAGCATTATTGAGACTTTCAACATGCATTTTGTTTAGCCGCTTAGCTATTCCTTGAACACGTTTTCTTGTTTCGCATGTATGCTCTAGCCGGTTATGAACTCCATTCTTTATATTACTAACAGTTTGTTTTAGTTCTCGAGCTGAATTTACAAGATGTGGCTTGATGGATTTGGCATATTGGACTCCATGTTCTTTTTTTAGGTCAAAAGATTTTAGGATCATGTTTTTGTATATGGATTACTACATGAGTTTCCGTGTTTCTAGTAAATTGCCTTCTTGTCTGGAACTAAATTGGTTTGCAGGAAGGGATGAATGCAGGTTTCCCGATTCTGCCATATACAAAAACATGATCCTAAAATCTTTTCAAAATTATATTCCTCAATGAAGACATTTAATGTAATTTTGGGGAAGTTTATTGAGTTCTGGGGAAGATGGTGAAAAATGATGTTTTGAAAGTTTGGGGGTCAAATTAAAAATTATTATTTTTAATTAACGGAGGTTAACGGTCCAGTGACCAAAACAGAAACGGTTTCGAACGTAAGTGACCAGAATAGTCTTTTTTGAATTCGGGTGACCAAAATAGAACAAACCCAAAACAAAAGTGACCACGAGTGAAGTTTACCCATTTAAAAAATTCATAAAGTAATTTTTTTCATTTAAAAAAATTAATTTAATTATTTAGAAATTCAAATTAAACATTAAATATTTAAATATCTAAAAAAATATGTATCCTGTGCACTAGATGTGAAATTTTTTTTGCAGGTAGATTAATTTTAGAGTTTAAGAATTCAGTTTATAATTTAGAGTACATGGGTTTAAGTGCATAGAATAATTACTTTTAAAAAATTTAAAAATTCTCAATATTTTTTATAATTTTAAATTAAAAGTATTCATAAATCGAATTGAATCTAGATCCTGTTTATATATAGAATCAATAACATGTATTCTTGTTTAAGTTTAACGTAATCTAAAACATAAACTTTATATTTTATCAAATTATTTGTATCTATATCCAACTGGGTTAAGGTGACTTTTTTAATAGATTAAGTGACTTTGTATTAGTGGAAAAAAGAGGAAGTGATGACGAGTCATCAAATGCAGTGGTTTTATTTTTGGGAAAACTATATATTTATTACCCAATTATGCATGCATTATTGTTGACACCCAACTATTATTTTTTAAAATAATGCCTAATATTACGTTTTTATTATGTTTTAGTATTTCTGTCGTTTAAAATTAACGGAAAGAATAACATGGCTTGGGTTAATAATAATTTTGGTCCAAAACTTTGCTCGCAAAGGTTGTCAATGCCATGCGTGAGGTGCTTGTAAGGCCGGTACCGGTATTGAAACCAAGACCTTGGAAATTACACATTCATGGAGGTAGATTACATCATATGCTTTCAAATTTCAAATTATGTAGAACTAAAGTAGAAATATAAAATCTCAAATTAGTACTAAACCATATGTTGTAAAAGTATCGTATTCAACCGTAAAAAACATCAATCTTGCAGGGAAGCATTCTCATTGTGGAGTCATATTTGCAGTATTTCCATAGCCTATTTTCCAAAAAGTTGGATCAAGAACACATCATCCACCTTCTGATAGAACCTATTGGTATCGACACCTTTAACCAATAACTTACATATATTGGCTATTGGTATCAATTTGGTATAATTACCAACTCTCCTTGCTATCCCAACACAAGTTTTTGAAGGCCACACAGTGGTATAATATTCCTTGATATTTCTTTGGATTAATATTCCAGAAAAATACTTTGATACACAAGCTTACACAAGCCTTTTAATTTTAGGGTGTACGGTTTTAGGTTAGGGTTTAGTGTGTAGGGTGTAGAATTTAAAGTTTGTGATTATAATTTAGACTTTAAAGTTTAAGGTTTAGGTTTCGAGTGCTAGGGTTTGAGATTTAGGTTTTAAATTTTATAGAAGGGTTGTATAATTTTTTTTACACAACAGATCGATGCAGCCTTGGGCCGGCAAAAGGTCTCGATGAGGAGCAGCTATTGGCGTTAGCTTCCAACAAAGACCTTTACCTACAAATAAAAACCAGTTCGACCCAATCCCATTCCTGTTCCTGCAAAGGAAGACATTCCGGTATTGGAAACATGCTTAAACCCTAAAGAGAGTGCCTTGGTTGATGTTATGTTTCCTTTTGGCAGACCTCAAAGTCCCTTCCCCACAGTTGCCATGGTAGTACATATACCAGATTTCCATGTTCGTCTTTTGTATACTAACATTCATGTACATCATAGTAGAGGTTGAATTGCCATTAATGGCAAACTTGCCTCCTCCATGTAGTTTGTAGGCTTCTGGATTTATTTTTTTGGACCCCAGCCTGCTTTGGTTCAAGGGTGATTGAAGAACAAGTAGCTGTGAATTTGTTGAGTTAATGTAAAGATAAAATTCATATTATAGTATTATATATACTTGTATCATATGGTTATATAAAATGAAAGCCTTTTTCTTTCTTTTTTCTCCGTAATGAACTCACCATTCCAGAAACGAATTTTTTCCCAGTCTCGAAGCTAGTTTAGCATTCTTTTCTTTTTTACGAGGATGATAACATTCATATGAGAAAAATGTACCCTTGAAGAAAAGAAATGGCTGGTTTTGAAGTTTGTTTTAGAGTTCGGGGCACAAGAATTGCCTGCAAATTGAAGATGAAGGTACTCGTTCAGGAAGTTGCGGATTACATTGTCTAAATCCCACATCGGGAAGGCATGAAAAGATGAGGAAAGGAGCTGCTTATAAAATCGACGGACTTGATCGGTTTAAAGCATACCTTTCTCGGCCTTTTGGCTAAGATCAAGTGTAGTATCTGTTCTTATCAGTTTAATATCTGATATGTGGGCCATCGGCCCACATGATATTAAATTTATTTTTTGAGGGGGAGAGGCCACAACAATAGCTTGCTATTTGGTCTTTCGCGTGTCGCCCAAGCGTTGCACTAAAGTTTGGGCTTGGCGCACCCCACCCAATTTAAGTTTAAATTGTTGTCCGAAATCCCTTGTGGCTGGAAATTCTTTTCCCACTAAACAGATAATTTGGAGTACAATTACTTTGTGTGAGAAATAAAAAACATACACAGACTCAAACCATGGAACTTAAAAATATACGGTCACACTATGAACGGAAACAAAACATTCTTGCAAACTTAAAACCAAGTCCCATGGTTTTGCATGCTAAGGATTCATGGGAATGGTTGTAAATTTCCACCATCGTTCATCTTTGCTTTTATGTTTACTTTATCACTGTAATGGAGATCCAAGTGGGGTCATCTCTTTGTTTTTTTCGACAGACAAGAGACGTCGTACGTTTCGATTGAATATATTATCTTTGCATCTTCATGAGGAACGACAAACAACAATACTTCAAAGTTGAGTCTGCCGAATGTCTAAGTAAACACTTGATAACCAGCTCAACAGGAAAGGAAAATTCTAATAAACAACGGCTTAAATGTCAACTAAAAATTGGCCCTTAAATTTTACTCGTTGGATCAAGCCGGTTAAATAACAATCGTAAGATTAAAAAAAAATAAACGTTATTTGGTAAACCGATTACTGTGGGATAAAAAGCATTAAACTCCATAAGGGAGGGGAAAATTGAAAGAAAGAGGTTATAAAAGATTTGAGGAAAACATAAACCCTAAACAAAGAGGTTACATGCGATGGTCGAAGAAGAAAGAGTGGTAGTTTGTGACGGATGTGAGTAAAATTTCATCTTTCATGCTTCAAGTTTTACAAGTCGTTTTTTTTTTCCTTTGTGACAAATTTTTTCTATAAAACAATCGTTTTTCTTTGCCTTCATTATTTTTCCCAGTAGTAAAAAATCACTTCGACTTTGATTTTTTTTCATGCTTTGTGGAGAAATAACAAAAGATAAAAATGCATTCATAGAATCGTACGAATTAAAATGTTTTTGTTCATGTAAGTTTAGGGTTAATTTTTAAGGCGGATTTTGCTTGAATTTTAAAATAAAAGAGTTGAAGAATAATGGTGAGAGACTTCTTGGGTTTGAATTCAAAGGAAGAGGTTAAAAATGATTCATACAAATAAATAGATATATATATGCTCAATTTTTTTTGATAATTCTTTAAACTTTAGTTGTTTTATTTTCTACAGGGTTTTAAAATATGAGTTATTGTTGAATTTTAACATGTTAGTGAAAAAATAGAAGGGATTAAGTGAATTATATTTTTCCATTTTATGTTTTAGTTAAATATATGGTATTTATTAGTAGTAGTGTTGTTTGATTCAATTTATTTATTTCTTAGTTTAAATCATGTTAGCAATTATATGAAAAAAAAAAGAAAAAAAGGTTTTGTTAATGGTGATTGTTCATACATAATTATGTCAGATCATTTAATTATGAGAATTGTGCATATTTTTTAATTATATTATTTTTATTTGAAAATTTTTAAATTTTACTAAAAAGCTCACGAATACAACGATCCTTTTCAAGAAGGCCGCTTCCTTTACATTAGAGGCAAAGCATAAATTTTAAAAGATTAGAACAAATTCATATTTGTTTCAATTTTGCAAAAAAAAAATGAAGAAACAAAAGGTTAGGAAAAAATTCTCTACCTGAGGCAAGATTTATGACTTCTCTCGAACATCATAAATCAATTGGAATTTATTCTTTTCAAAGGATAATTATTACAAATACTCTTTTAGTAATAAGAGTAAATAAAAACACTGAAAAAAGTAGATAATTTTTACTCGAGAGAAGAATTCTTCTTGTTATCAATGCAGCTCTATTCCTACTCATGCACCACAAAACTCTTCTAATTAAGACCCTGAAAACTGAAATTTCAACAATACTTATGTGTCAAGGTTCATAACTTCTCTCTAACATCATAAATAAATCTGATCCCCACAACAATTAGAGTCTACTCCTTTCGAAGGATAGTTTAATCACGAACGTTACAGTAGTTGTAATTTAGTTATTGTCAATTAAACTGACGTGTCAATTTTTTAATTGGTATAATTACGTATTTAGTCATCAACACTTACAAATTTTATTAGTTTTGTCTTAACTATAACAATTCAATAAATCCAGTCCTCACATTTATTAGTTCTATCAATTCAACCCTCCACAGTTATATGTTTAGCCCTTAACATTCACAAAGTCTATCAATGTGCTCTTAATCATAAAAATTTTAAAAAATGTAATTGTAAAATTAAAATAATATATAACTGATTTTTTTTTCCAATTTCGTTTTCTCTAGTTAATATTTTTTTTAATATATATATATATATATATCAATTTTTATGATTAGGTCCAAATCGATATACTTCATAAATGTGGAGGGCTAAATTTGTTGAATTCTTTAAATTTAAGACCAAATTGATAAAATTTATAAGTACTAATGACTAAACGCGTAATTTCACTAATTGAAAACTAACATGTCAACTCATCCGTTATCAATATGTCAATTCATCCGTTATCAATTTAACGGACAAAGACAAAATTACAATTGAACTACAACGTGAGTGATTAAATTTACAAAAAATTTAATTTGTTGAACAAAATAGAACACGCTCAATAGTTTGGTGATTAATTAGTAGTTTACCCTAACAATAAATTAATGGCATGTTTTTATACACAAAACTCCGAAACTTTAAAATCTCACACTCTACGATCACAAAATGACCGAAAATAAGCACGAACTAACTTGCCTCAATAGTTAAGGGAACGGTTGTTGTTCCTAGAGGTCACGGGTTCGAACACCAGCAGCTGCAGCAGGGTGATTGAGCGTTTATTGTCAAATGGTTGAGAGTATATTTAGAACAGATACTACTTGTAATCACTCTAGCTTTCTTAAAAAAAAATGACCGAAAATAAAACCAAACACATTAAAAACATAAAACGTAAGCAGTAGTCTTTTCAAGCAAGTGGTTGCTTCTTTTTCCCCGTAAGTTGCTGCCTGCAAATCCCCCATTGTGGCCGCTACTATGATCTCCGCCGCCATTCATCATTGCCTTTTCATCGAAACTCTGGGCAGTCTCTATATCGTTATTCTCAATTGTTTGGAGGAAGAGCATGAACTCATCAACCAGTTTCTGCTTAGCAGCTTCATCAGCAAGCATGCTCTGTTTCTTTCTCCTAACCATTTTCGGGTATCCGACTAACCTGCAACACCCGGGTCGAAGTACGAACTGACCATAAAATTACCCGATGATACGAGTACCCAATACTTTAGATACCCGAATATTCAGGTACCAGGATTTAAACACCTCTACTTAGCGTAACTTTAATCTTTCTGCACTATGAGAATTTGTCGGCACTCATGAATTAAGATAAATCTTATAACTGAATATTGATTTAATGTATGACATGATACATGAATTTTAATTATATATAATTCAGTATATATAAAGATTTATTATTACTTTAAAAAAATTATTAACCACTAATATTTAGAATTTAATTAGTATTATGAAAATAATAATTATATTTATTTAATGTAAAAATTACTGCTATTTTTTTCGAGGTGTTTAATTAAATCATATTTTTAATGGTGGTGTTGGAAGTTGTTGACAACTTCTTGCTTCCTCAGCATCTGCAATGGTGGGCTTCACTTTTGAAAGGTCGTCAACACTCAGTAGACAGTAATGTATATAAATTTATATAAATAAATAAAAACTTGAACTTTCTAACGAAAATATATTGAAATCCAAATAAACAAACAAAAGTAAATAGAAATATATTCATTCGAAATTTATAATTAGGGTCTAGGAAATTTGGAGTATGGTGTATTTTTAGGGTGTAGGGCGTAGTATTTAGGATTAAGGCTTAAAATTTAATTTTGGATAAAATACACATATCACCACTCAACTATATTATCACTCTTATTTTGGTCGCTAAACTTTTCAATTATTAACTGAACTTTCAAATCGCTCATGTTTTAGTCAGTCTAAATTAATTTATCACTATTTTTTTATGACATAATATTTTTATTATTATTAAATTAAATTAAAATAAAAAATTAAAATTATATTCAAAATCCACTCAAACACTAAACCCTAATCCTCAAATTATAATCTCAATCCATAAACCGATACCCTCCCTTTTTCATCAATAAACCCTAATCTTCACCGTTTAGACTTTCATCGATAGGATTTTAGGGTGTGGGTCCGACAAATGCAACATTCCGATTTTTTTATATTTAATAATAATAATATATACTTTTATTTTATATTTTATAATTAATAATAAATAAGGTTATGTCATAAGAAAATAATAATAAAATAATTTAAAGTGACTATAACAAGAGTAATCCGAAAGTTTAATTTGTAAATTCAAAGTTTTGAAAATTGAGTGGCTAAAATATGAGTGAGAAGATAGTTGAGGAACATTATAAATTACCCTTTAGTTCTTTTAATGTTTTTAGTATTAGAGCATAGAAAGAACACCGAAAAAGGTCAGATAATTTTTATCCTTGATTTAGTTTATTCAATTTAGGGTAAAGTATGCCAGGTAACACCGAACTATAGGGTGTGACCTGTTTTTAACATCAACCTTTCAATTGGTCTAAACTTACCACCGAACTTTATTTTTCGACTCGTTTATACCACCATGCCGTTAAATCGTTAACGCCGTGATGACATGGACGCTGCACCAAAACGACGTCGTTTTGGTGCCGCTATTTTGATAATAAATGACCCAAAACGACGTCGTTTTGCTAACGAAAATATATGAAATTGTGCACTCAATAGGATTCGAACCTAAGACCTTAAGCATCAAAGACAAACATCTTAACCACCAAGCCAACCTAATATCTTTGAATTAGTTTTAGCACAAATAATATATATTCCCAACTGTAGTTTGTCATATAAATATATTATTTCTAATATAAAAATATTCAAATATTGTTATTAATAATATTAAATATATAAATAGATTATTATAAAAACTAAATGACTAATTTTCAAAACAAAATGTAGAACTAATGTTTTGATATAATAATTGAAAAATGTTTTGGACTGATTTAAAAAGTATTTAAAACATTTACAAAGTCCAAACAACTTGAAATTGTGTTTAGGAAGTTTTCAAAAGGGTTTTTAATGTGTTTCAAAGGCCAAATTATACAAACCTGTCCAGGTGTTTCGAAACACCATAAGGCGTTTCGAAACAGGGGATTCCAGTAGCATATTCGTTTCGAAACGTGTTTCGAAACGGGCTTTCCCTGGACTTGATTTTTGCCCAGTGTTTCGAAACGGGCTAGGCCGTTTCGATACGCCCACGTGGCAATGACCCCAACGGTCATAAACCCCAACGGCTATTTTCCCAACAAACTTTTAAATGCAGACGTTTCGATACGGGACTATAGCGTTTCGATACGAGTTTCGAAATGGCCAGGAGGCGTTCCGAAACGGATGCCCTGACAGACTGCAACGGCTCTTTCTACATTGAGAGTGTTTCGAAACGGCTTCGAGCGTTTCGAAACGGGGAGATGCAGAATGCATTTATGGTGGGAATTAAAGTCCTCAACGGCTCCAATTTGATCCCAACGGCTAGTAACGGTTACAAACTCAATTGGGAGTATAAAAGGGACCTCCAAGCATCAAGAGAAGGCTAATGCTTCAATTGTCAATCAACAAATGATCAAGAATTGTCTTAGAGCCTAAAGTGTCAATTATTGTATAGACAAACACTAGTGAGCCAAAATTGTCAAATTTGCTCAAGTGTTTTAGGTTTTGGGTGAGAGCTTAATTGTGCAAACAAACACCTATTAGAGGGTTTAAGTTTGCTTCTTGTTTCTCTTTGTAAAAGAGGGTTTTGATCAAGGCTTTGGGTAAAAGCTTGATCGGTGTAAAGGGTTTCCTCCTAAGCCTAGAAAAGGGGACGAATCAATTAGTGGAATTGGTTGTGAAATCCTTAGTGGGGAGCTAAGGTAGTGGATGTAGGTGCTTGTTAGAAGGCCGAACCACTCTAAAATTATTGTGTCTTTATTCTTTCTAGCTTCCTAAACCCTTCCACCCAAATATCCACCTCTCCACCACTTGGTGAGCATAATCGGTTGAACGAATCGAGCTCCACACAACTCAACAATTGGTATCAGAGCTTGGCTCAATCGAAGAGGATTAACATCCTATTGAGAAGATCCGGCAAGCTCGATCACTAGTTCATCAACCGGCTCAAATGGCACAATCAATCGACAAACCGCCTTTCTTTGACGGAGACCACTATGCCCATTGGAAGACAAAGATGAAATTCTTCTTGAAGTCAAGAGATTACAAGCTATGGGACATAGTTGAAGATGGTCCGTTCGTGCCTCAAAGAAGTAAAGCGGAGTGGAGTGCCGACGATCGCAAGAAGATGGAGCTCAATTGCAAGGCCTTGCACATCTTGTTTTGTGCTTTTGGCCCATCCATCTACGAAAAGATGTCTTCTTGTGAGAGTGCCAAGGAGGTATGGGACAAGCTTGAAGTCACATACGAGGGGACCGATGAAGTCAAGGAGACCAAGATTGGGCTCCTAACTTTAGAGTATGAGAACTTCAAGATGGATCCGGAAGAGAACATCGAGAAGATGTTTGATAGGTTCTCCACCATCACCAACGGTCTTAAAGGTTATGGAGAAGCCATCCCAGAAGAGAAGCTTGTCCGAAAGCTCATCTACTCACTTCCCGAGTCTTGGGACTCAAAGAGGACCGCCATCATCGAAGCCAAAAATTTGAAGACTTTGAAGCTTGATGAACTTATGGGGTCTCTTCTCACTCATCAAATTATGAAGAAGAACAAGGAAGAGGAGAAGAAAAGGGAAGAAATTAGAGCTATGGGAGAGAAGAAAATCAAAGGGCTTGGCATCAATGCTAGTGTCATGGCTCTCAAATCCTCCACTTGCCATCATGTCTACTCAAGTGAAGAGGAAGATGAAGATGAAGAGATAGTTCATCTCTTCAAGAAGTGTGCCCCATTCATGAAGAAAGTCTTGAGAGAGCTTGAACGAGAACCTAAGAGAAAGGAGAGGGCAAGAACTTCAAGCCATAAGAAGAAGGCACATTTGGCTACTTGGAGTGATGAAGACTCCACCGACAATGAACAAGCCAACCTTTGCCTTATGGCCATCGAAGAAGATTCAAGGGTAACTTCTAATTCATCTACTTCATGTTCTTATTCCTTTGATGAATTACAAGATGCCTATGATGATTTGGTTTTAGATTTTAAAAGCCACATTTTGAAAAACAAAAAATTGGTTTCAAAGTTAAAAATTCAAAATGATTTGCTTTCTAAAACCAAACTTGAACTTGAAGCAAAACTTGAAGAGTTTGAATTAAAATGTTTTGATTTACAAAAATTGCTTCAAAATGTTCAAGAAGAAAAAGATTTGATTTCCAAAGAGCTTGAAAAGAAAAACAATTTTGGAAAATCAAATTTTTATGTTAGACAATCTAGTGCCCCTAGATTTAAAAATGGTAAATGTTTTAGAAGTGTTTGGGTCCCAAAAGGACTAACCACTTCAATTAAAAAGGATGACATTGAAAAATGGATTCCTAAGGGGTCAAAAATTTGTGCTACTAACGTTCATGGATCCAAAGCAATTTGGATACCAAAAGTTACTTGATTGTCTTTTGATAGGTGTGATGGAGATGTTCAACAAGTCAAACATTGAGGGGGAGCTCCATGCACACAAGGAAGAACACTTGAAGAAGGAAGGCTTCACATCCTACCTTGAGTTCAAGTGTGGTAAAATTCTAGTTGTTTTTTATTTCTTTTGTTAATTTTATTTTAAATTCAACTAGATGATCATATATGTTGTGACTAACATTTTGATGATGCTTTGAGTAAGGGGGAGCCATTTTAAAACCAAATTCTTACTTTTGTCAAACTTTTACCTCTATTGTTATTTTTTAACTTAATGTTTTAAATTCTTTTTGATATAACAAAAAGGGGGAGAAATTGTTTGAAAAATTGAATTTTCAAATGAATAAGGGGGAGCTTTATTTGATTTCATATCTTTAGTCTCTTATTAACATTTTTAAAGTTAAAGGGGGAGAATCCCAAACAATTTTTCAAGTGAGTTTTATTATATCAAAAAGGGGGAGATTGTAGAACTAATGTTTTGATATAATAATTGAAAAATGTTTTGGACTGATTTAAAAAGTATTTAAAACATTTACAAAGTCCAAACAACTTGAAATTGTGTTTAGGAAGTTTTCAAAAGGGTTTTTAATGTGTTTCAAAGGCCAAATTATACAAACCTGTCCAGGTGTTTCGAAACACCATAAGGCGTTTCGAAACAGGGGATTCCAGTAGCATATTCGTTTCGAAACGTGTTTCGAAACGGGCTTTCCCTGGACTTGATTTTTGCCCAGCGTTTCGAAACGGGCTAGGCCGTTTCGATACGCCCACGTGGCAATGACCCCAACGGTCATAAACCCCAACAGCTATTTTCCCAACAAACTTTTAAATGCAGGCGTTTCGATACGGGACTATAGCGTTTCGATACGAGTTTCGAAACGGCCAGGAGGCGTTCCGAAACGGATGCCCTGACAGACTGCAACGGCTCTTTCTACATTGAGAGTGTTTCGAAACGGCTTCGAGCGTTTCGAAACGGGGAGCTGCAGAATGCATTTATGGTGGGAATTAAAGTCCTCAACGGCTCCAATTTGATCCCAACGGCTAGTAACGGCTACAAACTCAATTGGGAGTATAAAAGGGACCTCCAAGCATCAAGAGAAGGCTAATGCTTCAATTGTCAATCAACAAATGATCAAGAATTGTCTTAGAGCCTAAAGTGTCAATTATTGTATAGACAAACACTAGTGAGCCAAAATTGTCAAATTTGCTCAAGTGTTTTAGGTTTTGGGTGAGAGCTTAATTGTGCAAACAAACACCTATTAGAGGGTTTAAGTTTGCTTCTTGTTTCTCTTTGTAAAAGAGGGTTTTGATCAAGGCTTTGGGTAGAAGCTTGATCGGTGTAAAGGGTTTCCTCCTAAGCCTAGAAAAGGGGACGAATCAATTAGTGGAATTGGTTGTGAAATCCTTAGTGGGGAGCTAAGGTAGTGGATGTAGGTGCTTGTTAGAAGGCCGAACCACTCTAAAATCATTGTGTCTTTATTCTTTCTAGCTTCCTAAACCCTTCCACCCAAATATCCACCTCTCCACCACTTGGTGAGCATAATCGGTTGAACGAATCGAGCTCCACACAACTCAACACAAAATTTGTTTAAAAAATCTAAAATTCGACAAAACTTAATCCCTAAACTCATAAACCCTAACCCTAAACTATAAACTTTAAACCCTAAAATTTTATTCATAAACAAATAATATTAAAATATATAAACAAATAATATATTATTATAAAACTAAAAATCTTATTTAAAAAATATAAAAAAATTTAATATTTACGAAAAGACCCAAAAATTCACCAAAATCTTAAAGATTTGGGGTTTAGGGTTTAGGTTTTAGGGTTTAGGGTTTAAGATTTTGGTGAATTTTTGGGTCTTTTCGTAAATTTTAAAAATTTATATTTTTTAAATAAAATTTTTAGTTTTTATAATAATATATTATTTGTTTATATATTTTAATATTACTTGTTTATCAATAAAATTTTAGGGTTTAAAGTTTATAGTTTAGGGTTAGGGTTTATGAGTTTAGGGATTAAGTTTTGTCGAATTTTAAATTTTTTAAATAAATTTTGTTTTGAAAATTAGTCTTTTAGTTTTTATAATAATATATTTATCTATTTATATATTTAATATTATTAATAACAATATTTAAATATTTTTATATTAGAAATAATATATTTATATGACAAACTACAGTTGGGAATATATATTATTTGTGCTAAAACTAATTCAAAGATATTAGGTTGGCTTGGTGGTTAAGATGTTTGTCTTTGATGCTTAAGGTCTTAGGTTCGAATCTCATTGAGTGCATAATTTCATATATTTTCGTTAGCAAAACGACGTCGTTTTGGGTCATTTATTATCAAAATAGCGGCACCAAAACGACATCGTTTTGGTGCAGCGTCCATGTCATCACGGCGTTAACGATTTAACGGCAGGGTAGTATAAACGAGTCGAAAAATAAAGTTCTGTGGTAAGTTTGGACCAATTGAAAGGTTGATGTTAAAAACAGGTCACACCCTATAGTTCGGTGTTACCTGGCATACTTTACCCTTCAATTTACCAGTCTAAAACTTAAATTTCTTCCAATTCTTCATCTCACTCGAACAACTTCATAAACTTACTTCAAAAATCGAGCAAGGTTTTGAAGAATTCAAATTTGAACAGTGGAAGGACTGAATTTCCCACTAACAGGAGAAACAGAACATAAGTTGTTTGGAGATTTTAACAATTTCATTTGGCATTCAGAAAACCGGCATTTGGGGGTAGTATGTTGTTGTGTACTCGCCAACCACCTCAAACTCGCCTGATCAATTAAGACCCTGAAAACTGAAATTCCGACAACTACATCTGAGTTAAGGAGCAACGTCCACCTCTTCCATGGATAAATATAACAATCAACAAGGGATTTTATTAAACTAAAGGGATACAAAAAATAAAACATAAGAACAGAGGAGGAATCAACCCGGGAGAGTTTATTCCTGATTTCACGATTGCAAAAGAAGGAAAAACAAAACACGATTTGAAACATAAAACATAAGTTGTTTGGTTTTCATCTCATGAAAGCAGTTGTAAAGTTGGTGCTCATGCTCCGTTTCCACCGTCATCAGCGGCAAATCCTCCATTGTGACCTCCGCCACCTATGATCATAGAGAGAATAGTATTCTTCATTTCCTTCTCATTGAATTTCTGGGCCGTCTCCGTATCGTTTTTCTCTATTGCTTCAATGAAGAGCATGAAATTAGCAACCATTTTTTCCATGGCGGCTTTCTTAGCAAGCATGCTCTGTTTCTTTCTCTCAAGCATTTCCCGCTCCTTGGCCTTGTCTCGAAGCGCCGCTTGAGCAGCCGTCATCAGCTGTTTCATTGGCCTTGTCTCCTTTCTCTGCCGTTCCACCGCAGACATATATCTCGGGGACCCTGTTCTGTTTCATCCAAAACGGAAAGGAAGAAGAAGATATATTAAGAATTAATCTAAGGCCTCATTACAGTTGTAGTTAAGAATAAAAAGCAATTAATGGAAGTGAAATCGCTGAAATAGAAATGTAATCACATGGATAATAAGATAAGAGATTCGGGAAAGGAACATACCGTTAGCGGAGAGCCGGAGACAAAGCTGAAAACAACTCTGGATTCAGTTAATCGTTAACGAGAATTTTGATGATATATATAGACTATAGAGAAAGGGAGTCGTGAGTCGTGTGATTCATCAAAAGCAAAGACTTCCATGTGGAAACCGGGAAGGGCGGATTTTATTTTATTTTATTTTATTTTTGACGGATAAATTTTCATGTATTATTCCAAAATTGCTGCCATATTAATTTACGTAGATTAAATTAGGTAGGTCCCATGCAAAGAAACTTGGCAATATTTGGTTGGAAAAGAAAAAGTGTTCATGGAACAAGTTATCCACATGCGAACGATGAGATTGGCGTTAAGAAAGATCGGGATATGGCCCATATATATATATATATATATATATATATATATATATATATATATATAAGGATATGATCCTGTAAACTTTTTTAAGTTTTACACGTTTTTTAGATCGTTGGATGAGTGAAACGGATGGATGAGATTAACAGTAGAATATGTGAAGATTATCACTTAGGAAAAAAGTAAGAAGTTAATCTCAGCCATCCATTTTCTCCATCCAACATTCCAAATGCGTGTAAAACTTAAAGAGATTTACACTGTGTAAGTTGATCCTAACCCATATATATATATATATATATATATATATATATATATTTAAAAAGGATTAATATCTTATACACTGGCGGTGGAAATTTTCAGTTTCAATAAGCGCCTTAGTTTTAGGGTATAAGGAGTTAGTTTAGGGTATATGGTTTGGGGGTTTAGGTGTGGGGGTTTAGAATTTAGGGATATTTATTTCAATTTAAGGTTTAGGGTTTATAGGTTAGGGTTTAGTTATTAAGGTAATATGGTGATGATTTAGGTTTTAACCTATAAACCCTAAATTATAACCTTAAATTGAAACAAATATCCCTAAATTCTAACCCCTACACCTAAACCTCTAAACTCTATACCCTAAACTAACTCTCTATACCCTAAAACTAAGGCGCTTATAGAAACTGAAAGTTTCCACCGCCTGTGTATAGAATATTTATGCTTTTAAAAATCATATAGTAAAAAATTCATTTAAAACAATTAATTTAACTATTTAAAAAATTAGAAATTCATATTAAACATTAAATATTTAAATATTTTAAAAATAAAAAATATTCAAGGCTTTAAATATGAAAAAAATACTAATAAGTTAGTTTTATAGTATAAGAATTTAGTTTAAAATTTAAAGTATATAAGTTTAAGTTTACGAATATAAATTTAGAGTTTATTGTTAAATTTAATAATCGGTGCGATGGAATTAAGAATTTAAATTTTAACCCTATATAACCAAACTGGTTTAAGGTGAATATGTATTAGTGAAAGAAGACAAAGGAAGTGAAGACGAGTCATCAAATGCCGCGGTTTTATGGGTTACCCCAAGGTTTAAACCGTCTTCGATGACTCAGCATCATAACGTGCCGGTTGGATTTCAAGTTTTAACACGCTTTCTATTTAGTAAACTAATTTTCTGGTGTGAGGGGAATGCTTACGTTGCTAACCCCCGGGGACTATAAAATTCCAATAAGCAATTGGATCCTTCCCACAATTTATAAAATATTTCATTCATGATATAATACTTTTTTCTTTTAAATATGTTGGTGTGATACAAGGGTAACATCTGTTTAACTTTCTTAGTCTTTTTAAAAACGGCACACACAGCATGGTAATACTGGTGCTCGAACCCGAGTCTCAAGGAATGATAAACATCTACCTTTGTCACCAGGACACAAGGGGATGAGCAACTTTATTATTTATTCAAGTATTGTTTTATAATTACATAGAGCAACTTTAGAATTTCTGACTAATATTTCATGATATAATACTTTATTATTTATTCGAGTATTTTTTTTTATTATTAGATCTTATTTTCAAACTCGTAAGTCGGCACCTGATCTCCTTTTCTTAGACTATGTTTTATAATCATTATTAATCAACTCAGACCCATAGGTCAATTACAACATTACAATCATCTGACTAATACAATATGTCGTAAGGCATGATGTATTAAAAAAGTATGTTTTTTTTAATAAATTGGTAGGGTTTATTTTTTCTTATTAAGTAGATCTTTAGTGAGTTTAACTATGGATAATCATGGGTCGAGTTGAGTCAGATTTTTGGTCGATTGAAACTCGACTTGAATTTTATAGTAAAAAATTGAGCTCGAACTTGACTTGATCTAGCATAAATAAAAAAAATATTTTTTATTTGATAAAATAGGGAGTTTATTGTAAAGTTACAAATAGAGAGGGAAATTATAATATTTATTTAATTTTTATTAGACAAAATAATAACATAATAGAAAAAAATATTTAGAAACATTATAACAATTATACTTAAATATTTATAATTAATTTATTATTTCAGGTCGGGTTAAATATTTTTCACCTTAAATTCAAACTCAACCCGATCGACCCAACACTACGCTAAAAAACCTTAACAAGAATCAAACTCCGACTCGATTTTTTTAAAACAAAAATCTCGACTTTGTAAAATCGAGTCCGTACCCTTTAAGTCTAAATCAAATGTCCATCCTTAAGTTTAACTATGTAGGATATTTTTACTAAAGCAGTAGCGGGTGATTTATATTTTAATTAATTATAAAAGAAATTTTTTAATTTAGATAAATATTTCAAAATGCCAAAAGTTCGATTGGAGGTTCTAAATTATCTTCATAGGGAACTGATACTATTAATACCCAACCAATATTGCCTAATGTTTTCAATGTAAGATACTCTATATTTAAATACTAACTGTTTATTTCATGATGTTTTTTCATATCATTACCCCCCAAAAAACATCGTCTTGTTGGTTTTAATCATGTTTTTAATGATATCTCAGTTATGTTCTTAACATTAAACAATTCATGTAAATTTATTGTTGTTCATATATGGTATCATGTTTCCTTCTAACATGTGACAATTTTTTTTCTTCTAATAACGTTTATCTTTTTTTTTATTAAATATGAAAATATTATATTTTCAAAGTAAATGTCTAGAGATTATATAAATTATGATAACATAAATATCTTTAACCATTAGACCAATAAGTGAATATATAATCTCTTCTCATTACCTTTCCAATTGATCCGAACCGCTATGGACAATTGTTGACAACGCAGAGCGGGTATTGAGCCTAATACATGAATATGGCTTATAGCCCAAACCGGAACATAAATCATTAACAAATTCTAAACATAATTACAACTAACTTAATCTATTTACATTCTAACACGATTAAGGTTTTAGAGCATTCAAGTTTAAACAGTGAAACAATTGAAATTACCATTAACAGGAGAAACAGAACAGAAGTTGTTTGGAGTTTTTAACATTTTCATATGGTATTCAGAAAACTGGCATTTGGGTGTACTAACTACAATGTTGTTGTGTACTCACCAACACCAACCACCTCAAACTCGTCTGATTAATTAAGACCATGAAAACTGAAATTCCGACAACCATACACCTTGTCTTATAAGACCATTGAACATAATATATTATTCCCCACAACCGAAGGGATACAAAGCTGTATCCTATCGAAGCTGGCCAACCGGCCTAAACAACGGAACCGACAGGAGCGGCAAGGCGACCCATGCTTAACTCAAGCAGAGCCTCAGGCAAAGCTCTGTGAAGACAACAACGACCACCGCCACCATCCCATCAAACACAAGAACAGGGAGGAAACAACCCGAGAGAGTTTGTTCCCGATTTCACGATTCTAGAAGAAGAAAAAAACAAAACAAAACATAAAACATAAGCTGTTTGGTTTTCATCTCATGAAAGCAGTTGTAAAGTTGGTGCTCATGCTCCGTTTCCACCGTCATCAGCGGCAAATCCTCCATTGTGACCTTCGCCACCTATCATCATAGAGAGAATAGTATTCTTCATTTCCTTCTCATCGAATTTCCGGGCCGTCACCGTATCGTTTTTCTCTATTGCTTCAATGAAGAGCATGAAATCAGCAACCATTTTATCCTTGGCGGCTTGCTCACCAAGCATGCTCTGCTTCTTTCTCTTACGCATTTCACGCTCCTTTGCCTTGTCTCGAAGCGCCGCCTGAGCAGACCTCAGCAGCTTTTTCATCCGCCTTGTCTCCTTTCTCTGCCTGTCGACCGCAGCTTCCATAGACATAGCCATCTCGGGGACCCTGTTCTGTTTCATCCAAAACGGAAAGGAAGAAGATATAGTAAAGTTAAGAATAAAAAGCAAACAATGGAAGTGAAATCGCAGAAATGGAAATGTAAGAGGCGAAGATTCGGGAAAGGAACATACCGTTAGCTGAAAACAAATATGGAGTTTGTTAGATCTTAAAAGATATCTGATATATATAGAACAGAGTTTTCAGACTCAGTGGCCAGTACTACAACGTGAAAGTGAAAAGGAGAGAGGGGGGTGGGGGTTCAATTTTCAACACGCTTTCTTTGGCTGCATTACATTTTACATGCCCCCTCTTTAGTACGAATAAAGATCCTCATCTCTCTTAACGCCCTTATAATAAATTTGTCAGTAAGTTAAAAAAATTAAAAATATTTTTTATGTTTTAATTTAATCAATTAATTAACAGGTGATTAAGTAAATTTTAATTAGAACCCACTTCGCATCTTTAATATAATGAAGAATGCAAATAATTTTTTTTGAGTTATTAGGAACTAACTTTGAGTTTAGCTTCGTGAATTACAAAAAAATGCTAACAATGGTTTATATAGACATAATTAGGCTTTGTTTAGCATTGCTTTTCAAACCAGCTTTTGGACAAAAGTTGGTTTGAGGCCAAAAGCTGTGCTAAACAGCTAGCTTTTAGAGAAAAATCTGCTTTTGAAAAGTGATTTTTAACCCAAACCCAAAAGCTAAAAGTTTTAGCTTTTGCGGTTGTAAAAGTGATTTTGAGAGCTAAATTACAATTTTAACCTTCATTTGTTATTGTGTTTATTTATAATTTATAAATTTATAATTCTTTACGAAGATATAATTATATAATTAATAATAATTTTTTAATTTTAAAATAATTTATATTTATTCTTGTCAAATTTTTTAAATAAAATATTTCAAATTTGTTATATTTTCATGGAACACGTATAATTGTTAAAAAAATATATTTATTAATAAAAATATTTTTTATATTTTTATAATAATTTAAGCTAATATATTTCATATATTATAACATTAGAGAATTTGAATATCATATATATATACACACATATATAACTTACAATATCATGTCCAAAATAATCTTTTATCTTCTTAAAAGTACTTTTTGACAGCAATGATAAACACTAAAATTTTACAACTAACATTTTAAAATTTCTTTTCAAAATCTCTTTCTAACAGCACTTTTAAAAATCACTTTTTAAAAACAATGCTAAACTAGCCCTTAGAGTGTCAGCCTTTGTTTATTGTCAACGTAAATTTTTAAAGCTAAAGAATTTACAATTTAACTGCTTAATCATATGTTAACTAATTAGTTAAACTAAAAATGAAATATATATATATATATATATAAATTTTACAACTTAGTTACTTTAATGGCTACAACCAGAAATCATTTATCAAGGCAAAGAACTATAAATAGATTAGGATTAGGATTACTTTTACGTATCTCAATGATTTAGGATATTTAATTACCAATTATATTATTTGAAATAAAATATATTCATAGTTCGGATTGAGTCTCACATTCATTTTGGTTGTCTTTTCAGTTTCTCAAGATTTTGTCATGACTAATTCTGACCGGCCCACATCACATACGTAATTTTAAGAAGATTTTTTGTATACACAACACAAGGCATTGAACTCGAGACATGCTTAAACAATATCAAACTACTTACCACTTGGACCAGCCCATTAATTAGTCTATCTCATATTATAGATATAAAACATATATTCTTGTTTAAGTTTAGTTCGACCTGACTTCAAATTTTACCAGATTTTTTATATTTATAAATGTAAAATCCCAACTCGTTTTAGGTCATTTTTTATTTCTAAAATTATATTTTTATATAATATTTAATACTTTTTATTTATTAACTGATTAACATTGTTAACTTCATTTTTAATGTTTATTTGATAATAATTAAAAAAAATAGTTTTTTTACTTTACTTTAATATAATTCGAATCGTTTTATCTATTCAGGAGTCGGATAGGATGATGTTAAATAATTTATTACTGATTTTTTTGTTAACACATATAAGATAATTCCACTTAAACATCTTTTCATAAACAATAAAAAGGCATTATTATTTATGCTTTTTGAATAGTAAAATATTCCTTGTTCTTTTATAATTTCATGAAAGAGTTGAAGTTGCTTCATAATCCAAGCTTTCTTCAAAAATTAGTTCATGAATGAAATCTTAAAAATATTCACCCATAACCAACAACCACTTGGTCTAATAAGATGAGACATTAAATTCTTTAAGCAATGTCAAAAGTTTGAATTAGAGTTGAAGCTAGGAATTAAAAGTTAAGAGGGTTGCAAAAAAAAAACTTTAGGGTATTAAAAACCCTTGAACTTTTGAGGAAAAAAAAACAATTAAGCTCCTAAATATTTTTGCACTCAATTAAGCTCTTGAACCAATTTTGAATATTAAGTATTGATAGTTTTTTTAGAGATGTTGATGCAGTGCGTTGTGTCATAGTGTCTCGACTTGTATTTTTTTAAAAATATATTTTATTTAAAAATTAATTTAAAGTTCTAAAAATTCTAAAAATGTATAAATATAATTTTTTTGAAAAAATCTGTAAATGTAGAATGATAGAACTGTACTGTATCATGTGCCAGTAATATATAAAGTCAAAAATGTCAAGATTTAATGGTAAAAATTGGTCAAAGGGCTTAATTAATTCAATTTCTCAGTTCAAGAGCTCAATTGAGTGCAAAAAGAGTTCATGGGCTTAATTAGTTTTTTCAAAAGTTCAAGGGCTTCTTACACCTAAGCTTAAAAAGAATAGAAGACTGAAAAATGTCGTTAATAAGATTCGATTCAATAACTTCAAGTCAAACAAACTTAATTTCATGTACGCACCACTAAGACAACACACACTCTATAATATTAAAATAAGTAAAATAAATTATAGTTCAAAATCCTACAGGGGCAAATTAAAAAATGGACCGTAAAGGTGAACCAATGCAGTATCCGATCGGAATTAATCAAGAATAGACCGTACATGTGGCTACGCCCATAGTTCGCGTCCTGGCACTATGAATAAAAAAATTAAATTGTGAAGATTGTCTCATAATGAACCTCTGCAGTATCTGATCCAAATTAATCAATCAATAAGTTGGATACCATGGGTAAAATAAAAAATCCAACCATAGTGGTAAACGTAGTACACAAAGGTTTGGGAAAGCAACGCAACATGCAACGGAGAGCAAAATGAGATCAGGGGCTTAATTAACTTTTTTAAAGTTTAATGGCTTATTACACCTAAGTTTAAAAAGAATAAAAGACTGAAAAAACGTTGTTAATAAAATTCGATTCAATAACTTCAAGTCAAACAAACTTAATTTTATGTACACACCACTTAGACAACACACTCTCTATAATATTAAAACAAGTAAAATAAATTATAGTTCAAAAGTCTACGGGTCAAATTAAAAAAGGAATGGACCGTAAATGTGAATTTTTACGATATCCGATCGAAATTAATCAAGAATAGATCGTACATGTAGCTTCGCCATGGTTTGAGTCTTGATATTGTGAATGAAAAAAAAAATTATAAAAATTATCTCATAATAAACCTTTGCCGTGATTAAAGAAAAAAAATCCAACCATTGTGAATGAAAAGCAAGTGGCTTTGTATTATACAATGTGAAAGAAGAAAAAGGAAGCGAGGATGAGTCAGCATCGAATGCAGCCACCCCAAGTTTTAACCGTTTTGGAAGGTGCGGCTTGGATTTCATTTTCAACCGTTTTTTTTTTTTTTTTATGTTATGTGTGGGTCTTGTTTTGTATCGTTTTGATTTAAGTTTGTTGTACCTATACTAATATGATTGATTATATGACAAAGAGAGTCACTTTTCCCAAGTAGAAACCTTTTATTATGTACGTCTTATTCTTAATATTAAAAATAAAGTTCAGAATTATTGAAGCTGTGGCTTGGATCGTTGATAACGCATATTTTGTGTGTTTAGAAGATATTGAAATTAGAGAAATTATTTTATGGACCCTGATCACTATATCATTGGTGATACAGTATAACCAATAAAATCGATTTATTTTAAAATAATTTTTTATTAACTACACACTTTCTATTAACATGTAGAAAAGATATGATAATTCACCTTAAAATATAATATGAATAAACCCTATTGGCTGAGACCACAGGTTCAGGTCCACAAGTGACGTTGTGAACTGTGTTCATCTAATAATTTTAAAGAGATGCCAGGTATACAGAATTGAATTTCCCATTAACAGGAGAAACAGAACAGAAGTTGTTTGGAGTTTTTAACATTTTCATCGGGTATTCATAAAACTGGCATTTGGGAGTACTAACCACAATGTTGTTGTGTACTCACCAACACCAACCACCTCAAACTCGTCTGATCAATTAAGACCCTGAAAACTGAAATTCCGACAACCATACACCTTGTCTTATAAGACCATTGAACATAATATATTATTCCCCACAACCGAAGGGATGTATCCTATCGAAGCTGGCCAACCGGCCTAAACAACGGAACCGACAGGAGTGGCAAGGCGACCCATGCTTAAGCAGAGCCTCAGGCAAAGCTCTGTGAAGAAAACAACGGCCACCACCACCATCCCATCAAACACAAGAACAGGGAGGAAACAACCCGAGAGAGTTTGTTCCCGATTTCACGATTCTAGAAAGAAGAAAAAAACAAAACAAAACATAAAACATAAGCCGTTGGTTTCTCATCCCATGAAAGCAGTTGTAAAGTTCGTGATCATGCTTCGTTTCCATCTTCATCAGCGGCAAACCCTCCATTGTGACCTCCGTCACCTTTCATCATAGAGAGAATAGTATTCTTCATTTCCTTCTCATCGAATTTCTGGGCCGTCTCCGTATCGTTTTTCTCTATTGCTTCAATGAAGAGCATGAAATCAGCAATCATTTTTTCCTTGGCGGCTTGCACACCAAGCATGCTCTGCTTCTTTCTCTTACGCATTTCACGCTCCTTAGCCTTGTCTCGAAGCGCCGCCTGAGCAGACCTCAGCAGCTTTTTCATCCGCCTTGTCTCCTTTCTCTGCCGTTCCACCGCAGCTTCCATGGACACAGCCATAAATTAACTATATATCTCGGGGACCCTGTTCTGTTTCATCCAAAACCGAAAAGAAGAATATATATTAAGAATCTAAGGCCTTATTATTTACTGCTGTAGTTAAGAATAGAAAGCAAACACTGGAAGTGAAATCAGAGAAATGGAAATGTTAAGAGGCGAAGATTCGGGAAAGGAACATACCGTTAGCTGAGAGAAAGCTGAAAACAAGTCTGGAGTAAGTTGTGTAATATATAGAAAAGTGAGTCACGAGTCACGACTCATCAAGTGTGGAACTGTGGAAGTTTCCAAACTCAGTGGTCAGTTCAGTCTTCAGTACTGCAAAAGTGGAAAGGGCAGGTTTCAAATTTCAACACGAAAACTCACATGTCACATGGGGATGGGGAGAGTTCGCGCTGGCAACTTGGCATGTAAGATTTCAATTGTGGTGTATCGGCATATCGCCAATCAATGAGAGACTGGACCACTTCATAAAGGCAAGTCGCCGACCGTTTGCAAATTGCAAATAAATTTGGCAATATTTGGTCATAGCAAACGGGCTTGCCAATCAACATCATATCGGTCTTGATAAAAAAAAATCAACATCATATGGGTGATGTTAATGATTCTGATGTGTCTTGTCTATAAACATCAATTTTGGAAACTCATGATAATTTTAGGATGGTTGGTGATCCGATAAATAAATTTAAAAAAAAATTAATAGTTTAAAGGTGATTACAAAATACTATATATTTATACATATTTTTAATATTTTGACAATATACATATAATTTATAGACAAAATAATTTGAACATGTGTGTCTTATGATGAATATCATCCATTTTTCACTGAGACACTTGTTGGGTTTTAAAATTTTTTCCTTTTTAGTTACATTAATTTAAACAAAAGGCATTCATGGTTAGGATTGAGTCTAGATCGTGTTTACATTTAGATTCAAAACGTATATTTTTATTAAAGTTCAGTCCAATCTGAAATATAAACTTCAAATTTCACCTACTTCTTTATATTTATAGACATCTGCCATAAACAATAAAAAAGCCCTTTTTTATTTTATGCTTCTAAATTGAAATATCTTCCTTTTCTTTATACTTTTTCTTTGAGAGAGTTGAATTTGCTTCATAATCCAAGCTTTCTTCACGAATATAGTTCATAAATGATTTTTTAAATAACTACAAGTAAGGGTAAATAAAATCTGACTCGACTCCAAAAATTTCAATTAAAGTTTGAGCTATGAAACAGAAATTCGAATAATTTAATTTTTTTTTTGTAATTAATGCATTAGTTTTCAAGTTGAGTTGAGTCCTACAAGTTTACATTATATATGTATATTTTTTTGAATGAAGTGCCGGTTATTTATTAATTTAGAAAAAAGAAAAATAGCCATAAGTTAGCTGGCATCCACCCAGCGCAACAAAACAAAAAAAGAAAACTGAAGGGACAAAACATTTAACCCTGCCCCTATGAACCGACACAATCCCCTCTGCCAAAAGAAAACAACTTTCCAAAAACCAGAGCAAAAGGGCAAAAAATCGCTTTCAATATAGATCCTAAAATCTCTTCCGAGCCTAATCACGGCAAATGGCACGGCGTCCCTCTTCCACAATTTCCGTCACCGACGAAGGAGCCTCCTCCATCCAGAAACTATCATCTGAATCCCACCGCGAGTCAGCAGCCAAATAGTGCGCCGCTCGATTTCTCTCCCGCGAGACGTGCCCAAACCGCACTGCATGCAAAGATCGGCACCGCTGCTTCGCTTCCCACACCATGGTGCTAATCTCTGACATATCAGCGGCCGGATCAACCATCTTCCGAATCACCGACAGCGAATCGCCCTCGAAAAACACCTCCCGCAAACCTAGGTCAAGAGCGAACTCCACCGCGTAGACTAGCGCCGTCACCTCTGCCGCAAAAGCCGACTGAATCCGGTAAGCTCTCCGACGACAAGCCCCTAATATTTGACCATTAGAATTCCTGATAATTACCCCTGACCACATTTGTTTTGTCTGAGGTACAAAACGGGCATCAAAGTTCGCCTTGAGAAAAGGGTCCTGCGGCGGATCCCAGCCCGGTAACACTGGCGCCGGTAAGATGCGAGCCCTAGCCGGTAAAACTCTCAGTTCCTGTAAATACGATTTTACAAATGCAATAATATCTTGTGGTCTCTGCTGCAAATTTTCATGTATGAACCTGTTTCTGGAAAACCATAGGGCCCATATAGTCAATAGAATCTCCGTATGCTTAACACGCACAACGTTCGTAAGAAGCCATGACAACCACTCTTTGTAACTCAATTGTAAAATCCCAGGAGACCAAGTATACCCCAGAATAGTCCATGTTGACTGAGCCTTTGGACAATCTCGTATCACATGTAGGATAGTTTCAGATGCATTTTGACAGATAGGACAAGTAGAATCGGTTAATAAACGACGGTAGAGCATGTTAGCCTTTGTAGGGGCAAAATTACGGATGAATTTCCAGTTTTGTAATTTAATCTTTGAAGGACAATCAACTAACCAAATCTGCCGATATAAAGTTTTATCAAGTTGTGCCGTAGATGTAGAGCCCAATAGAATATGATACCCACTTCTAACAGAGTACGTCCCCGATTTTTCCTCATTCCAAATCTGACAGTCCCCCTGAGCAAAACGTGATAAGGGAATATAAAGAATTAAATCAACCTCTTCTTCTGTAAAAATTCCTCGTACCAACTCTTCGTTCCAACGTCCTTCCCCTGGTTGTATGACATCCGCCACCAGCAAAGCATCAGTACTTCGCTCCGACAACACTCGACGAGGAGGGGAGCACGGAAGCCAATAATCATTCCATATGTTAATGGAAGATCTCGTCCCAACCTTCCATCTCAGCCCTCGTTCAAGTAAACCACGTGCACTCCACACACTCCTCCATATATACGAAGGATTCGAACCAAGGCGGGTCGTCTGAAATGAAGACCCCGAAAAGTATTTGGCCTTAAAGATCTTAGCCACCAACGATGTCGGCCGAGTCATCAGTCTCCAGGCCTGTTTGGCGAGGAGGGCCACATTGAATTTCAGCATATCACGAAAACCAAGCCCACCATCGTCCTTTAGGGTGCATAAGTCAGTCCAACCACACCAATGTATCCCCTTCTTCCCTTGGCCTTTTTGCCACCAATATCGAGACATGATAGCCTCTAAGGATTTACAGAGGGTCTTAGGTAATAAAAAGACACTCATCGCATAAACGGGTATTGCTTGCAAGACCGCTTTAATGAACACCTCCTTTCCCCCTTGTGACAGTGGACGAATACTCCAAGAATTGACTTTTGACTTCATCTTCTCACCCAAACTACTGAAAGCTAGTTTTTTTATTTCGTCCCACCAACGGTGGTAAACCTAGGTATCTCTCCATATTTGATTCATTTTCCACCCCCAAAATCTGTTTAATTCGTGTCCGCATTGAATCCATAGTATTAGATGAAAAAAATAAGCCCGATTTTTCAAAATTCACAATCTGACCTGACTTTTCAGCATAGAGGTAAAGAAGGTGCTTGATATACTGTGCGCAATCTTCAGAAGCCTTATTAAATAAAAGACAGTCGTCTGCGAACAATGATGGAGCATACCTATTCAGCCGAAACCCCGAAAGACTTCTAGTAGAAAGAGCCTCCCTAATCAACGTAGACAAACCCTCTGTACAAAATAAGAATAGGTATGGACTTAGGGGGTCACCCTGTCTCAAGCCCCTAGTAGGTACAAAAGCATCACCCACCACACCATTAATGACTACCAAGTACGAGACAGAAGATAGACACCTTTCAATAAGTAAAATCCATGCATCCGCAAAACCCACCTTACGCATAACCGCCAGTACAAAATTCCATTCTACGCGGTCATATGCCTTGCTCATGTCCAACTTTAGAGCAAAATAACCCTCCGATCCTGATCTACTCCTAGTATACGAGTGCAAAATCTCATACGCTATCATTACATTGTCAGTGATAGCCCGTCCGGGGATAAAAGCACTCTGGCTCTCATCAATACTAGCATCCAGAAAACCGTGTAATCTATTAGCAAGCACCTTCGATGCTAATTTAAAAATCACATTACAAAGGCTTATCAGTCGGTAATGTGCCATAGTAACTGGATCACTGACCTTCGGTATGAGCACAATATGGGTTTGATTAACTGCCTGCATATCAAACTCACCATTCAAAAGGCCAATACAAAAATCCGCTACATCTGAGCCCACTATATGCCAGAACCGCTGATAAAAGACAGCCTCTAATCCATCTGCTCCCGCCGCTTTAAGAGGCCCCATCGACTGAAGTGCAGTATATACCTCCTTGCGAGTAAAAGGGGCTAAAAGTTCTTCGTTATCCGCATGAGTGATGCTCGGTCTAATCCCCGCTAAAATACCAGCAAAATCATCCGGATGGCTTGAGGAGAAAATATCCATAAAATACTCCCTAGCAATCGTATGGATCTCTATCTCCGTCTCCCCTCGAACTCCTTGCATCGAGTTTAAAGCAGTAATCTTATTTCGTCGCCTTTTTTCAGATGCAAAGCGATGAAAAAAGGCCGAATTTTGATCCCCGTGCCGTAGCCAATTCGCTCGAGCACGTTGCTCCCAATATAACTCAGTCTTGTCTATCTCTAAACTCAGAGCAAGCTTTGTTTCCATAATATCCCCTAAAACCTCATCCGTAGGGTCTTGATCAGCTAGCATCTCCAACCTTTCCTTAAGCATAGTCGTAGTAACCTTCCGGGAACATCGGAGGCGCCAGAACCACTGGTTCAATCCTCGATTAACACACGCAAGCCTATCCGGAACCAAACCTACGGACTCATTCCAGAGTTTGAATACTTCTTGCTCACAACTATCCTCAACTAACCATGTCGCTTCGAACCGGAAGTGAGCATGTCGAGGGCCATTCGAACCACTTCCTGTGTTCAAAAGGAGCGGACAATGATCCGATAAAGAATCCTCCAAATGATACAGTGAAAACAGAGGAAACATTTCCCACCAACTACCATTGGCAACCCCCCGATCCAACCTCTCGCGAATATTGGTGAGCGAGAACTTGCCTTTTTCCCACGTGAACCAACGTCCATTGTAGCCGATATCCGATAAACCACAATTATCGATAGCGGCCTGAAAAGCATCCATCTGCCGTTGTAGACGCACTCTACCCCCTTGTTTCTCCCGAGTATACAAAATCTCATTGAAGTCCCCCATCACCATCCACGGGATCTCTGGACTGTCATTCAACTGTTGAAGAAGAGCCCAAGATTCAGCCCTAAGATTTTCCTCCGGCGCCCCATAAAACCCAGTAAACCGCCAACATTGATCTTCAGCATCTCTCGATATTATGACATCTATATGCCTCTCCGAGTAGGACCTCAAAGTAACATCACAATCAACCTGCCAAGCGAGGCAAAGCCCCCCACTCCTCCCCCTAGATCCAACCTCAATTCCATTCTGAAAACCCCACCTTTGTCGAACCCTAAGCATCTCTCCCGCCTGCAATTTCGTTTCCATAAGGAAAATCACCGACGGACGCACGTCTCGCAAAGTAGCATGGAGACGCGACCGTGCCCGAGGCTTTCCTAAGCCTCGGACGTTCCAGCTAAGTAGTTTCATGGCTTCCGGCCGACCTGTTTATCCAGGTCTGTCGATTATAAGGTAGTTGATCCATTGGAATCCTTTTGATTAGAAACCGCAGGAAGTGTACGATGACGCTTAAGGCCATCGGAAGCAGTAATTGGTTGACCTTCCTCACCCATATCAATTGCTGTATCAAAACTGGTTGACAACGGCCCAGAAGCCCATCCCAATGTCAGCCCACGACTCTGGGCAGATGGAAATCCCATTTTTCCTTTCGAAACCGTCCCCGCAGAAACCGGGTTCTGATTAGGATTACTCTCCGTATTTTGAGGAGGTGGTTGATTCTCTATCCCTTGATTCACGCCATTCCACCACTGTGGAGATCGACCGCCGTCCTCCTCCCGTAACCAAGGACTATTCTGAATGTTCCGACGAAAAATCGGAGCTTTCAATGAGGCATCCCACTGAAACGAAACCTCAGATTGATCCTGTAAAATCCGAAGAGGGCAAAATCCTTCCCCATGCCCCAATTGACCACATCTATAGCAGAATAACCGCAATTTTTCATACTGAAAAGAGACAAAACCGCTCTGGCCACTTGGTAAAAGCAATTTCTTTCGTCTCTTCAGAGGGGCCAACACCGAAATACAAACTCGAATTCGCATAGAACCCCTAATTCCAAGAGTGAGGGCTTTAGCATCATATTCTAGAAAGGTACCAAGAAAATTCCCCAATTGCTTAGCCACCGCCTCTTTCACAAACCCCGGGGGCAGATCATTTACAAGAACCCAGAAATTAACACTATCAAGTGATACTCCCATCGGATCATCACCATCTTTTAATTTATGTAAAACTAGCAAATGAGAATTAAAATACCAGGGCCCATCTTGCTCAATCCGTTCCACATCTACCCCATGAAACAACCGAAATAAGAATCGTCCAGATCCCAGATCTGAGATTGCAATTCCCCCAATCGGATGCTATACGTTCGCAAGAGTATTCCGCATAGACTGGAAGTTTATCATACTCGAGGTGAGAAACGATCCAACGAAACAATGAGCAAAAGAAATCTGACTTTCAACCGGATCCGGATCAGCAGCAACAACAATCACTTCCTCCTCTTCCAAAGAGAGATCGCCCAATCCATCAGCCACATCCGCCATATCAATCAGAAAAAAGATGCAATACGCGACAACAGAAAAGAAGACGTATGAGGAATAACTGGAAAAACCAGAGAAACAGAGAGAAAAAACTGGCAAAAACCAGAGAGAAAAAACTGGCAAAAACCAGAGAGGTTATATATGTATATTGTATATTAAAAAATGAAGATATATATATCATATATAGTTACAAAAACGTTTAAATATGAACAAATTGTTATTATAACATTATAAATATTTACATTTAAATTTGTACAAAAAATCGAACAGCTCGACTCGGTTTTTTTAAATAAAATTTAAATTATAATATATGACTCGTAAACTCAAATAATTTATTTATTTATACTGAACTCAACTTGACCCAATCAAATACTTATTATCCCTAACCATAGGAGAATGACACAAAGATTCGAGAAAGCAGCACCACGTGGTGGAGAGCAAGTAGTTAGCCGTGACTTTGTATTATGCGTATGGTGATTGGTGACAGAAGAAAACGGAAGCGGCGATGAGCCGTCATCAAATGCGGCCACCCCAAGCTTCAACCGCCTTTTGAAGGTGCGGTCTGGATTTCAACGCCCTTTCTACTCACTCTTTTTCTAGCTTGCCGGAATGCATACGTTGCTAATCTCCTAGTGGAATTCGAACAACTTACGATAATATTTTTAAAGTAAATATTAAATTTTAAATCTGCACAAAAAAAGCAGATAAGTATTTATGATTATTAAGTTCATGGAAAGAATGAGAGGCGGTCGTCTCCCTAAAAATTTGAAATTTCTGTACGATTTAAATTTTTTTAGAACTTTTCTATGGTCCTGTTTGACAATTAGCAGATAGTTGATATCAGATTACATTAGCTGATAGCTAATTGCATTAGCTGATTTGACTAACATGATTGTATTAGCTGATTGTATACAAGTGTTTGATAAAATTAACTAATAGTTGATAGTTGTTTGATTATTTAAAGAAGCAAAATGACATATAAAGATATGATTATATACGATACTTATTTGAATAGTTTATTAGTTATCAATATTTTGTATTTATTAATATTAATTAGATTATAAAAAATATTTTTTAATATAATATTACTAAGCATATTTAAAGGATCTATATATTAATTTATTATTTATATAATTATTTTTAATACAATTTAATTAATTATTAAATTTAAATACAATATAAATGTGTGAGATTAAAAAGAAAAAAAAAAACAAAAAGTATTAGTTTACAAATGTCACGATGTAATTACGTGAAGTTGAAGAATTAAAATAGAAAATGTTAAATTTAGGTTATTTAGAGATTTTTGATAATTATTATGGGTAAAAGGGTTTTTATAACTTTTATGTCAAAACATCTAATTTCAAAAAGTTACTATTAGCTTTTTCAAAATAAGAGGTTTCACCTAAATTCGCTCTTTACCAAACATTTGAATTAGCGGATTTGACCGGTCAAACCTCTAATTTTAACTTAAACCTCTAATTTTGACTCAAACATCTCTTTTGCCAAACAGGGCCTATATATTTTCTATTGAAAATCTATTTTCACCTTCTATATTTTTATAAGTTTGCCCCTAACATAAAATCTTACGTCTGTCCATGATTAGATCAATTAATGGATCTCTGTAAATTAATTTAATTTAAGTTTATTTGACAAAAACTTTGTATTAATCTTATAGTAATTTGAATATATTCTTTTATATTCATCAATAATATAATTATTTTTTGTATACCTTAAAATAAAATATTATATTTTTTTCAACATCTGGCATAGTGTTAAATATCTTTACATCTTATTTTCCAAACTCATAATTAGTCGGTTATAAACTTAATCATATTACAACCTTTTAATAATCATGTGAATACCTAATCCCCCTTTTCCTTAGACTTTAATTATCAAGCTATATTCATTGGGTCAATTTCGACATTAGAATCATCCGACTAGTACAACATGCCGTAAGGCATGATGTGGTGGCGTATTTTAAGTTCAAAAAAGTATATTCATTGAATGGGTAGGACATTTTTTTTAATTAAGTAAATATTTTGATGGGTTATGTTTTAATAAATAAGTTATGTCAAAAAATATACAATCATTTTATTTAAACTATGAAAATTTAAATTTAAATCTTTGGTTTTAAATTTTAAATTTTAGACCCGTTAGATACTTAAACTTTAAAACAGACATGTTTATATAAACAAAAGCTTAGACAATCTATATATCAAATAATTTTTGTACTTTTATTATAGTATTAGGGGTGGTTTATATTTTAATTAATTTTAAAAGTTTTCAAAATTTAAATAATATTTCAAACATGCCAAAAGTTAGGTTGGAGGTTCTAAATTATCTTCGTAGAAACTGAAATACTGCACAACTAATATTGACTAATATTTTGAGATCTATTTATTGATCAAGTGGTGAAGGATGCTCATGTTATCTCATTTATATAAGTTCAAATTTTGACATTAGTCTTGAGAATGTAATTATTTCTCTACTTAATAAAAAAATATTGCATAATAATTTCAATATAAGAAACTTTATATTTAAATACTAACTATTATCAACAAGTGTTGGGTGCATTAGTAAGTCACATTGCACTCCCAATGAGAGAATGTGAGTTCAGACCTTGGAGACAATATTGTTAGGAGGAATAACATCGTACTCCAAACATAAATCGTAAGACGAATATAAATATTATAAATACCGACCGTTTTTTACATTAAATTAGAGAGAACACCATTGTTTTTGCTTACCCTTTTTAACCCCTAAAACTCATTTCATGATGTTATTCATATCATTTCCCCTTCCTCTCTCTGAAAGTTAAAAAACACACCATCTTGTTGGTTTTAATAATGTCTTTAATTATATCTCAGTTTCTTAACGTTCTTCTTTCTATTGCTCTTTACATTGTGGAATGACAGAAAAGATAGCATTTAAAAAGTGACACTATCAAACTAAATTATTTATTTATTGACATGACAATCATGCGTTTAAATGGGAGTTTTTACCCAACTATTGTTCCTAAATTTTTTTCTTCCAAAATTTGATTTATTCTTGTTTATTTCTTAATCTATAGTGATTTACTGTTCCGAATCAGAAATCAAGTGAATTTCTATCCGTTTTAAAATAATATTGTGCGAAAAAAATTCAAACTGAAATCGGAGGGCTCCCTCCCCGTTTTCAAATAGTGGTGTAGGGTACATCCCCTGCCACGTGGCAGCCCTACACTGTTGGAAGGTTGATAAACTATATATTTTTTTATTATTTTCATGATTTTACTATTAAAAACGGGTGGAAATGACCTCGATTTTTTTTTATCAATCCTACTTTTTATTATTTTCGTGAATATACTATTCAAAAACGGGTGAAAATCACCCCGATTTCTGATCCTCAACAGTAATTCACCATAGTTTAGGATGATATCAAACTAAATTTAAACTTATAATTTTTTATAGTTGTCATGCCAGTTAACAATAAATGATTTTGTTGATATTATTTAAATAGTTGAGTGCAATGATAACTCACACAATAATTAAGTGGTTATTCATGTAGGTTACTCAAAAAGTTTACATATCCGAGCTAAATTCGTACTAGTCTCCAACACATTTGCGCTATACTAATATCTATGTTTTTGAATTTGGTGTAGATTGCAAGTGAAAGATGGGGGACAAGAGGAGGCTCGCGTTCGGGTATTCGTATACTTCAAGACATGCGAACTTGAATTCAGCTAGTTTTGTTTCATTATATGTCTTAAATATAATTACTTGCAATTAATTCAAAATGATATGAATTTTAAAACATTCGTATCATTATATCCTATTCTTGTTTTGTTTTTTTTTCTTTCGAGACACCAAATCAAGAACTTACACCCATGAATCCAACACCTAATTTGATCCTCAACAATGTCCGACTGGCATTAGCTCGATAAAAGTTTAATAAGAATTCCAGACAACAAAAATAATTACGATTACTATTATTATCAACAAACGAGAATAGGAAAACAGTTGCCTAATCATCGGGTTAATCTCATGTTGATTATTGCCGGTTAAGATCCGACATGGAACCCTTGTTCTCTATCAATGGTGCCAAAAAGTATCCGATGTAGACGCTGATGAGTGCCACCATACAAACAAAGAAAAGAGGGAATCCCACTTTAACTTCTCTTTGCTTTGCCATTTTCCTCAATAGCGCCTGCGTAAGTATCAAATGCGAGTATATATTTAACACGACACGATCTTTGTCACATGTTAAGAAACAATCACCGGCCTATTCTAAGAAAGCGAGAACGAGAAGACATTCCACGGTACACAACACATGATGATCATTCATCACATTAGTACAAAAGCTAAATGCTTAGAAAAATAGGTGGCATCATAGATCACACTAAACAAGTGACACGGAGAATTTACGGTCCATTATTAAATGGGTGATTTGGAATATATAACAAGAACTAGAACAAGAAAGCACGGGTAGAAAACTTACAAGCTCGTCTTCTAAAATCTTTCGTTCTCGAGTTCTTAACCTCCTCTCTTCTGTCAGTTTTGAAATGGTGGCTTCAGCCTGGCAAGGAAATGACCACTAGTGTTACTAAAGCTTAGAAGCTATGTTACTCATACAAGAATGTCAAATATAGCCATATAGGTATATATATGTCGAACACAAGTATTTTTAAATGGGCACTTCAAGCAAAATGAAGAGCTAGAAGCAATATCATGTCAACATTATACAAACAACATATGCAAAAAAAAGGTGATGGCAAAATATTAAAACCTTAGTAACTCAGTAATTTTGGCTACTAATCATATCTCTTCTTAAAGATAAAAGCTTACTTTATAGAGAATTGTGCTTCCGAGGTTAGTAACAGATTGTCTAAAATATAAATACACTTACCTCGCCTAGCTTAAATTCAAGGTTGGCCAGTTTTGATTTCGTTTCTTCCTCGTCTTTGGTAAACTTTTGCTCCTCCACTGGCTTCAATGTTTTCCCTTCACCATTCTTCAATGCAGTGAACTCCTTTTCCTTCACTGAATTAAATTCCTCAGCATCAAGAATATTATCCCCTTGCTTTGACTCCACATCTTTCACCGGCTTTAACTCCTTGCTATTCAAATTCTTTGGTTTCAGCTCGGTGTCTTTTGTAAATTTTAAGTCCCCATCATTAACATCATTCTTTGGCTTCGGCTCTGCATCCATCTTCATCTTTAAATCCTCCGCATAGAACATATCTTTCTTTGGCTTCCACTCCACATCCTTTGTTGGCTTTAAATCTTCCAAATTTATCATTTTTGATTCCTCAACCCTGGCAGCCTGTTGCAGAGAAGAGAACATTGATAGAAGTGTTACCATTCAAGTTCCATTCAAGTTCACGTTCAGATTAAGAAGAATATATATTTCCCTTCAAAAGATAATGCAATCACACATGCAAGTAATGTGTGTATATAAACATGTATATAAGTCGGAAACGAAGAAACTTTATTTTAAGGCGAGAAGAATATATAATGCATATCCAACCGTCTGCAATGGTGCATGAATCCCAACTCTACTGAATTCTGGTTCTTTTGGTATTGAAGCATTATAATCTGTTCCCTGGTTCCTTGTCCCATTAATTGTTGATGATACTGGAAATTGAGGTGGGCTGACAAGAGCAACTTTAAGCTTGTGCTCTTCAATATACCTTCCACTGCCCTTGACAAACTATCAAACAAAATGATGAGCGAGTCGCTTATTACTATCAAATAAAGCACAAGCAGAGCATAAAATCACTTACTGTGGCAGATGTAATGTCCGCATCAATTGTTCCAACAGGGACAACTGTGCTTTGAATTAAGAACTTATCTCCGCATATCATATCAGGAGGAGCTTCGAGCTGAGCTTGCATGGTAACTAAGTAAAAAAGGGTGAGAACATATAGTTTAAAGCAGGGAAGTAAAGAAAAGGATAAAAAAAATCATACGAGAAATTTCACTACAATCTTTTAAATATAAGTTTCATCACTAGCTTTGATTCACTTGTCCAGCCACTAATGAGGCAGCACAATGGTAGAGTGTTCTAAAGCTCGTCGTTTGTCTATTGTTTAATTTTTGTTTGCTGAATATATTTGCATTCTTGTGAAATTAATCATGAATTATCAGATAACAGAGAAACCAGCCAATAGCCAACAACAGAGATACATGCACTGCATTTAAAGAACCTAAACAACTGCAAAATTTACTCTTATCGGTTTATCCCATTACTTACACAGTTACACTTTGCTAGATGGCAAAATCATTGAAACCTGTAGTGTCCCTTAGCCAGGTGACCTTATATCTACTAGCACCTTTGCTATGAGCCATTATAAGATTAAAAAAAACTTAAGTATGATCTATAGTCACAGATCAAAAATGTTGTTAGGCTCGGATTTGGTTCAACCGGGTCAAGCTCGAGCTCAGATAGTTCAGTATGCCAGATTTGAGTATTCTAAGGCTTTGCACAAGTAGCTTTAATTTTTAAGCCTAACCGAAGTCAAGAAGCACAAATAATCAAATTTGAAGTCTGAGTACAGGTATCAAAAGTTCAAAACTCATCTTTTACCATGTAAACGATCATTAATCGAACCCAATCAAAGCAAGCTTGAGCAGTTTTCTTGTATCTCTAATCGATCTCAAGCATCAAAAGAAAATTTTGATCAAGCTCTAACGTCAATTTCAAACGAAACTCGAGCTTCTTACAGCTTGACCTCAACTCGATGATTCGAGTCGAACACTTAGATGCATTGAAATTCATTCATTACACGCATAAGCATTGAAATATACAATCCGGTACGAAAGCTCCTTACCTGTAAAATCACATATAGATTTGGGCATAATAATGCCAACATTAGGCCGCACGCAGTACTTCTTAGGAGATGTAGTTTTAACCTGCAAAATACCATTGCCAAAATTACATTACAATCCAGTACTCTAAACATAAAAAAATCCAAAACAAAGGCCATAAACTTTATTAAAAGAAAAAAAAGGATGCAAAGTGCGCTGGTTCAAAGTTCAGACCTTGAAAGCAACATACTGGTCAGTGTTATTTGTGATTCTAACGGAGCAGGAGCATTGCTTCTTCAATATAACTATAAAAAATAACTTCAAAATATAAATAAACAATCATGTAATTAATATCAAAGCTAAAATGAAAATCATATTATTACATTATTTACCCCTTCAATTCTTCCACACAAAAATTCAGAAAATATTAAATAAATTTCTGCAAAGAGTGTTATTTTTTCGCTCTGTTTTCTATATGATATATATTTTTCTGTAAAAATAATAAAGAGTTAAAGGAAGAAGTTTAAAGAAAAAAACTAAATGATTATAAAATAAGATTGATTATTTATTCTAATAAATGAAAAAAATAACGATCAAAAGTTTCTTAAAACTAATTATTATTAAAATTGGTTTTATGTTACAAAAATGAACTGGCAATCAAGTAATTGTGTACTCACATTTGAATTCAAGCTCCTTAGGCTCAATCTCCAAAAGTTGTGTATTCATTTTCCTTATTCAATTAGCATACAAATCTTAATCTGCACATGATAATTACTGTCATACACTCATACTAATCAGCAACAATGGTTAGCTAATTCTATTTTTTGAAATTTAAAATTTGATAATGAAAATAGAGTTTGACGAGCTTTGACTCAGATCAGACTCGAAACAACTCTGTTTGAATTTCAAACTACGATTAAGCAACGATTCCAGTTCGTTGAAACTGAGGCGTGGAGTTTTTGAAATCAAAAAGTACAGAAAAAAAGAAGAAGAAATTTTAAAAATTTGAAAGCAAAGATCCAGAATCCAGATAATGACTTGGCTTCCAACTCGGATCATTTTGAGCTCAAACAAACTCCAGATATGAAAATTTTAATCTCAGACGAACTCGAAACTGAGTCAAGCTTCAACACAAGAGAAACAGAAACACTGTATTGCCTTCTTCGAGTTGGATCCGGAGATCAAAACTCGAGAAAGAGCCAGGCAAAACGACACCGTTTTTTCGGGACTCCAGTTCCATTGAACATGAAATTCAGCGGGAAAGCGAGAATCAGAGGAGCGAAAGCTTACCTGGTTCAACGAAAGAATCTCCGGCCAGAGAGAGAGAGAGAATGACGGTGGGAATTTGATAGTGGAAGAGATGGAAACAGTGAGACAGAGAAAAAGGCTGAAGAAGCGAAGTGAAAGTGAAAGAAGACAATCATGGAAAAGATACCACAGCTTTTGTTTTCTAGAAATAAAACAAAGGAAAAAGACTCGAGCGTTAATTTATTCAAATTTTGGATATTTCAATATCTCTAAGCCATAATACAACCATTCTTTCTTGCCGTTAATTTTGAAAATATTATGAATAATAGTTTTGAATTCAGCACTATTTAAAAATGCCTTGAGTTTGATACCTTATATATAAAAAAAAATTATTAAAATTTTGTACCTCATTTTTAAATTTTTTGATCGGTCACTGTTTTGCATGGTTCAATTAAATAGTTTTTTTAGATAAAAATAAAAGTTAACTACTGGAATAGTCATTTATGCTTTCCCCTAATATAAAGCTGGTCACCGATTTTGAAAAACGATCAGTAAGGTCACTTACGTTTTCGGGGCGTAAACTTTTGGTCACTCGGCCGTTTGTTGCCGTTAAACATTGACGGCTTGATGACCTGACAGTTAAAAAAATAAGGGTAAACTACTGCAATGGCCACTAAAGTTTATCTCATGTACATTTCTGCTCCGCAATTTTAAAAATTAAACATTATGGTCACTATTAAAAAGGTTTCTTTATAATTTTACCCTTAAATTTTTAAACCAGCAAATTATGCAGTAAATGGCACTGTAAACTAGCAACTGACAGTAGTGGGTACGAGGACTTCTAGTTCTTTTTTTTAGGTTCAAGGGTGCTACAAATCCTTGAACTTAAAAAAAAAATTAAGTCTTTGAATTTTTTTATAACTATTTGAGCCTTTATACTTCAAAAATTTGTCAATACACCCTTTTGATTAAACAATAATAGAATAAATTAGAGTGAAAAAATAAGAACAATTTGAAAGTTTAGTTATTAAATAGAAACAATTTGGACACCTAAAATTTAAAAATGGTATACTTTAGGTACTTATTTTTCATTTAAGCCTTTTATAATATTATTGTACTAATTGATTGTAAAGTTTTAGGGTTGAAAAATAAATTTTTAAAAATTCAAGGGTAAAATTATAAAGAAACATTTTTAATAGTGACCATAATGTTTATTTTTTAAAATTGAGGAGCAAAATTGTACATGAGATAAACTTTAGTGGCCATTGAAGTAGTTTACCCTTATTTTTTTCGCTGCCAGGTCAACAAGCCGTCATTGTTCAACGGCAGAGTGGCCTAAAGTTTACGCCCCGAAAACGTAAGTGACCTTACTGGTCGTTTTTCAAAATCGGTGACCAACTTTATACTGGGAGAAAATATAAGTGACTATTCAAGCGGTTAACCCTAAAATTAAACAATAAAGTAACATATTTTTTTATTCCACATTTATTGACGGTGAACAAAATAATAATTAATAAAACATATTCTTTTTCTACCTTTTTTTAATTGAAATACACGTACATCATTGACATCACTAGATTTAATTAATTATTATTTCTTTTGGTTAATTAAAATTTTGATGGAACACTTTTAGAATTCCTTGCCTAAGCTAGCTAGGACGCAATACGAATATGAAAATGATAATGAAAAGATATTGAAATCCATACAAATATTATATTTATTAATATTCAATAAAGGAACATAAACGATCGCATATTCAATAATGGGGCCAATTTAACGTTAAAAAGCTCGTCAAAGGAGCCAAAAGGTGAATTTGCCAATAGTGGAATTATGATTGAGAAAAGGAAAATTAGTGCAACGTTTTTCGCCAACTTTCCTCCTGGTGAAAAGGCCATTTAGATCCCTCTCAATTTTCAATTAGGCAAATTGGTCCTCTAAGAAAAAAAGCAATTTAGTCCTTCAATTTTTAAAATATCAATTAGTGACAATTAATTCAAGGTGCTTTACAACGAATCAATGGGGTAAAATTTTGATTAAAATAATTCAAGGTGTACACTTTGTCTAGTAATGTTTAGATTTAATAAAGTGTCATTGTTTGTACCAACAGACGTGTTGATTCAAGTGGCGAGCAGTTTGATATCGTTTAAGCAAGTTTCGAGTTTAGACCTTATATATGCAAAAAAAAAAATCGTTAAAAATTTATCGATCGAAATTATGTATGCGACGCGAATTGGTCCGGACTAGTCAGGACGGAGCTTTGAAAAATCGAAAAGACAACAAAAATAAATAAATAAAGTGTCATTACAATAAAGTGGTGCTTTATTTCGATAAAATATATTTTTAAGAAAAGTTTCCATTCCACGCGAACAATTTTGAAGCAAAATATCACATGCCGAAATAAAAGAAATTTGTTCTATATAATCGAAAATGAAAATAAAATAAAGCATGTCCTTTGTGTAAAACAATTATCAATTATTATCGTAAAAATAAGTCTATGCTGATTAAATAAATTCCAAACCGAAGTTTAAAAACTATAGAACCCTACATCCATGCTTTTCTATTGAGTTGATTAAATGGAATCTATTAATTACCAAAATAAAAATAAAAATCACTTGCACTTTTTTGTGCCTTTATTTATGCCTTACACTAAAAAGTTAAGTTTAGAGTTTAAGATTTAAGATTATAATTTGTGGTTAGGGTTAAGAATTTTAGGGTAATGAGTTTTTAAGGTATATGGTGTAGAATTTAAAATTTAAAATTTAAGATTATATCTTGAAATTTAATTTTTTAAAGTTGGAGCATAAAAAAAACACTAAAAAGGACAATTTTTTTTTATCCTAATTACCGGCATGTGCACAAGTACATTTATCAAATAGCTAAACCATAAAATTTACGTATAGTCTAACCTATCATATCTACAAATTGAAGTTCATGCAACGTTTTACACAACTATGTATTATTTTAAGGAAACGTGGAGAGCCATGACACTCCCTAAAATATGAAAATTTTACATTTAATCTCTTCAAATTTTTAAAAATTTTAATTTAGCTTCTACAAATTTTCTATAAATTCATATTAATTTTCAAAATTTTAAATAATTTTAATCAAATTTCTTCCATAATTTTTAAACGTTCTTATTAAACCCCTTGTAGTAACCCATTTTAATATTTAAACCCAAATAAAAAAAAAACCCTTATTATCATAACCCATAACTCATTTACAACCCATGATCCAAACCCTTTTGAACCCAATACCCCTTTTATACATTAAACCCATTTACCCGGCCCAACAATAGAACCCATTACCCAAAACCTAAACTAAACCTAATATTCTACCCTAACCCTAGCCGCCGCCACTGCTAACTGATCTGCCGCCGCCACGAAGCCGAGCCGCCGCCACGAAGCTAAGCCGAGCACCGCTCTGTCCGCGTCATCGCCACGTGGCCGCTTCACCTGCATACAACGAAAGAAGTCAGTAATAATTTCTGAAAATTTTTTAGATCTAAAAACTTATAAAAAAATTGTAATGTATATCTTTTTGTGGCTTTTTCGGTTATAAAAACCGAATGAATCGAGTTGTAAAAGGGGTCTCTTTTGGGGGAAATAAAAATGAAACAAAGTATTCGATCCAAGTCTTGCATATCCACAGTCGAAAAAAACAATTAAAAGGTAAAATATTTTTTAAAAACCGAAAGTTTTTTCCTAGATCTACACAAATAGAGAGGGAGTTGGAGAAATCTAACCTTAGATTCGGGTTCACCACGTAAAACCGAGTCGAAAACCACCCTTGCATGTCGTTCAGGCAACTGGAGACGGCGGCTTCCGTCGCCGCCGACGACACCAGACGAACGGGCAGAGGGAGAGTAGAGAGCTCTGAAATTTTTTTGGTTCAAATGACAACCAAATGATTTTTTTTTGGAATAAAAGGGGTATTTAAACAACGGCCAAAACGACGTCGTTTCAAGCATCTACCCAGATACGCGACCCGACCCGCCGAGGGACCCGCGCGTTCTTTTAGACGAAAGGGAAAATTACGGTTCAAGCCATCCATCTTCCTGTATCCTTGCGGTTTAGCATTTCAATTTTGTTTTCCTTTCATTTTAGTCACCGTTCTTTCTTTCTTTATTATTTTTGCCCTTTTATTTGTTTTTTCTTTCAATTCTGCCACTGCCTTTATTATTATTATTATATTTTACTAATTATCGTTTCTACCAAATTTTTTCTTACTTGTGAAAATCACACTCCGGGCGTTGGAGTGTCATTTTCCGTTAATTATTTTATTATATTATTATTTAATATCACCTTTTTGAATAATGATCTTATAGGGGAGACCATACTCCGGGCGTTGGAGTGTATATCCCTTTCTTTGAATTTTTATTTTTAAATTTTATTTTAGCTTTTTTGGGATCACTTTATTAAGTTATACTCGAATTCATAAATCCACCATTAAGACATTACGTAATCGAAAGGTACCAATTTTGGGCGTTGTGGGGGTGCTCACCCTTCCCCACACGTAACCGACTCCCGAACCTGTTTTTCTGGTTTCACAGACCAAAACTCGTTGTTTTAATAAAAACAAGTTTTATTAAAATAACCGGATTTTTCAGGTGTTCCAATCGCACCGCAAGAAAAAACAAAGGATTGGTGGCGACTCACCCGTTGTTACAGCTTGACGACTCTGCTGGGGACCTTTTTTTAGAGAGTCAAGCCACAAGTCGATTACTTTTTTTGTCTATAGGTGAAAATTATGACTTCGATTTAATTAATTTTTGATCCCTTTTCTTTAAAGTTTTTTACAAAATTTTTATAAATTTATTTTTTGAGTTATCATATCATGAGCTCTATACCCGAGCTCCGTCCCTTAAGTGGGAGCGAGAAACCACGCCTTCGTGAGGTACCCCTCCGTGTAGGATGGTGAAACGCTTCCGGGATATAGGTCCCTTTGTCTTCGTGAGACCTCTGTTTCCGTGCAGACCTAGGGAAATGTATCCTCCTGAATCGATGTCCTAGCGACAGTTCGGGTACCGTTACTTTAGAACCAAAACACATATAACAAACCCTAAGAGCTTACCCCTTGAAGCCAAACCAAAACTCTGCCCGTTAGCAGTCACCCTATTTAGGTTTTGATGACTTTATTTGCCATATATGTTCAATTTTCTTTGCTGCTAATTTTTGTCTTATTCATCATTCAATTCATCCATTTGACTCTTTTATTATGAACTAACTTGTTTCTTCTCTTTGGTGATCACGTTGCATTAAGTCATTCATTTTGCATTAATCGCATGACACCTCCATAATATTTTGCATTTCATCAGCATGAAGTATTGATTCACGTCTGGTTCCCTATTTGAAAAATTATCATCGGGAGAAAATCTAGTTCCCTAGATATCAATGCAACATTCAAAAGTTGCGAATAAATCCCGTAAATTCAGAAGTTGAACCACGGGAACCATTTTTGAATCAGTGTTTTCTCATCTTCCATTTACATGCATACATTCTATTTTGAATTAGTATCTTCGCATCTAGAACATGTACCTTGCATTTACATGCATTCATTTCGGAACTTTGAAACCGATCTCGGGATGCCGCATGTTAGCAAATACCGGATAAAGCAAAGTTGACCAATCTAACATGATGCAAGAGCCCAGTCCAGGGGCATTTTCAAATAACATTTGCACTCATACAGACATCATACCTCTACAAGGCCCCAAGCTGAGAACATTCCTCAACGAGTTTGGGAAGCGAGCTTTCGATGCCAAGTTAGACTTCTGCACCCTGGACGACTGCATCAATTATTGTCTGTAGCACTTTGTCAGAGCCAAAAAGTGATGAGCTGCCATGAACCAACATCAAATTTATAGACCCGACCGGGGGCAACCTAACGTGTTCACAAGAACAATGACAGCTCTTCAAAAAGAGATGAAAACATACTTCAAGCTTCGAGTTCGCTTCAAGAGCAGTCTTAGACAAAAATGTTGAGGCATTCACTCGAGGGAGTAATCCCAAAAGATGATCAAACCCAAGGAAGGTTGGGGGCATCCTTACAAACAAGGCATCGAGCATTGAGGCAAAGATCTGGCAACTTAGAGTTAGGGGCATCCCTCTGAGGGGCAAAACAAAATTTCCCATTCATCATTCTACAATAACTGCATGCATCATACAAGTTATCATGCATTTAGGCTAGATACATGCATCAAACGCAAAGCTAGGTGCATCCATAGCACATTTATGTCTTGAACGTATAAAGAGGTTCATGAAAGAGACTGAAGACCCCAAATATGGAGGCAACAACATAATGACCGACCCTTAACCCTGAAGGAGGCCAAATACTCAAAAAAGCTCGAACATTAAGGTAAAACGACAAAATTTTCTGAACATATTACTAACTAGTATTCCACTTCATTTTCAGGTCATAACTTCATGCGATGAAGTTCCAAAGTCAACTTTTTCCCGATCTTGCCTCCAAAAAGGAAAGAAGATGACGTCGGAGTCATTCACCTTATCCAGAAAAGGACAATAAAGCCTGGGGGGCAAACTTTTTTCGGGGCAAATTTCGAAGAATCAGAAAATCAAACTAAGTCAGAAGAAAGGGACTTCTACAAGAATTTCATGCATCTTTGCATCATCACAAAAGCAAACACATGAACATCATTTGCATAAATACTATCCGGAGCTAACTTGGAACTTGTTACTTAAACATTTTCCTAAACACCGTCCTTTCTTAAGGACACCTTTTAGATTTGAGTTTCTTAACTCCGTCCTTTCTTAAGGGCATTTTTTTCTCAAAAACAAGAGTTTCTTAACTTCGTCCCTTCTTAAGGACACATTTTCCCAAAATAAGAGTTTCTTAACTCCGTCCTTTCTTAAGGGCACCTTTTCTCGAAAACACGAGTTTCTTAACTCCGTCCTTTCTTAAGGGCACCTTTTCTCGAAAACACGAGTTTCTTAACTCCGTCCTTTCTTAAGGACACCTTTTCCCAAAATTGGAGTTTCTTAACTCCGTCCTTTCTTAAGGGCACTCTTTCTCAAAAACAAGAGTTTCTTAACTTCGTCCTTTCTTAAGGACACCTTTTCCCAAAATTGGAATTTCTTAACTTTGTCCTTTCTTAAGGACACCTTTTTTTCTCAAAAACAAGAGTTTATTAACTCTGTCCTTTCTTAGGGGCATCTTTTTCTCAAAAACACGAGTTTCTTAACTCCGTCCTTTCTTAAGGACACATTTTCCCAAAATTAGAGTTTCTTAACTCCGTCCTTTCTTAAGGGCATTTTTTCTCAAAAACAAAAGTTTCTTAACTCCGTCCTTTCTTAAGGACACCCTTTTTTAAAATTAAAGTTTCTTAACTCCGTTCTTTCTCAAGGACAACTTTTCTCAAAGCAGGGCTTTCTTAACTTCGTCCTTTCTTAAGGACACATTTTCTCAAAACAAGAGTTTTTTTTTAACCCTGCCCTTTCTTAAGGACATATTTTCTTAAATTTCGTCATTTCTTAAAAATTGGATTTTCTTAATTCCATCCTTTCATAAGGATAGTTTTTTTCTCAAAACCAGAATTTCTCAAATTCATCATTTCTTAAGGATCGTTTTTCACAAAACACAGAATTTCTTAATTCCATCCTTCCTCAAGGATCGGTTTTTCTCAAAACCGAAATTTCACAAGTCTCTCCCTTCTTAAGGATAGTTTTTTCCTGAAACAGGAATTTCCTAATCCCATCATTCTACAATGACATCTTTTTGAAAACCAGAATTTCTTAATTTCGTCCTTCCACAAGGACTTTTTCTCAAAACATTAATTCTTTGCACAATGATGTTTTTCTAAAAAAGATTGATCTTTCCTCAAAGATCTTTTCAACTCTACCTCTTCTTACAAATAATGAAAATTTGAAGGTCTAATATCCTCAAACAGGAAGGAGCATATCGTTATCAATAAATTCCAACATCCTTGACATGAAGGACCGGAGCAAATATGAAAATGTTGTCTGGCACCTTCAACTAAAGATAGCACAGACAATTGTTAACAAGAACCAACATCCTTGACACGAAAGAGTGGATCAATCAAATCAAACATTTAATTCAAACATTATAGCTCACGAAGAGTTAGTTCATGGCTCATTTTGACCAGTCACTCTTTTAACTTTTGCAGGTCCTATCTCACCCGTAACATGGTGTAGCGGATCAACTTTTTCAGATTCTGCCTCCCCGTCAGAGGTGCAACAGATCACCCCTGAAGTTGCAGATTCTACTTCTTCAAGATTGGCAAAATTATGTTTCTCCAGCAAATGGTGGAACATATAAACTTAACAACAAGTTTATCTCCCTGAATTTGCAGCGGAATAAGCACGACAACAATTTCATCTCCCTAAACATGTAGTGGAATGAGCACGACAACATTTTCATCTCCCTAAGTTTACAGCAGAATGGGCACAGACAACAAGTTTAGCTCCTTGGAATTACGATGAAATGAACACAACAACAAATCTGTCTCCCTGAATTTGCAGCGGAACAAGCTTCAATAATTTCATCTACTTGAATTTGCGGTAGAACAAGCACGATAACAAGTTCATCTCCCTGAATTTGTAGCGGAATGAGAACACCAAACAATAATCTTGTCTCCCCGAATTGGTAGCAGAACAAGGCTACGACAAAGTTGTCTTCTTGAACATACAGCAAAATAAGCACAAACATAAGTCCATGAACGCGATAACAAATCTGTTACCTTGAATTCGCAGTGGAATAGATCATCTCCCTGAGGTTGCAGTGCAATAAACATACCAACAGATCATGTCTTCTTGAAGATGCAAAGAAACAAGTCACCTAATTCAGGCTTGTTACTTTTCCAAGAGCAGGCACGACAATCAAAGCCCAAGAGGGTTGTCACTCCCTGCCATGATGTAGCATATCCTACATCCTCTAGAGTTCACTTTGAAGTTAATAATGCAACACACCAAGTGTTGTTCCAAGGCTCGCTTTGCCATTGGTGGTACGACACACCAATTGTTTTTCAGGTCTATTTTCGCCGTAATAGGTGCGACTAGACCAAAATCCAGATTATGCTACGATGATAGAGCCGTAGCAGATCGAACTTCAGACCGTGCCTCTTCATCAGGTGTTGTAGCTCGGTCAACTTCTGGTCATGCCTCTTCGTCAGAGTTGTAGCTTGACCAAACTTGAACCCTTGATCCTGCCTTCTCGTCGGTGTTGTAGCTGGATCAAAATCACTTCAGACCGTGCCTCTTCATCAGGTGTTGTAGCTCGGTCAACTTCTGGTCATGCCTCTTCGTCAGAGTTGTAGCTTGACCAAACTTGAACCCTTGATCCTGCCTCCTCGTCGGTGTTGTAGCTGGATCAAAATCACTTCAGACCGTGCCTCTTCGTCAGGTGTTGTAGCTCGGTCAACTTCTGGTCATGCCTCTTCGTCAGAGTTGTAGCTTGACCAAACTTGAACCCTTGATCCTGCCTCCTCGTCGGTGTTGTAGCTGGATCAAAATCACTTCAGACCGTGCCTCTTCGTCAGGTGTTGTAGCTCGGTCAACTTCTGGTCATGCCTCTTCGTCAGAGTTGTAGCTTGACCAAACTTGAACCCTTGATCCTGCCTCCTCGTCGGTGTTGTAGCTGGATCAAAATCACTTCAGACCATGCCTCTTCGTCAGGTGTTGTAGCTTGGTCAACAAAAATTTCTTGATTTCCAAATCTTTTCCTCATCCATGTTGTAAAAGAAAACCGTCAAATCTTGTTCCTTCGTCAAAATTGCGGCTGAATCGAAGCTAATTTTTGACAAGTCCGACAAAAATGTCGGCACAACGTGCTTAAACACGGTTAAGTTTAAGACAATAGATAATTCAAATGTCCATCGAAAATCCATTGTCACAAATGGTCGAAGGAAAATAAATCCTTTGGGAAAAATCCAATCTCATGATTGGTAGAAACTGATTGTACCCAGGGGAATGGTACAACTAGCCCGGAGCAAACGGCTACCGGTAAAGGCAAATAAAAACCGTTCATCCCTGTGCATTTGGGAAAAATGCAAAACCGAAAGCCGACAGAAATGTAGGCATAACGTGCTTAAACACGGTTAAGTTTAAGACAATGGACAATTCAGATGTCCATCGAAAATCCATTGTCACGAATGGTCCAAGGAAAATAAATCCTTGGGAAAAATCCAATCTCATGATTGGTCCAAACTGATTGTACCCAGGGGAATGGTACAACTAGCACGGAGCAAACGGCTACCGGTAAAGGCAAATCAAATCCGTTCATCCCTGTGCATTTGGGAAAAATGCAAAAGAAGTGTAAACCAGGGACACTCTTCATCGTCTCGTTGACAGAATTCTAGTACTAATCAGATCTTCTCGCATCAATGGAGTTGCAGTAGATCGACCCTTCTTTAGATCTTCTCGCATCAATGGAGTTGCAGATGATCGACCCTTCTTCAGATCTTCTCGCATCAATGGAGTTGCAGATGATCGACCCTTCTTCAGATCTTCTCGCATCAATGGAGTTGCAGATGATCGCCCCTTCTTCAGATCTTCTCGCATCAATGGAGTTGCAGATGATCGCCCCTTCTTCAGATCTTCTCGCATCAATGGAGTTGCAGATGATCGACCCTTCTTCAGATCTTCTCGCATCAATGGAGTTGCAAATGATCGACCCTTCTTCAGATCTTCTCGCATCAATGGAGTTGCAGATGATCGACCCTTCTTCAGATCTTCTCGCATCAATGGAGTTGCAGATGATCGACCCTTCTTCAGATCTTCTCGCATCAATGGAGTTGCAGATGATCGACCCTTCTTCAGATCTTCTCGCATCAATGGAGTTGCAGTAGATCGCCCCTTTTCATATCTTCTCGCATCAATGGAGTTGCAGATGATCGACCCTTCTTCAGATCTTCTCGCATCAATGGAGTTGCAGATGATCGACCCTTCTTCAGATCTTCTCGCATCAATGGAGTTGCAGATGATCGACCCTTCTTCAGATCTTCTCGCATCAATGGAGTTGCAGACGATCGACCCTTCTTCAGATCTTCTCGCATCAATGGAGTTGCAGTAGATCGCCCCTTTTCATATCTTCTCGCATCAATGGAGTTGCAGTAGATCGACCCTTCTTCAGATCTTCTCGCATCAATGGAGTTGCAGATGATCGACCCCTCTTCAGATCTTCTCGCATCAATGGAGTTGCAGATGATCGACCCTTCCTCAGATCTTCTCGCATCAATAGAGTTGCAGATGATCGAGCCTTCTTCAGATCTTCTCGCATCTATAGAGTTGCAGTGGATCAATCTTTCTCCTCCAGATCAAGCTACCTTGTTAAGTGTTCTATGTTACAAATGGATCAAGTTTTGTAGACCTCGCCGCTCTGTTAGTGTTGCAGCTAGGTCAAGTTTTCTGCAAGTGTTGCTTCACCATTAGAGTCGTGGCAAGCCAAAGTTATGAGCTCCTACAACAGATCTCCTCCTCGTGAAGATTTTGTTTATTAGGGCGGCTGAGCGGATCAGTGAAGCAAAAAAGAATGTGCCAAGAAGAAAAGAGCTAAACCAGACCAAATTAAAATGGGTTCCTTTTTGTCTTTGCTTCATTGTCGTTATACAACAATAAGCAAAGAGGGGCAACTGTAGTAACCCATTTTAATATTTAAACCCAAATAAATAAAAAAACCCTTATTATCATAACCCATAACCCATTTACAACCCATGATCCAAACCCTTTTGAACCCAATACCCCTTTTATACATTAAACCCATTTACCCGGCCCAACAATAGAACCCATTACCCAAAACCTAAACTAAACCTAATATTCTACCCTAACCCTAGCCGCCGCCACTGCTAACTGATCTGCCGCCGCCACGAAGCCGAGCCGCCGCCACGAAGCTAAGCCGAGCACCGCTTTGTCCGCGTCATCGCCACGTGGCCGCTTCACCTGCATACAACGAAAGAAGTCAGTAATAATTTCTGAAAATTTTTCAGATCTGAAAACTTATAAAAAAAATTGTAATGTATATCTTTTTGTGGCTTTTTCGGTTATAAAAACCGAATGAATCGAGTTGTAAAAGGGGTCTCTTTTGGGGGAAATAAAAATGAAACAAAGTATTCGATCCAAGTCTTGCATATCCACAGTCGAAAAAAACAATTAAAAGGTAAAATATTTTTTAAAAACCGAAAGGTTTTTCCTAGATCTACACAAATAGAGAGGGAGTTGGAGAAATCTAACCTTAGATTCGGGTTCACCACGCAAAACCGAGTCGAAAACCACCCTTGCATGCCGTTCAGGCAACCGGAGACGGCGGCTTCCGTCGCCGCCGACGACACCAGACAGACGGGCAGAGGGAGAGTAGAGAGCTCTAAATTTTTTTGGTTCAAATGACAACCAAATGATTTTTTTTTTGAATAAAAGGGGTATTTAAACAACGGCCAAAACGACGTCGTTTCAAGCATCTACCCAGATACGCGACCCGACCCGCCGAGGGACCCGCGCGTTCTTTTAGACGAAAGGGAAAATTACGGTTCAAGCCATCCATCTTCCTGTATCCTTGCGGTTTAGCATTTCAATTTTGTTTTCCTTTCATTTTAGTCACCGTTCTGTCTTTCTTTATTATTTTTGCCCTTTTATTTGTTTTTTCTTTCAATTCTGCCACTGCCTTTATTATTATTATTATTATTATTATTATTATTATTATTGTTATTATTATTATATTTTACTAATTATCGTTTCTACCAAATTTTTTCTTACTCGTGAAAATCACACTCCGGGCGTTGGAGTGTCATTTTCCGTTAATTCTTTTATTATATTATTATTTAATATCACCTTTTTGAATAATGATCTTATAGGGGAGACCATACTCCGGGCGTTGGAGTGTATATCCCTTTCTTTGAATTTTTATTTTTAAATTTTATTTTAGCTTTTTTGGGATCACTTTATTAAGTTATACTCGAATTCATAAATCCACCATTAAGACATTACGTAATCGAAAGGTACCAATTTTGAGCGTTGTGGGGGTGCTCACCCTTCCCCACTCGTAACCGACTCTCGAACCTGTTTTTCTGGTTTCACAGACCAAAACTCGTTGTTTTAATAAAAACAAGTTTTATTAAAATAACCGGATTTTTCAGGTGTTCCAATCGCACCGCAAGAAAAAACAAAGGATTGGTGGCGACTCACCCGTTGTTACACCCCTCAAAATTTAATTTTTTTGTTAGACTATTTTAAAAAAAAAAACGTACAATAAACCCTTCAAAATTTATGAAAATATTAGCTTGAATCTTTATTTTTACAAAAATCTCAAATGGCTTCCATTGCTGGTTCATCAATCTCCATGCAACCTCGTCACTCTTTGGTATTGCTTCTTTTCAATCTTCAAATCCTTTTAACTACTACTCATTTACCTTTTGTTTTGCCGATTCTCTTGATACGGCACTCCCTCAACTCTGTAATCGTTGATTCAATGTTTGAATGCCGAGTTTCTGCTTGTTTTTCCCAGTTCTCTTCTTACTTGGGTAAATGCAGGGTGCAGAATTAGGTAGTGCATACATTTGTTGGAGTTGAATGAACTTCTGCTCAGGTCTATATGTGTATGTATCCTTGGGATGATCCATTTTTTCTCTAACCGATCTTAGTTTTCTTTATCGATACAAACAACCCTCGGTCTCATTTAATTAAAATGAAAGTTCATGCGCACTCTACAATTCATTTTGAACTCGTGCTTTCCGTACCTTTTACATTTTGGTAAACATAAGAAACTGTTTTTGGTTCTTTCCACAGCTTGAAACCCTTCTCTTGGCTTTCCTTGTTTGCATGTTGGTTAACACAATGAACACAGTTTTTGCTAGTTCTTCCCCAACTCTAAGTTCTCTCCCTCTCTGACTTTAGTTTGTGTTATAATCGGTAGAATGCCATTTCAGGTTGAGATTGTGATGGGACTCGAGGAAGAATTAGATAGTGCATACATTTGTTGGAGTTGAATGACCGTAGAATGCCCAAAATATCACAACGGTTCAGGATGCCGCAGATCTTATCGAAGAGCTCTGCAGCGCTAAAGGTGCGTAGAAGCAAGGACATAAGTTGCAAGTTCATTCAGCGCTAAACGGAATTTCAAAAGTTAATGTTTCTTTTTTGATTTAATTACCCGTGTCTATTAATTTAGCTAGGTACTGCAGAGGTCCATTATGAGGGCGATTCTCTCAGCACAATTTGCTTCATTCAAAACTGAGAATATTAAGATTCAAACTTCTGACCATACTTAAAAATTTAGTGTATTATCTCACTAATTGTTAGTTGTTTACATATATTAAAGGTATAACGGTAAACTTAAACGGAATATTTTTAGATTTTTTAATTAATTATTTTATAATTTTTGTTTTTAAAATTTTATTTTTTAAATTTAACAGTGTCTTTATTTTTGTTGTTTTAATTTTTTTAAATATTTTCACATTTTAAATAATCTCTTAATTTTTATTTTTAATGATCAGGTCCTAAACTTTCTAAAACTTAATTCTTGTAGAAGAAAATCAATTAAATCATTGCATCACACGTTATTCATAGTGGATCGTTACATATACACTATAAAATCACTATACTTCAGTTCAAAAAAATAAAAATAAAACTATTATATTATCACTATGATGATCAACGACACATCTATCTGTATTAATCATGATAAAGCTTTGAAGAATTGAAGTCAACTAAATATATATGGTTCTCTTTAATAAAGATTTGACCGGTTAAATCCGCTAATTTGGATGATTAGTAAATAGCGGATTAGAATAATGAATTGAGGTAAAACCTCTAATTTTGAAAAAGCTGTTAATATAAACGTTTTAAAATTAGAAGTTTTGACATAAAAGTTATAAAAACATTTTACCCTTAACAATTATAAAAAATCTCCAAATAACATAAATTTAACCATCTCTATTTTAATTCCTCAACCTCACGTATTTACATTGTGACATTTGTAAACTAATATTTTCTGTTTTTTTATTCTCACACATTTATATTTGTATTTTATTGAGAAAGTAAATTAAAAATCTAATAGAGAATTGAGGGAGAATGATTGTTGGATTTCATTGATGTAATTCATGAAAAAAAAGATGTTTACAGTATTACAATTTATAGAGCTAAAGGAATTGACTAGAAGGAATCCAAAACCAATTCTGTTAGCCAGCAACAACTTTTGCCAGCCGTGGAGGTTTTACAGCTGCATGGGCTTGAGCTGGTGCAACAGCTTTTCCCGCGCAATCAGCTCTTCTTCATTCCCGCGTAGGTGTATCTTCAATATGCTTCCTGCTCTTTAGCTTGTTGAATTTCTTCAGCTGACACGACCCCAAGTTTCTGTCGAAACATTTGAAAGTAACACTTCGAGAGAGACTTAGTGAATCCATCAGCTACTTGGTCTGTTGCAGGTACATAGTTGACAATGAGTTCATTTGCTGCCACTTTCTCCCTTATAAAGTGAACATCTAGCTCAATGTGTTTGCTTTTCGAGTGATAGACAGGGTTTGCACTCACTGCTATCGCTCCTGAGTTATCGCACCAGATGACTGGGTTGGATGGTATTGGAATACACATTTCTCGCAGTAGAGTTTTCATCCAAGTTATTTCTGAAGCAACATCAGCCAGACTCCTATACTCGGCTTCTGTCGTTGACCTTGAAACTTTTTTCTGCTTCCTGGAGCTCCACTGAACTAAATTTCCACCAAGGTAAACACAGTTACCAGATATCGATCTCCTATCATCTGTGTTGCCCGCCCAATCCGCATCGGAGAAAGCTACAATTTGACAGGGGTTAGACGATCGTGAGAAGAGAAGTCCATGATCGAGAGTACCATTTAGGTATCTCAATACTCTTCTTGCTGTAGAGAGGTGTGATTCACATGGGGCATGCATGAATTGGGCCAACTTGTTTACGCTGAAGGTAATGTCTGGTCTCGAATGACAGGTATAGAGAAGTGATCCAACCAGACTTCGATATTCTTGAGCATCATCAAGCAAGTTTCCAGAGTCTTGTGTAAGTTTCAAGGAGGAGACCATGGGTGTAGGTACTGACTTCGCATTAACCATGTTCGACTTTGTGAGAATCTCCAGGATGAACTTCTTTTGATTCAACATTAGAACATCACCCATACGTGTAATCTGAATTCCAAGAAAGTAACTTAGTTCACCAAGATCTTTTAACGAGAATGTGGCACCAAGCTGTTGAATAACACGATTGATTGCATCAGTTGAGGAGCCTGTGACTATTATGTCATCGACATACACAAGGACATACGTGGTGCATGCATTTGTGTTGTGGATGAACATGGAGGTATCTGCTTGAGAGCTTCTAAACCCTGCATCAAGTAGATATTGCTTGAGCTTCGAGTACCAGTTCCTGGGTGCTTGTCTCAGACCATACAGTGCCTTTTGAAGTTTGCATACAAGTCGTGTGCCATCAGGTGAAGTTTCTTCAAAGCCAGGGGGTTGTTGCATGAAGACATCTTCATGAAGTTCCCCGTTCAAGAAGGCGTTATTGACATCCACTTGCCTCAAGGGCCACCTGTTATTCACTGCCAGACTGATTACAATGTTGATTGTGGATGGTTTAACCACAGGGCTAAAGGTATGTTGAAAATCCTGACCAGGGACCTGTGAGAACCCCTTTGCCACGAGTCTTGCCTTGTATCTGTGCACAGTTCCATCCGCATTCCTCTTCACTCGAAAGAGCCATTTACACCCAACAAGAGATCTGCCTGCTGGAAGAGGGACCAAGGACCAAGTGTTGTTGTTTCTCAAGGCAGTAATTTCAGCATGAACAGCCTCTTTCCAATTTGAACTTGCCAGTGCAGCTTGAATTGTGGAAGGTTCAACATCGAGGGGAGGGAGACTTGTGAGATACAGTTTGGGCTTAAAAATGCCCAACTTGATTCTGGTGATCATATGATGCCCCTCAGTGTGTTGTTGGTTTAGAGTAGGTGTGGTACGAGCCTCATCATTTGGTGCAGGAGTCTCAGCATGTGTCATAAGTGACTCAATGTTATGAGAATGAGTTAAACTATGGCCATGATGATCAGAGTCATGAACATAAGGAACAGTTGTTGCAACAGTACTAACATCATGTTGAGAACAAGTAGTAGTAATAGGAGATGAAGGAGTAATGGGGACCTGAGTGGGACCAGTTGAATTGCTTGTAGTTGTTTCAGCACATGGAGCAATATCAGCAGAGGCAGTTGGACTGACCATATGATCATGTGGAGGAGAAGGCTGATGTGGAGTGGTCAGATTGTCATCAAATTGAACTCGAGTCTCAGCAACCGTGGATTGGGAAGGTGTACACAATGTAGGAAAGGAGATTGGACACCGAGTGTTGGAATTAGAAGGAGCCTGAGACAATGATGCATCACCTGCATAGAGAAACCTATGTTCATCAAATACCACATGTCGAGAGACATAAATATGACCATCTTTTGCCATGCACACGTAGCCTTTATGCTGAGTACTGTATCCCAAGAACGTGCATGCTTGTGATCTGAAGCTGAGCTTATGATGTTGGTATGGTCGCAAATGAGGATAACAGCAGCACCCAAAGACTCTGAGGAAATTGTAGTCTGGAGGTTTGTTGTGGAGCTTTTCAAAGGGTGATAGACCAGATAGAACCTTTGTAGGTAGACGATTAATCAAATGTACTGCAGTGCTAACAGCATAGGACCAGAACCTGAAGGGGAGTGACGCCTGAGCTAGAAGAACAAGGGCAAGCTCGACAATGTGTCGATGCTTGCGCTCCACCACACCATTTTGTTCCGATGTGTGTGGGCAAGTGAGCCTATGTCGAATGCCCAAAGAGCTGAGAACTGTGGATAAAGTGCGAAATTCACCACCCCAATCACTTTGCACCTCATTGATGGTCATTCCAAACTGATTTTGAACAAGCTTAACAAACAACTGAAACGCCATGCATGCTTGATCCTTTGTTTTCAGTAGGTAAAGCCAGCAGTGCCTTGTAGTAGAGTCAACAAACGAAACGTAATAGCGATGTCCATTAGATGTAACTTGTGCAGGACCCCATAGGTCAGTGAACACTAATGTAAAGGGGGTTGGATACTTAGTAGGGGAATGTTCGAATGGTAATTTATGACTTTTACCCATTCTACAAGCTTCACAAAGTTCAGTGAACAAGTTGTTATTGCTTTGCAAAAGAAGTACAATTTTGAGTTGATTACAAATTTGCACTAAGGTCGACTGAGCAGGATGCCCTAGTCGCTTGTGCCATAGCTCAGCCAACTGACTGGATCTACTCACTATATTAACTTCACACTTGCTTGAAGAGTCAACTGGTTCACCTTCTTGAAACTGATAGAGACCATCACGCACCTCTCCTCGTAACAAAATTGCACCACTAGCTTCATCTCGAACAAGACAGTTGGAAGCATGGAATTCAAAGTAAACTTGATTATCTCTAGCAAGCTTGGACACAGATAAGAGGTTCTTAGTTACGGAAGGAACATGAAGAAGGTCATTTATCAACAATGTACGAGAGGAAGTCTGAATATAAGATGTACCAGTCTTGCAGATATTCAAATTTTGACCATTGCCAACCATTAACATACCTGGTCCTGTGAAGTCAGACCCCTGCACAAGCTTGGTGCTATCGTGTGTAACATGGTGTGTGGCACCTGAATCAACAACCCATGGTTCTGTTTCAGCTGAAGCATTCAATCCTTGAGTAGGAGGGCAAGTGAGACAAGTGGTAGGTGTATCCATCACTGTGATAAGAGCATTCGAAGAATCCTTTGGAGAAGATGCAGAGGAGGAGTTACCAAAAGCCTGATCGAAACGATGCCAACATCGATCAGCTGAGTGGCCAGGTTTACCACAGATCTGACAATGAAGGCGTGGTTGACCCCTGCCACGAGCACCATTTCTTCCTTCCTGAAACTGTGGAGGACGACCAGAACGAGAGCCAGGTGATGAAGGTAAGGACGATGTATCATGATAGCGAGCTACATTGACACTCATTGGTAATTGAATTTGATGATGAAATCCACGGATCTGAGTTTCAGCATCCACCAGTACAGTTTTGACACCATCCAGGGTATAAGGATCTTTGCTGGCAGTGATAACCGCCATGAATGGTTGGTATTCAGGAGGGAGGCCATTGAGAATTGTTGCGATCTGTTCCATTTCAGAGATAGAGCTACCACAAGCAGCTAAGGCATCAGTAACCTCCTTGACTTGCGTGAGATATGAGCGCATGGTGTCATCTCCTTTACGCAGTGAACGTAGCTTACAGTGGAGACTCATCGCAGAGGTTGTAGAACGATTGGCAAAGAATTGCACAACGGTGGACCAAACTTCAGACGCTGTTTCAGCACCGACAAACTGAAGGAGCAGGTTGGAGCTGATGGTGGAGAGCAACCAGGATGCCAGGGCACTGTCCTGTGCTACAAAGTCTTCATACTCCTCATTGAGGACCATTTGCCCCGACGAATCAGGGACAGTTTCCGGAGGAGCCTTGACCTTGCCAGTGAGAAGGCGTTCGAGACGGTGACTTCGAACCGTAAGGAGCACTTGTTGCTTCCAAAGGAGGAAGTTCATCTCGTCGAGAACGATATTAACCTTCTTGTTGGTGAAGGTCTTGCCATTTTTGGACAAGCCAGTCGAGTCGGAGGAAGGAGAGACAGTATCACCAGGCATTGGAGCGAGAGGAAGAGAAAATCAGCGTGAGAAGAGGGCCAGGACGCCGGCGAAAGATATCATATTGAGAAAGTAAATTAGAAATCTAATAGAGAATTGAGGGAGAATGATTGTTGGATTTCATTGATGTAATTCATGAAAAAAAGATGTTTACAGTATTACAATTTATAGAGCTAAAGGAATTGACTAGAAGGAATCCAAAACCAATTCTGTTAGCCAGCAACAACTTTTGCCAGCTGTGGAGGTTTTACAGCTGCATGGGCTGCATGGGCTTGAGCTGGTGCAACAGCTTTTCCCGCGCAATCAGCTCTTCTTCATTCCCGCGCAATCAGCTCTTCTTCATTCCCGCGCAGGTGTATCTTCAATATATTTAAATTTAATCATTAATTAAATTATATTAAAAATAATTATATAAATAATAAATTAATATATAGATCTTCAAATATGCTTAATGTTATGTTAATTTTTTTCATGATATAATTAATATTAATAGATACAAAATATTGATAACTAATAAACTATTCAAATAAGAATCGAATATAATCATGTCATTTTACTTGTTTAAATAATCAAACAACTATCATCTATTAGATAATTTTACCAAATACTTTTATACAATTAACTAATACAATTTACTAATCAAATTAACTATCAAGTAATATGGTAATTCGTTATTAATTGCCAAACAATACCATAATATAAATTTGAACTTACATTTTTTTTTCAAAAATTCGAACACCTTTAAGCCCAACTTCTCGTTCGTCAATACCAATTGTACCCTCAACAGGGGTAGGTGAAGATTAATCTTGCTAGAACTCTAGAACCTTCCCACAATTTTCTCCGATTCCCACCTCTTTCTATAAGTACGATTAAATTTCTAAACAAAACAACACACATTTCTCGCTTTGTATTTTGTTCTTATCTTTTTTATATTCCGTGAAGGGGTGCTCTGAGGTTAGTTAGATTCTTCTCGACTCTCATTTCCATTCAATTTTCAGGGTTTTAAAGCTTTGATCTATTCAATTTCTCTATAATTTAAGCTTGATTTTTCTATTCAAGGTCTGCTCTCGATTTCTGTTTTTCCTACATAAATTTATCTTGCTTGTTGGATTCCCCCAAATTTTTCCTGCATAAGTTAAGCTTTATTTTGATGGCTATGGATTTTCATTTTGTCTCGGTGTTGATTGAAGAAAGCTATACTGGAAAGAGACAAATTATTTGATATATATATATATATTGCGGAAGATTCCGTGCTAAAGGAGCTGAATTCCCTTTTTATTTTTGAAAATGATAGATTTTCTTTTCATTTTTAGAAAATTTAATCTTAGTTGAGAGTAGTATTCTTCTTCTTTGTTGTTATATGAGTCAAAGATCGTGCATAAAAGATAGTCCTTTTCTAGTTGGAGAAATCAACGCATTTGGTGAAAATTGCAGCTTTTGTAATTTTATTTTAGTAACTCCTTGAATTTCTCTGATCGTTTTTGGTTGAATTTAGGGCATTGTTGGATTGATTGTTAGCTGTATTACATATATTTGACTAATTTTAATGGATTTATCTGCATGATTCATGACATTTGTGCTTTTCAAAAACATCTTAATGATGTGGTCATTGGTGAAACATTTACTGGCTTTTGAGTTTAGGATACGGGAAATTTATTATTATTATTATTATTATTATTATTATTTCATTTTCGAAACTAGTTTTGAATTGATTTAGGTAAAATTATCTACTGGCTTGTCTAACATTGTATAGTATAGATCACATACTAAGATGGTGAAGGCCGTTGCCGTCCTTAGCAGCAGTGAAGGTGTTCAGGGAACTATTTTCTTCTCCCAAGATGGAGAGGGTAAATCACAACCCTGATACAATGTTTTGGTTTTTCTTTATTTCTGTATTTCATGTGGAAGTTTAATCTTTTCTGTCTTTACTAGGCCCAACAGTTGTGACCGGGGACATTTCTGGTCTTAAGCCTGGACTCCATGGCTTCCATGTTCATGCCCTTGGGGACACAACTAATGGATGCATGTCAACCGGTAAAAGGCTGAAAGTTGGCTTCGTTGATTCCTCTCGGCTTCCATGTATTTGTTTTTCCGGATTTTGACCTTGTGATGAATCTGTTTGTAGGTCCCCATTTTAATCCTGCTGGAAAAGAGCATGGTGCCCCACAGGATGAGAATCGTCATGCTGGTGATCTAGGAAATGTCACTGTTGGTGATGATGGTAGGAATATTTGCCTTTGGTCAATGACCATAAGCTTTAAGCGGTTTACTAACAGTTTCTAAACTTTTACATTTGCTTTCTTTGTTTCAATTCATGTTTTTTTTCCAGCAGCATGTTGTTGGTTCTCACATTTCTTCTATTATTGACACTGTTGATTTTGTTTGTGTGGTCCAGGTCGTGCAAATTTCTCTATCACCGACAGCCAGGTCTTTGTACAACTCCTCACTCCATTTTGCTTACATTCAAATTTCTTTCTTGTAGGTTTGTGGTTGTATTAGTGACCGACTTGAGTTTATTGCTGATAGGTGTTTTTCCAATTTTGTAGATCCCTCTCACAGGCCCAAACTCCATTATCGGAAGAGCTGTTGTTGTCCATGCAGATCCTGATGATCTCGGCAAGGGTAATAGTAGTTAAAAAACCTAACTCCGTTAAATTGTTCTCTTGTAGTGTTTGCATGTGATAGGAACACTAGTGAATAAGTAGTTTACTTCCTAAATCGGTCACCCTCCCCACAATCTTTCTTCCGCCATTGGAAGTACTAGCATACCCTTTTGCTCTTACTCTGGAGGTCAGCCAACCGTAGAATGTTTGTACTTAAGCTTACTTTAAGTTTCTACTCAAACAATGAACTAGATCCGGATGTTAGGGGCATAATTTGTGACACTGCTATTATATATGCAGGAGGCCATGAGCTTAGCAAAAGCACAGGAAATGCTGGTGGCAGAGTAGCTTGTGGTAAATTCTCTTATCTCAGTCATTCGAACACTAGTGATATCGTGCAAGTGAAAACGTAATTAGTTACAGCTACGGTGGTTACTAGAGACAACACAACGAAAATATCATATCTAGTATTGTTTGCATGATATATTGTTGATTAGTAACTTTGTATTGTAAATTTTGCAGGTATCATTGGTCTGCAAGGCTAAAATCTCAGCAGTGGTGAGCAGAAAATAATAGATGCAAGGGCCTCGAGAGCAGCTGTTTATGTGAACTTAAAACTGTGTTTTAATAAAAGGAAAAAGAATCCTTTGTTGGTGTACTTTTGTTGTTTGTTGTTTGTCATTTGTAACTTTGAAGAAGAGTAAAGTGCTCTCTTAATGGCGGCCTTTGAAATTTAAAGTGTTGTGTTGAACCTGGAATGCATAAGTTCTATGTTGCTCTGTAATTATAACGGGCGTTTTTGTGCTTGATTTGGTTTCAAAGGAGCGTACCAGTCTGGCTATTCAAGTGCCTAAAAGAAAATTAGGCTCAACTTAAACCCTAGTCCCCGCCGCTGCTTTGGCTCTCAAAATCCTCTCTTTCTGTTCACAAATCTCAGTGTTTTCTTGCTCGTTTGTTTGCTTCGTGGTCTGGGTCCCCCCCCCCCCCCCCCCAAGCAACTGTGACGGTCTTCACGGGAGGTTTGGTCTGAATTTTGAGCGTTTTCTGTGGTCTTTGACAGTGGTCTGGGTGTTCGTCTGAGTGGCTGTTCTCGGCCAGCGTGGTTCCCTTGAGTTTGGCTGTTGACAGTGTCGGTTTTCTGGTCTTTGTTCTCCCAATGCTTCATGGTAACTAACTCTCCATCCTCATTTTTTTCGTCCTTTTGTTCGACTTCTTGTTCTGCGAAACTGATTTTAGAGTAGTCTGCAATTATGGTTTTTGTTCGTTCGAAAGCGGGCTGTTTTTTGGGTGGCGTTGTGGTTGTGCTTGGAAGAGGAGTCGACAGGTTTCTTTTCTTCGAGTTTTTATTCTTTCTGGTTTTGGGGCTTTCTGCTGGAATTCGAAGCTCATGAGACTTTCCTGATTTTTCTTTCGTTTGAGTGTCGTCGTTTCTTTTTCGGGCGATATGGATACTTGTTCTAGGGTTCATTGGGAGCTTTGGCTCGGGCTGTTCTCTGATGTTTGTTCTAGGGTCCTTCCCTTGCCCTCCATTTCCCGGCGACCTCCTCCAAAACGAATCTTTAGCATTAGTTATGTTGGGGACCTCTCGGTTTTTGGTCGTCTATGTTGGGGACCTCTCGGTTTTTGGTCGTTGGCTCTGCTTGCCAATATAACGAACGCTTTTGTGGCTTTTATCCCTACAAGCGAATCCAGCTACCGCCGTGCCTACGAGAATTACCATTTTTCGGTGACCACCTCCAAAGCCAATTTTTTTACAATGTGATCACCTTTTCTGCTTTCATCTACGGTGGGGATAAGGCCCAATGGATGGTCGTATGTGGAACTCCTTCCTCAGTGATCACCTTGTTTACCACTTTCTGGTGCCTGAAGAAGGGTGATCATTGGTGCTTCAAACGGTTTTATGGTGGAACTACTTTTTCACCTACCGTGTCTACGAACTTCTCTTGGTTCACAGCAACCTATTTTGTGGCGGATGGAGCTGTTTCAATGTCTTTCTTCTATTTGTGGGACGTTATCATCTCCTGCTCTATGTTCGTTCTTGGTTTTATGCTTTGTGTTTTTCGAATGTGCTGTTTTCTGGTGACTGTTGGATTTGCTTATTGATCGTGTATGGTCTGTTAGGATTTGCAACTTTCCTTTTGCTATCTCCATGGCGTTGTGGGAGAATTGTAAGTTCTTTCGAGACTATTTCATTGGTCAAAAAAAATGCCTAAAAGAAAAATATATATCGTAATTTCCAATGACACAACATAATTTTGCGCTTCATGTACCAGATTTAAATCATTTTGATTATCCCGTCAACTAAGATTCTAAATCCGCTATTGACTTCTGAATCTGTAAAATAAAACGTATCCGAATAATAATAGACATCTAATTATTTTATATAGTAACTATTCAAATCTACAATATCAAATTTCAAAAAAAAAAACATAGACAATAACTCTTTAAAGTCGAGAAACTATATTATGAGACATTTTCACCACATTATTCATGAGATCAACTAATAAAATGCATTGATATTTTTAAATTAAATTTTTTATTATTTATTATTTAGAAAAATAACCCCTAAATATGTCACGTATGAAGAACTCGCTTTATGAGAATTGTGAAACACGAACTCGCGTTCTGCACAAAAGAATTTCTTCATATGTGGCAACGCTTTTCAGAATAACAAACTTAACAGGAATTCGCTTTCTGCAAAACGCGAGTTCCTCGAGAATTTGAAGAGCTGGCAAATCATGCGTCCATAGGCATGTTCGAGCAATATTTCGGGGTTATTAATCGTATAATTTTATTAAACATTGAGTTTAAGTACGTAGTACTAGAACTTGTCATTCGACACCAATATGAGTAAGTTCGGTCCATTTTAAACCGAGTAAAATTCGTGCTGAAAATGGTTCCATAACTTATTTTTTGAATGATTTTGCTTTTAAAAAGTCGTGGTAGACTTGTTCGGTTTATTAACCGAATAATGTAAATTATTGTTTATTCAAAACAGAACGAAATTAAATATAAATTATAAAAATTATGTAAACAAATAAATAAGACAAAATTAAATATTGCTTGTTATAAAATTAGAAATAAAATCGTGCATCAACATAATTAATTTTTTTATACATCCTTCGTCCTAATGATGCCTATGTCCACTCGTTCCGCAGCTGGGTGCAAGACGATCCCGTGAAAAATTTCTCCGAACGTCATATGCTCTATCGTCATCCTCATTCGCAGCGCCATCATCACTAGCATCATGATCGTGCTTGAAACGTGGACCACTGCTGGCACGGGGATCGGTGTAGAACAAGCTCTACAGCGGCGTCTGCTCGACAATGCTGTAGTCGAATTGTGCTGCCAACAGTGGAACATTGAACACCAGAAGAACATACGATGAACTCATCGACATGAAGAGATGATAGACGTCTGTGAAGTAGAACTCGGGTGGAGGCCTCATCTGCTGAAACGTCTCAGAACCAATCATTTGCAGAAACGATGTCAAAGCTGAGTGCATGAATGTCAATCCTGACGCTGATGTCGAACGTTGTGCCGTGGAGTGATTTGCTGCTTGCGCTGTTCTAGACGACGAGACCCCTGCAATGTGAGTTCGCCGTTTGTGACTTTCAGGCCCTATTCTGGTACCGGGCTGCGTCGGCTGACTCTGGGTGGCTTAATGTTGTGCGGGGGAGGGGGGAGGCACCTCAATTTCTCGCTCGCGCTTCTCCTAAGTTAGTATATGCAGCTTCCCATTTTGGTGGTACCACTGCATATAGTCGAAAGTGACGTCCTAATTCACAATGAGTGCACAGATGGATAGCCGCCTGTCATATCTTGTCATCCATTGCTCAACCTAATTAGCGTTATGATAGCCTCAATAGACTTTCGTCTTCCCCTGCCGCGTCAACCGATGTAATTCATCCAAATTAGGTGGCGGCTCCGAAACCCCTTGGATGTAGCCAAATTGCCACAGAATCCAATCGATAGGATGCCACTCGATAATTTCGTAGTTGATGAGTGGCACTCGCAGCAGCTAGACGTGAGATGTGTCCATCTAATAAAATTCCTGATCTCATCTTGTATCTTGTCGATCAGCAGTTTATAGTCGCGATGTTTATCTGACAATCCTTGGTGAGTGAGTGGAACACATCACCCGTCATTAATGAAAAAGAACTAACAAATTGTAATAATTTAAAAAATATTTATAAAATAAAATAAAATAAATAAAACAATTTTAATAATACCTCTGAATAAATAAGAATAAGTACGAGATCGGGTTTCTAGGCTGCGAGCTTAACACGACATCCGAAACCAAATTTAAGACTGCAACAATAAAAATAATGACAAGTTAGTAAATTTGAAATTAGCAGTAGCCAGTAGGCGGTAGGCCTGTAGCATTCGCTAGCTTTTGTCACATCTATTACATAAAAATAATGGCAAGTTAATAAATTTGAAATTAGCAGTAGCCAGTAGGCGGTAGGCCTGTAGCATTCGGTAGCTTTTGTCACATCGATTACAGTATTATGTACGTCTCGTGATATCTAAACGCAGCCGTTTGTTCATTATTTTTTTATTTCAAGAGAATTTATTTTCCCTCCTTTTACCTCATCATAGATAAAAAGAAAATCGAAATTAGGTTTCTTTGTAGATTCTATAATTCTATCTTCTCTAAGCATCCACTTTCGCGAATTCAAAACCCTAATATGTTTCTTGGATCGGATTCCGTATCGGTATTCTCCGGAGTGTAATTTATTTTTTGTCATTGTCTGTCTGCCGGCAAAGAAAGTTGCAAGGTAACGAAAAATTGTTTTTTCTCTCAAATTTTTATTATAATTATGGAAACGTTCTCTTTTGATTGATGATCATTAGTTCTTTTGTGTCATTGATTTACTTTGTGAAGTTGGAATTTGACGTGGATCAACTTTCTAGGGTTTTGTAAAAGCTTACAAATAGTGAAAATTGTTGAATGGTTAGAGCTAAGATTGAATTGATATTAATTTACGTGTTTTACTTTGTGTTCATTCAGATGTATGGTTTTTTATTCCTGTTTGACCTTTTTAAAGATCGTTATTAGTTTAGTTGGAACTGGAATAGATTTTTGTGCATTTTCATGTGCTAATTTTTGCGAATTTATCAGTGTCTAGACAATGATTAGGATCTAATTAGATATTTAGATGCACGTTCATCAAGATTATATACGTTAATTGTATGCTATACCTCTTTTGGAATATTGAAGAAGGCATTCAGAATGAGAGAATCACTAGTTACTTGGAAATGATATTGAGCTTGTTTAATAGATATATGAGATTGGTGGAAGGGAAGAAAAGAGTTAAAGGTGATGGCATATTATTTTGTTCTGTTGTTCTTTGTTCTAAGTAGGAGAAAAGAAGCAAGTCGATATTGGTTTGATTCAAGTTACGACGCGGATGTAAAATTTTAAGACGGAAAATGTGATATTTCAACAGTAGGAACATGTCGATATAACATCCGCAGCCAGGTTTATCATTGAGTCACAATCCAAACATAAAATTTTATGGTGGGAACCTGTATATGGACTCTATTTTTTATTGTGTTACTGGCAAGAGAGACTGCAAAGTTGCTTGCATGAATAATTCTAGTTTCCATATTTACCTCAAGAATGACTTTAAAACGTTAAATTTACATATTTGATTAAGAAAGATTCACTTTTTTTTAAGTAATATTTGGTTTGTTCTTTGTGTGCTTATTTTTCGTTAAGTTTACTTTAACTGGATTTAGGGATTCCCAAACTGCTCCACACACTCTCATAGACATTCCTGTACTTTTTTAGAATTTTATCTTCTTGCCTGCTAAATTGACCAGAAACACAGCTTAACATTCTGTGGTTCCGTCTACTATGGAGCAAGAAAATAACAAAAATGAAGCTGACACTACTTCAGTAAACTTCGCAAAATCAGAATCATCTGAAAAGAAAAGCTCAAATTCATCGAAAGCGAAATCTGATATTGTAAAGTCAGTGGCCAAGAATTTCCTGAAGACAAGAAAAGCTAATGTTACTTCTGAGGTTCAGAGGAAAAAGAAAATTAAGAAAAGTGCGAGCATATCAGAAGGCAGTAAAGCAATTGAAAATGGTGTTATTAAGTTAAATTCAAAGGAAGAAAACCCGAAAAAGGATGCTACCACAAGTATGGAGCATGTAGAGAAGAGCCAGGAGATCCAAAAGAATCAAGAAAATACAAGTGCATCAGATAGCAAGGAAAAGATTACAAAATCGAATGACAATCCCAATAAACGAAGAAGTGCTGAGCAACCTGGCCTTTCAAATAAAAATATGAAGAATGAAGAAAAGCAAGAGGGCAATAAAAGAAGAAAACAAAATGAACAGAAGATAAAACACAGTAATTCAGTGAGGAATAACACAGGTGACGAAAAACGAGATGGCAACGGAAAGAAACAAGAAATTGAGAAGAAAGAAAAGATTGATGGTCTAATATTTATGTGCAATGCAAAGACCAAGCCGGATTGTTTCCAATATCATGTAATGGGGGTACCAGCTGGTAAAAAGGATCTTGTCCTGGGAATTAGGCTTGGGGTTAAGCTTTTTCTCTACGATTATGATCTCAGGCTTTTGTATGGGATTTATGAGGCATCCTCTGCCGGTGGCATGAAACTTGAGCCCAAGGCTTTTGGTGGGGCTTTCCCTGCTCAGGTACCATTTTGTTTTAGCCATCTTCCTTTACTTACAACTCTTCTTCATATTCATTACTTTAAGGAGATTTACGTACTGATGACTTCTGTTTCAGGTGCGGTTCAGTGTCTATGCCAATTGTTATCCTCTGGCAGAGGGCACTTTCAAGAAGGCAATCAAGGAAAATTACAATGAAAAGAACAAATTCAAAACTGAACTTACTGCTAGACAAGTAAGGAATCGTTTTCTTTCCTGTTAGTTTGATGTTCATAGTTTAATCCTTTCATATTTTAGTATTAACAGCATCTGATATTTCCCTTAGGTTCAGAAGCTCACAGAACTTTTTCGACCGGTTCCAGTTCAATCAACTGCACCACCTTTTCACTCCCCTTCAAGGGCAGCAGCTCGAATCGTTGAACACCCTGAAAAAAGGGGAGTTCATGATAGAACAAGGGAAGCAAGGGCCCCGTCACACAGGGAAGCGTCTCTTAGAGATCCTTATGCCAATATCAGTGCTAGAAGTTATGCTCCTCCTGAAAGGGATCAGCGAGCTGAACATGGAGGGTTGGCATCTACTAGAAGAGAAGATGGTCCTCGTGATTTATACCTTAGTGAGTCGGATTACAGGGTTTATGGTCTTCTGGGGGAGAGAAGAAACTTGACTCCTCAGCATCATATCACTCCTAGGTTAACATCTTACCTGGGAGATCACAGAGAGACACCTGTCCGACAGCCAGATACAGTATACAGGGAGCCTGTTCCTTTGCAGAGAGATACAATTCGCTCTGATCCTCTTTACTTGACCGAAAGAGAATATCGGACTTATGATTTGGGTGCTACACGAGAAATGCAACCAACAGTTTCTGCAGCAACTGCAAATACATTTGTAGCTGGTGCTTCTATCTCGAACTCCTATATTACAGATCCATATTATGGTCGTTATTCTGGCGATCCATTGGTGGATGCTTATCTTCCTCGTCCGAGAGAGGCACACCTGATTGAGAGTGATCTTTTGAGGAGAGAAAGCAACCAAGCACAGAGATTATATTCCGCATATCCTTCTGATGCTTTAGTAGATCATAACCAGATGCCTCACCATCGAGATGTTAAGCCTGCATCTGCTTCTACATCAGTTTCGGCCCGGTATTCTTTTGGTGGTCCATCTTTGTCTTATCGCTGAGAGTAATCAGTCCCTTCATATCTGTAACTCAAGACATGTTCCTTCTAAAATTAATGATTTCTTTACCTGTTGTCTGCATGCATGCTGTTGAACTTCAATAAGCTACTCTGTTAAATGCTTTATCATACATAATTAGGATTAAGCATTTTGAAAGTGGCTACTTTTTGAATCTATCTGGATATGGTTGAATATGTTTCCTAACCAATTTGCTCAACCTAACTTATTCAGCCTTTTTGCTAACAGCCACATTATGGGTGACCCTGACTTTAGGATACGGATATGTCCGGTGTAAGTATGATCATATTACTGTAGGTTATTTATTTATTTATTCAAGAGGTTTTTTATGTCGGACATATTTGAGATCTTGTTGGGCCAGCTTGAATTATAATTTTTTGTTAAAAGTCCCAATCTGGGTGGCCCAGGCCTGTCTCTTAAGCACGATTAAGGTCTTGGTTTCGAGGCTTGAAAATGTGAAAGTATTACTCTATTGAGAAACTTGAAAAATAATTATAAAAATTCAATAAGCTTGAAATGATATGCCAAAAGACATCGATACGATTACATATCAATATGAAGAATAAATAATACGGGTAAATTTTTAATATATAGCTTGTGTAGGCTCGCATATTCAAACTATTAGGGGTGCTTATCGAGCGAGTCGACCGCGAGTTGGACAGTGCTCGACTCGTGCTCATTAAAAAAATTTACTACTCGACTCGACTCATTGCTCGTTAAAATTGTGCTCGACTCGTGCTCGTTTAAATATTTTGTTGCTCAACTCGACTCGTTGCTCGTTAAGTTTGGCTCATTGCATGTTAAGCTCACTAAAAAATTTACTTTATTTTTTAACTAAAAGTAAAATTTAATAATACTATATGAGGCTTAATATAAACATAAATTAACAAATATAACAAAAAATTATCAAAAGAATATATAAACTACTTTCAAAGTCTAAATTCCAAACTAACATATTAAAACTAAAGTAACAATCACAAGTTCACCAAACTAACATATTAAAACTAAAGTAACAATCCACAAATACATTAAACTAACATATTAAAAGCATTCTTGAAAAAAGTTCAATGATACATAACCAATCTTGCAATTACTAAAAAAAATATTTTAAAAAATTAACGAGTTGCTCGCGAACTTATCGAGTCTAGTTAAAATTTGCTCGACTCAACTCGTTAAGGTCTCGAGTCGAGTTCGAGTTCGAGTCGAGCCAACCCGGGCTAAACGTTTACCGAGTTTTGACCGAGTTGAGTTCGAACAGCTAACGAGCTGCTCAACTCGTTAAGCACCCCTACAAACCATTAAATCAAAATTTTAAATTTTTGACCTTTGTCTTAAACGCTATATCTTAAATTCTAAACATTATTTTAAATTTTAAACCCTCAATAGTTAAACTTTAAATTATACTTTCTCCTAACCCCTAAAATTTAAAACTAATAGAAAGACAAGACCTATGTCAAATTTTTTTTTTTGATCAGAAAGACCTATGTCAATTTTCATTTCCGTAATTAACTTGTACATAATAAAGAATCTTAGAAAGTTAAGTAACGTTGGCCAAGTCATGCTCGTTATGGATGGAAATCATCTACCCCAAAGTATGCCCCCATTTGTGCCCCCACTTAAAATAGTGGGTTTAGGGTTTGGGGTTTAAGGTTGGGGCTTAGGTTAGGGTGTAGGGAATTAGGAGTAGGGTGTATTTTTTAGGGTTTAAGGTTTGAAGTTTAGGATATAAAAATTAGGGTTATGGGGCAAGATTTAATTTTATTTATTTTTTAGGCAGGGACATAGAAAGAGGCATGGTTAGGGGCAGAAGATTTTTACCCGCTCGTTATACCGTTAAGATATTTTTCTAAGTTCTCCCTCTTTCTATATAAGAATGTATGTATATGCGTAGGTCAATTGAATCAAAGTCGTGGAGAGGGAGAGGAGGAAACAATGGCAAACAATGGGTATCTTCCTCTTTTTGGGACAAGGCCAGCCAGCCGACTTTTCTTGTTTCGATCATACGCAGTTTCACTATTCATAGCCATCTGCTTCATTGTCTGGTACAGACTGACTTATTTTCCACTGTTGGAAACCACGACCGAGAGATGGGTCTGGGCTGGAATGTTTCTGTCTGAACTTTGGTTTACTGTTTACTTCTTCATCACCGTCATCGTCAAATGGAACCCTGTTTATCGTTACACTTTCAAAGACAGACTCTCCGCAAGGTCATCATTCACTTGTTTCTAATGTTTCCTTTCTCCTTTTTTGAAATGGATTTTTACCGGAGATCGATCGGGTTTCGTGATTAACAACAGGTATGACGATGAAGCATTGCCGGGAGTAGACATTTTCGTTTGCACGGCAGACCCGAGATTGGAGCCCCCGACAATGGTGATCGCCACCGTGTTGTCAGTTATGGCTTATGACTACCCAACTCAGAAGCTGAGCATTTATCTCTCAGATGATGGCGGCTCCGATTTAACGTTTTATGCTTTATTAGAAGCTTCACGTTTTGCCCGGCTGTGGCTTCCTTTTTGCAGGAAGCTCAAAGTAGAGCCGAGGTCGCCTGAGGCTTATTTCCAGATGAGTCTTGAACCAGTCGATGATTCTGCCATGGCCAATGAGTGGCTCACCATCAAGGTAATATATGTTAGTTTTAAGATAAATTGTTACTATTTTTTTTCTTCCAACTAAAATAATATGATGGACTAAAAATTTATTAAATAACATTAGTTTAATACTAATTTATTTACTAATACTCCTACTAAACTAAATATTAATTTTAAAATCATATAATAATTAGGATGGAAATCCTCTATCCTTTTCGGTGCCCCTACTTATGCCCTCACTCTCAAAATTAAGTTTAGGGTTTTAGGTTAGGGTTTAAGAAATTTAGGGTAGGGTGTATTTTTAGGGTATAGGGTGTAGGATTTAGGATTTAGAATTTATAGTTAGGGCTTGAAATTTAATTTTGTAGTGTTTTTTTATGTTGGGGCATAAGTAGGGGCACCGAAAAAGGGCTGAAGATTTTTATCCTAATAATTAACACAACTCTTCGATGTAAATATGTATAATATTTTCTACTGATTAAATTTATTGAATATTTTTTGAGTGATTATATGATAATATAATCAGTGGCGGATGCAAAAATTATTTTTAGGGTGGACACAAGTTAAAATATTTTTTAAAGTGGGCACAAGTTATACAAATTTTAAAATTTAAAGGTGGGCACAAATTAAAAAAATTTAGACATAATTCATAAAAATTAAAAAAATAAAAGTAAATGTGTTTTTAAGGAAAAATTCTTAGATTGTAAACAATGAAAACGATGTTTCTGATTTATCGGTTAATAATTTCAGTTTGTCTTTAAAAAGAGCAAAGCGTTGGATTTCCATTAGTGCAGGTTTATTTTAAAATAACCATTTTAAGTCTTCAAAATGGTTTTTTATATAAAAACAGTCTATATATAGATATTTTGAATGTTGATGGAGGAGGGGTGGGTGGTGGTGAGGAGAGATAAGACAATCCGTCCAATCTATATAAGAGGGGGTCCATTTTTTTCTTTATTTTTATATATGAATATCTTTTTGAAATTTATAAATTTTCCTTTACTTTTAAATATTTATAATTAATTTTTAATTTTTAATTTCGGTTCCGTCCATGTGCGGGTTGTAGTATTTTACTTGCCTACGTACGTTCTTTCCAATTATTCAGACCACTAAAAGCGCCGCTATATACGAAATTTGGTGTATTGAAGTTCAACAGACAACAGTATGTGTATGTCTAAATCAATACTTGTCTGAAAGAAGCAAATGTCCAGCACGCCAACGTGGAACCAATATGATAATGGACCCACAAAGTTCATTTCAGAAAAGACTGGAAAATTCGTTAAAAAAATAATTAAGAAAAGACTGGACGAGGCTTTTCCTTGGCAATTTTGGGTGAAAAACCCCTTTTTAATTATTATCTGTAAAAATGGCTCCCAAGTACTATTATTTGGCAAAATGACCCCTTTTCTTGTCAGGTCGACCGACCTCGCGTTTTGTAGGAAGCGAGGTACGACATCGCGTTCTGCAGAACGCGATTTTAGTCGACGTGGCGTTGCAGTTCGTGTTAACGGTTTCACAGTACCTCGCGTTCTGCAGAACGCGAGGTCCCCGAGAAATTGAAAAGGCGGCTGGAATATATCGCACGGACCTCGCGTTCTGTAGGACGCGAGGTCTGTGCATTTCCAGCCTGAACCACAAGCAAAAACATGCGTAAGTAGGCCTGTTCGAACCCAATTTCGAGCGTGTAAATTGTATATTTTTAGCGATCATCGAGTTTGGGGTTGTAGTACTGAAAATTGTCTATCGTATGATACCAACATGGTTAATTTCCGTCCATTCTACAATGGTTTAAAATGGCTTCGAAAACCCTATGCTAGCACACTTTTTTTGATTGAAGTTGTATTTCAACTAATGTCGATTTTCGGTTTTTTAATCCTATTAAATTTATTAAAAACAAAAATTAAATAAACATTATAAAGATTAATTATAATATGCAAACAAAATTATAATTCATAAACAAAATTAGAATACGACATTATAAAATTTAAAAGTGTTTTACATAAATATTAAAAACATAAGTAGAAAACAACAAAAAAAAACTAAAAATGCCTATGTCCACCGGTTCCGCAGTCGGGTGGATGACGCTGGCGATCCAGATTCCTCCTCGGTCCATCGTGTGGTGGTCCCTGGTCCCTATCATCCTGACCATCGTGCGCGATCTGCGGATCTGTGCTGGGCCTAGGCGGGGAGTAAAACAAACTACCTATCGGCGTATTCTCCACCATCGGAAACTCATACTGAGGTGGATAATCGATAAGTAGAAGGTCAGTCGTGGGCGTATGGGGGCGATAGGCATCAGTGGAGCCGAACTGGGGTGGAGGCATCGTCTGCTCGAAAGTCGATGGACCGCTATGCAATGGTGGGGCAGAAGATGATGCCCCTGGAGTGTCATATCGTGGTCTCGGACCGCGCTGCGTCGACTGCCTCTGGGTCTGCCTCGCTCGCCCGCTCCCGCGTGGGCGGTTTTGGGGTCGCTGGGGAAGCCCTGCTTCGAGCTCGGCCGGAGTAAGGATATGTGGCATCCCATTGTCCCTATACCACTGGTCATAATTGAAAGTGACCAAAGGACCCCCTACCATAATTGGTTGGAGAAACTCTGGGCGTCTTGAGAAATCGTTGAGCCCAAAGCGCTATCCAGCTAGCGTGGTGCTCGGCCCAGTCAATCTCCGTCTTCCCCTGACGCGTAAGATTGTGGAACTCGTCCATATTTTGCGGAGGGCGTGGAACATTTTGGACGTACCCGAACTGTCGGAGTACCCTATCCGCAGAATGCCACGCGCAAATTTCGTAGTTCAGCAGCGGCACGACGGAAATCCAGAGGTCTCGCTCTTGCACAATATCTGCTGGAGTAATGATGCGAATCTCCTCTGAATCGTAGGGCCTCCACACGAACTAAAAAGAATGAAAAAGTTAGTAAAATTTCTATATGAAATATTATTGGAAAAAATAGTATGGAAAAAACCAAAATAATTGTTGAATTACCTTGTCCTCCGTCAAGGCATCGAATGTATGTTTGTATGCTTTCTGGGAGTCCGGCAGGCCGACGTGGGTTACTGCGGTGCTCCACCTTTAAATAATGAAAAAGATCGTTAAATAAAATAATTTAATAAAAAAATATAGTAGATTATGTAGTACCTCCGTAGAAGCGGAAATGACAGAGGACTGGGAATCCTAAGCTGTGGTGCCAAAGTAGGGATCCGAAGCCAAACCCAAGCCTGCAGGAATAAACAACATCCTCCTATCGATGCTTTGGAGGCGTCAACGTTTCTGCAGAGGTCTCTGATAAGAAACGCCAAGACAGCTGACCCCCAAGATTTTCGTCCAGACTCGTCTAAATTTGTCAGATGACGAAGCCACATAACACGCACTTTGTTGCGAGTTTTGTCGGGCATTAATATCCCGCCAATAATGCGCAAGATGTGGGCTCGCGCACACCGCTGTGAAAATATAAATTAATAAAGGCATCCTAATTAAAAAATTGTAAGTTCATCCTAAATAAAAAAATTGTAAGTTCATCCTACATATTTATAATTCATCCGAAATATTTATTAAAAAGATCCTAAATATTGTCTGAATTCATCATAAAAAATTCATAAAGCAGCCTAATGTGCAAATAAATAATTTAATGTAGGCAACCTAAATATTTAATAAAGTATCCTAAATAGTTACTGAATTCATCCTAAAAATTTATCCTACATATTTATAATTCATCCGAAATATTTATTAAAAAGATCCTAAATATTGTCTGAATTCATCATAAAAAATTCATAAAGCAGCCTAATGTGCAAATAAATAATTTTAATTTAATAATAAATGTAATAATAACATACTAAATATAATAAAAAATACCTGAAGTGCAACTTCATCCGCATCGGGGGAGGGTTTCCAAACTCGTCCTCCAAGTACGGTAGAGAAATTTTCCCTCCGTCCCACGCTCTATCAGGGGGCATCACGCCCAATTGATCAGCAAATAGGATTCGCCAATCCGCCATCGCTATACCAGTAATAACGCTGCCATTTATAGGCAACTCGAGAATGTAGGCAACATCCTCCAACGTAATTGTTGCCTCGCCAAATGGAAGATGAAACGTGTGCGTCTCGGGTCTCCACTGTTCTATCAGCGCGCTGATCAACGACGGTCTAACCTTCACCCCCCTATATAGCGAGCTATGTGCCCAAAACCAGCCCGCTCAATCAAACGCATAACAGCAGGAACGGGTTCGACGGTGATACGATTAAGGTAACATTGTAAGTTACGTTCGTATCCCTGAAAAAAATAAAATATAATAGTTAGTCAAATAAAAAAATTTAATTAAATAAATTTTTTTAGAAATTAATAGGGAAAAAAATAATACCTCTGGACTGTTTCGCCAATATTCACTGCAGTGACTCGCTTGGTTGCGTAGCAAGGGCTCCATGTGATCGAACGATATATAAAAATTGCTGACAATATTTTGTAAAATTTCTATAGAACTCGCGTTCTATGGAGGTTTTTAGAAAAAAAACCTCCAATTTATAGAAGACCTCGCGTCGTTTGGGATGCGAGGTTCACTGAAAAGGCGCGTCAGTGATCAGACGCGTGAACTGAACGGTCAGAAGGGACCTCGCGTTCTATAAAACGCGAGGTTATACAGAAATCACGTTCTACAGGACGCGAGGTCGTGGGGTTTTTAAAATTAGGGTTTTTAAAGCGGGAAACTCATTAGTATGATAACAATTAGGGTTTTTAAATTAGGGTTTTTAAATTAGGGTTTTTGATTTATAATAATAACAATAAAAAAAATTAAAAATTATAATTAAAATAATAATAATATTAATAATAAAAACAACAATAATAATAAATGATACTAACAATAAAAATTATTAGTATGATAGTAATAATAATAACAATAATAATAAGAACAATAATAATAATAACAACAATGAATCATACTAAATACGCGTTATATTTTCAGTAGTAACTAAAAATAACGACATAGCGCAATATTTTGGAAGTTAAATTAAAACAAAACTTCCAAAATATGCGCTATGTTGCCATTAGTAGCTGCAAGCGAAAACTGCGTACGTGAATACAGAAAAAAATCTATGTCGGTGCTCCGTGCCTCTCCAAGAGTTTGCTATTTATAGAGGTGAATATGATGACGTGGCAACCTCGCGTTCTGTAGGACGCGAGGTCACTCTTACATCGCGTTGTACAGAACGCGAGGTCTGTGAGATGTTTGTATATATATATATATATATGCAGGGAGATGAATTTTTGTAAGCAGTTAAGTTTAGTTTAGGTCAGTTGAATATGAGTTCGTGTAATGCTGAGTTTTTTTCCGTTGCAATTTTTATGTCTGAAATATTGTTCCTTTATGATAGTTGGAGTTCACTTAAAGATTTGTGTTCATCGGGGGTACATACCTTTATATTTACCGACATATCGCAATATTTTGGAGGTTGTATGCTGCAGTAGTGGCTTCAATGGCAGCTTCTGTAGCCGCCGTCGAGAGGATCCCCGGCTACAGTTTTGAAAAGAAAGGACTTTTAGGAAGCGGGGGCGGATTCAGATCGACATTTTCAGATGCGGCGGGTGCCGATTACATTTGTTAATGTGGATCAAAGCTGCTACCATTTACTCATTTCAGATGCGGCGTGGCAGCCAACATTTACATCTAGATTTCGCTCTCTGCTTCTTTCAGTCGGGACCTCCGATCAAATTTGCCCGCCGGAGCTGCTGAATATATTGTTTCGAATTTTGTAGATAATTTATGTAGTTGTCTCAATTTACTTATTAAAGAATACATGTTGAAAGTTTTGTTAAATGAAATTCGACTTAAATTTACTTATGTGGTGTTTTTCATTTCCTTTAAATACCCACGAATTCCACCATCATTTACTCATTCCAAATTCTCTCTAAACATCCAATCCTTGCTCACCTTATGGCAAAATTTAAGGCAACATTTTATTTTCTCGATACTTATTTTGAGTCAACAATCACCGGCAAAATGTCACTGAAAGATTTAATACAGTTGACAACAATCGAGGTTAGTAAACACACTGACAAACAAATTGCGGCCATGGAATGTCGAATCCCAACACCGTCAGCTAATGAAACGCACTACGTTATGAAGCTTACGAACGAAACAGACGTTCGTAACATGTATGACCGGCTCAATTCCGTCGGAGCTAGAGACGTCGATTTCAATGTTAAGTTTGTCAACGCCGGCGAAGGTAGTACGTCTGCACCCGTAGAACCTGTTCCGAACACTGAACACGCACCGTCTTCACCGGATGTTGATGCGGCTGTGGAGGAGCTGCAACTTTTTATGTACAGGCGTAGACAAAGAAAACAACAGATGATCGAAGAACTAAACCTAAGTTCAGACGTGTCCACTGACTACGATGATTCGGATTAACCATTAACTTATGAAATGATCTTCCAATTATGTTATATGACGTCTTATTTCATCCTTTATTAATGTTAAACGGACTTCAAGTTATGTAAAACTACTAGTACTCAATTACATTATAGGCACTAGTAGTAGTATTCAATTACAAGACTACAATTGTCTCAAATTCTCGAACATGTTCTCAATTACACAAACAGACAAATAGTAAATAGTACGGTTATTATAACTTCTGACGGAATATCTGAAACAAAGCATTTAAAGTGACCTCGCGTTCTATAGAACGCGATATCCATAGAACATCGCGTTCTACAGAACGCGAGGTACGAATATCGCGTTCTATAGAACGCGAGGTACTGGTAAACCCTGCCTCCCATCAAATATATCCCTTACTTGTCGAAAGTTAGGGGACTGCCTCCCAGGCACACGCCATTTCTTACTTGTTCATCATTTACATGCTTATCGATTTTAGGTAATGGACAAGCAAAGTTACCTCTCTGAACCATTATTTGCCTTACACAACCAGATTCTCCTGGATTGCAAGGGCCAATAATTTTGCCTATATATGAAGAAGAACCATAAACCGAAAATATAAGTTTCAATTGGCAATCAATTCCTAGAATTTTCTAAGTATCAAAATTTCAAAAGTCTTTCATAAAATATTCAAATGGCCGGACGAGGCGTTACTACGCAAGTTTACTACGATGGGTAGATATTCGAGGGTACCGAACTCGGCGTCCTTTTTCACTGCGAAGATCCGGTAACGATAAAGCTTCCGAGGAGATTATCGTTCAAGAAGTTGGTCAAGGAACTGGAGGCAAAAGTTCCTCATTTCGATAATCATCGTTTGTCCGATGTGAAGTATCGGGTGCCAATATCTATAGACCCTTTAGAGTACTCTGTATGCCAAATTGCGGAAAATGCTGATGTGCAAATGATGATGGAAGCCCACTTCGAGTATTCAATTGGGGGGGCCCTCGAGCTGTATGTATCGTTTTCCGAGTCTAATCCAGTTGTCGAAATACCAAGCTGGGGCCGGGCGAATTTCGACTTCGATCCGAATGCCAACGTTGATAGCCCGACCGCAGGTCTACGACGTGATTTTGGCCTACTCTGTCGAGACAACGAAGTTGGTGCATCGTCATCTGCTCCTCCAAGGCAGTCCTGCGTAGCTAGTATCGGGTTCGACCTGAACCAACCCCCAAACGATGAATTCGATGCACCAACAAATGCATCGTACAGTCCATACAATACATACAATCCATACAATCCTGATAGTTTTGGGGGGGAGGGAACGTCGGCTCCTTACGTTACGCACGACCATGAAGCATCATATGGCCGGCACTCAATGTATGTCTCTGGCACCGACTACGGTCAACCATCAATGGGGAGACATTCTTCTTTTGGGGGTGAGGGAGCGTCGTCTTCTTACGCTATGCACGACCATGATTCATCATATGGACGACACTCAACGTATGTCCCTAGCACGGAGTACGTTCAACCATCAATGGGAATACATTCTTCTTATGGTGATCTTGATTTTGGTCTTGGAAATGAGGTTCCTGAGCGATCTCGTGAGAGGTCTCCCGCTCATCGACCCCAATCCTCGCCTCAAAGGGTAGTGATTCCAGAAGCTCTACTATTCCAGCTCCCGGAGGATGCTTCTGACGAAGAACCGATTAGAGAACCCGGGCCAGACGGAGACGAGCTGGGGCCATTCTATCCCGAACCAGAAGACTTGACAGAGTTACCAGCAGACCCAGAAGACACTGTCGTTCCACCACCAGATTTGGACGAAGAACCGACTGCGACCAACTATCCTGTAGACGCAAGACCAATTTCTATGTTCCAGCCACCATCCCACTTCACAACGGTTGATATGGATGCAATGGACGTCCCTGATTTTCTCCATGACGACACAATAGATGGCCGAGTCCACCGTTCTGATGGTGAACTAAGAATTGGTATGGCGTTCGCGAAGAAGGAAATTGCGGTGGCGGCAGTTAAGCAGTACAACCTTCGTCATAATGTTGAGACGACGGTTAAGAAAACCCAAGCCAAATACTACAAGGCTCACTGCGTCCAAAAGGATCAAGGCTGTAAATGGAAAATCCGTATATCAGAGTTGAAGAGGGCAGGCAACCGTTGGAAAATAACAAAACTTGAGGGGCCCCATACATGCACCGTTTCTAGCCTCAACCAGGATCACAAGAACCTGGATGCAAAGTACCTCACGGACATCTTTTCCACACTGGTGAAAACAAATCCCATTGTGTCGGTCCCCACATGTCAGGCTGCAGCTCAAGCTGTCACCGGCTTCCGTCCAGGTTATTCGAAAGCATGGTATGCAAGGAAAAAGGCCAAAGAGGAATTGTATGGCCGATGGGAGGAATCTTACATAGAGTTGCGCCCGTGGCTTAATCTCCTGCAGAAACACATCCCTAGAATGGTTGTCAAACTTGATACGGTTCTGGCATACGAAAATGATCGTGTCGTTCGAGGTGTTTGTCAATTCCACCGGTTATTTTGGACTTTCCCCCAGTGCATCAACGCATTCAAGCACTGCAAACCGATGGTCCAAATCGACGGCACATGGTTGTACGGCAAATATACACAGATCCTACTTCTAGCTATAGCACAGGACGGCAATCGCAAATGCGTTCCTGTTGCATTCGCAATCGTCCCGAAGGAGGATATGGAGTCTTGGACGTTCTTCCTTACGAACCTACGAAAATATGTCATTGATCCTATAATACGAAGAAGAAGGGATGAAGGGGTGTGTGTTATTTCTGACAGAGGCACAGCGCTGCTGTGGGCGATACAAAATTTGGGTGACTATTGGAAGCCTTCATACATTCACCATCGTTTCTGCTTGCGGCACATAGCCGCAAACTACCTGCTGCAATACAAGAACCGTGATGAACGTCAAATGGTGCTCGATATGGGTACGTCCTTATGGCATTTTCATTTACTATATTATTTCTTACTCCCTTTTATTATTTCTTACTCCCATAACTATTCAACTGTCATTCCGTAGGCAACTCGCACTACAAACAAGAGGTGGCTGACCTGCTCGAGGAATTGAGAGCGAGAAACAAAAAAGGCGCAGAATACCTTGAAAAAATCCCAAAGGAAAAATGGCTTCGATCGTATGACGAGGGAAAACGTTATGGTCACATGACAACGAACTTGGCTGAGGCAGTGAACTCATCACTGAAGGGAGTTCGGCAGTTGCCTATCACTTCCATTGTCAAAGCCACCTATTATCGTTTAGCTACCCTTTTTGCAACCTTGGGCAGGCAAGCAGCTGAGTACATGGCAGGTGGACACAAAGTCCATCCAGATTTCCGCTCAAGACTGCATATTCAATTGGCCCAATCAAGACAGGTGCAAGCAACTCTCTTCTCGCGAGAAGGACACTTGTTTCGTGTTGCGGAATTTTCCAGGCGGATAGAAGGCATTCAGCACAACGCTTACGTTGTAGATCTGAGGGAAAAAACCTGCGAGTGCGGAATATTCCAAACTTTCAAATACCCGTGCGCACACGCCATTGCTGCTTGCACTAACCAACGAATAGAATACATGCATATGGTTGATCCGGTATACTTACTCAAAACGGTGCTTAAAGTTTACGAAAAAGAGTTTCCTCCAATCGGAAATGAGGTTGATCCAAATGCTGTGGACACTGAACCGGTCATACGCCCAGATCCAGCACTACTACGAGCCAAAGGACGTCCACCTTCTACAAGAATATATTGTGCCGAGGATTTGGTCGAACATCGAGAGAAAACCGGACAAAAGAAGCATTGTTCTATATGTCGAAATCTTGGGCACACAGCTCCTAAGTGTCCTAATCGCTCAGCCCCTCGTATTAATTAATTATTTTTCATTTGTATATGTGAGTTCGCACATGACAATCTAATCAATAAAGTCAGTCCACTTCGATTTATACAATCCGTCATCTTATATTTTCAATCATTCAAAAAAATATGTTCTGATAGTGTTTTCGAACAACTTTAAATCAGCGTACAATGGACAAAAATTGACCGTGTCAGTGTCATACGATAGAGAATTTCCAGTACTACAACCCCAAACTCGATGTTACCTAAAAATTTAAAATTTATACGTATGAAATTCTGCTCGAACATGCCTATCGACATTAGTTGAAATACAACTTCAATCAAAAAAAGTATGCTAGCATAGGGTTTTCGAAGCCATTTTAAACCATTGTAGAATGGACGAAAATTAACTATGTTGGTATCATACGATAGACAATTTTCAGTACTACGACCCCAAACTCGATGATCGCTAAAAATATACCATTTACACGCTCGAAATTGAGTTCGAACATGCCTACTTACGCATGTTTTTGCTTGTGGTTCAGGCTGGAAATGCACAGACCTCGCGTCCTACAGAACGCGAGGTCCGTGCGATATATTCCAGCCGCCTTTTCAATTTCTCGGGGACCTCGCGTTCTGCAGAACGCGAGGTACTGTGAAACCGTTAACACGGACTGCAACGCCACGTCGACTAAAATCGCGTTCTGCAGAACGCGAGGGCGTACCTCGCGTCCTACAAAACGCGAGGTCGGTCGACCTGGCAAGAAAGGGGGTCATTTTGCCAAATAAAAGTTTTTGGGAGCCATTTTTGCAGATAATAATTAAAAAGGGGTTTTTCACCCAAAATTGCCTTTTCCTTCTCTCTCAAAACATTATTATTTTCTTTTATTTTATGGAAGAAATTTTTGAAGGTGAAACCAGGATTTGGTGGTATTGATTAATTTTTTCTTATAAAAATGGCTGGGAGACTAATTAATGAATCAATTTTTACACTATAAATTTTTATGTTCTAAAGATTAAAATTTGATTTAGGATTTAGGAGTTTAGTTTATAGTGTTTAATATTTATATTTTAGGATCAGAGTTTAAGTTTTATGTTTAGGTTTTAGCCGTTTATAAGTTACGGTTTTTATTTGAACAATCTAAAGGTGATTACAAAGTAATATACATACACATTTTAACTCTTTGACAATGCAAACAAACATCGCAGACAAAGCGAATTAAACTTAAGTATCTTAGAATGAACATCTCTTAATTTATAGTGTTATTCAGTATATTTATAGTGGATTTTCTTCATCTTTTAATTTTTTTATTAAGTTGTGTTATAATAATATTTCTAAGGGAAATGTCGTTATTCGAACCCGCATATAAAGGGTGAAGCAAATGATCATCAATAACAATTAGACTAATTAGTGGATCTAATCTTGTTTGATTTAAATGTTGTCCTTGTGGTTATCAACACAATAATTTAAATGTTTGCATTTTATATTATAATATTTTTTGGATATGAATTACAGAAATCATACGAAGACATGAAGAGTCGGATTGAAACCATCACAAAGTTGGGCAAAATTCCAGCGGACATACGCAAAGAACACAAGGGATTTGATGAATGGGGTTCTGTTTCAAGTCGACAGGATCACCCATCCATTCTTCACGTAACATTTAACAATACTTGTTTCTTCTTCTTTTGTCTGATATTTTAGACTTAGCTCATAACCAATCAGTCGAAGTTTTGTATTCAAATACTTTTGTAGGTGCTGATTGATGGAAGAAACCCTAACGCCATTGATATTGAAGGAAAAGCTTTGCCAACTCTTGTCTACTTGACTCGTGAAAAGAGACCTCAATTCCACCATCATTTCAAAGCTGGAGCCTTGAATGCATTGGTATGTGAATTTTTTTTTATGATAAATGGACGTCGTCAAAAAGTTAATGGAGGAGTGACAAAAAACGTTTAATGTCTAAATTTTATTGAGTAAATTGAACGTTTTGAAACTTAGTGATGGTTTACATAATTTACTCTATTTGATATTTGTGTTCGATATATATTCAAATATATTTATATATTATTACTTTATTGAAGTAAATTGTTTTTTTCTCTTATTCTTTAAATATATGGATGGATGAACAGATAAGGGTATCATCAAGAATAAGCAATGCGCCATTCATTCTCAACGTGGATTGTGACATGTACTCGAATGATTCCAAGGCAATCAGAGATGTACTTTGCTTCTTTTTGGATGAAGAGAATGGACATGATATTGCTTATGTCCAATATCCACAGACCTTCTGTAACCTCACTAAAAATGAAATTTATGGTTCCTTGAGAGTTGTTATGCAGGTGAGCATCAAACCTAAACACAAAGGAATTGCGTGCGCTAATATTCGAATCTCTGACATACTAAATACAATCGTTTAAGGATGGTATATTATGAATTTAGTTAAACCCTAGATTCAAAGTTAATGTTTCAGTCATATGATTAACCTGTTGGCTAAAACTGAGAGAAATGATGATGTTCTGAATGTGTCTATCATATATATATATATATCAAAGTTTGAGCTTCCAGGATTTGATGGGAATGGAGGGCCTTGCTATATTGGAACTGGATGTGTTCATAGAAGAGAAGCTCTTTGTGGAATGAAGCACAGCAAGGAGCTTGCAGTTGAATGGAAGGAAATGAAATCTGACAGAAGAGAAAGTGCAAGTTCCATTGAAGAAGATTGCAAAGCTCTTGCAAGTTGTACCTATGAGGAGAATACACTATGGGGAAAACAGGTATTTTTCTTCTCTCACTATGAATTATGTTTATTCACCGACGTAATTGGTCCAAGTGATAAATAGTTTGGTATCGCTTAAGTAGGTCTCGAGTTCGAGTCAAAAAATTCCCGTTGAAAAACTTACCCACCACAGTCAGTTATTCAACGCGGGTCGGTCCAGAACCGAGAGGGCAACAAAATAAAAATTATGTTTATTCATGTTATATTCAAATGATTGCAGATGGGAGTGAAATATGGGAGTTTAGTGGAAGATATATTGACCGGAATATCCATACAAGCAAGAGGGTGGCGATCTGTATATTTAAAACCTGAAAGGGCAGCCTTCTTGGGAGTGGTTCCGACAACATTATTGGACACTTTAGTACAACATAAGAGATGGGCTGAAGGACAACTACAAATCTTTCTTTCCAAGCATTGTACTTTTTTGTACGGTCGTCAAAACATGCCTCTCAAACTTCAACTTTGTTATTGCATTTACATGCTCTGGGCTCCCAACTCCTTTGCTACACTTTACTTCGTTTTCGTGCCTTGTTTTTGCCTGCTTAAAGGCATCCCTTTGTTTCCAAAGGTATGATATTTATCCTTAACTTTATTCATTGTCCGAAATTACCAAGTCTTGTCGGCTATTAATTTACATTTTTTTTCTCTGAAGATATCAAGTTTTTGGGGTATACCGTTTCTGTATGTGATTTTTGTCCACCGAGTTCACAGCCTTGTGGAATTTGTATGGTGCGGAGGCACAATCCGAGGATGGTTGAACGAACAACGGATGTGGTTGTTCAAAAGAACAACTTCCTACTTCTTTGCCATCATCGACAACATCCTCATGCTTTGTCGGTGTTCGAAGTCGGCCTTTGTCATCACCGGAAAAGTCGTCGACGACGATGTAAACCGGAGGTACGAGCAAGAAATCATGGATTTCGGGACTTCTTCACCAATGTACACGATTTTAGCGACATTAGCACTTTTCAACCTGTTCGGTCTCATTGCATTGGGAACAAAGAAAGTGGCCATTTATGATGTTGGAGTGGAGGTTTTCGACATTTTCGGGTTTCAGATAATTCTTTGCTGCCTTTTGGTTTTCGTCAACCTGCCAATATACCAAGCGGTGTTCTTCCGGAAAGATAGCGGTAAAATCCCAGCATCCGTAACACTTGTGTCCATTGCTTTCGCTCTCTTGGCTTCCGCATTAGCCATATATTAGTTAGTGTCATGGTCCGCCGTGTGACAGTCTGAAGTTCACACGGCGGATTAAAGACTGGGATCGGAATCTTAGTACGAAGGTCCATGTCCGTGACACGAGATTTATCCGGTAATAGTTAAGAAAATAGGAACAGAACTAGTTTCATGTATATTTGCTGTTCCTAAACTTTTATCATAATGTATGGACTAAGGAGTCCTCAAACTTGTATTTGAAAGTGTGGGAATTACTATTTATATGGGAGGAATCAACTTCCCAATCTGAAGGGCTGGTTCTTTGGTCAGCCGCCTGCAAATTATTGATTGAATGAGGGATAGTTTTGGGAAGTTTTGGGGTGAGGCTAAAATGAGCCGACTACCTAAATTCTTATTATTTTTGTAAGAATTTGTATAAGACGGGTAATTATTTAGGTAATTACATAAATTCACACTAATTGTTGTAAGAATTTGTGTAACTACATAAATTCTTATTAAATTGGTAAGAATTTGTGTAGATTTTGCCTTATGTAAGTATCTGTGTATTTACACAAATTCGTATATTATAACCTAAATTCTTACCATTTTGGTAGGAATTTTTGTAGATTGTAAATATTTGTGTAGTTATACAAATTATTACCAACTTAGTAAGAGTTTGTGTAAATTTGCCTCATTTTAGTTGCACTCTAAGGATGCCTCACCCTAGAACTACCCCTAAATTACAAGAGAATTGGGGCTCAAAAGGGTGAACATTAGGGCGAGTAAAACTCGACTCTAACGCAAAAAATATCGACTTGACTTAATCATAATTTCATAGATTCGAATCGATTGTTTTTGAAATAAAGTTTGAATTATACATGAAACTTCGAATAACTCAAAAAATTTAGTAATTAGTGAACCAATTTTCAAGTTCGAATCGAGTTTCTCAACTCTGCTTAATATATGTATATTTCATACGAAAAAATATAAACAAATGTATATGAAGAAATATTATATGTATATCGTATAAGGTTATAGAAAGTCGTTTAAATTAGAACGAACTAGTATCATAATATGATAATATTTACAATTAAATTTGAACAGAAACTCGAACAAATCATCGACTTGACACAAACTGAATTTAAAAAAAAATTTAAATAGAATTTAAGTTATAGAATAGGACTCGTAAACTCAACTAACGTGAAAGTTTTTTACTCAACTCGATCTAATATTCACCCGTAATGGACATTAGAGATATCCCCAATGAGCCCAACTTGCTGAACAGGCCTAAGAACACACTGCATTCCACCAGGTCTTGGTTTTGAGGCTTGAAAATGTGAAAATATTACTCTATTGAGAAACTTGAAAATTAATTATATATTGATTTTTTTGAAAAATTCAATAAGCTTGAAATGATATGCCAAAAGACATCGATATGATTACATATCAATATGAAGAATAAATAATACGGGTAAAATTTTAATATATAGCCTGTGTAAGCTTGCATATTCACACCATTAAATCTAAATTTTATACATTATTTTGAATAGGGATGTAAAAAGCTGACCCGACTTGAAAACCCGACTGAAACCTGCTCGAATCAGAACCTGATTTGACCCGAAGATTTGATGACCCGAACTCGATCTGTAACCGACTGTTGTTGACCCGAACCCGAATTTGACCTGTTACTGTAGTAACCGAACCCGATCTGCGTCCGACTGAAACGAACCCGAACTCGAAGCCGACCTGGCAGATAACCGAATTTACCCGACTGAATTGACACGATATCCGATTTTACCCGACCTGAATTGAACTCGACCTGAAATGGACCCGACCTGAAATGCACCCGACTTGTTTTGAACCCGACCTGTTTTAAACCCGACCTGTTAAGTGACCCGACCTGTTGTTGACCTGAACTGATAAAATACAAGAAGTTTATTTGTAATAATATTAGCTCTCGGATCTTATAGCTAAGACATAGTTTATCTCACATAAAATACTTTATTTCAATACAAAGGAGAAATCAAGATTGAACATTTGGTGGAATTAAAATATTGAATTTCAAAATTACAAGGACTTAATAAGTATTCAAACTCAAAATTTAAGGACAATACATAATTTATCTAATAATTATACTTATATAGACCTAAATTGTTATTAGACCAAAAAATTGAGGACACATGTGAGTTGTGACATGCTCATCCTTCTTTTAGTTCAACCATGTTTAATTAAATCTAAATAAACTATACCAAATGTTAGCACTAAAAAAACAAACTAAAACTTAAATAATCTAAACCCTAAGCATCTAATTAAGGAATGGCTTAAAGGGTAATCAACCTTTAGATAACAAATTCAATTAAAAAAAACCCTCCCATCAATTTTCACTCAATTTGGCGCCTCCCCTCCCCCATCAATACCCCCCCCCCAATTTTTTTTTATCGAAACCCCCCAATTTAGCTGCATAAACTTTTCCTCCTAAATTAAAAATTAAAGTATTATTAACTTTTAATTTCCCCTAAATTAAAAATTAAAGTATTTTTAATTTTTAACTTCTCCTCTAATTAAAATTTTTAATAAAATAAAATTTTAATTTAATGATCATAATTAATAAGATTTAAATTTTAAATAATTTATTTTTAATTCATCCATTACAAGTTATTAATTTAATAAAACTTTTAAGTTATTAACGTCACAAATAATTTATATTAAATGAGTTAGTACTAAGCATATTGAATTATTTAATAAAATTTAAAACTTAGAAGCGTGAAATGAATATTTAAATATAATTTTTTATACATATATATTAAATTGATTATATATGTATATTTAACATAAATATTATTTAACACTTTAAATTGATTTAAAAAATTAATAGTTAATATTTTACATTTATCAACACTTTAAATTCATCAAATCATAGACCCTAAACTCTAACCCTAAACCCTAAACTCTAAACTATAATGTATATAAGTATGTATATATCTATCAATGTATAAACTCTAAACCCTTGATGAGTTTTACCTTAAACTCTAAACTCTAAACCCTAAATCTTAAACCCTAATGTATGTAAGTATGTATGTATGTATGTATATACCTATTAATGTCTAAAGCCTAAACCCTTAATGAAGTTTTCCATAAACCCTAAACCCTTAAATCCACAGCCTAAACCCATAAACCATAAACTATAAACCATAAACCCTAATGTATGTAAGTATGTTTGTATCTATCAATGTATGGACCATAAACCCTTAATGAGTTTTCGCTACACCCTAAACTCTAAACAATTGACCGTAAACCGTAAACCGTAAACCGTAAACCGTAAACCTTATACCCTAAACCCTAATATATATATAAGTATGTATATATGTAGCTATCAATGTATGAGCCCTAATCCCTTAATGAATTTCTCCATAAACCTTAAACACTAAACACTAAACCTAAACCTTAAACCCTAAACACTTAATGAAGTTTTCATAAAACTCTAACCCTATACCCTAAACCCTTAAATCTACAACCTAAACCCTTAAAACATAAACTCTAAACCTTAAACCCTAATATATGTAAGTATGTTTGTATCTATCAATGTATAAACCCTAAACCATTAGTGAGTTTTCGCTAAACCCTAAACTCTAAACCTTAAACCCTAAACCCTAATGTATATAAGTATGCATATATGTAGCTATCAATGTATGAGCCATAAACCCTTAATGAGTTTTACCCTAAACCCTAATGTATGTATGTAAATGTACCTATAAATGTATGAACCCTAAACTCATATTCATTATTTTTTAATCCGTCCAATATTTTATAATTTTAATTTGATATTTTCATCATTCTAGACCCTAAAACTTTATTTTTATTCCAAATTGACTCACATTTATTTTTTAATTTGTCCAATGTTTTATTATTTTAATTTAATATTTTCTTTATTCTAGTCCCTTAACTTTATTTTAATTCCGTATTGACCCTTGTATATATTTTAATTCATCATGTTTATAATTTTAATTTGAAATTTTGTTCATTCTAGACCTTAAAACTTTATTTTTATTCTAAATTGACCTCTACTTATTATTTTTTTAATTACTCTAATTTTTATACTTTTAATTTGATATTTTTGTTCATTATAGTCCCCAAAACTTTATTTTTATTCCAAATTGACCCTTTTTCCTTGTTTTCTTTTAAATTTGTCTAATATTTTATAATTTTAATTTGATATTTTTGTTCATTATAATCTGTGAAAGTTTATTTTTAATCCAAATTGACCCCTTTTCAGTCCAAATTGACCCATTTTCATTATTTTTTTAATTACTCCAATGTTTTATAATTTTAATTTGATATGACTTTAAATAATTAACTCAAAATCAATGACGATTGACGGAGGCCAACCTATAGGGGTGAGCAAAACTCGACTCGACTCGAAAAAATTGATTTTTTCTTTCAATTTCGAGTTATTCGAGTCGAGTTATTCAAGTTGTTCGAGTTATTCGAGTCAACTCGACTAACTCAAAAAAATTTCGATTTCGAGTCGGTTTGGAATTTGCCCAACTCGAAAAATCGAAAAACCGAATTTTACAGTTTTGCAATTTAGTCACTGATTTCATTTTTCTTCAATTCCTCCTTCATTTTAAGTCCATTTTGACCAAATTTGAACCACGTATTCCTAAACCAGCGTAGAATACGTATTTATCTTCAATTTATATTTTTGAAAATAAATTTCATATTTTTTCAATTCAGCCCCTTAACTTTGTATGATTTCCTCATTTCTTCAATATCTCCTTCGTTTTAAGTCAATTTTGACCAAAATTGAACCACATGCTCCTAAACCAATGTAGAAACTAGAATACCTATTTAGCTTCAATTCATATTTTTAAATTAAATTTCCTACTTTTGTAATTTAGCCCTTCAACTTTGAATGTTTCCCATTTCTTTAATTTCTCTTTCGTTTTAAGTCTATTTTTTTTACCAAAATTAAACCACATGATTCACTAACACTATATAATATCTATATAACTTCAATTCATATTTTTAACAAATTTATTCTTTTTTTTTAATTTAGCCCTTTAACTTTATATTTTATTCAATTTGATCATTCAACTGAATTTTTTGTAATTTTTTCTTTACATCAATTCATTGACTCATTTATACCCCAATCAGTACTTTATCCTTAAAAGTTCCTTATTTAAAAATAATATTATAAATATATTTTAGAAGTTTAGATGATATTTTTTTATTAAATAGCATTACAAATCTTACTTATGCATGTGAAAAATAATATGAAGAAATATATATATATATCTTATATGAATAGAGAAAGTCGTTTAAATTGGAATCAAATCGTACTATAACATGGTAAATAATTACAATTAAATTTGTATAGAAACTCGAAAACTCGACTCGACTCGAACTCGACTCGAATCGAATCGAAAAAATTTCAAATTAAGTTCAAGTCGTAAAATATGACGCGTCAACTCGAATAACTCGCAATTTTTTGACTCGACTCGCTCGAACGCTCACCCCTACCAACCTAAAGTCTATCAACTACTTATACGGTTGTACCGAACTCAAACTCAATACGAATTCCAATTCCGAAACTACCCTGACCTGAATTACCTGACCTGAAACTACCCGACCTGAAATTACCTGACCTGAAATGCACCCGACCTGAAATGCAACCGACCTGAAATGAACCCGACCTGAAATGGACCCGACCTGAAATGGACCCGGCCTGAAACGGACCCGACCTGAAACGGACCCGACCTGAAACGGACCCGACCTGAAATGGACCCGACCTGAAACGGACCCGACCTGAAACGGACCCGACCTGAAATGGACCCGACCTGAAATGGACCCGACCTGAAGTGTATCCGAACCTGAATTAACCTGTTAATTATCTACTTCGGACCCGACCCGTTTTGACCCGACCTGAAATGGACCCGACCTGAAATAGACCCGACCTGAAATGGACCCGCACCCGACCCGAGTCGAGTAAAAACAGAAAAATGACCTGAAATGACTTGTATCCGATTTTACCCGACCTGACAATAACTGACCTGAAACTCGTCCGATTACCTGTTTTTACATCCCTAATTTTGAATTTTAAACCCTTAATAGTTAAACTTTAAATTATACTTCTCCTAACCCCTAAAACTTAAAACTAATAGAAAGATAAGACCTATCAATTTTCATTTCCGTAATTAACTTGTACATGATAAAGAATCTTAGAAAGTTAAGTAACGTTGGCTCATTATACCCTTTAGATATTTTTCCAAGTTCTCCCTCTTTCTTTATATGAATGTATGTATATGCTTCATTGTCTGGTACAGACTGAGTTATTTTCCACTGCTGGAAACCACGACCGAGAGATGGGTCCGGGCTGGAATGTTTCTGTCTGAACTTTGGTTTACTGTTTACTTCTTCATCACCGTCATCGTCAAATGGAACCCTGTTTATCGTTACACTTTCAAAGACAGACTCTCCGCAAGGTCATCACTCACTTGTTTCTACTGTTTCCTTTCTCCTTTTTTGAAATTGATTTTTACCGGAGATCGACCAGGTTTCGTGATTAACAACAGGTATGGCGATGAAGCATTGCCGGGAGTAGACATTTTCGTTTGCACGGCAGACCCGAGATTGGAGCCCCCGACAATGGTGATCGCCACCGTGTTGTCAGTTATGGCTTATGACTACCCAACTCAGAAGCTGAGCATTTATCTCTCAGATGATGGCGGCTCCGATTTGACGTTTTATGCTGTGTTAGAAGCTTCACGTTTTGCCCGGCTGTGGCTTCCTTTCTGCAGGAAGCTCAAAGCAGAGCCGAGGTCGCCTGAGGCTTATTTCCAGATGAGTTCCGAACCAGTCGATGATTCTGCCATGGCCAATGAGTGGCTCACCATCAAGGTAATATATGTTAGTTTTAAGATAAATTGTTACTATTTTTTTCTTCCAACTAAAATAATATGATGGACTAAAAATTTATTAAATAAAATTAGTTTATTACTAATTTATTTACTAATACTCCTACTAAACTAAATATTAATTTTAAAATCATATAATAATTAACACAACTCTTCGATATAAATATGTATAATATTTTCAACTAATTAGATTTTTGAATATTTTCTGAGTGATTATATGATAATATTTGTCTTATTTTCTAGTTATAAAACTCATATACACTATTTGATTCGAGCCACTTAAGAGAATATGTCGCAATTTATATTGGATCACATTTTAGGTTTAATTAAAAGCTTTAATTGTATTTTTTAAGGAATTAGTCTTGATTGTAAACAATGAAAACGATGTTTCTGATTTATCAGTTAATAATTTCAGTTTGTCTTCAAAAAGAGCAAAGCGTTGGATTTCCGCAAGTGCAGGTTGATTTTAAAATAACCATTTTAAGTCTTCAAAAATGGTTTTTTTAAACAGTCTATATATAGATATTTTGAATGTTGATGGAAGGAGGGGTGGGTGGTGGTGAGGAGAGATAAGACAATCCGTCTAATGGGACGAGATAAGACTATATAATAGGGGGTCCATTTTTATCTTTATTTTTATCTATAAATGTTTTCTTGAAAGCTATTTATAATTTTTTCCTTTACTTTTAAATATTTATATTTAATTTTAAATTTTAAGTTTCGGTTTCGTCCATGTGCGTAGGGTTGAGATGAAAATCGTCTACTCCTAACTATACCCTATTGGTGCCTCTATTTTAAAATAGCAAGTTTAGAGTTTGAAGTTTAAGGTTGGGACTTAGGATTAGGGTGTAGAAAATTTGGGGTAGGTGTATTTTTTAGGGTTTAAAATTTAGGATATGAAAATTAGGGTTATGACTTATAATTTAATTTTTAAGTGTTTTTTAGTAGGAAACATATAAGGAGGCAGTGGCGGATGTACATATAACATAGGGTGGGCCCGTGCTCACCCTGAACTTTTTAAATTTCACACATTTGCCTTCAATTTTCTTTATTTTTTTGAATTAGTCCTTAAATTTTTGTAATATTTGTGATTTGTGCCAACCCTGAAATTTTGAGATTTTATATGTGTCCACCCTCAAATATATTTCTGAATTCGCCACTGTAAGGAGGTATGATTAGGGACAGAAGATTTTTAGTAGTATGGTTGTATTTTACTTGCCTACATACGTTCTTTCCAATTATTCAGACCATAATCCATGAAACATCATTTACAAAGGGACCCGTGTCTCACAAGGTTCAACAGACAACATTATGTCTAAATCAATACTTGTCTGAAAGAAGCAAATGTCCAGCACGCCAACGTGGAACCAATATGATAATGGACCCACAAAGTTAATTTCAGATAAGACTGGAAAATTCGTTAAAAAATATAATTAAGAAAAGACTGGAAGAGGCTTTTCCTTCTCTCTCAATACATTATTACTTTCTTTTGGGATATGAATTATAGAAATCATACGAAGACATGAAGAGTCGGATTGAAACTAGGGATTTAAAAAGCAGACCGCAACCGTAATATAGCAGTTGTGCGGCCGTATGAAATCGCGATTAGGGTAAAAAACGGTCTGTAATCGTCGCAATTCAATTATTTTTGTCCGAAATTGCGATTTAAAACCCTGATTGAAACCATCAGAAAGTTGGGCAAAGTTCCAGCGGACATACGCAAAGAACACAAGGGATTTGATTTTGATGAATGGGGTTTTGTTTCAAGTCGACAGGATCACCCATCCATTCTTCATGTAACATTTAACAATCTGTTCACTGCTACAATACTCGTTTCTTCTTCTTTTGTCTGATATGTAACTCTTAGTTCATAACTAATTACTCCAAGTTTTGTATTCAAATACTTTTGTAGGTGCTGATTGATGGAAGAAACCCTAACGCCATTGATATTGAAGGAAAAGCTTTGCCAACTCTTGTCTATTTGACTAGAGAAAAGAGACCTCAATTCCACCATCATTTCAAAGCTGGAGCCTTGAATGCATTGGTAAGCACTTTTTTCTTCAAACATTCATATTCAATATATATAGGAAAGTATTCCATGTACTGTAGTAGAATTTTTTAATTTTTACAAGCGCTTTAATTTATGGTTTAGAGATTTTGTTTTGGGCTTAGAGCTTATGGATTTAAGTTTAGGGATTTAGAATTTAATATTTAAAATTTAGAATTTAGGGTAATATGTTAAGGATTTAGGTTATAACTTACAAATCCTAAATTCTAATCACAAACTCTAAATTCTAAACACGTAAACTTAAGCTCCTAAATCATAAACCCTAAATTAAGCCACTAAATCTTAAATTTGAGGTACTTGTGGAATGTAAAAGTTTATGCTAAAGGTTTAGGGGTTTATAATTTAAAGGGCATAGTTAGAATTTAGGGTTTATAGGTTAAAACATAAACTCATGTCCATATTACTCTGACCTCTAAACTTTAAATTCTAACCATAAATCATAAACCTCTAAATCCAAACCCCCTAAACTAGATCCTTACACTGTAAACCAAGACGCTTGTGAAATTTGTTTGTTTCTACCCTCGTGCATGAAATATTTTCGGGACTTCTTCACCAATATACACGATTTTAGCGACACTAGCACTTTTCAACCTGTCCGGTCTCATTGCATTGGGAACAAAGAAAGTGGCCATTTATGATGTTGGAGTGGAGGTTTTCGACATTTTCGGGTTTTAGATAATTCTTTGCTGCCTTTTGGTTTTCGTCAACCTGCCAATATACTAAGCGATGTTCTTCCGGAAAGATAGCGGTAAAATCCCAGCATCTGTAACACTTGTGTCCATTGCTTTCGCCCTCTTGGCTTCCGCATTAGCCATATACTAGTTAGTGTCATGGTCTGCCGTGTGACCGTCTGAGGTTCACACGGCAGATTAAAGAGTACTGGGATCAAAATCTTAGTACGAAGGTCCGTGTCTGTGACACAAAATTTATCTAGTAATAGTTAAGGAAATAGGAACAAAACTAGTTTCATGTATATTTGATGTTCCTAAACTTTTATCATAATATATGGACTATGGAGTTTTCAAACTTGTATTTGAAAGTGTGGGAATTACAATTTATAAGATGGAAATCCTCTACCTCTTTTTGGTACTTCTACTTGTGCCCTTGTACTTAAAATTGAGTTTAGGGTTTTAGGTTAGGGGTTAGGGTTAGGGTTTAGAGAAATTAGGGTAAGATGTATTTTTTAGGATATAGGGTGTAAGGTTTAGGATTTAAAATTTAGGGTTATGATTTATAATTTAATTTTGTTGTGTTTTTAGTGTTGGGGCATAAGTAGAAGCACCGAAAAGGGACAAAGAATTTTTATCCCTATTTATATGGGAGGAAATGGAATAAACTTCCCAATTTGAAGGGCTGGTTCTTTGGTCAGCCGCATACAAATTATTGATTGAATGAGGGATAACTTAAGGAAATTTTGGGGTGAGACTAAAAAGTCAGCTACGTAAATTCTTACAATTTTTGTAAGAATTTGTATAAGATGAGTAATTATTTAGGTAATTACATAAATTTTTATTAATTTTTGTAAGAATTTGTGTAACTACATAAATTTTGATAAGAATTTGTATAGATTTTGTCTTATATAAGAATTTGTGTATCTACATAAATTCGTATATAATAACCTAAATTCTTATCATTTTGGTAAGAATTTGTGTAGATTGTAAGTATTTGTGTAGTTATACAAATTCTTACCAATTTAGTAAGAATTTGTGTAAATTCACCTTATTTTAGTTGCACCCTAAGGATGTCTCACTCTAGAACTACCCCTAACTTACAAGAGAATTGGGGCTCAAAAGGGTGGACATTAGGGCGAGTAAAACTCGACTCAACGCAAAAAATATCGACTTGACTTGACTTAATCGTAATTTCATAGACTCGAATCGAATCAATTTTTTTGAAATAAAGTTTGAATTATACATGAAATTTCGAATAACTCAAAAAATTTAGTAATTAGTGAACCAATTTTCAAGTTCGAATCGAGTTTCTCAACTCTGCCTGATATATTTATATTGCATACAAAAAAATATAAACAAATGTATATGAAGAAATATTATATGTATATCGTATAAGGTTATAGAAAGTCGTTTAAATTAGAACGAATTAGTATCATAACATGATAAACGTTTACAATTAAATTTGAACAGAAACTCGAACAAATCATCGACTTGACACAAACCGAATTTAAAAAAAATTAAATAAAATTTAAGCTATAGAATAGGACTCGTAAACTCAACTAACGTAAAAGTTTTTTACTCAACTCGATCTAATACTCACCCGTAATGGACATTAGGATATCCCCAATGAGCCCAACTTTCTGAACAGGCCTAAGAACACATTGCATTCCACCAGGCCTCTCCGGTCAAATGAATCATAAACCCAAGAACCACATGAACACTAGCCAAGTTGGACTCCGACATATCTTGTCCATAAATGAATGAAAAGGAAAAGCAGCGGTGGTTGAAAGCATAGTCATAAACCACATTCTTTTCCTTTTGAGTAATGCAGCATTCTATCAATTATAACGTAATTAAGAAAGATCAAAAATATACTATATATATACATATACACATACATATACCTAAATCCATTCATTCAAAACTCTTCTTCTTTCTCAATGGGGAAGAAACCATCTTCTCTGGTTTACCAAATATTTCAGCACCGATTCCCAGCAACGTTCAAAGAGTTCTTCTATTTTTTACCTATAAGCTTGGCATTAACTACACTTTTCATTTTCATTTACATTTCCACGACTGCAGGTGTGACTAAAAATCATGCACAACCCACTTTGCCTTCTTCATTCAATAATCTCCCACTCATTCCATTTGAAGATAATGATAATTTGTTTCCCGATCCTCTTAGAACTGATCGTTTGTCTAGGGCCGATCAATGGCTTCTCGGCTTATCTAATGGTATGTATTATTTCAATTTTGCTATAATATGATGCACTGAAGAAGTGAACTGTCACACCCTCTAAAAAGTTCAAATTCTCGTACTTTCTAGGAAATTTCTTTGTATTTTATATTGGTGATCTAATTTCATCTCCAATGTCTCCAGATTCTTATATACTTTTACTGAGTATAAAAAATACACCTTCGAACATAAAATCCTACGTGACTCTATGCTCCATATGATACGAGTATACAATCGGGGAAGAAGCGAGAAATTTGTTAGGGGGTAAAAAGTAAACTCATTTTAAATTGGACTCCAAACTTTTAAACATGCCAATGAACTGACTCTCATTCTAAATTGATCTTAAAACTTTTCGATATTTCAGTTTCATCTCCAAATTATATATGTATGTTCACTTTTCTAGTTTGAAAAAAAGCAGGAAATTACACAAATAACCAAGAAGCATACCATGATGGTGATATCTTCCTACAAGACTACATGCAAATGAACAAAAGCTTGAAGATCTACGTTTATCCTTACGGCAAAGACGATCCTTTTGCTAATGTGTTATTGCCTCCCGAGTCTGACCCCAAAGGAAACTACGCAAGCGAGCTCATGTTCAAGAAAGCTTTAATGAAATCGCATTTCGTCACCGAAGATCCCGATGAAGCCGATCTCTTCTACATGCCTTTCTCCATCTCTCCGATGAGGACCGATCCCAGGATCGACGTACGTGGGATCCCGGATTTCGTGAAGAACTATATCACCAATATTAGTCAGAAATACACTTATTGGAATCGAACCGGCGGAGCCGATCATTTCTATGTTGCTTGCCATTCCATCGGAAAGATAGCATTTAATAAGGCGTTTGTGGAAAGACTCAATGTTATTCAACTTGTTTGCTCCTCGACCTATTTTCCATCTTCTTATCTTCCTCACAAGGATGCTTCTATGCCTCAAGTTTGGCCTCGAAATGACGACCCTCCCAACCTAATTACGTCCCATAGGTAAGTACGATTAATAAAATGTCGGTTCTTCGAATATATTGATTAAAATCTATCAAACTTGATTCATTCAATTTAACTTGTTTGATATCAATAACAAAATGAAAATATACTTTCAGGAACAAACTTGCATTCTTCGCTGGAGCAGTGAACTCTCCTGTACGGATCGCTCTTCTCAAAATGTGGGGCAACGACACCGAAATCTTCGTGCACTTCGGCCGCCTACACACGCCGTACTCCGATCATCTCCTCAGCAGCAAGTTTTGCATCCATGTCAAAGGCTTCGAAGTAAACACGGCACGCGTTGTCGATGCATTATACTACGGTTGCATCCCTATAATATTAGCCAACCATTACGACCTTCCGTTCGCCGATATATTGAATTGGAAAAGTTTTTCGGTTGTCGTTAACCATATCGATATTCCGATAATGAAGAGAATACTTCAAGGAATAAGTAATGAAGAGTATACCATGTTGCAGAGCAATGTATTGAGAGTTCGTAAACATTTCCAATGGAATGTTCCGCCCAGTGATTTCGATGCATTTTATATGTCGATGTATGAGTTATGGAAACGTCGAAGTGTTGTGAGGGTTAAGTTAACTCCTTTTGTGGAATTTGCTTAAATGAGTCCTCTCTAGATTTGAAATTGTATTTTTTTATATGTTCATTATCACTTATTGAAATGTCGTCTTATCATTGCATCTAATACTCCATAATAAATTGTAATTTCCTTTTCTCAAATAATTTTAATCAATAAAATATTATCCGTGATGTTATGAATATTTATTTACGTGGATGTTTATCATGATATGAACTTTATTATTAGGAATATTATCTCCATTAATTAGAGTTCAATGTAATATGTATTTCTAATGCCTATAAATAGATGGTTTGACTAAGGCATTCGATACTCATGTCAAATCTCCCTCTCATCTCTTTGTTTTTTGTTTTTATTATTGTTTTTCATTATTTTATTCACAACACGTGAAAAGTTACGTTATATTATTTTTTTAATGTGTAAAAAAATATGATAAGCTTGAAAAATATTTATTTAATAGCTCTTTTAATATTTAAGGACAACCCAACCTATTTTCAATTATGTCACACACACATATATATAAATTTTGTCTCTGTGAGTAATTTTGGTGCTTACTCTATTAAAATTAGAATCTACTCAAATTTGAACAAAAAGCAGGAAGTGTTGCATTCGAGTTCAAGTTTGAACCCCATACTCTTATTCCAATAGGGTCAAGAAAGAAGTACTGCTTTACGAAGTTGAGATAAAAAAAAATGAAGCCGACCGGCGAGAATGAAAAGAAGGCTGAGGTGAACTTGAGCCTGTAACGAAACCGGTACAAACAGAAGAGTCGTAGTCATAGGCGGATCTACATTATAATTTGAGGGGTTAATTGACCCCATTTAATTTGTTAGGATATGTAACTTTTAAGAGATTATAAATTTTTTAAAATTTTATATGAAAATTATTAGAATTGACCACACTTAATTTGTTGAGGTATGAGGTGAACAATAGCTGTTGTAGTCATATGAAAATCCTCTATATATCATACTCTACATTGACCCCATTATATGAAAATGATGACTCTGTTATTGGCCGAGTATGATAAAAAAGAGAAGAAACATAAAGACTAAGATAAAAATATCGAGATATTTTATAAAAATAATAGAGATGTCTGAAATTCTTTAAAAAAAAAGTATAAAAGATGTTGGTGGAGACAAAGAGACGAAAAAAGAAAAAAAAATAAAGAGAAAAGAGAAAAGAAGACAAAACAAATAAGAATAACGAGTTATAAGGTAAAGAAAAAGAAATATAAAGAGGAAAATAAAAGAGACAGAAGAGGGAAGATTTTTTTTTCATCTTCCTCGGCCTCTTCCTCATTGTCTTCAGCACTATCTTTATCGTCTTTTTTTCTATTTGAATTTAATAAAAAAAAGAGGAAGAAGAAGAAAAAAAGGGGAAGATCACGACATGAAAGAGATGAATTTGATCGTGTCTTAAATTTCAAATCAAGGTTAAATTGTTATTACACCATAATTACACAAACTTAAATGTAAGATGTTTAAAAAGAATGAAAGATTAAAAGCAAAATGTGATAGTAAGGGATTATAATGTCATATCATGTGTCCAAACTTTTATTATATAAAACTAGACTTGGCAAACTTGACCCGAGACTCGAATTGATTTATTTGAACCGAACCGAATATGATGACCCGAAATTTGACATAAAACCTGAGACTCGAACCGATTTACCCGAAACCGAACCGAATATGATGACCCGAAATTTGACCCGAAATCGAACCGATTTTTAGTTGAACCAAAATGGACCCGAACAGAATGGACCCGAACTGAAGAAAACCTGAAATAAATAAAATATATTAATAGAAATAAATAAAGATGAGATATGAACAACCACACAACTCACCAAAAAGTCAAATATATTGACTTTATATGGCTAGGTGTAAAAACTGACCAACATAAAAACTTGATTAAAACCAATCGATCTTTTGTTGACCTGAAATTGACCCGAACCGAACCGAAGCACAATAAAACGAATTAAATCGAATCTAAATCGAATAACATCAAACTTAAAATAACTGAAACCGAAATAATCTAAACCGAACCTGAACCAATTGACCCGTTTGCCACCTCCATATAAAACTCATTCTCCGGTAAATGTTCATTATCTATAACAAATGGTCAAGCTATCAAAGGCCATGAAAATCACTTGAATAATTTCAACAGGCTCCTATATATTTGCTCCAATAATAAATTGCTACTCGACTCTTTTTACTGTGTATGTACTGTGATGGTGATTGATTACTCGAGACATAGATTTGAGTGTTCTAATTAGCTCAGAGAATTATGTGACTCGAAGTTTGCCATTGGAGGAGGATAATTTTACGTTAAATGTCATGTACCACAATGTATTATTGTTCAAATATGTTATAATATATTATTGTTTAAATGTACCGCAATGTATTATTAACCGTTTTAATTAGTTTTGAAATCTTAAGGACCGAAAGTGTTATTATATCAAATATCAACCTTAATCAATTTAAAAAATAAAAAACCGTGTTTTTTTCTTTTGCATTTCAGCTGCCGTCGCCGTTAACCACCGTCCACCGGCGTCGAACACCACCGCACCTCCATCCCTGTTACTTTTTTCTCTTTTCCTTCACTTTCCCGGTCCTGAATAATTAGAAAAGTGTCTGTAGAAACAATGGAGAAAACGCTTCTTACAATTGTAATGGTTCAACTGTTTAATGTAGATTGTAGTGTATGTTTATATATAATAACGGGGTTTTAGATCTTTATGTTTGTCTGCACATGGAGTTTTCAATGTTAATAGTCTACAACAAGATAGATTACAGAGTGAAACTGAACTTGGCACAATTATAGGACCATATGGTTTTCAATCGTTGGTAATTGTGCTCGAACGGCGGTCACGCATGGACGAAAGCACGACGGTGTTTGATGCCGGCGAAAGGTGGCTAACGGAGGCGGCGGCTAGAATGACCAAAGAAAAAGATTTAAAGTTTTTTATTTTTTAAATTGACTAAGGTTGATATTTGATATAATTATCAATTAAAAAAATTAAAAACATAATATATATGAAAAAAAATTTAATTGAAATTTTATTTTAAATAATTTATAATTGTATGTTAAATCTTTAAAATTTTTAATCTTTATTAATCAATTTAACAGTGTTCAGCGGAGTTCAGTGTTAGCGGTGTTCAACGCACGTAGTAGACTCATCCAAAATTTTTATTTTGTTTCTACATATTTTTTATTTCAATTTCAGTAATAGTAAAAAGTAAATACAACCACTAAATTAATATAATGATGGAGGACTAAACTGCTCATAATTTAATTTTAGCTTAAGGCCGTAATAAGCCCCAAAATTTTTGTATAAAAAAATTAATTAAACCCCTTAACTTTTTTCACCTAATTAATCCTTTGAACTGAAAAATTAATTAATTAAATTTTCTGATCAATTTTGACCATTAAATCTTAACAATTTTTTTCTTTAGATATTACTGAGACGTGATACACTACAACTCTATCACGTTGCGCTAACAGCTTTTTTTATTTTAAAAAAAACATTTTTCAGAAATTTTATAAGTCTTTTAAATTATTAGAACTTTTAAAGAATTATTTAAATAAAATAAAAATCCTAAAAATGTTAAGTGAAAATACTGTGACAAGACACATGTCGCAGTGCACCAATAGATCTAAAAAATTGTCAAGATTTAATTGGTCAAAGAGCTTAATTGATTAAACTTCTTGGTTTAAGGGCTTAATTGGGTGCAAAAAATGTTCAAAGTTTAGAATATGGGGTTTGTAGGTCAAAGTTTAGGTTTTAGGATAATATGTTAGGATTTAGGTTTTGACTTGTAAACCCTAAATTCTAACTACAACACTTCAATTCTAAAAGCCTTAAATAAAAAACCCTTAATCTTAAACCTTAAATTATATCCTCAAATCATATTGAATTAAAAAATTAATCAATTACGCCCTTTGACCAATTTTGAACTTTAAATCTTAATAATTTTTTTTCTTTTAAATATTCCGATGATGAAGAAAATCCTTCGAAAAAAATAAAAAAAGTAACGAAGAATATACCATGTTGCAGAGCAATGTATTGAGAGTTCGTAAACATTTCCAATGGAATGTTCCGCCCATCGATTTCGATGCATTTTATATGTCGATGTATGAATTATGGAAACGTCGAGGTGTTGTGAGGGTGAAGTTGACTCATTTTTTAGACTACTTAAAGAGTTCTCTCTTGATCGTGATCTTTTTGGGGCAATTATTTTTTCAGCCCTTCCAATTTTATATCTTTTTATTTAACTCCCGAATTTTCACTTTTAGGTTTTAGTTTAATTCAATTAAGTCTCAATTTAGATTAATTTAATTGAAATTTCACATTTAGTTTTAGAATTCTTTTAACTATGTCCGTGATTTATACTTCTAGGTTTTGATTTAGCTCAATTAGATCCTAAGTTTAATAAGTTAATTCAATTCGCACATTATTATTATTATTATTATAAAATTTGATTTAATATAATTATAAACATAAAATTTTGATTTTGATGTAAATATGTGATTGTACACATGAAAGTTGAAATTTTAATTTTAGCTCAATTGTACACATGAGGCTTTGATATATATATATATATAAAGTAAAATTATATTTAAAATATTAATTAATTATTACATCAAACTAAAGAATTAAATTTATTCATATTTAAAGTCATTTTATATAATCTAAATTTTAATTTAATTACTAATAAATAAAGCGAAAGTATTCTTCATTGTAACTTTCGATGTTTTAGAAAATAAGGTGGTCAAGCTACATGCTCCGGGTGCAATCTGAAGCTTCTTTTGAGCAAGAAGACATCGTATTTTGTCTGGTTAAGGAAGACAAAGCTGTTAAACTCTTGAACCCTCCTCAAATATCACCTCAAGTTCACAACTTCCATCAGTTATCAGTACACCAATTTCAGCAATGACCAACTTATCAATCTTGCAAATCATGCAACAACATGTGTGTACACGTTACATCAACCACAACCAAGCAATATCACCTCAAGAGACTAATTTCCTCATTAATCTCAGAAAACTTCCACATTAACATTAGTGTTAACTGTTAAGACCAAAGCAATATAACAGTCTTGAGATGAATCAGTCAAATTCATCCGCGGCAACTAAAATATCAACATTCACCAGCTCAATGTTAGAACAGTAACCAAGAGCAATAATAAGATGCACTATTAACCAGCTTCTAGTAGCAGGAGAAATTAAAAAAATGGTATTGGCAAGAAGTGAATTTTACAAGGTTCAAAACAGAACTTTCAAAGTGCAAAAAGAAGAAGCCTTGCAGGGTTCTTCTTCAAATGATATAATCTGACCATTCAGAGATGAATGAAGTGTGATCCATGGATTCTTCGTGCCCCGACGGTTTATCCTTCCCTCCATCAAGCCTTGCAGGGTTGCCTACGGCTGTGGTCCGTGGTGGCACATCGATCAGCACCACTGACCCTGCTCCAATCTTTGCTCACTCCCCAATCTTCACATTCCCTAATATGGTCGCACCGACCCCAATCTTCGGATGCCTATCCACACAAGCCTTCCCAGTGCCACCGAGGGTAATGTGATGCAAAATTGACACATTGTTGCCAATTACCGCGGTTTCTCGGACCAGGCAACCACCACACCGGTGGCATGACCGAACAAAATCCCTTTCCCCATCTTTGCGGCGGGATGTATATCAACAGCAAAAACATCAGAGATTCGAGACTGTAATGCCAATGCTAGTGGCCTGCGTGACTGATTCCACAACTTGTGTGCTACTCGATGAGCCTATAATAAAATATTTCTATTAAAATGAAATTCCATTTTTCATCAATCTTCTATTCTTACGAACAAAATTCAATGCTTTATACAAATTCCGTTAACAACATTCTATAAACAATAAGAAATTTTACTGTTTAAGTCAATCGGGAATATTTCGATCTAAAATAATACATATAATAACTGAATAAAGTTCAAAATTCCTTTCATGAAATTCGAATTTAATAAGAGAAAATTAAGAAAATGGATTTATCTGGCATGCCAAGAATCCTTTATAATTGAGCAGGCAATGAGAGAACGAAACGCAAGCGGGATACCTAACGCGAGCCGCACGGAGACCGGCGATGGCGGCGGCTCGAAGCCAAGGATCGGAGGACAAAGTGTTGAGAAAAAGGTCGTACATAAGCGTAGACAGGAGTGTGGAGGAGCAAAGCTTGTTGCCGAGATAAACTAAAAGGGAAATTGAGGTCTGCAAGCTTTAGTCTGTAGTTTTTGCATGCCTTACTCAGTTTTCGTTTTATCTCATGCTTCTCACTAGGGGTGGCAACGGGGCGGATCGGGGACGGTTTTGCATTCCCCATTCCGTCTCCAACACTTGCGGGTACGGTTTTGAGGAATCTCATTAAACATTTCGAGGATTTTTTCGTCTCCATACCCATCTCTTACGGATCCCCGCGGTTTTCGGTTAATCCTCGTACCTAAAAAAATATAAATTAATTTATAAAACACATATTCAACATTAAATCTCCAAAATTACAAACATAAAAGATAAATTTAGTTTTATCAAACAACAAACAAATAATTTCAAAACTATAAAATGTGACTTAAATATTAACCGTTTGAAACATGGTATCTTGCACTACCTTTAAAAGAAAATATGTGATTAATCATCTATAGTTTCAAAAAATGGTATGCTTGTTCTAAAAGAAACTAGATTTGATATTTTTCCAATCATATAAATTACTTCTTCTAGTTTTACTCGTACGATTTATGGTGAATTTTCGAAGTCATTGTTATTGTTGTTTTTCGAAACAATCTATTGTCTTTTCTTCTAACATTTGCTTACTCAAAAATTAATAATTCCTAATATGTAACTCGAAATCAATAACTGTTTGTTTTAAACAAATCTAGACTTTCGTGTGATTATATAAATATAATGCTCACTTCCTAATTTAACTTGTAGAATTTTTGGTGATTTTTCAAATTCATTACTAAAACTTTTTAAGAAATATGCTGCCAAATTTTTATGACCTTTCAACATTCAAATATTCATATAATTTAGAATACATATCTAAATCAATCATCGTGTATTTTAGACAAAACTAGACTAAATCATGTTTACAACAATGTATAGATAACATTCTAATTATTTTTATAGAATTTACAAAGAATTTTCAAACTTACTCTAGCCGGCCATGCTCAAGTGAGAATAGATTTTTGATGAAACATAGGTAAATTACCCTTATGGCCATCAAACTTCATAAAATATCAGGATCCCTACAGATATTTTTGGGATTCTTGCGGATATTTTTAGGGATCCTCACGATGATTTATACGGGTACGGTTCGGTTATCCCCGCAGTTCAGATATAGCAATCCCCGTCCACATCCCCATTTGAGCTCCGGTTATAAAACTTCCCTCATCCCCGTCCTCATGGGTAAGGATTTCGGTTATTCCCTCACGCCCATCGGTTCGGATCCCCACGGTTTTCGGTTATTCTCCACCTGATTGCCACCCCTACTTCTCACTGGTCTTTCCTTTTTTTTTTGCTCGACAAATTTATTTAATTTTATTAAAATATATTGGTCGTATGCCTCATTAAAAACCTCCATAAACTTAATTAAAGTAAAAGAGTACATACGATCAAGTGTAATACATGACCGACACGCACAACATGAACAAGGAAAGACTCCTAGCAATCCAACAAACTTCCAACCTCCTAATGCACTAAATACAAGACAATTTCAACGGCTCACACTTAACAGAGAGCAAATAAGCTTCCTAGACAATTTCAACATTTAGAAAAACACATGGCACAGAATAAATAATCTACCACCAAGCCTTAAACAGGGCAAGTCGACACCTACCAGCCTTTGCAAGGTTGTCTGCAAACGAGTTTGCTTCTCGGCACAAAAACAAAACTCACCCTACCAATCTTTCAAGCCAAAGTATCAGTATCAACTAGAACCAGCCACCTCCAAGGGCGTTGCATCGGATTCTTCAACCAATTTAAAACCACCATAGAATCATACTCGACAATCAACTCTCATGACCAGGTCATATTGCTTCAATAAAACATTTCAGTGCAGTTTTAATTGCGACCAACTCGACAAAATCAGACCCAAAACCTACAACAGGACATGAGAACAACATTCGAATAAAATCTTCCTCAATTCTTAAAACATCGCCACAACCTACGACATCAACCTTAAACGCTCCATCCACATTGAAAACCACCAGATCTCCCCGCTATACCAAATTCATTAAAAACAAACGCCTCAAAAAACCCCAGCACCTAAAAATTTCACTCCAATAAGCTCAAAAAGACATTATTTTTGCAAAATACACTTCCTATGTCATACATTTTATTCCAAAACTACTGCCTCCACGAACTAAAACACGATAGTACAACCTAAGCAACCCCTCATTGAAACTAGAAAACGAGATCACAACTTCGAAGTAAGCCCCAAAATTTTATATTTTTAAAGTACTAGTTCTGGCGAAAGAAAAAATATACGTTTTTATTCTACTAACCTTTGCATACCACCTCAAACGTCAAAATTTGTCCCTTGTTGCAAACTCATATGAATCGATTCTATAGAGCTTTTATACCACCAATCAAAGGAAACACACTTAACTTTTCATCCCTAATTAAAACGCCTCGCCATGGGTAATAGACACATTGATTGGGGAGAAAATATTATATGCTCAAGTCGAGTAAATATTCTTTTAACTGATGTGGACATGTGGTGAGTGGTGACCAAGAAAATAAATACCTGTAGGATAAGAGTACTGATTGTCCTGAACATGAAGAGCACTTAAACTATTACTTTCCATTTAAAATTTCAAAACCAGGAATTGTAAACAAACCAGTTATCACAAGTGTGAAAAGAACACAAATATTAGCAAAAGTAATTCCTTGAACAAGCACTATACTTTATCAAAATTGAGAGGAATACTACCCTACCAGCTTAAAATATATGTGAACTGTGAAATGGTACAAAAAAAATAGCAATCCGAGTTCTCAGTCAACAATGCAGTTCATAGAGGTTTACCACTGCTGTAGAAGACATAGACAAAAATGCACCAACAAACACTACCTCCACATAGCTGCAAAAAGCATGTAACTGAATCCATAAAAAACTCAGCTAATAATCTGAGTAAAGGGTTTTTGCTTCTATGTGTAAACTTAGATAAGTACAGGCCACTGATATGGGTTTCTGAATAGAAGATAGAGAGCAGCAGAATATTCTTTCACCAGCATAACTTAGAAACTGAACAGAAATTAAAAATAAAAAATTTAGAAACTGCCATTCATTCAATATCCTTGACAATGTTTAGCTACTCGGCACAAAAACCCGTTTCATTAAAAATAATTAATAGAAATTTAAAATGTAATCAAAACAACAATTCAATTCGATCCACATTCCTCTACCATGGAAGCACAGCCTAGAATCATTCCCTCGCCGAACTACACATCGGCCGTATCTCCCTCCAGTTCAGCGGCTTCTGGACGGGATCACAAACTCTTCCTTCAGCTAGAGTAACCACACTGAACCCATCAGAATCTGTCCACTTAAGAACCTTGCCCCCAAGTACATATAATTGATTTCCTAAAGCCAAGAAACCATAGCCAAAGGGCTCCAATTTCATGGAGTGATCGGGAAGCTGGGCTAGAGGAACAGAATCAACTTCGTACCACTCTCCTCCTAGATCTCTTCTTTTTACAAAACTTTTCCCCAATCTATCATCGAATGTGAACCACTTTGTATTTGATGGATCAAATACTTCGGACGGGTTTAGCTCTTCCAAACCAACATGGACGCTCAAAATATGAAATTTACCATTGAAGTATATTCCTAGGCAGTCCATAATTGGTCTCTGCATATCGGGCAAATCCTCCCACCTGCAGCCACCATTTCAGTCATAAACCAAGCGAAAAAAAATTTTGCAAATAAAAAAAAAATGTAAACAAACTCATCGGCATGGATTTAAAAAGTGTTTGCGACCGCATTTTCGGTCGCGTCGCGTTTATCGCGGTTGCGAACATAACGGATGCTATTACGATTACTGCGGGTGTCGCAGTTGTGAACTTTTTTAAAATTTGCATATCTTATTGTAAAATATAATAATTATAAATATAAATATAGACAAACGACTAAGTCAACCTGAATTCTCACTTAGTAATATCAAATTCTTTTAAGGCACTAAGACCGTTGAATCGTTCTAAGCGGAAGCAAACTATAGAGAAGACAACTCAAAAACACCGGACTTTGAATAAAATAATTAATTAGTTTTTAATTAATAATATTTATTTAAGTTTTTAAATTTGTAAACTATATCTATTTATTTTTTAGACTGGTAAAAGATATTATTAACACTTACAATATTAGCTTAACATGCACCAATATTAATATAAAAACTAATAGTATTAATGTGACAATTTACATGCGACAATGATATATGAAATAAAAAAATTCTTTGTAATAATATTAATTATAATTCGCAAAAATGAATTTATAATTACATGGTTGACACGTAATTAATTAATGATATTCAATCCAGTCGTAGAAGGCCCGATTCACCTTAAGAAAATAAAAGGCAAGGCCTTACCCATGTTTTGAATATTATTGTATTAGGCTATTAGCCCAAAGTCAGTTTATCTTTTTAAATTCTTTTAAATATAATAGTTTCAACTTTCAAGGGATTTTAAAAAAAATCTCAATATATAATAACAGTAATTGTTTGATGTATTGTCAGTGATTTTTTTCTCACATGCGGGTTTTTAATCTGTATTCCTTTTATGGACCATAAATCCCGACTCTTGAATTTTAAACCATAAAATATTTTCTTAAACCTTACATTCTAACCACAAACACTAAAATCTTAATTTTAAAAACTAGATGCACGTAGACTAAAAAAGTTTCCACTGCTACCAGTGCATAAGATATTTTCTCATATAGTAATTTACTAATGAGATTTGGACATAGTCGAAAAAAGGTGGAGGATTTGAGTTCATGAATATCTAAATTCGAGCCTTATTTTGTATAAATCATGTGTGAATTCTTTTATTCGTTTAGTTTTAATTATAGTTTATAACGGTTATTCTAGTTTAAAATTATGATTTTTTTTTTAAAAATGCTACTATGAAGAGGGGAAATAAAAATTTACTCTTAATGAGTATTGAACCCACAATCTAAAAGAGAGAGAAAAATGTATTTGTAACATCCTAAAACCTAACCTAAATGTTATGAGCTAATTAAACAATTAATGACCCAAATAGGTTAGGAAAATCGAAGTAATTAAATTAGATTAATAACATTAGAGACTAAATTGAAAACTTAAAATAATTCAATAGCTAATGGAAGTGACTAAACCGAATAAAGAAAGAACTAGGAAGGGTTGCATGCAATATTTAGGGGATTACTAAATCTGCGCTTATTAGTAAGACTAGTTAATGGAAGAACTAAGGGTGAATTAGACAATTAAGAGGGTAATTAAGCGGCCATCTTGTCACCTCATTATGGTTTCTCTATGATCGGCTCCCTTAGTGGGAAAGGAAGAGACAAAGTGAAACAAAAACAAGAAAATTTTTAGAGTGAAAGAAGCTTGTTCGGCCATTGTTAAGGGAGAGAGAAGAAGAAAAGCTTTGCATGTCAATGACTTTGGTCTAAGATAACAAATCAGAAATCAAAAAATCTAGAGGAGAATGTATTGAAGAGAATTCGGTAGTTAGATCGTCGAAGGAGCGTGAAAAGAGCATCCGAATTCAAGATTTACACGGCTACTGTGAGTGAAGCGAATTTAAAGTTGAGATTAGAGTCTCAACTACCCTTTATTTGATTTTATTATATGCTATGCATGAAATTGGACTAAACAATGACTTGGTAATCAATAAGGGAAGAAGGATACAAAAGAATTTGATTTTGTGTTTATGTATGTGTCCGAATATATGAATGTCATTGATTGCAATTTAAATGCCACCATGTTCGATTAGAGTATAGTTAAAGTAATATGATAGAAATTGAACTGAGCATTGACACGCGTCGTATAGTGTCAAAATAAATCCTTAAACTCAAATAAATAAGAACTAAAATAGTATAGCGAGAGTAAGGGTCGATCCACAGGGAATAGGAATTCTAACACCTTTCGTTCTGACTTAGACCAAGAAACCTGTAAAAATAAAAGGGAGATTTTAGAGAAGTGGTTTGAGTGATAAAGAAAAATAATAAGAACGGAAAATAAATATTGAAAATGGATTATGGATTGAATTAGCCTCAAGCCACGCTTTGCCACGACGTCTTCGATCACTGAAATTGATTTTTCTTCAACTTTCTTGCCGGTTACAGTCTACAAGGCTCAACCCTTGCAACTTACTTCTCTTGGGTAAATTCGACTCCCAGGGCAATCCTTGAAGTCAAGCTTTAGTGAGTTAGCTACGGCAATCGATGCTAACTCAAATATGAGTTAGTGCTGGAGAAGCCCGTGCTCGGATAATCGTCTCGATGAGAATTGTTTCCGATCTTGATTCCCCTTAGTGGACCGCCACTAAGTTTGTTCTTAAGGAATTGAATTGGCTACAAGCTTTTCCTCGTCCCCAACGATGGATCTAAACCACTTCAACCCGATGCGCGCTCTCGGAATGAAACAATTAAGATGCCTAAAGATTAGGCCGATTGCCTAATCAATTTTACAGAGAATCTAAAAAAGAGTTGTTGAAGGATTGAAGCAAGACATTTTTTTATAGTACCCAATGATTTTTTCTTCCAAGTTAGTACTCAGATATTAGTTCCATCCACTATTTTGGTACTTTTATTAACAGTTTTAGTTCCAAAAAAACTATACATTTAATCAATTTGGTGCTAAATCACAACAATTCAATAGATTTAACATTTCATATTTAAAAATTCCAGCAATATAATCATTTCTTACTATATTGTCAAATCAAGAGAGTCAATCAGATCAAAACAACAATCACATAATTGAATTCTATCTTAAACTAACAAGTTGCTTCTAAACTTTTATTATACCAAAAAAGTTACAAAATTTATAGGAGAACAAACAATTTAAGTGAATAACACATCGTAAATTGATAGAAATTTTAAATACATAGAATTAAATTTATTGAATTGTTTCATATTATAATCGAATTGATAGAATATATTAGTTTTGGTACAAATTCGGGGGAAATGTCTAGTTTAAGTACCACTTGAGAGCAAAAAATTATTTAGGTGCCAAATTGAGAGAAAAAAAATTTAGGTAGCAACGTGTAAGAATGTATCTAGTTCATGTCAATGACGGATCTAGAAATTTAAGAATAAAGGTCTAAAATATTTTTTTCTCAAATAAGTATGTAAAAAAAATTATCTTTACATACTAAACAAAAATAATTTTTTTAAGAAAAATAATATTAATTAAATTTATTTTTTAAGAAAAGTAAAAATGAGGACGCGGATGCACCATATCAGACTACTGATTAGGGGTGGGCCAAAATACCCGACCCGATGACCCGAACTTAAAAATATCGGGTAATTCTTTTAAAAAAATACTCGATCGAGCCGGGTACCCGCCCCGAAAATTTTCCAGGGACACAGGCTGGGATTTTTAAGTTACCGGGTACCCGACCCGATAATATTTAATATTTTTTATATTTTTATTTTAAGTTTCTTAATATTTTTACTCTAAAAATAAATTTAAATCCCTAAATTCATTTTATATTTGTATTATATACTTTTAAGTTTAAAATTTTTTAAAAATATTTTTGTGTTTAATATGTGATTTTTTTAAAAATTTAGAATTAAAAAAATAAACGAGTACCCGGATGAGATGGACAAGGACAGGAGTCGAAGATTGAGGTACCCGAATAAACCGAGTATCCGACAATTCTCACCCCTACTACTGATTCATGTACTAATTTGAGAGCATAAGTTTTTTAAATACCAGCTTGTGCGAATGTATATTCAAATCAAGATTATAAATGAATAAATTCTTATTAATGTTATTGCCGAGCATGCCCAAGTCAAGATTATGCCTAAACATCTTTAATTTTATTGAAAATGATCAAATCAGTTAAATATTCCTAATAATATATAAATGCTATTATTGACTTTACGAAGAGCTTTTGAAAAAAGTTAGGTTCAGCTTAAAGTTAAACTTAAGGGTAAACTACATAAATGACCACCTTACTATTACAAAAGTTGCGATTTGACCACATTACTTTTTTTCGTCACAATTAAACCACCAAACTATTTAAATAGTATCAATGTGACCACCAGCCGTTAAAGGCTAACGGAAGGATGACGTGGCAGTTAAAAAAATAAGGGTATAATTACACATTTAGTCCACATTACTTATAAACTTTATCAATTTAGTCCTAACTTTAATTTAATAAAATAAATTAATTATTTAATATGGTGTTGACACGTGTCAACACCTTATTGGAGAAATTTAATTATTTATATTTAATTAAATTATTTTATTTTTCTTCTTCAATCAGGAGGTGACACGTGTCACCACCATTTAGAGGAGAAAAATTCAATTTGCTGCACAAAAATGCCAATGGTGGGAATCAAACTCGCATATTGGTGATTTAAATGCAATGGCTAAGCCACTACACCAAGCATATTTTTATTTTTAAATTTACCCTTTTAAATATATGTTCTATTGCGTACAGAATGAATAACCACCCAAAAACACTTTATTACTCAGCACTACCATTTCTTACATTGATTAAGCTGTTTAACATCGATATCTGGTTTCCCATAACGCAAGAAATTTTGGGTTTAGTTCCTTTTTTGTTTGTTTGTCTTGAGCCTTGATCAATAATAAGCGAAGAATGTGAAATTTCCCAGATTGGAAGTTTGGATTACTTTGTGAAATTTTGACTGGTTTATCGTTTTGTTTTGAGAATGGTTGTATTTAATTTTTAGTTGTAATTTTGGATGGACTTCTTGAACAAGTCATGTTTGGTTTTGTTTCCATAAAAATTGAAAAAAAAATACATTTCAGAAATGGAATTTGCTTGTGTCCCAGGTTTTCATGTCTGGATTTTTTCTCCAAGGAAGCCTCTGTTTTAATTCATTTCATACTTGTCTTATCATATTTATATAAATTTTGATACATTAATAATAAATGTTTAAAGACTGTAGAGCACTTGAATTATGCATATAAGAAAGTGCCATGCGTGTTTATGTGGATGGAATTACCGTTTTCTTCTATTGGAATTATGATGCTTTGATTCCTGCTCGTCGATGGCGAGATTAATTGATTTCCTGCTTCTAGGACTGAGATTTTCATGTGGTAGTTCCACTTCCACATTGATGGATCAGCAAAAGCAATCTCCTTGCGTCTGCATGACAAAAGATAGTTGCAGAACCGTACGGCCCCGGACAAAGCTAATGAACATTCTAATAGAAAGAGGGAAACCCCCAAGAAGTTCAGTCCGTTTTTAACTGTTTGATTGAAGGAGGGCATAAACCATCAATGTGGCAGTGCTGAGCAATGAAGTGTTTTTGGGTGGTCATTCATTTTGTACGCAATAGAACATATATTTGAAATGGTATTTTTTAGGGCAAAAACATGCTTGGTGCAATGGCAAAGCCACTCTTTTTAAATCACCAATACGCGGGTTCGATTCCCACCATTACTAAATAATTAATTTATTTTATTAAATTAAAATTAGGACTAAATTGATAGAGTTTATAAGTAACGAGGACTAAATGTGTAATTATACCCTTGTTTTTTTTAACTGCCACGTCACCCTTCCGTTAACCTTTAACGGCTGGTGGTCACATTGATACCATTTAAATAGTTTGGTGGTTTAATTGTGACGAAAAAAAGTAATGTGGTCAAATCGTAACTTTCGCAATAGTAAGGTGGTCTTTTATGTAGTTTACCCTAAACTTAAATAGTTGCATTCATCCCAATTGCTACCGTTTTATAACCCTTTTCACTGTCCTTTTCTTAATTTATGCTTACTTATATTCAATTAATAAAAAAAATGAGAGATCTACTAATTAGTCTGGTAGTTAGTGATGCTCATATTATTTCATCTTATATGATTTTAAATTTTGGTATAAAAATGTAATATATATTTATTTAATTAAAAAATTAATTAAATAAATGAAAAACTAAAACAAATATTTTTAACATAAAAAGCTAAAACAAATATGGAATTGAAATCAATTATTTTTAATAGTCTTTAAGGGGCTATAATATGGTATTTGTTCATATTATTTTCTTAATCCCTTGATAAAGCACGCACATCTTACAGACTAAATTGTTCGAACTCGAGTCTTCTAGGTCTTTTCCACTAGGACCATTTGATAGGTCATTGAAATCGGATATTTAGACATTATATTCGTTATTTAAATGTTTTCTCAGTCCCACTAAATTTTATAAAATATATATTTTGAACTACTTGATTGAAAGTTGTTAAAACACATATTTTTCACATTTTTATCGTAATAAATTTAAAGTAAAAAAAAGAGTCAAAGTTAAAAAAATTGACACAGAAAAAGTCAATATTAAACAAATTTAGTGAGACGGAGAGAGTAATAGTTATTATAAATAATATATGAATTGTTTGTAGCGCATAAAAACCTTTTTAGTTGTTCGAACTTAAAAACACTTAGAGATTTGATGTCACTCTTTTTTTTAGTTATAATATATTATAATGAAAAATATAGCCTCAACTACAATTCAAAGCCCTACTCAAAAAGTTGTTGGAAAGTGAGCATTTTCATACTCACAATCTACTTGGAAATCCATCAGTTGATTGCTACCAAACAAAACTTTCACATGGCAATGCAGCTAAGTACAACCTGTTCTACATCATCACTTTTCTTTCCCTCCCCCAAAAGCTGCACACAAAGGAAAGGAACCTTCTCTAATCTTTCTCTATTATGCATTTCCTGAATAAACCAACAATATTTTCATTATGGTTTAATTGTAATTTGTAATAGTATGCGCATTTTCGATTATATTGTGTTTATCGTATTTGAGTATGTATTTAATGCAAAATATCAAGTTATTATAAAAATAATTGACCTATTGTTGTCCTAAGCAAGGGAAAGCAATCAAAAGATCCCTTTCTTGGACTACAAGTCTTGTATCTGCAACTTTATATAAGTTTATGCAGCTGAGAAAAAATACTACTACATCACAGAACCTCCACTTTTCATGGCTACCAAAATCCTAGCATCTTCGAGCCATAGTTTCGAGACCGAGTGCAAGGAAATTCACGAATCATGGGGACGATCGAACCAGTTGATCCGAGCTTTGGCCGGTCGAACTCAGCTCGAATGCAGGCGAATCAGAGAGACTTACAAGGAAATGTATGGGGAAGACTTGATAACTCTGCTGCAGAAAAGTAGCCATCGAAATCAGCCGGGCGTTTCCCCCAAAACTTGTGCAGCTTTGTCCCTTTGGATGCTCGATCCTCATGAACGCGACGCCGTTGTCGCTCGCGAAGCTCTTCTACAAGATGATACTAATTATACGGCTCTTGTTGAAATTTTTGTGGGACGAAAATCAAGTCATGTTTCACTTATTAAACAAGCTTACTACTCCAAGTATAAAACGCATTTGGATCAGGATATCATCAATATTGAGCCTCCCCACCCTTATCAGAAGGTAATTTTTTCCGTGTCCGACATTCGTGTCCAACAAACATGCGGATATGACCCTCCGATGACCGGTTCGCCTTTGTTCTTGACAGATTCTGGTTGCATTATCCACATCGCATAAGGCACACCAGGCCGATGTTAGCGAACACACGGCGAAATGCGATGCGAGGAGGCTTTACAAGACAGGGGAAGGAAGCCCGGGAGCGATTGATGAAGGTCTTGTGCTTGAGATTTTCTCTAAAAGAAGCATCCCACATCTTAAGCTGACATTTTCTTGCTATAAACACATTTATGGACATGATTACACAAAGGTAAAGTTTGTTCCTTTTTTTGCAATATTCTTAATCTGTTTTGACAGTGAAGGATAAACTTATTGATTCCTTTGTATTTCTCAGTCAATCACTAATGGCAATTCTGGGGAGTTTAAGGATGCATTAAAGATGGTTGTAAAATGTATTTGCAACCCACCTAACTATTATGCCAAGGTAATATAACCGCAATAAGTCGGTCTATACATACTCGTATCAAATATTCACATTCGAGTCCGAGTAACATATTGTTTCCGACTCGACTGGTTACAGGTTTTGTTCGCAAGCATTAAAGGGATGGTGGCCGATAGAGGAGCCGTAACACGAGTGATGGTGAGCAGATCCGAGACGGAAATGGATGAAATTCAAAGGGTTTTCAAGGCGAAATTCGGAGTTGAATTGAGAGAAGCCATATGTGAAAGCATTCCCTCCGGGGATTTCAGAGACTTCCTTCTTTCTTTAGCTAATAAAACAGTCATCGTCTTTTAGCTCCGGTATAAACTCGGATGTCGTAGCTATCCGGACTCTTTATTTTTCTTTCGAGTCTATGAAGAATGTTTATACCTGTATCAAATATAAACATGTAGGTAACACTTACATCCGAGTCCGGGTAACATAGTTTCGGATAGGCAATATAGCCTTTACCGTATCATGTAACTAATGAAGTTTGAAGTAGTGGAACCAAAAGCATTCCCAAACAATTCTGTTCAGTTGTATAAAGCAAATTCCTAACAATTAAAGAGTAAAAAAAGGTAAAGCATGCTCGTGGGACATCAACTTTAAAGCCTTTTCTTTTGCATTTTTTGTGGTGTAACTTTACTGCATGTGTAGAGAAAGCTGAAAGTAATAAAATTTGTGAAAGATGTGGAGTTTATTTGAGTTTTCAGATCAACAATCATTGAATCCTGGAAAGATGTTCAAGTATGAAATCAAAATAGCTTAGCACATGGAGTATATTAAGCCTAGATTAATGGCAAATAATAAATAAGGCAAAGTAGATTGAAAATTGTACCATAATTTTCAGACCCAAAAGCATCATTAGCATGAAAAGGTTCCTAAAAAGTAAATTTTCAATGGCTAATTGCTACGAATTTGTATTAATTGAAGGGCCCAACATAGTCATTTTCATTCCATTTTTTAAAGGAAATATGTAGGGTGAAAGTGAATAGAACAAAAACATAAGTCATGTTTGACTAGGGATGGGCACGGGTCGGGTTTTTGGCCCACCCGAACCCGACCCGAAACTAATAATCCTAAAACTGAACACGACCCGACCCGAAAATAAATATTCTAAACTCGACCCGACCCGATCTATAGAAAAAAATTAATTTTAGGGACCTAATTGTAAAAAATAATTTTAAGAGACATAATTATTAAAATAATAATAAATTTAAGGACTAAATTGTAAATAAAAAACTAATTTTAAGGACCAAAATATAATATATATAAATAAAGGGGTATTATTACAAATATTCCTAAAAATTTAGGAGAAAATTACACTATTAGTCTCGGGTCGGGTCGGATTTTTCACCCTAAAACCCGACCCGACCCGACCCGACTTTTTCATAAAAATATCCGACCCGATTGGGCCGGGTCGGATCGGAACCCGTCGGGCCCGGGTGAAATGCCCATCCTATGTTTGACAGTTAGCTAATAGTCAATACTTAATAGAAGATTACATTAGCTGATAGCATTAGCTGATTTTATAAAGTGTTTGGTAAAATTAACAAATAGCTGATAGTTGATTATTTAAACAAAGAAAATAACATATAAAGACATGATTATATTCAATACTTGTTTGAATAATTTATTAGTTGTAAATATTTTGTATATATTAATATTAATTAGATTATGAAAAATAATTTTTTAATATAACATTACTAAATATTTTTAATGAACTATATATTAATTTATTATTTATTTAATTATTTTCAATACAATTTAATTAATTATTAAATTTAAATATAAATATAAATGTGTGAGAATAAAAAAGAAAAAATATTAATTTACAAATGTCACAATAAATACGTGAGAGTGAAGAATTAAAATAGAAAATAGTTAAATTTAGATTATTTGGAAAATTTTGATAACTATTAAGGATAAAAGGGTCATAGTTTTAGTTTAAAATTAAAAGTTTCACATCTTTTCACCAAACATCCAAATTAACAAATTTGACCGATCAAACATTTAATATTAGCTCAAACATCTAATTTTAACTTAAACCACTATTTACCAAATCGTATTAGTTTAATTAAATTTATTTATTAATTAATTTATTTATAGACAAAGTCATATAAAAGAAAGGGCGTGAATAAGAAGCTAACATAGTCAATCCACAACCATAGGCAGGACCGGCATTTTCATTTGTGGCAAAAACATACACTCAGAAACTTTGTGCCTTTCAAAGTAACTAAAGGCAGTTCATATATTCCCAAAAATACAAAAATATTTAGAGCAGATATATGAAAAACCCCGAAAACGGAAATAAATTGGCCTCAAGGGGGCATATTACACTCCTAACATATATTTCATCAAGATAGAGTTATTCAAATAATAAAACATAAATTCCTTTCATTTTTTTTTCATCTCCGTTGTCATCGGAAAATTTCAGACTTCATATAAGCCCCTCACTTGGCACTAGCAAGTTGGGTGCGGAGCAGCTTGGCGGCAGCAACCATGTTGCTCAGGGCCGGTTTCACCTCAGCATACTTGCGAGTCTTGAGCCCACAGTCGGGGTTAACCCACAAGATGTTGGTCTCAAGCACGGCAAGCATCTTGTTAATTCTGTCAGCGATCTCCTCGGTTGATGGTATTCTGGGAGAGTGGATGTCATATACACCGGGACCGATTCCAGCACCGTACTTCACTCCTTCACGGAATACTGAAAGGAGCTTCTCGTCTGAACGTGAGTTCTCAATGGTAATGACATCGGCATCCATGTCGATAATTGAGTGGATAATGTCATTGAAGTTGGAGTAGCACATGTGGGTGTGGATCTGTTTGACAAATACACTAACCGATCAGAGAGTTCATGGATAAGAGAGCTTTCTTGAGAATTAAGAGTGATGTAATATACAAACCTGAGTAGTGTCCTGGACACCGCAGTTGGTGATCCTGAAGGAGTGGACAGCCCATTTCAAGTAGAACTCATGCTCGGACTTCCTCAGTGGCAAGCCCTCTCTCAAAGCAGCCTCGTCAATTTGGATAACGTTGATACCAGCCTTCTCAAGATCCTCCACTTCGTCCTTGATGGCCAAGGCTATCTGGTAGCAAGTCTCAAATCTGGATAGTACACAAGCCGTGGAATGTTAAAAGATAATTCAAATGGCAAAACAAAAATTGCTGGTGTAAATGCAAAATTTATATTCATATTTTTTCCGTTTTATTGTGCATACCGTGGCTGATCATTTCTGACAAAGGACCAGTTGAGGATGGTAACAGGGCCAGTAAGCATTCCCTTCATTGGTCGAGCAGTCATGCTTTGGGCAGTAGACGACCAGAAAACAGTCATTGGGTTGGGGCGGCTAACATCACCATAGATGATTGGTGGCTTGACACATCGAGATCCATAAGATTGCACCCATCCGTTAACAGTGAAAGCAAAACCAGACAACTGCTCACCAAAGTACTCGACCATATCGTTTCTCTGCACCGTTTTAAGTAATAGATGAGTATACGTTGCTAAGAACTATACATAGACATGTCTCCTTCGCTGCGAGAGGACAAAACAAAAAGCTATACTCACCTCAGGTTCTCCATGAACCAAGACATCAATGTCAAGCTCTTCCTGAAGGTCGACAACCTTCTTAATTTCCTCCTTGATAGCTTTGACGTAATCATCCTCGGATATCCTGAAGGGAGAGAGCACTAGTTAAAAGACAGGTCCATTTGACATTCTACAATAAAGATACAGAGGAAAATTTCCAGCTTAACTCACTTGTTAGCCTTGAATTCACGACGAACTCTCCTCAGTTCCAAGGTTTGAGGGAAGGAACCAATGGTTGTGGTGGGGAGGATTGGCAGGTTAAGCTTTTTCTGCTGGGCATCAAGCCTAGCACTAACATTAGTTTCACGACGGTGGTCAGAACCCTTCAAAGCAGCAGCCTGGGAAAGCAAGCACAGTATAAATTTGGTAAGGAAAGAAATATTCTCACAATGAACAGCCATTACCCAGGAGCAATCAAGTGGAAGAAAATCGGAATTTTAGTTTATCAAAAACTTACAGCCTTTTGAACGGCCGCATTGGTCACTCTTGGGGAGGACTTCCTCGAAGCTTGAGCAGCAGCATTGGCAGAGAAGAAGGCCTAAAAATAGATGAAAAAACTAGTAAGTGACATTGTGTCATCTGAATATGGATAAGGCATGGGGATACCATTCACATAACAAGATGCTATCCTAGTTCTTATAAGGCTAGCAAAGACAAGTGGAAAGATTAAAGAAGATACCTCGTCTTGCTGACCAGCCAATGCCTTAGCGAGGGCATTGACTTCAACAACTTTCTGGGCAGCAAATGCAAGCCAGGATTTGATTTCATCATCTAGCTTAGTCTCATTTACTAGATCAACAGCGGTGTGGAGAAGTGAGCAGGAGGTTGATACCACAATGTTGTCTGTACATCAGAGAGCAATTCACAGATATTAGTTATAATATCTAACATAATGGTATAATTATAAATCGCTATAAAAATGCAGAAGAAAATAGAATACCTTTGCCAACAACAGCCTCGAGCTCCTTCAAGGTGCTAAGAGATGAAGCAAGATCATTGGCCCAAATGTTTCTTCCATCGACAACTCCAGCAAAGAGGTACTTGCCCTTAGGGAAATTGCTCTTGACCAAGTCAATGCTCTTGGTTCCACGAACCAAATCCAAACCATAAGCAGTGACACCCTTCAAACCAATGAGTGTGTTGTATGCCTCAGAGGTAAGATCGGCAAAGTAGGTCTCAACCAGTACATTCAAGCCTGAGAGTGTGGATTCCAAATCGGCATAAGCAGCAGTGAATGCTTGCAATTTGTGCGAGTCAAGGTCCAAGACAAGGGTTGGTTCATCCAACTGAATCCAGGAAGCACCAGCTGCCTTAAGCTCAGATATTACTTCCCTGTGAAGAGATTCAAGGTTAATAACAGCAAATTAGAGCAGTTACATTGATAAAAACTTCGACATAAAAGAAGCAACTCTTACTTGTAGATAGGAAGGATTTTGGGGAGGAGAGAGAGAAGAGAAAAGGTCTTCTCAACACCCTTTGCAGGCTTAGAGAGCAACAAGTATGAGACAGGGCCAACAAGGACTGGGACAGTGTCAACTCCAAGCTGCACGTGGAACAGATAATCATAAGACTACAAACAGCATATAAGAACTAAAAAAACGTAAGATAAAAATCAGGGCACCACAATCAAGCAGGTCTTCTAAGTAATTACTACTCCCAGTCCCAGGCTAGGATTCTCAGAATTTTGGATCATATAAAATTACAATTCCAGAGAGATACTATTGATACCCCAGGCATGAATATGATAATGACAAACATGAGATCATCCACTGAAATGTTACATTCTAAGCCATTGCATAGAATAAAGGATGTTAAAACATGTTCATTTAGGCCCAAAGCCCTGAATATATCCCAAATTCAAACAATCATGTATTTCACTGCATTGAATAAGTTATAAACCCCAATAAGTATTAACCTAACTGCTCTAATTCCAGGCTACCTCTATAAGTAATAGTCTTAACTTAGCTACAAGAATAAGTATACATGAACAAATAATCTACATTGTCATCATATAAATACATGGAAAAAATAGATTCAAACATACCGCCTTAGCTTCCTTGTACTCATCGACAGCCTTGTGAGATGCATAAGAGAAGTTAACATCAGGGCCCAATTCAGGAACAATGAAGTGGCTGAAATTGCATCAAATACAACTTTCGCATTAGAAAACCCAACATGCAGTCAATAAGCTAATAAAGTAAGACCAAGAAACGGCAACTTACTAGTTGGTGTCGAACCACTTGGTCATCTCCATGGCAGGGACAGATGCATTTCCTCTGGCCATGGAGAAATAGGTGTCAAATCCGATCTCGCCGCCAGTCCAGTTGTATCTAGGCGGAACAGCTCCAAGCATCGATGTGGTATCGAGCACCTGGTCATAGTAGGAGAAAGTATTGCTGGGGATGTACTTGATCCCAGCATCAGACATCTGTTTCCAGATGGATGACCTGAGATCAGCAGCAACCTTTTGCAAATCTTCAGCACTACTCTTCTTGTCCCAGAAGGATTCAAGAGCAAACTTAAGCTCTCTCTTGGGTCCCATGCGGGGGTATCCAACAATGTGGGAGGCCATTTTCTGAATCAAATTTAAAAAAACAGAGCAAATTCAGATTTATCATGTAACATTCAAATAGAAAAGATAATGACCTTATAACTCATCAGAATCAATGCTAAGATCCATGATAAATCTGCAATGCAGCTTGGACTGAGATTTAAAGCTTACTTCACTTAGATCTATAGAAAGAAACTATAGATTACACTACGGAACTATAAGTTCCATAGTGAAAACGATTGGATCTAATTAAATTGCTTTCATAAACTGACAAATAGAAAGATAAGCTTAGAAAACAGATCAAATACGAACACTAACAAATAGATCTCACCAAAAGGGAAAATAAAAGCAATTTTTCAATGAATCCTAAAGCCCGAGTTGGATAGAGAGCAAAAACGCCTGATCCAACGCTTACACCTTGTAGCAGATGTTCGCGGGAAAGTTTTGATGTTTTTCGAAAATACCAAGCGGAAAATAGAATTTCTAAACCAGTAACAACGAAAATCCAGAGAGAAAATCAACTGGTATAGTTCAAATACTGAATAGAATCATCAATATTTAATAGATCTCAATCAGAGAGTCCAATTTTTGTGATTTTTTTTTGACAAAACTCAGTAATAAATGAGAAGTCCAAATCATTTTAGTAGAAACCCAGGTATAAAATCATCAGTCCAAATCAGTAGATCCCAGATCAAAGAGACGGAAATCTTGTTTTATTTAATAAAACCCGTAGTTTGAATCTTAATTTTATTTAACAAAAAGCTTGGAGAAGTTTAAGTCCAAATCAAATCATGATTATAATTAATTAAATTGAATAAATAAAGGAACAGCCATGACTCAGAGAGAGCAATGACAGTACCGTAAAGGAACCGGAGAAGATCTAAAGAACAGTCCCTTGAATATAGAGATTGAGAGGAAGAAGTGGCACGAATCCTGAAGCTGGAGGAGCTCCCTTTTTATAGCCAAAAATGGTAGCCGCTGCCTTTCAATGACTGTGAAAAAACCAATAATAATAATAAATATTTTTAATTTTAATCATCAAGGGAAATTTTATTGAAATTAAAGACTACGCGCGGCTCTTTCTTGAGTGTCGCGTGGGTGAGTGCAAGGGTGCAAAAAATGCTTATATTACAAATAAGTATCTAAAGTATATCAACTTTTTCATTTAAGTATCTAAAGTATTTTTTGGTTAAAATAAGTACTTAAAGTATAATTTTTGGTTAAATTAAGTACCAAAAGTATATTTTCTGGTTAAAATAGGTATCTAAAGTATTTTTCCGTCAAAGTAAGTATGTTAAGTATATTTTTTGTCAAAATATGTACATAAAGTATTTTTTTGGTCATCTAGGTTCCTAAAAATTGTCGTGTGACATTCGTTATAAAATACATTAGGTACTTATTTTAACAAAAAAATATACTTTAGGTACCTATTTTAACAAAAAAAATACTTTAGGTACCTACATTAAATGACATGTACCGTAATATAAATAGTGATAAATTGCGGTACAATTCTGGGCTGGTTTGTGTGGATCCTTCTTTCATTTGGAGGTGTCATCCAGTGCTAAAGGAATGGAGCTTTAAGTTTGATAGTGTGCTGGTATTAGGTTCTGCAAATTTTATTTTGTACCTTATGCGTCTTGCGGCTTAAATGTAAGGGATATATTTCCTTAACATCTTGAGCGGAGCAAGTCTCTTGTGGTTTTTATTGTGAGATGTATTATGAGTTTTTAATGTTGATGTTGTTTCGGTGATTTATCGTTTAAACTCACACTAATTCGGTGCACTCTTTTTCCTTCATTTAGGTTTAGGGAGATTTTTTAACGAGGCTCGAGTTAGTGTTCCACAAAATTATTAGAATAAAAATATTTTATTTTTCAAAAAATCATTTATTTAATAACTGAAATTTTAGTTAAATTCAAATTTGAAATTAAAATAAAAAAAATCGGGTTACTCAATTTTTATTTGATTAAAAACTAAACTTTAAATGTGGGGACCCGATTAAGTTCGAATTCGTTTAATTCAATTATACTTTTAGATAAGTAAATCGAGCGAATGAATAAAAATATATTTATCAATTTAAATTGAATCAGTGATTGAATAAATAAAATGAGAATTGAATTGATTGTGTTTTTTCTTTTGTATGCTCTTGTTAAAACATTAAAAAATTGAAATATTTTTTAAACATTTTGAATTTTATATTAATCATTATATTATTGAGTTAAATATATTTATTATCAAGTATTTTTATATTTAATTAGATCCAGTAAAATACAAGCATCTTTTTCTAGAAATTTAGAAATTTTTTTGTAGTAAAAAAATCAATGGTAAAATTATCAAATTAAACAATTTATATATAAAAAATGAAGTGCTTCTTAAAAAGTTATGGGTAAATTTTTGACACATAAGATGCCGTAAAATAAAACTAGCCTACATATTTACATTATATAAATTTAAATATTAAAATTTTAATACTAAGTCCTTGAAAATTAAACCTTAAACTTTAAATTCTAAACTTTAAATTCTAAACACCTTAAATTATAAATTCAAATACCTAAACATTTAAACTTTAAACCATAAAATGAACATCTAACATTTAAAACTAAAAATTTTATGAAAATTAAAATTTATACTGCATGTGTATCATTTTTCCCAAAAACTATATAATAGGTGCCCAAATTTTGTCACCTTTTTTGCAGTATGTGCCTAAAGTATTTTTTGACTATAAATAAGTATCTAACGTTTTATTTTTGCCCGTTTTAAAGTTAATATCACAAAAAAATTCACCACCCAATTATAGCTTACACATAGCTTTTATTTTTTATATCAAAAACAAACTAAAAATAAAATAAATTAAAAATATCCCAAATTTTTTAGAAATTATAAAACAACTCCAAATCCCTAAAACACCAAACCCACCAGTGGCGGATGCAAAGGTTAGCTTGGGTGGGCACTGAATTTTTTAAAGTTCATACATTTGCCTTTAATTTTTTAAATTTTTATGAATTAGTCCTTAATTTTATGACTTGTGCCCACCTGAAAATTTGAAATTTTTATTATTGTGTTCACCCTAAAAAATTTAGCTTGTGCCTACCCTGAAAAATATTTTTGGATCCGCCACTAAAATTCGCATGCTTATTTTAGACAAAAAAAACGTTAAGCACCAATTTCAGCCAAAAAAATACTTTAGACACATAATTGTAAAAAATGTAAACTTGGGCATCTATTTTGTAGTTAAGCCAAATTATTAAGATGTTTTTGGTATCGCACGCGCCTTAAGAGATGCTTTGACCTACTACCATACTAGACAGTAGACACTAGTAAAGAAGAATAATATTTTTATTAGCTGAATTTTATTTTTTATTATTACGTATTTTCCTTGATGGTGAAATCCCATTGGTTGTTTCATTTTTATTGAAAAAAAATCTGAGAGGGTTGGTGGCCGAAGGTTGTTGAGGTGCTGCTAGTGGGCCAGTTTTTGGCAAAAGGGTTGGGAAGACTAAATTTTAAAAAAAAATAAAATAAGAAATATGCACATATATAAGAAAAAAAAATTATATGTTATGTGAATATATTTTTTAATAAAAATAGACCGGTTTTAATTAATAGGTAAATTCACATATAAGAACAAAATTTGTATTATTAAATATTACGAATTGAGTTTGAATTTTCTATAAATTCATTAATTTAATTTATTGTATTTTGTTTAAATTATTATATCTATAAATATTTATTGTATTTATAGAAGACTAATTTATTGATTTGTACAAATTCGATGCAAGCCAAACATGGTCGAGAGTGGGCGAAGACGTGAAGTGGGCCCAATTATTTTATTTCAACACTACGAAACCTACACATGGTGGCAATGGCATCCACAAAACCATGATTTCATTCATTTTTTTGTTGTGTTTCTAGAGAGAAAAAAAATATTTACACTATTTCGATTATTAGAGAATAAAACTGACAATAATACACATAGAAGGATGCGCGAAGCTGGAAATTAAAAGTTAATAGGGTCGAAAATAATATATTATAGTAAAATTTAATTCGTTAATTTCAAGTAAAACAGTTTACTTTCACTTATACATTTTACTACTAAAGCAATAACTATTTTATGACATCATAGTAAAATATAAAAAAATAGACGGTAAAAATGGGTTACGAGGGCTAGGTCTCTGTCAATTCTCACGTGACTACGGCCATGTTTGGTAAATAGCAGTTTGGGCAAAAATTAGAGGTTTGAGATATAATTAGAGGTTTGACTAGTCAAATCCGCTAATATTGATGTTTGGTAAATAACGGATTGAAAGAGCGGATTGGGGTGAAAAACTAATTTTGAAAAAGCTCCTAATATGAGCTTTTTGAGATTAGAGGTTTGATATTAGAGTTGCAATGACTCTTTTACCCTTAACAATTACAAAAAATCTCCAAATAACCTAAATTAAATAATAATAATTTTTAATATAAATAATAACATATTAAATATTGGACTTATTTGTTGTTACTACTAATTTATATGGTGACATTTGTAAGTTAATTCTATTTTTTTATTATCACTTATTTATATGTGCATATAAAAATTTTAATAATTATATAAATAATAAATTAATATATAAATCTTTCAAATATGTTTAGGAAATTTATATTAAAAATAATTTTTACAAATCTAATTAATATTTATTAGATACAAAATATCAATAACTGATAAATTAATCAAACAAGTATTAAATATAATCATGTCCTTATATGTCATTTTGCTTGTTTAAATAATCAAACAGCTATCAACTATCAGTTAATTTTACCAAACACTTTTATACAATCAGCTAATACAATCCGTTAGTCAAATCAGCTATCAGCTATCCGCTAATGCCAAACAGGGTCTACGCCTTTAAAAGGATGTGGAATTAAATTTATTTAAGCGTTTAATATTTTTTATTTATAGATAATATGGAATTTGAGTAAGTTTGGTATTACATAAAAATATTTTTAGAAAATAAATTGTCTCCCTCATATGATGGTTGGAAGGTTCAAGAAAATGTCACTTAAACTCATATGAGTTTGAGACTTTTTTAGAGTTGATTTTATGTCAATTTTTCAATCAAATAGAATAATGGAGTTTAGATTATTTTTGTGGCTGAAATGTGGGTTATAAAATTTCCATTCCCTAACAAACAAAGAAGGTAACAAGGTTAAAATCATGGACTACATAGGAATTATTTTTATGAGAGAATTTCAAAATTAAAAAGGAAAAAAATTTTATTGTCATGCTTGATTAGTAAGTGTTTAGGTACAATTTAGGATTGTGCATTAATTAAAAACCTACAACCCAAGCACCAAGGTTAAGATTTAATGGGAAAGTGCGCTGGATAGTGTGTGGCACGTCATCTAACCGGTGTCGGTGGTACCATGGATCTCACCGTCCAACTGTCAAAACCACACATCCCCCACGGACTTTGCACCACTCCTTCTCACGATTTGTCTGCCCAAAATCAGAAATATGGTAATTGTTTTTATTTTTGTAACTATCAATACCCCCGAGTTATTAATTAATTAATTCAAATTTAATATCTCACCATGTTAGATTAATTAATTATTAGTTAATTATTTTTACTTTATATTTTACCTCGCGCTGTAAAATATGTTGGAACGCTTCATATTATCTCGGCATTTTTTAAAAGAATAGGGGGCCAAATGACAAAACATGCAAACGTTGGGGGCATCTTTTGTCATTTTACCTTTTTTATTATAGTACATGAACCGCGGGATACATTTTACAGTTTGATTATTGTTAATTTCTTCCATTATTAATCCCTATACTATATGTAAATTATGTATTTAATCTCTATATTCTAATTTAATATTGTTTATCTCTATATTTTAAATTTCAATTATAATCATTAAATTTATTAAGTCAAGGTTCATTTTTGGATAAATATTAAGTCGAGTGGCCAATTGCAAACGTCATAAAAGCTAAGTGATCATTTAGATAATTTATGGTATTTGAAAAGGTTAGGAGTTGCACAAAAAACTAGGCCCAAAATATAGATTTGGACAAAATTTTCTTACTTATTTAAAATATGGACCCAATCAAATCCAAAGATGTGTCTAGTATTTGGAAGTTCCTGAACAAAAATATTGGATCTGAAAAATTAATTCACGTGAAATATTAGTCCGTTTAAAGTATGAAGTACGAACAGAGCTTGATTCTTACATTTAAGGTTCAAGTCTGTCATTGTTTGGCCCATAGCATAGTATGGTATAGTATATATTGTGTTATTAAATTAAATTAAAACAACATAATTTATTTTAAAAATACTATGAGTAGTCCTAAAATGTGATATACATGAACATTGTTAAAAAAAGGCTAAAGACGTTATTTTGCTTTCGAGTTCGACTAAAATTAGCTGGCACAAAATCCCGTTTCATTAAAAACAATTAACAGAAATTTAAAACGTAATCAAAACAACAATTCAATTCGATCCACATTTCTCTACCATAGACACAGCCTAGAATCATTCCCTCGCCGGACTACACATCGGTCGTATCTCCTTTCAGTTCAGCGGCTTCTGGACGAGATCACAAACTCTTCTTCAGCTAAAGGAATCACACTGAACCCATCAGAATCTGTCCACTTAAGGACCTTGCCCCTAGTGCATATAATTGATTTCCTAAAGCCAAGAAACCATAGCCAAAGGGCTCCAATTTCTTGGAGTGATCGGGAAGCTGGACTAGAGGAACAGAATCAACTTCGTACCACTCTCCTCTTGGATCTCTTCTTTTTACAAAACTCTTTCCCCAATCTATCATCGACTGTGGATCACTTTGTATTTGATGAATCAAATACTTCAGACGGGTTTAGCTCTTCCAAACTAACATGGACGCTCAAAATATGAAATTTTCCATTCAAGGATATTCTTAGGCAGTCCATAATTGGTCTCTACATATCGGGCAAACCCTCCCACCTGCAGCCACCATTTCAGTCATAAACTAAGTGAAAGAATTTTGCAAATAAAAGAAAAATGTAAACAGACTCATCAGCATGGATTTAAAAAGCGTTTGCAGTCGCATTTTCGATCGCGTCGTGTTTATCGCGGTTGCGAACATAACGGATGTTATTACGATTACTGCGGGTGTCGCAGTCGTGAACTTTTTTAAAATTTGCATATCTTATTGTAAAATATAATAATTATAAATATAAATATAGACAAACGACTAAGTCAACCTGAATTCTCACTTAGTAATATCAAATTCTTTTAAGGCACTAAGACCGTTGAATCGTTCGAAGCGGAAGCAAACTATAGAGAAGACAACTCAAGAACAACACAGAGTGCTTTAGAGTGAATATCTTGATTACTTAGAAGATAAGTGATACAAATGAGGTGAGGAATGCCTCTATTTATAATTGAGTTCCCCTACATCGGACGGTCTCTAATGATTAAATCGATGACAATGATCGAAACCCACCAACCACAATGAAATATTCCCTAGAATATATCTTTTATCTAAGAAAACAAATCTTATGTTTACATAGAAAGTTTACATAGGTCAAAGTAGTTGTCTTTTAGAATCCTCCACAGTTCTGGCTAAGTCGGGTGGTCTCTTTAGTCCCAAAATCTCCTTTAGAACCTCTTGAGCAATCATGCGTGCATGTGACTTGAACTGGAACTGGCGGTCCGTGACAATATGGTTAAGTATTGTTCACTTTATTTATAAAGTTAAAGTCTTAAAGAGTTTAACGGTTTTGTACCAAGTCTCACAAATATGAGTCGTCTTTATTATATTAAGAGATACATACATATAAATGGTGTATAATGAAATAAACTTTCCTGGAGTAGTATCATAAACAACTACAAATTATTCTTTTAACTATAATTAATATATATATTTTCATAAAAATAATTTAATTAACTTAAGTGAGAAAACATGGATATCAGCCTGTTATTTACCACTATCCGTTAAATTGCGACTGCAATCCACCGTTACTAGTGTAATTCTGCGCCCCACAGTTGTTTTTCGTCGATAACAATTTCGTCCGGCGACATTACCGCTAAATAGCGGTCGCGAGCCGTTTTTTGAAACCCTGCTCATCAGGGCTCACCTATCAGTTACTGGATCATAAACTTCGGTCGACGAAAGGCCTTGATTATTCTCAATGTTGCGCCCACCAGCAACATACACCTTACCTGAGATAACAGCTCAAGCAAAGTTAGTTCGAGGTGTGTGTTAGAACCAAAATATAATAGATATGAAATCTAAACCCCAGGATCTATCATGTCAAATCATCAAGAATAATAAAATGAATAAACCAAGTGCGGAAGCGTACCTGAATTCTTTGATAGGTTGGAAATCTTGAATCTTGATGTGAAAATCCCAAAACTTTGGTATTGATCTTCCAAGAAGATAGGTTATCTCTTGACGTAAAACTCTCTGACGGGGAAGGAGAGAAAAACAAGTTAACCTATTTCTTGGGGACCACTACCTCTTTATATAGTTGATTTATTAAATCAACTATTAAATATTTATAACTCTGCCCCTCATTGAATTATAAATATATCTTACGGTATCTACACTTTTATTTCCATGACATTTTAATACCTATGACACGCTTAACTTAATTGGTCAATTTATTTTGTTTCATACTTTATAATAGCAACATACATTTTTACATATGTGCCCACAATTGATGATTTTAATCCAACAATCTCCCACTTGGGCAACATATGTTTCCTGATAAATGTACAACCTTATGAGCTCAAAATTTTTGCTATTATATAATAGGTATTCTATAACAATCTCGTCCATCAATTATATCCATATAGGATCAAAGCGGTCTTCGCCATATCAATCATGACTGGACCCACCAATGGTCACGTATACAAACATAATCAAATGACATGGATCAATCATGGATGTGTAGCATGGAAAATTACATGAAATGTGAACCGAACATGTCTATTTCCAACTGGTCCTCCTAAACCTTAGTGAGATCAACTTTACTGAATTCAGAGTGTACATAAACCAAAAGAACTTTATTTCTGCAGAAAATAATCTTAAATAACTTTAAACTGAAGTAACTAAAATTGTGTCTAAACCAAATGAGCATTATTTCAAAATTACAAACTCTCACTAAAACCGAATATCCTTAAATAACATTACACCCACATGAGTAGTGTGCTCATGAAAGACCTAGGGTGACAGTTTCTTAATATGCGCGCAATTATGGAGTTTGTACCAACATGCTCTATAGACACACAACCACTTTGAATTTTTTTTAACAACTAGGAACTTAATATTTATGTGATTTAAATTTGAAGGTTCCTATTGTTTATAGAATAAATGAATGCATATTTATTGTCACAAAATAACTGAAGTGGTCTTTTTATTCAATCTATAAGTAGCAGTTCATGTGACATAATTATTTTGCATCAATATTCAAATAGAATCGAAGTCTGTAAACCTGATGATCTCTAATTTACCAGAACTCCGACATGTGAGCAAGTAATTTTTTTTGTTCTTTGAAGATATCTCATAACCCCATTGGCTGCTATCTAATGGTCCATAATATGATTCCTCAAATATCTGTCTAACATTCCTACAATGTACACAATTTCCAAATGCATACATACTTAAGCATAAATTAGATTCTCAATAGCTTATGTATAGAGAATCTTTTGGATTTTCTAAATTTTAAGGTTACTTTTAGAGCATTGAGTAAGATAATACTTATCTTCTTTAGCAATATGAGTGTCACTTGGTTTACTCCCACTGAACTTGTAGTATATACAAGTGTCAACCAAATTTATCTCAAAACCAAATGAGATAATCAAAATGAAATTTATATTTTCATTAATAAGAGTCTTACTTAAGCTCATAGATGAATTTCTTTAATTTACATATCATTGATATTGTATCATAAGACACAACTCTATGATTGTACCATATAAATAATTTCTTCAATGTTGCCATTGAAAAACACAAGCTTAACATTCATCTTATGTAGCTCAAAGATTAAAATAAGCAACAAGCGTCGTGATTATCCTGAAAGAGTCTTTCAATAAAAACTTGAGAGAAAGTCTCTACAAAATTAATGTCTTCTTTTAGAGTATATCCTTTAGATACAAGACGTGCTTTATACTTATCCACATTACCATTTTCATCCCTATTGGTTTTAAATATCAATTTACAACCAATTGGTTTGCACCTTAAGGTAATGAGACAAGTTCCTAAACTTTATTGTCTTGCATAAAATTATACTCTTCTTGAATGACATCAATCCACTTTTGAGAGTTAAAACTTTTATGGTCTGATAAAAATGATTGAATCATTTTCTATCATTCCATTGTTACCTTATTTTCTTGAAGAAATACAACATAATAATTCGGAATAGCATTTCATCTTCCTCTCGTGGACCTCTTTAATGACACTTATTTTTTAAGGTTGTTGAGTTTATTCTTCTGAAACAATTATCTTATCTTGAATGAGAGTTGTTCAATATTATTTTGCTGAGGTACTTGATTCACTTCTTGATTAATGATAGTTGTGAAAACTTAAACATCATCAAAAGTGATAGTATGAATTAAATTTTAATTCAATACCTCCTCAAAAAACAAAGCATCTAACCTTATTTCTCCCTCCAAACTCAACATCCTAAAAAGGTTATAAATCTCTCCTTAAAGTAATCTTCATTGTGGGATCATAGAATTTGCAGCTCATGGATCACTCAAAATAACTGAAGTAGTTGCTCGCTTTTAAACTTGAATTACTTCACATGTGTCCTAACTCGTTACAAAAGAAATCAACCCTTTTATAATTTATTGTTGTTTCTTTTGAGTATGACCCTTAGTAACTTTATTTTAATATTTTCTTTTATTGCCGTTATCTTATTGCCCTTATCTTAGAGACACTAACTAAATGAGCACTAACAAAATGTGTACTTTTATACTTATAATGCTTCAACTTTACTTCCTCTTGAACACAATGGGAAATGAGCCTAATTAGAGTATATTTCTCATTTTTGGCAGTTGTAACTGATTTTGAATTGGTTAAACTGTATAGGAAGCGGTACCACAATCATAAGAACAACCAATTGTTAGAGAGTTTGATCTTTTGTGCCTTATATTTTGAAGCAATATAAAGAATTTTTATAATTTACCCCCTCACATTTCCTTGACCCTTATACTTCATAGACATCAAAGAAAGCATAAGTGATGTCATCTTAACCTTAATGTTTTGGGTAAAACATTTCTTAATTTCGTCAAGGAAACCCTTAGTATGAATAATCTCTTTAGATTTGTGCTCCTAAAGACATCTAGAATGTTATGTTTTATGATCATTAGACTCATGCGATTCGAACGATCTCACCTCTCAAAATACCTTTTATGGGTGCTTACCGCGGTGAGAGGTGCAAGTTGTTCATTCCTTAGTGCAAAGTCTATGTTCATACATCAAAATACTATATGTAAGTGTCTTTTCTATTCCTTGAAATTAGTTTCACTAAACACGAGTGTAGAATGTATTTAACATATATTGTGACAACAAAAATAAATTACCTAAATATAGAACAAAAATAAGTAAATAAAATAAAAACAAGCTCACATAAATATTCATAAGTAAACAAATAAATTCAAAATAATGACTAGTTCCCCTCAAGATACCAAGCACAACATTAATATCAAGTCTTTGGACAGTAATATTAATTGTAAGCGGTACTCTTGTTGTAGCAATCAAACATTGACAATAAACTATGTCAAAAAATAGGCTAATCTTTGGACTAACGTATTGCTCACATAAAATACCTTATAATTGTCACACATTTATCGCCACAGTTGTCGTTGTAATTCTACCAAATATTAACTTTCCTTTGGGTCAATTAATAAATGCATGAATTACAAAAACCCATAATTATCTTAATATTTTAAATAAACTAATCTACACAAAAGCGGTCACTTTGGTGACATTATGTTTCAACTAATCCATTAAAATATTAGACATCCAAAGCCAAAATATGAATTTATTTGTTTCAAAATATTTGTCTTAATTTTATCTTTCAATCAAATTAAAAGATAACCACAATAATAAATTTGAATAAAGGTAAACCTCATATCAAGATACCGGACACTCTATTAATATTTCATATTTGGACAAAATATTAACTTTTAAGTGATATCTTGGTATAGTAATCAAACATTGATAATAAGAACATGTCAAACAAAAATCTTCCTTTGGGCCGATTTATTGCTGACACGTAAAACTGAATAATTATCACATGTTTATTACCACAGTTGCACATGTAATAATGTTAATTATTAACCTTCCTTTGGGCCGATTAATACTAACATAATCCGACTTACATGCACAAAACCTTCTATATTTCAAAATAAAATAATTTCCACAATAGAGGTCACTTTGGTGACTTAATGTTTCAATTAAATTATTTTAAAATATATACAATAAATATACCGATATCCAAATTTAAAATTTTGTAACAGTCAAAACTGAAATTTCTGATAACATTTGAGTTTTCCGAAATAACCTATAATAAGGTTGTCTGAATGGGGCTATCAGAAATCGAAAAATCTAAATCTTTGACTGTTTCTTTAAAAAATTCCTTAAGCATGCATTTACCAAAATAAAACTTGGATTCAAAACAACCAATTTTTAACTTAAATGAATAATTCATAAAATGATCACATTAAACTTTAAAAAATATCCATAATAACCTAATAACCAAAGTTAAAATTCTTGATCAAACTGAATAGGATATGAATTTCATAAGATTAATGACATGCTTTCCAAAACCAAAACCAAAACCAAATGTATATATAATACCAAACAAAAACACAATAATAATTCAAAAAAAAAAAACTAGTCACGTGCCGTAACTTATACAATTAATCCAAACTGAATTTTAATTAAACCAAATCAAATCTACATATAAATCTGTAATGATAATGTCCTTGTAACCCCCTAGACCCACCTATGCGTTATGACAGATCTTAGGAAGCCACATTAGGGTCACAGGAGCGACCCACGGTAAAAATACACATAAAACATTTTCTCTGAAAAATACATATTAGATTATAACAGTAACTTTAGTTGAAAATACTCTTTCATGAAAGCATTTAAACATATAACAGTATTTCAGAAAACATTTTACAGACACTATCATGAAACAAAAATGTTATGCATGCCCACTAACTATGTCGGTACCGTACTCCAAAAGCAACGCCGAGAGAACTCCCAACACTGATGTCAAACGTTATACCAAGATATATTCCTTTAACCTGTGATGATAAAAACAACGTGAGCTTGGAAAAGCTCAGTAATACAAAACTACCAAAAGATGCTATAAGCTCATGCAGATATATGGTAGGCATAACATTTTCATGATGCTTTACGCAGTAACGGTCTTCATTTTTTTTTCCCGATATTTCAGGTAACGTTATACTTGAGGATAACGGTACTTGTTCTTTATTCAATCATCAAGAATTAGACGGTAATTATAGGCTATTAATGTACGGAGGTGGAATTAGAGAGTTCGGTTCCTAGTGTGTTCCAACAGTATAAGTAAAACATGTACAACAACAGTATAATATACATTTTCAGTTTAAAACATACAGTTCAAGTAACAATACGGTACGGTTTAATCTTTTATCAACCCTCCAACCACACTCCAAGAGGCAGTTCCCCAAAACTGCGTCAAAGGCGTTAACCAGTGCCCATTGGACATAGGTGCCATCATAAGGGATTACCTTAGGAACGGTACGGTACGGTATGGTAGGTATTACCCTAGCCGAAGCATAGGAACCTGTAACGGTAAAGGAATTACCAGCTGGATCAGGGCTGAACCTACGGTCACTTCATATTTTATCCCAATTACCCCGGTAACAATTTATGTAACGGTTCGGTCAATCAATAGCTGTATTTTTTTTAGTAATACATTATCCATATAGCATGTTGGTCATATCAGGTACATATGCATATATCAAAAATACAGTACGGTCATGTTTAATTATAAAATATGTCATGTTCATGTGAGTTCAAGTATTCTATCGTGTGCACATAATCGGTATTATAACATGTAAATCAGTATGCAAAAACAGTTGTGTAGAACACATGGAACACACTAGGTGGAACAATTTACTTCTTGGAGATACTTGACATTTTCGGAGAGAACACATTAACTTTTAACAATTGAACGGATCTTTGAAACAAGACCCCTATTAAAAGAGGGGTTTGTACTAACGGTTCAAACCAGATAGTCAGGAGATGATACATCAAGATCTTGAGAGTTTAGGCATATCACGAGTGTTTTAGCCATTTAAGCCTACCATGGGCATTACGATCATTTTATCATACACGTGCATTTTGGTAATTTATACCAACAAGGCGTAAACGGTAGCTCAGAAATTCTACTTGTTCATCAGGTATCCAACCAAGTATTCAGAGATTTCTACATCAAGACCTCTAACTATATCAGATACGTTCGGGGCTATTTTGATCACTTTGGCCAACGAGGGCATTTTGGTCATTTAACAATTATGGGTGATTTGTAATTTAGCCCAAAAATGATGAAATGACAATTTGCAATATTTAAGATTCCCAGAAGTTTATCGAGTCTCCAAAACCATTCGAACTAACATATTCCAACCTTGCAGTATTAACCAACGCTTCTGATGCATCTAAACTGTATCGTATATCTGAACGGTTACTTTCATATCTCATCACAGGACCTGCCACGGAGTAGTCGAACTAATACTCTGTGCGGGAAGACTTCTACCCTTATATTAATTTCAAGAGTGTTTGACGTACACAAGTCATGCTTCAACCCTTGAGGGCATTTCGGTCAATTTCAGCTTTATCGACATTTCTAGAATTTTATCAAGACAATTTACTTATTCTAGTCAATGGGGGTATTCCAGTTATTCTGAGACTCGGAATATCCATCATTTCTGTCAATTGAACCATTTATAGTATTTCAATTATTTAAAAATTCATGGGTGTTTCAGCCATTCAAGAAATTTCGGTACTTCCAACCACTCCATTCATTTCAGAACTCAAGGGTTTATCCATCCTTCCAGTTCATTTGTAAACCTCGGTGTCTGAGGATACTTCAACTCCTTTTTGTCAATATCATTCTTCCGACTATTTTAACCATATCGGTATATTCAATACTTTTAGTCATTTCGATCTATTCTGTATTTTGAGCCACTCGCTTAATTCAGGGTATATATATATAGATTCCCCTGAATCTATAGTCGAAGATTCATTCCAAATCCAAGAAGACCTAACACCTTTCCATAGCTTTCCAAGTAGTTCGAGGTTTTTAGATGAATCATATTGTTTTACCATATTTAACGTAGATTTCTAGATCGCTTCGGGTTTCAATGGTATTTTAGTCATTCAAAGACCTTGAGGGCATTTTCGTAATCTCATGTCCATGTATCTTTCGCATTTAAACATTTCACACTAATGCTCAGAATTGGAGATTAGCTGTCTCATTAATTACTTAATGAACTTCAGATACTTCAGATTTATTAGCTTCCTCGTTCGAGCATTTCGGTCTTATATAAATTACCATACTCAATTTCATATTTAGTTTGACTTAAGTAGGGCTAATAACACTTCTTATCATTTTCATGCATGCACTAACAAATACCAACATGATCTCAAAGCATACAAGAGGTAGTAGTGTATTACCTTAATTTCGAGTTATACCGGTTGACTCATGATACTACGTTCGATCGCATTCGAATCCGGACTGGATGTCCCATGACATTTCGAATACCAAGATACTTGCATACCTTCAAATACACAAATTAACATTTCAGTTCTTATCCGTAGAGCTCTTAACAAAATTTAACACTTTCGGGTTCAAGGTCAGATTCGGAGGCCTTCGGGTCAGAATTTTGCAAAACGGGCTTCAAAAACGGACTCAGGACGTCGAAAAACATAAAACATGAGTTTTCGGAAAATTTGACTTTTTGGTCAAAGTCAACGGTCAAAGTCAACGGTCAAAGTCAACGGTCAACGCTGATGTCATGCTGACGTCACTGGTCGGAACCGGCTCGGTCAAACGGCTCGGCGGCTCGGTCAAACGGCTCGGCGGCTCGGTCAACCGGTTCGGTCAACCGGCTTAGTGGCTCGGTCAACCGGCTTGGCGGCTCGGTCAACCCAGACGAATCCCACTCGCGGCCGGCGGCGCGTGGGGCGCGTGCGGCGGCTGTGGGCGGCCGTTGGCCACCAAATTTTACAGGCCGATAGTTTTCGACCTTCTGAACACGGTGGTGGCCTCGGATTTTCAAAATTCAAACTCAAAGTTCGAATACTAACCTTTTAAGTTTTCCGACGATAAACAAACACCCCCTCCAACGGTGACTCCGATGATGATGTCGTTGGTACCGGTGAACTCGACTCGACATGATGAACGAAATGGTGGTGGAGGTGTCGAAAATGAACGGTCGGATCTCGGTAGATCTGAGATTGAATCTCTACCTATTTCTTTCTTTCTCACTTTCATTTTTCTTTCTCTTTTTTTCCCCTTCTGCGAACGCTTAAACTTGGCAGATATATTATCCTTCAAAGAAAAAAGGTCAAATTACACTCTTAGCCATTTAATTGTTGGGGAGTTCACACTTTTGTCTCCAAACTTTATTCCATTTTCAAATTGGTCATCAATTCCTTATAAATCAAGCTTCCCAAACCTGAATTCATTCAATTAAGTCCCAAAACTTATTATTTTAGGGAAAAAGAAGATTAAATCTCCCAAAAATTCTTAAAATTTTACTAGCCCCATTTGAGATTGTTACAGTCCTTATAATTAAAAAAAATGCTTTAGAGTCATTAACCGAATAGACTTAAGTTTCGATTCAAACTTCAACATCAAACGGACATTGCATAGATTTAATGTGATTTTAAAAACAGACTTTAATATGTGAGTAATCATTGCTTGAGTAAAACCTAAAATTACTGAATCCATAAAGGAAACACAATCTACCAACATTGGCCAATAACCTAAAATAAAGAAATAGCATAGAAACATAATTGCCTTTAATTTCTAAGCTAAAACCATTAACTAATGATATATATACTTTTCGACAATTCATGGAGGATTATCGTGATATATATTCAAATAAGGTTAATTACTTAATGGCTGTAATCAGGTATTTAGGGGAAAATTGATTCAACCCTGAATTGATCGATTTTTTTTAACAAAAAAACTGAATGATAAACCCCAAATCAGTTTACCACAATTAAGAATAGCAAGCCTATCAAACAATTCAATTCGCATGCAATTCAATAATTATTTTAAAAAAAACTAATACTGTAGCCATAATTAAAACAAAACCTAAAAATTTCAATATGAATATAAATTCATAGAGCCTTAAGAACGAATTAATAAAAGATAATTAATTTATTCTCATTGATTCAACATGACGAGTCTCTGATGCCACTTGTTAGAACCAAAATATAATAGATATGAAATCTAAACCCCAGGATCTATCATGTCAAATCATAAGAATAATAAAATGAATAAACCGAGTGCGGAAGCGTACCTGAATTCTTTGATAGATTGGAAATCTTGAATCTTGATGTGAAAATCCCAAAACTTAAACTTTGGTATTGATCTTCCAAGAAGATAGGTTATCTCTTGACGTAAAACTCTCTGACGGGGAAGGAGAGAAAAACAAGTTAACCTATTTCTTGGGGACCACTACCTCTTTATATAGTTGATTTATTAAATCAACTATTAAATATTTATAACTCTGCCCCTCATTGAATTATAAATATATCTTACCGTATCTACACTTTTATTTCCATGACATTTTAATATCTATGACACGCTTAACTTAATTGGTCACTTTATTTTGTGTCATACTTTATAATAGCAACATACATTTTTACGGATTTTAATCCAACAGTGTGTGCATCTTGCACAACCTTGTCCACCTTTTCCTATATGCATCGAACTGCAATACAATGTTCGTTATCAGAGGTGTTTCACTCGGATCAACAGTATGGCACTCTGCGTACGAGCCCCCAATCACTAGCATTCGATTGCGGAGACACACACAAGCAAATCCAAAATGATGTAGGTTGTCACAGTCGGTTGGAGTCTTAGGCAACAGGTGCCATATATTAGCTTCAGGGTCGTACGCCACCCACTGATTCTCCGAATGTTCTGTCAAAACAAAAAGCCACTTCCCCAACAATCCTTTCTCAGCTTTGCATGCTGCATACGCTGAGCTACGAATTAGATATCCTTCCATTTGTTTGAGACGGACTCAAGCAGCCCATGGTGCCCATGAGAAAATCTAGCAAGAATCTCCAAATTCATGTCTTCTGAGTTCTGACAACCCAGGGAAGACATCATCTTCAGCACCTTCCCTAAATAATACAATTTGCAGTTAATTAAACTGTCGAACAAAGATTTTAATGTATTTATGATATTAATCTCAATATACAATAAATTATATATTACTTTCAAACTAATATATTGAGATTAATTTTATATACATGCATGCTCGGACTTCCTCAGTGGCAAGCCCTCTCTCAAAGCAGCCTCGTCAATTTGGATAACGTTGATACCAGCCTTCTCGAGATCCTCAGTGACATTTTAAGTTTTAATAACTAAGGCGCTTAAAATGTCAATAAGATTAATATCATGTATGTAAATATTAGTACTGAATTAATCTCAATCGACAACTGTAAATATTAGTACTAAATAATAAATAAGATTAATATCTCAATAATTTTATTTATTAAAACTTAAAATGTCATGTATGTATATAAAACAACATCTTGTGTACAACAATACAAAATTAATGTCAAATTCATGTATTACCAAATATTCATATCATATATATGAAATTAAAATATTTTAAAAAGCATTAAGTAATTGTTTAGATCATAACTTTTAATTGTTCATAATTTTTAGAATACGTGGTAAAAAAAATTCTCAGTCAATACATTTTTCTCTCTCTTTTAAATTGTGGGTTCAATACCCATTAAGAGTATATTTTTATTTCTCCTATCCCTAGTAGTAATTGTTTAAAAAACTCATAATTTTAAACTAGAATAACCGTTATAAACTATAATTAAAACTAAACAAATAAAAAAATTCACACATGATATATACAAAATAAGACTCGAATTTAGATATACATGAATCCAAATCCTCCACCTTTTCCGACCATGTCCAAATCTCATTAGCAAATTATTATAAGAGAAAGTATCTTATGCACTGACAGTGGAAACTTTTTTTTTCTAAGTGCATCTAATTTTTAAAATTAGGATTTTAGTATTTGTTGTTAGATTTTAAGGTTTAAGAAAATATTTTATGGTTTAAAATTCAAGAATTAGGGTTTATGGTCCAAAAAATATATGATTAAAAACCCACTTGTGAGAAAAAAATTCATTTACAGGACATCAAACAATTACCGTTATTATATATTGATAATTTTTTTTAGAAAATCCCTTGAAAGTTGAAACTAATATATTTAAAAGAATTTAAAAAGATAAACTGACCTGGGCTAATAGCCTAATACAATAATATTCAAAACATAGGTCAGGCCTTGCCTTTTATTTTCTTAAGGTGGATCGGGCCTTACTTTCAAACTAAAAAAAACAACCATTGCATACTTGAGCTTCTTTGGAATATCATTAGTTAATTACGTGTCAACCATGTAATTATAAATTTTTATTTTTGTAAATTATAATTAATATTATTACAAAGAATATTTTATTTCATATATCATCGTCGCATGTAAATTGTCACATTAATATTGGGGCATGTTAAGTTAATATTGTAACTGTTAATAATAACTTTTACCAGTCTAAAAAATAAATTGATATAGTTTATAAGTTTAAAAACTTAATTAAATATTATTAATTAAAAACTAATTAATTATTTTATTTAAAGTCCGGAACTAAAATAAAAAGGCATCATTATTTTGTACAAATCAATGTGTAAACATTGTAACTCGAGAAATTAGTCATAGCCGCAAAAATCTTGTTTTTTTGGACTAAGATGTTTTATGGAAAATAATAATAATAATTTTAATTACTTGTAATTATATTTAAATCAATTTAGAATTATTGATGAAGTGATAGTTAAATATTTATTAGTGGAGAACCTAAGGTATTATATACAATAATATATTTAATACAATGGTTTATATTATAATTTAGAATCTAGAGTTTTGTTTAAAAATTTAAATCTTAGATTCTAGAATTATAATAGACCAAGAGCAGAGTCAGATCGAATATTGACAAGAGTCAAAATATTAAATTTTAAAAATATAAGGGCTTATTACGTATTTAAACTCAAAATTCATGGGGCAAGACTTAATTTGTCTAATATTTAAAATTATAAGGACCTAAATTGTTTTGCACCAAAAAATTGGAGGATACACACTCATTCTTCTTTAGTTCAACCGAAAGATGTAAATGGATAAAACGTTCGGCGAATTGTTAGTGAATTGTTCGTATAACGTTCGTTTAGTCAGTTAAATAAACGAGTATGAACAAATTTTTATGTCCGTTTAATAAAGGAACTGACACAAACATAGGTGTATTCCATTCGTTTATGTTCATGAACAAGCTCGTTTAAAAGCTCATTTACTTGGTTTCCCTTTTCCTTTTATTTTTTACATTTTAAATATTGGTGAATGTATGGACTAAATTGAACACGTGGTGATTTTTTGAGTTCAAACTGTGAAACATAATGAGCTTAAAGACTAGTGGTATAATTTCATCATTTTGGTGAACATATAAATGAACATGTTAGCGGTCATATAAATGAACAAGTTCGTAAACATTATAAAATATATTCACGAACGTTAAATGAACCGAGCATGAACACCTTCAAATATATATAACCGAACATGAACAAAACTTTATTTGTTCAAACTCACTCATTTACCTCCATAGTTTAACCCTGCTTGATTATATATTTAATAAATTATTGTATTTTTTAATTTAAATAATTATTTTTATAGGGATGAAATTGTTATTAAACTAAAATTATCAAATAATTATATTTTTTAACAGAGACTGGGGGCCCTTGGAGCTCTTTCCCTGTAATAGATATTGGCACTGTTTGTCAATTAGCTGATATCTGATAACGGATTACATTAGCTGATAGTTGATTGCATTAGCTCATTTGACTAGAATATTGAATTAGATGATTGTATAAAAGTGTTTGGTAAAATTAACTGATATCAGTTAGATGTTTGATTATTTAAACAAGCAAAATGACATATAAGGATATGATTATATTCGATGTTTGTTTGAATAGTTTATTAATTATCAATATTTTGTATATTAATTAGATTATAAAAAATAATTTATTTAATATAACATTACTAATCATATTTGAAGGATTTATATATTAATTTATTATTTATATATATATTTTAATACTATTTAATTAATTATTAAATTTAAGTGCATATATAAATATGCGAGAATAACAAATAAAAATATTAGTTTACAAATGTCAGAATGTAAATTTGTGAGTGTGAAGAATTAAAGTAGAAAATGTTAAATTTAAGTTATTTGGAGATATTTGATAATTGTTAAGGGTAAAACGATTTTATAACTGTTATGTCAAAATCTCTAATTTCAAAAAGCTCATATTAACCGTTTTTTTTCAAAACTAGAGGTTTCATTCCAATTCACTATTTCAATCCGCTATTCACCAAACATTCAAATTAAGAAATAATCAAACATTTAATATTAACTCAAACTTATACTTTTAGCGCAAATCGCTATTTACGAAACAAAGCTACTGTAATTTTGTATTTTTTTGTATAGCTGAAATAATAATCCTAAACATATTTTTTTTAACATAAATAATAATCCTAAATATAACTCATAGAAAAACCTGAATTAAATCTAGGTCTCATATTGTTATTAGGTCAAATGCATAAGGTCAAAGTCGTCAATATGATATTTAAGTTCCGGGAATACTCTCTGTCTCGTCTTCAGTTCCTTCTTTCCCTTCCAGTTGCGTTTTAATGCCTTTGGTTATTTTGGGGTATAATCTTTAGCTTTGGTTCTCTGTACTTGAAACCAAAAAAAGAAGATAATATTTGCTTCATATTATCATTCAAAATCACCTTCTTCAAATTTCCAACAATTTCTCTTTAAGGTATGCCAAAAGATCTGGTTTTCTTTGTTTTTGAATAGCAAAATATGTACATTTTCTTCATTTCTGTGTTGTTTTAGTTGAGTTTATTGAGAATTTGATAATGGGAATTTAATTTAATTTAATTTTCATTGTTTGTATAGTGTTTTTTGTTCTTTTTTTTAGTTGTCATTGCTGAAGCTGGGAACTTTGGGAAGCTATTGTATCTAAATGGAAGTTTTTGTCTTTTATTTATTGGTGTGGTTTGTAATGATGAGTATTGGTTAAATCCATGTACTTTTTCTTCTTCTGGAAAGTGATTTTTTTTCCTATGATTAATTTGTTACTCTTTTTTGTTCCTACTTTAAATTCTGCATTTTGGTTTAGCTCTATAGCTTTTCTTGTATATTTTTAAATTTTACTTAGTCTTATATCAATCATTTGCTTCCCGGAAATGAATCAGTTTAAATCCATTGTCACTCTATTTAAGTTTTAATATAGCTTGTGAGATGAAATGCATTTTCATTTTTTATGTGCAAGCAAAGTTGTTTTTGGCTCATTGCATTTGAATTTTGATGTTCTAATTCTTTTTTTATCTTTATATCATAAAATTTGCTGTTTCGAGTTGTATTCTAGTGATTGAGTTGTTTTTTTATGTTGTTCATTCATTTTTTTCTTTAGTTGTTACTTGTTATATATTTATTCTACATGATACTTTATGCTGATCCATGAAATTTTAAATGCAGCATGTTGCTTCAGTTTTTATTTATAGGAGATATCTTTCTTCCTCTTGAATGCTGATGGGGGGTTATGAATGGTTGTTGAAATGGGTATGTCTTCATAGTAAAGATGGCGAGGACGATGGCGGGATGATATGTTATTGACTCGACACTACGCATAGAAAGAGATAGATACTAGAATTTATGGATGTCTTGATAGGCTAGTTGGAACCGAGAAACCTGTGCCTTTTTTTAGCCTGCTCTAATCACTTTTTAGGCGTTTAGATCTCTGGCTAAAGACATAAGTAGCAGCTATCAGTTATAACTTCTGAATTATAATTTTTTCCGGTAACTTAAAAAAGGTCTATTTATAGGTTGTTCTCAACATATATAGTAGTAGAGATGTTAACTTCACCTCAAGGACAGAAGCTGAACCTCCAAAAATCCATGCGAAAAGTCTCAGCTAATGAATCACATAAAGATTTGTGGCTTGCTGTGCGCGAAGGGTCCTTGCCTGATGTAGATTCAGCATTGGCGCTATTGAAGAAGACTGGTGGTAACATCAATTCTAGGAACACTTTCGGCCTGACTCCTCTTCACATCGCAACTTGGAGAAACCACATTCCCATTATTCAGAGGCTTCTGTCAGCTGGTGCTGATCCTGATGCTAGGGTGTGTAATCCTTCTCATCTCTTAGTTGATCTGAATGTGTTTAAGTTCGCAATAGATGCCTATTGAGTATCCTTCTTTGGAATGACAATGATCTTGTGTTAAACATCATGTACAATCCTCTTTCCATGGATCCATATTTCAGGATGGGGAATCTGGATGGAGTAGTCTTCACAGGGCTCTGCATTTTGGTCATCTTGCTGTAGCAAGTGTTCTCCTGCAGTCGCATGCTTCTATTACATTGGAAGATTCAACTGGTAGAACACCTATAGATCTCCTTTCTGGGCCAGTGTTGAAGGTTTTCGAAAGTGGACTTGATTCAGGTGCCTCCTATTGTCTTTGTTGGAAAACATTTGATTATTTTATGCAAATCAAACCTACCTGTTTTAAAGTATAACAATTTTCCTTGTGTTTTTAGTAGCTACTGAGGTTTTTAGCTGGGGAAGTGGTGTAAACTATCAACTTGGAACCGGAAATGCCCATATACAGAAGTTACCATGCAAACTTGATTCGTTTCATGGCTCCATAATCAAATTAATTTCTGCTGCTAAATTCCATAGCGTAGCTGTCACTGCTCATGGAAAAGTCTACACTTGGGGTTTTGGAAGGGGAGGCCGTCTCGGGCACCCTGACTTTGACATCCATAGGTAAAAGACTTCTCTTTCGCACGAGACAGAGCCTTAGCTGCTTTAATGATTCTTCAAGCTGGAACACTAAAGTAAAATTTAAGCCACGGGCACTCTATATGTGGAATTTTGTTGATTTAAAATTTATGTCTTTTTTTGGTATTGGAATACCATACTGAAATTATTTTAAAGTTTGGGAGAGTTTTATTTATTATTTTCGTTTTGGGTCAATAATCATGAACCTATTGTTTTACTATCTTTTATATTTTTCAGCGGTCAGGCTGCGGTTATCACTCCCCTCCAAGTGACTTGTGGTTTGGGCACTCGTCGGGTGAAAGCAATTGCTGCAGCTAAACATCACACTGTAGTTGCCACTGAGGCCGGGGAAGTGTTCACTTGGGGATCCAATAGAGGTAAAATCTTAAGGGCTATACTGGCAAGATTTGCTGACCATATGGGATAGTCATTTCCTAAAGTGAAAATTTCCTTGATTGTGTTAATTGTTCACACAAATCAATGACTTATTAACTAGAAATGCTGAAGTAGACTTCATCTTGCTTTGTGCAGAGGGTCAGTTGGGCTATACATCTGTGGATACCCAACCAACACCACGTAGAGTAAGTTCACTAAAATCAAGAATAGTTGCTGTTGCTGCTGCGAATAAGCACACTGCCGTTGTTTCTGACTCTGGTGAAGTTTTCACTTGGGGCTGCAACCGGGAGGGTCAACTAGGTTATGGAACCTCTAATTCAGCATCAAATTACACACCAAGAATAGTTGAGTACCTCAAAGGCAAGGCCTTTAAGGGCATTGCAACTGCAAAATATCACATAATTGTATTGGGAGCTGATGGAGAGGTAAATATGCCAGCACTGCAGCACCTTCTATGATTGATATTGAGATTCACCTCTACTTGTACTATTTCTAAACCCCATGTATTTGGGTTCAAAATGCATGAATGAAAGTTAAGTTTTCACCTGCTATTGTAGGATGAGAGTATATGTATTTTTTTGCTTATAGGGCCAGTGAAACTTGTATGGCAGGTATATACTTGGGGTCATCGACTTGTTACACCTAGACGAGTTGTCATTACTAGAAATCTAAAGAAGAGTGGAAGCACCCCTATGAAATTTCATCGAAAGGAGCGGCTTCATGTGGTTGCAATTGCTGCTGGGATGGTACATAGCATGGCTATGACTGAAGATGGAGCATTATTTTATTGGGTTTCCTCAGATCCTGATCTTAGATGCCAACAGGTTCTATTCCGTTGTCTCTGTTGATTTTTCCTTCCCCTTGAGTGAAACTTATCATGTATCCCTTCTGGATGAATGTGCACAGCTATATTCACTGTGTGGAAAAATAATCGTAAGTATTTCTGCTGGTAAGTACTGGGTTGCTGCTGCTACTGCTACAGGAGATGTTTACATGTGGGATGGCAAGAAAAGTATGGATAAACCTCCTGTTGCAACCCGGTTACACGGTGTTAAGAGGGCTACTTCAGTTTCAGTCGGCGAAACTCATCTTTTGACTATCGTTTCTCTCTACCACCCTGTCTATCATCCCAATATGCCCCAGAGTGATCAGGGCCATCAGGCACCAAAGTTGGAATCCAATGATGAAGTAGAAGAATCCGACGAGGAACTTTTGTTTAATGATTCAGAGCCAGGTAGTATGAGATCATCCTTACATAAAAATGAATCTGAGAAGACCATTCCGAGCTTAAAGAGTCTTTGTGAGAAAGTGGCAGCAGAGTGTCTAGTGGAGCCACGGAATGCAATTCAACTACTTGAAATTGCAGTATCACTTGGAGCTGACGATCTAAGGAAGCATTGTGAGGTAATCTCCTCAGAGGTCTTAACATTTATTGGGATAATTTTTTTCTTATATTCTTCAGAAGTCTTTGGTTTGTACCGAACTTGTAATATTGCCTTGGACATTCTTATGATAGTATACCAGAATTTGAATGCAGTAAGGTTTAGGTTTTTTTTTTTTTTTGGGGGGGGGGGGATCAGGACTTTCTGGTAAGGTTCTAGTCTTCTAGACATGGTGTTTGTCGTGAAATATACTTTGACTATGAAGTCGTTTTGACTTCTTGAGTGCAGGATATTGTCATTCGTAATTTGGTCTATATCTTAACAGTCTCAACACAAGCTTTTGCAAGTGCATCGCCAGATGTTCTAGCTAATCTTGAGAAGTCATTAGACTTGAGATCATCAGAATCATGGAGTTACCGAAGGCTTCCCACTCCCACTGCTACCTTTCCGGTTATCATCAATAGTGATGAGGAGGATGGTGAAAGTGAGGTTCTAAGAACCCGTGACAACAATAATATAACCTGCCTTATGAATGGAGACAGATTGGGTTCTTTTCTGCAACCTAATGACGATCATAATCAAGGAATTCCTGAACAAGTTCGAGCTTTACAGAAGAAGTTGCAGCAGATCGAGGTGCTTGAAATGAAGCAGTTGGGTGGGTATGTCCTTGACGAACAGCAAATTGCAAAGCTGCAGAGAAAACCAGCTCTTGAAAATTCTCTTGCTGATCTTGGTGTTCCAGTTGAAAAATCTCAGTCGAAAGGATCCTTTTTGGTTTCAACAGATGCAAAAGGAAATAAAAAGGCTGAGGTTTCAAGAAAACAGAGGAGGAAGAGCAAACAAAGGGTAGCTCAAGTTGAGGCAGTCTTGGGTTTTAGTACTAGTAACATAGAACCAAACAACGTGAAGGACTTTTCTGATATTGAAATCCCTCAAATTTTAACGAATAAGGTTCGATTTCTTAAACTCATTATACTTCCTGCATGTAAAGAATTCTTTCTAATGCCTTCCTTTCAGTGGACATCTAACAGAAGATTACTTGGTTGTTGTTCTATTGCTTAATTGTTTGCTTTCTCCCATCCTGTATTGATTAAAATTTTGTCTAGTTTATTCGTTCTGTATCATTATTCCCGCCAACTCTCTTTTTATGTTGTGAGTTCAACCAGTAGGTCCAAGATGTGGAGCTGTGAATTGAGGTACGAAAGTCTGTAATAACTTATTAGGATTTCTCGACCTTAAATTAAAAATTGAAGCCTTTTCTTTTGTTCAATGATCTTGATATTCATCAGAACGAGCATCTATAACTGCACCGTAGACAGTTTCGTTATGGCCCTTGAGGATTTTGAGTACACATTATGAACATCAATATATGGAAATTTCTACAACTTATTAGGTCTGATGTTTGATAAGATTCTTTGAGATACTTTTTTCGCGATCCTGATCCAATTCATGCTTTGAATCAGCCTTTTACACCATAGTTTGGCAATAATTAGAGAATAATTATCTTGTATTTTGTGAGTTTGCTTTTCGGTTTATCTTATCCTGATAAGTCTGCTTACAGTCTTATATTATTGCATCTTGGAGTGTGTGTTTTCCGTTTATTTCCTATAAATTACTGATAGGAAAAAAAGTTAAAAATATTTGAACAAGTTATTGTGTTTTTTAAAGTCTGTGACGTTTGACAGGAAGAAAGTGGTATGTCCGAAGGAGCAGAGCAAGCCTCGAAAGAGTCCACTTTCTTTGTTCAGAGAAAGGACAGTTCGGTCCAAGCAAAAGATAAGAGTACTTCACAAACAGCAACCAAGAAGAAGAATAGGAAAGGTGGACTTTCTATGTTTCTGAGTGGTGCTCTTGATGACGCACCCAAACATGTTCCACCTCCTCCTCCAACACCCCGAAGCGTGGGCCCTGCATGGGGCGGTGCAAAAGTTCTGAAGGGAAAAGCTTCACTTCGTGAAATTCAGGATGAACAGAGCAAACTACAGGTGAACTGGTTAAATGGAAGCAAAAATCCGGCAGAAGATCGTATTGATGATAGAAATGAAGGAAAAATCCTGTTGAGTTCATTCTTGCCATCCAAGCCAATTTCCGTGGCCTCAATTCAAGCTTCAGAGGCATCTGATGTAGAAAATAGCATGCCCCGTTGGGCTGCTTCTGGTACTCATCTTTCACGGCCATCTCTTAGGGACATTCAGATGCAGCAGGTGCGCGAAATTACCACCCTCCAATGCTCCCCGTCTTTGTGTCATACATGCATCCTTAACTGGTTTAATCATTTATAGTATCTGCATTTCCTGCTTGTATGATATTTTCATCCTATTCTGTTCCATGCAATGCATATTGAATCTAGTTATGCAGTCTGCGCTCTTATCATTCATTCTCGCAATATGCGGGACTCACATTTTTCGTTGGGTCTTTTCAACTAAAAGCAGGGAAAACAACTGCAGAGTCTTTCTCACAGTCCAAAAACGAAAGTGTCCGTGTTTCCAACTGCTACCGGTCAAGGTTCGCCATCGGATTCCCCTGCAATGAGTCGTTGGTTCAAACCAGAGGTTGAAGCAACTTCTTCGATTCGGTCAATTCAGATTGAAGAGAGGGCTATGAAGGATCTGAAACGCTTCTACAGCAGTGTTAAAGTTGTCAAAAATCAGTCATAAGACGATGGAATTCTCGTTTTTCAAATTTCCCCTTTGGTTATATGTAAATTTGAGTGTACAGATGATGTCTCTCTCACTTGAGTTGTGGATGGTTCGGTCGTTAGAAATATAGATTTTAACTTATATTAGGATTATTTTAAGGGTTATTATTCCATGCATTGGCACTGGAATTTTTTCCCCCACAAGCATGCCTAAATTTATATAAGATTCAAACCTCTAATCTTAAAACCCTAAAACTTAAATCATATCCGTTGAACTCTAAAATTTAAATACCTTAAATTTTAATCATAAACTAATCCTCTAAATTTTAAATTAAAATTGCTTGTAGAGTACTTGTGATTCAACAAGTGGTCTCAGTAGAGAAACAAATAATGTTCATCCTAAGAAGTAGAAGTTCAAATTATTTTGTCTATAAAGTATATGTACATTATCAAAGGGTTAAAAATATATATAAACATATATTTTAGACTAATTTACAAAAATATAGTAGTGTTATATTTTTATAACCCTGGCGCCGCAAGCCTTTTTCTCTTCAATCTTAGTGCAGTAGTTTTTTTTTTTTTTACTTTCTTAGTCGGTGGTCGGCAACTAATTTTAAGTACTGGTTGTCGACCACTGAGATTTATTATGTTCTTGTTTTTTATATTTTTAATAAGAAAGTTGTGTCATTGTGGCACACGTTCCCTCTGCTTTTGAGGCACGCTTTTTATTTTATTTTATTTTTGTAGTTCATTTCATTCGTCTTTTGGCATGATTTTAGCATACCTTAGCGGTTGGGTGATGCTCGTACATAGATTTTCACGATGCTAGTTCTGATTTTAATTCTGTCGGTGGTCATAGAAAGATTCCTACTTGGTTGATGGTTGTTTGCCGACGTGATCAGACCTGGGTAGCGGAACAATCTGCCTGATATTTTGGTAATCTCAATGAAAGTATATGCTTTTCTTTGCACAATTATTTGAGATTTTAGTGGAATAGTCCACTTTTCTTCTCTCCTTTTATGCATTGTATTTGTAATATCTTTTATTGTGGTTAATAAAATTCAGATGTTATTATTAAAAAAGTATAGTACTGTTATATCAATTATTTCTGAGAAATTAAATTTGAGATTTAAAATAAAAAAATAAGCTCTAATTTATTACAGGATCCATATTTTAAAAGCGAATCTCGCATGGCGGCTTTTCTCCTCGTTTATTTTGAGTGCTAAGCTCGTGATCTTTCTCCATTGAAATAGCCTGTAAAACATCCCTATAACATGGAAGAAGACAACATCATCCTTCCAAAACCCACCAGCCTTTTTCATTACTATATTTTTTTGAAACTCAGAGTGATATGTGTATCATGTGCACATTTATATGCCTAATTTCCTTTTTTCCTGTTTATTAATTTCCATCTTCATTCTTTGTCTCTCAATTTCTTGGAAATATGTCATTCATTCACTTCACTTTATAAAAAAGAGAGAGAGAGAGAGAGAGAGAGATGCAGCCTTATTTGATTGTTGAATGATGAGAAAAATGAGAGAATATAAATTGACCTAATTGTGTGGTTGAAATTTTTGTGGGAGAAATTGAAAAGATGAAGGAGGACTTGCAGATCACATTATATATTCTCCCGCAAATAAACCTACCAAGTACCAACCACACTATATATTCTCATTGAACAATGTATTGCACTGAAGAGATGGAGTATTTGTGGATCACACAATGAGACTGTGGAAAGGTGGATAAAAAAGGGATGCCTTTCAAGTTGAACTTGCAGCTTTAAGGGAAAAGATGCAAGGAGAGATCAAGCAGCTCGAGATGAAGTTGCAGTTGTGCATGACCGCCATAAATAACGATGGTGGGACTACGGAACCCAAGAGGCCGGTGGATGTTCCGAAGCTAAAGGAGTTCACAAGGAGGCCTGTCTAGGATGTGGAGAACTTTCTTTGGTTCATGGAGCAATTCAGAGGAGTGGGCATTGAGTATAATGCCACAAAGGTAACCACTGCTTCAATTTACTTACATGAAGTCGCTCTTCTTTGGTGGCGACGTAGGTGCTCGGACGTGAAATGAATGAGCATCAAGTTGAGACTTGTGGTGAGTTTCAAGCCGAATTCAAGCAGCAGTTCTATCCAAAACATGCCGAAAGGGACGTCCGCATCAAAATGAGGCACGTCAAGCAAGATGGCACAATCCGAGAGTATGTCCAACAGTTCACAAAACTCATGTGGGAGATTTTGGACTTGAGTGAGAAGGATGCGCTTCTCAACTTCATGGATGAGCTACAACGATGGGCCAGAACTGAGTTGGAGCGAAGGAGAGTGATCGAACTTTCCAAAACCTTGATCATTGCCGAGTCCCTAATCGAAGTAGGCCGAGAGAGGTTAGATTCATCCAAGCCAAAGCCAAAGTAGAAGAGCAAAGGTGGAGATGAAGATGATGGACAATCCAGTAGCGACGAGGAGACTTCAAGTGGCGTGGAGAAGCCATCGAGTGGGAATGGCAAGCCTAGGTACAATCGTCAACGGAGGGACAAAAGCCATTGAAGTACTACTTTTGCAACGGTCGTCACTTGATGGGGGTTTGTCCAAAGAAGGAAAAACTCTATACCATAGTTCAAGTAGAGGACTAGCTAGAGAAGGAGACACCAAGACTTGGTGCAATTGACAGTGCTAGAGCAATAAAGCCGAGGGTGGAAGAGGCGTAACTAAAGTGCTACCAATGCAAGGGGCCACAAAGGTTGCGAGATTGTCCAGATCAAGTCAAGCCATCCAAGAAGGTGGACAAGCCTGAGAACAACGAGGGTGTGAGACTTGGTTCAATGATACTGGATTTTGCCAAGCAAGGAAAGGCCAAAAGCAGAAAGGGTTGATGTTTGTCGACATCAACGTTGCGGGATCGATGAGTGCTCTAGTGGACACCAAGGCAAGCGATCTATTCATGTCCAAGAAGGCTGTTAAGAAATTTGGTTTCAAAGTTGAAGGGTCAACCGATAAAATCAAGATAACTTTGATTTCAAGGTAATCCATCTAGATAACTTTGATTTTGTTTTGGACTAAAATTCTTTGACTGTGTAGATGCACTCATCGTTCCTTCTGCCAACGTCGTCTGTACTTTAGATTCCAAACTACAATGCGTTGTGCCCATGTATCGAGACAAGGAAAAAAAACCAAGACACTGACTGCCATTCAGCTCGTCAAGGATGTTCCAAGCCAAGGAGACATCGCTTTGGAGGATATTTTTGGGACACTACTTTGGAGAGACAAGAGCTACCTAAGCCACTTGACATGAAGCACGTTGGAAAACCACCTTTGGGCGAGGTGAAAGGAGCGTTGGACTTCATCGAAGGGCCAATGCGTGAGGCATCAAACATCGTGGAAAAAGATGAGTTGATACAATTTATAGTGAATGTCACTAAAAGTATTTCAAGGAAGGTACATCTCAAACACACTAATAGTGTTTTTCAGTTTGATTCGCCGCATTTGTTAGGTGTAAGGTGTGGAAAACCTAACCCATCAAGAAGTTCAAAGACTTGGCGAGGACACAAGAGGCCTTTTAGAGTTCTACGAGATCATCGAGTGTTTAATGTTGTGACGTCCAAGCCTTTGTTCGAGGATCAAGGGGGTCCAAGCCAAGACGAATCACAACTAGTAAGAGGGGACTCTTACGATCGAAATGTGCGCAATGATGGTGAGATGATGTTACAAGACGACGTAATCCGAGGTGAGCAATCCTTGTGGGAGGACATCACTGCCCGATTCAGAGTTGGGAGCAAGCTAAGGCACCAAGGGAGATCCAACCAAGCCAATCTCAATCCGAGTCAGCAATGAGGGCATTGCTGGATTGGGTGGGGGAGAATGTCACGGTCCATGAGTTAACAACGGAGACATGTACGCAACAAAATGCCTAAGAGATTCTTTGCAAAATCTTGGGACTGCCTAACAGAACACTTGACTTGGCCCGACCGTTGGAGACTGATAGAAAGCCCGAACACATTGAGCCTGATGAATTAATATATGACATCTGACCAGGAAATATTTCAGAGGATTAGAATATTCATTAATCTAAAAGAGAACTTAAGGAAAGAATTCCAAGGTGATGTAGTTTTTCTAGATAGCTTAGATTTGGTAAGTGGCTATCGATCTAAGTCGTTGTTGTAAAACGATCTCGTCCGTTCATTGTAAGGGATTCAACTATAAATAGAGGCCTCCAATTTTTTGGTGCAAGAATAATTTAGGTCCTTATAAATTGAAATATTAGACAAATTAAGTCTTGCCCCATGAATTTTGAGTTTAAATACGTAATAAGTTTTTGTATTTTTAAAATTTAATATTTTAGCTCCTGTCAATATTCGATCTGACTCCGCTCTTGGTCTATTATAATTCTAGAATCTAAGATTTAAATTTTTAAACAAAACTCCGGACTCTAAATTTTAATATAAACCATTGTATTTAATATATTATTGTATATAATACATTAGGCAATTTTGGGTGAAAAACCCCTTTTAAATTATTATCTTTAAAAATGGCTCCCAAAAACATTTATTTGGCAAAATGACCCCCTTTCTTGCCAGGTCGGCAGACCTCGCGTTGTGTAGGACGCGAGGTACGTTATCGCGTTCTGCATAACGCGATTTCAGTCGACGTGGCGTTGTAGTTCGGCTTAACGGTTTAACAGTACCTCGCGTTCTGCAGAACGCGAGGTCCACGTGAAATTGAAAAGGCGGATGGATTATATCGGAATGACCTCGCGTTCTGTAGGACGCGAGGTCTGTGCATTTCCAACCAGATCCACAAGAAAAAACATGCGTAAGTAGGCCTGTTCGAACCCAATTTCGAGCGTGTAAATGGTATATTTTTAGCGATCATCGAGTTTGGGGTCGTAGTACTGTAAATTTTCTATCGTATGATACCAACATGGTTAATTTCCGTCCATTCTACAATGGTTTAAAATGGCTTCGAAAACCCTATGCTAGCATACTTTTTTTGATTGCAGTTTTATTTCAACTAATGTCGATTTTCTATTTTTTAATCCTATTAAATTTAGTAAAAACAAAAAATAAATAAACATTATAAAGTTTAATTATAATATGCAAACAAAATTAGAATTTATAAACAAAATTAGAATACGACATTATAAAATTTAAAAGTGTTTTACATAAACATTAAAAACATAAGTAGAAAACAACAAAAAAAAAACTAAAAATGCCTATGTCCACCCGTTCCGCAGTCGGGTGGATGACGCTCACGATCCGGATACCTCCTCTATCCATCGTGTGGTGGTCTCTGAACCCTATCATCCTGACCATCGTGCGCGATCTGCGGATCTGTGCTGGGCCTAGGCGGGGAGTAAAACAAACTACCTATCGGCGTATTCGCCACCATCGGAAACTCATATTGAGGTGGATAATCGATAAGTAGAAGGTCAGTCGTGGGCGTATGGGGGCGATAGGCATCAGTGGAGCCGAACTGGGGTGGAGGCATCGTCTGCTCGAAAGTCGATGGACCGCTATGCAATGGTGGGGCAGAAGATGATGCCCCTGGAGTGTCATATCGTGGTCTCGGACCTCGATGCGTCGACTGCCTCTGGGTCTGCCTCTGGGTCTGGGACTGGCTCTGGGTCTGGCTCGCTCGCCCGCTCCCGCGTGGGCGGTTTTGGGGTCGCTGGGGAAGCCCTGCTTCGAGCTCGGCCGGAGTAAGGATATGTGGCATCCCATTGTCCCTATACCACTGTTCATAATTGAAAGTGATCAAAGGACCCCCCTGGCATAATTGGTTGGAGAAACTCTGGGCGTCTGAGGAATCGTTGACCCCAAAGTGCTATCCAGCTAGCGTGGTGCTCGGCCCAGTCAACCTCTGTCTTCCCTTGACGCGTAAGATTATGGAACTCGTCCATATTTTGCGGAGGGCGTGGAACATCTTGGACGTACCCGAACTGTCGGAGTACCCGATCCGTAGAATGCCACACACAAATTTCGTAGTTCAGCAGCGGAACTACGGAAATCCAGAGGTCTCGCTCTTGCAGAATATCTGCTAGAGTAATGCGGCGAATCTGCTCTGAATCGTAGGGCGTCCACACGAACTAAAAAGAATGAAAAAAGTTAGTAAAATTTCTATATGAAATATTATTGGAAAAAATAGTATGGAAAAAATCAAAATAATTGTTGAATTACCTCGTCCTCCGACAAGGCATCGAATCTATATCTGTATGCTTTTTGGGTGTCCGACAGGCCGGTGTGGGATAGGTTGGCGGTCCACCTTTAAATAATGAAAAAGATCGTTAAATAAAATAATTTAATAAAAAATATAGTAAATTATGTAGTACCTCCGTAGAAGCGGAAATGACAGAGGACTGGGAATCCTAAGATGTGGTGCCAAAGAAGGGATCCGAAGCCAAACCCAAGCCTGCAAGAATAAACAGCATCCTCCCATCGATGATTTGGAGGTGTCAACGTTTCTGCAGAGGTCTCTGATAAGAAACGCCAAGACAGCTGACCCCCAAGATTTTCGTCCAGACTCGTCTAAATTTGTGAGATGATGAAGCCACATAACGTGCACTTTGTTGCGAGTTTTGTCGGGCATTAATATCCCGCCAATAATGCGCAAGATGTGGGCTCGCGCATACCGCTGTGAAAATATAAATTAATAAAGGCATCCTAATTAAAAAAATTGTAAGTTCATCCTAAAAAATAAAATTGTAAATATCCTAAATATTTAATGTAGGCAACCTAAATATTAAATAAAGTATACTAAATAGTTACTAAATTCATCCTAAAAATTTATCCTACATATTTATAATTCATCCTAAATATTTATTAAAAAGATCCTAAATATTGTCCCTATTCATCATAAAAAATTCACTAAACGCTAATGTGCAAATAAATAATTTTAATTTAATAATAAATGTAATAAAAGCATACTAAATATAATAAAAAAATACCTCAAGTGTAACATCATCCGCATCGGGGGGAGGGGTTCCAAAGTTGTCCTCCAAGTACGGTAGAGAAATTTTCCCTCCGTCCCACGCTGTATCAGGGGCCATAACGCCAATTTGTTCAGCAAATAGGAGTGGCCAATGTCCCATCGCTACACCAATAATAACGCTGCCATTTATAGGCAACCCGAGAATGTAGGCAACATCCTGCAACGTAATTGTTGCCTCGCCAAATGGAAGATGGAATGTATGCGTCTCGGGTCTCCACCGTTCTATCAGCGCGCTGACCAACGACGGTCTAACCTTCACCCCCCCAATATAGCGACCTATGTGCCCAAAACCAGCCCGCGTAATCAAACGCATAACGGCATCAACGGGTTCGACGGTGATACGGTTAACGTAACATTGTAAGTTACGTTCGTATCCCTGAAAAAAATAAAGTAAAATAGTTAGTAAAAATAAAAGAATAAAATTTAATTAAATAATTTTTTTTAGAAATTAATAGGGAAAAAAATAATACCTCTCGACTGTTTCTCCAATATTCACTGCAGTGATTCGCTCGGTTCCGTAGCATGGGCTCCATGTGATCAAACGATATATAAAAATTACTGACAAATTTTTGTGAAACTTCTATAGAAATCGCGTTCTGTGGAGGTTTTTAGGAAAAAAACCTCCAATTTATAGAGGACCTCGCGGCGTTTGGGAAGCGAGGTTAATAAACCTCGCGTTCTATAGACCGCGATATTAGGGTACCTCGCGTCCTATAGAACGCGAGGTTCACTGAAAAGGCGCGTCATTGATCAGACGCGTGAACTGAGCGGTCAGAAAGGACATCGCGTCCTATAGAACGCGAGGTTCTAAAGAACTCGCGTTCTACAGAACGCGAGGTCGTGGGGTTTTTTAATTTTGTGTTTTTAAAACGGGAAACTCATTTAATATACAATAATAACAAATTTTATTTACAAAAACAATAAAAATAAAAATTATAATTAAAATAATAATAATAATAATAATAATAATACCAACAATAATATTAAGAACAATAATATTAGAGTTTTTAAAGCGGGAAACTCATTAAATAATTTTTAATTTTACAATTTTGATTTATAATAATAATAATAAAAATTAAAATAAAAAAATATAATTAAATTAATAATAATAATAATAATAACAACAACAATAATAATAAATGATACTAATAATAAAAATTATTAGTGTGATAGTAATAATAATAACAATAATAATAAGAACAATAATAATAATAACAACAATTAATCATACTAAATACGCGTTATATTTTCAGTAGTAACTAAAAATAACGACATAGCGCAATATTTTGGAAGTTAAATTAAAACAAAACTTCCAAAATATGTGCTATGTTGCCATTAGTAGCTTCAAGCGAAAACTGCGTACGTGAATACAGAAAAAAATCTATCTCGGTGCTCCTTGCCACTCCAAGAGTTTGCTATTTATAGAGGTGAATATGATGACGTGGCAACCTCGCGTTCTGTAGGACGCGAGGTCACTATTACATCGTGTTGTACAAAACGCGAGGTCTATGAGATGTTTGTATATATATATATGCAATTTTTGTAAGCAGTTCTGTTTAGTTTAGGTGAGTTGAATATGAGTTCGTGTAATGCTGCGTTTTTTCACGTTGCAATTTTTATGTCCGAAATATTGTTCATTTATGATAGTTGGAGTTCACTTAAAGATTTGTGTGCCGCGGGGGTACATACCTTAATATTTACCGACATATCGCAACATTTTGGAGTTTGTATGCTGCAGTAGTGGCTTCAATGGCAGCTTCTGTAGCCGCCGTCGAGAGGATCTCCGGCTACAGTGTGAATCAAAGCTGCTACCATTTACTCATTTCAGATGTGGCGTGGCAGTCAACATTTACATCTGGATTTCGCTCTTTGCTTCTTTTAGTCGGGACCTCCGATCAAATTTGCCCGCTGGAGCTAATGAATTTATTGTTTCGAATACAATACTATAATTTATGTAGTTGTCTCAATTTACTTATTAAAGAATACATGTTGAAAGTTTTGTTAAATGAAATTCGACTTAAATTTATTTATGTGGTGTTTTTCCTTTCCTATAAATACCCACGAATTCTACCATCATTTACTCATTCCAAATTCTCTATAAACACCCAATCCTTGCTCACCTTATGGCAAAATTTAAGGCAACATTTTATTTTCTCGATACTTATTTTGAGTCAACAATCACCGACAAAATGTCACTGAAAGATTTAATACAGTTGACAACAATCGAGGTTAGTAAAAATACCGACAAACAAATTGCGGCTATGGAATGTCGAATCCCATCACCGTCAGCTAATGAAACGCACTACGTTATGAAGCTTACGAACGAAATAGACGTTCGTAACATGTATGACCGGCTCAATGCCGTCGGAGCTAGAGACGTCGATTTCAATGTTAAGTTTGTCAACGCCGGCGAAGGTAGTATGTCTGCACCCGTAAAACCTGCTCCGAACACTGAACACGCACCGTCTTCACCAGATGTTGATGCGGCTGTGGAGGAGCTGCAACTTTTTATGTACATGCGTAGACAAAGAAAACAACAGATGATCGAAGAACTAAACCTAAGTTCAGACGTGTCCACTGACTACGATGATTCAGATTAACCATTAACTTATGAAATGATCTTCCAATTATGTTATATGATGTCTTATTTCATTATTTATGAATGTTAAACGGACTTCAAGTTATGTAAAATTACTAGTACTCATTTACATTATAGGCACCAGTAGTAGTATTCAATTACAATACTACAATTGTCTCAAATTCTCGAACATGTTCTCAATTACACAAACAAACAAATAGTGAATAGTACGGTTATTATAACTTCTGACGGAGTGTTTAAAAAAAAGCGTTTAAAGTGACATCGCGTTCTATAGCACGCGATATCTCTAGAACATCGCGTTCTATAGAACGCGAGGTACGTATATCGCGTTCTATAGAACGCGAGGTACTGGTTCTCCCATCAAATCTATCCCTTACTTGTCGAAAGTAAGGGGACTGCCTCCCAGGCACACACACGTCATTCCTGCCTCCCATCAAATCTATCCCTTACCTGCTTATCGGTTTTAGGTAATGGACAAGCAAAGTAACGTCTCTGAACCATTAATTGCCTTACACAACCAGATTCTCCTGGATTGCAAGGGCCAATAATTTTGCCTATATATGAACCCTAACCATAAAACGAAAAGATAAGTTTCAATTGGCAATCAATTCCTAGAATTTTCTAAGTATCAAAATTTCAAAAGTCTTTCAAAATATTCAAATGGCCGGACGAGGCGTTACTACGAAAGTTTACTACGATGGGCAGATATTCGAGGGTACCGAACTCGGCGTCCTTTTTTACTGCGAAGATCCGGTAACGATAAAGCTTCCGAGGATATTATCGTTCAAGAAGTTGGTCAACGAACTGGAGGCAAAAGTTCCTCATTTCAATAATCATCGTTTGTCCGACGTGAAGTATCGGGTGCCAATATCTATAGACCCTTTACGGTACACTGTATGCCAAATTGCGGCAAATGCTGATGTGCAAATGATGATGGAAGCCCACTTCGAGTATTCAATCGGGGGGCCCCTCGAGCTGTATGTATCGTTCTTCGAGTCTCATCCAGTTGTCGAAATACCAAGCTGGGGCCGGGCGAATTTCGACTTCGATCCGAATGCCAACGTTGATAGCCCGACCGCAGGTCTACGACGTGATTTTGGCCTACTCTGTCGAGACAACGAAGTTGGTGCATCGTCATCTGCTCCTCCAAGGCAGTCCTGCGTAGCTAGTATCGGGTTCGACCTCAACCAACCCCCAAACGATGAATTTGATGCACCAACAAATGCATCGTACAGTCCATACGATCCATACAATCCATACAATCCATACAATCCTTATAGTTTTGGGGGGAAGGAACGTCGGCTCCTTACGTTACGCACGACCATGAAGCATCATATGGCCGGCACTCAATGTATGTCTCTGGCACCGACTACGGTCAACCATCTATGGGGAGACATTCTTCTTTTGGGGGTGAGGGAGCGTCGTCATCTTACGCTATGCACGACCATGATTCATTATATGGACGACACTCAACGTATGTCCCTAGCACGGAGTACGTTCAACCATCAATGGGAATACATTCTTCTTATGGTGATCTTGATTTTGGTCTTGGAAATGAGGTTCCTGAGCGATCTCGTGAGAGGTCTCCCGCTCCTCGACCCCAATCCTCGCCTCAAAGGGTAGTGATTCCAGAAGCTCTACTATTCCAGCTCCCGGAGGATGCTTCTGACGAAGAACCGATTAGAGAACCCGGGCCAGACGGAGACGAGCTGGGGCCATTCTATCCCGAACCAGAAGACTTGACAGAGTTACCAGAAGACCCAGAAGACAATGTCGTTCCACCACCAGATTTGGACGAAGAACCGACTGCCACCAACTTTCCTGTAGACGCAAGACCAATTTCTATGTTCCAGCCACCATCCCACTTCACAACGGTTGATATGGATGCAATGGACGTCCCTGATTTTCCCCATGACGACACAATAGATGGCCGAGTCCACCGTTCTGATGGTGAACTAAGAATTGGTATGGCGTTCGCGAACAAGGAAATTGCGGTGGCGGCAGTTAAGCAGTACAACCTTCGTCATAATGTTGAGACGACGGTGAAGAAAACCCAAGCCAAATACTACAAGGCTCAGTGCGTCCAAAAGGATCAAGGCTGTAAATGGAAAATCCGTATATCAGACTTGAAGAGGGCAGGCAACCGTTGGAAAATAACAAAACTTGAGGGGCCTCATACATGCACCGTTGCTAGCCTCAACCAGGATCACAAGAACCTGGATGCAAAGTACCTCGCGGACATCTTTTCCACACTGGTGAAAACAAATCCCACTGTGTCGGTCCCCACATGTCAGGCTGCAGCTCTAGCTGTCACCGGCTTCCGTCCAGGTTATTCGAAAGCATGGTATGCAAAGAAAAAGGCCAAAGAGGAATTGTATGGCCGATGGGAGGAATCTTACATAGAGTTGCGCCCGTGGCTTAATCTCCTGCAGAAACACATCCCCAGAATGGTTGTCAAACTTGATACGGTTCTGGCATACGAAAATGATCGTGTCGTCCGAGGTGTTTGTCAATTCCACCGGTTATTTTGGACTTTCCCCCAGTGCATCAACGCATTCAAGCACTGCAAACCGATGGTCCAAATCGACGGCACATGGTTGTACGGAAAATATACACAGATCCTACTTCTAGCTATAGCACAGGACGGCAATCGCAAATGCGTTCCTGTTGCATTCGCAATCGTCCCGAAGGAGGATTTGGAGTCTTGGACGTTCTTCCTTACGAACCTACGAAAATATGTCCTTGATCATGTAATACGAAGAAGAAGGGATGAAGGGGTGTGTGTTATTTCTGACAGAGGCACAGCGCTGCTGTGGGCGATACAAAATTTGGGTGATTATTGGAAGCCTCCATACATTCACCACCGTTTTTGCTTGCGGCACATAGCCGCAAACTACCTGCTGAAATACAAGAATCGTGATGAACGTCAAATGGTGCTCGATATGGGTACGTCATTTATGTTATTTTCATTTACTATATTACTTGTTACTCGCTTCAATTTACGACCTTTTTTCATGTGTTTTTCGACCATAACTATTCAACTGTCATCCCGTAGGCAACTCGCACTACAAACAAGAGGTGGCTGAACTGCTCGAGGAACTGAGAGCGAGAAACAAAAAGGGCGCTGAATATCTTGAAAATATCCCAAAGGAAAAATGGCTTCGATCGTATGACGAGGGTAAACGTTATGGTCACATGACAACGAACTTGGCTGAGGCAGTGAACTCATCACTGAAGGGAGTTCGGCAGTTGCCTATCACTTCCATTGTCAAAGCGACCTATTATCGTTTAGCTACCCTTTTTGCAACCTTGGGCAAGCAAGCAACTGAGTACATGGCAGGTGGACACATAGTCCATCCAGATTTCCGCTCAAGACTGCATATTCAAGTGGCCCAATCAAGACAGGTGCAAGCAACTCTCTTCTCGCGAGAAGGACACTTGTTTCGTGTTGCGGAATTTTCCAGGCGGTTAGAAGGCATTCAACACAACGCTTACGTTGTAGATCTGAGGGAAAAAACCTGCGAGTGCGGAATATTCCAAACTTTCAAATACCCGTGCGCACACGCCATTGCTGCTTGCACTAACCAACGAATAGAATACATGCGTATGGTTGATCCGGTATACTTACTCAAAACGGTGCTTAAAGTTTACGAAAAAGAGTTTCCTCCAATCGGAAATGAGGTTGATCCAAATGCTGTGGACACTGAACCGATCATACGCCCAGATCCAGCACTACTACGAGCCAAAGGACGTCCACCTTCTACAAGAATATATTGTGCCGAGGATTTGGTCGAACATCGAGAGAAAACCGGACAAAAGAAGCATTGTTCTATATGTCGAAATCTTGGGCACACAGCTCCTAAGTGTCCTAATCGCTCAGCCCCTCGTATTAATTAATTATTTTTAATTTGTATATGCGAGTTCGCACATGACAATCTAATCAATAAAGTCAATTTACATCTATTTATACAGTTCACCATCTTATATTTTCAATCATTCAAAAAATATGTTATGATACTGTTTTCAAAGCAACTATAAGTCAGTGTACAATGGACGAAAATTGACCGTGTCAGTGTCATACGATACAGAATTTCCAGTACTACAACCTCATACTCGATGTTACCTAAAAATTTAAAATTTATACGTATGAAATTCTGCTCGAACAATAGAAAATCGACATTAGTTGAAATAAAACTTCAATCAAAATAAGTATGCTAGCATAGGGTTTTCGAAGCCATTTTAAACCATTGTAGAATGGACGGAAATTAACCATGTTGGTATCATACGATAGAAAATTTACAGTACTACAACCCCAAACTCGATGATCGCTAAAAATATACCATTTACACGCTCGAAATTAGGTTCGAACAGGCCTACTTACGCATGTTTTTTCTTGTGGATCTGGTTCGAAATGCACAGACCTCGCGTCCTACAGAACGCGAGGTCAGTCCGATATAGTCCAGCCGCCTTTTCAATTTCTCGTGGACCTCGCGTTCTGCAGAACGCGAGGTACTGTTAAACCGTTAAGCCGAACTGCAACGCCACGTCGACTGAAATCGCGTTATGCAGAACGCGATAACGTACCTCGCGTCCTACACAACGCGAGGTCTGCCGACCTGGCAAGAAAGGGGGTCATTTTGCCAAATAAATGTTTTTGGGAGCCATTTTTAAAGATAATAATTTAAAAGGGGTTTTTCACCCAAAATTGCCAATACATTAGGTTCTCCACTAATAAATATTTAACTATCACTTGATCATCATTGGCACTCTTTTCCTCCTTTTGCTTTCATTGGCCCCTCGGATCGTATGGAATGAAAGGGTTTTTTAATGAGGCCTGAATTACTATAAAAAACTATCACTTGATCAATAATTCTAAATTGATTTAAATATAATTACAAGTAATTAGAATTAATATTATTTTTTTCCATAAAACATCTGAGTCCAAAAAAACAAGTTTTTTTGCGACTATGGCTAATTTCTCGAGTTACAATGTTTACACACTGATTTGTACAAAATAATTAATTAATTAATTTCGGACTTTGATGCCTTTTTATTTTAGTTTCGGACTTTGAATAAAATAATTAATTAATTTTTAATTAATAATATTTATTTAAGTTTTTAAACTTGTAAACTATATCTATTTATTTTTTAGACTGGTAAAAAATATTATTAACAGTTACAATATTAACTTAACATGCCCCAATATTAATATAAAAACTAATAGTATTAATGTGACAATTTACATGCGACGATGATATATGAAATAAAAAAATTCTTTGTAATAATATTAATTATAATTTGTAAAAATGAATTTATAATTACATGGTTGACACGTAATTAATTAATGATATTCAATCCAGTCGTAGAAGGCCCGATCCACCTTAAGAAAATAGAAGGCAAGGCCTGACCCATGTTTTGAATATTATTGTATTAGACTATTAGCCCAAAGTCAGATTATCTTTTTAAATTCTTTTAAATATAATAGTTTCAACTTTCAAGGGATTTAAAAAAAAATCTCAATATATAATAACGATAATTGTTTGATGTACTGTCAGTGATTTTTTTCTCACATGTGGGTTTTTAATTCGTATTCCTTTTATGGACCATAAATCCCGACTCTTGAATTTTAAACCATAAAATATTTTCTTAAACCTTAAAATCTAACCACAAACACTAAAATCTTAATTTTAAAAACTAGATGCACGTAGAATAAAAAAGTTTCCACTGCTACCAGTGCATAAGATATTTTCTCATATAGTAATTTGCTAATGAGATTTGGACATAGTCGGAAAAAGGTGGAGGATTTGAGTTCATGAATATCTAAATTCGAGCCTTATTTTGTATAAATCACGTGTGAATTCTTTTATTCGTTTAGTTTTAATTATAGTTTATAACGGTTATTCTAGTTTAAAATTATGATTTTTTAAAAAAAAATTGAAAGAATTTTGAAATGTTAAGGGTCATTTTTTTAGAATTAGGGCAAAGTTAAACAAAGTGTAAAAGTTGAGGACTAAATGTGTTATTATGCCAATTTTTGTTAACTGTCACGTCACCAGCCGTTAAATTTTTAACGGCACTGGATCAATTTGTTATTTTTTTTAAGTCAAGGGACCAGTTTGTAACTTCTGATAGTCAGGGAATGCAAAAGATAATTGAAGCATAGTCGAGGGACTATTTATATAGTTTACCCTAATATATAAATGCTATTATTGACTTTATGAAGAGCTTTTGAAAAAAGTTAGGTTCAGCTTAAAGTTAAACTTAAATAGTTGCATTCATCCCAATTGCTACCGTTTTATAACCCTTTTCACTGTCCTTTCCTTAATTTATGCTTACTTATATTCAATTAATAAAAAAATTTGAGAGATCTAGTAATTAGCCTGATGGTTAGTAATGCTCATATTATTCTATCATGTATGATTTTAAATTTTGATATAAAAATATAATACATATCTATTTAATCAAAAAATTAATTAAATAAAAACTAAAACAAATATTTTTTTAACATAAGAAAACTAAAACAAATATGGAATTGAAAGCAACTATTTTTAATAGTATTAAGGGGTTATAATATGATATTTGTTTAGATTTTTCTAACCCCTGATAAAGCACATATCTTGCATATTAATTGTTCGAATATGAATTTTCTAGTTCTTTTCCACTAAGATTACTTAATGGATCATTGAAATCGGATATTTAGACATTATATTCTTTATTTAAATGTTTTCTCAGTCCCACTAAATTTTATAAAATATATATTTTGAACTATTTGATTGAAAGTTTTGACAGCGAAGGAAAAACTTATTGATTCCTTTGTATTTCTCAGTCAATCACTAATGGCAATTCTGGGAAGTTTAAGGATGCATTAAAGATGGTTGTAAAATGTATTTGCAACCCACATAACTATTATGCCAAGGTAATATAACCACAATAAGTCGGTTTATACATACTCGTATCAGATATTCACATTCAAATTCAAGTAACATATTGTTTACGACTCGACTGGTTACAAGTTTTGTTCGCAAGCATTAAAGGGATGGTGACCGATAGAGGAGCCGTAACACGAGTGATGGTGAGCAGATCCAAGACAGAAATGGATGAAATTTAAAGGGTTTTCAAGGCGAAATTCGGACTTGAATTAAGAGAAGCCATATGTGAAAGCATTCCCTCCGGGGATTTCAGAGACTTCCTTCTTGCTTTAGCTAATAAAACAGTCATCGCCTTCTAGTTTCGGTATAAACTCAGATGTCGTAGCTATCCGGACTCTTTATTTTTCTTTCGAGTCTATGAAGATGTTTATACCTGTATCAAATATAAACATGTAGGTAACACTTACACCAGATCAGCAATTCACCAAACATCCAAATTAACAAATTTGATCGATCAAACCTCTAATATTAACCTAAACTTTTAATTTGACATAAACCGCTATTTATCAAACAAAGTCATAGTTTTAGTTTAATTAAATTTATTTATTTATTTATAGACCAAGTCACATAAAAGAAAGGGCGTGAATAGGAAGCTAACATAGTCAATCCACAACCATAGGCAGGACCGGCATTTTCATTTGTGGCAAAAACATACACTCAGAAACTTTGTGCCTTTCAAAGTAACTAAAGGCAGTTCATATATTCCCAAAAATACAAAAATATTTAGAGCAGATATATGAAAAACCCCGAAAACGGAAATAAATTGGCCTCAAGGGGGCATATGACAATGACACTCCTAACATATATTTCATCAAGATAGAGTTATTCAAATAATAAAACATAAATTCCTTTCATTTTTTTCTTCTCCATCGTCATCGGAAGATTTCAGACTTCATATACCCTCACTTGGCACTAGCAAGTTGGGTGCGGAGCAGCTTGGCAGCAGCAACCATGTTGCTCAGGGCCGGTTTCACCTCAACATACTTGCGAGTCTTGAGCCCACAGTCGGGGTTAACCCACAAGATGTTGGTCTCAAGCACGGCAAGCATCTTGTTAATTCTGTCAGCGATTTCCTCGGTTGATGGTATTCTGGGAGAGTGGATGTCATAGACACCAGGACCGATTCCAGCACCGTACTTTACTCCTTCACGGAATACTGAAAGGAGCTTCTCGTCTGAACGTGAGTTCTCGATGGTAATGACATCGGCATCCATGTCGATAATTGAGTGGATAATGTCATTGAAGTTGGAGTAGCACATGTGGGTGTGGATCTGTTTGACAAATACACTAACCGATCAGAGAGTTCATGGATAAGAGAGCTTTCTTGAGATTTAAGAGTGATGTAATATACAAACCTGAGTAGTGTCCTGGACACCGCAGTTGGTGATCCTGAAGGAGTGGACAGCCCATTTCAAGTAGAACTCATGCTCGGACTTCCTCAGTGGCAAGCCCTCTCTCAAAGCAGCCTCGTCAATTTGGATAACGTTGATACCAGCCTTCTCGAGATCCTCCACTTCGTCCTTGATGGCCAAGGCTATCTGGTAGCAAGTCTCAAATCTGGATAGTACACAAGCCGTGGAATGTTAAAAGATAATTCAAATGGCAAAACAAAAATTGCTGGTAGAAATGCAAAATTTATATTCATATTTTTTCTGTTTTATTGTGCATACCGTGGCTGATCATTTCTGACAAAGGACCAGTTGAGGATGGTAACAGGGCCAGTAAGCATTCCCTTCATTGGCCGAGCAGTCATGCTTTGGGCAGTAGACGACCAGAAAACAGTCATTGGGTTGGGGCGGCTAACATCACCATAGATGATTGGTGGCTTGACACACCGAGATCCATAAGATTGCACCCATCCGTTAACAGTGAAAGCAAAACCAGACAACTGCTCACCAAAGTACTCGACCATATCGTTTCTCTGCACCGTTTTAAGTAATAGATGAGTATACGTTGCTAAGAACTATACATAGACATGTCTCCTTCGCTGCGAGAGGACAAAACAAAAAGCTATACTCACCTCAGGTTCTCCATGAACCAAGACATCAATGTCAAGCTCTTCCTGAAGGTCGACAACCTTCTTAATTTCCTCCTTGATAGCTTTGACGTAATCATCCTCGGATATCCTGAAGGGAGAGAGCACTAGTTAAAAGACGGGTCCATTTGACATTCTACAATAAAGATACAGAGGAAAATTTCCAGCATAACTCACTTGTTAGCCTTGAATTCACGACGAACTCTCCTCAGTTCCAAGGTTTGAGGGAAGGAACCAATGGTTGTGGTGGGGAGGATTGGCAGGTTAAGCTTTTTCTGCTGGGCATCGAGCCTAGCACTAACATTAGTTTCACGACGGTGGTCAGAACCCTTCAAAGCAGCAGCCTGGGAAAGCAAGCACAGTATAACATGGTAAGGAACAAAATATTCTCACAATTCACAGCCATTACCCAGGAGCAATCAAGTGGAAGAAAATCCGAATTTTAGTTTATCAAAAACTTACAGCCTTTTGAACGGCCGCATTGGTCACTCTTGGGGAGGACTTCCTTGAAGCTTGAGCAGCAGCATTGGCAGAGAAGAAGGCCTAAAAATAGATGAAACAACTAGTAAGTGACACTGTGTCATCTGAATATGGATAAAGCATGGGGACACTAGTCACATAACGAGATGCTATCCTAGTTCTTATAAGGCTAGCAAAAACAAGTGGAAAGATTAAAGAAGATACCTCGTCTTGCTGACCAGCCAATGCCTTAGCGAGGGCATTGACTTCAACAACTTTCTGGGCAGCAAATGCAAGCCAGGATTTGATTTCATCATCTAGCTTAGTCTCATTTACTAGATCAACAGCGGTGTGGAGAAGTGAGCAGGAGGTTGATACCACAATGTTGTCTGTACATCAGAGAGCAATTCACAGATATTAGTTATAATATCTAACATAATGGTATAATTATAAATCGCTATAAAAATGCAGAAGAAAATAGAATACCTTTGCCAACAACAGCCTCGAGCTCCTTTAAGGTGCTAAGAGATGAAGCAAGATCATTGGCCCAAATGTTTCTTCCATCGACAACTCCAGCAAAGAGGTACTTGCCCTTAGGGAAATTGCTCTTGACGAAGTCAATGGTCTGGGTTCCACGAACCAAATCCAAACCATAAGCAGTGACACCCTTCAAACCAATGAGTGTGTTGTATGCCTCAGAGGTAAGATCGGCAAAGTAGGTCTCGACCAGTACATTCAAGCCTGAGAGTGTGGATTCCAAATCGGCATAAGCAGCAGTGAATGCTTGCAATTTGTGCGAGTCAAGATCCAAGACAAGGGTTGGTTCATCCAACTGAATCCAGGAAGCACCAGCTGCCTTAAGCTCAGATATTACTTCCCTGTGAAGAGATTCAGGGTTAATAATAGCAAATTAGAGCAGTTACATTAATAAAAACTTCGACATAAAAGAAGCAACTCTTACTTATAGATAGGAAGGATTTTGGGGAGGAGAGAGAGAAGAGAAAAGGTCTTCTCAACACCCTTTGCAGGCTTAGAGAGCAACAAGTATGAGACAGGGCCAACAAGGACTGGGACAGTGTCAACTCCAAGCTGCACGTGGAACAGATAATCAGCACCCAAGTTTCATCATAAGACTACAGGCACCACAATCAAACAGGTTTCTAAGTAATTACTACTCCCAGTCCCAGGCTGGCATTATCAAAATTTTGGATCACATAAAATTACAATTCCAGAGAGATATGAACTATTGATACCTCAGGCATGATAATGACAAACACGAGATCATCCACTGAAATGTTACATTCTAAGCCATTGCATAGAATAAAGGATGTTATAAACCAATCATGTATTTCACTGCATTGAATAAGTTATAAACCCCAATAAGTACTAACCTAACTGCTCTAATTCCAGGCTACCTCTATAAGTAATAGTTAACATTAGCCATTATACCTTATCTCTGGTTGATAACTTAGCTAGTAGCATAAGTATACATGAACACAATAATCTACATTGTCATCATATAAATACATGGAAAAAATAGATTCAAACATACCGCCTTAGCTTCCTTGTACTCATCGACTGCCTTGTGAGATGCATAAGAGAAGTTAACATCAGGGCCCAATTCGGGAACAATGAAGTGGCTGAAATTGCATCAAATACAACTTTAGCATTAGAAAACCCAACATGCAGTCAATAAGCTAATAAAGTAAGACCAAGAAACGGCAACTTACTAGTTGGTGTCAAACCACTTGGTCATCTCCATGGCAGGGACAGATGCATTTCCTCTGGCCATGGAGAAATAGGTGTCAAATCCGATCTCGCCGCCAGTCCAGTTGTATCTAGGCGGAACAGCTCCAAGCATCGATGTGGTATCGAGCACCTGGTCATAGTAAGAGAAAGTGTTGCTGGGGATGTACTTGATCCCAGCATCAGCATCAGACATCTGTTTCCAGATGGATGACCTGAGATCAGCAGCAACCTTTTGCAAATCCTCGGCACTGCTCTTCTTGTCCCAGAAAGATTCCAGAGCAAACTTAAGCTCTCTCTTGGGTCCCATGCGGGGGTATCCAACAATGTGGGAGGCCATTTTCTGAATCAAATAAAAAAACAGAGCAAATTCAGATTTATCATGTAACATTCAAATAGAATAGATTATAACCTTATAAGTCCTATCCTACTATACTCCGGAATTGAAAAATCATCAGAATCAAAGCTAAGATCCATGATAATCTGCAATGCAGATTGGACTGAGATCTAAAGCTTACTTCACTTAGATCTATAGAAAGGAACTAACGATTACACTATGGATCTATAAGTTCCATAGTGAAAACGATTGGATCTAATTAAATTGCTTTCATAAACTGACAAAATAGAAAGATAAGCTTAGAAAACAGATCAAATACGAACACTAACCAATAGATTTCACCAAAAGGGAAAATAAAAGCAATTTTTTAATGAATCCTAAAGCCCTAGTTGGATAGACAGCAAAAACGCCTGATCCACGCTTACACCTTGTAGCAGATGTTCGCGGGAAAGTTTTGATGTTTTTCGAAAATACCAAGCGGAAAATAGAATTTTCAAACAAATAACAACGAAAATCCAGAGAGAAAATCAACCGGTATAGTTCAAATACTGAATAGAATCATCAATATTCAGTAGATCTCAATCAGAGAGTCCAATTTTTGTGATTTTTTTTGACAAAAACTCGATAATAAATGATAAGTCCAAATCATATTAGTGGAAACCCAGGTATAAAATCATCAGTCCAAATCAGTAGATCCCAGATCAAAGAGACGGAAATCTTGTTTTATTTAACAAAAACCGAAGTTTGAATCTTAATTTTATTTAACAAAAAGCTTGGAGAAGTTTAAGTCCATTTCAAATCATGATTATAATTAATTAAATTGAATAAATAAAGGAACAGCCATGACTCAGAGAGATCAATGACAGTACCGTAAAGGAACCGGAGAAGATCTAAAGAACAGTCCCTTGAATATAGAGATTGAGAGGAAGAAGTGGCACGAATCCTGAAGCTGGAGGAGCTCCCTTTTTATAGCCAAAAATGGTAGCCGCTGCCTTTCAATGACTGTGAAAAAAAACCAATAATAATAATAAATATTTTTCATTTTAATCATCAAGGGAAAATTTATTGAAATTAAAGACTACGCGCGGCTCTTTCTTGAGTGTCGCGTGGCTGAGTGCAACGATGCAAAAAAATGCTTATATTACAAATAAGTATCTAAAGTATACCAATTTTTTTATTTAGGTATCTAAAGTATTTTTTTGGTTAAAGTAAGTACTTAAAGTATTTTTTGGTTAAATTAAGTACCTAAAGTATATTTTTTGGTTAAAATAGGTACCTAAAGTATTTTTTCATCAAAGTAAGTACCTAAAATATATTTTTTTTGGTAAAAATATGTACCTAAAGTATTTTTTTGGTCATCTAAGTTCCTAAAAATTGTCGTGTGACATTCGTTAAAAAATACATTAGATGCTTATTATTTTAACAAAAAAATATACTTTAGGTACCTACTTTAACAAAAAATACTTTAGGTACCCACTTTGATGAAAAAATACTTTAGGTATCTATTTTGACCAAAAAGTATACTTTAGATACTCAATTTAATCAATAATATATTTTAAGTACATATTTTAACTAAAAATACTTTAGGTACCAAAATAAAAAAATTGGTATACTTTAGATAATTATTTGTTATATAAACAAAAAAAAAACCCTTCTTGCATAGATTTTGTTACCGTGACTGAAATAATCAAATTTAACTTTTTTTAATATATTTGGTTTTGGTATTTAAATTTAATTCTATTTTTAATTAAAAATAATTTAATATTTTATTTTGATCACTCAATTATAACTAATATTATCATATCTTCCCAATTTCAACACTACCCAAACCATCATTTAAACATTGAAAGATACTTTGTGTTTTGGATTTACGTTCATTAACCTCATCCCGTAAGGTTAAATATTATACAACCACGGGTAGAATTTATGTTTTTTGGACATAGAACTAGCCACAAGGGAATCAGAAACGCTAGCTATCTAGATAGACATCATTTCACAATTTGTCATTTTTTATGGTTAAATATTTCAGAGGGTGTGGTTGAGATTGGTAAGGGCAATATAACATTAGTTATAATTGAAGGATCAAAATAAAATATTAAATTATCTATAATTAAAACTAAGGTCAAATTAAAATCATGAGGGTTAAATTTATTATTTCTTTCGAGTTATGACTAAATTGTTTGAATGTGTAAGCGTGAAGGACTAAACATGTTATTATAAAAAATATTTTAAAAGACACATTACCCTTTTAACTGTTGTTAAATGGTCAGTGACCAAATTAAAACAATACTAAAAGTTTACTAGTAACATTGAAGCAATTGAAAGTTTGGTTATCAAATTGAACAACTTATCAAAGTTTAGTGACCATTTGTGAACTTTATTATTAAAGTGAATGTAGGAATTATTATAGTAATAAAAGTTTAATTATTTTTTGAATTAAAAATTAAAAGAAAATCTAAAAAATTCTAAAAAGAAATAATAACACTTTTGGTCCTTAGAATTTCAAAACTAATTAAAATAGTTAATAGTACATTGCGGTACATATAAATAGTGGTACATTGCGGTGCATGTCATTTACTGTAGAATTATCATTTATTTAATAACTGAATTTTTAGTTAAATTTGAATTTGAAATTAAAATCAAATTTTAAAATTTAATCGGGTTACTCAATTTTTATTTGATTAAAAACTAAACTTTAAATGTGAGACTCGATTAAGTTCGAATTCGTTTAATTCGATTATATTTAATTAGTTTCAGTAAATACAATCATCTTCTCTAGAAATTTAGAAATTCTTTTGTAGTAAACAAATCAATGGTAAAATTATCAAATTAAACAATTTATATATATAAATTGAAGAGCTTCTTAAACAGTTATGGGTAAATTTTTGACACATAAGATGCGATAAAATAAAACAAGCCCACATATTTACATTATATATTTAAATTTTTAATCTTAAATCCTTGAAAATTAAACCTTAAACTCTAAATTATATACCATAAATTTAAACACTAACCTTAAATTCTAAATCCTAATACATAAACCTCTAAACTTTAAACCATAAATTGAACATCTAACCTTTAAAACTAAAGGGTTTATGAAAATTAAAATTTAAACAGCATGTGTATCAAGTTTTTTCTTTCCAAAAACTATACCCAACAAAAATTAGGAAAAACTTTTATGAAAACGGTTAGGCTTAACTATATAATAGGTGCCCAAACTTTGTCACCTTTTTGCAGTATGTGTCTAAAGTATTTTTGGCTATAAATAAGTATCTAATGTTTCATTTTTGCCCGTTTTAAAGTTAATCTGACAAAATAAATTTCATCACCAAATTATAACTTACACATAGCTTTTATTTTTTATTTCAAAAACAAACTGAAAATAAAATTAATTAAAAATATCCTAGATTTTTTAGAAATTATAAAACAACCTCAAATCCCTAAAACACCAAACCCACGCGCCTATTTTAAACAAAAATGAAACGTTAAATACTAATTTTAATAAAAAATACTTTAGGTACCTATTGTAAAAAATGTATACTTGGACACCTATTTTGTAGTTAAGCCAAATTATTAAGATGCTTTTGGTATCGCACGCGCCTTAGGAGATGCTTTGACCTACTACCATACTAGACAGTAGACGCTAGTAAAGAAGAATAATATTTTTATTAGCTGAATTTTATTTTTTATTATTACGTGTTTTCCTTGATGGTGAAATCCCATTGGTTGTTTCATTTTTATTGAAAAAAAAATCTGAGAGGGTTGGTGGCCGAAGGTTGTTGAGGTGCTGCTGGTGGGCCAGTTTTTGGCAAAAGGGTTGGGAAGACTAAATTTTTTTAAAAAATAAAATAAGAAATATGCACATATATAAGAAAAAATAATTATATGTTATGTGAATACATTTTTTAATAAAAATATACCGGTTTTAATTAATAGGTAAATTCACATATGAGAACAAAATTTGTATTATTAAATATTACGAATTGAGTTTGAATTTTCTATAAATTCATTAATTTAATTTATTGTATTTTGTTTAAATTATTATATCTATAAATATTTATTGTATTTATATAAGACTAATTTATTGATTTGTACAAATTCGATGCAAGCCAAACGTGGTCGAGAGTGGGTGAAGACGTGAAGTGGGCCCAATTATTTTATTTCAACACTACGAAACCTACACATGGTGGCAATGGCATCCACAAAACCATGATTTCATTCATTCTTTTTTTTTTTTTTTTTTGTTTCTAGAGAAAAAAATATTTACACTATTTCGATTATTAGAGAAGAAAACTGACAATAATACACATAGAGGAATGCATAGGCGAAGTCGGATATTAAAAGTTAATAAATCCGAAAATAATATATTATAGTAGAATTTGATCCGTTAACTTCAAGTAAAACAATTTAGTTTTATTTATACATTTTACTACTAAAGTAATAACTATCTTAGGGAATCATAGTAAAATATAAAAAATAGACGGTAAGAATGGGTTACGAGGGCCAGTTCTCATGTGACTATGCCTCTAGAAGGGTGTGAGATTAAATTTATTAAAGCGTTTAATATTTTTTTATTTGCAAATTAAATTTATTAAAGCATTTAATATTCTTTTAATATTCTTTTTTTAGGGTTGATTTCATGTCAATTTTTCAATCAAATAGAATAATGGAGTTTATTTTAGGCAAAATGACAAAAGATGCCCCCAACGTTTGTATGTTTTGTCATTTGGCCCCCTATTCTTTTTTTTGGTCCAAAGATGCCCCCAACGTTTGCTTGTTTTGTCATTTGGCCCCCTATTCTTTCTTTTGGTCCAAATATGCCCCAAACGTTTCATTCATAGTCCAAATATGCCCCTGCTGGATATAAACTGTCAATCAACTGACGGTCAACAACTTATAAAAAAATTTTGACGTGGCATCAGCAGATCTTAATACGCGGCAAGTCCAGTCAGCATCAGCTGTTGAACGTTAGTTGACTGACAGTTTCCATCTAACGGGGGCATAATTGGACCAAATTGAAACGTTGGGGGCATATTTGGACTACGAATGAAACGTTGGGGGTATATTTGGACCAAAAAAAAGAATAGGGGGCCAAATGACAAAACAAGCAAACGTTGGGAGCATCTTTGGACCAAAAAAAAGAATAGGGGGCCAAATGACAAAACATGCAAACGTTGGGGGCATCTTTTGTCATTTTGCCTTTATTTTATTTTGTGGCTGAAATGTGGGTTATAAAATTTCCATTCCCTAACAAACAAAGAAGGTAACAAGGTTAAAATCATGGACTACATAGAAATTATTTTTATGAGAGAATTTCAAAATTAAAAAGGAGAAAATGTTATTGTAATGCTTGATTTGTAAGTGTTTAGTAGGGGTGGGAATTGTCGGGTACCCGGGTTTCGGGTACCCGGTTTTTCGGGTACCCGGTTCATCCGGGTACCTCAAATAAAGGCCCGTGTCCCGGCCCGTCTTTTCCGGGTACCCGAGATTCGGGTACCCGACACACCCGGGTACCCGTCTAATCGGGTACCGGGTACCCGTCAGTTTTTTTTTTAATTCGAATGATTTAAATATACCTAAAAAAAAGAAAAATTCGAATTATATAATCCAACATAAAGTTTAATATTCGAAATATCAAACCCAAATAACATTAGAGTCAATAATTACAATTTATATTCCAACATAAAATTAAATATATTGTATATACATATACTGTAATATATATAATATTCGAATTATATATATATATGGAGTGCGGTGAAATTGAGAGAGAAGACTAGTACGAATTGTGAAGGGAGAACATTTGAGGGATCGAGATTTAAAAATTAGGTTGTTTGATTTGAAAATATAGTGAATATAAGGATATTTTGTTTAAAAAATATAATTATATTTAAAATAAAAAATAAAAAAAATTAGGAACCAGGTACCCGAAATTAACCGGGTACCCGAAATTTTCTACTTTTGTGACCCGGGCCCGACCCGGGAAATGGCGGGCCAGGTACCCGACCCGGGTAAAAAAAAATTTCCGGGTAATTACCCGATTATTTGTATTCGGGTAGTCGGGTCGGGTATTTTCTCCCACCCCTAGTGTTTAGGTAGAATGAAATACAATTTAGGATTGTGCATTAATTAAAAACCTACAACCCAAGCACCAAGGTTAAGATTTAATGGGAAAGTGCGGTGGATAGTGTGTGGCACGTCATCTAACCGGTGTCGGTGGTACCATGGATCCCACCGTCCAACTGTCAAAACCACACAACTCCCACGGACTTTGCACCTAGGGGTGATAATGAGCCTGACCGGCTCGCGAGCTATTCGGGCTCGGCTCGGTCAAAGCTCGGTTCGAGTGAGCTCGACTCGGGCTCGGCTCGAAACCTTAACAAGCCGAGCTGAGCTTACCCAGGCTCGGCTCGAAAAGCTCGTGAACAGGCTCGGATCTACATATGCATTAAAATAAATTATGTGTTTGTATTTTCTTTCATTAGTTGATTGTTGTTTGATTTTGTATTTTCTTTAATTATGTGTTTGTATTATAAGAATATTTATTGATTATTTGGATTAATCTAATTTTTGGCACTTTTTTCCCTTTCCGGTTATTGAATTTCGTTTTAGTGTTGGTTATGAGAGAGATTTTTAACGAATATTTTATATAAAAAAAACTATAGCAAAATTTTTCATTTCGAGCCGAGCCGAGCCGAGCCAGGCCAGGCTCGGGCTCAGCTCGGCTCGTTATCACCCCTATTTGCACCACTCCTTCCTCACGATTTGTCTGTCCAAAATCAGAAATATGGTAACTATTTTTATATTTTTAACCATCATTATCGATTTATTAGTCGATTAATCCCAATTTAATTTTACTCGAACACATTATAAAAGTGACTCTTCTAAGTCAATTTTCATCATTCAAAACGTCATAATTTGAACATTTAATTTTACTTAAGGTACCTAACATTTCATTCTGCTAAACTAACCTATTGTTGATTAATTACTTTTACTTTAATATTTTCCCTCACACTACATATTATCGTGGTATTTTTAAAATGTAAAAAAAAGTTTCCGAATTTAAAAGTTTGATCAAATATTAAGACATTGTTTGATAATTAGCAGATAGCAGATAGTCTATTTTATTAGTTGATAGTTTATAACTGCTTGTATTAGTTGATTTGACTAACGGATTGAATTATGACATTGTGAATAGAACAAAATGAGTTAAAAGTAGTGACCAGTCTATAAATTTAAGAATAAAATCTAAAATTATTTTTTCTAAATGAATATGAGGATTTTTTTAGCTTTATATATTAAATTAATTTTTTGAAAAAAATAATTTTTTTTTTTAGAAAATGAGGATGCAGTTGTTGTCTTAAAAGCCTGCATGCGTCCGCTTAGTGGAAGGGTCATTTATAATAAATTTATATAATATAAAATTTTAACGAATAAATCAATAAATTGAATACAATACCAATATAAAAATAACAAATTAATATTTACACCACTGAGACAAAGAAATAAAAGTAAAACACGAGACGTAATCCATTAGTTCAAGAGGATAAATAATAAAAACGAAAGAAATCTAAATTTAATTAGCTTGTTTGGCAAGTTGTTTATATTTTATAAATAATCTTACCTATAACCATTAACCACCAACCCAATATAGTTGAAGCCTTTCACCACCAGCCCCCGACTGTTACGTGTTCGCCTTTCCTATTCTTTTATATTCCTCTCCTTTATTTGACTTCATGTTTTTTTTATTTGAATTATTATAGAAAATAGGGGAAACTGCTGCAATATTGCAGCGGAGGAAAAAAATTCTCAACTATTGTACTTGTCATTTTACTTTTAGATCTATAGTATTTTAAACAATGAAAGGTAAAGTTGGTAATTTTATAATCTGACTTCACTGTATTTTTTTCATTAAAAAATTAAAATTGGATGGAAATTTTGACTTTGAACGATCACTATTCAAAATCCGCATGTAAGCAATTTATTTTCTAATTTTTTTATTGAGAAAACAAGAATGAATAGTGAAGTCGGGTCACGGGTGAAAGCAATCCAACTTCACTTTTATTATAGCAGATGTTATGGATTAGAAAATAATTTGACATGGGTTATATTTTGGAAAAAAAAATACAAGTGCAATATTCAGCCAAGGAAACCATTAAAAATAAGCTTAATAGTTAAAATGGTGCCCAATTTACATATGTTTTCCAGTTTGGTGTCTAACGATTTTTTTTGCCACTTTGGTGTATAACGTTTCATTGAGTAATTCAAATTGGGTTTTTTCGTGACAGGCGTTAAAATTTTTTCGTTATCAAATAAAAACACGACATGTGGCTCTAAAAAACAGAAAATCTTTAATTTTATAAACCCCCAAACCCAAACCCTAAGTCGATCCCTAAATTCATCCCTTCTCACCACCAATTCAATCACTACCGGCCACCCTTGCCTTCGTCGGCCCCCACTATTGAAAGTCCCATGTGCTCGCCGTCGAAAACTGACGAATGAACCGTCGATTGTTTCGTCGACAAACATCAAAAATGAAGAAAAAAATAGACCGATTAGGCTTCTAACCGACGGCTAGTGGGTGAGAGATGCTAACCAGTGAGGTACCCGACGCTTTGGTGGTGAACGACAAACCGCCGACGAGTGGAAAATGCCAGACGGTGAGGAAAGTTCATGTTATTAAAGTAATTTAAAAAATAAATAAATAAAATAGGGCACGTGTCATGTTATAATCGGTTAACGAAAAAATTTTAACGGCCGTTGACGGAAAAATTCAATTTGAGTTACGGAAACGTTAGGCACCAAAGTGGTCTGAAAAAAAGTTAGGCACTTAACTGGAAAAAAAGGTATAGGTTGAGCACCTTTTTAACTATTAAGCCTTAAAAATATAACATGTAAGATCTTTTAATTAATTTATTGGTTAAAAATATTCAAATGTTATTTTTTTGTGAGTTCAAATCTCGATGTTTATATTAAAAATATAAATATGATTTCTATCGTATGTAGTTTGTCGACACCTACCCGTTAGTTAGTTTTACTTCCTTTAAGTTGAAAATATTCAATTTGTGTTTAAGAATATGGGTAATTAATTTTTATAGTATATGTTTATTTTATGTTTTATGTGCGGGATTTGCGGCTCTTCCAATATATATATGTTTTAATGTTGTTAACTTGTTATCATGGTTAAATATTTTCAATCTTCTTATCTTTTTGGACTTGTATAATTTAAAAAATGTATTATGGTTACTTATGTACTTCAAAAATAAATATTATCTTTTCCTAAATGGGTTTCACATTATTTTTTAAAAAATTTAAAAAATTAAAAGCAATTTGAGGAAAGCAACAAGCCGAGCCCAGCACAAATTGTCCAATTCGAGTTCGAGCCTAAAATTCCGAGCTCGAAAAGCCTGAATCAAACCTAATAATACTATTTTCGAGCCGAGCTCAAGCCTGGGCACCGAACAGGGATATAGGTTTTCTGCATAGAATGATCATTTCTGAGTGACGAGTTCTGAAAATTAATTCTTCATAAAAAAGAATCAATTTAAGCTCTCTAAGATATATGATCATCAAATTACCTATACGATTGCCAATTCTCCGGTATTTTGAATACCGGTGTCGGCACCGTTAGCTAATAGCAAACGCAGTGTTACCATCTTTTGTTAGGGCATCAACGTCAGCCCCTTTGAGCAAAAGAAGCCTAAGAACCTCAAAGTAACCACCAACGGTGGCTAAGTGGATCGGACCCCGACTCGACGAGTCCGATCTGTCCGGGCTAGCCTTTTGAGCCAAAAGAAGCTCTACAATCCGTTCTTCACCGCAATCCGAAGCAGCCTCGAGTGGAGTCAAACCAGACCTGCTTCGAAACTCGATATCGGGACCGAATTCAAGCAAGAGTCGGACTATATCCGGTCGACTCTGAGCAATGGCAATATGAATCAAGCTTTGACCATGTGAGTCAACTGAGTCAGCTGGCTTCCATGTTGATTGTTGAGTCACTACGTTCAAAAACTTCACGAATTTCATCCATGGAACCATCCATCACAAGTTGAACCAAAACCGAAGAACCAAAACCAGTCATTCGGAACGGAATCCGAACCCGGCGCCGAGTCTTTGATTACCGCACCGGGAGAAAAGATCCGGGAAGAAGATGATAAACAATTTCCAGGCTTCCAGCGTTAAAATAACGTCCCAAGAGGTGCTATGATTCCTGAGTGAGGCTTGATGGTGTACCGGCCCTTGTTCGCCGGCTGCAACCGGAAAGCCACCGGTATGGTGTACATAACGTTGCGTAGAGTGAGCTCGCCGTAACATTTCTGGCCATGCTCAATACGAACTGCAACAAGGTTTGAAGGTTCTATTCGGCGCTTCTGGTTGTTTAACTCCCAACTCACAGTTGGAAAATGTTAAATTTCAGTGTCGTTTCTGCGTATCACTCTGCACTTTTTCGGTGATTCCTTTATGTGTTATAACCTTAAAAAATTAAAATTTAATTTTAAATTTTAAATTTTAAACTTAAAAAATATACACCTAAACTTTAATCTTAAACCCTAACTTTAAACCTTAACACTAAATTATAAACTTATTTTTTTAGTGTCGGACATGAAAGGCGCCGAAAAGCTAGAGTATATCTATTGAATGGGGGATATATTTTATGGTTTGATTATGGTTAATTTCTTCCCTAATCAAATACCATGAGTAGTCCTAAAATGTGCTTTGGTTAATCATTTATAAGTATGAGTGAACTTTGAAAAAGTTTAAAACTCATACATTGTAGTGTAGCAGCCCATCAACATTTCTATATGACTATCCAATTGTGCTTCATTTTTAAAATAAAATATACATAAAAACTCATTTTTAAATTAAAACCCGCTAATTTTATTAAACGAAAATATATTCGAATTGCAATGAAACTTCACAACTAAGTAAACGAAAATACCTAATTCAGACATATTTCTAGCAAACAAAACTAGCGTCTCGAGATTAAAAGAGGACAATAAAAAAGGCAAAAACCTGACTCAACGACTCGAAACAAAAGATCGATACAAACATCACCAAATATCGACGATAAAAGGTAAATCATCAACAAACAATATAAAAATGCATATCACAATGAGTCACGTTAACAACAAAGTTGTTACCACAACTCAAATGCGAACAAAGAATAGTAAATGTGATCGCGTATCCAAATCTAGTTCGAGGGTCCGAAATAGCGAGATCAACATGATAACAAAAAATAGCGACATTTTAATTAGTCGTGTCGGCGTCGAGTCTAACCCTAATAAAAAATTAAATGAAAAAACGATTAAACGACCGATAAATAAAAAAATGCAAGTGTTTTTCACATCGGTTATAATAAAAAAATATTCAATCCGTCAATGAAATATACGTGAACTATAACAAAAGCTACATGGCCTTCAAATTTTTAATGGGCTAGCCATTTTTTTCTTCCAATAAAGTAATTTGAATAAAATTTGAAGATTGCGGTTGAATTAGGGCCCGTTTAGAACCGGTTTTTAGAGCGCCGAACAGTTCAAAATCATGCGATTCCAACTAATTTTTACGTATGATTTAGTCTCCAAATTAAATTTTAAAAACATTGAAATTTTCGACTTCTCTTAAAATCATTCGTGAACGAAGTATCATGACAAAACGGATAAGTGTCAGAGCTAAATTTATCATGCTGAAAAAATAATATTACATCATCAATTATAACCAAACCAGCAATTATTTAAATTGATCTAAAAATATTACTTATAATCGTAGACCGGCTTGGGCCAACAATTAAGTCCTTATTTAACCAAATTTAAAATATCAAGTCCTTATTTGTAAATTTTATAAATATTCAAACACATTCGACTCTATGAAGATTTTCGGTGTGCAAGTTTGGTGCGTATGTAATTGAATTGGAAAAAAAAAACGTATTCGATGTTAATAATTATTTTTCATATAATATAAACATCTGGACTTCGAAGATTTAGAGAAAAGGTAAATTTATTTTCATATCATAATTCATGGCTGCCAAAATACATCACACAATACAACTATCAGACATAAAATAAGACTTTTTTATTTTTCACAAAGTCAAAGCATATGAAAATACAACTATTTTGACAAGCCTTCACATTCTTCCCATGCACCTGCAACACACAAATAATTAGAACAATTTAAATCAAAACTCAAATTAAGGCATGCTAAATAGTAAATAGTATACTAATTAAATTAAATTTCTAAGGAAATGTCCGGAATTTCAACTAGATAAAAATCTCAAGATCTAATAAATCAACTTAGATCTTTAGATCTAAGGCCATCACGATTTCAGCGTAGGAAAAATGTTAAAAAAATTAATCAATGTTATAAGGGAGAGGAATACCGAGACGATATTGATGGGAGATCTAATCACTATCGCTGCTGCTGCTGCTTTCATGGCCATCTTCGTGCTTCTTCTTCTCCTTCTTCTTCTTTTTCTTCTCGCCCTCGTGACCGTGTTCCTTACTTCCATCGCCGTGGATTTTGTCCTTGATCTTGTCGATTATGCCTTCCTTGTGCTGCTCGCCCTTGCCGTGATCGGCATCTCCCTTGTGCTCGGCGCCGCCGTGGCCCTGGCCGGCAACGTTATGAGCCTCTCCCTTGTGCTTGTCTTCCTCCTTCTTGTCACCTCCGATGTGGAGGGCATCACCGATCTTGTGCATGATTCCCGACATTTTCGGAACTCGGAATTTTTTCCCCTTCTACTCTTTGCTCGCTTTTGTAGATTTTGCTTTGAATTTGAGTGACAAGTTTTGAAGATTTTGGGTGTATTTATAGTCAAAAAAGGGAAGGTGGGTTCACTCGTCACTGGCTCTAAAAAAATAATTAATTAAGTTATCTCTTTATTATTGAAGATTATCCGCGTCCCCAGCTCAAATTACTTTAATACCCTTTTCGTGTATCTAACGTGTTGCAGGTTCGCCATGTGCCACGTTTTATTCTTCTTCTTCTTCTTTTATGATCAAACGTGTTATCTAACTCTACGGGACTTTTTTATGAGAAAAGGAAATAAGCCTAATCGATTATAATTATTAATCCAGTTTAGCTAGAAAAATCTGAACGAAGAATATATATCATTATATTCGGGGATGAAGAAATTCCTGCAGCCTGACCGTTAAGTACGGATAAGCATTTTACTCGATTTGGTTAGGTCAATTTTTTAAAAAAAAAAATTAGGCTCGAGTCTTATTTTTATTAAGGATGATATCGAGTCAAGTCGAGTTTAGGGTGAATACCGATTTGAGATTAACAGTGTAATATTCGTGTATATTTTTTAGCGAGATTTGTAATTTGATCCTTAAAATGAATTTTTTTTATAATTATGTCCTTCAAAATAAATTGTTACTTATAATTTGATCCTTAAAATTATTTTTTACAATTAAGTCTTTAACTTCATTTTTTAATAGATCATGTCGTATTCGGGTTTGTGTATATAATTTTTGGGGTCAAGTTTTTATTTAAAAAAAACATGGGTCCGGTTGGGCCGAATTCAATTGAAAGTAATTATTTTCCGGCCAGATTCGAATCGACAAAAGCTCCACCCGTGCCATCACTACTCACAAGCCTATTTTTGTGAGATATACCTGATTATTTTAGATTTTTTTTAGATGAACTGTATAAATGGTTGGTCAGCTTATTAACTCGTGTATTGATTTTAGGATACGTTATATTAGGATGGCACCAAAAGTGGCAGGTAGCAGGGATGGAGTTAAAGCGTGGGCTGGGATAATTGCCCCATACTCCTGAAAATTTTTATTTTTTTATTTTTGTCCTTCTATTTGAATTGTTTTAAAATTTAGTTTATTTCTAAATATGACCCTTCTACTTTTAAACATTTATATTTTTGCTCTCTAACCTCAAATTCTAGCTCCGTCCTTGGCAGGTAGGGCTTTGCCCCGTAAATGATTTATTTGTGTTTAAATCAATTTAAATCTTATACAAATTTTATTTAACAAAATGATAAACTTCTATTTTGATCATCTAAAATTATTTTGTTTTATTTAATCTCTTTAAAATTATAATATTTTAAAATAATGCAATAATAAATGTATATATTTTGAGCCTTACAATAATACAATGGTTCCAACATGCACTAACAATATTCAGCATTGAAACGGTTACACACCCCTCTATATTTTTTAATTAGTTTATTTATAAATTTGAATCCAATCTTAAACTCTGACTCCGTCCCTCAGATTGTACCAAAAATTTTGACGGTTTTGAAAATTTATTTTAGAGTAATTATTTGATGCATCGCTGACATAAAATTTTTTCACATGCAGACTTTTAAGATGGGTACATATCCTTTTAAAAAAAATCATAAACTCTAAACTATAAAGTATATTCTCAAATCTTAAAATCTAACTAGAAACACTAAAACTTTAATCTTAGATCCTAAACTCTAAACATTACGTGCTTGAGAAAAACAAAAATTTCATCATTAGTGTATAAAATATTTTTCTTTTACTTTTTTATTAAATTGATATGTAATATATTTATATTCCCAAAATAAATATCATGATTTAAACTCTTTATATGTTGAAAGAGAACAAGCATCAGTTGTCACTCAATGTCTTAATCAATTAATGTATCTCATATTTTCCCAATACTCTAGAGACTTATTTTAATGTGTGTACACATGATTTTATTATTAATTTTTTTAATAGTATTATTTAAAAAGTTCCATATTCAATAATTTATTTAATTACCTTTTCATACAGTATAATTTCAATCGTATCCATAATATATAGACACACTCAGAACTTGGAATATTATATAAAGCAACATTTTATTCACTAGCATGCCAAAATACATCACACAATACTAATATTATACAAATATAAGTCTTTTTTTTCTTTTTCACAAAGCAAAAGCATATAAAAATACAAATACTTCCATAAACGATACATATTCATCCACGCACCTGCAATACAAAAAAGAAATAAATTTACGTCAGAAGATGAAAAAAAAAATGCCCATTATTTTCCAACTAAAATATTTTCATTACATTTAGACACATCAGTAAATCAATTAAAAACCAAAATTAAAAATTTTATATATGAATTAACAGAATTAAATTACGGATCCTCTATATTCTTCTCTTCCTACATTTGCTAGACCAATGAAATGTCCGAAATATTGAATATACAATTTTAACTTCTAGTGATACTTAAAAGATTTGGTATATTTCGTATTTTTAGGGTTTTGTTTAAAATTTGTTTTTAATATTCAAATATTAAGAGAAAATAAATACCCAATACTATAAGGGAGTGGAATACTGATCAGACGATAGTGACGATCTAATCACTGTCGCTGCTACTGCTTTCATGGCCATCTTCACGCTTCTTCCTCTCCTTCTTCTTCTTCTCGCCCTCTTGGCCGTGTTCGGTAGTTTTGTCGCCATGGATCTTGTCCTTGATCTTATCCATTAAGCCTTCTTTGTGCTGCTCGCCCTGGGTATGGCCGTGACCAGCCTCTCCCATGTACGTGCCGCCGGTCATGCCCGTGCCATAACCACCGGTCTCTCCCTTGTAATCGGTGCCGCCGGTCATGCCCGTGCCATAACCACCGGTCTCTCCCTTGTAATCGGTGCCGGTCATGGCTTTACCGCCTGTCATGGTCGTGCCATAGCTTTGGCCATGGCTAGCATCATAATATCCTTCTCCCTTGTGCTCGGCGCCGCCATAGGCATAGGCTTGGCCTTGGCCAACATCATGGCGACCTTCTCCCTTGTGCTTATCTTCCTCCTTGTGGTCACCTCCCATGTGGAGGGTTTCACCAATCTTGTGCATGATTCCCGACATTTTTGGAGCTTGTTTTTTTGTTAACTTGGATTCCTCGATTTGCTTTGAATCTTGAGTGTGAAAAATAATCGAGATTTTGGTTTCTATTTATAGGAAAATTAGGGCAGGGAGTTCACTTTGTCAGTGGCACTAGGAAGTTAATTATCTCTTCATGTTTGAAGATTAGTCTCGTCTTCAACGCAAATTACATTCATACCCTTCCGTGTCTCGATTCTAGAACGAGTTGCGGGTTTTCCTTTTGCAACGTGTCCCCCCCGGGGGAAATTATGATTTATTGGAATTTATAAAATATTTAAAATATGACATTTTTTTTCAGAAAAGATTACTTAATAGTTAAAGATATGAATAAGTGTGCAGTGTTGGCAGATTTTGAGCCACCGGGACTTCCAACGTCGAACCTTAAATATATGAATAAGTGTGCAGTGTTGGCAGATTTGAGCCACCATCTAAAGTTATTTGTACTCTCGGTCAATAAAATTTATTTATGTAAAAAAATTGTATATAACTATCAATTTTTTAACATGTAAAAAATAATTGAAGATTCACCTTTGTTAAAAATGAAATGAATGGATTTTATTGGCTTAGACCACGGATGACGTGGCGAGCCGAGTCGATCTATTAATTTTTCACGAGAAATTATATCATAGGTCCTTCCCACCACATCATCTATGAGATCAACCAATAAAATACATCCATTTTATTAATTTGTTTCATCCATCTTTTTATCAAGTAAATTTTTACTCATATTTATTGTAAATCAAATTTAAAAATAATATTTACCAAAATAAAAATATAACATAAAAAATTAATAAAATTAATGGTTTTTATTGATTGAATGACATGTAATATAATTTCTCATTTCATTAAGTTTCATCTTGATGAATTATGCATGAACTCGTGACTATATTTATTGTGATTTATCATGGCAAAATAACAAAAGATGCTCTCAATGTTTGCATATTTTGTCGTTTGCTCTTTATTTTTTTTTGGTCCAAATATGCCCCCAACGTTTGCTTGTTTTGTCATTTGCCCCCTATTCTTTCTTTTGGTCTAAATATGCCCCCAACGTTTTATTCGTAGTCTAAATATTCCCCCCAACGTTTCAATTTGGTCCGAATATGCCCCCATTAGATGGAAACTGTCAGTCAACTGACGTTCAACAACTGATGTTGACTAGACTTGCCACTTATTAAGATCTGTTGATGCTACGTCAAATTTTTTTTATAAGTCGTTGACCGTCAGTTGATTGACAGTTTACATCTAACATGGGCATATTTGGACTATGAATGAAACGTTGGGGGCATATTCGGACCAAAAGAAAGAATAAGAGGCCAAATGACAAAACAAGCAAACGTTAGAAATATATTTGGTCCAAAAAAAGAATAGGGATCAATGACAAAACATACAAACATTGGGGACATCTTTTATTAATTTGCCTTTATTATATTTATATTTGTCGATTGTATAACTGTAATTGTATCTCTTTAAATAATCCTTCAATTATTAGTGATTTTTTTCTTTCAATCATTCAAATATAAAAAACTTACAAAACATCACTCGATTTATTGAATTTGTTTAAAAACTGAAGTGACATAATAATAATAATAATAATAATAATAATAATAATAATAATAATAACTTAGCCCCTTTTTTATCAAATTGTATACTTTTATTAATGATAAGAGCATACGAGAAAAAATTTTATGTGCCTCGTTAAAAACCCCCCTAATCCTAGTTGGAGGAAAAGAGTACACATGGAAATTACAACACAAAAACTATAAAAAGTAAATATCAACCAAATTACGACCGAGCATGAGCTCTATCCTCATGACATAACCGCACAAGCTCCACCGGCATTCTTGGAAACCCCCTTTTTTTTCCTATATCTATCATCACTTTTGAAATCCTCACATGTTAGAACTTAGAGGTCTTTTTATAAATAAAAAAACGTAGAAGTCTTATAGTTGGACCCTATAAACCGTTAACCCCGTCTAAGCCAGTTTCCCTGTTTATTGGAATTATAGTTAAGGAATTTTATATTTATGAGTTTTAACAATTCAAACTATATATCTCTAAAAAATATTTCAATAATATAAAATTCTAAAATATTTTCGAATTATGCTTTAATTATTATGTCGTATAATCTTGATGTATGTTACTATTGTCAGATCTTGCCACTTGGGCATAACTGAATAGAAAGGGCATTCTATGACACGCGGCTTTCAATGCTGCGGACTTTGCCAACAAGTGACGTGGCTTTGGCACGTGTCATTGTGTTATCAAATCTGATGATATTTCTCAATCTTACTGTTCCCCACCCAAACCAATAAATCCACCCATCCCGATAGGCCCACTTATCTTTCGAAATTATACCTGCTTTACCTGACTGAACCGTGACTTTAGACTTATCTCCTACCCAAAAAGATAGAGGTTGATCGCTTGCCACCACGACACGTGTGAAGCCAGTAGTCGCTTGCCGACAGAATATTAGAGGACTTGTTATCCTGTAGCCGGGGCCATTTTAGTGGCAATCCAATCTCGATAACACACCCACCGACCTTTTTCTTTTATTATTTCTCGCGCATTGATTACGCATGAGTATTTCTGATCCGATATTAATTCTTAACTCTATTTTTAAAAGGGTTAATTATTGGGATGATTACCTATATTTTTACTTAGTATAAAGTTAATTACCAATTTTTAAAAATCTTAAATTCTATGGTAATATGGTTAAGGATTTATGTTGTAACCTATAAACTCTAAATTTTATCAACATGTCTTAAATTTAAAATTAATGCGCTAAAACTTTTAAATTCTAAACCCTAAACAAAGTCCCTAAACCACGAAACTAAAACACTTGTGTAAACAAAATTTCTACAAATATTTGTGCATGAAATAATTACTCTTATTTATTTTATGTAAATAGTTTAAGCTACAACTTAGAACACATACACACTTATAAAATATTTAATCATTGATATTTATATATTTAAATAAAACAAATTTAGAAAATAGGATTAAGTGATTATGGAAACCTATATAAACTATAAAAATATGAGATAAAATCACAAAACTGAGATCTGACAAAAAGAAATACTCCTATATTTTAAACAGTTCTTTTCTTTCTTTTGTATTTTTTTTTCTTTCTCTTTATTCCTTTGTTTTCTTTACCTTTTTTTCCTACTTATGTAGAAAGAAAACACGTGTCAAAACTTGGACTAGAAACTTCTATAATATCTACCTAAAGTTGTTCCATGTGTGATGTTTTTTTTTTTATAGATTTACTATTTCAACTAAATTTTTTTGAACAATCAACTTTAAATCTTTATTTGTTGCTACTTGATGAATTTAATTTTAATAATGAAAAACGACAACAGTAATAGTGGATTTCAAGATGGAATTGATAAAAGAACAAATTTCATTTTTATTTTTTATTATTGATGTAAATATTTATACATATTAAAATAAGATAATTATACCACGCACTAACTCTAAAAATATTTTATTTCTACAAGTGTCCTAATATTAGGAGTTATGAATTTAGTTTAAGGGTTAAATTTACGTGCTTAGAATTTTAGGGGTTACGGTTTGAATTTAAAGTTTACGATTAAAATTTAGGGGTTATAAATAAAAACTCAAGTCCCTAATGTATTACTCTTAAACATACACCATAACCTCTAACCTCTAGATTCTAACCACACACCCTAAATTATAAATGCCTAAACTACAAACCCTAAATTAAATCTCTAACCCGTATAGAAACAAAATGTTTCTACCGCCAGTACATAATATATTTTATCTATTAAATTATATATATTTATAGATTCATTAATAGACTAAATAATAAAAATATTTATATTACCCCATATTATATAGATTTCAAACATTTGTCTTGGGAGAAAATATATCTCTACCTAATTAAAAAAATCATGTATTTATATAAATTTCAATAAGAAAAGAATCAACTTACATTAATATATATTTTTTGTACTCGAATGACTAAAAAATATCCTATGATCGATGGCAATTGAGTTGACATTTCACTCATCCCCGATAGAAAAGGCTCACGGTTCGAGGATTTTAATCGAGACACGTGGACATCGGAGATGCTTGCCGACATACCTGGGTGGAGTTGCTATCCTGTTGCCGGTACCATTTTAGTGGGAATCCAAATTTCTGTAGCAAATTAAACCAAGTGCTATTTTTCAATTGACTTGCATTATAATCTTAAATTGTTGCGTGCTGAATCTGAATTGTCATGAAAAATCAATAACTTTTACTTAATAAATAAAAATAAATAATTTACCATCCACATCAATACCGGATATGTAAACCATAAGAGTAGATAGTAGCATTTAGCTACGTTACTCGGACACTATTGTGAGTAGGTGTGTTCATGGTTAATCGTTGGTTAACCATTAAGAAAGAGACTAATTTTCTATGCATTTTTAGGTACATTCTCTATGCATTTTCACTCTAATTGCACTAAAAACATATAATTTTTGCACTAAAACATAACTTATAGGTTAACCGTATAGTATTTTGGTTAACCGTGATTCTGTAAACACCCCTAAATTTGTGAGTGCCTGATATGGTCATGTTCAATTTTCTTTTTCCAGATTTACATGTATTCAAAATGTCCTTGAAATCTACAAACTATATCCAGAATCATGTCTAGATATGTGTCTACATAGGTAGTTCAAGAAGAATGAGGAGTTGAAGCACCATAAGCATTTAATAAGAAATCTACCAACTTTATAAAGATTGTAAGTATTTGCCTTGAAGATTTGCACCAGCTAGTAAAGCCCCACGAAGATTTGCACCTGTGAATTCACACCTTCCCTAGGCAAAAATAAAATCCGTTGAGAACAAAGTTCAAGAAAACACAAACTGCATAGAAACTTAGAAAGAACAAATAATGCTGATTGTCTTAGTCGCGCAAAGTTGCATTGTGAAAAATCGAACCCTCAGCATCCACATCCTGTTACCCGAAATTTTGCACACTGAAGATTTGCACGTGAGAAAAATACGTTTTTAAGACAAGCAAAGCTGAAATCCACAAATGAAAGATCCTGCACGAATAAAAACAGAAAAGAAGATAATGGATTCTAAGTGCAATAGCTAGCAGTATTATGTCTGCTTCGTAGGACTTGAAGTGGAACTAGGGGAGATCAAATGGAAACAAAGAGAGACATAAAACATTCAGATTACCAGTTTAGAGAGATCAAGGCCAGAAAGATTAACTCCCCGAAATCTAACTCTTTCAGACTGTATGCATTTGATGATATCGGTACGAGTCAATTCCGCATGAGACTCTTCACCTTCCTTCCTCTTATTAAGAACAGAACTGATTCCTTCTAACAGTCCCTGAATCATATGCACCAAATACTGTTATCAACAAAATTTCAAGTAGAGTTCACGCTCTAATCTGCTAGAAACAAGCACCAGACGTAAACAGCAGCCTACAATCTATCGGGATCCAACATTGCGGTGATCTTAAATCATCAAAAGTTATTAGATTAACTCATTTACTATGTGAATAAAGAAGTTGGTTTCTGTCAAAGAGCTGTTAATGCTTCCTATAGCAGTACATCTTACAAGTAGCTGATAATATTCTGCCTCTCGCATAAGCTCTGAATACTCAGCATCTGTCAATGTGGGTACAACGCCATCCCTTAACCAGTTTAGAATTTGCCGGAAATGCTTTCCGTCTCTATCAACAAAGATATATCCCTGCAAGAATATCAAGGAATATGACTATCTGCACTCAAACAAAGTTGTTTCAGAATGAACTAATATATCAAAAAATACTTATAACTTTTGTCCCTTGTCCCCTTGTGAATAAAAAATGTGATGGAAGAAAAGGAAATGAATTTTCATCACTCCCCCAAAACATTAATATCGCATACCAACAGTTTACTGCCACCAACTTTAGTTATTAAGTTTAATGCTGACATTACCTGTTACCGTGTAAATCAAATACGAATCACTAGTTCTTAAAACTTTCTTATGCGAATAATATATCTAGCTTCCACAATAATCATTCACAGCTTATCATGCATGATAAATAGAACATTAAGAAAACTGACATCTAAACTACTGCAAAGGTGAAAATCAAAACCTTCCAGCAAGCAGAAATCTAAAGAAACCCAGATGTAGAGAAGTATATATCACCAAACAGATGGATTGCATACATCTAGTACATAATCGGAAAGTGCCCAAGCAATTAACAAATACAAAATGCTGAACCTATTTATCGACCACATTTCCGTAAAAGACATTGTATATCCCCCGAGTAGATGAAGGCTAATGCAGCTTATTACTCACAAATTGATATAGCACAAACAAATGGGATGTGTACGAAAAGGAAAACAGTGTATGTACCTTCTCAGAGTCCTGACACAATGTATGTCGACCGCTAAACATAGCGGCCAGCATGGAATCCGGCTCACGCCGGATTAATGTATCAATGGTGGTACAGAATTTCTTCCCTCCTGCGGATCAAATTTTCGTTCAATTCAAGACAATGATTTTTAATTTAAACTAACCTAAACTAGTTACAAAATTCAACTCCACAATTTTCTACATCGAAAACAACTAAAACTTAAACGACTCCCAGAAAAGCAAATGCAGCATGTTCACATGTACATACATCAGTTTCCTCTTATTTTTTTTTCAGCAACCAAACAGAACACAGGGTTAGTCAAATACCCAATTCAGAAAATCAATCAAAGGGTTTAACTTAACCATCAATCAAAGCTAACAACATGTACATACATCAGTTTCCTCTTATTGATGAACCGATGAAGATTCTCACTTTTTGCTAAATTAAGCAGCTGATTCGGATTTGATGTAACAACATGTAGAGATTACGATAAGCGTCAGCGAATTTACCGGTGCTGAGTCGAATAAGCGAAGACAAATCGGAACCTCCCATCAAAAGAGATGAAATGGGAATCGTCAAGATTGAATGAGTTGCTGCAGCGGGCAAAGAAGCAAATTTTTTAATGCAGATTTATGAGTGTCTGGCAATGCTGCCATTGCGGTCGGCTCTCTAAGTTGTCAAATGGGTCTGCCATTGGGTACTTAACTGGTTTTGTCGGCAAGCATGGGCCATGAATCGAATCTTGATTCGGGTCATTTGTACAACTGTCGCAGGATCGGATTCTAGACTCGGGTTTATGAAATTGCGTGAATTTATATATGGTAATTATAAGAATATATAAATATTAATATAAATTAATTTTAATGTTATTATTACTTTTAAATAGTATTTTGAGTATTCAAACTGAAATCATATCTGAGTCACTTTGAAGATATTTGTAGTTAAATGTGTTTAAGAGTTAAACTATTGATTTAATTTATCAACAGCTAGTGAAATGAGACATTATATCTTTAAATAATGTTGCAAGACAAACACAGTTAATTAATTTATACTTTTTAAAAGTATTTTTTAACAAAGTTTGATTAATCAACTGTTAAAAATGATGGTTAATGGTTAACTATTTGGTTAACCGTTATGAAATTATTTAGACATAAAATGGAGCTTGTAATTAGAATTTTTTTATTTAAACATTTTTTTAAAAATGTTTAATATAATATTTATCAGAAAGATAATTTCAGAATTCTCAAATGAATTAGTGAACATGTGAATTTTTTTTTGTAATAAGTTACATGTTAACTTTAATCGAACCATTAGATAGTGGTTAATCGTTTAAAAATCTAACGGTTAACTATTTGTAATGATTAAATTACAATTTAATAATTGCTATAACAGTTAACCAACCATTGATAATAGATAGTACGGTTAACCTACAATAAACACCCATATTAATAGCCATTAGAGTGTTTTTTTTATCAAAGGAAAATGTCATTAAAACAGACTGAAGAAACTACAAAGCCACGTAGTATATAGGGAGTATAATTTTCATGCAACTTGCATGCATTATGCATTTTAAAACCACGTGAAGTGTCATAAATTCATAATCATATATGATTGACCCGTTTGAAAGCCTAATATTGTTATTAAACTTGGTTTAAAACATCTATAAGAAAATAACACACAAGTGATGCTGTTTTTATAATTAAAATATATTTTTATATTAATACTTTTATAATTAAATCTAACTAAGCTTATCCTTTGTGTCATTGTGGTAAAGGTTGATGTTCATTGTCCTTCGGGACTCAGGTTCGAGCACCAATAATGCATGTTGTGTGTGACGTCTTTGAAAAGATTAAAAAATTCAACAAATAATAAAATAACATGTTATTAATAATAAGAAATGAATATTATTTTCCTTTAAAAAATAAAATTGTTTACTAAATATTTGTTTGGTATTATATTTTTTCACAGTTTGATAGATTTTATTTCTTCTTTTGTTCTTTTTCCTTTCTTGTCGTCTTCAATGAAATAAGGAGCAAAAATTTCCTTAAACCCTAACCCTTCTTCACCAAAAACCCTGAAAACCATGAAAAGTGACAACGACCCAATAGCAGTGGAAGCCCGATCTGATCATTCAAATAACGCCCAATCTCTTCAAACCCTAGTTTCAGGTCCTTTATCTTCTTCCCTTTCCCCACTGTCTTCTTCTTCTTCGCGAACCATCCCTTCCAATCAAGACTTTCATTTCTTTAACAACTTCGACAATTGCAGACTCCCCTTCAATCAAATTTCCAATACATCGGATTCTTTGCTACGATTCATTGGCTCGTCGTCTGAAAACTGGGGCCCTAACAATTCGATCAATTTCCCTAACAACATTGAAAGTATAGCCGATGATGAGGCTTATCGTTGGCTCACTGATTTGAACGACGGAATCTTGGAACAATTCGACGTTTCCGTCGACGAATTCCAAAACATTCGGGAGAAAGAAGAGGAAACGGGTCGCGTTGTCGGGTCGGACCCGGACAATAACGGTTTTCAATTGGTTCAGGGCAAGAAAAAGAAGAAAGGGGATGGTGTTTTAATGAATGACTTAATTTGTGAGTCACCGGGTTGGATGGAAGGTGGGTCTTCGAGTTCTTCTTCTGGAATGAAGGTGACGACGGGGAAAGCGAAAGTTCCCTTCCATATACCTACGATACGGAAGCCGCAGGAAGAGTATAGTATTCGTGTGAACAATTCGAAACAGCCTTTTGTACACGTCTGGTTGCAGAAGAGTGAGGATGGGTTACGTTTTGTTCATCCAATGGTTGGTTCTTGTTCGATAAATCTTTTTTTCTTTTTGTCGACTTTATTCAATTTTGCATGTTACAGTTGTTTTGTGTTCGTTTTCTTTAATATTTCTGGTCAAGAATTATTAAAATATTGATTCAAATGTTTTCATGTCATTAAAGTTACTGAACCTTGCATAGTTGAAAAAGAAGGGAAAATTGTTATAAAAAGAAAAAGAAAAAGAAGCAAAAAGATTTCTTGAAAGTAGCAAGAACTATTAAAATATTTGATTCTTATTTTATTTATTGGTGCAAATGGTTATTTTACATATAGTAACTAGATGATGGGAAAGCTGCAATTTTTTTTAAAGAATGTTATCATGTTCTTAATGACTAAAATCTTGATATGGATGTGATAAAATGTTCACTTTTGTGCTTCTTGTTTTATGTCTGAAGTTCATTTACATCCTATTGTGTTCAACAATAGTTTCTAAATGATTGGCTTGGTGTTATTTTGGGGCCAATTTTTTTTTTCTTGCCAAATTAAGAGTATATTTTAAAAAAAAAATTTGCTCTGTTTTTTTACAGGAGAAACACTCTGTTATTGGTTTTGTGGATAAATATATAGCAGATATTAAGCCCGTAAAACCCCCATCAATTGAGTCTACCCCATTCAAGCTGGTTGAGGAATTGAAAGATTTGAAGGAATTAGCAGCTAAATTACGCAGTGTGGATGAGTTAGCGGTAAGAGTGTGATTACTTTTAATATGCATTTTATGTGATTTGTTCCTCTATAACTGCATGCCAAGATATCACGTGAAGTCTTTCCCTGGTGATCCTAGTCTGAAGAATTTTGTATGGATCTCTGCTATCAGGGATACCTGTTTCAATGGACTTTGTATGCATCAAACGTTTGTATTATTTTCTTTATTCTCATAAGCTGTTACCTCTTTGCATGAGTCTAATTTCAATGTAATTATTTTCAGATTGATTTGGAGCATAACCAATATCGATCTTTTCAAGGATTGACTTGCTTGATGCAAATTTCTACCAGAACCGAGGATTTTATTGTAGATACTTTGAAGCTTTGGATTCATATTGGTCCATATCTTAGGGAAATATTCAAGGATCCCTCAAAGAAAAAGGTTGGTCTCTTTGCTGGCTGCAATTTTTTTATTGGCCCACTGCATTATTTGATATCCTTAGTTCACATAGGTTATGCATGGAGCAGACCGGGATATCTTGTGGCTTCAACGGGACTTTGGCATATACTTGTGCAATCTCTTTGATACTGGACAGGTTTTATAATGTCAACCCGCTACTTCTATGAACTTGAAGATTTAATTTGAGAATTTTCTGTTAAATTCTTGGTTTTGTCTTTATCTTTAAGAATTTAAGTCTGTAGCACCTGCTAACTATGAAATTCTTTGTTAGGGACAACATGAGAGTAAATTAGGGGAAAGGAAACTGGCATCTAAGACTATTTTTGACTACTCTGTACTCGTGGTTTTGATCATTAAACTAACTTAACAAGTTTTATGGATGAGTAGAAGGATGCTAATCTCAGTGGAATTTATTGAAGTTAATATGTTATAGCCTTGGAAATTTGACTTCCTAGTGCAGATTCATTAGAGCCTAATTACCTTACCTGTAAGTGTCATTGTCTTGATCGGAAAATATTAGGCTTCTTTTTTAGTGCAATGAGAGAATAAACATGTAGACTGTTTTTTGAATTTGAAGTTACCGTTTTTGTTGGACTCCTACCATAATGTTGACTTGTTCTGTTGAATGTTTCTCAGGCCTCGAGGGTCTTGAAATTGGAAAGAAATAGTTTAGAGCATCTTCTGCAACACTATTGTGGAGTTACTGCCAACAAAGAGTAGGTTTTCTTTTAAATTCGTTTGATCTTCTTCTTCTTTACACTTGCTACATCTTCTTTTTTACACTTGTTACGTCTCTCCTCTTTGATGGTGATTTGCTCTATCTTCATTAAGCTTTGTTAGTCATCTATTTGCAGTTACCAGAATGCAGATTGGAGATTGCGTCCTCTTCCTAATGAAATGCTCAGGTAACATTTCTTTGGAAGCTATTTTTTTTTTCTCTGTTTCACCCTTCAGTTACCGCTCTCTCATATTAATAATGTCTAATTGCTGCATTTGCACTGTCGTTAAGGTTAATTATTGATTTCCGTTGATCACTTTGTTTTCTAGCAAGAGAGAATAAAAGCAATTGTCTCACCTACTAATTTTGAACGTCTTGTTTAGATGACAAACTTTGGTTTAGGTTCGCCTGTTAAGTTGTCTGTATCGAACAATTTCATGCAAAGTGTGACATCTTTATTCTTTCCTGGACAAACTTTGGTTCATCTTTAGGTTCACCTATTGGGTTGTCTCTATTGAACAATTTTATGCCAAGTGTGACATGTCTTAATTTTTTCCTGCGAAGTGCGACATCTTTTTTCTTTCCTGGACGAACTTTGGGTCATTTTTAGGTTCAATTGTTGTCTCTATCAAACAATTTTATGTGAACTAATTGTTTCTTTATATCATTATTATTTTTTATGGCAGATATGCTAGAGAAGACACACATTATTTGCTATATATCTATGATTTAATGAGAATCATATTGCTGTCGATGCCCAAGGAACCTGGACATTTTGATTCTCCTTTGGTAGAGGTACAATACTATAAATCATAATTCATAGCATTTTCTAAATTGGCCATGGCATTTCATATAGAACTCTCTCATCTAGAAGAAAAGAAACTAAGAGGTACCAATAGCCTTAATGTTAGTCACATTGTAAGAGTTTTGTTCTATGTTAATCAACTCTTCAATTTTCTTGAAGTACCCATATCCAACACCTGTGTCTTACACTTATATGGAAATGGCTATGGAGATATGACTCTCGAAGCTATGTTTACTCGGACTTTGGAGTGAGTGTCAGATACAGCAAGTATTTATTTGGCACAGATATGGCTAGACTTTCCTAAAATTTTCCATGTATTTGGAGGATTCTTGGAGGTCATATCCCCATATCTATGCGTTGGACACACAAGTGTCTGACACAAGTGCTTCAAGAAGAATGAAGAGTCCAAGAAACATAGTCTCGAAGGATCATTCAAATACATGGAGCAACTTAAAAAAATGAAGATATCATATCAGAGACATCTTTATCCAGTACTTACACCACTCTAACGGAGGTTATGTTCCTTTCCAATTCTTATGGCCTCTTACATTCTAGTTTGTTCAAGCTTCAACATATAACCTGAAACATATTATTTTGTCGAACTTTTTTCAAAATTGTTTTTTTCCTGCCCTTTTGAGCTTTGTTGTTCACCTTTTCAAATACACTTACATGGATGTGTGAAACTATGAATTTTGCCGACTTTGTTGCTTTGTGCTATTTATTTGGCCATATCTTACTAGCTAATCTCTTGCTAGCAGGTCTACAAGCGAAGTTCTGATGTATGCATGCAACTGTATGAGAAAGAGCAGCTGATGCCAAATTCATATCTCCATGTATATGGGTTTGTTACTTGCTTAGACTACACAATACATGGTTGCTTGAATGTTTACTTGTCTTATGTAACCCAATGAATAAAAAACCCTAGATGGAGGTAAAACAGGCTTGACCTCCGCATCTGCTCAACCAGATCATGCAATTAAAATGTAAATTAAATGTTAAATCTGTTATTTTGATATTAAATCAGTATTAATAATAAATAGTTATTAAGTATTTGTATTTGGCTTAATGGTTTGGTATTAAGGATGACTGAGAGGCTAAAAGTTCAAATGTTGTCACAAAAATAATTAAATAAAAAATAAAAGAAATACCAAAAGTTGGATTTTCCAGTTGAACTGGTTTTATGCCAGTTCGTTGGTTTCCTGGCTCTTTGTTATGTACTGGACCAGGTAGAAATAACTAGCTGGTCTGATTTTCATCGCTGATGCAAGCTCAAGCTGAATCTTTGCATTTTTTCTGCTGTTTTATATAGGTTGCAGGGGTCTGGTTTCAATGCTGAACAGCTAGCAATTGTTGCTGTAAGTTTTTTGTTGTTTTCATATCTAATTGACAAATAATTTACTTTTAAAATAATGCATCGATGGTTAATAAACCACAAGAAATGTTCATTTTCAATTTCGATACACATATTTGATGTGCAGAAGCGTTACTGTCAAATTTTGATAGATTGATGACATCCCCATCTTTTGCTTGTATGTCTCACTTAAATGGCTTACAGGCGCTTTGTGAATGGCGTGACTGTATTGCTCGTGTAGAGGATGAAAGCACTGGTTACATTTTGCCAAATAAAGTACTTCTTGAAATTGGTAGGAACTTATTCGAGTTTTTGTCAGTTTCCCGTATTTGCTTGCTTTTTTCTTTTTCTTTTACTCAATCGAAATTTACTATTTACTTAAGTTCTTACTTGGTCTTACACTGTTACTGCTAAAAGCCAAGCAGATGCCTGTAACAGCTAGCAAGTTACGTCGATTGTTAAATTCTAAACACCCATATGTGGAGCAAGATATTTGTCATGTTGTTGACACCATCAAGTGTTCATTGCAAAATGCGGTTGCGTTTGAAGCTGCTGCTCAACAACTTAGAATGGGGCGTGTGCTAAATGTAAGACTCGTTACACTGATTGAAATCCCGAATCTGGATACTAGTATTTTTCGTTAATCTGTTCAACTTCTGTTTCTGTCTTTTTTTTCTTCTTCTTTTAGTCCAAGAATAGTTTAGAAGAAATTGAACATACTCATAATGGGATTGTACGCATATCCGGCACTCACATGTCCAAGAAATACGCCTATGGGTTGGAAAAATCTTTAATATTATAATTACTGTTCGTGGAGATGAATGTAAGATTTCTACTCTGCAGGTATCTGAAGAACGTGTAGCAGTTAATGCGGGAGGGAGCGGAAGCGTTGCCACCTGAGACTCTTACAGACTCGAAGATTGCAAATGATAGAACAGAAACGGTAGATGAAAGAAAAGTCTGGTGGAGAAAGTGCAGGGGAAGAAAAGTTCAACCGGTGATTGACTGCAAACTGATGATGGGACTAAACAGTTTCCTCAAGCTAGACGATGAGCCGCTTTTCCGGCATTGGGGAATCAAAGTGCAACATTCCGTTGAAGTCTCTCCCATGGTGAAATGCAAAATTCCATGTAAGAGAAACTTAAACGATTTAAAAAAAAAAATTGTTCTGAAATTGTAGATATTAAAATTTTTACCAATAGAAAAAAATGAAAAATGAAATGTTTGTTCTTTTAAATTTTGTGTGGTTTGTGAATGATAAAAGCATAAATTTGAAGCAGACAATTGCATACAGATACTTAAGGAATCTACATTATCTATGAATAACAACATTTCCGTTTTCACCCTATTAACAACAGTTGTGTTGATAGAATTTGATGGATTTATATGTGAAATCTAAGGGTAATCCTGACATTTTACGAAGTACGAGGGCCATAGAATCTGTGGACACGATAAAGTGTCACTAAACAACATCCAAATTCCCATTGAAATCTTTGCAGCAATTATATGTAAAAATTTTCTAGGAAAATAATTGAGCAATGAAAGTGAAATGCAAAAGGAAGACGATGTTGATTACAGAATCCCCACAAACTTTTACATCACCCAAATCTATGGTGGGGCTTTATAGATGAGTCTGCAGCGTTCGACGAGCACTGATGAGCACCACTAACAACGAGCATTATTCATTTAATTTATAAAGATTTAAAATCTAAAAGACTCAACGTATAATTATTTAAAAATTAAAAGGTAAATTAATTCAAATACATTATTTTATTTTTATTTTTAATTAAAATACCTTTAAATTACAAAACTCTAATTTTTGTTCCTTTAAAATTTAAGCAGTCGCCGCCGCTGCCTTGCCACCGTTGAAGCAACAACAAGCACACAAAATACTCAAACACTTATGTTGCTGGACATCGATGCATAAATATCATGTAGGGAAAAAATATGTTGATGGACATCGGTGACAAAATACAAAATAGAGTGGCTAGCAAGGAGAAAAATATGTTGCTGGACATTGACGGCAGGGTATCGGCGGCGGGAATTTTAAATAAACAAAATTAGGGTTTTGTAATTTAAGGGTATTTTAATTAAAAATAAAAATAAAATAATGTATTTTAATTATTTACATTTTAATTTTTAAATAATTTATAATTATACGTTGAGTCTTTTAAATCTTTATAAATTAAATTAATAGTGCTCAGTGATACTCATCATAGTGGTGCTCATCAGTATTCGTTGAGCGCTGTAAAATTTATATATATAAATAAATGTTATAAATATTTATCTATGTGGATGTCTATCATGATTAGAACTTTATCAAAGGAGTTTGATTTATTTATTATTAGGAATATTATCTCTATGAATCAGAGTTTAATGTACTATGTACTTCTTATGCCTATAAATAGATAATTCATTGAAGGCATTGTATACACAAGTCTATATTTGAGAATAATACAAATCTCTCTATTTCTTTCATCTCTTTGTTCTTTTATTCTTGTTCATTGTTCTTCGTTATTTTATTTACAACACGTTATCAGCACGAGACTCTAATCAACTGAGGTCTTCATCGTTCGAATTCAAAAGAAGTTACCGGGAAGAATTCGATTATAGAATGAACCAAAGATAAGTTTTTTTTTCTCCTTATTTTTTTAGTTACCGATTGTCTTTCTCTTTATATTTTAACTTGGTTTTAATTTTTGAAAATTTTAGAAGTATGTTTGATTTTATTCGAACATTGGAAAGAGACAAATTTGTGGCTTCTCACAAACCAAAAGACGGATTGAAAGAGACGAAGAGGTTGCGTTTGGTGTAAATTATGTGTGTTTTCTCTTGTTCCTAAAAGGGTTAATTAGCGGTATGCTTATTCATACTTTTACTTATATGATTATATTTGATATTTTTCATATTATTATTTATGTCATTTTATTTGGTAAAAGTTAATATTTTTAACCTTGTTTTGAGTTTTACATGATATGCTTAAATGGCTTGGAAAGAGATGTGATATAAAGGGACTATGAGAAGCTATCTCGGTCATATGCTATGTTTCCATTGTCCACGAGAAAAAATCAATATCGGTAAATTTTGGTTTTATTTTTATTCTTTATATTATTATTTTAAAGTGCGATAAATCATGATGATTTTGAATTTACAAAAAGATTATTATAAAGTCTATATTTGCTCGAAAGCAATATTTATTCTTCGTCGAAAAACTCGACCATAGACTTCTCCCAATTTCAAGTTACGAAAATTCGTCTTGATCCAAAAAATTTTATGGGAGGCATTCCCTGAAGTGAATGCAAAGCATGATGTTTATTTCATGCGATTATCAATGATGGGGCATTTCCTGAAGTGAATGCAAGCATGGTGTTTATTCCATGCGATTATCAATGATGGGGCATTCCCTGAAGTGAATGCAAGCATGATGTTTATTCTATGCGATTATTGGAACTGTTTTATTCCCTGAAGTGAATGCAAACATGGTAAATCATTATTCAATTAGAGACATAATTTCGATATAATCCAAGTATATTGGTTGGACATCCCGTTCTGCGAGGCTACTGGTCTCAAAGGAGGTTTTTAAAGGACCTTGTGGACATGTTTAACAATGCCACGTATGAGGATTAAATCTTTGTTCTCTGTGATAAGGATATGTGAAAAAGGTTTCAAAGGCCCACTGGCTCAACTCCATTCCCTGAAGTGAATGTGAGATTATATTATGGAAGGAATAAAAAACCACATTAAAAGTTGTGGTCGTGATCGAGGCTATGAATATACACATGAAAAAATATAGTCATTTTAAGAATACTTCTACCCGCTGGTAGCGAAGTTATAAGGATGACAAGAGTGATAAAGATCATTCTAAGGAAGTGAAATCCTTTTACCAATGTGATGTTATAAACCATTAGTTTCGTACTTGTCAAACGCCAAAGTATTATGGACTTTATCCATAATCATGAATGATAAATGAAATAAAATATAAACAAAATTTGTTTATGGCGAAAATAATTATGGCGTTGTTGGTCCAACTCAATTGGATATTGTTAATTTTCTCATAACCCTTGAAGGGAATAATTTACCATTTATTTTATTTTCCTTATAACCTCTAAAAGGAATAATTGATTTTTTTTATTACTTTTTTATGTTAATTCGTTTTATTTATTACTTATTTATGTTAGTTTGCTTTAGGTTTATTTATTCACATATTATTTATTTACGCTTTATGTTAATTTATTATTTGAAGAATATGATTACTTCCAGAATAAAATATACAATGAATTGTGGCTATTTATGCCTAGAATTGTGGCTATTTATGCCTAGCAAATAATGCAAGTACTCATATTGTACTTAAGCATAAGAAATATTTTTCCCATTTAAATGCAAGTGGAAATATGAGTAATATTTCTCAAAGTACTAAAATATCAATGCTTCGGAAGAGCACTTGAAAGTTTATCTCTGATAGATAATCGACTTGATATGATGTACTATATTTTATATTTTTCATTCCTCGAAATGAATGATAGAAAGTACATATTTTCATTTCCCGAAGTAAATGAAAGAAAGCACATTTTTAAAGGTGCATAATTATGCATTTCTCGATTAAAATGCAAGGAAATAATGTGAGTACTATATCCGGAAGTACTAATATCACAAAAGGCTCTGGTTGAGCAAATATGTTATTGTCAAATGGAACTTTATTCCATATTCACAGTGCGTTATACTCGTCAAAGTCATAAAGAGACTTATTTAATTTTAAAGATATTCACGGTAATGGATATCATATTGAGACCATTAGTCGATGGGATGTTGACTATCTCAATATTATGAGTATAAATCAAGGCAATAATAAAAACTTGAAAAAGTTATATGCACTGTCATCCATCGTGTACTACAATAGAATTAGTACAAATTGAAGCTCATGCTATTGTGAATCAGAAATTTACTGATAACTTTATTATTTGGCAATGACCGGTTAGACCATCCCGGTTCAATTATGAAGCGAAAATTTGTTGACACTTTCATGTGGTAATTTATTGAAGAGTTGAAATTTTCTTCAAAGTAATGTTTTCATGTGATACTTGCTATCAAAGCAAACCGATTATTCAATCATCATCAGCTATGATAGATTGCGAATCTATTAATTTTTTTTTCTGAAACGGATACAAAGGTGATATATGTGGGCCCATACACCTTTCTTACAGTCCATCTAGATATTTTACGATTTTAATTGATGCATCGACTAGATGATCATATGTATCCTTGTTACTAATCCGCAACTTGGTATTTGCGAGGCTACTTGCTCAGTTGATAAAACTATGAGCACATTTTCATATTACCTTATAAAGACAATTGGTCTTGATAATGCTGATGACATGTCATTTTATATGTATTATCACTAATTCGCATCAAGCCAACAAATTATAATAAGTTCTCCCCATTATAAATGGTTTTTGGTCAGGAACCAAATATTTCTCATCTTAGATTTTTTTTAGTGTGCGGTATATGTTCTGATTGCTCCACCACAACGCACAAAGATGAGTTCTTAAAGGAGGTTGGGAATATATGTCAGATTCAAATTTCCCTTGATAATTAAATATCTTGAGCTTCTCATAGGGAATTTATTTACAACTCGATTTACTGACTATCATTTTAATGTGTCAGTTTTCCCAACGTTAGGGGGAGAAAATAAAATAGCTGGGAAAAGAAATAAATTAGAATGAATTATCATTATCTTAGTTTGATCCACGTACTCAACAATGTGAACTATAAGTTCAAAGGATAATTCATTTAGCAAATCAATTGTCAGATGATTTTGCTGACTCTAATAGAGTGACTAAGTCACATATACCAGCTATGAATGCTCCGTTTAAATTTGATGTCCCCGGAGGACAAATTCTAGTTGCTAATGAGTCTAACTTACGCCTGTAGCGTGGTAGACAAGTAGGTTCCAAAGATAAAAATCCTCGAAAAAAAAAGAAAGGGAGTTATAGTTATGATGGTCTGATCGAAAAATCAATGAATTATGAAAATCTCAAGAAGAGATTAAAAGGTCTCCAATAGAGGCATTAACATGACTCAGGTACCTGATAATAAATAGATCTCAATAGATTATGTCATGTCTGGTAATAAATGGAACTGAAATCAAATCGACGTCGATAATACATTTGCATGCAATATAGCACTAGAGATTTTATTTGATGATGTGAATCATAAGTCATTATCAACTGGACAATGTAAACAAAAAAATGATTGGCCAATATGGAAAGAGGCAATTGAGGCGAAACTAAGATCTCTTTCGAAAAGAGAAGTATTTGGGCCTATAGCCCGTATATTGAAATGTGTAAAGCTCGTGAATATTAATGAGCCTTTGTGAGAAAGAGAAATCAAAAGGAGAAATCACGAGATATAAGCTCGTTTGGTTGCAAAGATTCTCACAAAGGCATGAAATTGATTATGAGGAAAATATATTCCTCGGTGGTGGATGCAGTTACTTTTAGATAGTCTACAATAAATGAATAACTCATGACTCAGTTTTCGCCTAATGGATGTTGTTACATCTTATTTGTATGAGCCTCTTGATAACAACATTTACATGAAGCTTCTGGAAGGATTTAGACTGCCAGAAGCAGTTAATTCAAGTTCTCGAGAACATTATTCAATTGAATATATCTTTTTATGGATTAAAATATTTTGGGCACATTTGGTATAATCGCCCCCTTGAATACTTATTAGCGAAATGCTATAAGAATGATTTAATTTCTAGAGCATTTTATTAAGAGGTTTAGCTCTGGATTTGTCTTTGTTTTTATTCTGTATGTTGGCGATTCATTGAGACTCATGAAAAGATCTCCTTTACAATGAAATCCTTATGCAGCAATCGACATACACAGAAAAATGTTTAAAGAGACTTAACATGCATAATGCATATTTGTTGACCACTATTTGATTGCTAGGTCTCTTAATGTAAACAAAGATCTATTCCGCCCTCGAGAAAAAAGATGATCATATTCTTGGTCTAAAAGCACCATATATACATTAATTGATCTGGAAGCATCATATCTTAGATGGTCCAGAAATACTATCTAAGTGCTACGAGACCATTGCCTTTTAAATAATTGCTATGCATGAGGCAAAACCGAAATATGTGTTTGGCTAAACATGTCCAGAAGATATGTGAAGTGCTTTTACAAGATAAGATGCAAGCTATTTTATGTAGAGATAATGCAGAATTTATATCTCAAGGTGGATACATCAAATGTGATAAAACGAAACATATCTCTTTAAAGTTTCGTCCCTCATGATCTTCAGAAGAATAGTATTTGATGAATCATTTCAAGCAATAATTTAGAAGATTTATCCACTAGTGCATACTCTATTTCAACATTTGAAGATTATATTCAAGATCCAAAGATCTTATGTGATATTTTTATGAGGTGGAGTAAATACGCGTTGCACTCTTTTTCCCTTAACCGAGGTTTTGTCCCAATGAATTTTCCTGGTAAGGTTTTTAATGAGGCAGCATGTTATGCGTATCAAAGATGTGTGTACTCTTTTTCCTTCACTAAAGAATTTTTTTCCCACTGGGTTTTATCTTAGTAAGGTTTTAATGAGGCACATTATCTGCATAGACATCCAAGGGGGAGTGTTATGAATATTTATCTATGTGGATGTCTATCATGATTAGAACTTTATCAAAGGAGTTTGATTTATTTATTATTAGGAATATTATCTCTATGAATTAGAGTTTAATGTACTATGTACTTCTTATGCCTATAAATAGATAATTCATTGAAGGCATTGTATACACAAGTCTATATTTGAGAATAATACAAATCTCTCTATTTCTTTCATCTCTTTGTTCTTTTATTCTTGTTCATTGTTCTTCGTTATTTTATTCACAACAATAAATATATTCCTAATAAATAATTAGTTATGAATAAGTAAGTAGGTGGGTCTGGATTTCTTTTAAAAAGTTCCCCAAATTATTAAATCCATTCGCTTGGGATTTATTTTAAAAAAATTATTATACTTTTATTTATGGTGACATGTGACCGACTATTATGTTAATACGTGACTTAATTTAATGATAATACATGGTAAATATAATGATGACACGTCAACAGATTTTAACACGTGACAAGTACAGTCAATATCAACCGTTGATCATCAGTTGACTGACAATTTATATCGAACATGGGCATATTTAGACAAAATTAAAACGTTGGGATATATTTGGACAAAAAAATAAGAGACTAAATGACAAAACATGCAAACGTTGTGGGCATCTTTTGTCATTTTGACTTAATAATAAATATAAAATTATTATTTAAAAATAATTTAATTTTTTCAATTTAATTTTTTAATTTTTAATTGAATTGGCATGTAATTACTCTACAATCGAGGGGCTGAGAGAGTAGTCGTTCCATGAAAAATTGAAATTCGTATATAATAAATAACTTTTATATGTTTTTTATTAAAAATCTAAGTTTGTCCCCCTAAAATTCTCTAAGTTCGCCCTCTAACAAAAATCTTTTATCCGTCCTTGGTTAGGTTCCTTGAATAATGTCAAAGCTTTAGATTTTAACGTAATTAATAAAGAAAATTGAGTTGAGAGGATCGTCATTGTATTAAGCTTCTATAAAGTTTAACCCGGAATAGTGGGGTAACAAATTAGATATTGATGATCAATGAGTCAAATACCGATGTAGAAAAAAATCGAACTTGAGTGAGCTGAAGACACTTAACACGCAATTAACCACTGAATCAAACACTTTAACTTTTTTAAATGCTTTTTCAATAACATAGCCACTTAATAATAAATAAATAAAAGCTTTGATGAGATATGAATTACTTCATATGTAATGATTTATTTAAGAGTTACTTTCATGTAAAGGCTTTTGTCCAATAATTCATTTAAGACTATACGCTTTTAATAAATGGATTATTTAAATACAACAGGGTTTTTTTTTTTTAAGAGATTAGCACAAATAATTGGGAGATTAAACTAATGGGAGACAGTCTGGCTAGCACAAGGGAAGTTACCTGATTGAGTTTTAAGACAATATATTACATATACATTTCATATTTCATGTATTCATGCCATACGTGTATGTTTTATCGTGTCATAATTATATTTGGTATTATTAATTTTAGGGTAAAATACACAAATGATCACTAAAATATCTCTAAAAATATAAAATGGTCACCGAACTTTTAAAAATTATATAATGGTCATTAAATTTTAGTTTTTATTACAAAATGATCATTGGGCCGTTAACTGGGAGACGTGCCAGTTACAAAAATTTATATAATAACATATCTAATCCTCAATATTTACACATTCAATCAATTTAGGCATCAATAATAAGAGTTATATTAAAAATAGATTGATTAAATGTGTCAATATGGAGGATTAAATGCTATATTATTCAAATTTATGTAATTGTCACCCACTTAACGTTAGTTAAGGACTTAGTGACCATTTTGTAACAAAAACTAAAGTTTAATGCTCATTATGTAACATTTGAAAGTTTGATGACCATTTTATATTTTTATAGATAATTTAGTGACCATTTGTGTACTTCACCTTTAATTTTAATTTGACGTCTAAAATTTAGAGAGTTACTACTATGAGATTTACTGATTGATCTAGTGGTCAAAGATGTTCATGTTGTCTCATCTTGTTATGGTTGTTACTTGTTAATGAAACGAGACATATCGTAAGTTACTCGAGTCTGACCGAGTCAAAATTCGGTCAACACTCGAATCGATTAGACTCGACTTGAGTTCTTAATGAGTTCAGCCGAGCTACTCAATATCATACTCGCAAAACTCGTGAGCTACTAAAAAATATAATGTTAGGGATGGCAAAATAACTCGTCCCCGTCGGGTCGAGACCCGATAGGGCATATTTTTTAATTAAAAAATCAGGTTCAGGTCGGGTTATGAAAAAAATAAAGCGGGGCGGGGCGAGTTCGAATTTAGGGTGAAAATCCCTCGACTGACCCGACCCGATATATTTATATATATAATATATAATATTTAATATTTTTATTAATTTTTTTCGGGGCAGGTTGGGTTTAGTCGGGTTTTTATTAAAATTCCGGGGACGAGTTATGCTTTTTACTATTTCGGGACGGGTCAAGGCATGAATACAATATATTAGAATCGGGGCGGGGCGGATGGTTTAAATTTCGGGTCGGGGTCGGGGAGGACAAAAACCCTTCCTGCCCCGCCCCGTTGCCATCCCTATATAATATATTTAAAAAAAAATTAAAGTGAACTAAAGTGTATGCTGTTTGATAATAATAATAATAATAACAACAACAACAATAATAATAATAATAATAATAATTTATTATGAATAGAGTTGTAAATGAGACAAGATAGATCACGAGTTACTCGAGTCCGACTCGATCAAAGTTTGGTCAACATTTGACTCGATTGGACTCGACACGAGTTTTTAATGAGCCGAGTCGAGCTTAGCACAACTCAAGCTCAATTCGAATTGAGCGAGCTTGAACTCGGCTCAAATTCTTAACGAGTCGAGTCAAGCTCAGTACTACTCGGACTCGACTCGGCTCATTTACACCCTTACATATTGTGTAAATCTGAATGTTAATATTTACCTTTAGAATGTAAAAACTCTCTACTTAATAAAAAAATTACGATCATGTCATTAATATAATCAAAATCAACAAATTACAAATAGAAAATTGGTAATCATAATATATATATAAGAAACTTTTTTTTTTTTTTGAAACTGGATATATATAAGAATCTAAATTTGAATAAATATAGATTATTTATGAAACCATTTATTTAATGGATGCAAGGAATCATTCAAATATGATTTCATATTGAAAAGGATAATTTGAAGTAAGTATAAAGATTACCCTTAGTCCAATAGTAGAGGTTGACTATAAAATTATTGAGTTGGTTTAGGGTTTCCCCAAAAAAAAACACAATGGATCTCCAAAATCACAGTGTTTTGTCTTCACTCACATGTCTTTGCTAAAACATTTGAATTACTTTACTTGGAAAACTCATTTATTCATTTATTTATTGGAAAGATGCTCAAATATTAATGGTGCGGACTTCCATTATTATTATTATTTTATTCATAAAATGTAAGTTCATTATAAGCATCGAATCAAACACAATTTATTTCTTTGATTAAATTCATTAGACCAATGTAATGCTTATGACAGTGTCACCAGTTGTATAATAATGAAACTGTATTTAAAAAAAATGAGAAGTTTATACGAAATTAGTACGAGTGGTAAATAACTTGGTATTGTTTAAGTATATTTTGAGTTTAAGACTTTATGTACAGGGGACAACGGACACAAAATTTTAGGTTAGAGGGGAAAACTTATAAATTTGTAGGGGGCGAACATATAAAAATTGGGGATAGATTTTTAATAAAAAAATACATAGAAAAAATCTAAAAAATTTCTAAACCGTATAGGAATTTCAAATTTTTAAGGGGGTGACTGCCCCTCTAGCCCTCCTCGGTCCATCCCTGTTTGTATATGCAGAAAATCTCCGCTTAGAGACTTACACATCAAAGCCGGGTGTGCGACGCGAGTCGATCCGGATTAATCAAGACAAAGCCAAGAGAAACTGGGAGGACAACCAAAAAATTATAATTGGAATTAATTACAACAATTATGGTTAAAACAAAAATTCAAATTATTAATAGAAAAATATTTTGAGACACAAGCTTGTTTAGTTTACACAAAATTTTCAATTTTAGGGTACATAGATTTAAGTTAGTGGTTAAGATTTAGGGGTTTAGTGTGTATGTTATAGAATTTAAGGTTAGAATTTAAAGTTTAGGGGTGTTAGGACTAGAGATTTATGTTTTAGATTTTATAGCTTAAATATAAAGGGTTGTGTAATTTTTTTTATACAGGTTGTGTATCAAAATATAAACCTAAACTCTAAATTCTAACTTTAAACCTTAAATTCTACATCCTATAACATAAACCCTAAATCACAACCTAAATATCTAAACCCTAAAATTAAAAGGCTTGTGCATCAAAGTATTTTCCATCAATAGTACACATCTAAATATATTATAAATTCAATGTTAAAAATATATTAGATGCACTAGTTGGTTGAGGAATTAATAATGTTTATGTTATCTTTTCTGTATGAGTTCGAATCTCAGCATTTACTTTTGAAACGAAAAATATTTATTTACTTGATAAAAAATATACTATCAATAGAATTAATTATTAATAATATATATTTGGAATATGTTCATACATAGTGACTTTTAAATTAAAAATTCACAGATAATATACAGTATAAAATTAATATATTCCAACTCGATGTTACTGTGAAGTCGACCTTACTAGGTTTGGATATGAAGAATTCTAATTTGAGTTAGCTTGATTTAATCTTATTTTTTTTGAAATATATATATATATTTGATTTATTGGTCGATTAATTCGGATTAAATATTTTAATTAAAATATTAATAATATATAATATTATTTAAAGGGTTAGGATCAACTTACACATTGTAAAATTTTTAAGTTTTACATATTTTTTGGATCGTTGGATGGGAAAATGGATGGTTAAGTTTATAATCTTCACATATTCTACTATTAATATTATCCATCCGTTTCACTCATGGTCTACAAAACGTGTAAAACTCTAAGTTTTACATTGTGTAACTGGATTCTATCCCTTATTTAAAAAGTATAATTGATTAGACAATGCCAAGCTGCAAAGAGAAAGAAGAAAACAAATGGAAAAGAAAAAAAGAAAAAGAAAGGCGCCAAAGTTAACAGACTGCAACATTGAACAGTGGGGTCGATGGCTTAAAGTATATGACTGACAGGACACGACAGGGCCCCACAGAAAGCCAAAGGTTACCCGACCCTGACAGCGACACCCAAACCCCACGATTAACACTTGCATGTTGTGCTAATCTTCCTTATCATGTTCTTGTTTAAGACATAATCATATACAAAACTTTCCAAGCTCTGGTTTTAACTGTAAAACTTGTTTGCATGGCAATTCTGAGTAATGGGGAATAAAGGGTTTCCCCTTTGTTTCTGTAGGATTGCCTTTTTTGCTTTGGCTTCCCGCTTCTCTTTACAGTCCCTTTGAGGTAAAAGTAAAAAAAAAAAATGGTTTATTGAAAAAGTATGGAACTTGTTTGTGAAAATTCCCAAGTTGGTGTTTTGTTTTTGGTTCCTTGAAAAAGAAAACTTGAAATGTCCGTTCCTGGGGTTTACAGGTTACGTTTGGTGTGAAATATTTGGCTGTTTACAAAGTTTGTTTGAACCCGTGTTACTCCCTTGTCTTTGCTTGAAACTGACACAGGTTTTGTTTCTTTGTTCTAGTTTGTGGTCAAAAAAGAGTTTTGGGGGTAGATTTTTTTTTTTTTTGAATAAGAAGTAAATCTAAACAGACTGAAATGGGTTTTTGGTTGGGTTGGGTGTGGTTGAACTGGTGAAGTGTGAAACTCCATAAGCTGAATTTGGTTTAAGTTACTTGGAGAAGTTATGTTATACTTTTGGGAGCATTTTCTTTTAGGGTGTTTTTGGATTTGAAATTTCTTCATCTTGAAGTCATAATTATTTATTCTTGAGTTGGTCTTTGTGAATTGTTTAAAACTCTCAAGTACTCTCTCCAGCAAGCAATTTCTGGTCCAAATTTGTCTTCATCTTCCTTTTTAGTAGTTTAAAGAAGAAAAAGATTCTGGTTTTGCAGGGCACCACCACTTGAGCTGGATTCTGTTCAATCTTCTCTCTCAAGAGGTAAGAAAAAAAAACTCTATATTACCAGATTTTGTTTGAATTGTTTTACTGCTGAATATCTCTACTTAGAAGATAATTTTGTGCCATACTTCAAATCCCAGTTCTTTGTTGTATATGTTTCAGTGTATTTCACTTTCCCAATGTTATGCTTATGGTAATGTTTGCAGACCTTTTGAATTGATGGTGTCTCTGCAACTTATGCTCATTTTCTAGTCCTTGAATGCTCAGTGCTTTTCCCTTGACGTTGGTTCGATATATGCTTCCAATGGCTAAAGGATTCAAGCATCAGGCATTCGTATTTCTCGGTGTGATTTTACTCTTAATTAATCAATCAGAGCAACTACAATCCTCCCAGACACATACCCTTTTAAGACTTCAGCTGCTTTTGAATTATCCTGACATTCTGAGTAGCTGGAATAGCTCCGTCGCCTTTTGCAATGCTGAACCTACGGCTCAAGTGACCGTTGTATGCTATGAAGAAAGCATAACTCAGTTGCATATAATTGGAAATAAAGGGACCCCTTCGTTACCTAGAAGCTTTTCCATGGATTCCTTTGTCACAACACTTGTTAAGCTTCCTGATTTGAGAGTCCTCACATTGGTTTCTCTTGGTTTATGGGGGCCGTTGCCTGGTAAAATTGAACGTTTGTCGTCGTTAGAGATACTTAATATGACTTCAAATTTACTATATGGAACCATCCCTCATGAGCTTTCATCTGTAACCGGCCTTCAGACGCTCATACTTGATGAAAACATGTTTTCTGGTCAGCTGCCTGAATGGCTAGGTTTATTTCCGGTTTTGACTGTTCTGAGTTTGAGGAAGAATTTGTTTAATGGATCTTTGCCTGATTCTTTTAGCATGTTGGAGAATCTTAGAGTTCTTGCACTTTCACATAATCACTTCCTAGGAGAATTGCCTGATCTTAGCGGTTTGACAAATCTTCAAGAGCTTGATCTCGAAGATAATGCTTTTGGACCTCGGTTACCTCGGCTAAGCAACAAGTTGGTCCGCCTTGCATTGGGAAAGAACATGTTTAGATCCGGCATTCCTTCTGAACTGAACTCGTTTTACCAACTTCAATGGCTAGACCTGTCATTCAATCGATTTGTTGGGCCATTTCCTCTGTCATTGCTATCCCTCCCTTCCATTACTTACTTGAACATTGCAGACAACAAACTCACCGGAATGCTCTTCGAAAATACTTCTTGCAACGCGGAACTCGGGTTTGTGGATTTGTCCTCGAATCTTTTGACAGGACACTTGCCCAGCTGCCTTTCAGATTCTAAAGACGCAGTTTTCCTTTATAGGAGAAACTGCCTCACAACTGGAAATGAAAACCAAAATCCACTTACCTTCTGTCGAAATGAAGCCTTAGCTGTGGGAATCTTACCTCAGCGTAAGAAGTCCAAACTTCCGAAAGTCTCTCTTGCATTTGGCATTATCGGAGGAATCGTTGGCGGAATAGTACTTCTGGGTCTCATTTTCATGTTTGTTAGGAGACTGAATGCAAATAAGACAATCAATAAGCCAACTACAAGACTGATTAGGGAGAAAGCATCAATTGCATACACATCAAAGTTACTATCCGATGCAAGTAAGGCTTCTCTCAGTCTCTCTTTCTGTAGTTACATACAATGATTCCAATCTAACAATATGATTTGTGGCTACTTGAAGGGTACATATCTCAAACAATGAAGCTGGGAGCACTCGGACTTCCACCTTATCGAACCTTTTCACTAGAAGATCTTGAGGATGCCACGAACAACTTCGACACGACTGCTTTCATGGGTGAAGGTTCTCAAGGGCAGGTACGTGATATACTTAACTTTCGCCTGATACATTCATCTTGCAGCATTACATTTACTCCTATGTTTTAACTAGTTGCTTTTACGATTTCAGCTGTATAAGGGTCGGCTGAGAGATGGCACCTTCGTGGCCATTAGATGCCTCAAAATGAAGAAAAACCATAGCACTCAAAGCTTTATGCACCATGTAGAGCTGATTTCAAAATTAAGATATCGCCATTTAGCCAGTGCTCTTGGTCACTGCTTTGAGTGCTACTTGGATGACTCGAGTGTCAGCCGGATATTTCTCATCTTTGAATACATACCAAATGGCACTCTAAGGAGCTGGATATCTGGTAAATCTGAATCTCTTAATTAAAACTTTGTTTTCCTGACATCCATCCCTAAAACCTGAATATTTACTTCACCTTAATTCTTCACTTTGGATGGTTTGTCGTAACTGACATTCTGGTTGGCAGGAGGACATTCCGAGCGATCACTTACATGGCCACAACGCATATCCGCTGCGATAGGGATTGCAAAGGGCATCCAATTTTTGCACACGGGGATCGTGCCTGGTGTTTACTCGAATAATCTGAAAATAACCGATGTTTTGATGGACCAGAATCTTGTAGCAAAGATTAGCAGTTACAACCTGCCCTTGTTAGCAGAGAGTGCAGGAAAGGTATGAACAATAAAGAACATTGTTTTCATTTTAACAGATATTTTTACTCGGTACAGACTTTTTGCTTCCTTGAAATTGATGGCATGAGATAATATTATCGCTACTCATTCTTGCAGGTAGGTCACAAAACTTCTGCTCTACCCAAGGATCCGACTAACAGTTCAAGGTTCGTAATGACATCCTTTACAATACTGAAATTATACAGTAATGAACAGATATTGCTTGACTAATATGTTTGTGATGCTTATGTTCTGATTTTTCATTTTTAAAAGTACCGTGATGCTTATGTTCGGACCCATACTCTTTATCTAACATTCACATTTGAGTCCGAGTAACATAGCTTTTTAATACATAAACAGCCTGTCAGATTCTCATCAACAAGTATCTTAACTGTATTTATCCGTATATGATTTGTTTAAAGGTGAAATTCATGCAAAGAAATCCATAACATTACTTGTAAAAGAAGTTTCGATTACTCTGAAATCTGATTCTTCACACAATAGATCTTTTTCTAAAATTGATATTATATATCTCCAACTTCTGCGACACATTTGAACATAGGTGATTGGTATAGAGGTATGATCCTCCAAATACACATACACATACACACACAAACATAAACACACATGCGCGTATATAATATATATTACAGGACACCCCCCCATATCTGAGTCCGGAAACATAGGAGGATCTAGAGTATGATGTTCGGCTAAACTGTTGCCTCTGGTTTTTGTTACTTGACAGGGTAAATTATGAAGATAAGGTCGATGTCTATGATTTTGGAGTGATTTTACTAGAAATGATTCTGGGGAGGCAATCAAAATCCAGGAATGAAGCTCAGATCCTTAAAAATCAGGTAAATCATAGTTGTTAGTTCCATTTCCATTCTCATCACAACAATAAAACTAAATATGTCACTCTCGTAATAAACACTCGTAGAAGTTTTATACTCATTCCTATGTTACTTGGATTTAGGTGCGAGTGCAGAATACAAGTATGTGTGTGACACGAGTATGTTCAGTCTTTTAAAATATTTTTGTATATATTTGGAGGATCATATCTCCATATCTATGTCTGAATATGTAACAGATATGGATACTTAAAGAAAATGAAGAGTTGAAGAAAGATAGGGAATTTGTACTACCATGATATGCTGGCTTCTATGTATTCTCTGCATCATTTTCTGTTTCTAGATGAACAAACTCGCGTATGAATCCTTAATTAATTGTCTTACAATCCTGTGCAGTTACAAACAGTTGTAGCAACCGATGATGTAACTAGAAGAAGCATTGCTGATCCAGCAGTTCAGACATCTTGCTCTGATCAGTCGTTAAAAACAATGATGGAAATTTGTGTCCGATGTCTGCTAACGGACCCGACAGAGAGACCGTCTGTTGAGGATGTGCTGTGGAACTTGCAATTTGCTGCACAAGTAGATTCCATGAGCACTTCTCCCAGTGACTCTCCTTCCCAACCTGCACACCTCCATGTCGCCTTCCATTAGCGATAACTTTCAGGTATTTCTCCCACTGAATTTGCTTTTCTGCGACTGCACGTTACAAGTGCGTCCAAAGGGACTCGTCCCTATTCTCCTCATGTGATAGTCGATGTACAAAGTTGTAAACCAGATTGTCTGTAATTGTTTTCCTTGTGCATTGTTTTGATTTACACTTAATATCCGGCATATAAGAAGCTTAAGCTATTACTTCAATTTCAGGCAACAGAGGATAAATATGCATCTGAATTTTGTATTTGCAAATTATAAATTCATTTTCTATCCCCAGGGTGCGGCACAAGTCAATTACATATTTGTTTGAATATTTCACTAAATCCTTTACACTTACAGGGAAGAGCTCCACCAATTTGATCTCAAAGATCTGCCTAGAAAGATACTCATGTACAGATGAGTTTGGAGAATGGTCTGCAATTTCGGCGGCACCAGCAACGTCACAGAATTAACACTCGTGTCAATCAATTCGAATAAGATTTAACTGTGCAATGACTAGACTTTACACAAGTCTTGTATTTTATCCCACCACTTAACCTCGGATCTTCTAATAAACATGCTGAATGGTTTACTTTCATGTCCATATATATATAAACCAGACCGTATCCAACGTACCATTAAGTAGAGAAGACAACTAAAAGTGAAATTTATGGTTTTGTTCACTAGTCATTACAAGAACCCCCAACAGACCATGCATATTTCAAAAACAAAAAGACAAGCAGACTACTCAAAGCGTGCTGGAATTTATAATCAGAATCCGGGGGACAGCGCATTCTTGCTACCGAAAAAAAGATCAAAATGGCAAGAAGATGCATGCGCTTGTTCGTCCTTCAGCCAAATGTTGCAATCAGGAAGGCCTTGTAAATGCTCATGAACTTGGCAACAAATGCTGCAAAATTAATCCGGAAAACATATGAATGAGTTTGATTAGCAAAAGCTGGAAACGTTGAAAGAAAATTGTCAAGAAATATGCCAGAACCAATGGAAACATATCAATTTGAATGTTTTAGCAGTTAATTATATCTCCGAATATTAACATCTTGATATCTCGAAGATATTGGTTCAGAATAGGCCGAGTGATTTTTATGAAACAACCAAGCCACATAAATCTGAATATCATTTTTGAACCCACCCTCAGGTAACTAATCAACACCCATTGCCAAATTCATTCAAAAAATGAATGAATGCGTCCTTCGATTCACAAACATTTCTCTCATTTCCAGCAAGAACATGTCATTTCATCTTGAATATGAGCTGGCCCAATCTAAGGAAAAGTTGAAAGTTTTGGTTACCTTCAATATGAAAGATGGCTTTCTGTCCGAGACGCATCCTATGCTCCTGTTAAATAAAAAGAAATTGACAGACCGAATTATTAGTACGGGAAAAAATCCAGCTAGCGTCAAGTTCAGCAATACTGTTTTGTTTTAGGCAGACAAAGGCCTAGTGACTTTCAGCAACCTGTAAATTAATTGAAAATTTCTACCAGTGGCCTCAATGCTTGCTCTTGATCTGCTATTGATTGGCATGGCTTCTTCTTAATGTAATTAAAATACAATTTTAACCAATCTATGACCTTTTTTCCTTCCATCTTTTCATCTGGGGGTTTGCAAAATAAAGGGGAATCTACAAGTTTATGAGAAGATTGGTTTCGTTTTAAGGCCAAAGAATAGAGGTGTGAATCATGGTCAATTGCCAGTTGACTATTTTGATGAAACACCCAATAGTCAACCATAACTTAACCACAAGAAAACAGATATCAAATTTGGTGAGAGAATGTTAACACGTACTGCCGGGAATAAGATAGACTATTGAACTTACATAATATGCAGCCCAATGGCACACCTCATGTTTTAGCTCTGCATCCAATTTCTTCAATAACTCATGAAGGAGCCTCTGAGACAAAAAGCAAGTAAATTTTAATTCGAGGAGATATCAGAGTGCAACAAGAAAATGGTCCGTATTTACCTTCAGGATCATCTGAGGAGGAATACAATTAATAAGCAATTCATACACCTTTCCTCGAACCTGAAACAACCTAAAGAATAAAGAAAAAGCTTTAATAAGAAATTCAAGAAGACATACACTCAAATAAATGCCTTAAAATAAAGGACAGTTTGCATTTCAATTAACTTCTACTCATCCTACCCTGCACATCTTTCCTATAGGAACTTGCCATAAGTAATCACATAACCAACTTGTTACCAAAATGAACTGAAAGAAATATTAACTATTGCGGCAATAATAAGATAGTGTAAGATACTGCAGTGGGAACCTTTTAGGGCTTTGCTCCTTCAGTATATCAGTTGCTATTTCAGATATATACTCCTCCCAATCCATTGGCGGAATTGCTTGGTTACTTGTGAAAGGGTACCTATAATCATGAATACAATACAAAAAAGAAAAAAATAAAACATATGTAAGGAAGTTTCTTGCCGATGTGCATGATGGCAGTTTTAATAAATAAAAGATAACACCGAGATTAACTGTTGAACACGGCAAGTCTCTAATGACAATATAGCTCTCCTTAAACTCCTGTTTGACTTTTCTGCAACGCGGGCTGCAAAACCAGATGGAAGTTGCAATCCTTCTTTCTTTCCAATGAACTCTAACACCTCAATGATCTGGCATAGAGTATTTTACAGAAATAAAGTTTAATTCACCAATAGGAAGACAAATTGAGAGAACAAAGATTCTTCATTAAAATAAAATGCATATAAACAATAAACATCATTAAGGATAGAGTTGAAGGAAAATTCCTTTTGGCAACAACCTCCTAAAAGGGTTTAAGGAAAAAGATTTGAAGGAACTTTCCCAGGAATTTTATCTATTCATCTTTTCACATATTAGTAATAATAAAAGAAGGCGAAAAGCAAACTCTGCCAACCTCTTCTTCGGAAGGAGCATTTACTCGAATATTAAGACAACGAGACTGAATTGCCTCAGTGACTTTTGAAGAACTATTACAGCACAAAATTAGACGGCAAGAAGCACTGTACTTCTCCATTGTTCTTCGAAGTGAATGTTGGGCTTCTCTTGAAAGTTTGTCAACTTCATTGAGAATCAGCACTGACTTTCATAAGATATTATGTCAGTAAAATAGTGAAATTATATGCAGTTAATCTAAATTTTAAAGAGAAACAGAAACCTATTAACTTGAAATAAGCATCAAGAGTAAAAGACATAAGAATCTAAAGGGCACAGACAATGAATGTTAATTCTGGAAAACTAAATATTAAAAATAAATATACAATACCGTCTTGGAGGCATAAGTTAACATTGAATTTTAAACGAGACAAGCTTCTAAAAGAGATTTATTAGGACAGAAAGTAAGTAAAAAGAGAATCACCTTTATACCCCTTTTTCCCTTTGGTGTCAATTGGTCTATTTTTAGCCATTTCCTTAATTATCTCTTGAACTATATATCTGTCCTGAAAGCCTGCATCACTCGGACTCAACTCCACATGGTTGGCACTTGACAATGTGGTCAACTCCAGATCAATGGTTCTACTTCCAGCCTGAAATAAAATGAAAATAAGTGGAGATTCTAGTTATGAGCATATAGGGGAAAGAATACATTGATTCAACCAATAATGGTTCAAAAATGCTCAACAAATACATAAGTTCCATTGTTGCATCAGAGTTAATAATGGTAAATTAAAATTAAGTACAAAGGTCTCTTAAACATTGAGGATGAAAAAATAAAGCTTCCAAGATACTTTCGATAGATCAAGGACATGAAACATTCAATCACGATGCTCTTTTATGCAAGTCATCATTTGAAATTCTTATTCTTACAATTAAAGCTTTACTGAAAATTTTATCCATAGTGGAGAACATCACATTTCATTTTCATTACATCAAGAAATTTTGATATGAAACTTACATCAATTTTCCAATTCCTATTCTCCACTTTCACCTGCAACCAAACAAACAAAATGATCCTTCTAAGCACAATAACCGAATAAATAAATAAAATTAAGCAAACAGAAAACAACTCAATAAACTTCCTTACTTCATTTAAAAAAACAATCTTAAAACTCAAAAAGAAAAATGGAGATACAAACCCAATTTCCTTTTTTTTATTTCTCAAAATTAACAACATTTCATAATTGACATAGTACTTAATTATTTCCCGCACTTAAAAATTAAAAAAAAAAACATTATGAATCGAATTAAAGGGTGAAAGGAAAAAAAAAAACAAAGAGAGAAAAAATAGACCTTTTCAGCAGAAGGACCGAGGATCTGTCTGAGAAGAGCCATAATTAGGGTTTTCTTGCCGGACCCAGATGGTCCATAGAAGAGTAAATGAGGGCAATCCTGCTCTGCAACCTGTTTAAACCATTTTTTTTAAAATAGAAACAAACCCATGAAACTTAAACAATTAAAAATAAAAAGGAACAATTAAAATTAGGCATCCAAAAGTAAACAGAAATTTCAGTAAATTGGGTACCAGTTTCTTGAGATTCAAAGCAATCTCCTCATGAACCATAACTCGGTCAAGGGTTTTGGGTCGGTATTTGTCAACCCACAACATCTTTCAAGAAATTTTGGGTTACTTTCGTCTCTCGCTAATCTAAGTGAAATGGAAATGAAAACAAAGAAAGAAGACAGGAAGTGGCGGGAAAGAGATGGAGAACGCGAGTGTGGAGGGTTTTTATTTTAGGGTCCATTTTATATAAAATAAAAACCAAAGTTTAATGATGATTTGGTAAGATTGGAAAATTATATAACCAAAATGAACATTTTTGTATAGTTTAGTAGCCATTTAGAAATTTTAGAAAACAATGGAAAACTACACTCATAATCACTAAAGTTCTAATACATTTTTATTTTATCACTAAAATTTATCGATAAATCACAAAATGATTACTCTAACGTTGACTCATGAGGTACATTAAAAAAATACTAATATCCCCTAAATTATAAATAAAACTTAAATTAAGTCTTTTAACATTTTTTAAATTAAAAATCTAAACTTTTCATAACTGATATAATAACATGTTTAACCCTTTAACAATTGGGTAATTTTAAACTTTTGAATTTACAGTGCATTTGGGTTGTTTTCTCAACCAATCAAGTAATATTTACAATGTAAATTTTTTTGATTCGAGTAGAAAATAAATGAAAGAGAGAGTTTTGGTTGGATGCTATCATCGGTCAGAAAAGGTGACCAGAGCATTGAAATTAGAAATCAAATTAGAAATTAAGCTTTTTTGGCTTTTCATTGACCGAATTGTAACTAATTAAAACATAAAATTTGAAAGTTGAGTGACCTAAATTAAAAGAAAGCCAAACAAAAATGACCTCCATTATAGTTTACCCAACTTTTATTTTGTCTTGCGAACCCTAACTAAATTGCTTGCCCCAAATAATTATGTAGATTATCTCCAAAAAAATTACATTACAAATTACAATTAAATAAATTTGTGTATTGTTGGTCAAACGAAAACCAGCCCTTCGATGCGAGGCTGTTGTGAAAGCTCAGTGATATACCAGATTTTCTTTTAATTTAACCATCGATTTTTGATTCAGTGGCCGACTAATTCAAATCAGATTTGGTAGAGGCTCATTATAAGGACGATTTTTTCAACTTAATTGTCTTCATTTATAACGTTAAAATTCGAACTCCTAATATTGTTTAAGGGATCTGGCTCATCCCACTAGACTAGCTAGTTAGTTGGTTGATATGCCAGATTTTAATGTGTCTTCACCTAATCCAGCTACTTATAGCCTTGGATAACAGTATACATGTATGCAACACCTAAAAAAAGTTCTGGAAAAATTACAATTAATCTGGGTTATGTTATAGCTTAAATTTTCTTGAAGTACTCGTGTATCGGATATGTATCCGAATATGATTACATGGATAGGAAAGAACTTTAAGAAAGATGAACATACCAGTATGGAATATATACATTCATCTAATGATCGAATCCGAGTTCGAGAAACATAGGGTAAAGCCAGTAGATACAGAGTTAGAGGGCTTGAATGAGCCTTAAAGACATGGAGGTGAAGTAGATAAGGAAAAGTCCTCCTCCAAGGACCCCATCAAGCTTCATGTCCCTCATTGGTAGGACCAAAAGTGCCCAAAGCAAGGCAGCAACAAGGAATCCCAGTGTTTCAAGGAGATAAGGGTCTTTAGGGATCTGAACAGGTGAAGGGTACCCATGCCAGGCTGAGCCTATCAACGACATGCCTAAACCGAAGAGAGTGTTGAAGATCGGACCGGCGTAGCAGCCCGATATAGCCACTTGAGCCCCTTCTGGACCACCATTCAATGCCATGGACATGTTGGTGACTAGGTCTCCAAGTGAGTTGCCCCAAGCAAGGACTGTGAACCCAAGGATGGATTGACTGATGCCAAGTATGTAGCCAAGTGATATTAACAGGGCAACCAATTCTTGAGCAATGATGTAACTCCAAACCACACTCATCGCGAACCCTCCGGCTAGCCACGGGAACAAGCAGGTCTTCGGCGGGCTAGATTTTTCGGTTTTCAAATATGCAAGAACCCCGAAACTGGTACCAACCAGGACACCAATTCCATAGACCACCAGGCCGGTTTTGAAGGTTAGATTGTCGTCTTCAAGGTCCCAAAGAACGGATAACAGAATCGGTGCTAATGTCACCGAAACAACTGCAACCGGTTTAGACCATCTTTCTTCACAAGCAATTGGGATTGTCAATCTCCTAGGTAAATAAAGGGGCATCTCAAGTATCCAAAGTAACATACTACATGTATCAGACATTCTTAAACATAAGCAACATGTCTTGAATCTGTCTCCTTTCTCATCTCCCAGGTCCCCTTCCTCTAAACGATCGATCTCCACTTTGTCGATTTTGTTCAAAATCGGTATGTTCAAACTGCTACCATAACTCGAATCGGAATCCGTGTTGTCAATTCCATCCGAATTCCAAATCGTATATACGATGTAAACAAGTATAACATACACAATATACATTGAAGAAAAGGCCATTGCTCCCCAAAGACTGATTTCTCCAATACTCAATATCAAAACCAAGGATGCAAGAACCAAGAGGAGGTAGCAAACATCTCTTACAAAAGCCGGTTTGTTAACCGGAACTCGTTTCCGGTGCACAAAAGTCCCTATCGTCCCGACCACGACACAAGTCACAAAGAAAACACCACCCAGGACTGTGTTTAACCCAATGTCCTGTGTTCCACTGTCCATGAAAGAGACTATGCTAGAAAAAACATCAGGGGCACCATTGCCAAGAGACAAGAGAGTAACACCAGCAAGTGTAGGGGACAATTTTAAAAGACTCGACAAGCTTTCGAGAGAATAACAAAAGTATTCAGATGCAGTGTTTCCCAGAAGATAAAACAAGACAATAAGCCAAACAATTAAAAGGACATGACCAAACAAGGGAAATCTTCCAAAACTGCAGTAAAACAGGTGGAGATAATCAATATAGCCTTGAGAAACACATGGGTTACTGGACTTAAGATAAGAACACTTGGCTTTATAATCATCTAAATTCTCCAGGACCTTACAATCTTGCTGGCTATTGTCGAATTCAGAACCATAGCTGGTTAAAACAACAACATCCGAGGAACTAAAACATGTCACCAAAAAAACACAAGCCGCAAAGAGAAATGAAATGTTAAAGAAAACGACCATAAACCTCTTGTTTTGGTATTTGAAAACCCGAGTACCCATACCAGAAACTCAAACCAAAAACACAAAAAAAGAGAGAAAAGATTGAACTAAACCATGATTATGGAACCCAACAGAAAAACTAAAACTGACCTTTGCATGAAATGATGTCTGGTTTTCCTGCTTCTGCTAGAAGTAAAACTGTTGTTTATCTATATAGGACTTGGAACTGGAAGTGTCTGAGTTAAGGAAAGTAATGAAAAAGATTCCATAACTAAAAGCTCGGTTTGTGTTCAAAGTTGTACAAATACATGCAAAGGAAACTTAAAATTTGATACCGAGGTAAGGCAAGATCATGCACCGGAGACAAGTGGCACTCGGTTGGTGTCTCTAGTGCATAAATTGCTGGAGTTTCAAGACTTTGTGAAAGAAGGGAAAACGAATACGTAATACTGTTTATCTATCGTTTTGTCGCCGGTCGGTATGGATTCTATTTTTTTTTTATAATGCCTTGAAAATGACAATTTTTTAATTTTTGTTTATTCACAAAAATATTAACTTGATTACTTAGATTTGGGTTGATGACAACAGAACGTGGAAAATAAGCTAGAGAGTGTGAAACGTGGGACCGAATTTCAAAGGGATAAACTATTTAGATAATCACATGATTATAGCGCGTTTTTAATTATACCCTTTAACTATTGAAAGTTTTTAATTATATCCTTTAATTTGATGCCGAAGATGCTGGGAGAATGTTGGAGTTGTGTTTGGTTATGAAAGAAGAGGCATGATAAATGTTGAGGGTTAATTTTTTAGGATTAGTATGAAAATTAAACAAAGTACAAATACTGAAAATTAAATTTATTATTATGTGAATTTAATTGTCGAATAATCATTATAGTTTTTTTAGAAAACTACATATTTAGTACCCAATTATGTACCAAAATATTATTTTGCCAAAAATGATAGTTGATGTACTAAAATAGTAACACAAACATAGTTAGGGTACTAAATATATTGTTTTCTCTATTTTTAATAGGATAAATATTCTATACACATGCAATGGAAACTGAAGCTTTCCACAAGCGCCTTAATTTTAAGGTATAGAGAGTTAGTTTAGGGTATATGGTTTAGGGGTTTAGGTGTAGGGGTTAGTATTTAGGGATAGTTATTTCAATTTAAGGTTTAAGGTTATAATTTAGGGTTTATAGGTTAAAACCTAAATCCTCATCATATTACCCTAAAAACTAAACTCTAACCTATAAACCCTAAATTATAACCCTAAACTTTAAATTGAAACAACTATCCCTAAATTCTAAACCCCTACACCTAAACACTTAATACCCTAAACTAACTCCCTATACCCTAAAACTAAGGTGTTTGTGGAAATTTTCAGTTTCCAACGTCAATGTATAGGATATTAATGCTTTTTAATATACTAATATTATGATAATATATGTTCGTATTTTATCTAGGTCTCTTAATATAAATATTATTTTTTTCGCCGAAATTACCGCTACGATTCATGATCATTGTAGTTAAAATGATATGATTCGATGATACAAACAAAATCGATTCAGTTTTAAAAAATGATATACAAGATTAAATCACTGCAATTTTACATTAAATTATTAATAAAATAGTTAATCTAGTCTAACAAAATTACACCACCCAAAAAATAATGTTTTTTATTCAAAATAAAATACTTATCCAATCGGTAAACCCATTTGTTCAGTAAAATCCAATATTTTTAAACTATTTTCGTGGATACTAATTTCAACTGTATGATTCTTGCAAGATTTAAATTGATTCATCCGACATTGACTTTTCTCTTCTTAAAACACCTAACTTTAATCTTCATAACTAAGTACATGAAGTCAATAATATCAACAAATATCAGATGTAATAATAAGATATATTATAATTTCAAAGAGAATTTTATATTCGCACCTTAAGAATAATATTATTAAAAAATAATCATAAATATTGGACGTAAATCATAAAACAAACATAAATTATATTAAAAAATTGAAGTTATAAAAATATATTAAAGTTAATGGAAACAAGTAAAAGAAATATTAACCACGAGATTTCTTTTTATGAGTAGATATTTGATTGTCGATTTCAACACGTCATATAAGCCTTGTTTGACAATTAGCGGATAGTGGATTACATTAGCTGATAGCGGATTGCATTAGCTGATTTGACTAGCTAATTGTATAAAAGTATTTGGTAAAATTAACTGATAGCGGATAGCTGTTAGATTATTTAAACAAGAAAAATGACATATAAGGACATGATTATATTCAATATTTGTTTGAATAGTTTATTAGTTATCAATATTTTGTATCTAATTAATATTAATTAGATCTATAAAATTATTTTTAATATAAAATTTTTAAACATATTCGAATGATTTATATATTAATTTATTATTTATATAATTAATTTAATTTAATATAATTTAATTAATTATTAAATTTAAATACATATAAATATGTGATAATAAAAGAAAAAAGAGTAAATATGATAAGCTTATAAATAGGGTGAGAAAATATTTAATTTAGGTTATTTTGAGATTTTGGGTAACTGGTAAGGGTAAAAGAGTCTTTACAACTTTAATATCAAACCTCTAATCTCAAAAAGTTCATATTATGAGCTTTTTTAAAATTAGCGGTTTCACCCCAATCCGTTCTTTCAATCCGTTATTCACCAAACAACAATATTAGCGGATTTGACTGGTCAAACCTCTAATTATACCTCGAACCTCTAATTTTTTCTCAAACCTCTATTTACCAAACATGACCATAGTTTAATTCAGATTATAAAAAGGTTTGAGTTTGATAGAATAAATCGAATTCATTCAATGCAAGATAAAAATGAAATTATTTAAATTCATTCGATTAAACTGCATTAAACATATTTTATAAAACTAGTACTATACACAAGCGGTTGAAACTTTTTGTTTTCAAAAGCGCCTCAATTTTATAGCTTAAAGTTTAGAGTTTAGAATTTAAGATTTATTGTTAGAATTTAAGGTTCATGGTTAGATTTTAGAGTTCAGTGTTATGGTTTAAGTTTTAGGGTAATATGGTTAGAGATTTATGTTTTAACCTATAAACTCTAAATTTTAACACTAAACCTGAAATTCTATCATCATCCCCCTAAATTCAAAACTACTGCCCCTAAACCCTAAACCATAAGCAGGATATCTAAATCTTAAAACTAAAGCGTTTGTGTAAACGAAATTTCCACAAACGTTTGTGTACGGAATAATTACCCATAATAAAATATAAATATTTAATTAATTTAAATTTGACCAATAAACTAGGCCGTTTTTTTCAAACCTAATACGAATAATTTACAAACTGTAAATGGGACATTTACACCGTGTACTAGAATGTCATACAAAGAGAAACAAGGACGACCGCCAGCTTGTTTTATGAAAGAGAGTGTGGAAGAAGCCAGTAGTCATTAATTATTTTAGATAAAACATAAAAAGCTTGAGACTTGAGAGGTGGGGTTCGGCCATAAACATGGGAGATTCTACAGTATATCCCTCTGCAATCTGCATACCTTAGCTATAAATTACTATAAATAGTTACAATTTGAGTAGGTAAAATTTGGCTCTATTAAAAAAAATAATTTTTTATTTGATTCGGTTTCATTTAAATCGTAAATTTATAAATTCAAATCGAGCTAAACAAATTTCAAATAAACTTTGTGTTATAAAATGACTTTGAATAACTCAAAATTCTTAGTAATTAGTGGATTAATTTTGACTAAAAATATAAGAAACCCTTGAACTTTTGAAAAAAATCAATTAAGCCCATAAACATTTTTTGTACTCAATTAAGCCCCTAAACCTAAAAATTGAATCAATTAAGCCCTTGAACCAAGAAATTAAATCAATTAAGCCATTTAATCAATTTTGACTATTAAATTTTGACAGTTTTTTTAGATCTGTTGGTGTAATACTAGTGTTTTCACTTGACATTTTCATAAATTATTATTTTATTTAAAAATTTCTTTAAAAGCTCTAAAAATTCAAAATACTTATAAAATTTTTATATATATTTTTTTCGTACTTCTTTCATGTGCGATATATATATATATCAGATAAAGTTGACAGACTCGACTCAAACTTAAAAATTAATGGCTTAAGGGTGTAAGATGCCCTTAAACTTTTGGAAAAAAAAATCAATTAATCTCATGAACTTCTTTTGCACCCAATTTAGCCCTTGAACCAAGAAATTAAATCAATTAAGTCTTTTAAGGTCCATGTTTTGGGTGCAAGGTTGCTCCACCTAACAATGTCGTCTCCAAGGTTCGAACTCACGTCCTCTCCTTGAGAGTGCAATGTGCCTTACCAATGCACCCAACACTTGTTGGTAAGTGTCTCAACTTTGTTTGATATATGTATATCACACATGAAAAAAATATGAAGATATATACACATGGGCGAAGCCACATGTGGGGCTGGCAGGGGCCAGGCCCCGTGGTTCACCCTTGCGGTCTATTCTTTTTTTAATTTGCCCTCATAGAATTTCAAATTATATTTTTATTTTACTTGTTTTAATATTATAGAGTGAGTATTGTCTTAGTGGTAAAGTGTGTACAAAAAATTAAAAATTGTTACTTGAAGTTAGTGAATAAAATCTTATTGATGACGTTTTTCAGTCTTTTATTCTTTTTAGGCTTAGGTGTAAAAAGCTTTTGAACTTTTAAAAAAATCAATTAAGCCGCTGAATTTTTTTTGCATTTAATTAAGATATTGAACCAATAAATTTAATTAATTAAGCCCTTTGACCATTAAATCTTGACAATTTTTTCTTTATATATTATTGACACATGGTACATTACAGTTCTATCATGTTGCATTTATAGATTTCTTCAAACAAATATTTTTTTTATATTTATACGCTTTTTTAAATTTTTTTGAAATTTTAAACAATTTTTAAATAAATAAAAATTTTGAAAATGTCAAGTCGAGGCAATGTGACACAACGCACTGCACTAACAGATCAAAAAAAAAACTATCGAGATTTAATAGTCAAAATTGATTTAAAGGCTTAATTGGTTCAATTTCTTGGTTCAAGAGCTTAACATGGGTGCAGAAAAAAATTAGTGGCTTAATAGATTTTTTCCAAAAGTTCAAGGGCTTTTATACCCTTAAGTTTTTTTTTCCCGACCCCTTTAACTTTTAATTCTTGACTTTGCCCCTGGTTATGGAAAGCAATCTAAACTAAAACAAGTTACTACCGTAACAATATTAATAGCTACAATTAAATTTGAACAAAAATTTGAATAACTCGACTCGAAAAAATATTATGCTATAAAATAGGATTTGTAAACTCAACTAAGTCGAAATTATTTTACTCGAATCGATCAAACGTTTTCCAATAAAAACTTTTATATTATGACGTGAGAATAATCGAGTTGGAGATCAACTGGTTAAAACAATCAAACAATTAATCAGCCAAAAATGTTCACTTTAAGTAGTTTAGTCGAATTTTTTATTATTTTTTTAAACTTATAATAATTCTAATTTGAGTACAAATATTGTGCGAGTTCTACTTGTTTAGTTCTTATATTGAATTGTACTCTATCTTTTAAGTTCTGATTTTTTAAGTATACGTTTATTATATGGGTAAAAATCCTTTGCCCCTAATTATGTCATCTTCTATATCTCACACTAAAAATTATTTAAAAATTAAATTCTAAATCTTAAACCCTACACCCTAAAAAATACACCATACCCCTAATTCCCCAAACCATAACCTTAAACCTTAAACTCTAAACCCTAAACTCATTATTTTAAAGTAGGGGCATAGAAGGGGCATGATAAAGAGGCATACGATTTCTATCCTTATTATATAGTTTATGTTCCAAACTTTTAACTGTCTCTTTCAACAATGTTCTTTTGAAGATTCGAACTCGGATTTCTTCTTTGGGAGAACAATGTGTCTTACTAGGGGTGAATCCTTTAAAGGACTAGCCCTAAAATAATTTGAGAAATTTAAATTTTACCCCTAAAAATTTTGAAATATTCAATATGGCCCCCTCAAAATTTAAAAAATCATATTAAACTTAAAAAATTTGAATATTTTTAATTATATTTCTTCTCAAATTTTTAAAAGTTCTCATTAGATCTCTCAAAATTATTAAAAATTTTAGTTAAACCCTCAAAAATTCTAAAAATTTTCGTTTAAGCCTCCAGATTTTTTTAAAAATTTAAGTTGACCTCCCAAACTCTTACCCCAAATTCCGTTAGTATATCTTACCATTACACCTACAGCTTGTCGGTAGTTTTAACTAAACTTTAAGCCTCTAATTTCATTTTAAGTTTAACTTAACTCAATTACAAACTAAAAATAAATATTAAAAACAAATATGTACTCTTCAAATTTTATAATATCACATCTACATAAATATCCCAACACTTATTATTATTATTATTATTATTATTATTATTATTATTATTTTGAGATCTTGTAATATCTTATCTTAAAGCCGTGAAAGTTGAAATCTTAAAACGCAGGCACCAACCGAGGAGGGCATTATGTGACTAGTTGCTACCATAATTCTAACCACTTGAACCATATATTTATATAGATTATTTGTGGCTATCAACCATCCATTGGTCTTTCAAAAAAATTCCATTTCAAAAACAATAATAGATTGGAATTACTGACCACAATGAAAAGTTTCTAAAAACTACCTTCTTTTTAAGTTTTATGTTTTATTTTAAAAATAAATTGTTCAAATTTAAAAGATATGTGTTCAAATGACGTATTATATTTTTTTATATTATGATTAAATATTCCATTTTAAATTTTTTTCAGTTATATATATATATATATAAAAGGTCGATCAAAGAGTAATTAATAAAATCAACGAGATTGATCTAAGTGGTAAGTAACTTGGTAGAGCTTAAGCAAGGTCTTAGGTTCGAGGCATTGTGTATGCAAAAAATCTCCGCTCGGGAGACTCACCCATCAAAGCCATGTGTGAATAAAAGTTGAAATGGTAGAAACTACAATCCCTATCATTTCGTAGCCCCATTTCGACATTTCTATCAAGGATGATTTTCCTAAAAAAACTATCTATTAAGGATGATTTCCCCCCTCATTTTCACGATAATTATTCAGGAACGAAATTGTGATTAAACATTAGGTAACAAAAGTTTTTTTTAGCTAGAATTTAAATTAAAATAAACTTGAAATATTATTATACTAAAAATTTAGAAGGATGAGGAGAGTTGTTGACGAATGGTGATTCATTTGGTTAGCATGAAGACATTTGACGATGGACTGCCGTTGTGGGGTGGATGAAGAGAATGTTGTGGTATTCATGGTATACCCATAGCATATTGTGGATCTAATGAATCACCCGTGGTCGATTACAATGGAGCATGTTCTCTAGGAAGGTAATCGTCTCGCAGATGGTATGCCAAAATTAGCGACGTTAAAAATTTATTGTGTCACCGGTTCCTTCTCCACCGAATGGTATTTTGCAGTTGTCACATTTTAATTGCTCTAGTAGCATATGAGTGTCTGTTCTTATATATATATATATATATAAAGAATAATAACTCTTCCAAATCAGTACATGGCTTCGTCCATACAATTACCTAACATGAATAAGACAGAAATTATTGAGTGTGAAAATAACAAAATGCATTAAACCAAACCAAACGTGTTCTATTTGTGTATGTAAGAAAAAAAACAACAGGTTTGTCGTGTGCAAACTGAGTTTTCCAGTTGGACTACATGCTCCACAAGAGTCCACTTCTCTTCTATAATTAGAGTGACAATGTGGAATAGTCCAAATTCTATTACTCCATACCTATTTACGAAAAAGTCAAATACGAAGTCATGTATTGATCGAAAGGAACTTTTTATTCCTATTAAAATTTTTAGTATAATAAATTTTACGTTTTTATAGTTTAAATATTAGTTAAATAAAATTTTGTCTATCTTAATTTTTAAATTTAAAAGTTTAATAAATTTATATTTTTTTATCCGAAAAAAGTAGGATGAAAATCATCTGCCCCCAAAGTATGCTCCCACTTTAAAATAGTGAGTTTAGGGTTTGAGGTTTGAGGTTGAGGCTTAGGGTTAGGGTGTATGGAATTAGGAGTATGGTGTATTTTTTAGGGTTTAGGGTTTGAGGTTTAGAATATGAAAATTAGAGTTATGTGGCAAAATTTAATTTTATCTATTTTTTAGGCAGGGGCAGAAAAGAAGGCATGTTAGGGGGCAGAAGATTTTTACCCAAAAAAGTAGGATAATGAAAACTTTGGTTTTTCGGTCATGTAAGACGGTTAATAAATTGGCTAATGCACGATCTTACACTCATTATTAACGTGTTTGAATTTGAGGTTTTTTTTTATTATTTAATATACCTAATTTGATAAATGTTATACATTTAATTTATGATTAACATTTTTTAATGTGTTACCCGTAGATTTTTGTTTAATTTATTATCCTAAATAAAATCTCATGAGAAGAAGATTCTGCCTACTTTTAAACGAAATTTTAGACTACTTAAACCAGTTTTAAACATTTTGTAAATACTTGATAATTTATTTAAAGGCATAAACAAACATAATTTGTCCGAGCATTCAATAACGGACATTAAGATTTGGGTTTTGTACTAAACTAGAAAACTGAATGCTGACTGCTACCTACCGATTTGGCAGAAGAAATCAAGCCCACAGCACATTATATGCATTTCGGTGATTGTTTTAAATGGACGCCTAAATTATACATCTTTTCAATTTTAGGTGTATATTATTTTTGATAAAATAAATGTTTGACGTTTTAATTTCGCTGTTATTAAGTGTCTGATCATTAACGATTATTTAAAAAAATATATTATACAATCAAAACATTACATATGATTTTGGTTTTATTTAATTTAATTTTTAAAATACCTTAAAAAATTTCAAATTCACAAAATAATCACAAATCCAACCATTATCGTCGTCATTCATCATGTTGCCTGCGACGGAAAGAAGCGTCATCCTCTCGCTGCAAGATTCAATAACAATCATATTTTGGTCAACCACTGTTCACCGCTCATAGTTTTTTTATCGTTTCAAGAGTTCGGCATTCCTCCGACATTAGGCACACAGTTTGTAGACTTTCGATGATGAAAGTTGGGGTAAATGATCATGAGGGTCTTGTTGGGGAAGAAACCGAACAACCGAGACAAAGCGGAAGCACAATCAATGTTCTTTCTCCCCTTAAAATATCTGTCGATAATTATGCCAAACACAACAACACTGAATATGTTCTCTAGCACTTCTAACCAATCTCAAACACCAACCAAGGCAACCACAACAATAATAAATAGAGACACCGTAATTTTTACTTGAAAACCCCCTTTAAATCAAGGGTAAAAATCACGAGATTTTAGAGCCCGATCAAAAGTTCCACTATTAACAAATGTTCAAGTACATGACTACAATATCCAACCTACAACAAGCATATAGCTCCAACAAGGCTAATAATAAGTAATCTTCAACAAAAGAGACAAAATGAGAGAACATCACCAAAAACACATCTTATTGAAAACGGGTATTTTCGACGCTACAAGACTCGGATGAAAAATTCGACCGTACACAATCAAGAACACCTTGTCGCCTAGCTGCTGTCCAAAAATCAACTCAATCGAACCACAGATGGACCTCCGATCGAAGAGTTGATCACTGCTGCACCAAACTTGAAATATATGTTTTCTCCTCTGTTTTTCTCTCAAAGACGTGAAACCCCCTTTTTGAAAATAGCAAAAATCTCACGACCTTTTGCTACTGCCCACACATTTTATCACAAAAGCCAAAAATAACCTTTTACCAAAAAGTTAAAGGACAAAAAAGTAATAAATGCATGATAGAAAACTTCTCCAGCAAAACAAGCAAACTTGTTTTATGGTTGCCATTCAAGTTGCAACCTGTTTTCTCAAGTTGCTTCACATTTTAAGTTGTAACCACTTTTGCATCGCATTTCAGGTTACACCACATTTGCATTACATTTTAGGTTGTAACCTCTTTTGCATCACATTTTATGTTACACCACATTTGCACCACATTTTAAGTTGTAACCTATTATCAAGTCACAACCCATTTTTAAGGTGATGGATTCCCCACATAGTGGGACTCACACCCAACAGGTATGACGACGAAAGTGATGGACACATCGTTGATGATTGGCGGCGACAACACCTGAAATTAGGATTTGAGACTTGACACTTTAAGACTTCAGGAATTTGGGGATTATTTTAGAAATTTTTAAAAATTTCAAGTTTTTTTTAAAAATATAAATAAAATAAAATAAAATAAAACATGCTACATGTCATGTTTTGATTAGTTAAAGAAATTTTTTAAATAGTCGTTAGTGGCTAGACACTCAAATTAACGAAATGAATATTATACACCTATTTTTATATAAAAAAAAACTTTAGGCACTTGAAATTAAAAAGAAATATAGTTTAAAGAATTGTTTTTATATTAAGTCTTCTCTGCAAAACTGGTTTGGTTACTGTCCTTTTTCAGCTTTTGCTGGACAATATGGTTAGCCTGGAATGATCTTATCTTCAACAAGAGAAGTCTTGATGTGGTCCATCTTTTTGATACGGCTCAGATTAAAACCTTCCAGTGGTGCCAAAATAATTGGCCAGAAGCCTTCTTCTCGGAAAGTTACTTCTTTGCAGACCCATCCAAAATTATTTGCAAGACTCCCAACAAGGTAACCTCCTCCCGGAAAGTATCATTAGTGAGCCATCTGCAATTCCTAGTTGATGGAGCAGTAAAAGGAAGTTTTGGTGAGGCTGGATTAGGAGGCATCCTATACGACATCAACGGTAACGTGCTGGTCAAATTTTTCAAAGCAGCGGGCAACATAGATGCCACTTCGGCCGAATTACTTGCGATCAAAGAAGCATGCTCGATATGCTCTCTCGAAGATTCTCTCCACGACGAGACCATTGCGTTCCTATCCGACAGTGCATTAGCCATAGGGTGGCTCCAGAACCCTTCCAACGCTCCTCTTGTCTTCAGGCAATTAGTTTCGGATATCCTGCTTGCGAGTAAAGAGAAAAAATGGACCTTCGAAAAGATAAATCGTGAGAATAACGAGGAAGCAGATCTATTAGCCAAAGGTGGTATTGGTAGGAAGAATGGCTTACTTTGGTTCGGCAAGGGCTATTTCTGAGGGACTAAAATTCAGTTTGTAATTGTGTGCAATCTGGATAATCGTTGTAACTGTCTCTGATTGAATAAAATTCCTGAGCACTCTTTTCCCCTTTCCAATGCCTTTTCCCTCCGGGTTGGGGTACGAAGTAGGGGTGTGCAAAACCGGGTTCGGTTAACCATTAGCAAATTATTTCGGTTAACCGATAAGTTCGGGTTACCAAATTCTCGACCCTAAACCGTATCCATTCAATCGGTTAACCGTTTAGTCGGTTAACCGAAAAAATCGGTTCGGTTCGGGTAACGGTTTTTTTATTTTGTTTATTAAAAATATAAATTTTAATAATATGTTAGAAAAAAGTACATACTTTTTAAAAACGACACATGATATTATTATCTTTTCTAATACTAGCAAGTTAAACACTTAAACTTGATAAAATAAAATTATGGTTCTACTTTTGGGGAATGAGAAAATAAAATAAAATTTAATTTTTTAATATAAAATAATAAAATAACATATAATATAATAATATATATTATATAATCGGTCGGTTCGGTTACCCGGTTTATCCCAAAACCTTAAACCGTAACCGAACCGGTTTCTTTTTAAAAAATAAAAACCCGAACCGAAACTGAATTTTTCGGTTCAGTTAACCTATTTTTCGGTTCGGTTTTTTCGGGTTTCGGAATCGGTTTCCGTTTTTCGGTTTTTTTGCACACCCCTAGTACGAAGGGGGTTTTTAACGAGGCTCATTTCATTTTCAAAAAAAAAAAGGTTAGGTTAACAATGGATGATAGATTTTTGGGGGGAAATGTTAGAAAATTAGCGTTTAATTCGAGCTAGAGCTCTAATTTTTGTTTTTAAGTTCGATTCGAGCTTGAAATCTTTGAGCTCGTGAGCTTTCGAGTCGAGCTTGAGCTTCAATTGAGCTCGAGTTCGAGCTTGATAATTTTAAGCTCGCGAACTTTCGAGCCGAGTCGAGCTTAGCCTTGAGTATTTCGAGTTCGAATTGAGCTTAACGATACTCGAGTTCGACTCAACTCGTTTACACCCAAACGAATATTTTCTGCATATATAAGACTTTAAACTCAAAAACTATTTAGACCAATATTTCGTATAACAAAACTAACTTTCACTCTAGCAAAATATTTTTCTCAATTTTTTTCCTTTTGTTTTTTAACTAACCCGATACCCGGCCATGTAGAAAAAAGGGGATAAATCCAACTCCTTTTCCCACCAAACATCGTTAACAACGAGCGGCACCAAGAAAACCCTCAATTCTTCGATTTCTTCGAAGCTCTCTTTAAAATTTTCCAATTTACTTCAAAACCATTTCTCCAGTTCCCCAGTTTTCATCGAAGAAACTCACTTTGTTTGTGCGTGTTTTTAATAATAAATATTATTCTTAGTTATTTGAATTTTGGGATATAATGGAGTCTGCCATGAGAGTTTCATCTCCAATAACATTTCCCATAAATTCAACACCGAAATTGAGAAAAATTAGTAAAATTTCGTATGGTTTCGGATTCAATGGATGTAACTCGATCGCCAAAATCTGCGCAGTTTGTTCCGATGGTTCTGTTTCATCGTCTTCTTCTTCTCATGAGGTAATTTTCATATATATTTTTTTATGTATATTCATATTGACCGTGATGTGTTCCCTTAATTTTCGTAATTGAGAAACTGTACGGGGAACCCTTTTTGAATTACAGTGAATGTGCTCAACTTTAAATTTATCCATTTGTATGCATTAAGAAAAGCTTTAAGAAGTATAATGGTGCTCTTATTTAATCTTCATTAACCTTTAGAAACACTTATACTATGGCAATTTTAGTCTTGCTAGGTATTGGCCAGTGAAAATATACATAAACTTATGCACACTCTGGATCTTGCATTTGCTACTTGTTTTTTATGTCTGGAGTAAAACCCTATGTTGCTTCGACTTTTTCATTTTTCTTGAAATACTCATGTCGGATGCATATTTGGAAATTGTTACCTATGGAGATGTGGCACTTTCAATGTTTTCTTTCATACATTTGATAAATTTTTTCATATTCGAACTTAGGTACCTAGGGAGATATGACCCTCTCAAAGGTTATTCAAAATACATGAAAATCTTTCAAAAAAACAAAACAAAAACAAAACCGTGTTAGACACATATACACATATATGTATTTGACACTCACACTTGAGTTTGAATTGCAAAGGTAAAAACCAAGGATACAAAAGGAAACAATATGTCTAAACAGTTGAGAAATCCGATAGAAAAATTCATTTTTTACTTTTGCATAGAACTATGTTAGAAATCATGTTACATTTTAGTATTTTGTTAATTTTTAATCAACTTTTGAATTTTATTTAGACTGCTTTCTAGAAGCTTTTACTAAGAATAAAATGAGAATAGTAGTAAAATGCAAGTAACAATCGTACTGATCAAACAAACCCTTGATTATTTGGAAAGCTTTGTTGATTTTGTGTTTATCATGGTGCCTCCATTAGGTTCATCAAATATCAATATCAGATTGCTTTCTTGTGGTTGCTTTTATATCCAGTATTGTTAAGATAATTGTGCAGTCGGGTTTTTTTTACTTATTCCGGTGCTGACACACTTTCAAAATAAGATGGCTGTGGCGTGTATATTTGAAATGGTGAATTTTGATGTTACAGGCTGAGTCAAGGGCAGTGGGAGATGCACACAGACGAAGAAGCAGTCTTGAATCACTATTTTGCTATGATAAACCTATCCCTGAGGAACGAATTGAAGAACCAGTTGGTGTATCTTTGGCTGAAAAAATAGTTGGAGATAATCCCCGTTGCACTGGTTGTCAGGCTAAAGGTGCTGTCCTTTGTACCACATGTTCTGGTTGCGGATTATATGTGGACTCAATATTAGAGAGCCAGGGTATCATTGTCAAAGTCCGCTGCCTAGGTAAAGTTAATACTTCTTCAATGATTTTTATGTTCCTAAATGTATCTTTATGCTGTCAATTTCCTATATGTACTTATTTTACATTGCTATGGACCCGATTCTGCATGGCAAATGGATGTAGTTCTAAATACACCCCTTAAAACCTGTTTATTATAGGAAAAATCCTTTATGATATGATTAAACTAGGTTTACATTGATGCTTCTAGATTAACTAAAATTCAAAGTATTTTTAGCATTTCCTCTTTATAGGTAATTTCTTGCCTTAAAGCTTCCCTAGCTTGCTGTCGTGCTATGCAAATATCATGAAATAAAATTTTCGGTGCTTCTTGGTGAAATACATTATGATTTTACATTAGCAAATCGAGCAGTGCGACTTATATTGAAGTTGATGCACATGAATTGGCTCGACTACTCTACCTATCAACACTGTGATTGTGGTTCATGTTTTGTATTTTTGTCCAATCACGGAAGACATTTGTAGAATACAATTGTCAAAACTCCCTTTGTCATTGCTATCACATTGAGGGCCACTCGAGTATTCTAAACTCTTAACATCATGAGTCCTAAGATTTTTAGTTTTGGAACAAAGGAGGCCACAATTTTGGAATAATGAATCAGCTGGACAAAGCTCTGGGTTAAATGTCTTTAAACAAAGGAGATCAAAGTCTGAAACATATAGTAAGGGATTACACACATTGGATACAAACCCCAAATTAGTTAGATGTGACTTAGAAATTGTGACAGCATGGATCAACTGGACTAAGCTTTGGGGCCCATGTGTGTGTGTGTGTTTTCACCCTCGAAGATCACAGTTTGGGAGTTTAGGAAGGGATTGTGTACATTGGATTTTAATCCCAGATTTTGTTGGTTGCATAAATAAATTGGATTAAGATTTTAGTTTCATGTGTCCAATCTTTTTTTATAAGTATGGTTTTGCTGTTGTGTTTATATGCTGCTGGTATGATGTACTAAACTATGAAATTTTTACTGTTCAGGTTGCGGAGGAACTGGCAATACAATGTGCTCGGAATGCGGTGGCCGAGGTCATCTAGGACCCAAATAATTTGCCGATGGCCCCTTTACCTCTCCTCGAAGAATTTGTTTTAGCCTTTATATGTACCGTTTACACATTGGAATTCCATTTCTTCTAGTCATGTAGGTTATGATAAAAGAAAATAATGTAATTTGATTCGTGCCGTTTTCTAATGATTGCTTTCATCTTAAAATCTGTCTATTTCATATGTAAGTGCAATATCATGAACCAGAAACTCCACTTCTCATCCCGGACAGGATTCAGATCTCTGAACTTCGTCTTGGTGCTCCTTTGCCCATCGAGATCAACTATGGCGTAAGCGTTAGCTGTACCTTGCCCATTTTTCAGCATCAGGTTATTGCGTTGCAGATTTCAACTATCAGCTTGCTGGAGCCATTTTCAGCCGCCGTTCTTGCTTGCCAAACAGTTATATGTTACACACTATACAGAGAGAAGTTCCGAGGTGGGTTTAGAGAGGTTGAGAAAATAGAACAACAAAAGTGAGGGTTTGAGGAGAGAGCCGTTGGGTAATACTAATAGCGGAGACATGGCATTGGTGGAGGTGAAGATGATCGTGTTCAGATAGGATTAGGGGTGGGAAAGACTTGACCCGATCCGAAAATATTTGGCTCGTTCAAATAAAATTAGTAAATCAATTTTCAAATTCGAGTCGAGTCTCTCAATTCTTCTTGATAAAGAAATATATATGTGTATTGTATATGGTTATAAGAAATTATTTCAATTAGAACTAGTTAGTATCATAACATTATAAATGTTTACAATTAAATTTGAACAACTCGACTTAAAAAAATTTAAATAAAATTTTAGTTATAAAATATGACTCGACAACTCAACTAACTAATTTTTTTTGACTTAATTTAGTTCGACTCGATTGAATATCCGACCCTAGTTAGGATGATGATCATGGTATTGGTGATAGTGGTGTTGAAGGTGGTTTGAGTTGCGCGAGCTTTAAGTTTAGCGGGTTGATAAAAATTTCCAACCGAATTATAAGTCTATTCTGACTAAACTAACGAGTGAAACCCAACTTCTTTCCTCCACTTCCACGCCCTCCGTGTTTACTGCTCCAAGATTCAAATTCTTTTAGTAATTTCCTTTCCTTATTAAAACTACTTTCCTCCCAAGGCCTAAACCCTAACGCCATCTCTTAACCGCCTAAGGATGGTTTTCTGTCCCAGTTGTTCCAGAAACGTTTCTGGAGAACGCCTCAATGAAGGTGTTTTGTAAGTGATTCTCTTGCTCGTGAACACTGTTGGTTTTTCCGGTGAAAATCTCTATTTTCTTGTCTCATTATTGAATCTTATTTTATTGTTTTATTTAGATGTTGTAATTTTTGCGGGAAGGTGTTGGAAGAATACAATTATGCAACCGAACCTCAATTCGTTAAAGATTCATCTGGCGCGGTAATCTTTCTGCTAAAATTTAGTGGAATAGCTGTGATTTGTGTTTAAGCAAGTTGATATGTATTGTTTCATAAATTTTGTGCAAATTTCATTGTTTTCAGCTATTCGTAGTTTCCTAACCATGAGATTGGCTGGCTGAATATGCGATTAAACAAAAGAAATATTCTGGCTAATCTTATTGTCGGATGTGTTTTAATTAATTTCTAATTTCACTTTGTTCCAGAGCAAACTGTCTGGAAATTATGTAAGGTCCGTTCAAGATATTTCAGATTCACGGAAGCGTACATTGGATAAAGGTATGCTTTGTCAAGTTGCATCTATGCTATTCAAGAAGCTATATGTTTCCAGCTGTTGATAAAGGATCACTGAGACATTTCATCAAATTCGCCCTTCATAGTTTCTCTGGTTTCAAAACAGTTTGCAGGCTCAACTTTACTTTTAAGCGTTATTTCAGTTTGTTGTCAGTTGTCACGGTTAATAATGTGTTAGCATTAAAGCGCTTATTGCTATATGACTTACAAACATCTTGTTTCTGGTTTTAATTTCATTGTGATACAGCTTTTGATAATATGAATAGTCTGAGGATTCAATTAGAGATTGACGCTTATAGTGACGAAGTTGTTGAAATTGCTAGACGCTTTTATGAAGTATGTTTTGTTCTTCCTAAGTCTCATTTCAGTGTTTTCCATTTTTGTCTTCCCCCCTCAATATTTTGAGCTATTTTTTATCTGCATTGTGAAGATTGGACTTGAACGCAATTTCACTAGGGGGCGCAGATCAGAGCTAGTAGAGGCTGCGTGTCTCTATCTTGCCTGTCGGTGAGGAATATCTTCTTTCTCAAATTTGTAATGTGGTTACATGGAATACTATTGCCTGAACTTTAACATGGTTTGTTGTCTAAACTTAAAATGTGATGATTCAGCTGTTTATATGTCAATTTGCTAACACAAACATATAGGTGTCTACTGATTACATGTGTAAGAACTTGCGAAAATAAAATTTCACCCAAGTAACTTTTTATCTCACACGGGTATTTTACGTGTTTTGCTTAGTTTTTGCAAACTCGTCAATTTTTTTGTCTGAAATTTGTTACTGCATTTTTTTACTAATATAGGGTCATGTAGTTGCATAGACGGTAGTAATGTTTTACTACAAACCTCTCGTTCTCATTTTTAAACTACCAAGCAGATTCTTTACCTTCTGTCCTTTTTTTCGGGGAGCGTTTGATCTTTGTTCCTTTCAATTGCATACATTTGAATGTACTTTATTTGACAAAAAATGTGTTTTATTTCATCATTTTTGTGGTGTTTAGACGTGGTATCAAAGGTATATATTAGTGTCACGCTCGAATCATTTACCCTCCTTTTGATTTTCTTTCCTTTATATCACTTTTTTGTTACTTCAACTGTTGAACTATTTCCCTCCTTAACCATATAATTTCTGGATTGCAGGCAAAAGAGAAAGCCATTCCTCCTTATTGATTTTTCAAATACTATAAGTGTAAACGTGTAAGGAATTTCCTCCTTTTCCCCCCTTGTAAACAAAATTAATTAGCTTGATAGTCCTTTCTGTCTCTGTTTTTGCATGACTTGTTTCTTTTTTGTTTTGATCAAGTTCTGTTGTTTCTTCTTCAGTTATGAGCTTGGCTCTGTATATCTGCAGCTTTGCTATGTGCTGTACCTTGCTGATGCAAAAGATCTTCCGAAACTTGTTGATCCTTCAATTTTTATTCACAAGTTTACAAATAGTAAGTTCCTTACCATACCTTGAGGTTCTTTAGTTGATTGTATACTCCCAGTGTTTGTGCTCTGAACTCAGACATGCATAATAACCAACGTGCTTTGCAGCTTTGATTCCAGAAGGGAACGATGATGTTGTTAAAAGTGCACGGGACATTTTAGCTAGCATGAAACGGGACTGGATGCAGGTGTGATTTATTCGAAGTACATTATTTTGATTCTGTGTATTTTCCTGGGTAATTTTTAGAGTTAAAAACTTACTGTAACACATTTACAGACAGGGAGAAAACCCAGTGGATTATGTGGTGCAGCACTGTACATTTCTGCACTTTCACATGGTGTGAAGGTTTCTAAGTCAAAAATTGTAAGTATTTCTTTTTTATGTGGTGCAGCACTGTACATTTCTGCACTTTCACAGCTAGAGTAGTGATAGTTTTAGATGCCTCACTGCCCTGTCTAAGACCCTCTCTGCAACCTGTCATTGTAGTAATATGCACATGTCCATGATGCTATTTTTTTCCCATTCTTTTGCAAAGGAAACTTTGGCGTTCATCATACTAAAACCCGAGGCATAAAATAACCGTAGTTTAGTATGAAAAAATGAAAAAATGCAATGGTAAAAGAAATCTACAGCAGTCTTAAGCCATAACAAATACCGAAAATATTTTTTAAAAAGTGTGATATTTCCATTTAGCATCTTCTAGATAATGTTTTTTGTTTTTCCAGTTTAATTGAACTTATTATTAGGGGCAGCTTTTTTCGTTTTATTCTTAGATGAGATTTTCCATCATTTTCCAAGTTCCAATTTATTCTTTACTTAGATTCATGTTGATTCTTGCTTTTCCCCTATTCTTATTATCTTTTCTTCTTTCAAATTATTTGGTTAATTAAGGTCTCTGTTTATCAGATAGAGGTTGTTCACATTTGTGAAGCAACATTGTCAAAGCGGTTGATTGAATTTGAGAATACTGACTCTGGAGCCTTAACGGTATGCATCTTTCAACTTGTTCATGGTAATACAGAAGAATTACAATGTGCCAGGAAACTGGTAATGGAATAAGATAGTAAATTAGTAGTAACTATGAAATGAAGAACCATATTCTACCTAGTTGACGTTTATGTTAGTTTGGATCATGTTTTGTATTTTATTTTTTATTTTCCTTTTGATGTTGATGTGGCTTCCTATCTGCTTAGGGTCCTAAGTAGAGCATGAATGTATGATCTGATCTAAATCGCTTGCATCATCTTGTGAGAAAATAAGCTTTGTTGTTGCAATTGTAACTTGTGTCAGTGCTATTATTATAATCCTTATGGTAGAATTTGATTAGTAAATCTTTACTGTTTTTATTAATTGTGTCCACTGACTCTACAGACTATCTAACTAATTTTATGTTAATTTGATGCTGATTTTTTGTCATTACTGCAACTGTTATGTTGAATTGTTGTATTCTGCATCTCATTACTTTTCCTCCATTGCATTTCTTGAAAATACACTCCATTGTTATAAACTTATGACCAGATGGAGGAGTTTACGGAAAAGGAGAGGGATCTTCGAACTAGTTCATTTACTATAAAGCAGCCAAATACTGGGTCAAAGGAAACTAGCTTAGATGAAGTTCTATGTAGGCATAAGGAGAGTAAACCTTTTGCCTATGGACTTTGTAATGAATGTTATGAAGAGGTAAGCACCCGTATTGTTTTAGACATTTTGTAGGCTTTCTTATCTTTTTTCGCGCACTACAATTTATGAAGGAGAGAAAACCTTCATGCTATTACTGGTTGATGCAGTTCATGAAGGTTTCAGGAGGCCTTGAAGGAGGATCAGATCCACCTGCATTCCAGCGTGCTGAGAAAGAGAGAATGGCAAAATCATCTATCGAGGAAAATACTAATGTAAGTTCTGTAATTTACCTTTGTAGAGGTTTAAGGACAGTGAAAAGTTGATCATCCAAATTTTAATTGCTTCATTTATTTTGAATTTCGGGATTTACATGGGCATGAAAAAACTATTCACTTACAATGCCTCTCCTTCAGTTCCTCATGTGCTGACTGATCTTTTCATTTGGTGCCGTCATTCTTTTCAGTTTAATACTTAGTAATGAGGAATTTATCTATGGTTATGTTGCTTAATTATGAGAGATTAACCTGTCTCAAATTCTTGTGACTGTATGCTTGAATTTTTCCCTATTGGATCTTTTTAGTTTATTTGGTTATAATGTTATGTTAAACAATGTTTTAACTGTGGTTCTTTATCATGGTACTTCATTGTTTTGGTTATTCTTGATAATTGCAGAGCGTTTCTAGTAGCACCATTGTGAGTGGATCTGAAAAACCTCAAAATAGTGGTAAGTTTAAAATTCATGATTAATCATGCTTTGCATGGTCTAAATGCCCAAGATTTTTATTGGAGAAGCTATTGTTTCAGGGGTTTTGGAGGATGCAACTAACAAGGCAGCCATTGATGATGATGACAACAATAAATTACCTGGAGATGATGGTAGTGATGATGAATCGGATAACTTTTCCGATATTGATGATTTTGAGGTGGGGAATAAGTCTGCTTTCTTGTATTTTGACATTGCAAGGTCCATATGAACTTCAACAAACAAAGTACTACCAGTTAAAGCTCAACTACCTGAGTGCTAAACTAATTACATTGGTTATAGTTCCTAGTCTTGGATCAAATCATCTTTTTGACCTGCATCAGTAAACCATTTATAAGATGTATACCCTTGAGTTGAAGTTAATTGGGCTTAAATTCAGATTACAGTCATTGCTACGAAACTAATACTAAACATATGGGCAGGTTATGTGTCTTATGTAATCAATGTCACTATTGTCCAGGTCTATTCTTCGGTATTTAGAGTTTTAGTTCTTCCTAATTTCTTAGGAAGTGAATTTGGTTGGTCTTGGTACATAATTAACTAAGCTGACCTGAAATTTTATTCATTTCTTAACTGTATAGTTCATGGTTTTTAAACGTGCTATGTCTTTATTAATGCAATGCGTTGTGTTTTAAACTTAATTTAGAATGTGTTGGTTGATTTTGTGTATGGAACAACACTAAGTGGTCTTACCCTGTTGTCATTTTTGTTATTACACTTGGGGGATTACTCAAATATTACATTTTCAGGTTGAAGGTTATCTTCACAATGAGGAGGAAAAGCGGTTCAAAAAGATCATTTGGGAAGAAATGAACCGGGAATATCTTGAGGTGATTTGAAACATGACTTTCTTGAGCACAACATTTTTTTGGCCTACTCTAGTCTAATCTCACACATTAAACGCAATATTCATGCATTGACATGTGTTCAAGTTTGGGCATTGGATTCTTCAAAAAAAAAGTTTGGGCATTGGAAGAAGCACTTAGTAAATCTTTCCAGTTGAAAATGTCTAGAAGATAAGAGTACGAGCCCTGAATCCAGTGAAATTGTTTGATATAACTAATTTGAGTCTCAATGCTTTTTTGTTAGAACATAAGTAAAGAATACAACTCAACTTTGCTGTTTTGAATTTATCAAGAAAATAAAAATCTCTCTTGCTATATGTTTTACAGGAACTTAATCATGCTGCAAATTTTGCAGGAACAAGCAGCCAAGGAAGCAGCTGCAGCAGCAGCTAAAGAGGCTTTAATGGCCAACTATGATAAATGCCCAGAGGACTTCCAAGCTGCACAGGAGCTTGCTGCAGCCGCTGCTGAAGCAGTGGCAAAATCTAGAAAGGTGATTCTTGAATATCAAGGAAAGTATGGAAGTTTGTTGATTTCTGAAAATTAATACGAGAGGAATGCCAGCCACCACTCTGGGTTTGTTATTTATTGTTAAAGATTTATTCAACAATGACCGTCTTTAGATTATGGTAACTTATCCTTATCAGATATGCTTCAAGAATTCTTTTCTGTATCTTAGCTTTTTTTCCTCTCTTTTGCTTTTACTGCATTAACAGGAGAGACAACAAAAGCGCGCTGCTGAAGAAAAAAAAGCAGGTCCTCCTAAGACTGCAGCTGAGGCAACCCGGCGAGTGCTGGTCAAGAAGGTATTAGATAACTTTTCTTTCTTGTTTTGGCCCAAGGTGTACCATGTGGCTGAATATAGAAACTTAGTTCTTTCTGATTACAATAAAACTGCACTTCCTTCAGAATGGGAACGCTGTAGTGTTATAGTAATTACGTCTGTCATCATAATTTGAACATATGGATTTTTTTATGCATGCATGTTTACAAGTGAAACCTCAAATTTGATTATTTGAACATATGGATTCTAATAACCGCATTGTTTAAATTTGCCTTCGATGTTCGAAACTTATATGGCTTCTGTGCAGGGACTAAGCTCAAAAATAAACTATGATGCCTTGGAGAAACTCTTTGATGATCCGGTAGGTTTATGTCTGTTTGATACCTTCCCTCATACTATGTTAGAATGTGTTGCATATGAATACTTTTTAACTTAATTGAATAGACAGAGTAACATATGCTCTGCTTGAGGAGGGTTTTTTTTCAAAAAAAAAAAACTTTCATGAAGTTGTCTTGATATTTCTTTGGTATTACAGGAGGCTACAGAGAAACCCAAGAAACAAAGACTTGAATCAAATTCTGATGAAGACGATGAGAAGGCTTCAAAAATCGGCAAGGCAGATGATTATGACGACGGAGGGGACGAAGAAGATAACATGGAATTCGACGGCCAAGTTTATGATTATGACGATGATTATGATTATGATGGATATTGACCCGTCTTCACTCTTTATCTCAATCATAGGTAAAAGAAATTTTTGCCATCTCTAACATGTTGCAATACAATTAGAGAACAGCAATAGGAAGAAACAGAGAAGAATAGGAAAGGTAGAAATATGAGAGAATGAATAGAGAATAGTAGAAATAGAGGAATTTCATTGTCTCGAGGGAAGGAAATTATCCGGTTTAATTTTGTATTTAAAAGACATTTAAACATTAGTGTTTATTGGTCGGGTTTTGGTTTGAAAAATTCTTTCACTGTCTTGTTCGAATCTATCTGGATTGTATCTAGGTTAACTTGAAAGTTCTATTTAAAGTACTATGGGAAGATATAAAAATATATAAATATATATAATTAATCAATAAGTTATATCTTTAATTAATATTTAAACAATTGAATTCATAGGAGGGTATTGCTTACCTAACTGCGGATAAAAATCTTTTGCCTCTTTTCGGTTTCCTTATATATGCTCCAACACTAAAAAAATATTAAAAAAATTAAATTCTAAGCCCTAACTCTAAATTTTAAATTCTAAACCATACACCTTATACCTTAAAAAATACACCCTACCTTAAATTCCTTAAACCTTAACCTTAAACTCTAATCTTAAACCCTAAAATTTAAACTTAATTTTGAGTGTGGAGCATAAGTAGGGCACTGAAAAGGGGCAAAGGATTTGCATTCACTGCCTTGGTATTGAAAAATTATATCACAGGCTCGTTCTATCACATCATTTATGATCTCAACCAATAAAAATTAAAAATTTGAAGGAAATATAAATTGGAATTTTATGAAAGAAAGAAAATCATACTTACAAATTATGATGGAATAAGCCGTGTTTGGCAACTAGTTGATAGTATTAGCTGATTTGATTAGCAGATTGCATTAGATGATTGTATAAAAATATATGGTAAAATTAATTAATAGTTGATAATTGTTTGATTATTTGGACAATCAAAATAACATATAAGGACATAATTATATTTAATACTTATTTGTATAATTTATTAGTTATTAACATTTTGTATCTATTAATATTAATTAGATTATGAAAATTAACTTTTTTAATATCATTACTAAGCATATATGAAGAATGTACATATTAGTTTTTTATTTGTGAAATATTAACATTTTATATCTATCAATATTTATTGGGAGGTTCAAATCTCACATATTCGACGAACGGCAAATAGAGTCGTCGATAGGTTAGTTAAGTTATCTCATGTTCATGTTATTTCTTTCTTTCATTGAGGGGATGAATTTTACACCTCTTTTGTTTTCGGTGTCACCGACTGAGTTGTTATTCTTGGTACACGATGATTTGTCGTTTGAGTTGGGTATCAGGTGATGTTAGCTTTAATGTATGATGTATTAGCTTTCTGAATACTTTTAAGTACGCTTTTTTTTTATTCATTTAGGCTTAGAAAGATTTTTTAATGAGGTACTTGTTAGTATAGTTTTTCTCTTTATTTATCAGAAAGATGATAATTGATTTCTTTTAAGGAAAATATTTTGATGCACAAGCTTGTGTAAACTTTAGTTTACACAAGCCCTTTAATTTTAGGGTTTAGGGTTTAAAATTTTAGGTTAGGGTTTAGGGGTTTAGTATGTAGGGTATATAATTTAAGGTTTATAGTTAGAATTTAGAGTTTAGGGTTTAGGGCTTAGGGTTTAGGTTTTAGGTTGCTAGGGTTTGTGATTTAAATTTTAAATTTTATAAAAGGGTTGTGTAAAAAAAATTTACATAGCTTGTGCATCAAAATAAAACCCTTCTTTTAATTACTGAAAAACTGTACATACAGGTATATATATGATTTATATTTTTGAAGCGATATTTGTGGATAAAAGCATAAAGGTAATTGACCCATTTCCCGCAATTTATTGCACCATCCCATGCTTCCCAACTGGAAAGTAATTATTTGTGTATTTTGGCTTAAGAATTTCATTTGTTTTAAATCCAATCAAGTTTAAGTTGTAATATAAAGTTGAATTTTAAATCATTAATTTATAAGATGTATATAAAGTAAGGATTAATATTTGATACACTGGCAGTGTAAAAAAAGTTTACACAAGCATGCCTATTTTCAAGCCTAAATTTAAATCCTAAAATTTTAACCTTAAAACCCTAAAAATCTAACCCCAACCCCTAAACCCCAAACCTTAAATTATAGCCATAAATCCTAAATTCTAAATCATACAACCTAAACCCCTAACCTTTAAACCCTATTTACTAAACCCCTAAACCCTTAAATAAACCCGCTTGTGGAAATTTTATTTTCCACCGCCAGTGTATAGGATATTAATCCATAAAGTAAATTGAATTAAAATAAAGATTAATATCCTATACACTGGCGGTGAAAACTGAAAGTCTCTACAAGCGCCTTAGTTTTAGGGTATAGGAAGTTAGTTTAGGGTATATGGTTTATGGGTTTAGGTGTAGGGGTTTAGAATTTATGGATAGTTGTTTCCATTTAAGGTTTAGGGTTATAGTTTAGGGTTTATAAGTTAGGGTTTAGTTTTTAGGGTAATATGGTGAGGATTTAGGTTTAACCTATAAACCCTAAATTATAACCCTAAACCTTAGATTAAAACAAATATCCCTAAATTCTACCCCTACACCTAAACCCCTAAACCATATACCCTAAACTAACTCCCTATACCCTAAAACTAAGGCGCTTGTGGGAAACTTTCAGTTTTCACTGTCTGTGTATAAAATATTTATCCTAAAAATAATAGTAAATTTTTATAATATTTGATCCGAACTAAACGATTAATAAATTAAATGTCGATTATTTAAAAAAATCATTGATCTATCCTTATCCTATTCACATCTTCAATAAACACATATAAAAGATAACAATTAAAAGGGTAAAAATTCTTTGTCCCTAATCATGTCACTTTCTATGTCTCACACTAAAAATCACTTGAAATTAAATTATAAACTCTAACCTTAATTTTAAACCCTAAACCTTAAAAAATACACCTTACACTTAATTTCTTAAACCCTATCCACAACCCCTAACCTTAAACTATAAACTCTAAACCTAAACTCATTATTTTTAAATAGGAGCATAAAAAGAACATGATAAGGGGCAGGCGATTTCCATCCCAATTAAAATGCAGACGGAGGGTTTTGCCAAGAAACCTAATGGAAAATTCTACAATGTGCGACAAACACCGACGAACACCACTAATGATGAACACCATTAAATTAATTAATAAAGATTTAAAATTTCAAGGACTCATCATACAATTAATAATTATTTTTAAAAATTCAATTAAATTATTTTTTATATATATTAAAATTTTATTTTTTTAATAAGGGTAAACTATATATTTAGTACTTCACTTATTTTTGTATTTCTATTGAACCCTCATTATTTAAATATTATTTTAATTTGACCCTATTCTTTATAAAAAATTAATTTAACCCTTAACCCTCAACCTAAAACCCTAAATTATTAAACCTTAAACTCTTAAACATATACCCTAAATCATATACCTTTAAAAATAATTTCAGCGAACTTGACACCGGAGAACAGCGTGTTCCAGGACGAAAGCAAGCCCGATTTGTGGGATCAAGTGCCACTGCTAATGATAAAAAAGTGGTTGTTGGATGATGGTTCAGCTCAGGCTCATTATGAAGAAGAACTAATCAGCATGTCTTTAGAAGATAGTGCTGGTTTGTTTTGAAGAAAAAAAAACAAGGCATAACAGTTTTAATTAGGGTTTCTTTTGTTTGCTTTTCTTAATTAAATCAAGGATTCAAATTGCAATTGTCGCCAGCAGTTCATTGAATCGAATTAAATTTTTTTAGGAGAATTTAACAATTCATTGAATCGAATTGAATCGATGATGGTGAAATTATTTTTAATGGTATATGATTTAGGGTATAGGTTTAAGAGTTTAAGGTTTAATAGTTTAGGGTTTTAGGTTGAGGGTTAAGGGTTAAATTATTTTTTTTATAAAGAATAGGATCAAATTGAAATAATATTTAAATAATGAGAGTTCAATAGAAATAGAAAAATAAGTGAGGTACTAAATATATAGTTTACCCTTATTAAAAAAATAAAATCTTAATATATATATAAATAATTTAATTAAATTTTTAAAAATAATTATTAATTGTATGACGAGTCCTTGAAATTTTAAATCTTTATTAATTAATTTAATGGTGTTCATCGGTGTTCATTATTAGTGGTGTTCATCGGTGTTTGTCGCACGTGGTAGACTCATCCAAACCTAATAATCACCTTTTTCATTAAACAATATAATTTACCTATTTTGAATTGAATACAAGTAGTATTATATTAAATAATATATATTATATATTCTCAAGTCGGTGCCTAGATTTGTACTGGGTTATGAAAGCTTCGTTTACTGTTAAAAATAATACAATATCAATTAATTAACTAAGTTTACAATAAATTATTATTAAATATCAAATTGGGTTAAAATAACTCCAAATTGTAAAATCTGCCTAAATTCTAATAGTTGAGCAGGTCTATTAACATTTCAATCCGTACAACAAATTAAACGAAATCTTAAAATAATAATAAATGGAACAAGTTGAAGGGACAACAAAAGCCATAAACCCATGTTTTGTACACTCTTTTTTGACAATCATCAATGCTTTTTCTGCAACATTTTAAGTTGAATGGAAACATCTCTACCTGCAAAAAGCAAGTTTTAGGTTTAATCCATAAAAAAAACTACGAATAGAAATTAATAAAAAATAATTCAAAGTGAAATTATGATTAATGATCACCTTCATTAATATCTTAATTAATTCTATTTAAAACTAGATATGTAGACTAATAATTATTGGCCTATCATCTTATAATTCCCTCAAGTACATGTACATCATGAATGATGCCCACATGACTAAATTTTTTTTTGAAGATAAATAAAATGTGAATTGCTCCAATAATTGTTAGCAATGTATTGTTATATTAATAAGAAAGTTAATTGAACCCGACAAGTATCTTATTGGAAAAGCAGATAAAATTTATTTTAAAAGATACGAGTTCAAATCACTTTGTATGCGCATTGTCAAAGAGTTGAGAATATGTATGATCAGATACTACCTTATAATCACCTTTATACCATTTAAAAAAAATAACAAAGTTATTAATCTCATGGAATAAAATCATCACTTTTTGATATAGTTATTGATATTTTGATTTATTGATCGATTAATTTAGATTGGGTAATGCAAAGGTCTAAATAACTTTTCTAGCCTAACTAACATCATTCACACCTAGGGATGATCATTTGACCTATGTTTATATTTTTATATATATATAAACCCTAAAATCTAACCCTAAACCTTAAATTCTAATCATCATCCCTACTTCTAAACTACTACACATAAACCCCTAAACCCTACACTCTAAACCTTAAAACTAAGGCACTTGTGAAAATTTTTAGTTTTCACCGCTAGTGTATGCAATAACTACCCTATATATAATTTGGATTCAGATTGGTTTCGGGTGAAAAATACCCGACTTAACTCGAAATAATAATTTAATTTTATTCTAAATATTTAGGAATACTTGTTAAAATGTCTCGCTCTCTTTATATATATATTTTCAATTATCTCCCTATTTTGACTAATAAAAATTGAACAATTATTATAATGCCACATCTTTATATGTATTTTTTTCAATTAACTCTTTATTTTTGTTTATTTATATCGGGTCAAGTTGGGGTTTTTATTATGAAATTCAAATATAGTGGAGCATCATTAAATGTTGGGTTTGGGTGGATGTGTTAAATTTTCGGTCATTATATAGATGCAATGCATATTTCCAAATGTTCATATTGATTTTCACGGTTTAGAAATATAATTTCAGATGTATATAAAATGAAAATTGATTTTCTTTTTAAAGAGTCAAAAATTGGGGTTTAGAAAGAATGGAAGCGAGGCAGGAGGATGGTGTCAAAGGCAACACGTTTGGTCTGTTTGAAAAGAAGCAAAGTTGTAGGAAGTAGTGAAGAATTTTATTGAGTTATGTTGGAGTTAGTTAGTGGTCCAACTCAATCCGTCGTTTGACAATGTAAAAAATAAAACACTTTAGGGTTTGTACATTTTTTCATAATCCTTTGATATTATACATATAGATAAAATTATTCGAATCTAAATCTTTTAAGATAAATATTATCATCTTTTATGCTAAGACTACTCGTTAGATTCTGATGTCATATTTAATTGATTATTCATGTTGGGTTTATTTTAGAGAAATATAATGTGAAAGAAGGTAGGCAAAAGGTTAAAATAAATAATTAGAACAGGTGGAGCAGCAGAAATATGAAAAACAGCAGTAGGCAAAAGAAAAGGTAGGGTGTCAGTGTCAACATTAAGCACAGTAAAGATTCCAGTGGTATGGAAAGTAGGCAGTTTTCCATTTGTAGTTAAACTCCAAAACCTTGTTTTCCTCACTTAATTAGTGGCATCCCACCAAATTACACTGCAATTAAATTATAATTAATAAGAGGAATATAGTAATTATTCCATAACCCTTGTACCTAGTGAGCCTTGATTGGGTTTATGGGTTGTTTTTTAGAGAAGTTTGCAGGTGGGACACCGACCAGCATCTGCTTCTGCTTTAGGACACATGTAATCCTACGTCTCACTTCACTTCACCGCTTTTGTCTATATGTCTTGCAATTTTATATATTTGCACTCAACTGGATTTCCACCCTTTTGTACAGTGCTGAAGTTAGAGAAGAAGAAAAAACATTCGGGGGGGGGGGGGGGGGGGGGTTAAAAGTGAATTAGTATAATTTATAATTTTATTATTATGTTGGTTTATAACATTATTTTTAATGTTTTGAGCACCGCTATGGGTAACTATTTGAGGGTAGAAATCGTCTATCTCCTAATCATGCTTTCACAATAAAATTAGGGGTTTAAGGTTTAGGGTTAGAGCTTAGGGTTAAGGTTTAGGATTTTAGGAATTTATGGTAGGTGTATTTTTTAGGGTTTAAGGTTTTGGATTTGAAATTTAGGGTTAGGGTTCCTAATTTAATTTTAAGTATTTTTTAACAAGAGGCATAAATGGATGCATGGTTAGAGGGCATAGAATTTTTACTCACTATTTGATGCATATAGTTAGTGAGAAGTCTTTTCTATAAGCAGACTTCTAAAACTACCACGTATCCTTTTATGGCCCTAAATTTTATAACCTAAACTTTAAAACATAAAACATGTTTTTAAACTTTAAAATATAGCCACAAACACTAAAAATCTAACTCTAACCTCTAACTTTTAAACTCTAAAACCTAAACATTTGTACGGCGGTATTTGTAATAAGGTAAAGGAAAATAGTTTATAAAGTTGTAATGTCTGTCGAAACTTAAATTTAAGGTAAATGTTTTGCCATTGTATCAATTTGATTAGCTGGAATGTAATCTTCTTTGGCATTATACTTGACTAACGAAAAACATTTATTTATTACCGAATTAACCATGTGCTGGCTACATCATTTCACGATATACTGAATACACATAGCTCTGAGTCATGGAATAAATATTAAAATATTAATGAAAAAAAAACCAAAGCACCGTTCTATCAAATAAAAACTAAATCCTTCCGAACTAAGGCAAAAGAAAGAGAAACAAAAACTGAAAACCGCGACCAGAGTCGGTTCCTGTTTTATTCTCCCTTATTAATTCCATTATAATAAATAAATATCTTATTTGATAATATATATATATGTATATATGAACATACAATCACAATCTTATAAGATTATTATCTCATAAACGGGCAATGGAAACATTTTGCTTTCACAAAAGCATTAATTTAAAGTTTAGGGTATTAGTTTAGAGTTTAAAGTTTAGGGTTTTTAGTGTAGGGGTTTAAAATTTAAGTTTATAGTTTAGAGTAATATGATTAGAGATTTAAGTTTTAACTTATAAACCCTAAATTTTAACTATAAACCTAAATTCTATTAATGGTTCTCAAATCCAAAACTACTACATTTAAACTCCTAAATAGAATTTTAAAACCCTAAAATTAAGACATTTATATAAACAAAATTTCACAAACACTTATACATAAAATAATTACCCAAAATTATATTATATACGATGATTCTATATTTGTTTTCTAAACATTTATATAATTGATGGGAATAATATTTATTTCAACTACAATTTAAATATAAAAATGGAAGACAAGACAGAGAGAAGGAGAGGGAGAGATGTTCGAAGTTTAAGCCAACCTTGAAGACTTGTTTTGGTCCTCTCATTTAATATAAAAAGAAGATGGCAGTGCTACTGTAAGCCATGTTTTGCTTAACGTCACCCTTTTTTATTTTAATAATATTCCACCATTTTTTGACCACCACTTCTCTCTTTTAGATTGTAATATTATAATATATAAAAGTGGTTGTCTCCTTCCCTTTCCACAGGGAGCCCAGGTTTCCATGCATTCCTTCACATGCATTTACCCATATTTCCCCAAACCCTAACTTCCCTTTCTTTCTTTTACCATTTTCACCACCCCCTTCATGCTTTTCCTCATCATTTTTGTTGCCCGCCTACTGAGTGAGTTTCTCTCTATTTCATAAATACAAATTTTATCTTATAAGTTAGGATTTTAGAATTTAGGGTTTAGGATTTAGAATTTAGGATTAAAGTTTTAGGGTTTTAGAATTATAAATTTTTACAAGGTAGCATCTGTTCATACATATTCTTAACCCTTTGACAATGAACATACACCTTATAGACAAAGTTATTTGAACTCGTGTCTCCTAAAATCAAAAAACATACGCTTTTCCACTGGGACACTTGATGAGTTCTTCGCCATATAAAGACCCACTTTTAATTTAAAAAACAGTTAATTTGACAAAAAATGAAAACGCACATTCAACCTTGAAAATACTATATTAAAAGTAGAGGAGATGGGAACTATAATAGCCAGTTAGTACTATAATACTGTTGTGTTTAGCCGTTCTTTGAATTAATAATTTTATGAAATGGGTGACATAATTACTATAATTGCAAAAGGGGGGGAGATGTGTAACATTGGCATTCACTTGACATAAAAGCTAATTATGTTTAAATGTTGATCTAAATATAATATCTAATGGAATAATTAAAGTCTAAAGTAAGCTGTTTCACCTTTTGCCAAATAGATGAAAAGGGTTGAGTAATAGGATACAAAATCCTTAAACCAAGGAAACTAAATAGCTAGAATTCATGAATCGGTTGATGAATCTAACAACACTAAAGATAATTATCGATTAATTGTTTTATTTTCGGTGACGGATTTAGAAATATATTTGAGGGTGGGTACACATAAAATTTAAAAATTTCAGGGTGAGCATAAGTCATAAATATTATAAAAATGTAAGGACTAATTCATAAAAATTTTAAAAATTAAAAGTAAATGTGTAAACTTTAAAAAAATTAAAATAAGCACAAACCCACTCTACATTATATTTAGATCCGCTGTTGAATATGATTGCATATATAAAATTCAAAGTCTCAATTCCTTAAATTTTATATAATAAGAATAATTGTCTAAGTTTCAAATTTCATTATTAAGAAATGGTTTACGGAGTTTTTTCTTCTCTTCTTACATTTCTTTTATTGATTTTTAATGAAAATATAAACGTGATAAATAAGCTTTTCTTTTATAAAATATAAATTTAATTAGTGTAGTTCGGCACTAGCCAACATTCTCTATGTTAGCTTAAGTAGGCCAAACATTATTAGATAAGACACCAATACAACAAGAAAAATTAAACTAATACATGGTGTGATAGGATAAAATATCAAAAACACGAAACAAATATATAAACATTTAATTAAGGACAACACTTTAGATTGTAGATTCAAAAATTTGTAGAATTTTGATTATTTTTATGAAATTAAACATTATACATTTGAATGTTAAAATTATTATCCACATATGGCATATATTGCTAGACAACTCTGAGTATCTATTATCTAAATTCTCATTATACACACAGTTGTGAATTTATATATTTAAATTTAATTCTAGATTAAAAACCAACAAGTGTCTAATGAAAAAGCGGATGAAGTTCATCTTAGGAGAAAATGTTGCTTGCAAGAAATTCGAACATTGATCATCCAACTTTTAACAGATTCAAATATTTAGTAGATAATAGTATTTAATTTGTATTCGAATTTGAATAATAATACTCATAATTTACAAATAAAAACATATTTAAAATTTTAGACTATTTTACAAATTTAAATAATTAAAAAATTTCAAATACACATTCCGACCCCATATTCATAAGAGCAAAAAAATATCTTTTTTGATGTCGTTATTTATGTTCTAACATTAAGAATTAAATTTTAAGTTTTAGCTCTAATTTGTTAATTTTAAGTCTTAAATTTTAAAAATTAAACCCTACACCCTACATCATATACCATAATGTCATGCTAGGAAGAGGTGTAGATATTAATCTCACATTAAAAAAAGAAAATAAAGTCTAAAATATAAAAATGATGATATACATTGTATATCCTCCTATCAGACGTACCTTTTAGAAAGAGAATAATGATCCTAAAACACGTAATCTTAAAATTTAACTCTAAACTTTAACTTTTTAGTATGAAATTGGAAAAATATAGAGGATTTATGTTGTATTCCTAAACTGCCAAAGCCTGGATTTAAGAGGCAATGAAGTAATTTCAAGTAAGAAAAGGGTGATTTGGTAAGATTCCGCCTATATAAACTCACCTCCTCTCTCATGTATTCTAGACTGTGTTTTCATGTGCTTTGTTTTTTCTGTCCTATATTTTAAAAACCTAGTTTTCAGTTCCAACACCACTTTCTTTTTCTCTCTGTTTTCATCATAGTAATGGAAGATCAAGCTCCAGACCCTAATAGTCCCAGCCATGGCTCCGAAAGAAGTGAACCGGTGAGGTCAAGGTGGACGCCAAAACCCGAACAAATCCTCATACTCGAGTCCATCTTCAACAGTGGCATGGTCAACCCTTCAAAAGACGAAACCGTCAGAATAAGAAAGCTGCTCGAGAAATTTGGTTCCGTCGGGGATGCTAATGTTTTCTACTGGTTCCAGAATCGGCGTTCAAGGTCCCGCCGCCGTCAACGGCAGATGCAAGCCAGCCTTGCAGCTGGTTCGGAACAAAGGAATAATATTAATAACCACCAACTTCAGCCGGTACTTGGCGGTGGTGCAATTCAGTATGACGCCACTGGTGCGGCGGCTGCTGGTGCTGCAGCCATGGGGTTTGCTCCGCCGTCTTACAACGTCGGTTCCTCCTCCTCTTGCGGTGTTATGGCGGATGATGGCTTCGAGAATCTGCTTTCAATGTCTGCTCAAATGGGGTTTCAAGAACTTGTGCAGAGCTCCAGTGTTTCAGAAACTTCAAATTTGCACTATCAAACCGGTAATTGCATGGTGGAAAAAAAGAGAGTTAATTTCTTGGTTTAATTTACTTATTTTATCTTAATTTCTTGATTATATAAGTTGGGTTTATGTTTCGGACATGAATTACAGTGGATTCTTGTCATCTACTTCGAAAAGTCCAGGTGTTAAATATTCTTTTTGTTTTTTCCTATAAGCATTATTAGTATCTAATGCCAATATATTTTAATTTTTCTTTTCTTAATTTCTATAAAATTAATATATTAATTATCATCTTAGTTAATGTCATCATAACAATTTTCATTAAAAAGATTTAATACCTTTTGCCCAATTCACTGCAAATATGGTATTAAATAGCATCAATTTATAATAGGAGTATTAGAATTATATTTTAATAAACATTTTTCATTACAATGTATTTAGTGTTTTGCATTATAGCCATATACTACCTTATTTATTTATTTATTAATTATTTCGCATTCAAGCTTTCTATTGGATTTTTAAGAAAATTTTATGAATTTTTTTATAAAAAACAATTTTATACAAGAGAACCCATATATTGATTGAAAATAACCTATGTCAATTATACAGTTATCTTCTTTTTTTTTTCTATAGTGTTCACAAAGATTCCCTACTTTCACTTGTTTTTATTTATTTTTTACCCTCCGATTCCTCCAGGTTTTGCCCTGATTAGTTCGAGCCGACCCGCTTCGCACACCTTCACTTGTTTTTATTAAAATTCAACTTTAAGCTTTCCCCCTATATTTAAGGGGGAAATGAAAAAGGAAACCTTAATTGGTTTCAATGTTTTTGCACAATCTTTACGGACACGAACGCGTTTTTGGTCATGTCATGTTGTTATGATTGAAGATAAAGCTAATATTATCGCAATCAATTACGATGAATATGAAACAAAAAAGGTGAACCTATAAACTAGTGACCGTAACGAGCAGTCCTGTTTGCAGAATCTCAGCCAACAAATCTGCTGAAATCTTGCAAAACTGACCCCGGAAGCTAGAAATCTGCAGCAGGAATGGAAATAATGTTATTTGAACAGCTAGGAATAAAGTTAACTGAATTGTTAACCTAAGACATGACTTGGCCTTGTAATTTTTACTAGGTTTGTTTTAGCTGTTTTTCCAGGAATCATCACAGTGTTCATCAATGGTGTTCCAACGGAAGTTCCAAGAGGACCCCTTGATATGAAAGGCATGTTTGGTGAAGAGGTAGAGTTAGTTCACTCCTCCGGTGTGCCGATCCCCGTGAACGAGTTCGGATTTCTACTCCAGACTTTGCAACATGGCGAAAGCTATTTCCTGGTAAGTCCATTCGGATCGATATTACATTTTGTTCGACTCGACTCGTTTAAACCCTAATAACAAATTCTGATGTTAAGACCGAAATGAATCTAGAAATCAAGGTTTTAGATTGAGCTTAAATAAACGTTTCTTTTCTTCTTCTTCATCTATGTTGTTAATACTAGGGTTTATGAAGAAGAAGAAACCCGTGAGCTCGAAATTAAATTTTCGGATTGTAACTAGTTACAATCCGAATTAACATTTCTTCTTCTTCTTCACCTAAGGATATACAATATTTACCAATTACAACTCATCCTTTATTGCAGGTTTCGAGAATAACATAAAAACACATATAACAAACCAGTAAGCTCGGAATTAAAATTTCAACATCTGCAATCTCTTCTTCTATTTTCAAGCTTCCGCCTCGTTTGTGCGAAAATCGAGCTGCAAACAAGTGGGAGAAATGCCGGTATTAAGATGATAATATGCAACTATCAACTATATATGTAACATGTCCCAAGTTTCCCTAGCTATTTTGCGTTAATTCATATATCTCTTGTTTCATAGGAGCTCAACTCAAGCCTGAATGTTACATAAATTTGCATGCATCTTATCTGCAATGATGTACGCTTCATATTATATATGTGTTTGTATATTTTGTGCGACATTCGTCATTTTATATTAATATAAATTTTAATATATTAATAATTCCTATATTTTTTATATTTTGGGACTTTTATTTTGATTAGTAATCTAACTTTCATACTAAACTATGCTTTCCGTATCTTCTATAGTTTTACCATTTATGTTGGACATATATTCCAAGTATATTGAGATCTCTTGGTTTATATATAGGTATGTAAGGGATAAATTGGATATCAATTTTCTTTTAACAACCCTAAACCCTAATTCAGAATTTTAGAAAAACCCACTCTAAACATACATAAGAACCATTTATGTCGCTTGAGTTTATATATATATATATATGGGATAGGATCCAGTTACACGGTGTAAAACTCTTTAAGTTTTAGTTTTACACAGTTTTTGGATCGTTGGATGGGTGAAACGGATGTCTGAGATTCATGGTAGAATACGTGAAGATTATCACTTGAAAAAAAAAGTAATGAGTTAATTTCAGTCATCCATTTTTCTCATCTAACGATCCAAAAATGTGTAAAACTTAAAGAATTCTACACTGTGTAAATAGATTCTAACCCCCCTCTCTCTCAATATATATATATATATATATATTCAAGGACTATTACCATGTATGTAAAAAATAATTGTCCATAAACAAACTAGAGTGATAACAAGTGTTTCAATTTTTTTTCTAAAGACAATTATCATTATGGAAAATGATTTGATCCACTGACTTCGTTTTTCACAAGTGGTGCATTTTTAGAGTTTAGATTTAAGGTTTAGAGTTTAGTTTTTAGTGGGTAGGATTTAGTACTCTTAAAATAACATGTGACATTATTTAAAGTCTATTTGCGAAAAGAAAAAACTTCACCCACTGTACATCAAATATTAACCTATCATTATTCTATAACGTGACATTTTTTACGAATGAAGTACGGGATAAATGTCTTATATTGAAATATGATTTATTTGAGTGTATATAATTTGTAAACATTGGCGTCTAAAGGATCTCGAAACAATATTTTTTAAAGATAAATCCCAAACCCCATAACTGGATGACAAAAACATATTTAAATGTTTAAACAAAATGGAAAAAAGGACTAAACTTTAATTTTACCGACGACAATAAGAATCGAATAGGTTCATTTTTTAAATTTGATGGAAAAGAAGAGGGGTGCATGGGCAGTACGTGGGTATTCCACTGAGAGAAATTGTTTTTTGAGTTTAGAATCCAAAGAGAATAAAATAAGAGAGTTTGGTCGGCCCTTCAGTCTTCACCACCGACCAATTTAACCAATCTGAATCATACGGATGTTTTGTTTTTTTAACATTAATTTATTTGGCACATTTACTCACAAACTGCCTCATGTGATCACTCCCAAACTTGTATTTTTTAATATATATATATATATATATATATAATTTGAATTATTATTCTATACATTGATGGTGGCACCTTAGTTTTAAGGTTTATGAGCTTAGTTTAGGGTGTAGGATTTAGGTGTAATGATTTAGAATTTAGGGATAGTGGTTAGAATTTAGGGTTTAGGGTTAAAATTTAGGGATTAGAGGTCAAGGTTTAGTTTTTAGGGTAATATATTGAGAATTTAGATTTTAATCTATAAACCTTAAATTATAACCCTAAACTATAAATTGCAATCACAATTCCTAAATTCAAAACTCATACACTTAAATCCCTCAACCATACACCCTAAACTAAATCTCTAAACCCTAAAACTAAAGCGCTTGTAGAAACTTTTATCGCCAGTGTATCAAATAATTACTCATATAATTTATGTCTGATTTTACACACCACACAATCTCTCTTTTTTTTTTTTATTATAATGTTGTTTGAAATGTTATTTGATGTTTCATCTAAGTTGAGTAATACATGTGTTACCAAATCTAAATGATTGGAGTTACTAGAGTTTTTTTTAAATAAGTTAATTTATATTATATTTCCTATTATCATAATTTAGGTGAAAATGAACTTTTTCAGCAAAATATATTTATAAACATTTATTTAAAAAAAATGAGAAAATAGATTTATAAAATTTTGTATAATTACTTATCAATTTGATGTTCGATTCTTAAAGTAATGAATTTTAGTTACATGTGCTAATGGACTTTAGTGCTAACGTATGTGTTATTAGACATGTACTATATAAAAAAAGAATGTGCTAATGAGCCTTAATAGTCACGTTTTATTATTAGCATCGGTGGTTATACAATAATGCTTGTTGACAATTATAACTTACTAGTGGCTATGTGTAACTAGACCTGGCAAACTTGACCCGAGACCCGAAATCCGAACCGAATTACTCGAACCGAAACTCGATTTTGACCCGAACATGATGATTCGAAGTTGACCCGAAACCCGAACCGACCCGACCCGACCCGAACAGAAATTTTTTGTTGAACCGAAATGGACCCGAACCGAAATGGACCCGAACCGAATGGACCCGAACCGAATGCTACCCGAACCGAAAGCTGAACCGAATATCGACCCGATTTTAACCCGATTTTGACCCGATTTTAACCCGAATATCTATTTTTAACAATATAATAAATAATAAAATGAAGTATAGAAATTTGAGATCTTGGTGACCAATTTTATAATTTCATCATAAAATATAGCATAAAATTGAAATTGTAGATTAAATTGACAATTTGGAAGTGGAGAAATTTGAGAGTCCAATGACCAATTTTGTAATTATACCATATAAATAAATAGGGGTCAATTTTGGCTAAAAATTAAATCTTTGAAATTAAAATGAACGAAAATATCAATATATTAAATTAATAGACTAAATTACAAAGATTAGTTAATTTCAACTAAAAGTAAATTTTTAGAGACTAAATATCACTACGGGGAGGGGATTTCTATATCCGAAGTCTAAACCGTAGGAATACTTGTGACTAAATTAAATTAAACTAAAACTTAAAGTTGACTAAAATGTAACATTTTAAATGTAACATGACCTAAAAAGTAATTAATCTCTAGCTTAAAAAATTGGTGGTTTATTTCCCTCTAAAATTTTGTCTTTTCTCTCTCTATTTTTTCCAATTGTCTTTTTCTTTTTTTTTCAATCTAGCTTAAAAAATTGGTGGCTTATTTCCCTCCAAAATTTTGTTTTTTCCCTCTCTATTTTTACCAATTGTCTTTCTATTTTTCTTAATTTAATTGAGTTTCAATTTAGATTAATTTAATTGAAATTTCACATTTAATTTTAAAATTATTTTAATTATGTCCGTGATTTATGCTTTTAGATTTTAGTTAGTTCAATTAGATCCTAAGTTTAATAAATTAATTCATTTCAGTCATTATTATTATTATTATTATTATTATTATTATTATAAACTTTGATTTAATATAATTATACAAAAAAATTTATATGGATACATGAAGCTTTGATTTAAATATTTAATCAAATTCAAATGCATAGATTAACAAGTTGAATCAGAATTAATCTCATACACCAATAACTCTAAACTAAACCATAAATACTAAACCTTAAACCTTTAACTCAACTCAAATCAAATTGACCCGAAAATTTAAATGTTGACCTGACCCGAAATTGACCCGAAATTGACTCGATTTTAACCCGAACCGAAAGCGACCCGAACGACCCGATTTTGACCCGAACCGAAAGCGGCCGATCCGATATTGACCCGACCCGAAAACAACCGATCCGATTTTGACCCGATCCAATACCCGAACCGAATCCGACTCATCACAGACCCGAATTAGACCCGAACCCGAACCGAACCGACCCGAACCGAATCTAAACCGATTCTAGATAGACCCGAAATGACCCGAACCGAAACGACCCGAACCGAATGACCCGATTGCCACCTCTATGTGTAACGATTGTGAAAACACTGAAAACATTTTATATTGTATTATGATTTGAACGGTCATGTGTGACAAAAGACTATTTTAACAACCGAATAAACACTTAATGAGTAAATAACTTGATTTAAGCACAAAAATTAAATCACACTTAACTGTGTCGGGTATAAAATTATTATTTTAAAAGTAAATTTGTCTTAATTGGTGTATTCGATATACTGAACGACACTACAGTCTTACTAAAGATTCGTATACTCGAAAATTAAAACGGATGATGATGATATTGCTATTCTTTAAGTGTAACACCCGGGTTTAGGGGTCGGGTGAAAATAATATTTTAATATTATTTGAGCTCGGTTTTATTACTAAATTGATTCTTTCAAATTTCGGGTTTCGAAGTAAATATTTGAAATGGGACCAAGTGGATTTAATTGCAAGTTGAAGAGCTTTTTAAAGAACAATGAAATAGCCATTTATTAATGGCCTTTTTGGTAATTTACCCATTTTCTAATTTAAATCCCCTTTATATATATTAAATCACCCTTTTTCTCTTCATTATCATCTTCTTCAACGACAATGAAGAGCTCCCTCCCCCTTTCACTATTTCATCTCCTTCCTCCCTCGTTTTGGCTCGGTTTTGAAAGGTAATTACGTTTTTGACTTGCTCTCAACTTCCTCTCTTCAAAAGTACAAGTAGTTTTCATTTTCATCCATGTTTTAGAAATTTGATTTTTGGGAGATTTGAATAAAAATGGTAGTTTTATGGTGTTTAACGTGAGATTTTGATTAAACAATGATAGATATGAAGTTTATGAACCAAAGGGTTCAACATATATGATTTTTAAAGGGTTTTGTTAAGTTTCCCGAATTTGTGTTTTGGAGGGTTTTTAGGAGGGTTTTTAGTTGAGTTTTGGGTGTGGTTTGTGTTGGAAATTGAGGGTTGATGTTAGGGTATTGGTTGGGGATCGTTTTGGAAGCAATTGGAAGTGTTAAATGTGTTGAAATCACAAGTTTTGGACTGTGTAAAAGGGCTGCTCGGGAATGGCTTTTGGTGGTTGTTCTTGGTTCGAAAAACAAGTGTTTGATGTTTGAATTTCATTCCGGGTTTACTACGTTGTGTTGTGGACTGATTTGAGGTTAATTTACTTGTGTTGAGGTTGTTTAGAAGCGAGAATTTGCGTTGGAGAAGCTTCGGGAAGGAATCCGGAAACTTGAAGGTGATGCTTGCTTGGTAATTGAGCTTGGAGGTAGAGGTGAGTGGTTAAATGTTTTTGAAATGGTTTTGAGTATTTGGTTCAAGCATGTGAACCTAGGATGGGCTTGGTAATCCCACCTAGAGTTGGGATTAGAGTGGTAGCCTAATCCCAAGCTTTGATTAGAGACTTTGGTTGCACTCTTTAATGGTTGTATATGCCTCGTGTTAGATTGTGATGATGTTGATTATGTATATGTTGTATACATGTGTGTTGAGGCATGTTGGATGCATTGCTATATGCATGTTGATGATAGATATGATATGGTTGTTAATGATGTACATGTGGTGTTGATGTGTGAAATGATATTATGAGGTGATTGTATGATTCGAGGATCATGTTGAGTACATGCTAGGCATTGAAATGTGGTTTGTGTATGACAGTGAGTCATGGTGAGTACGTGCTAAGCACGGAAGTTATTATGAAATGATATTGCGAAAGATTATTGAAATGTGTAGTATTGGCACTAGTATGCTTGGGTACAAATGATCAATCATTAGGATGTTTAGTGTGCACACAGGAGTCTAAATTCGCGTGTGGCCTTGGTGGCGTTGAGTCACCAAGGAGGAGTACGGGTACGCCCGGAAATTGTATTATATTAGTCGATGATGAATGGAATCCCATCAACGGGGCGTGAGGATGAGTGGAATCCCCTCTGTAGAACCAAGGTTTTGATATAATATTTGAAAAATGTTTTGGACTAAATTGAAAAGAATTTAAAATATGTTTTTAGTCAAAAACAACTTGAAAATATGTTTAAGGGTTTTAAAGGCTTTGGAATGGTTTTAAAGTACATTTAAAGTAGTCAAAACCATGATTTTCAAGTAACCGTACCGATACGGTATTGGACCGTACCGATACACCTTAGGTTTTCAAAATATCAAAATTCCAGTAGCCAAAACCCGTACCGATACGCCTAGCCGTATCGATACGGTGTGTTTTGAAATAGCCCAACGGCCATAAATGGTACTATTCCCAACGGTCATAAATGGTACTATTCCCAACGGCTATAAATGGTACTATTCCAATGGCTATAAACGGCTATATTCCCAACGGCTATAAACGGCAATATTCCCAACGGCTATAAACGGCTACAAACTCATTTGGGACTATAAATTGAAGGCTGGAACACTCGAAGAATGTAAGAGACAATATCCAAGCTTAATGTTCAAGAGAAATCGAGTTTAAGTCTTTATTTTCTTCATTTCTCTTGTATATATTGTATAGAGAGTGTTTTTTTTATTGTTTTATTCTTTACACTCTTGTGAGCTTAATTCTTGTAAACACCCACCTTGTGAGGTTTTCATTGTTTACACAAACTACCCTTGTAAAAGGAGAGGTTCTAGTTTAGTCTTGAGAGAAAAACTAGAGTTGGTTCTATCTTAGCCAAGTCCAAAAGATAGGGTTGTAACGGTTTCCTCCTGAGCCGGGAAAAGGGGACGAATTCATTGTTGAGTGAATTGGGAAATCCTTAGTGGTGTGCTAAGGTAGTGGATGTAGACTCGGTTGAGTAGTCGAACCACTCTAAAATCATCGTGCAAATTGTCTACCTTTATTTCGGTTTTAGCCAATTCAACCACCAAACATTTACAACCCTCCTTGACGGTTTCAGTGATCGATTCGAGCGTGCCAAAAAACCCAACAATTGGTATCAGAGCCTCGTCTCCATCGAAGAACTAACATCCGGGAGTAAAGATCTATTGCTCGAAGTCCAACCGTTCAAGAAAATGGCAAGATTTGAAGAAGGCCGCTCTATCTCGTGTCCTCCACTCTTCAAAGGAGAAGCATACTTTCAATGGGCAAATATCATGAAATTATTCATCAAGTCTCAAGACTATGAGGTTTGGGACATCGTTGAAGATGGGTATTTGGAAGCTCCAAAGAAGAAGAAAAAGCAAAGGAGTGCCAACGACACGAAGGCAAAGCTAAACACCAAGGCGATGCACATTCTCTATTGTGGCCTTAACGAAGAAGTTTCCAAGAAAATCTCCACATGCAAAAGTGCCAAAGAATTATGGGAAAAACTTGAGAAGCTTTATGGCAACAAGAATGGAGAAAAGAAAGATGATGATCAATCATGTGCAAACATTCTTTCAAATCCAAAGGTGGATGGTGTTTTGGCTCTCGATGAGCCTAAGGTATCTTCTAACTCAAATGAATTAAATTCATATTCTTTTGATGAGTTACAAGATGCATTTGATGAATTATTTTTGGAATTTGAGACCATGAATTCCAAATTTAAGAAAATGATTTCTAAACTTGAATTTGAAAATGATTTTCTTTTTAAAACAAAATTGGATTTTGAAAAAGAAAATGAGATTTTGAAAAATGATTTAGAGTTTTCAAAAACAAGCAATGAAATTTTAGAAAAAGAAAATTTTGATTTGAAAGTTAAGCTTGAAAGCTTAGCAAAAGAAAAAGAAATTATTTTTAATAATTCATCTCATCCCATAATGACAAAATGATCACATTGTCATTATCATGGTCATTCCTTACATACTTGTCCTATTAAGAAGAGAAAATCTTATAGGATTAGACAAGTATGGGTTCCTAAGGGAACTAAAGACATTGTGACTAACGTAAATGGATCCAAAGCAATTTGGATACCAAAAATCAAGTGAATGTCTTTTGTAGGTGTGTTGGAGCAATGGCAAGCAAAGCAAAATCAAAGAATGCTCAAATCACACATGAGAAGAAGATTGGGTAACCTCTAAGCTTAATGCTTTTATTTTATACATTTGGTTATCTAACTTTTATTTAAAGTCTTGGATTATTTGTTAAGCCTAACAATGATGCTTTGAGTAAGGGGGAGCCAGTTTTTTTTTAACCAAAATTTTAAGTGTGTCAATTTTTTTTTGCCTCCTATGTTATCTTGAACTTAAATGTCATTTTAAATTCTTTTTGATATAACAAAAAGGGGAGAAATGGTTTGAAAAATTGAATTTTCAAATGAATAAGGGGGAGCTTTATATGATTTCATATCTTAATCTCTTATTCACAATTTTAAAGCTAAAGGGGGAGAATCCCAAACAAAATTTTCAAGTTGGTTTTATTATATCAAAAAGGGGGAGATTGTAGAACCAAGGTTTTGATATAATATTTGAAAAATGTTTTGGACTAAATTGAAAAGAATTTAAAATATGTTTTTAGTCAAAAACAACTTGAAAATATGTTTAAGGGTTTTAAAGGCTTTGGAATGGTTTTAAAGTACATTTAAAGTAGTCAAAACCATGATTTTCAAGTAACCGTACCGATACGGTATTGGACCGTACCGATACACCTTAGGTTTTCAAAATATCAAAATTCCAGTAGCCAAAACCCGTACCGATACGCCTAGCCGTATCGATACGGTGTGTTTTGAAATAGCCCAACGGCCATAAATGGTACTATTCCCAACGGTCATAAATGGTACTATTCCCAACGGCTATAAATGGTATTATTCCAACGGCTATAAACGGCTATATTCCCAACGGCTATAAACGGCAATATTCCCAACGGCTATAAACGGCTACAAACTCATTTGGGACTATAAATTGAAGGCTGGAACACTCGAAGAATGTAAGAGACAATATCCAAGCTTAATGTTCAAGAGAAATCGAGTTTAAGTCTTTATTTTCTTCATTTCTCTTGTATATATTGTATAGAGAGTGTTTTTTTTATTGTTTTATTCTTTACACTCTTGTGAGCTTAATTCTTGTAAACACCCACCTTGTGAGGTTTTCATTGTTTACACAAACTACCCTTGTAAAAGGAGAGGTTCTAGTTTAGTCTTGAGAGAAAAACTAGAGTTGGTTCTATCTTAGCCAAGTCCAAAAGATAGGGTTGTAACGGTTTCCTCCTGAGCCGGGAAAAGGGGACGAATTCATTGTTGAGTGAATTGGGAAATCCTTAGTGGTGTGCTAAGGTAGTGGATGTAGACTCGGTTGAGTAGTCGAACCACTCTAAAATCATCGTGCAAATTGTCTACCTTTATTTCGGTTTTAGCCAATTCAACCACCAAACATTTACAACCCTCCTTGACGGTTTCGGTGATCGATTCGAGCGTGCCAAAAAACCCAACACCCTCCGCGTGAAACGGGGCGTGAGGATTAGTGGAATCCCCTCCGCGTGAAATGAGGCGTGAGGATAAGTGGAATCCCCTCCGCGTGAACGGTGATGAGTGTAATCCCACCGTCAGGTAATGGTTGTGTTGTTGGATGTGAGTTCTAACGGGTTATCCGCGTATTCGAGCCATAGCTAGGTGCCAATATGAGGTTGTATGTGTATACCAATATGAGACCATGTGTATATGCTTATATGATACTGAATGTGATGCCCTTTATGAATTGATATATGATGTGGTTAATGCACTGAGTTATGTATCATTGTACGTTGAGCTTATGAGTTGTTGAGCATGGCACAATGTTGATTATATGTTCATGCATCATGTTCATTTTGGCTTATGCGGATCGGAGGTATGATCATGCATTTCCTCATGGAAATTGCTCGTGCTTGGATCCTGTATTGTCGAAGGTTTGTTTTATGAGCTTACCCTCACTAAGCTTTTATGCTTACGCTCTCTTTTGTTCGACAATGCAGATCAATAGATCGAGGGTGGCAAGGGCAAGAAAAGGTCTCCAAGTGTTGCTTTTGGTGAGCTCGATGTATGATTTATAAATAGAAAGATTGTAATAGTAAAGCAATGGGATAGGTGTTGTTGTTTTTGAGGCTTTGATGTGTGTTGATTTGGTTTGGCATTTAGATGCCTTGTTTGATTTGTAAATATCACTTATGATGCATGCCTTGATGAATGCTTGAGTGATGCATGCCTTGAGTATGTTTGAGTATGTTGGAGTATGTTTGATCTAGGATGTATGCCTATAGGTTTGGGTTGTTGGTAATGTGTGCCTTTAGTCCCTTTTAAGCTCAATGTATGATTATATATGATATTGAGGTGTTTTTACCATAGGAACTCATTAGAATTAAGCATTATATGCTCCCCTGCATCTAGGTTTCGAAACTAGGGGTAAAGTTTCGAAACTTTTGCAAATTTTTGGATTCCAGAGGTCACTGCCAGCCAAAGTTTCGAAACCTTTGGGCAAGGTTTCGAAACTATGGTCAAAGGTTTCGAAACCTTCCCAAGGTTTCGAAACTTTTGGTGAAAATTGGGTTCCAGGGGTTACTGCCAGCCAAAGTTTCGAAACATTTGGGGAAGGTTTCGAAACCTTCACTCAAAAATGCCCTGTTTGACCCCTGTAGGCCTTTTTGAAGAGAAAAACACATAGGTATTAATATGCCTTTAGTCAAGATTAAAATTGGGATGTTTGAATGTGGTTTGGGGTTTAAATGTTTGTCACGTGAGTTACGTTCCGCTGTTTGATCACTTAGAATTTATTACTCGATTATAACAAGATTAAAATAAAAAAAATAGGGTTGCTAACCGAGGGGGAACCTTAACGGGTTTCGCTTCGGTTTTCCCCGTGTGACCCACTCGGACCGGTCATCCGGCTAGATCAGGAAGAGGGGGTTACATTAAGAACTCAAAATTTAGAGAAGCTTTTTGAAAAAAGGAGAGAGGAAAAGAATGTTTTAGCAAAGATGTATTTGTTGTGGGATAATCAGAAATGAAGCAAAATAAAAGCGAAAAATCGTCCATTTGCAAAACATAAAAATTAAAACATGATTAAGTCACTGTCTAAAAAGGGTCAAAACATAGTTTTAATTCCTGCAGAAAAACTGTTAATCCTATAAATAGTGAAGTTAAAAAAAATTTATTTTACAGTTTAGAAAACATAAGAAAAGATACATTATCTCACTATTCAACAAGAAAGGGAAGAAAATGTCATATATAAATTAAACTCAAAACTCATTCCCACCCAATGTGGGATGTACGTGCACTATCAAATTTTTGTGCATTACTAAAACACAAGGCACTAGTTTTGGTGTGTGAGTCCGAATATCAATATTATCGAAGGATTTCCATCCACAACTGAGTTAGAATGCATTTTTTATTCTTTTTAGTGGATACATATTATCGTAAGACTTTTATCATGTGATTCAGTCAGTAAACTGTGTTTTATGTTTCGTATTTATTTATATACATTGTTTAACTTGGATATTTAATTTTATATAGGTTATTTTACGCACGTATTATATTTTCAACTTTATTCGGTTTATGAATATATTTTTTCACTTATCTTGACGTCTCTGATAAAAGATTATTGACTCCGGCCTGTCCCATTTTTACGAGAAGAAAGCAATAATTCAAGCAAAAACTTAGGTAAACCTAATAGTGTTGAGTTATTGAATTAAAATTCAAGTTGGGCTTTTTGTGATTTTAAATCCATAACTTGTCTCCACATTAATTTTTCTTTGAAAAATATTACTATAAGAATGGATCTCGATTATTTGGCCCAAATTTAAACCTACATCACAAAATTTATAAACAAGTTGAATAAAAAATGATTTAAATTAGAGTAGAGGTGGCAATCGGGTCGGTCAGATCGGGTTTGGGTCGAGTTACTTCATGTCGGGTTGCTTTTGGTTTAGGTTCTATTCGAGTCGGGTCAAGTCTGATTCGGATTTAGTTCGTGTTTATGTTATTTCGGATCAGATCGGGTATCGAGACGGTTTAATATCAGATCGGTTGATTTTCGGGTCGGTTCAATATTGAATCATTTGACTTTTTGGGTTGGGTTTATATCGAATCAGTTGTCTTTTCAAGTCGGGTCTATGTCGGGTCGGGTTAATATTGGATCAGTCAACTTTCAATTTGAGTCAATATATGAATATGATCTTTTAAAGGAGAAAAAATGATATTAAATTTTTACTAAAGGTGGTTGTTAATTAGTAATATGACACAAAATGAGAATAAAGCATACATATTTGATGAAATTAAATTCGGGTTGCTTTCGGTTTCGGGTTAATTTTCGGTTTGAGTTGCTTTCGGTTCGGGATGATTTTCGGTTCTGGTTGTTTTCGGTTTCGGTTGATTTTGATTCGGGTTTATTTCGATTTAACTAAATTCATGTCAATTTTAGTTCGAATTCGGATCAAGTTTAGACCATTATGTTCGGATTTATATCGAATCTCGGGTCGAATAAATCAATTTGAGTCTCGAATTTTGAGTCAAATTTGCCGGGTTTGAATTAGAGTCATCACGAAACTTTAAATTTATTTTTATAAAATTAAGCTACACATAAACTTTGATTATATATATGTAATGTGATGCATGAACTTTGATTTTGTGCAATTATATAAATGCCATTTTGATTTCATTTCATTTTCATAAACTACTAAAACTATTATCAATATAGCACATTTTATGTTTAAATATTATTTATACAAATAATTATATTTAAGTTGAAGTGTTTAATTTTTAAATGTGTATAATTAAAAATAAACAGAGTTTTATGTTTATTTTTTTTTTTGAAAGTTATAATTTTATTTATACCACCAAAGATAGGTGCCTCATTAAAAAATCTCCCTAACCTAAGTGGAGGAAAAAGAGTGCACCAAATCAATGGGAAAGATCAAATACAAGCCGCAAACTTCTTGGAACCTACGATGGAAACACACCCTGTTACAAAATACAAAATAATGCTTAACAATACAGAAACAATCACTGCTCCCTATTCTCAACAAAAAGATCCAGCAAAAAATTCACACTGCAGTTCACTCCTTCATGTCTTTTGATGTAAATCACCATTAAACTTTTCGCAGGGAGTTCGATTGCAAAGGAGCCAAACTGATCGAAAGAAATGGAATATTCCTGCCAATACCAGCCTTGGCCAATTTGTCTGCTGAGACGTTAAATTCTCTCGGGATGAGACTTGACGACCAATCCACATCCGAAAGTAAGCGATAGCATTCCAAAACCAGCGATTTGAATATAACAGGGGTATAAAACGGCTTCCTTAACCAATCCAATACGAGGCTACAATCAGATTCAAGAATTAATTTAACTCCACGGTCTTTGACGAATTTTTTGAACAAAACTATTGCCTCTTTAACTGCCAACAATTCAGCTGAGGTAGCATCGATTTCTCCAATCGGTTTTGAGAACATAATAATGCTATCACCTGTCTCATTTCGCAGGATGCCACCAATCCCAGCTTTACCAAATCCTCCAATAACAGCTCCATCGCAATTGAATTTTACAGCACCAGCCGGAGGATTATACCAACTGCTATTCTTCAATTTTGCAGGTTCTACTGGTTTCAGTGTCAGTAAATCATTTAGCATAAAAAATTCATGACCACTAGTGAATGTCAGGGGCCACTTCGCTTTATACCAATATCCCAACCGAGTAATACATAAACTATACAATTGATCTATATCCACCAACAGACCTTTAAAAATAATTTCGTTCCTATATAGCCAAATCGACCACATAATAGAAAATAAAGAAAGGAGCCATACCTCTTTCGATACTCCATCCGGGGAAGCAAAGAACCAATATTGCAATAGAGATTGAGCCTTACTTGGAAGAGCTCCAGATATATACCATTTTGAGAGCCAGCGTTGCATAACTTGCCAAGAGATGTAGCAATGACCGAAAAGATGGTTCACACTTTCTTCCTCACAAGAGCATAACGGGCAAAGCAATGAGGAGTTTAATAGAGAGCCTCTTTTTGTCAATTCGACTTTCGTCGGAATTCTGCCATGAAGTAATTTCCACATGAATACCTCTACTTTCGGGGGAGCGATGTTAGACCAAATCAGCCTCCAAAAAGAGTTGTCTCCCCTAAAGGAATTTGAAGCTATTTTACAAAAATTTCTAGTAGAATACTGACCATCCGAACTAGCAACCCAACGAACACTGTCTTTACTTAGCATGCCCACTTTTTTAGAGTTCAAAACAGCAATAAACTCCTCCAACATCTCTACTTCCCAATCAAAAACATTTCTTCTGAGTATAATGTTCCATCTCCATTCTCCATTTTCTATGCACCCAAACTCAGCAATAACTCCTCTTTTATGGACTGCTAAAGCATAAATTCTTGGGAATCAGGATTTGAGGGCAATGTCACCAATCCAAACATCATTCCAGAAATTGATCTTTAAGTCATCCCCAACAGCAAATTGAATATTCCTTGTAAAATAATTCGACGAGTCGGCCTGAGGAGATATGATCCCTCTCCAAACCCAGTACTTATTTTTAGGGTCAAGATTTTTTAGCAGCAAGCAATTAGCACCATTTTCATATTTCGCTGCAACCATTTTTTTCCACAAGCTATTTGTTTCGACTGCAAACCTCCAAAGCCATTTGTTAAGAAGGGCCCTATTTTAGGTTTTAAAATCCACCAAACCGAGACCACCACTTGATTTAGGTTGACAAATTTTCTCCCAACTCAGCCAATGTATGCGCCTTTTATCAACCGAGCCCCAAAAAAACTTGGCCACTAAGCTTGAAATCCGATTATTTACAGCAGCAAGCATTTTAAATAATGTCATATAGTATATAGGCAGGTTCACAAGAGCTGACTTAATCAGCGTAATCCTTCCAGCAAGTGACAAAAGTGCTGGTTTCCATCCAGCGAGCTTTCTACTTAGTCTCTCAACAATAGGTTCCCACAATTGCACAAAGCTTTTAATGACGCCAATCGGAAGCATTTGATTAAAATCAAAATTCGATATATAGGTTCCCTCATTCTTGCAAACTGAATGTATCATCTCAGAATAATGTTTATATGTTAACCAAAATTAAAGTTTTATGTCTATAATTGTACTAAAGAAAATTCTATATATCGAATTGTACATTTGACCAAAGTTTATTTGTAATTTTGATATTACTTTTTTTTTACTACAATTACAATTAGAATTGCATTTGTGATATAATATCCAAAAAAACTTTAATTAAAATCACATTACAATACACAATCAGATTGATAATTAGATTACATTTAAACCATACAAATATGCTGAGAGTTGAATTAGAATAAATATAATTTTGAACCCTCACAATGATAAGATTCAAACCTAAAATTTTAAAATTCCCCAAAAATCTTTATCATTGAGTTAGTAAATCAATATAGAATCATAATCAAAGTTGGCAAAGGCTTAATATATCTTATCCTAAGGATCTTCCAATGATTTGATTAAAACCCGGAAACAACCATTGAGGAATTATAAAATATTAATATTGTTCTCACCAACTTATTATATTAATAGCCAATTGCAAATTACCAGGAAAATGAAGGAAAAATCGCTTGATTTCACATAATATAATTACATCTTAATTTTTCATGTTGTGTTTGATCATATTTATAGTTTCAAAGATATATACGTTTTTTTGTTGTTGCCATATTCAAAGTCCAAAAATATATAAGTTGCCAAATTATTATGCCTATTAAGATGATTAACATTTTATTGTTTGTGTGGTTCCTCTCGTGCCGTCTACTTTCCCTGAGTTTTGGTCCAAATTTTGCAGCACTGGCCTGATTTCATTTGAGAATTAATACACATTTTATTAGCAAATAATTAAAAGAAAAACAACCTGACCACCAAACACATTAGCTTCCCTTCAAAAATTTCCTATATAAATAGCCACCCCACTGAAACCATACTGCACCATCGCCTTCTCTTATATCTTCTTCCGCAAATGCCACCTCGTTCTTTCAGCTCATAATTTACACAAACTGATGGCTCCAACACTTGCCGATCTTTTCCATGACTCCTCGGCCCTCCGTGAGTTTGTTATCAACCAAGGAAACGGTGTGAAGGGTTTATCTGAACTGGGTCTCACTGTTCTCCCTAAGCAATATATCCAACCTTTGGAGGAAAGGACTTGCATCACCAACTTCGTGCCCCAAGAACCCATTCCCATCATCGATATGTCGAAATGGGAAGATCCTCAAGTGGCGAAATCGATCTGTGATGCTGCTTCGAAATGGGGTTTCTTCCAAATTGTTAACCATGATGTACCGGTTCAAGTGTTAGAGAATGTTAAGGATGCTACTTATAGGTTCTTTGGGTTGCCAGCTGAGGTAAAAAATAAGTATTCCAAGGAGCATTCATCTTCAAACAATGTCAGATTTAGTACAAGTTTTATTCCTCACCTAGAAAAGGCTCTTGAATGGAAAGACAAACTCAGCTTATCTTATGTCTCTGAAGAAGAGGCTTATGCATTATGGCCTTCAGTCTGTAGGTAAAAGAAGTTACTTGTTGGATTTTTCTGAATCATAAAACTTTATAACATGCACTTTATTTGTCGAAAAATATATTAATCAACCTTCTTTTGTACTTTTGCAGAGAGCAAGTGTTAGATTACATGAAGGAGTCTGAAGTTGTTATCAAACAACTATTACAAGTTCTAATGAAGGGTTTAAATGTTAATGAGATTGATGATGCAAAAGAGTCATTGTTGATGGGTTCAATGAGAACTAACCTTAACTACTATCCTAAATGTCCAAACCCCGAACTTACTATCGGAATAGGTCGTCACTCTGACATCTCGACTCTTACAATTCTCCTTCAAGATGAGATTGGAGGACTTTTCGTAAAGAAAAACGAAGGGGAAAACTGGATTCATGTTCCTCCAATTAAAGGTTCCCTTGTGATTAATGTTGGAGATGCCTTGGAGATAATGAGCAATGGAAGGTATAGGAGTGTTGAACACCGTGCGGTCGCTAATAGAAGTAATAACAGAATTTCGGTTCCTATGTTTGCGAGCCCAAGACTTGTTGATATGATAGGACCGTTACCTGAATTGATTGCAACTGGTGAGAAACCAATTTACAAACAAGTTCTATATTCCGATTACGTCAAGCATTTCTTCGGTAAAGCACATGATGGTAAGAAAACGCTTGAATTTGCAAAATTGTAAACGTAATATTTCTGTTTTTGTTTCCGTAAATAATAAAGTTGTTGATGAAAATGGCTAAAATAAATAACATGTAATCAAAGCCATTATCTACAAAAATATGTATCTTATATAAGATCGAAATAATATCTTTCATTTATTTTGTTATAATTTCATTTTCAGCCTGGAACTTTGATTTTGTGCAAATATATAAATGCCATTTTGATTTGAATTAATTTTATTTTCATAAACTACTAAAACTATTATCAATATAGCCGATTTTATGTTTAAATATTACTTATACAAATAATTATATTTATCAAATATGAAAATGAGTTGAGGTGTTTAATTTTTAAATGTGTATAATTGAAAATAAACAGAGTTTTATGTTTATATGTTAACTAAAATCAAAGTTTTATGTGCATAATTGTACTAAAGCAAATTCTATGTATAGTATTGCATATTTGACCAAAGTTTATTTGGGTTGCTTTTCGGTTCGGGTTCTATTCGGGTCGGGTCTGATTCGAATTTAGTTCGTGTTTATATTATTTTGGATTGGATCGGGTATCGAGTTGGTTTAATATCGAATTGGTTGATTTTCGGGTCGATTCAATATCGAATCATTTGACTTTTTGGGTTGGGTTCAGGGACGGAGCCAAGATTGAATCATGAGGGGGGGCAAGATGTTTAACTTTGGAATGAACAGGGTTTTAAAAAGTAACTAAAGCATAAAAAATTAAAGAAGATATGATTTAATTTCACTAATTTTAAAGTTAAAAGGTCTTAAAAACAATTAAACCATAAAAATATGGGGTCAATGCTTAATTTAATAAGGTCCTAAAAACAAATTATACCAATCAATTTTGGGAGGGGCAAGGACTTAATTGAAATAGTTCCAAAACTATCAATGGCCTAAAATGTAATTAGACCATCAAAATTGAGGGGGGCAATTGCCCCTCCCACCCTCAACATAGATCCGTCACTGGTTGGGTTTATATTGGATCGGTTATCTTTTCAAGTCGGGTCTATGTTGGATCAGTTGCTTTTCGGGTCGGGTTAATATCGAATCAGTCAACTTTCAATTTGAGTCGATATATGAATATGATCTTTTAAAGGAGAAAAAATGATATTAAACTTTTACTAAAGGTAGTTGTTAATTAGTAATATAACACAAAATGAGAATAAAACATACATATTTGATGAAATTAAATCCGGGTTGCTTTCGGTTTCGGGTTAATTTTCGGTTCGAGTTGCTTTCGGTTTGGGTTGATTTTCGGTTTCGATTATTTTCGATTTAACTAAATTCAAGTCGTTTTGGTTCAGATTCGGGTCAAATTTAGACCATCATATTCAGATCTATATCTAATTTCGGGTCGGGTAAATCAATTCGAGTCTCGAATTTCGGGTCAAGTTTGCCAGGTCTAAATTAAAGAGTTCACGAAACTTTAAATTTATTTTTATAAAATTAAGCTACACATAAACTTTGATTATATATGTAATGTGATACATGAACTTTGATTTTGTGCAATTATATAAATACCATTTTGATTTGATTTCATTTTCATAAACTACTAAAACTATTATCAATATTGCACATTTTATGTTTAAATATTATTTATACAAGTAATTATATTTATCAAATATGAAAATGAGTTGAGGTGTTTAATTTTTAAATGTGTATAATTGAAAATAAACAGTTTTATGTTTATATGTTAACTAAAATCAAAGTTTTATGTGCATAATTGTACTAAAGCAAATTCTATATATAGTATTGCATATTTGACCAAAGTTTATTTGGGTTGCTTTTCGGTTCGGGTTCTATTCGGGTCAGGTCAGGTCTGATTCAAATTTAGTTCGTGTTTATTTTATTTTGGATTGGATCGGGTATCGAGTCGGTTTAATATCGGATCGGTTGATTTTCGGGTCGGTTCAATATCGAATCATTTGACTTTTGGGTTGATTTATATTGGATCATTTGTCTTTTCAAGTCGGGGCTATGTCGGATCGGTTGCTTTTCGGGTCGGGTTAATATTAGATCAGTCAACTTTCAATTTGAGTCAATATATGATATGATCTTTTAAAGGAGAAAAAATGTTATTAAACTTTTACTAAATGTAGTTGTTAATTAGTAATATAACACAAAATGAGAATAAAACATACATATTTGATGAAATTAAATCCGGGTTGCTTTCGGTTTCGGGTTGATTTTCGGTTTGGGTTGATTTTCAGTTTCGATTATTTTCGATTTAACTAAATTCAAGTCGTTTTGGTTCAGATTCGGGTCAAATTTAGACCATCATATTCATATCTATATCGAGTCTCGGGTCGGGTAAATCAATTCGAGTCTCGAATTTCGGGTCAAGTTTGCCAAGTCTAAATTAAAGTCATCACGAAACTTTAAATTTATTTTTATAAAATTAAGCTACACATAAACTTTGATTATATATGTAATGTGATACATGCAATTTGATTTTGTGCAATTATATAAATGCCATTTTGATTTGATTTCATTTTCATAAACTACTAAAACTATTATCAATATAGCACATTTTATGTTTAAATATTATTTATACAAATAATTATTGAAGGATTATGAAAGAATAGTGATGAATTGAAGAAGATAGAATAGATTTAGAGAATATAGAGAGGCCAAAGAAAGTTATCTTATTCATTGATAACAAGAGTATTTATACAGCAGGGAGAGACCCTGAGATATAACGGCTTAACAACCACAGTGATAACAGAATAACAGACTTGTAACTGAAATAAAATCATGACTTTATATCTTGACTTTACAAACTGAGATGACTTTAACTATAACTCTAACAATTATATTTATCAAATATGAAAATGAGTTGAGGTGTTTATTTTTTTTTTTGATGAAAGTTAAAGTGATTACAAGTAGTATCTGTTCTAAATATACTATCAACCATTTAACAATGAACGCTCAATCACCCTGCTGCAGTTGCTGGTGCTCGAACCCGTGACCTCTAGGAACAACAATCGTTCCCTTAACCAAATAAACAGAGTTTTATATTTATATGTTAACCAAATCAAAGTTTTGTGTCTATAATTGTACTAAAACAAATTCTATATATCGCATTGCACATTTGACCAAAGTTTATTTGTAGTTTTGATATTACTTTTTTTTACTACAATTAGAATTACATTTGTGATATAATATCCAAATAACTTTAATTAAAATCACATTACAATACACAATTAGATTGATAATTAATTTAAACCACACAAATCTGCCTAGAGTTGAATTAGAATAAATATAATTTTGAACCCTCGCAATGATAAGATTCAAACCTAAAATTTTAAAATTCCAAAAATTCTTAATCATTGAGTTAGTAAATCAATATAGAATCATAATCAAAGTTGGCAAAGGCTTAATATATTTTATAATATTTCATAAGCAATAGCCTAAGGATCTTCCAATGATTTGATTAAACCCCGAAAGCAACCATTGAGGAATTATAAAATATTTTTATATTTTTTCTCACCAACTTATTATTTTAATAGCCCATTGCATTTCCATCAATTTCACATGTTTTCCCCTTGCAAATTGCCAGGAAAATGAAGGGGAAAACGCTTGATTTCGCATAATATAATTACATCTTAATTTTTCATGTCGTGTTTGATCATATAAATTATTAAATTACATACTTATATAAATTTAAATTCTAAATATTAACGGTGAAAATTTAATGCGGATGGAAGATGAAATCAATTGCAGATGGGGAATGTGGGGTTTGGTAGCATATTGGGGGAAGGGTGTGAGCTGGATGAATAATTAGTGGGAATTTAAAGGGCTTAAAGGACATGGAAATCGAATTAGTTATGTCACTATGTGGATTTGCATGTGCTATAATTACATTTTAGTACATGATCAGGATGGATCGAGGAGTGTTATATTGTATTCCTAAAAAAAATTAATTTTTTTATTAATTATCTAATCTCGCACCTCTTTTGGTGTAATCCACAAAAAATGATTTGATGCATTGGAGGTGGAAAACGAAGTTTTTCACGAGCGATCTATTTTTAAAGTTTGGGGTTAGGATTTAAAGGTTTAAGGATGGAGTTTTAGGGTTTAATGTTAGATTTTTAGGTTTTAATTATTAGTGTGTATGATTCAGTGCCCCTAAAATAATATGTGACATCATTTAAAACCCGCTTATAAAAAAATTCATTGGCGGTGCATCAAATATTAAGTCAGATTAAACGTATACGTGAAAAATACCAATTTGATTCATAAAAAAATAAATATTTAGTTATACTTTTAATCTTTTTATTAATATTTCTTTTAACTATTAAACCTTAATATTGGCATTTCTTAGAAAGAACGTAAGGAGGAAACGACGGCCTATTGCTAGAAATATTGGATTCTTAATTCAAATGTGATCAGATATAAAATTCTGGTTACTTTAAATATATTAATAAATAAAGGTAGATAATATGTTGCATATCAAACACGTTGCAGCGCCCTTTGATTAATTAATTGTAAATGAAATATTTTAACTGATTACTCATTCTATGTTTGTGTAACCCCATGTCACATACCCAAAATGTACAGCTTAAACTCTCAAAATAAACATTAGGCACGGTTAAATATAATATATAATAGTTACAAGTTTATTAGTTTCTAAAGTTAGAATATATATATTAAATTGGATTGATGGTAAAAGTTATTTTGATTTTTGGTATCACACTTGCCGACAAGTTTGACGAACAACCATCCAAATATAGTTTGATAAAATATATTACAAGCCATTAATTATTGATTAGGTATATATATATATATATATATATATATATATTAGTTTTTTTGGCTGATTTATTTTAATGGAAGGCAATCGATATATTCATCAAAAATTATATATTAAGTATATATATAATTATTTATTTAAAAATAATAATTTAATTGTTCAATTAAAATTTCATTTAATTTGACCCTACTTTTAATATATGTGGTGATTGGTTTTGTTTGTCTCATTTACATGCTAAATGTTTACGTCCGAACTCAAGTTAGTTGAATAAAGTTTCTATTGTATTTTATAAAAATAAAATAATTAATTAATTTTACACCGATATATGAGTATATAATCTTACTTTAAAAGGAGAATGCAAATATTTTACAGGCTTTGCGCACACACGAGGTTGGTGGTAAATGCGCGCAGCATGCGGCATAGTTGGGTAGGTGAGCCAGCCTTCCAATGGCATTCAAAGTAAGACTGCGACTCCATTGAAACCAAACTCATTGGTTTCTATATAGTTATAAATAGCCACTCCATTGAAACCAACAAGCACCACCGCCTTGATCTCTTCTTCCTCAAACACCACTCAAACCAATGGCTCCAGCACTTGCTCATCCTTTCAATGACTCTTCAGCTCTCCTTGAGTTTGTGATTAACCAAGGGAATGGTGTGAAGGGTTTGTCCGAACTTGGTCTCAAAGCTCTCCCCAAGCAATATATCCAACCTTTGGAAGAAAGGACCTGCATGACCAATGTCGTTCCCCAACAATCCATTCCCATCATTGATATGTCAAACTGGGAAGATCCTCAAGTCGCCAAATCCATCTGCGATGCTGCTTCCAAATGGGGTTTCTTCCAAATTGTTAACCATGATGTACCCATTCAAGTGTTGGAGAATGTTAAGAATGCTACTTATAGCTTCTTTAGGCTGCCTGCTGAGGTTAAAAATAAGTATTCCAAGGAGCATTCATCTTCAAACAATGTTAGGTTTGGCACGAGTTTCACTCCTCAAGCTGAAAAGGCTCTCGAGTGGAAAGATTATCTCAGCTTATTTTACGTCTCTGAAGAAGAGGCTTCTGCATTATGGCCTTCAGTCTGCAGGTAAAAAAAAGTTATTTGTTGGATTTTATTGAATCATTACACTTTATAACATGTACCTTATTTGTCGAAAAATATATTAATCGACCTTCTTTTATACTTTTGCAGGGAGCAAGTGTTAGATTACATGAAGAAGTCTGAAGTCGTCATCAAACAACTATTGCAAGTTCTAATGAAGGGTTTAAACGTTGATGAGATTGATGAGACGAAAGAATCGTTGTTGATGGGTTCAATGAGGACTAACCTTAACTACTATCCCAAATGTCCAAATCCTGAACTCACTGTCGGAGTAGGCCGTCATTCCGATGTCTCGACTCTCACAATTCTCCTTCAAGATGAGATCGGAGGACTTTTCATAAGGGAAAACGAGGGAGATAATTGGATTCATGTTCCTCCGATTAAAGGTTCTCTTGTGATCAATGTTGGAGATGCGTTGCAGATCATGAGCAACGGAAGGTATAGGAGTGTTGAACATCGTGTGGTCGCTAATGGAAGTAATAATAGAATTTCGGTCCCTATTTTTGTGAACCCAAGACCTGCTGATATGATAGGACCGTTACCTGAATTGATCGCAAGCGGTGAGAAACCAATTTACAAACAAGTTCTTTATTCAGATTACGTCAAGTATTTCTTTCGTAAAGCACATGATGGTAAGAAAACGGTTGAATTTGCAGAATTGTAAACATAATATTTTTTTCTTTGTTTGTCTAATATAATGAAGTTGATGAAAATGGCTAAGATAAATAACATGTACTCAAAGCCATTATCTACAAAATCATGTATCTTATATAAGATCGAAATAATATCTTTCATTCATTTTGTTATAATTCCATTGTCGTCCTTGAACTTTTCTTATAATTCTTTTGTAATTCTCAATGCTATAAAGTTTTGAAAATTATTATTTTATATAATACTTAAATTATTTATAATCTTTTCAAACCTTTAAATTAAAAGTAATTTATCATATCGTTAAACTAAAGATAATTTACCATTACATATAAAAACACAATATAATTACACCTTTTATTAATAATTACATCTTATTTTTTCGTATCGTGTTTGATCGTATAAATTATAAAATTATATATGTATATAAATTTAAATTCTAAATATTAATGGTGAAAATTTAATGTGGTTGGAGGATGAAATCAATTTTAGATAGGGAATGTGGGGTTTGGTGGCTTATTAGGGGAAGGGCTTGATCTGGATGGAATAATTAGTGAGAATTTAAAGAACTTAAGAGGATAATTTAATAATATTTTTATATTAATGTATTTTTTTTTTAAAATAACTTATATCTCTTACTAATTATAAATTAAAGTCACTTTTTAATAAATTATACAGTGTCCCAATATCTTTAAACCGCCCTGATTGTTTGTGTAGTTCCTCTCGTCTACTTTCTTGCGTCTTCCGTGAGTTTTGGTCCAAATTTTGCAGCACTGACGTCATTTCATTTGAGAATTAACACACATTTTATTAGCAAATAATTAAAAGAAAAACAACCTAATTACATGACCACCAAACACATTAGCATGAATATGGCCAGCCGCCCTGATTGTTTGTGTAGTTCCTCTCGTGCCGTCTACTTTCTTGCGTCTTCCGTGAGTCTTGGGCCATCTTGTTGACAGGTGTTGGCACAGATTTGATCACTCCTTCAAAGGTGTCTCTACTCAACAACCTCGATCCTTTCCCTCGGCACAAGCCAATACCTGCAGCTGCTCTCATCACAATTCTGATGTTAACTACAATCCTTATGTTACTTCTAATGATGCCATTGAAGATCTGCCTACTGGAGAGGAGGTTATACAGGTGAATGCACTTATGGCAAATGGTGTTGTCTTATTTGCCAAATGATTTTCAGATTTTGGCGTGACGCATCATGTTACAAATGATGCAACCAATCTTCACAACAAAGCAAGCTACAAAGGACATGGTAAGGTTCATTTAGGGGATGGTACTGCTCTGCAAATTGACAATATTGGTAACTCCTTTCTTGATACCTCTTCTCGACAATTATGCTTAGCTCAAGTTCTTCATGTGCCTCGGATTACAAAAAACCTTATGTCTGTAGCTAAGTTTATTAAAGATAACCAAGTTTTCTTTGAATTTCATGCTGACTCGTGCTGTGTTAAGAATGCTAGAACAAAAGAGGTGCTTTTGAGAAGAACACTCGATGGGGGACTCTACAGTTTCAACTATGGTGATATGGCTACGATTTGTCATACTTCCAGTGATGTCTCAGAGTATTGGCTATGGCACAGACGTTTGGGACACCCTACTGCTTATGTGGTTCGAAAGACTCTCAATAAAAGTGTATCTGTTGATGATACGGTTTGCATGGCCTGTCAGATGGGAAAAAGTCATAGACAACCTTTTACTTCTTCACATACATTGTACAAACATCTATTTGAGCTTGTAGAAATTGATGTATGGGGCCCTGCTCCTATTGATTCTAATGGTTTTCGTTACTTTGTAACCTTTGCAGACATGTATAGAAGAAACGCATGGCTTTATCTGTTGAAAAATAAAAGTGAAGTTCCTCTTGCTTATGAACTGTTTGTCAATTTTGTGCAAAATCAGTTTCATTCCTCTATTTTGGCACTTCAAACAGATGATGGATGAGAGTTTAGATTTTTGAAGGATGTGTCTGCCAAGTTTGGCATTGTTCTAAGGCGATCTTGTCCCCATACGTCTCAGGAAAATGGAGTTGTAGAAAGGAAACACAGACATGTGGTTGAAATAACTCTTACACTATTAGCTCAAGCATCGCTTCCTTTAAACTACTGGTCCTATGCTGTTCTCAGTTCAGTGTATTTGATAAATCGAATACCCTCCAAAGTTCTAGGGGGTATGTCAGCATTTGAGAAATTATTTGGTGAGCTACCATATTACAGTTTTTTGCGGGTCTTTGGTTGTCAGTGCTATCCTCATCTCATACCCTTCAACAAGCACAAAATGAACTTTCGATCTAAACCATACGTCTTCCTGGGTTACTCACCTTCTCATAAGGGTTATCAATGCATGGATTCGAATGGGAGGATTTTTATTTCACGAAGTGTGGTATTCGATGAGAATACATTTCTCTTTGCTCAACTCTCAGCTGATAACAAGCATCCTACTAGTACTTTTGAATTCAGATCGAATCTTGTACACGTAACCATACCTCTCTCTACTGCTACTGGTTCTAACCCTAATGTGCCTCTTGCTGCTACAGGTCTTGAGGCTTCCCCGAGTGAATCTTTACCTATAGGCGCGACTGATCATATACCTGCTCCCTCACCTCATGATAATGTGTTGCACACTTCACAGGAGCCTCTTGATCACATGGAGCATGAGCATGCTAGTCCACTAACTGATGTACATCAAGAGAGTGTTGTTGAGCACTGTTATGCCCCTCCTCAAGAGAATGAAGAAACATGTGATCTACCAGAATCTGATCCACCAATTGATGACCTTGCCAGTAGTTGTGCACTGCCTCAGGAGAATAGAACACAACCTTTGAATACTCATGCCATGATCACAAGGAGGAAGAATGGTATTGTCAAACCAAAGGTTTATGTTATGCAGTATCACAAGGTTCCTAACGACATTCAAGAGGCTCTTCAAGATGAAGGGTGGCGAGCAGCAGTCATGGCTGAGTTTGAAGCTCTTGTAGGCAATAAAATTTGGGAGATTGTTGAGCTCCCTGCAGATCGAAAACATGTTGGATGCAAGTGGCTCTTTCGAGTCAAATTAAAAGCTGATGGGTTTGTTGATCGTCTCAAGGCACGCATGGTTGCTAAAGGCTATGCACAAGTACCAGGGTTTGGTTTCATGGATTCCTTCAGTCCAGTAGTGCGATTTGCAATTGTCAACATTTTTTTATCTCTTGTTGTATCACAACAGTGGCAAGTAAGACAAGTAGATGTGAATAATGCCTTCTTGAAAGGTGACTTGAGTGAAGATGTCTACATGCAGCAAGTTCCTGGCTTTGAGGTGCACTCTTCTGAAGGAAAACTTCTTGTCTGCAAGCTGCAAAAAGTCATCTATGGGTTAAGGCAGGCCCCGAGGAACTAGTTCCTCAAACTTCAAGAGTTTCTGCTTCAGCTTGGATTTGTTGCTTCAAAAGCAGACTCCTCTCTTTTTATCTTGAGGGCAAACAATGATGTGGTTTATCTGGTGGTGTACGTGGATGATATACTCATCACTGGAAATTCCCCAAGCTGCATTGATCGAGTTGTTCATGAATTGCATGGTAAATTCTTCTTGAAGGATCTAGGACAACTCTAGTACTTTCTTGGGATTGAAGCTAGAAGATTCACCACAAAGTTATTCCTTAATCAAAGGAAGTTTATTCATGAACTACTTCACAAGGTACAAATGTCCGATTCCAATTCGGTGGCTACACCTATTCCCCCATCCTTCAAATTGAGCAAGCATGAGGGTCAACCTCTCAAAGATGCGCAACTCTATCGTAGCACAGTTGGAGCTTTACAGTATGTATCAAACACGCGGCCAGACATTGTTTTTGCAGTCAACAAAACGGCACAGTTTCTTCAAAATCCCACAAATTCACATTGGTTAGCTATCGAACGAATCTTGTGGTATTTTCGGGGAACATCTGATTATGGTCTATGGTTCCCTGCTCAAGTTTAACATGGAGCTGAATTTAATGTCTTCTCTGATGTCGATTGAGGAGGAGACGTCGATGATCGTAGATCTATTTTCGGTCATTGTGTCTTCAATGACAACCATCTTCTTACCTGGAGCTCTAAAAAGCAAAGGGCGGTCTCTAGGTCGACAGCAGAGGCGGAGTTTCGTAGCTTAGCTGACGCAACGACTGAGGTTACCTGGGTAAAAGTTGTTGTGATGAAGATGGGAGTTCAAATGGTAGAAGCTCCATGAATTAATTTTATTTTCATAAACTACTAAAACTATTATCAATATAGATTTTATGTTTAAATATTATTTATACAAATAATTATATTTATCAAATATGAAAATGAGTTGAGGTGTTTAATTTTTGAATGTGTATAATTGAAAATAAACATGTTTACATGTTAACTATAATCAAAGTTTAATGTGTATAATTTTACTAAAGTAAATTTTATATATCGCATTGCACATTTGACTAAAATTTATTTGTAGTTTTGATATTATTTTTTTGGATTACAATTAAAATTACATTTGCGATATAATATCCAAATAATTTCAATTGAAGTCACATTATGATACACAATCAGATTAATAATTAGATTATATTTAAAAAAACACAAATATGCCGAGAGAGTTGAATTAGAATAAATATAAACTTGAACCCTCGTAATGATAAGATTTAAACCTAAAATTTTAAAATTCCCAAAAACTCTTAATAATTGAGTTAGTAAATCAATATAGAATCATAATCAAAGTTGGCAAAGGCTTAATATATTTTATAATACTTCATAAGCAATAGCCTAAGGATCTTCCAATGATTTGATTAAACCCCGGAAACAACCATTGAGGAATTATAAACTATTTATATTTTTTCTCACCAGCTTATTATATTGGGTTATGCTATTGACAGCCCTAAGGGCTGTCAATAAGAACTCTATAGATTCTTGTAATTAATGTTTTTTAATTTTTTTAAAGAAATATAGTATAATGTAATTAATTACATTCCTAAAATATTGTGTTTCATTAATTTAAATTTTTTAATTTAATTAAACAATAAAACCTTAAATTCAAACTTCAAACCTTAAACTTAAACCCTAAATCATAAACCCCAAACATCAAACCCTAAAACTTAAATCATAAGCCATAAACCCTAAATCCAAACCCTCAAACACTAAACACTAAACCTTAAACCCTAAATTCTAAACCCTAAACCCTAAACACTAAACCATACACCATAAACCATAAACCCTAAACCACAAACTCTAAAACTTAAACCATAAACCATAAACCCTAACCCTAAATCCAAACTCTCACATCATAAACACTAACCCTAAATCCAAACCCTCAAATTCTAAACCCTAAACACTAAACCGTTTTAAGTGAGTATTAATTACATTAAACAACCTAAAATTAATTAAACATGATTTTTTAGGAATGTATTTAATTACATTTTACTAGATTTTATTACAAAGCAAAACAACCATTTATTATAAAGCAAAACAAACATTAATTACAAATTAAAACAAGCATTAATTATAAGAATTTATAGAGTTCTTATTGACAGCCCTAAAGGCTGTCAATAGCAAAACCCTATTATATTAATAGCCCACTGCTTCCAAGCCTCGTAGGCAATGACTGCAACAGTTTCCTTCAATTTCACATGTTTTTCCCCTTGCAGATTACCGGGAAAATGAAGGAAAAAGTGCTTGATTACGTTACTTTTCTCGTATTTCTTTTCCTTTGACTTTGTTGATATGGTCTAAGTCTATGCTGCGTTACTTTGGTAGTATTTGAGCATGAACATATTTTAAATTTATGTTCGACTTTAGGGACGAAGCCATGATATAATATTAGGCGGCGAACATAAATAATACTAAAATGGACGTTAGGAGTTAGGATTTAATTTTTTATAATTTTAAAATTGACAACAACTTAATAAGACATTTAAATTAAAAAATAAAGGGTTACGGTCAATTTTAAAATTAACACGGATATAAGAAGAATATAAACTGAAAATGTGTCAAGGTATAGTTTATATAGTTTCAAAACTACAAAGGATCTAAGAAACAATTGAACCAAAAAAAGGGTCTAAGTCGGGGACGGAATTAAAATCAAACGTTGGGAAGGGTTAAGGACCAATTAAGCTTTAAATCTAAAAATTGAGAAGAACAAAGATCATATTTAACTAATATTTAAACTATAAAAGACTTAAAATGTCATTATACTAAAAAATTGAAAGCGATAACGGTCTCTCCCATCTTAAGTGTAGTTCCATCACGGTTGGAGTTCTAAGTTTTAGGAATAAAATGATGACCGATATTGATGTATATATCTTTACATGATCACAGGAAACAATAATGAGGATGATCCAAGACTGAAAATGTGATATTCTTACATGGATTCCTTTCTTCTTCCTCGTTTTGGACAAGTACAGTTTTCAAGCATTTGTCTGAACCTCTAAAACATCAAACGTGTACAGATTATTTGTCGTCGATCTCCTGGGATTTGGAAAGAGTCCAAAGCCAAATGACCGTTTATATACATTGAATGATCATGTGGAAATGATTGACAATTATGTAATTTCACCACATGAGTTGAGTTCGTTCCATTGGTGGCACATTCCGTGGGTAGTGTCCGTTTATATTTTTTCTTAATTTTTTTTATAAAACATACACAGATGTACGAATTCGAATTTCTTAAAATAATCAGATTATTATCATCTTTTCCATTAGAGTCACTGGTTAAGTTTGTTAAAGTAATAGAACAATAGAATATTTCTATTAGTTGGGTCAGCCCAAATTTGTTAAGTTGTTAATAGCTTGTTATAACCGTTTGGGTTGATCATCCGAGTTTAAAGTGTGCTATAAATATCAAGCCCAATCCTTGTAACAAAGTAGTCTTTTGTATTCTCAATATTCATCAGATATAATATTTCTTTTTCATATTCTTTATTTTTTCTTTTTCTTTGTTTGACTTTTCGTCTTTCTTTCTTTTCTTTTTTTTTGACTCTTCACCATTGTTGAGTTCGTAATAATAAGGTTTATATATGATCAATTTTTAATCTCAATTAAGTTTGTAAAAATTAATTTTATTTTTGCTCGTTTTATACATGTAGCCCTACTTTTCTGATGCAAAAGATTTTAAATATAAAATTTTAAGTTTAAGAGTTTAGAATTTAAGGTTTATTTTTAAATAAGGTGATCAATTACTCTAAACATAGAGTTTTGACATTATGTTAAAGGGTAATTATTTCATGCACAAATGATTGTGGAAATTTTGTTTACACAAGTGTCTTTGTTTTAGGGTTTAGTGACTTTGTTTAGGGTACAAAGTTTAGGGGTTTAAGTATAGTAGTTTTGAATTTAGGTGTTGTTGATAGAATTTTAGTTAGGTTTAGGGTTAAAATTTAGGGTTTATAGGTTATAACATAAATCTCTAAATATATTACCCTAAACCCTAAATTCTAACAATGAACCCTAAATTCTAAACTCATACACTAAAAGTTCTAAACCCTAAACCATTCATGGTGATCAAGATTCCACTACACCGTTAGAGGGCAGCAACAACTTGAAGATCAAATTCCCACAAGTGGAACTCAACATTGTTCAAAATGCCGATCATTCCTCTGTAATTCCTCACGGAAAGAGGGATTTTGCCAAGACTTTGCAACATGTTTGGGCAGGATCTACATATGATTGGGTGATCATGTTGTAATAAAGGAGTTCATTATTCATTATATCTAGTGTGTTAATAAAAAAGGGAAATATACATTTTAGTATTTGAACTTTGCTTCAAGATGTAATTTGGTACCTAATTTTTTTTTGGTCTAAATAGGTACCTAAACTTGTTTCATGGCTCAATTTGATACTTAATCATTTTTATCTAATAAGGTACTTGAACTTGACTTCTAAATTCAATTTAGTACTTAAATTTGACTTTACTGTTTAAATTAGTTCAAATAAGTCATTTATTATAATTATTAAATTGGACTAAAATGTACAGTTTAAATACCAAATTGAACTAATAATTCAAGTTCATGTATTTAATTATATATATATATATCAAATTGTATCTTAAAATCAAATTTATATACTAAAATATATATTTATGCGTAAAAATATTTTATTAAAATTTAATTATAAAAATACAAAATGTTAATTTGAAATGGTATTTTGAATGATAATGCAAGCCATTGGGCTGCCTGGATATTGGATAAGAGCCTTCTAAAACTTAGGATTGGAACCAGGCTCGTAGTCCGTAGAGAAATATGCTTTTTAGATTTTTTGTTGTTGTTTTTGACTAGTTCGGATGACTTGTGTTGTACACTTAATTTTGGTGGATGAGTCTTCCGGCAAAAATTTTCTGCATATATAAGACCTCGAACTTAAAACATGCTTAAGCGATACCAATTTACTTACTATTGGACCAATTTCAGTGGATAAATATACTTTTTAGTTGATAAAATATAAAATTACTTGTCGACCGGTCTTAATCCATACTTAATAATAAAAATATTAATATAATCATTAATCATGTGTGTTTAATTTTTTAAAATATGATTCTGAATAGTAAATCAAATTTTCTTCCTTTTGGAATGCTCAAACTGATATTGAGTAAGAAAAAATATATTATGATTTTTTATAATTATTTGGTAACGTTCATTGTAATTTTATAGCAACGTTTGTTCATTTATTTTTAATTTCTTTGATGGTGCACACATACAAACCACGAATATTCATTGAATTGTTAAACATTTGTTTAATAGTAAACATCCACATTTAATTTAGAATTAATATTCATATACTTCTAAGATATTCTCATTAATTCAACCATATTTATTAGGTTGTGTAAACTTCAATAATAACGAGCAAGTGCTCAACAACCACCGTTTATGAATTTTAAAAACAGGTAAAACAATATAAAACAATTACCTTTTAAAACCAATAATTAAATTTAAGAAAATAAATTATAAGGAAAAAAGAAAATATTTCCCGGAATGACAATGAAAATTTTGTTTTTCACAGACGAATATAATTAGAGTTTAGAAATTTAATTTATAATTTACACTTTAGGATTTTAAATTATAGAATTTATAATTTTTGATAATAAAAAATGTGGTACTATTACATGCTTTGTTAAAAATTTCTTATACCTAATGAGAGAAAAGAATACATATATAATACTTACATAAACTAAATTATTAATTTAACTCGAACTAAATAAGAAACAAGTACTAAAAAAACAGCTAGACTAACCAACCAGAATCTATAGCTTAGCCCTTAGGGTCCTCATGTCGCCGCAACCTGTCATTTTCCCAGCATCAATCTCATTCAGCAGATTTTGATCCTGCTGAACGAAATGCAGCACATTATGTGGTGGACTCGACATTTCTAAACTTTCAGTTTGCCCTTCTCAACTCATAACATTGACTCATCGCAACGAGAACATCCGCAATCCTGTTACACTCTCGTCGAATATGTCGCAACACCGAGTTCCATTTTCTCTGCATCATCTCCACAATCGAATCACCTAACACACTTCCTTCCAATGTCGTTGATTCCATATTGACAATTCTAACCGCCTCCAAACAATTTTTTTCAAGCTCAACAAAATCTGTGAAACCAAGCGTAGCCAAAGCATCGTGAATTGCCCATAATTCAGCAACTAAAACTGAGCACCGGCCCATGAACCTCAAAAATCCAAATATCCAATCCTCTTTTATCACCTTTGAATACACCCCCGACCGCAGCTCTCTGATATGAAGTATTCACCGCAATATCTATATTGACTCTCACCCACCCCCATCGGTAGTCTATAGGATTTAAAGTTTAAGGTTTATATAAAATAGACGTTTTAGGGTTAGTTTTTTAAGTTTTATAATTAGAATTTTTATATTCTGATTTTTAAAGTAAAATTAAACGTACTTGTAAAATATTTTTTTAATTTTTTAATAGATTACAAGAAAGTATATGTTTATATATATTTTTAACTCTTTAGCAATACACACAGACCTTGTAGAGAACCATTAAATTCGAGTCTTCTAAGATAAACATAATCCGTTTTCCACTTTTAAGTGCATAGAATAATAACAAAAATATATAATATTTATATATACACTTTTATTTCGGTATATACAAAACTTTTTATAAAAATTATAAGAATATATGTATCGATTGGTAAAAAAATTTGTATATATCGAAATAAAAAAATTGGATATATACAAAATTTCTTATCCTGACATACACAAATTATTATTATTTTATAAGCTTTTCTGTATAATCTCATTTTAGCAGTTTGAGTTTAGAGTTACCTAAAAATATGATGCCAAATGAGATTTTTAGGTTTATCTTATCAAAGCATGAGCACAAGTGGTGGTAGGTGGCAGGTGCATCAGATTCTTCAGTTTGGGGGCACCTTAGAAATTGTCATTCGCCATGCCAATAAATAACCAAACCAAAGAACGGCACAATTGCTAAAGTTAAACCAAGGAATAAATTCATACCCACTTTGTATTTTTTTCTTCTATTCTAACCCATTAATTATAAAGCTGGGGTCTTCCCGTTTGAAGGTGTAGAATTTGGGGTGGTTGATTTTAAGATCATGGATTTGGAGTTCTTGCAATCAATGGATGTTCAGATTCTTGCCGGTGTAGCAGTGGCTGTTTTAGCCGTCGTTGTTACTGCTGCTGCTTTTCTGTTTTCCTCCAAGAAACCCAAAGGTTTGATTTTTCACTCAATTTGGCCTTTTTGCATATATTTTAGATGTTAAAGGGTGTATTAAATCCTGGGTTTCTGTGTACTTTTGATCTGTTTGTGGCTTAATGGATTTTGGGGGTGTTTTTTTTATTATTTTAACTTCTTAGAATCTAATAAATAAAAGAGAAATTGATATATGAAGATCTTCAGATTGTTTTAGTAGCTCGGATTTTTACTCGATCTAGTTTTTAAAGCTCTGGTCAGCTTAGATATGGACTCAGTTACCTCGGAAAAAGTAAACTCAGTATCGTTTCCAAGCTATTTGAGTCAAGTGTTATGATACTCAAGTTCACCTCACTTAATAGCTCAAGTTGTTGAGGGCCTGAGGCTCGAGCTTGACTATATAATGATTGAGCCGAATTCTAGTTTTTCAAGCCAAACCTGACTAGCTTACAAGCAAAGCTGTCTCCTTTACACCGTAGTTGAGACTGTTTTACTGTTAACCATTATCTGTTCTGGTTCCTGCATGTTTTGGCGTACCGACCGAAAGTATAATGCAAGATAGAGTTTTATTTCTTCTGTAATGTTTGAAAATGGAATTGCTGGGAGTGAATGTCTGTCACGTAAAGCTGAACAGCTTGGTATGATACGCCTTTTTCATAAAGAATGATGTATGCAGGAAGCACATGAGAAAGGTTAAGAGCAACTGGAGTCGGTCACTCGGTCTATCAAAATATTTTGATGAGTGTTCTTCTGAATTTTTAATCGTAATGGTACACTGTCTGACCTACAGATTGATCCCCCTGTGTTGAATTTAACATATGACTACTAGGTTAACCAAATTTGCAAGTTCAAGCAGTCTACTTGCTCGAATCTGCTTGAATTTGGCTCGTTGAACTTGTTAAGCTCTAGATGCATCCCTCATTGCAAGTACTATAATCGGTTCTTAAATATTTTATTTTGTATCCTTAGTTGATTTTGCAAAATATTAGAATGGCAATCACATTTTCTCTCTATAGAAGTTAACTTACTGAGACTTCGAATATGCCTCTGATTCTATATAATTCTTCCCTTCTCCGAGATTTTTAACTGTCTCTTGTAATTATGAAGTTGCTGATGTTGTCATTTGCGCTTTTAGGCTGTTTGGATCCAGAGAACTTCAAAGAGTTTAAACTTGTCAAGCGCCAGCAGCTGAGCCATAATGTGGCGAAGTTCACGTTTGAACTTCCTACTCCAACTTCAGTTTTGGGTCTTCCTATCGGACAGCATATAAGTTGCAGGTTCAGTTGATTGTATTCATTGTTTTTGTATTCTTCATGGTACAATGGTTGTTGACGCTTTCCAAATGCTTGTGAACTTGACTAATATATATGTTCAATATTATTTTTTTGTATTAATAGGGGGAAGGACAGCCAAGGCGAGGAGGTTATTAAACCATATACGCCTACAACATTGGATTCGGATGTTGGCTATTTTGAATTAGTTATTAAGGTACTTGCCTTAAACTTCATGCTGGTTTGAGTGGTTTGATATTTACGTTTCCGGGTGTTTTGATCCACTAACTTTATGATGAAACATTGTGTGTATGTAGATGTATCCTCAAGGAAGAATGTCACACCATTTCAGAGAGATGCGTGTTGGTGATTATCTTTCTGTGAAGGGACCCAAGGTATATGGTTTATTTCATATGAATGCATCAACATTGCAATACATATGATTTATTTCATATGGATGCATAACCTCTTGTTATCTTGCCGGCTTTCTTGCCTCTTTGTAATCGTGTTTGACTCGATGCTTCACATTGGTTCTCATTTCTTTATGTTGCTGTTCCATTAACTGTTTCTTCCAGGGGCGATTCAAGTATCAACCTGGCCAAGTTCGAGCGTTTGGGATGATTGCTGGAGGCTCTGGCATTACTCCAATGTTCCAAGTATGTTAATCATTTGTCATATTTTGCTTGTATTTGAGAGAAGTTGATTTGTCATTTTTCTCTGTATATAGTCTTTTGTGAGGCTTAGAAGTGTTTATATAAGTACACTTCCCGCCTAATTTTTTTGGTTTTTGTTTCGGATTAGGTGGCCCGAGCCATATTGGAGAATCCGAAAGACACGACAAATGTACACCTTATTTATGCGAATGTCACGAATGATGACATTCTTTTGAAGGTATTTTGATTTCCATCTTTCTGGTTAATCTGTATCCTACCTGTTTTATCAATTAATCAAAACTAACCAACAGGTTTGTTCTGTCTTCCCTTCTGGGGAAAAAAAATAATACATCTTGCTGGTAAGGTCCAAATCATAAGATTGGCCGAAACCCTTTCTTAAGGACCCGTTTTGACATCTGTGTAAAACACTCTTAACTGAAAGACAAGTGATTTAACATGTCAAAATTGAAATCATGTATTTGCAGGAAGAGTTGGATAGTCTTGCCGCCAAATACCCAGGTCGCTTCAATGTTTACTATGTTTTAAACCAGGTTAGTTTCCTTCGTCTGGCCGTCTTCTTACAAGAGCCGAATAACCTTTCTGAATAGTAATACAAAGCACCGTTATATTCCTCCCCTCGTTTTATGCTGTTAAGCTTTTGTGTTGTCATTTCCTCAGCCTCCTGAAGTATGGAATGGTGGTGTTGGCTTTGTGTCGAAGGAAATGATTCAAACCCATTGCCCTGCACCGGCACACGATATCCAGGTACAATAACATACTTCTTTATGTACTTTTATCTTCGGTATGACTGAACACTAGTAGTTCAATATCAAGAAGGAACACTAATTGGATATCGGAAACCGCAGATTCTAAGGTGTGGACCGCCACCAATGAACAAGGCCATGGGTGCGCACCTTGAAGCTCTTGGATATTCGACCGAGATGCTGTTCCAGTTCTGATCGGTCTCGCTCAAGACTCGTACTTGTATTCTTCATTGGTGTGATCAAAATCAAAGCCATTTGTTGTGTTGTGGTGGGAAGGTCTTTAAGCATTTGAAGTTTGGAGCCAAGATGATCTGAATTAATAACATAGGGGTTTCCCATGAACTCGAATAATGTAGATTCAGTCGAGCAAATCCTCGTCAATTTAGATGTTGGGATTCGAATTTTAAACTTATTCGGATGCTATATTTTTTTTTTTGAAAATTGAGTATCTTATTTATTTCTCAAAACCCCATAGATAAGTGCCTCATTAAAAAACCTCCCTAAGACCTAATGGAGGAAAAAGAGTGCACTTAACTATGTTCGAAAGTCCCCTGTTACAGCAAATTCCAAATCCGGTACAACACCATTATATAGTTCCTACACATCAGACTAATAATAAACCTCCTCCACTAGCCTTGTACGCACGGTCTCTCAAAGGGGCCACACGTAGACTCCAGCACCGCAAATACCATGTCTTGGACCAGATTTAAAGCTTCCAATTCTTCACCCCTATCTTATCCCCACTCAACTTTCAGCCAATACCCGCTTTTGCAAGTGAGTCTGCTTCAATATTTAGCTGACGCGGTATCCACAGAATTATCATCCCAAGATTACGGATCATATCACGAACGTCGTCCACTCTTTTGGATAGATTCACCGGGGGGCTTGAAACATCGGATAACCAGTCAACCACCTGGCGGCAATCGAGCTCCACTATAAGTCTATAATTACTCACCCATTCTGACTTTAAGAAATCCTTGATCCCATAGTGAACAGCTTCCAATTCTAATAATGCAGACGGGTCCGACCCCACCGATAAAGAGAAAGTGGTCATCACTACCCCATCATTGTTTCTCAAAACACCCCCGATACCTCCTCTACCCCTATAATAACATGAAGCCCCATCTACGTTATATTTGAGAAACCCAACCGGTGGAGGCTTCCACCTCTCAACAGAAGGATCCTTGTGTCGGGGAGGCAGTAAATTAACAACAGAAAAATCAGCAAGAATGTTTTCCACAGGGATCTCAATATATGGATATTTTGCTTTAAACCAGAATGCCAACCTATAAGCAACAGCCCAATCCAATTGCCTCCGATCGAAAGCTTTATTTTGAAACACCAATTCATTTCTACAGAGCCACACTGACCATACAATAGAAAAGGGAATGAGTTTACCTTGAGGCAACCGTAAATGGAGAACATTGCTCGACCAATCTTCGAAGAAAGCCAACGGATCATGATGCAGCACATATTGGAATCCGATAAGCTTTCGAGTTATTCGTTTTCGCAAATCCGATAAGCTTTCGAGTTATTCGTTTTCGCAAATCCAAGACTCCTAGCATATTTAAGAGCATCATAAATTGTACAAACTTCTACCATGAGAACCGAGCAACGTCCCGAACTTTGTGAAAATTCGATACACCATCCACTATTTTCATCGCGATGTTGTCATATCATCAAAACTGATTAGTAAATGAATACTTAAAACAAATTAGGATTAATTACTAATCCCACCAAACATTTGATGCTCTTTCAAGTTTTGCAGAAACCCAGGAATTATTAATATTATTTAAAAGCTGGCAGTTAGATCTGCCACTGCCATTGGTTTATTAAAATAAAATCTTTTAAACATTATTTACTTTATTAAAACATTGATTGTCATATATATATCTCCTTAACAGTTACAATTTCTCATAAATTAAAAAAAAGGATTTGGTTAATGGACCAGATTAAGGGTTATTAAAATATTATTTTATGAATCATATATTTCAATATTACTTTAATTAATGTTTGGTATGGTTAGTATTACCATAAATAAATGAAAATTAAAAAAAATGGAGTCGTTGGGTTTTGTACCTCAAGTTTCACCTTCCCTAGTTAGGTACTTTTAAATACCATGGAAATTTATATCAATTTATTTGGGAGGCTGTGCCACCAACCTACAATAATAATCTTGCAACTTTGTGTTTTTATAACTAATTAATGTTGTGTTTACATTTTTTATGTGTAATATATTCTAATTGTAGTTTTATAACAAGAGGCATATCCCAGTAAAAATTAAAAATATAGAAATTATTTTATTTTATGTTACAAAATAAACTCGATTTATTTAATAACTCTCTTTTGAAACTGTTGTTTTGTTTAATTGTAAGCAAGAGTTTATTCTTTAACAGTTTGAGTTTGTATAAATATCGTCGGGAACAAGAGATTTAATCAATGTAATATAAAACACATTTAATTATAATTAATGCAAGAAGTTTAATCATGTTTAAGAACTGACATATTTAAAATATTTTTTTGTTAAATATATATTGATCTATATACAATATAAACGCTGACTATAAATTTTAAAACTCTTCTTATTTAAAGTTATATCATTTCACTTAAATCATGTGATTTATCGCAAATTTTAATTTTATATATAAAAAATAATTTTGGAAACTAAAGCTACTTATAGTTCATTAAAAAAAACCGTTTGAGCTAAAATTACTTTATTTTTATTTTATTTAAGGTAAACAACATCATTGGTCATTAAACTATTTTTGTTTTTTGGTTTAGTCACAAAATTATTATTTTACACAATCATCATCAACACTATTTTTTTCCTATTTTGGTCACCTACTATTAAGAAACTCGCGAAAAACTAATAGTTTAGTGACCAAAACAGGAAAGAAGCAATAAATTGGTGACTGAAACAGAAAAAAAAGTAATATTAGTGATCAAAATAGAGAGAGAAAAAACATAACATTAATAACGGTTTTATCAAAAATAATAATTTTATGACTAAATAAGAAAGCGGAAATAGTTTAGTGACCATGTGTGTTGTTTACCCTTTTATTTACGTGCGTGGGACGTGGGTACACAAATACGCATAACAGCGGAAGAAGTCTAGTGCAAAGAAAACTAAAGCCCGCTTCTTGAGAAAGACCCTATTCTCAAGCTGCTATTTTGTTTCAACTGCTACCGAATCAAATCAAGACAAATCCCAAAATTCAAACCACAATCAAATTTCAAAACAACAACTACTTCCCGTTGTTTTGTTTGGTTTTCTTTGTTTGATTCCCGAGATTTTTTGTTGCTTTTCCATTCTGAGTTTTCTTTCTTTTTCTCTGCCGATTTCTTGTGTTTCTAAGAACTCTTGGTTGCCTTGCATAACTGATTTGAAACCCTTTTGTTTACAATGGGATTCGATTGAGAAAATCGGTTCGGATTTTCTTGGATTTTCCATGGCTGAAAAGAGGGGATCTTCCATCACCAGGATATCTTTCTTTTGCTTGTTCTTAACAACAACGGTGATGTTCGTGTTAACTTCAAGAAGCCGTCCCGGCGTCTTTGATCGGAAATCGATGCCGGCCGAGAAGCTTCTCACTGCGTTCAACAATGGCGATTCGCAAACATCTAATCAAAGCAGCGTCGAATCTGCAAACGAAAGAAAAGGCGTGGAAGGAGGGTTCCAGTTGAGTTGCAATGGGAATTTGAAAGAACCATTAAAGATTTACATGTATGATTTAGACCCAGAGTTTCACTTCGGATTATTGGGTTGGAATCCCCAAGGGAACGAAATTTGGCCTGACGTTAGAGCAAGAATCCCACCATATCCAGGCGCATTGAATTCACAGCACAGCATAGAATACTGGCTGACGTTGGACCTCTTAGCTTCAGAATTTTCCGAGAATCCAAACAGCCGGCAAGCCATCAGGGTGAAAAATTCCAGTGAAGCTGATTTGATATTCGTGCCGTTCTTTTCATCGCTGAGTTACAATCGGTTTTCCAAGGTGATTCCCCCTAGTAAGAAGAGCAAGAACATGGAATTGCAAGCCAAATTGGTTACGTTTTTGAGGAATCAAAAGGAATGGAAAGCTTCAGGTGGGAGAAATCATGTGATTTTGGCTCATCATCCCAATAGTATGCTTAATGCCAGGATGCAACTTTGGCCTGCAATTTTCGTTCTTTCCGATTTCGGAAGGTATCCGATCAACATAGCGAATGTCGATAAAGATGTCATTGCGCCTTACAAGCATGTAATCAGAAGTTATGTCAATGATTCATCCGATTTCGATAGCAGGAAAACTTTGCTGTTCTTCCAAGGTGCCATTTACAGGAAAGATGTAAGTTTCCCTCCTCCTAACATCGTTTTCGATGCTTATATCGAATATACTCATGTCCGAATCCGAGTAACACTTTCTTGATTACAGGGTGGATTTGCTAGACAAGAGTTGTACTATCGTTTGAAAGACGAAAAAGATGTGCATTTTTCATTTGGGAGTGTTCAGAATAATGGAATACGCAAGGCAAGTGAAGGTATGCATTCGTCCAAATTCTGCCTAAACATTGCTGGAGACACTCCGTCGTCGAACCGCCTTTTCGATGCCATTGCTAGTCATTGTGTTCCGGTCATTATCAGCGACGAGATCGAGCTCCCTTATGAAGACATTCTCGATTACTCCGAATTCTGCATATTCCTCCGTACTTCGGATGCTGTGAAAAAGGGGTTCCTCATAAACCGGATCCGGAGCATCACCAAGGACGAATGGACTCGAATGTGGGAGAAATTGAAACAAGTCGAGCCTATGTTCGAGTTTCAGTTTCCGTCGAAGGAAGGCGATGCGGTTCAAATGATATGGCAGTCATTGGCTAACAAAGTTCCTGGTGTTAACATGAAAATAAACAAGTCTAGGAGGTACTCTCGTTTTGTTACTCGGAAAAGGAGAGGCCTAAGAATTGTACCAGCACCAAAAAACTTCTGGTGAATTATAGGTTCGAATGAGTGTCAAATATGGGTATGTGCCCGGTTGAAGAATATATCTCTATACCCGCTTTTAGATATGAATTCGATATCGATATCGAACATGAGTATAGTAGGAAAATGAGTATGTATACCATAGTTAGGGACTTAACCTTCCATTTGTGGCTAAAGATAAAGCTGATGATAATTGATGTCTTAAATTCTTCCTTGGTAATGAACTTACTATTTTCAATCCAATCAATTCAATTGATGATTTTTTTTTTAAAAAAATAAAAATAATAATTGTATTTTTAGCTGTTTTGTACAAATGTTGAAGAGTGCATTGGGCTTAAGCTCGGGATAGGCCCAACAAAAGTTTCAGAAAAATTTCGAGCAAGGCAGACCAACCTGGGCTTAGGTAAGACAATAAACAAAACAAAGAAGAATCCAACTGAGATAGATTTATTATTCTAAAAAATAAAAAAAAAATATTAAAAAATTTTATAATAGGTTTATAAGTTAAACTATAACTGAACTGTTTCTTAACGGTTAACCCATATAAAAAATTAATGGTTAACTATTTCTTAATAGTTAGGTTACAGTTAATAAACGTTATAATAGTTAATCAACCGTTTAAGCTAAAGGGTATGATTAACCTACCATGAACACCTCTAGTTATTGAGTTTGGATGAGTATTTCGGCTTTGGACAGGTCTAATTGGGAGGATTTCTTTTATGGTTAGTTTATACAATCGTTTTAGTTTTAGGGGTTGGACGTTTAGTTTATGGTTTAAAGTTTAATTGTTTATGTTTTAGGGTTTAGATTTAAGTTAGTGTTTAGAATTTAAGGTATATGGTTTAGAGTTTAATTTTTAATTTCATACAAGCTTATGTATCAAGATTTTACCTGCTTTTATTATAAACCTTTATAAGCATGCTTTTTTAGAACTGGTCTTTCTCCATTTTTCTAAATTCTAATTATATTAGGAAAATGTTGTGGTTGAAAAAATGGAAATCATTGTCCTGAAATTTTTTTTAGGGAAATAAGGTGAATGTTACATTTACACTAAATCGTCAACAAATGATGACAATTTTTGGCAAAGTAGTCGGCCTATGCCGGCGACTTTGTTTTCTTTATTTTTCTATTTTAGACTAAAATGAACGAAACAAAAATGTATCAATCAAATTAAAATAATGCTTTAAGTTATACATATGTTGAATTTAATTAAAATAATGTTTTAGATCGTACATTTGTTAAATTTAATCACTAATATCTTATTTATTGATCGATTAATTCGAATCAAATTTTATAAACACCGATTATGAGAAAGATCCCAAACATTATTATGAAGAAAAAAACATATTGTTAAACTTAACATCATTAAATAAATGAATCAATAATATAATTTATTGGGATTTTAATGACGTCATAATGTTGGATGGGACCTATTATTCATGAGGATCATAACCATAGGTGGTGGCTCATCTCACATGCCAACCTTGAAAAGTTAGGTAGAGATGGTAGCAGTGCTAGAAAGTGAGGTACTCACAAATTAATTATTTTGAAGAACTAATGTTTTGATATAATAATTGAAAAATAATTTTTGACTAAATTAAAAAAAATAAAAGTGTCTTTAAGTCCAAACAAGTTAAAAATATGTTTGAGAATTGTTTTAAGAGGTTTTGAAATGTTTTCTAAAGCCAAACTTTACAAAACCACCCAGGTGTTTCGAAACACCCTTAGGCGTTTCGAAACAACCATTCACAGTTTCAAAACGTTTCGAAACAACTCTGTCTGTTTTCGAAACGGGCTTTAATCTGGGTGAGATCTTTACATAGCGTTTCGATGCGAGCTTCACCGTTTTGATACACCTATGTGGCAAACACCTCAACGGTCAAAATCTCCAACGGCCTTTTAATTTGCAGCTCAACTGTCACTCTTTCCGAAACGGGGTTGCTACCGTTTCGATACGGATTAAGGTGTTTCGAAACAGCCAAAGCTGTTTCGGAACGAATTGTTGCATCAGACTTCAACGGCTAATTCTGAAGAAGAGGCGTTCCGATACGGGTTCGACTGTTCCGAAACGGACAGCACCAGAACTGCAATTAATATGGGAAATAAAGTCTTCAACCGCTCCAAAACAACCCAACAGTCTTCAACGGCTACAAACTCATTTGAGAGTATAAAAGGAACCTTCAAGCATCAAGAGAAGGCTAATGCTTCAATTGTTATAACATTATGATGAGAAATTGTGTCTAAAGCTTTAATTGTCAATTTCTTGTATAGACAAACACTAGTGCGCCAAAATTGTTATATTTGCTCAAGTGTTTTAAGATTGTGTGAGAGCTTAATTGTGCAAACAAATACCTATTAGAGAGATTTGAATTTGCTTATTTTCCATCTCTTTGTAAAGAGGGTTTGATCAAGCTTTGGGTAAAAAGCTTGATCGGTTTTGTAAGGGTTTCCTCCTAAGCCAAGAAAAGGGGACGAATCAATAGTGGATTGATTGGAAATCCTTAGTGGGGAGCTAAGGTAGTAGATGTAGACCTTGGTTAGAAGGTTGAACCACTATAAATCATCTTGTCTTTATCATTTTAGCTTACACACCTCTATCACTAAAAAATTTAATCTTCTCCAAACTTGGTGAGCAAGAACGGTTGAAAGAATCGAGCATCATAAAACCCAACACATTTTTTTTTAAATAGAATTGTTTGATTACATCCCTTTCATGGTTTAATATCATTAATTTTAAATTTAATTTACAATATTAGATTATTTAGCGTTGTTTGAATTTAGATAAATTGAATGTTAATCCAACCTAATTCTTTACAGTAAATTTTGTTGCGGAATACGGTCGTCGGATAGAGCAAAAACGCAACTGATAATTTGAGAAAATAACAATGAAGATAAATGAGACACGGATTTTACGTGGAAAACCCCTAAATAATATAGGGTAAAAACCACAGACAAAGGTAGAAGAATTTCACTATGAGAAAATAGGAATTACAACTTCTCTCGATCTAACAAGGAGAAAACAATGACAATTCTCTCTTGATAAAAAGAAGAAAACAACTCTATGAAAACTCTCTAATTTCTCTAGTATTGGGAGGAGGTTAGAATGATTTGGGATGTGTTAGAATGGCAAATGGCTAGGCTATTTATAGTTGAGTTTTAGGGACTAACTTATAAATAACCTAAAGTTTAGGGACCAAAAAATAATTTGCCCATTTCACATTTTCTACTTTGGCTGCACCTACCATTGAATTTTTTCATTTTCAATTTTGGTTGCTCATACTTTGTTTGATTTTCAACAATCTCCCACTTGAAGATTTGATTAGAACAATCATATCTTCACACCATTCTTTCTACCTCATACTTTCCATGTTGCTTACGTCTCTAACAAGCCACAAGAGGATCGACACCAAGTAAACTTATCAGTGTTGATTGCTTTTGTCATGAAATCTGCTATGTTGTCATCGGTATGGATCTTCTGCATATCTACCGTCCCTTCTTCCACTTTCTCACGAATGAAGTGGTATTGGACCCGAATGTGTTTTGTTCTTGAGTGAAAAGCAGGATTCCTTGCAAGATGCAAGGCGCTCTGACTGTCACAAAACAAAGAGACATTCTCTTGTTTGTGCCCGAGCTCCTCCAATAGCATTTTCAACCATATTGCTTCTTTACTGGCTTGTGTAGCTGCTACATATTCTGCCTCCGTTGTTGACGTAGCCACAACCGATTGCAGTTTTGAAACCCAGCTTACAGCTCCACCAGCAACTGTAAAAACATACCCTGTTGTAGATTTGCTTTTATCCAAATCTCCTGCATAGTCAGAATCGACATACCCGCTGATAAGAAAGTCTGATCCTCTGTAACATAATGCAACATTTAAGGTCCCTTTGATGTATCTCAGGATCCTTTTCACAGCATTCCAATGCTCTCTGCCTGGATTCGCCATGTACCGACTAACCACTCCCACTGCTTGTGCAATGTCTGGTCTTGTACAAATCATAGCGAACATTAAACTTCCCACTGCTGATGCATTCGGTACTCGAGACATCTCCATCCTCTCTTCTTCACTGCTAGGACTCATACTGGAGGATAATTTAAAGTTAATAGGAAGAGGGGTAGAAATTGGCTTACAATCTTGCATGCTGAATCGTGACAAGATCTTTTTCAAGTAATTCTTTTGTGAAAGCCAAATCTTCCTATTACTTTTGTCTCGGTGAATTTGCATCCCTAGAATCTTGTTTGCTGGTCCCAAGTCCTTCATTTCAAATTCCCTAGCCAGTCGTGCCTTTAATTCTTCAATATGATCTTTGTTGGGGCCTGCAACCAACATGTCATCTACATACAACAGCAATATAACAAAGTCGTTTTCACCAAACCTCTTGAAGTAAGCACAAGGGTCTGCATTAAGTCTGTTGTATCCAAGGCTCATGATGAAGGAGTCAAATCTCTTGTACCAACACCTCGGCGCCTGCTTTAAATCGTACAGAGATTTGTTCAACCTACAAACCAAGTTCTTCTTTTCTTCAAAACCTTCAGGCTGGAGCATGTAAATCTCTTCTTCAAGATCTCCATGAAGAAAAGCTGTTTTAACATCTAGCTGCTCTAGATGTAAATTCAATGTAGCACACATTGCCAGGACAACTCGAACCGTTGTTAGTCTAACCACAGGAGAAAAGATTTCATTGAAATCAATACCTTTTTTCTGAGCATATCCTTTGACCACCAATCTTGCACGATACCTCTCCACTTGATCGTCACCATTTCTCTTGATTTTGAAGACCCATTTGTTACCAATTGGCTTCCTTCCTTGTGGTAGTGGCACAAGTTCTCATGTATTATTTTTATGAAGGGCTTCGATTTCTTCTTGCATTGCCGCCATCCACTACGAAGCATCTGAGTTGTTCATTGCCTCCTCGAATGTTGATGGCTCACCGTCCTCCGTTAAAAGGCAGTATGCAACATTACCTTCTATAACATAATCTGAGTGCCAATTGGGGCGTCTTCTCACACGATCTGATTGACGAGTTTTTGGAGCTTCAGAATTCTCTGGTTCTGATTCCTCGAGCTCTGGTTCTGCTTCAGAACAATCTCTCTGTTCAAACTCATTTTCAACATGTATCTGTGTAGTCTCTGGCTTTTCTTTATCAGTGCTATCATCTTCTTCTTTTCTTTGTAGCTTATCTTCTACAAAGATAACATCCCTGCTGATAATCACTTTGCGGGCAGTGGGATCCCACAAGCGATACCCCTTTACTCCATCAGCATACCCCAAGAATTTACATTTTCTGGATTTTGGATCCAACTTTGAAATTTCTTGGGCATTGTACATCACGTACACAATACTTCCAAATATATGGAGGTTTGAATAATCAACTGGTTTACCAGTCCACATTTCCATCGGTGTCTTCAACTCAATTGCAGTTGATGGAGCCCGATTCACCAAATAACAGGCGGTATTGACTGCTTCTGCCCAGAAAGCTTTTTCTAGCCCTGCAGCTCTCAACATTGCTCGTGTTCTTTCTAACAGAGTTCTGTTCATCCGCTCTGCCACTCCATTTTGTTGAGGAGTGTATACTGTTGTGAACTGTCTTTTGATGCCTTCTTTTCTGCAAAAGTCATCAAATTCATCACTTGTATATTCACCTCCATTATCTGATCTGAAACACTTGATCTTATTTCCAGAATCAAGTTCCACCCGCGCTTTGAAAACTTTGAAGGTTGAAAACACATCTGCCTTCCTCTTGATAGGATACACCCAACATCTCCTAGAGTAGTCATCAATGAAGGAGACAAAATACTTTGCTCCGCCTAGGGATGTAACCGGTGCTTGCCATACATCAGAATGAACCAATTCTAGAGCAGCCTTGCCTCTAGAATTTGATGTGTTGAATTTTAATCGATGCTGCTTACTTGTAATACAATGTTCACACAAAGGAAGTGATACCTTTGTTAAACCCGGAAGTAGCTTTTGCTCCACAAGGACTTTCATTCCCTGTTCTGACATGTGTCCAAGTTTCCGATGCCATAACATGGTAGAATCTGAACTACATGAGGCAACAGAGGCTTCAGCTTCTAGCAAAGTCTCTCCCTTCAGCATGTACAAATTTGCCGCTATCTTTTCACCTTTCATCACCACAAGCGCTCCATGGAACACCTTCATGATTCCTTTCTGTGTTTCAATCTTGCTTGCATTATTATCCAACAATCCGTAGGATAATAAGTTTTTCTTCAAGCCTTTCACGTGTCGCACATCTCGAACAACTTTGGTTGTCCCGTCATACATCTTCAATTTGATGGTTCCAACGCCAACAATTTCCAAGGCATGATTATTGCAGCTGTACACAGATCCTCCTGAGATAGGTTCATAATTATAGAACCATTCTCTTCTTGAGGTCATGTGATATGTGGCTCCCGAGTCAATAAGCCATATGTCTGCAAATCTTTTTCTGCCTTCCATGGCTGTTGCTGCTTCACAACAGAGAGCATCTCCATCATCTGAAGTGTTTGCCATATTTCCTTGAGGATTGGAGTTTTTAGGTAAACTCCAACAATCCTTCTTCAAGTGACCCTTCTTTCCGCAGTTGTAGCACTTTAAATTCTTCTTACTCCTTAACTTTGATCTACCATGATTGTGACTGCTACTTTGGCCACGTTCTGTTGATCTTCCTCTCATCACCGTTAAGGCCTCTGCTTGTTGCAGATTTCCTTGTCTGTCTTCCTTGTTCTTGCGCCGATTTTCTTCTTCCAGAACAGCAGCTGCAATGTCATCGAAGACTAGATCACTTGTAAGGTTGTTGTTTGTCAAGTTGATGATGAGTTGATCATACGAATCAGGTAGACTTTGAAGCAGAAGTTCAGCACGTTCTTGTGACTCTATTTTATAGCTTAGGGATGTAAGCTGAGAAAATAGAGTATTCAACGTGTTTAAGTGCTCTTTCACTAAAGTAGATTCTGACATCCGAAGAGTGTACAATTTCCTCTTAAGGAAAATTTTATTGTGCAACGATTTGACCTCGTATAATTTTGCGAGGTGATCCCAAATCTCCTTGGCTGTCTTCTTCTCCTCGATGCTTGATAGTACTTCATCTGCTAATGCTAAATGAAGGTCTGCAATAGCATTCTCGTCCATCTCATTCCATTTCTTGTTATCCGTAAAATCTGCCGGCCTTTCGCTGATAGCCGCTAGACATCCGTTTTTTCTTAGGATGGCCTTTATCTTCAATTTCCACAGTGAGAAATTTCTCCCATTAAACTTTTCAATATCAAATTTCGTTGCCATAGCTTCTATTTCAGATAGCTCCCACTATTTCACCTTTTTGACGTGAATAGTGCCCACCACCTTCAATGAATGTGTAATATCTAACTTACTTTCTTATGATAGAGGATCCACTTTTCAGTGGCAACCAACAGAGAATACGGTAAGTAGATATACGCACCCAAATCTGGCTCTGATACCAATTGTTGCGGAATACGGTCGTCGGATAGAGCAAAAACGCAACTGATAATTTGAGAAAATAACAATGAAGATAAATGAGACACGGATTTTACGTGGAAAACCCCTAAATAATATAGGGTAAAAACCACAGACAAAGGTAGAAGAATTTCACTATGAGAAAATAGGAATTACAACTTCTCTCGATCTAACAAGGAGAAAACAATGACAATTCTCTCTTGATAAAAAGGAGAAAACAACTCTATGAAAACTCTCTAATTTCTCTAGTATTGGGAGGAGGTTAGAATGATTTGGGATGTGTTAGAATGGCAAATGGCTAGGCTATTTATAGTTGAGTTTTAGGGACTAACTTATAAATAACCTAAAGTTTAGGGACCAAAAAATAATTTGCCCATTTCACATTTTCTACTTTGGCTGCACCTACCATTGAATTTTTTCATTTTCAATTTTGGCTGCTCATACTTTGTTTGATTTTCAACAAATTTTGATAATAGCATTATGTAAACACAATACTTTGATTAAGTGATACATATTTATTTCACTTTTATTATTGTAACATATAGCTAATAATAGAATAAAATTTTTAGAGTCGTGTTTGATATGAGTTTAAGTAAAAGTGTGGTTTGAACTCAATAAGTGGTCTTAACATAAAAGAGGATGATGTTCATTCTAAAAGATACATTTTCAAATCGCTTTATTTGTAAATTGTATGTCTATTATCAAAAAATTAAAAACATGTATAAACATATGCTATCTTGTAATTACTTTAAAATTATTTAAAAAAAGTATGAGTGTGGCTTGTTTTAAATTTAGAAACGTGACATTTAATAAAAGTAGTCGACTAAATCAATATTCTAAATCACAAATTTTAGTAATATATATATATATAGCCTTTGAACTAAAAAAAAGTTAATTAAGTCTTTTATTTTCTTTAACCAATTAAGGGATGAAAATCTTCTGCCTCTTTTTGGTGTTTTTATTTATGCACTCATGCTTAAAATTAGGGTTAGGGTTTTAGGTTAGGGTTTAGAGAATTTATGATAAGGTATATTTTTAGAGTATAGGGTGTAGAGTTTAGAATTTAGAATTTAGGTTTAGGGCTTAGAATTTAATTTTGTAGTGTTTTTTTAGTGTTGGTGCATAAGTAGAGGCACCGAAAATGGGAGAGGGTTTTTATCCCTAATTAAGCCAATGAACCAATAAATTAAAGCAATTAAGCTATTTGACCAATTTTGACCATCAATTGTTAAATTTTTTTTCTTGAAATTTTACTGTCACGCGACACACTATAGTTATGCCATATGACTTTTACATATATTTTTTTAAAAAAAAACTATATTTTATACTAATTTTTAGAACTTTTAAAGAATGTTTTAAATAAAAAAAATCTGAAAACGTCAAATGACAACACTATAGTCTATAAGGCGATATATTGCACCAACTGATACAAAAATATTGTTAGATTAACAGTCAACGTTGGTCAAAGCGGTAAATTATAAAATTTAAAGTATAAATGTTTAATTGAGTGTAAAAAATATCCGAAGCTTTAATTGATTTTCTCTCTCAAAAATTCAAGAGCTTATAATATCTTTAAGCATGTGTTTTTTTAATCTCGAACCTTTTATTTTTGTAGAATTCTATGTTTAAAAACTTAATATTTGAAATAATATATATATTTTGTGTAGTGAGAGTTCTATATGTACACATATATTCGAATAATAAAGCTAACACATTAAAGGGTCATCAAGGCAAAAATGTATCATAAATAGAACTAAAACCTAACAAACTAATGTACAATAAAAACCCGTGTATAAATCCATGTACCATCTCATGTGTCATGTTTCGCCCATATTTTAGAACTCTACATTTTTTTTATATCTGGTTAAGTTTAAGGATTAATTTGATTTTAAAAAGTTTAAAAATTAATTTAATCAAATTTGTCAAATTCAGTGGTCATATTAGGTTTTTTTTTAAATATCTTTGCATATATATAAATTAATATAATGTCTAAATTGTTCAAATTAAAATACACATTTAAACATATTCAAACTGACTTATATTCCTTTAAATCTTATAGTAACAAATTTGTGAACGGATTAAAATTAATTTTTATTATTTATATCCTTAATCGTAAACATTATTACAAACTTTAAAAAATAATATATATATATATATACACGCACTTGAATTTAACAGTTGCGTTAATCAGCACGGTAAACTTGGTTGTACTTTTTCAGAGTTGAAGTACATAAAAATGATTTCACTTGTTTCCTTTTAAAACAATTTTTTTTTTGAAAAATAAACTTTAATTAACTCTTTAAATTAGAAGAGTATGATTGATTAGGTCTGATTTGGTGAATGAATCTTATGTTTGATATGTTCGAGGGTTGTAATTATTTTCTTAATAACATTATTTTTAATATTTGAATTTGATTTTCCTCGAATGTACAATATGTTTTATTAGTGTATTTAATGGTTATTCAAGGGAAAAAAATCAAGGCTTCATTGGGGAGAAACTGATGGAATATTGATGTTGGAAAAAAATAATATCGATTAATTATTAACTATAAATTAATTATTGACACTTATAATAGAAATATTTAACTGGTTTTATACAATTATAAATATTTCATATTTCTTACTTATCATTAAATTTAAGCCCTATTTATAAAGTTTCGTTGTAGATATAATAAATTTATACTATTTGGTATCACAAGTTAATTTAATATTAGCTCAATTAAAATAATTACTAAAAGAAACTTGATTAATAAGGGGAATATTACCAAGAGCCTTGTTAAAAAACATTCATAATCATAGATGGAGGAAAAAGAGTAGCCTTTATAATATTTTACAAAAAAATTATACGAGAAAAACTCGACAAGGATCAAACTACAACAACTGGAATCTCTAGATTTAATCATTACTTTATATAATTAATCTTTATATGGTCCTTTACTTTTTAGTATAATTTTAAATCCATAAAAATGACATTTCCATTTCATTTATTTTTCCTAAAATGTTTTCTATTTTATTTGTAAAACCTTAAATGAGTTAATGAAAGCTAAAGTTTTAAAAGGGGGACCACACGACTTGTGGTTTATTTGGATAGGTGGTGGAACCGGTGAGGAATCTGTGAATGTTCTTCTCTGAAGCGGCGGGGCAAGGTTAACCCTTTTCCTTTCCCAACTCCAAATTTAATTCAATTTGGTCCGATTGTCTTAAAAGTTAGAAATTGGATTTTAACAAGCTTATAATATATATATATATATATATATTCGATTTCATATCTAATTAAATTTAAATACATTACAGATTAAATTGATCGAATTCAAATTACTTAAATAAAATATACATTATTTATTACCGGAACCAGATTTCCTACGATAAAGGCAGCAGTTACGTTCCACTTTTTGACACCGAAAAAGGGTCATTAAAATCACAAGTTTCCCTCTCATGATTTGATGCAAGACTTTCGTGATACCAATCCCATCTATATAATAAAACACGTAAATGGATATTTGTTAAAGATCGAATATATAGTTCTTTAAATGTAAAACTACATAATTAATTTATGATAAATACTAAATTATCATTATTGTTGTTGTTGTAGTTGTATAAGTAGGGCTATAAACGAGCTGAACGTTCATCGAACCGTTCGTAAATTATTCGGTGGAAAGTTTATTTATGTTCGTTTATTTATTAAACGAACGAACATGAACAAGATTTTATGTTTGTTTAATTAAATAAACAAACACGAATAAAGGGCCTGTTCGTGAACGTTCGATGATCCATTTGTTTATGTTCGTTTGTTTAGGCTCGTTCGTTTAAATCTATTCACATATGTGATATGTCCATTTATATTTATCGGACCATTTTGAACTTAGAAAAAATTTAACTAGCTTTTTGTAAACCTATAATATTTGGGGTTCTGACTTTTTATTTTTCCAATCCTAAAAACATAACATGCTACCCTAAAAGTAATAACCTACTACTCGAAGACTTTAACTTTGATTTTATATTAATAAATTTTATGTGGTTATTGTTCATTTGTGTTCGTTTATTATTTTAAAGAACGAACACGAACAAGCTACATTCCTTAATAAACGAACATGAACAAAAAATTTTGTGTTCGTTTATGTTCATGTTCATTCATTTGTTCGGTTAAAATTAAACGAACAAATATGAGCACACCCTCATTTGTGTTCGTTTGGTTCGTTTACAGTCATATGTATAAGAGGGGAAAATGTTATCTAAAAATGAGTCTAAGATCTGGAAAAGATATCTCTTGAAAATTTTTACCACTATTATTATATTTTAAACAATTTTATCAATTGATTTTGTGTTGCTTGACTCGTTAATCAAATTTGGTTGATTCTTTTATAACTAATATATATATATATATAATTTTTCTACATACTGTATTTTTTCATTAAATCCCTTAAATAATATTAGAGGTTCGAATTATAATATTACAAATTGGATAAATTAGGTTCAAAGAGTCAATTTATGATAAACATTTGTAGATTAACTATTGAGTTGGATATCTATAATTATGCCATATATATATACGTGGCTGATTTTTTTAATAAAAACTATTAATTTGATAATATAATTCATAAATATTGACTAGTTGATATTCATACATATATGTAAAAATGGAAATAATTGGATTGTTTGAAATGATCAATCTGCAAATTAATTTTACTAAAAAAACATGATTTAAAAAAAGAGAGTAGAGTGTTCATAAAGAAACAACCAAAGTTAATTACATTTTGTTAATACTAAGAGATCCCAAACTTCTCCAGAATCCCAAAAATGAAAGATTTAAACCCTACACAAATAACCCAAACTCCATTCTTTATTTCCCATTTCCCCGGATAAAGCTTGAAATAAAACTAAGATAAATTAAATAAAAAAAATCTTAGAAAATGGAAGACAATTCCATCATCTGGTTCATGTCTTCTACTTGACCTGCAGAACTCTCATCCAAAAGCCACTTCTCCAGAAATGATAATGGAGGATTATCATTATCATTATCATTATCATTAATATTAGGATTTTTCTCATGTCCAGTTTTTTGCTTTCTTTCTGGGTTTGAATTTCCACCATTTTCAGACTCTTGGAGAGTACCCTTTGATGTAGATTTCTCCATTAATGTGACATTATTGTTCATGTTCTCGAATGATAGAATCGACTCGAACTGATCATCTCCGCGAGAGATCAAATCACAGTTCGCAGCAGCCGAAGAAGAACTGCCAATACTGTCGCCGTTAACCTTGGGTGACGATCTCATCCAGCCTTGGAGAAGACGAGAAATATTCTCGGTGCTGGAAGCATACGAAGAAGAAGAAGAGCAGCTTTGGTTTAGCTTAACATTACTCGAACCACCTCGAGTACCGGTACCGTCACCGGAAACGATCTCGTCGGTAGCTGCCATCGGAGAAGGCTCCAAAGCTGACTGGAACTTCCTTAGCTTCTTCTTCAAGTGAGTGTTCCAGTAGTTCTTTATGTCATTATCAGTTCTTTGTGGTAAATACGATGCAATCGCTGCCCATCTATAACCAAAAGTCCAAAACAAACAAACAAAAAAATGCATAAAATTTGAAGAAAAAAAAGATCAAAATCGAAATTCAATAACAAAAAAGCAAAGGATTTGAGGATTACTTGTTACCCAATAATGCTTGCAAATGAACAATCATCCCTTCTTCATGAGGAGTGAAGTTGCCTCTTTTGATTCCTGGTCTGAGATAATTAGTCCATCTAAGTCTGCAACTTTTGCTGCATCTCAATAACCCTTCATTTTGCACATATATTTACACACAAAACAAGATTTAGAACAGCTAAAAAACCCCATGAAATTCTGAAAGAGATGAAGTGGGGAGTAAATACCAGTATTTGTGGGGACTGATCTCCAGTTTCCAGGACCATGTTCTTGAATGTAAGAAACAAGGGTGATGTCTTCTTCAGGAGTCCATGGCCCTTTCTTGATACCTACTTTAACACAGCACGGTGGTCTTCCCATGGCTTCCCTTTGCTCTTTGGCTTTCAGTTATGGAGCTTTCAAATAGTACCATAACCATGTGAGTGGCATATATAATGTAGGGGGAGATATTTCGAGCTAGCATAAATGAGATGCTTGTATTCATAAATTATGATCTAAAAATATTGATTTTTGTTATGTTGTTTTCATTTTAAGTTTGAGTTTGAGTAGTTAGAGAAATTGAGGGACTTAAATTTGAATGTTTTTCTCAACAAAGGGACCATTTGATTAAATTTGAGCATTTTAATATTTGTCTCGAATAGATTTATTTTCTTTTAGGCGAAAAATAAGTGTCCAAACTACACTATTTTTGAACTTTAGGTGTTTAAAGTATTTTTTTATAAAAATAAGTACCTAAAATTTTAACCGTTACAATTTTAAGTGCCCAGCTATTTAAAAAACTCGTTATCCAATCAGAACAAGACAGGTGGCAGGAATATAGTTTTTTAATGTTTTTTTTTAAAAAAAACCTTTAAAACTTTATTTTTTTTTTAAAATCCCAAAATTCTAAAAAATCTTGAAATTAGTCCCTAAATCCATAAAGATAACAAATTCTCAAATCTTCACCGGTGCCACCACCGATCACCGTCGTTGACCACACCCGTTCGGTCGTCAGACCCAACCGACCATTTCTTCTAACGTGCCGTCGTCGGAAACTGACGAACGGTGTTCTAATCAAATGACTATTTTACATTCGACGTTTAATGTTCGGCTGACACACCGTTCACTGATTTTCAGCGGCGACAAGTTGAGGGAAATGGTCGGCTGGGTCTGATGACCGAACGGATTTGATCGGCAGCGACAACGATGAAGATTTGAGGGTTTAGTATTTAAGGCTTTGGGGACTATTTTTAGAAATTTTCAGAATTTCAAGATTTTTTTAAAAAATAAATTTTAAAAACAAAACAATTATTTAAAAGAAAATAATATATTATAACATGACGTGTGTCGGATTTTTATTGTTTAACATATTTTTTAATGGTGGTTAACTACCATGCACCTAAAATTATCACGGTTGAAACTTTAGACACTTTTCTTAGTAAAATTTAATTTAGGCACTTAAAGTTCATAAAATGTATAGTTTAGGCTCTTATTTTTATATTAAGCCTTTCTTTTATTATTTTAGTATTTTCGAGTTAATTGTATTACACGTCCTCAAACTATGATCCTCGTTTTAAAATGATCTTTAAATTTTCAAAGCTCTAATTTTATCCTCAAGCTACCTAAATTTTTGAACATTTCAATTTCATCCCTAAAATATGACCCTCATTTTAATTTGGTCACCTGAACTTTTGAACATTCTAATTTCACCTTATATTATTAAAATATACTAATCATGTCTTGTGTCAATAAAAAAATTATAAAAATTGTTGACATCCATGTAAACATTGATGTGCATTATGTAATAATATGATGTAGCATAAACGATAATTTGGGGACGAATTGAAACTTTCAGAAGTTTGAGAATCAATTTAAAATGAGAGACATATTTTTGATGACATGTAGTGCAATTAACTCATTATTTTCAATATATAGTTATATTATTTTTTTAGTATTAAAATTTTAAATTTGAACTCGAGTTACCTTGAACTCAAGTAGTCGAGCTAGAATGAAACATAAAATCAATATAATTTTTATTAGATAATTAAATTTAATCAAGTATTATTAATATTTAAGCTAGTTTGTGTGGTTTCGATTTTTATACCAAATCAAACTAAAACTTTAGGAATAAAATTAATCTGAATGAAACATAGAATTTCCAGCTAAAATTGTCTTTTAACTCTATTTCAATCTCAACTTGACAAATTTGCTTAATTTTGTGCCATGATTTTTTTTAACTCGAATTACAAGCCTCAAAATTAATATTATACTTACATTTTTACTAATTTAATTTAGTTCGACACGATTATTTAATACAACAAATAAGGTTAGAGGATAATAATAATAATAATAATAATAATAATAATATTATTATTATTATTATTATTATTATTATTATTATTTTCTTACACCAATATATTTGGTGTAATATTCACAACATGATTGATTTTATATTTTTATTTTAAAAAAATAAAAAGAATTTATTAATTTGAATACATAAATAATGAATGGATTCAGATTTATTTAGAAAAATGTTCGATTACAATATTCAATTTTAAATAGGGATGGGCACGGAACCCGGACCCGACGGGTTCCGACCCGATCGGGTCGGGTATTTTATAAAAAAAAAATCTGATTCGGGTCGGGTCGGGTTTTTGTGTAGGGTGAGGTCGGGTCGGGTTCGGATTTTAGGGTGAAAAAATCCGACTCGACCCGACCCGGGACTAATAGTGTAATTTTTCCCTAAATTTTTTAAGGATATTTGTAATAATACCCCTTTTTATATATTTTTTTATAATTAGGTCCTTAAAATTGATTTTTTATTTACAATTTAGTCCTTAAATTTATTATTTTTTACAATTAAGTCTCTTAAAATTATTTTTTTACAATTTAGTCCCCAAAATTGATTTTTTTTTATATAGGTCGGGTCGGAGTCGGAGTCGGAGTCGGAGTCGGGTTTAAGGCATTTATTTTTGGGTCGAGTCGTGTTCGGGTTTAGGGTTAATATTTTCGGGTCGGGTTCGGGTGGGCCAAAAACCCGGCCCGACCCGACCCGTGCCAATCCCTAATTTTAAATCTAAATAAATTGACGTATATTTACAGACTAAGCTGCTCATTTTCAGATCATTTAGGTAAAAACACGTTACTTTTATTGGAACCACAAATTGAGTTCGGATTTAGATTTAAAAATCGCATTCATATATTCAAAGCATCTAAAACCTATGTGGTGAGAAAAGTAAATTCTGAGGCAAACAACCCAACAGCTTGTGTTGATATATTTGTGATAGCTGCTTTTATTTTTTAGATTTTCTTGAGCAGAAATTAATTAGACATTATCTTCGAGTCAGGTTCTGTATAGACCGGATCTTGATCAACAGATTTAGCCATTTTGGTAGATTTGATACGAACTATATTTAATAACAAAAAAATATATATGAAAATTTTAATTAAAATATACTTATTTTTATTATTAAATGAATAGTTAATTCCAGTGTAGAAATCAGGTTGGGTTAAAATGAACTGGACATAAAAATTAATAATTTTGGTTCACAATAAATTTGATTCGACATTTTTTTACTGAGATCACTTTTAAGGTTCTATAAATTTGATTCGACTTATGAATAGATTTAGTTAGATATGATATTTATCTATTTGTATTTTTATGCCATATAATATTTTAGATATTACTTTATTCTATAGCATTCTTGTTAATTTTCATATGGCATTGAAGTTTATATTATATTATAATTTGATTATTTCTCTTATTAAAATTATTTCGTAGAAAATTTTATTGCAGCAACCAGTCACATAAATATAGTGTTTGAAAAGCAGACAAAAGCAAAGTTATGGGCAATTGAGTTTCCAACCGACTTCTTTGTACATATTTATTGGAAATTACTTTTATGTTTTATGGAGGAGGCTTAATTCATTTGTAATAAATGATAATAATAATTAACTTATCCAGCTACCATATGGAAGATTTTATTGTATTAAATTTAATAATTTAATTGTGTATCGTTAAAGTTTGTAATTTGAATTTTATTTTGATTTGATTCGAACAGTTTACGGTACAATACAAATGATGAAGAGATAATTTAGGAGAAAAATGTTGATTTATAATGGATGCAGAGCTCTTGTGATTTGGACCTTGCCGCACATCTGATCCGCATACGATTATACTTATCATGCGAATAATAATAATATTGTTTTAATTTGCATTTCAATTCATTGATACTTTAATATTTTTAAATTTAGTTTAAACAATAAAACAAGATTACAAACCGATCCAAACTCATTTCGGTCTACTTTTTAGAAATAAAATCCAATCAGAATAGGATAGTTATTTATTTGCTTGTCCATATATGACCAACTCCATTATTTATTTGCTTACCCCTTTTTTAACAAATAAAATTTTTTTGAACAAATTTATTTGCTTACCTCAAATACCTCTTTCATCAACTCTTTATTTATTTGTTTGTCCATATAGTTATAGAAACTAGAAAAGTCGAATCCTTAATTATTTGTACATATTTTATTTTATTTTTCCATTGTTTTCAATTATATATACATATATTGAACTTTAAGTGTTATATTGTTTATATTATTAGACTTTGAATTACTTCGGTTATAGTGTTTGAACATTAATTTTTGTTTCAATTATATTATTGGTTTGGACCATTAATTCACTAATGACACGATGATTTGGCCGACAACTGTCGACGTTGATGTTAAACTAAAATGATATTATTTTAGTGTGATTGTTTTGATGCCCGAAAGGCCAAAACTTGCTAAAACAACGTTTTGTCGGGTGAAATTTAATGTAAATAAATTTGTACTTGTGTAGGGGTTAAACTTGGGACCTTTGAGAACAAAGACTTAAATTTAACTATTAAGTCAATTTAGGTTTCTGTTATGATTCTAATACAAATAATATATTTAAATTGTAATTGAGATTAATGTTATTTATTTTGTGATATAATTTTATAAGTATATTGATTTTAAATTGATGAAACATCATATAGATATTTTCGTAAGTTGAGTTGAATCGCTACTTGGTTATATATTCTTAAAACCCAAATAGTTTTTTATCGTAATTAACTTGTTGATTCGTTTTATTATTCGTGTATTAATAAAATATTTATGATACATTTAAATTGAAAATATTTTATTATTATTTTAACCAAACTTAAATTGGGTCTAGATATGGCAATGGGGCGTGTTTTTAGTCGCCTGACACTGCCTCGAACATTTGAAATTTTGACTCGACCATGATCCGAGTGTAACATATTTTTATACACGGTTCGATATAATAAAAACATAACTCGACCCGACTTGACCCTAAAATTTTAATAAAAACGACAAAATCCGACCCGCCTTAAAGAAAATTAATAAAATATTAGATATAATATATGCAAATAGGGATAAGATCCAGTTACACAGTGTAAAAATCTTTAAGTTTTACACGTTTTTTGGATCGTTGGATGGGTGAAACGGATGGATGAGATTAACAGTGGAATATGTGAAGAATATCACTTGGGAAAAAATGAGTTAATCTCAGCCATCCATTTATCTCATCCAACGATCCAAAAAACGTGTAAAATTTAAAGAGTTTTACACTGTGTAAGTTGATCCTAACCCATACAAATATAATGAATATATATACATAATTATAAATAAACCGGGTTGGAAAGGTCATAAAATTTTCACCCTAAACCTCACTCCAACTTGATCCAAAAAAAGTAAAATAAAAAAAAATCTGGCATTATTGGATCGGGTCGGAACCCACCGGATCCGTGTTTTTTTTTTACCCTGCCTAATTGGGTCCCCCGATCAATAAAGAGGTAGTTCTGGTGTTTGAGCCTGGACTTGCATTGACCGGCTGCTTTAGACGCATTCATAAAGCCTAGTTGCTGATCTAGTTCATATTGGGCTCCAATAAGCCCATTGTCTTTGGATATTTTTTTTTATTTCAATAAAGCCTTTTTGTATTCTTATTTTCAAAAACTTTATTCTACATTTTTAATCAAAATATTAAATTTAATGTATAACATTTTAAAAATTTACAATAATAAGAATATAAGCTTTCTTGACTGACTAATCTGAATCATTTATTACAGAAGTCTTCTGTAAAGTGATATTCTCAATCCACTTTACTTTATTTATAATATTAATATTTAATTTTTTATTTAAAAAATTATCAGTTAGTCATATTAAACCAACTAGTAGTTGATCAAAAAGTTCGACTTTATCATGAATTATACTTGAAATTTTTTAAAAATATAATTTAAAATTAAACCGATACCCGCCATTATTTCCCGCGCTATCTTAAAGACTTGGCCACTAAGGTTTTCTTTTAAGATAACGGGGAACAAGACAAAAGCCTAAAGAGGATTATGTTTCAGAGCGTCAATAAAGCAAATATTCGATTCTTTTCAAAGCTATTTTTTTATTAGAGTAAATTACACAGATAATCACTCAACTTTCAAAAATTTTTATTTAATAACTGAATTTTATACATAAAATATTTTTTGTCACTCACAAATATTTTATTATTATTTTAGCATGACATTACATTTACTATTATTATTTAATATAAAAATAAATTAAAGTAAAAAAGAAAAAGAAAAATCAAATTGTTCGACGACCATCATTCGCCGCCACCATCGACGGTCGTAGATAGTGGTCGTCGGTCCCATAATTCACCGGTCACTCTCCTGAGTCTGAATCTGACCTTCATTTTGCGAGAAAGTGATGTGAAATTCACGAAAACGAGATTGAAAGTGAGGAAACCGAAACGTTTATATCGAGATTCGTGAGTTTCAAGATATTTTCCGGTGAAACAACTATTGAGTTCGAACTCAGCGTGTCAAAACGAGTCGCCTGGTGCAATTTGGGGTCAAACAGCTATCGGTTTTGAAGCCCGCCGGTGATGACAAGCGACAACGATTATTTTAAATATTTAATAATAATAATATATTTTTTTTATTTTTTATTTTATTTTATTTTAAATTATTTTTATATTTAATAATGTTAAAAATTCAAAAAATAATAATAAAATATTTGCAAGTGACAAAAAACATTCCATATATAAAGTTTAGTTATTAAATAGAAAATTTTAAAAGTTAAGTGATTAAAATGGAGTAAAAAAATTGTTGAGTGATGATCTGTTCAATTTATTCTTTTTATTATTGTTTTATGGGTTAAAAACGAAACTTGCTAGGGAAGTTCATTTAATTCCCACGCTCAACTATAAAAATGTTGTTCAAAGAATTGGGGTTTCAAGTTTCAATCCGATTCAAACGATGAAGCCTAAATTGATGAACAGTTGTGCAGAAAAGATCGGCAACCTACTCCTCCTCAGGTTACCCACCAAACCCCTCATCAAGTTCAAGTGCGTCTCGAAACAATGGCTCTCTCTCATTTCGGACCCTTGCTTCTGTCTCTCCCACACTCGCCACCAACATCCAGGCGATGCTCCATTTCTCCAGCCTAATGCACTATTGCTGAAAGTACAGTCCATTATATCACCTGAATTCGACGTTGTTCCTTTGAAACATTACAGCCAACTCTCTTTCTTTCATTACATTTCTAGCTCTAACATCGACATGATTCAATCTTGTAATGGATTGTTCCTTTTAGAGTCCTGCGACGACGACGATGATGCTGTTTCCAGCTATTTCATCTGCAATCCGACTACAAGGAAATTTAAGAAGCTATCTTTTCCTATGAACCCCATTAAAGATTGTGAGTTTTATGTTAGTTTGGCTTTTGATCCTCTGAAATCTCCTCATTATAAGATCATTGTTGTTCGGGAAGTGTCGGAAAACTCTTACGTGATGGATATATATGTGTCCGAAACTAATTGTTGGAAAGTATCCGAATTCGTTTTCGAGGCCGACGACGGTCGCATGGCGTTTGAGGACGCGGTTTTCTGTAATAGGAAACTTCATTGGAATAGTTACGGGAACCAATCACTGTGTTTTGATGATGAGGAGGAAAGTTTTCGGATAATGCCAATGCCAGAGCCTTCAAGTGGGCATCGTCAGCTTGAGATTCATAGGTATTTTGGCGAGACGAGTGGGAGTTTATATCTTGCTGTGACATACCATGCCCACACTGCTTTGGACTTGGTTGTTCATCGCCTCGCAAGCGATTATTCGCATTGGTTCTTGAAGTGCCGTCTGAATGTCGGCGACGCCATGACGGTTTTCCCGGAGCTGAACTTGGGGTGTTTTCCGTTTGCGCCGGGGTTCTCCGGTGTAAGTTTTGTTGGATCGGAGAAAAAAGAGGAGGCAAAGGTTGTGATGTGGGCGGATGGTAAGATAATATGCTATGATTTAAGTGATGGGGCATGGAAAATGGTGTATGATCCGGGGCATGGTCTCAAGATTGGCACTCCACATGAATTTTTCAATCATTTTCATGAACAAAGGTTTATTTCTTACAAATACTTTGACAATCTCTCCTGTATTTGAGGATCTAACTTTTGTTTGGATATTGAGTATCTGTTTAGACCATTAAACGAGTAGATAATAACATTTTTCTTATAAAAAAGAAATCCATTATTATACCATAGATGATTATTCAATTTTTCAAACTAAGTTAAAGGAGTAATTATTTGATACACTGCGTGTGAATTTTCACAAGTGGGTTTAGGGACTTAATTTAGGGTGTGTGGTTTAGGGGTTTATGTGTATGTGTTTTGAATTTAGGGATTGTAGTTGAAATTTATAGTTTAGGGTTTATAGATTAAAAACCAATCCCTAAATCCCAATCCTAAATCCTAAATTCTAACCATTGCCCCTAAATTCTAAATTCCTACACATAAACCCTTAAACTATACACTCTAAACTAAGTCCCTAAATCCTAAGACTAAGGCGCTTGTGAAAACTTTTAGTTTTCAACGCCAGTGTATAGGATAATAATCTATTTCAAAGAACTTCAATTCTACGTTATTTGGTTAAAAGATAAGGGGAGATTTGAGGATACATTAATCACCAGAGACTGAGCATATATGGGTTAGATAAGGGGGGATTTTAATTATAAGTCTAGTTCTTAGCGTTCAGCGGTATTCGTCGTACGTGGTAGATTTATTCTCCCAAAAATTTTAATATAATAATTAAATAACTTTTTTTCTTTTAATTTTTAAATTTAAAGATGTAATAAACTTCAGTTCCTCTTAATGTTTGATATTAAAATTATTCGTTAATCATTAATAATGATATTATCAATCAAATTAAGAATAAATCATATTTCTTATAGGTTCGTTTTGTTTTTTTTTTGTCTCATATATTAGTTTTTGTGTCGACTAGGATGGGATCAAAGCAATGACAACCATTAGATTGAAAATACCATAAATAAGATCAAATTTAGCCGTCGGTTGCCGCCACGTAGGCCACATGAAAAAAATTTGTTCACTAATTGTTAAGGTGAAATTGGTGGAAGTTATTAATGATGGTGGAGTGAAATAACAAATACATTACTTTTTTTAAAGAGATAATTTAATATTAAATTTTGAAAACGATATTTTATAAGAAAAGCTACAAATTTTGAATATGTACCATAACTAAAAAAAATTGGAGTTGTTTTTGTGACTGAGACCTCATCGGTCGTGCAATGTCTAAATTAATATTATATTACCATCATTTTATGTCGCATTAATTTTCTTTTATAAAAAAAAGTATGTTGCACTAATTATGGGCTGAATCTAACATACAATATGTTTATAGTGCAGTTAAAAGATAATAAATTTTGATATTTGTCTAAAAAGCTTAAAATGATAAATTTTTTGAAACATTTTATGTTGGTTTTTTTTGTTTTTTACAAGTATCGAAATTTATTTTATAAGTATCAATATTAGTCTAAAAACTTAAAATAATATAAAAAATTAAATATTAAAACTTATTTTGTAAGTATTAAAATTTGTCGAAAAAAATAAAAAATTAACCTAAAATATTATAAAAAATTAATATTTTAAATTCTTGAATAATTTTTGAAACTTACCATTTTACCCGCTGCCCAAACCTACCCCTTGTTATAGTCTATAGATTAGCCCAGAAGTTTCTTCTTTTTGTTCCCTCTATAGATTATTCAACAACCCTCCGATCTGCATACCAAACAATCATCCAACGGTCGGAATCAATCCCCACATCTTTATCTTTTCACTCACCCTGCTGCCTCTCTTCCTCCACTCTTTCATTTGCCTGCTGGCTGCCATGGCTATTCTTCTCAAACTGCCGGCGTTTAAGTGCCCTCCTTCTCTATCTCCATCTCCAAGACCCACTCCCTTAAGCCATCCGAGGCCCTTTAATGTCTGCTTCAAAGAAAGACTCCCTCGTACAACCGGCGTTCTCCGGTTCAGCTCCACTCCTTCGTTTCGGTTCGTAAAGCTGGTTCCTTTTGCTTCTAATGGTGGTGAGACCGAGACCACTGAGACCCAACACGAAACTCAAGAACCTCAAATTGAGGTAATTGTTAACTTTCTCCGAACAAGGTTCCACTTTTATGAATTCAAGTTTCTGGATTTGATTCCTTTGGCCTTCATTTTATGTCTAGGTTTAGGTTTTTCTTGTGAATTAGACGAAAATATTTCTGGGTTTTGGAATTGAATGGTTGAAATGTCGGAAATGAGCTAAAATTTTGTGACTTGATAGTGTATAGAATTTAGCTGTATCAAAGGAATCCAGTTATATAAAATCTTCTCTACATCGACTGTTTGTTAGTTTGTAATTTTCCGGACACCATGTTCAAGTAGACAGAATGGCATAGCTTGTAAGTAAAATAAATTTTGTGGAAATATTTTCCATTGCCTTAGCTTTCTATGATTATGTGTATATTACCTGTGTCAAATATTGATCTGGTTTTGGGATTAGGATGGATAGATGTAGAATGATAATGGAAATACAATTAAATTATTTGATAACTCACATGAAGAAGCAATCTTTTGTGTTGAGTGGAAGGGGAGAATGGATGAAACCAAGCAATGAACTCGAGGTTTTTATTTGTTAGGCCTCAAAGATCAGAACGTGGTCGAGAACTATGGTGAAGTTCATGAGCAAGTTTAAATCTCTGAATTGATAACTTCAAACTTTGTGCTTGGTTAGATGGTATTCTATCTCAGAATCGAGAGTTGTTTTTTTAATAAAAATTTAGTCAAATCCGGTGGATGGTCATTTTCTGCAGATGAAAGTAACATTGCTTTAGTGATTTGACACTATGTTACAACTGATACTCGTCTCTTTCAAAGCTACCTATGTTTATTCTGAATACTTCGATGATAAAATGTTTATTCTGTCCCCTACTTATGCATAGCACTATGCTGTGACATCTTATTTCCGGAAATTATAGGTTGCTATGTTACAAATAATTTATCCATGTCCTTTGGTTTTCCTCTCTTTTCTGGGCTCGATATTTACTTGCGTATGTGTGGTGGCATGTCTAAATGAGAGCCAACACTGCCCTACCAACTTACACTTGTTGGAGGTGTTCTGTAGCGAGGTAGGTTAAAAAATGGGTTTTAGTCGTATCGACTCAACAATTCTTTTGTTATTCTTGTGTCCAAGAAGTGGATTCCTTAAACTCTTCTATCATTTTCCCCCTGTTTGTTGATAAAATTGTACTTTGAAGTGTAAAAAATACGGCACATCCTGTGCCTTGCTGGTAAGTTCATATCCCAACATGTTAAAAATGCACCTCATTCCTGACAAAGTACTAAGATCAGAATCATCAGATTGACTATTTGACTTAAAAAATTTCCAACTATTATCGCATGATATGATTTCTTTCGGGTTTATTTATCCGGTTTCTTAACCTGATTGAACTGTTTGTGTCATCGATCTCTGGCATAAGATTAAGAATACAGTGATCAAGAGTTTTCCGTATAGTTCGATTTTATCTCAATATTTTTCTTCACATGGTTTTCCTTTTAATGCTGTATCAGAGACGTATTTGTGGCTGCATTTTTCATCCTGATGGATATATGTACAGGACTCTTCGGATGGTGCTGTCAGTTCTGAAGAGGACACCACTGGAGATGGAAGTAGTGATTTTGAAGATACCCCATCTTCAGCTATCGCATCATTGCTCCTAACATACAAAGAAGCTTTGGCTAGTAACGATGAGACGAAAGTGGCCGCTATAGAAGACTTTTTAAATTCCATTGAAGACGAGAAAGTAGAGATTGAAAAGAAAATGGCTTCTTTGTCGGATGAATTGTCAGTAGAGAAGGATCGGATTATTAGGATTAGTGCCGACTTTGACAACTTTCGTAAGAGAACAGAGAGAGAGCGTCTTTCGTTGGTAAGTAACACCCAGGGAGAAGTTTTGGAAAACTTGTTGCCTGTTTTGGATAATTTTGAGCGAGCTAAAGCGCAAATTAAGGTCGAGACAGAGGGAGAAGAGAAGATTAATAACAGCTACCAGAGCATCTACAAGCAGTTTATGGAAATTTTGGGTTCACTCGGTGTTGAACCTGTCGAAACTGTGGGAAATCACTTTGATCCAATGGTGAGTTAATACTTGTTACATGAATACTCTTTGCTCTCCCAACCTTTTCTAAGCATTACAAAGTTTACTAAAAATTTCTTATCGACCGTTCTCAATTGTGCACTTGCAAGCTATGATAATCCGACCCTTCATTTTTCTTGAACCATTCATGTTGGCATGTGTGTCATGTACTTTGATAATTGTGAAAGTTTAATATCCTCTTTCAAACTTTCCATGGTCTAGCTTTTGTCACATTTCGTGTTTTATCTTGTTTTAATTTTTTATTCTTGTGTTTGTATCATGTACTGTGGCATGTCTAAAATTACTAGGTCTACTATTAAGGTCCAAAATATGCATCTAGATCTTCAAAAGATGGACTCTGCATTTTTATGTTATATAGTTGGCTTAATGCAGAATCTGCAGATGATGTATCGAGTTGGTTCGATATTCAGTCAGTCAAGTACTTGAGCTTTTTTGAATTATGAAGATCTCGATACGCAATTATATAAACCAAGTCTTGATTGATTTGAGCCAACTCGTTGAGTTTATGAGTAGTATGATATGAATATTAGATTTTTTGTGCACTGCTGATCAATGTTTTGACAGTTTTCTTGCAAATTGTACCGTGTTTCTCTTGTAATAGCTGCATGAAGCAATTATGCAGGAGGATTCTGCCGAATTTGAAGAAGGTATCATTCTTCAAGAATTTCGGAAAGGGTTCAAGCTCGGAGACCGGCTGTTGCGGCCATCAATGGTTAAAGTATCAGCTGGTCCAGGGCCTGCAAAGCCTGAGCAAGGAGACTCATCAGAAGGGGCAGATGCCGGTGAAAGCACCATGAGCAGTGAAACCGTCAAGAAGGATGCTGCTGAAAGCAGTGAAACTACCAAGACCGATACGGGATCCGAAGAGGCTTCTTGAAGACTATATAAAGAACATGGATTCGGATTTGTTTTAAGAAACACAGTGTTAATGTTAATTCCATTGTTAGAAATCAATTTTGGTTTTCATTTTATTAAGAGGAATTTACAATGAAATGAGGAAATATTATGTATTCAACACTTTCTACCTCTGCTTGCAAATTTCTTAATAGATTTACAGCAAATTGCAGACTTCGGTCTTATAATTTTGGGACGATTTCAAATTTTTCGGTCTAATAATTATATGGATTGGATTATCAGTTTTATAATTCTAAGAAAAAATAATAATTTTAAGGATGTTCGTATTGCCTTGATATGAGGTCTTTATTGATAAAAAAAAATTGAATTACAATGAATACATAATTCAAGTATAATTGAATCAAAATTAACCCCGGAAGTATGTTACACATCGCATTTGAATTAAATAGAAATATATATATCTAAAAACCAACCTAGGAAGAAATGACATAATTTATGTAGAATAGGATACTCAATAATTGTAATTTGTACATAGTAATTGTAATTTAGATGAACATGACACGTTTATTAAACATAAAAGTAGTATATAATTAACACGATACATTTAGTATATTGAATTTTGATATACAAATCTCAATATTCATATTAAGGGGAGCATTCGCAAATTCTAACCTTATACTCCCGTTTTCATAATGGATATATAATTTTCATCGGTCTGTATGTTACCACAAATGTTATTTAAATGATGAAACAAATCTGTTCTCCGCCGTTGCCCGTTACCTTCTCAAGAGATTGTATGCTGGTAAATCTTTCACGCAGGAGACGTCTTCGAGTGAGAGCTCTCGTTCCAATTGTGTTCTTGTAGACTTCAGAACATCCTGCAAAAGCAAAATAGAAACTCAAAATTTATGTTCAATTTAGGTGTGAGCATTAATCCGACACAGATATGTTCAATCTGTTTTTTTATGTATTTATAGTCTTAGGAAGGTCCTATTCCCGTATCCGTTTCGAGATATACATTGAATACTGAACAAATAATTCAAGAAAAGCAGTCTATAAGGCAACATAGATGCAAACCATGAAATTACAAATATAGAAAGCTCAAGATCTACATGTTAGAATAGCTTACATTGAATTCCATGTATGAAGCCCGTTTCACAAGCCATTGTGCATCCATCATCTGAAAGGCTACGCAATAAAGATCATCGAATGCCATTTCATCTTCCCCAAGTAGTTTTAAGAATTGGATTCCGGCCATGGAAGATGGTTTTCCTGCAGGTAAGATTTATGCTAAGGTTTATTTATGTACAAATTAAAGTTTAGAAGCTTATTTAAGTATAAGTAAAAAAGATATAGGGGCATGTCCTTTCAAAGAAAAGAAAAAAGCGGTACACGGGCAGATCTGAAAAACATGGTGACTGGTAAAAGTTCAGGGTTTTTTTTAATATTTCAAACATTCAATATTTAAGCAGTCCTGAATTTCCTTTACCTGATTGCAGATCCAACATCTGTATTAACATAAATGAAATGTTGATACCAGCTACAGCAAATGGATATTCCCAATCAGCTCGGTTTCCATCTTGTTTGTGTAACAACCTCTGGAAAGATTCCTGTTCGAATAAAGACCAAATCAGAGTTTGATCAACCATGGATATATTTCATGCTGATGAATAAAATAATTGTTTGGTACATGTTAATATAATGAAATAAAGAAGAAGCCCTTTATCATATGCTAGGTCATAATCAAAAGAAATGTAATCCATGCAATTTATGGAAAAGGAAACGAACCGGGTATTTCTTAGCAAAAAAAATGAGATTCTCCAATGATATGAATCCTCCACCCCTTTGAACAACATTGAAACAACCATGAATAAGCGCAAACGTCAGGGGGGAGAAAAGGGTCCAAGGTAAACAGTTAAGGCAAAATCCTTGGCATACCGGAAATCTGTTGAAGGGTCTGGCCCTTGCCATCCCATGTCCTTCCAAAGCTCTGATATAAGAGATGGAAGCTCCCTGTTAGGGTAAGCCAATCTCCACAACTGCTTCAGAGCATCCTACAAGCCAAATGAAAGAAAAAAGAAGACATCAGCAGCCATATAATGATATATAGGAACACTTCTAACTCGTGCATATATTTGGCATTGATGGGGGTAGCTAGCTTATGAAAGAAAATTTGTTGGAATTGGCAAATTCTTTTAATAAAAAAAATGTCCCGTGCATACTACTAACAAAAATGAAAAAAAAAACTAAAGGTTAAGAAATATCTAGCATACTAGATATTGATTATAGTGAAACCTACTTGATGATCCAACCGAGATCCGTCAAATGGGATTCCCAGTCTTTGCTGTAGATTTCTCAGCCTTGCTTCCTACGAGAACACAACAATATGGAAACATAAATACACAATGGATTAGCAACAATGAAGCCAACATGATGATCAATGACAACAAGGTCTTTTGCTCTTTTCAAAGATAAACACAAAATAACCTAAGCACATAAAACTTGTGCTATTTTCCGACTCAACTCTTTTACAATAAAATCTACAAGAAAGGATCTTTCTACCCGTGAGTTCCAACTATCTCCAAGCTGATTATATGAAAAATAAAATTAAAAGCAGAACATATAACAGGGGGGATATGTTGATTATTAGAGCTGTGCCTATATCAACACCCCTCCCAACCCGCAAATAAAAAGATTATTCAGATCCAGAAAATTACAATGAAAAAAGTGTAATGCTGATAATACCTGTAAAGGACTAAGAGTAGGCGCGATAAGTTTCTGGTTTGATCCTTTCTGGGTGCTGGAATGTAGAGGTAAAAATCGCGCAATAAATGATCCAGATCCAAAGACAAGGTTTGCTGGAAAAAGACAAAGATTCAACTATCAGTAACCCAAATTGCTATAATATTAAAAAAGAGAGAGCAAAAAACCACGTGATGAGTAAACAACACCAGTGATTAAAACAGATAGTAACGGGGGATTGTGTTTCTATAAACTACATTGATAGAGATATCCCAACAACAGTACTTGTTTATTAGGTGAACCTTTAGCACATGCATAGAAAATGTGATGTTCAGGGAGCACTCCGGACACATATGCTCAATGCTTCCCAACAACATAAGGACATTCAAACTAGACTTAAAGCATAACAAAATAATATGGTTGCCACTCTACTAAACCAAAATACTCAACAGAGTAGAGATAACAATGGAGTGAGATGGGAGCAAGGATTGGTTTATCCACCTCCGCCCTGCTCTTGCATGAATATTGAAAATATCCAACTCCATGTCATGCACGTTCACATCACTTCTTTACCAATGATTTTTATTTAATATTACAAAGAACATATATTACAATTATTCTGATCATGATTTCCGTATAAAATTGTCTTCATATATAATATAATATACATATATATAATGTATATATTAAGATTTTTTGTATATATCCAGTATATCTCTACTAAAAATATAAAAAATGATACATACAAAATTTTAAGGGGAAAAATAAAATTTTAAAAGGAGAGGCAGGATAGAGTGGAACAAGTATAATATTCCAACACCACCATCCCGTCTTTTCTTTTCTTTTTTTTTCTCAAACCCATTTGTAGGAGATTGGTGTGAAATCCATGGGCAGAAACAGAGTTAAAAACCAGCAACCAAACTAGTAATTGACTACTTAATGGTCTAACTTTCGAAGTTAAACGCAATTATATGCATTAAAAACAACAGAACACACATATGTAAGTAAGAAACCACAATGATAATACCACACCTATCCACTGTGCCCATTGCACGATCAAGTTCGAGAACAAAAGCGACCAATGTAACTGTTCCTTCTTTCGTTCTTCATCCCAAATTTCCTCTGTCATCTTCCCCTATAACAAATCAAACAAATTAAGTTAAACATTTACAATACTCTATCCCTTCTCTTGCACACAGGTACGATTAGCAAAAATAATCACCTCAGAATGTTTGTCATCGTAATCATGATTCCCTAACAAAGGTTCATCTAAACCATCTAATCCCGACGACTCATAATTTTCACCCCTTCTATCGCCAACATCCCCATGATGAAGCCGCCTCCTCACAGTGCTGGACCTCATTAATTACAGGCTAAAATTGGCACCAAATTCTTCTTGAATCCTGACAACATTTTAAAATGCAACAAAGGGGAAAATAATATCAAAACCTTCAAAACTGCTATAAAAGATTAAACAAGTAGCCCTAAATCCAATTAGCACTAAAGAAATTAGATCGACAGCAAAATTCTCTTCAAAATTTTCAATTATTTACAAATCAGGATCTCAAAACTGCTGTACAGAGGGGGAAAAACAAGTAACTAGAATTTCAAATGATAAGAGACATCCAAATTAGCAAAGAAAAATCTAATAAAAAGTTCAAATTTGGTTTAAAATTAGGATTTCATTGCTTTTCCAGAAATAAAAAGTAAAGCACCGAAAACGAAAACTAAAATCAAAGGAAAATAAATAAACAAAGCTAACCCGAATGCTGAAGAGAGCTGCTGAAAACGAATTTGCAGAAGCTTTATATATTAAGAGGAAAACCTAGAAGCTAAGCAAAGCACAAGATTATTTGAAAGAAAAAAAAAATAATGAATTGAGTTGAGTTGAATCTTTGCTTACTAATTAAGAGAGAATTAAGAAAACGGATATTAAGGTTTTGAGATTTATTGTCCGATCTTTTCTCCTTCCTGGATTTATTATTATTCGAGTTAATTGCTTCACAACTCCCTAATTTATGATCATTAATTTAAATTGGTACTCAAATTCTTAAATATTCCAATTTCATCCTCAAGCTATGAGGATCATTCTAAATTAGTCCTCAAACTTTCAAACATTTCAATTTCATCCTTAATATATAACCCTAAACCCTCATTCTAAATTAGTCCTCAGACTTTTGAACATTCTAATTTCAACCACAAATTACTAGTATATGTTAATCATGTAGTAAATACGACTTTCCCTTGGAACTATAACAATCATCATAGACCATGAAGCAAAAAATAAAAGACCTCATATTATAAAATAAAAAATTCAACCACAATATTATAAAAAAACACGCAATATTTAACTTTTATATTTTGAGGTCAAGAAGTTGCTTAGACAATCAACCAATCACTATGTTAAAGGTTAAAAGGTAAATCTTTGATAGTTTTTGTTTTAAAGATTGTCTGATGTGTCTGCAACTATTTTATTTGGATTGAACGAAATTGTAGATTGTACAAAAATATTACACGATCTGTAGATAATCATTTAGTTGATGTAAAGGAAAATGTAATAATCAAAGCTAGTGTTAGAAACATGTATAGGTTAATGTTGTTTTGTAGTAGAATACTGTTTATTTTGGATAATAAAATTCACAATTACCCTAATATTATTTTTTATTTTTTTCATTTAATCCTAAACTTTTTATCCACATTATTCTTGAAAATTAACAATTTTCATAATTTGTTCTTAAAACAAAAACCTCATGCAGATGGAAAATAATATTAGTATATAGTAATTGTGTATATATATACATGTAAAAGAAAGATATTTATATTTTGTATTTAATTATACATATGTAAAACAAAAACCCCATATAGATAAAAATGAAAATCGTCTGCCCTTTTTTATGCTCTTATTTTAAAATAATGGGCTTAAGGTTTAAGGGTTGTGGTTAGAGTTTAGGGAATTAAGAGTACGATATATTTTTTAGGATGTGAAAATTAGGGTGAAAATTTAAATTTAAATTTTTAAGTGATTTTTAAAGTGGAGCATTGAAAGAGACAGATGATTTTTACCCGGTAGATAAATCAGGTAAGAACAATATATGTACATTCAAAAGGAGAAACTGGAAATCCATTGCACAAATATATATTAGAACCCAACAATTCATCACTTTAACAAACAAAATACAATAATTTACAAAAAACATTTCAAGCAACTACAAACAATTCTAAACCTCAGTTTGGAGAAAGAAAAGAAATCAAACCAAAACTCATTCTTGAAGAACACAATCAAATCAATCAAAAACTCAACAAAACAAGACCAGACTAGGAAACCCAAAAACTCATTTCCTGGAAAGGAAAGGGGTAAAACATTTTTAGAAGAAAACTGGAAATGCCAAACTATATTTTTCTTTCTTTTTGAACTATATTTTGTTGTTTTCATTCTGAATCACTGGAACTGGAGCTGGAGCTGGAACTGGAACTTGAGTCGTGGGATTTTGTCTTTTTACCTTTTAGTTTCAGATTTGACTTTTCAGATGATTCTTCATGTTCCTGTGTTGGGTCACCAGCAGCATTCTCAGTATGTTCTTGAATCCAAGAGACTGCATTTTCAATAACTTCAGTCTCTTCGATCGAAACCCCATCATGCTTCTTGGAAGAGTGCGGTAGCTCAGCCGGATTAGATTCCTCCAGGGATCTTGCCTCCACAACAGGTGGTATTGAACCTGTATCTGCATGAACTTGTAGGTTCTCAATATTACTTGGAAGAATTACTTCCTCCACATCTGCCCCTTCATGAAGTTGTTTAAAAGCCAAATCAATGTCTTCCACTGTTTTTGCTTCGAGAACAGGTAGTGCCACCTTGGTCTCCATCTCTATTTCTTCCATATCTTCGTATTCATTTTTTGGTTCACCAGCAGCATTCTCACTTGTTCCTTGAACACCAGAGACAGCATAACTACCATCAATCTCTTTAATAGAAACTACATCATGAACTGCTCCAGATGAATGTGGCAGCTCACCTAGATCAGATTTGGGGCCTTGTTGAAAAGTGGCATGTATATCCTCTAGAGATCTCGCGTCAATAACAGGCAAATCTGAATTGGTATCTGCATGACCCTGTTGATTCTCAATCATACTTGGAAGAATTACTTCCTCAACAATTACTCCTTCATGGAGTTGCCTAAAAGCCAGATCAATGTCTTCCACTGATCTTGCTTCAAGAACAGGCAGCTCCACATTGGCCTCCGTTTCCATTTCTTCGTATTCATTTTTTGGTTCAGCGGCAGCATTCTCATGGTTTTCTTGTAAACCAAAAACCGCGTTACCAACTTCAATCTCTTTAGTAGAAATAGCATCATGCTGCTCTACTTCTGTCGATATGTTCCTCAAGTCTGTGGAATGCGGCAGCTCAACTGTATCAGGTTCTGGTCCGCTTTGGAAGGCAATATGTATATCTTCCCGAGATCTTGCCTCAACAACTGGTAATTCTGAAGTGGTATCTGCGTGATCCAGCTGAATCCCAATCATACTTGGAAGAATTACTTCCTCAACATCCACTCCTTCATGAAGTTGCTTAAAAGCCAAATCAATATCTTCAGCCGATCTTGCTTCAAGAACAGGTAGCTCCACATTAGTCTCCGTCTTTAGTTCTACTTCCTCGTTGTTTTCAGGTTCACCGGCAGCATTAGCACAACTTTCTTGAATACCAGAGACGGCATTACTAACTTCGATCTCTTTGTAAGAAACTGCATCATGCTGCTCTACTTCTGATGATCGGTTGCTCAAGTCTGTGGAATGTGGCAGCTGAGCTGAATTAGGTACTGGACCTTGTTGCAAAGCAATATGTATATCCTCCAAAGATCTCGCCTCGACAACAGGTAAATCCGACTTGGTATCTGCATGATACGGCTGATTCTCAATCATACTTGGAAGAATTACTTCTTCAACATCCACTCCTTCATGAAATTGCTTAAAAGCCAAATCAATATCTTCTACTGATCTTACTTCAAGGACAGGCAGTTCCACATTGGTCTTGTTTTTTATCCCTATATCTTCCGGTACCATTGCAGATTCAGCATAGGTTACATGAGATCCCTCTGGTAAACCCATTTCGCCAACATTGAAGTCGCCAACAGTGTCCAACTCAGAGAGTATAGCTTCGTCAATTTCTTTAATCTCACTGACTTCACTATGATTATCCTCATCAACATGAGGGTCATATACTTCCACGTAACTAAAGTGTTCATCGGGGCCCTCACTTTCAATTTCTTTTAGGATCTTCTCTCTCAAGTCTTCTTGATCTACTGGCAACGTGTGTTCGGGACTCTCAGAATGCAAAGAAGTAGATTCTGAAGCCGCGGAAGAGAAATTCATTGTAAGTTTGTCTTCAGAATCATGAACTTCATACACATTAACGTCATTGTTGACATCATTTGCTTCCCTTCTAGACTCGGTTGCAATTATAGATGGTTCCTAAATCAGAGGGGGTACAAGTTAGTTTCGAGATCACCATTTTAATATAATTAGGATACGTGAAGACATTAAATTTGAGATGCCTGGCATGAAATGAAAAGAAATGCATGTGAAAGAAACAGTAAGAAAACAATTCACCTCCTGAGAAAATTCAAATATATCCAAAGAAATTCACACATACTGCAGTGAATCATCTAAAATGCAGTATTTAAGCATACATGCAGTGACAACATTTCCGACAAGGTAAATCACTCGTTGCAGTGAAATCTTATTTTTCAGTAATATGAGTATCACATAATCCATGATTAGCTACTTCAACATCATTAATTGAACAAAAATAGTATTGTTGTTTTCAACTACTCTTTTTCTTCTGTTGATACATACGGTATTAAAGATTATTTTATACAGCCATCAATCCCATAGTAAAAAAGAGGGGGAGTGAAGAAGAAGAAGAAGAAGAAGAATAGGACAGATGGTCATTTCACTCCCACCGGAATCTGAGCTAGCAAAGAGAAAATTCATAACAGGAGGGCCTTATCTAAGGAGACCAACATAAGCACTGGTATTGAATAAATTAAATAAATTACTGAAGACAAAATATACAAAATAATGATAATATTATTCTTCAAAGAAGTATGGCAATTCCTCAGGGGAAGGAAATTTAAACGAATAGAAGTGATTGAATAACTTACCTCGAGTTGCTTATCATGTTCATCGATGGACAGTTCATCTTTATCGAACAACAGTTGTTTCTTTGATTCTGATGAAGGGTTTTCAACAGAAGACATGTCTTGATAACAAGAGAGTGAAGGAATTCCCTCCGCATTCATCTCAGAGTCAAGAGCTGTACCAGCCTTTGAATCAGAAAATGGTGAATGGATTTGATCCATTTCTGATTCCTTTTCATGCTCCTCCCTGAGGCTAGCCTCTGAAGGGTGAACTTGTTGAACTTGATCCACGACTACATAACCTGGTTCCTCTGCTGTGGATGAAATTGCATCATTGGAAGGCATATGCTGGTATGTCAAAGCCATTGAAGACAACTCCTCACCCTTATCATGGTGACCATCAACATCAAGATTTAAATCAAAGTTGGACAAATGCATCTGATCGCATTCGGTCTGGATGAGCTCATCTTGCTCAAACAGAGTGTCTTCCTTTTCAACTACATGCCTAGTCACCGTTTCGGCCTCCACGGATTCATCGGGTTGCATTTGATGTTCTTGTTCTTCAGGTGAAGAATCCATCACCTCATCCATTCCTTTGCCAACAGCAAGAGTAATCTCTGCACCAATGCTCAGTAAGTCCACCTGGTTCTGGATAGAGCTTTCTTCCTTAATTGGCACATCTTCCTCTAAGCTCTCATCCGAAGATGACCCTGCCTCTCTTGAAACATATTCAACCACAGATTCATGCACCGTTGATGCATTATGATCAACAAAAGTGGAAGAAACCCCTGTTGAACCATTAAAAGTAACATCATGCTCACTAATCTCTAGCAAATCATGTGCCTTCTCTTCATTTACATTAAGTAAATCTGAGGAGCAGGCATGGATCTCTTGAAAACTAGAAGTATCCAGCTCAGCCATTTCACAATGTGCTTCAAATTTCTCGTTAGTAGATTCAACCAACATTGAGGGTGAACCCATTTCAGATATCTCAGCTCGTGTGTCGGACGAAAATGAGAGGAACGTCTCAACTGATGGAGGGTGAAAACTAGAATAAAAAATGGGCTCCGTATGTTGATTATCATCCACCACTCCACTTGTAAAATGGAACTCTGATTCCTCAAATGATGGTTGTTTAGAAATGTCAGATTCATTAAGTTCATGATCTCTGGGTTCAAAACCTGAAAATTCACCTCCTTTGACATCCAATATCTTTTCATCGATTTCTGATAATGATGACAAACTTGATCTACAGCTATCCTCCTCGGCTGGCTCAGTTCTGGGATGAATTTCAGTTGCATTGAATTCCACATGAGTAATTGCTGGAGCTCCATCTTCCAACGCTATCACAACCGCATCACGATGAACATCTCTATTATTGGCTTCACTATCATTGTGTTCAGAATAAATGGCTGCACCGGCTTCAGACATTGATTCAATTTCCAGACTTTCTCCATCTCCTAATGTAATCTCAACCACATCATGATGAACATCTCTATTCTCAACATGGTCAACATCCACAGACTCAACTTCATCAGATGAATGGCTCTCTTGTTCATCACCGACAGAAGCACGATCTTCATTCAATATCAGTTCAGTTTCCCGAGAAACATCTTGCTTATTTGGCTCGTTGTCCTCCTCATCCACAACTGAACTCACTGATTCAGAATCAGGAACGGAACTCAACTTTGACTCGCTAACTTCACTTGACTGCCTCTGGAATAAGGACGGGCTAGCTCCTTCTGATACTAATTGCTCCGGAACAAAAAAAGGTTTCCACTTAAGCTCTTGCCGAGAAACACCTAAAGAAGATGATCCAATGTTAAAGCTTTCGTGTCTGGAGAAGAAGGTGTCTCTTTGGGAAACAGTTCCCCTTTGACTAAAACCTGAAAACTCTTCATCGAAACTGTCTCCTTTAAGATCAGGTTTTTCCTCGCTCGAGTCATAAGGAAGATCAAAAGGGTTTCTTCGGGGCTGCATATTGGATGGAGCTGACCCAGGAATGGGAGGTAACCCAAGGTCACCGTAGGAATCATATGGAAGGTCAAAAGGGTTACCTCTTGAGGTTGAAATTGGTGCTAAGTTTAATGGAATATCAGCACTATCTAAGTCTATTAGATTCATCTCGGCCATCAATCTCATACTTTTTCGGGCTCTTCTCCTTGCAATAAGTTTATCCAATCGTAGGTTTCTTTCAACCTCTAAAGTCCCTAAATCCATGAGAATCTTCTGATCATCCTCTGTCCATTTAATGGCAGATTTGCTCTCATCCTCTTTATCTCCCTTTGCTCCTTCTCCCTCCTCATCATTATCTCCCTCTCCCTCATTTTCTAATTCATCTGACTCAACACTTTCATCATTACTACTACCACGAGAACTCTCTGAGGCAGCATCCGAACCATCACGAGACAAATGAGCAGGTTGTGTAGCTTCCGAGCCCAAAAGTGGATGCAACTCGTCAAGCATCAGGCTTATATCTGCCAGTGAAGCATCAGGAGATGAACTCTCAGCACCATCAGAACCAGAATCTGAAGATTCATTGCTGTCGTCGTCGTCATCTTCACCATCATCATCCTTACCACCAGCAGCAGCATCCTCATCACCCGCAACACATTGCCAAGGAAAAACCAGAGAAGAATCCAGTTCACCATCCCGTGGACCATCATCGATATCGGATGTGAGTTTACCATCAACCACTTCAAGATTCCTATCTCCTACATCTGCCAAAAGATGTTGACTCTCCTCAGCCTCCCTCATACTTGAAACCCGTTCACTCTCTAGCATCTCCTCCCGAATTTCAGTCGTCTTCTCCAACAAAGAATGACTCAACAGTCCCACAACTTCATCAATCACCCCATTCTCACAATGAATATCCCTAGAATCCAAATCATCATTGACTAACGGTGTATAAAGAACAGAACCGTCACCTTCCTCAACTCCATTGACCTCGTTATCGACTAAAGTAACTTTCTCATCGGCATTCTCCACTATATCCCACCCGTTTCCTACATGTCTTTGTACAACAAAATCATCAGCAGCAAAATCTCTTTTGACAACAGTATCATCCTCAGCAGCCCTAGTTTTCAACGGTGAAACTTCATGACTAACATTCTCTTCTTCTTGTTTGTCGATTTCGGGTATGTTCGGTGACCCGAAACTCAAAAGGGTACCAAGCAAAACAGCAGTGCAAACCAAAACAGGAGACGCGGTAACCAAAAAGGAAAACAACAATGGAAATGATCTATACAAAAATATTAAGAAGAAAACCAAACCAACCAAAAATGGATGATTACAAACAAAACCCCGACACATTTTAACTGATATCACCATATATTTCCTAAGTTCAACTCCAAATTCCATTCTTTCAAGCCCCATCTATCTCTATATATAAATTTTCTTCTCAATTTCCAATCTGTTTAAAAAGAAAAAAACAACAACGAATTAAAAACAAAACAAAACATCGGATCCAAAGGAAGCAAATTCATCTCAAAAGTTAAGTGTGAACTCACCTTAGAGCTAGAATTAAATGAAACAAAGAGCAAAGAAATGAAGACCAACCCAATAGCTGAAAAAACAACAATTAAGAGTTTTTTAGTGGTGAAACTGCTAAAAAAGAGAGATTTAAAGCAAAGATGAAAATTTCTGGATGACATCAAAAATTAAAACTTTCAAGCAAGATATAAGTACAAACCCAACAATACCTGAAAAAAAACCCAGAAAACCAAGATCTTTGAAGCTTGAGAAATTGAAACTGATGGGATTTTCAAGATGGACACAAAGCGATCAGTAACTTGAAACAAAGAAAAAATGGAATCCTCTGGGGGGAGGGGGTCAGCTTTTTGTGCTCTGTTTTTTCACTTTCTTTCTGGCTTACCTTTTGGTGGCTTAGCAAAACAGCTAAGCAGTTGTTGGTAAGGGTTTGATTCACTTTTTTTCTGAAATTCAATTGTTTTTTGCTTTGAGAAAAGATAAAGAAGAAATGGTGGCTTGGGGTGGCACGAAAAGAAGAGAGACTGAAAAATAAAGTTCCTATTATATTATTCTTTTGTTTTTCTTGTGGTTTTCTTTTTAGTACTACTGTTTTTTCCTTTCATTTCTCTCGAGATTTAGGTTACATTATTCAATTTAAATCCTTTTTAAGTTTTTTTTTTTAATTTTATTTTAACCCTTTGAGGACTTTATAATTTAATTTGCCCCTATATCGATATCAATATCAAAACTTTACAATTTAGTCCTGCTTTAGCATTATTTCAGAGGAAGGGGGTGGAGATAGTTCTTCCTTTGAAGCAATGATGTAAAAGACTCCATGTTAATGATGACATATTGGTTCCAAGTTGCTAGCGGGGACGAAACTGTAAACAACGTGGGAGGGGCTTTTGTCTGGGTAGGTATGTGTGTCAGGTCTAAGGTGCGGTTAAAAGACGGTAAATTTTGAAATATATCTAAAAACTAAAAATGTTAGACTTTTAATAATATTTTAGGTTGATTTTTTTGTGTTTTTTTGACAAGTTTCTATACTTAATTTTTTTATAACATTTTAAGTTTTTGTACAAATATCGATACTTACAAAATAAATTTTGATACTTGTTAAAAATCACGAAAACACAAACCTAAAATGTTATTAAAAAGTCTAACATTTTCAGTTCTTTGACAAATATCAAAATTTATCGTCTTTTAGCCGCATCCTAGACATGTGCTTTAGACTTGCCCCTTTTGCCCACGCACATGTTTTTTTATATTCTTGTATATTTTTTTTAGAAAAATAGATTATTTTATGACTAACTTTTCAGACATTTATATTTTATCTCTCACCTTTAATCTTGGCTCTATCCCTAGTTGTTATCAATTACGACACTCATTTAAGCCATTAATTGTAATTTGGGGATTGTGTTTTACTCATGTATGCGAATTTTAACATTATAAATAAAATAAATAAAATTAAAATTCACTAAAAATTGTATCAATCAAAATTAAACAATCAATAAATTGAACAACAACTATTATATAAAAAAAATTAAATACATTATTCGAAGAGAGTTAGTCCAACTATTATATTAAAATTATTAAAAAAACTGCTGATTCTCTAATTGACCTTGGTTAATAATATCTCATCTTATATAAATTCTCGACATAAAATTATAATACATTTTTATTTAATAAAAAAAATCGATTTTGTACGAAATCCCCACTAATCTAATCTTTTGAGTGACAGGTCAATTTTGTGACCTAATTAACAATATATTACTATTTTATTACCAACACCGTCCTTAATAAAAGTATAAACTAGAATAATGTATCCTTTTTATGTTGTGTGGACCGTGCTGCCATCATTACAACATCTGATTATTATTATTTAATTATTATTAAGTTGAAGCTTTGAAATAGTAGCATTAGAAAACTATTAAAAAATCAGAAGAATATTGTAACCCTTCGTCCCGGTCTGGCCGGATGACCGGTCCGAGAGAGCCACACGGGGAAAATCGAAGCGAAACCCGTTAAGGTTCCCCCTCGGTTAGCAACCCTATTTTTTTTCATTAATTAATCTTGCCTAAATGCCTTATTAAGTCCTATGTGAAACATGACAGCGGAAACACAAACACCATAGCAACGACCAACCAAAACAGCACCTTAAAACAACCCATTTATCCTTTTTAAGCGGGTCGTATCGATACGCCTTCAGAGGGTATCGATACGCCTTGACCAAGGTCAACACCCTATGGTCAACATAAGAAGATCGTATCGATACAGCCCTTAAGCGTATCGATACGCTCTTCTCGGTCAACACCCCTTGGTCAACTAGGTTGAACCGTATCGATACGCTTGGACACCGTATCGATACGCCATACACTCCACAACTCCCCAAGATTCCAGAGAGTTGGGACCGTATCGATACACCCCCCGTATCGATACGCCCAGCCAAAACTGTTTTCTCTGAGCAAGGCCGTATCGATACAGCCCTTAGGCGTATCGATACGCCCTGCACTGTAAGTCCACAATTTTTTAGTTAAACGACCTCAAACACGACTCTAGATGCAATTCTCGACTCACCTAAGCATATACAAACATGTAAGCACGCATCTTTAAGCCAAAGGAGTCATTCAAACATGGACTAAAGCATTCATACATAGCATTCTAGTTAAAGAGCAATTTATGCAATATTGGCATACACAAGAACACAAAAGACCTTAAAAGGAACAAGACATCTTGAAAGGTTTGCATGTAACACCCCCTTCCCGGCCTGGTAGAGAACCGCGTCGGAGAGCGCTACCGGAAAACAATACGGAGATCGGAGACATAAATCCAAAGTTCAAAAAAATCATTTCGGATTATTTTATTAATCTCTTTTAAGACTTAACACTTAACGTATTAACAACTTACTCAAATTTGGGTCAACTTTAAACTTTTTCAAACTTAGGGACTAAATTGTAATTTTTACAAATTAGGGGTCCTTATCTGAAATTCATGATATTATACTGAAATTAAACTTACTAGTTATTAGCCCGTAAAATCTCATTACTAACTGAGGTCATTTACCTATCTGATTAAACGATGTAATGTTTAGTGACTATTTTGTAAAGTATTCAAATCTATTTCTTTTTGAATTATCTTACTAAAATTCTTTATATATTTAAATGAGCCTAACAACTCACAAAAAATCTTAGAATCCTTTAATCAATATTTTAGTATCAATTATGTCAATTTTATTACTAACTCAATAGTTAATATAGCTTTAACACCTTATACAAAACATAGGTAAAATTTCACAATAGTAGGCCCATAAGATTAGTATAATTACTTTAACTACTTTGCCACCATACTAGGAGTTCATAAGGACAAAACACATTACTCTTAATTGTAGTGACTTGCCAACCTTCCAACTAATCTCGATCTCGATCTGTTACTTTCCTTAACCTGAAATGTTATGCAATGAATGCATTAGACTTACATAGTCTAAGTGAGGTAGCCAATGACAATGAATGAACATGTTATGTCATGTAGCATGCTTCCAAAAATGATCATAATGCAATAACATGGCATACTTCATATTCATAACAAAGCATAATATCATATCATGACCATAACATAGCATACGTATCAAACACATAATATATTGGTACCATTGGATACGCGGATTCCCTGTACACCATATCATGTATCATAAATGAGCCGTAGCCCTGAGCCGTAGCTCCATGTATCCCTTACACTTCCATCCTTTTATCTCCCACATATAGGCCGTAGCCCTGGACCGTAGTCCTCCCTTACATGTTGAGCTCGAATAACCCTATGGCATGCCAATTGTATCCAACGTCCATAAATACACACAAATTCACATAGTCCATGATTTTCATATCATATCATATGAAATAACAAGATGAGCCGTAGCTCCATATCATGTAGCATTTCATAGTCATATTCGAACATATCAAAGTAATGCAAGGCACTTACCAAATTTGCCATTCAAACATAGTTGCTCTACATGAGCCCTTAACAAATGCAAACATAATCATAAATAATGCAACGGGAAGACACCGAGTGTAACACCCCCTTCCCGGCCTGGTAGAGAACCGGGTCAGAGAGCGCTACCGGAAAACAATACGGAGATCGGAGACATAAATCCAAAGTTCAAAAATCATTTCGGCATATTTTATTAATCTCTTTTAAGACTTAACACTTAACTTATTAACAACTTACTTGAATTGGGGTCAATTTTAAACTTTTTCAAACTCAGGGACTAATTTGTAATTTTTACAAATTAGGGGTCCTTATCTGAAATTCGCGATATTATACTGAAATTAAATTTACTAGTTATTAGCTTGTAAAATCTCATTACTAACGGAGGGCATTTACCTATCTGATTAAACGATGTAATGTTTAATGACTATTTTGTAAAGTATTCAAATCTATTTCTTTTTGAATTATCTTACTAAAATTCTTTACATATTTAAATGAGCCTAACAACTCACAAAAATCATAGAGTCCTTTAATCAATGTTTTACTACCAATTATGTCAATTTTATTACTAACTCAATAGTCTATATAGCTTTAAAACCTTATATAAAACATAGGCAAAATTTCACAATAGTAGGCCCACAAGATTAGTATAATTGCTTTAACTACTTTGCCACCATACTAGGAGTTTATAAGGACAAAACACATTACTCTTTAATTGTAGTGACTTGCCAACCTTCCAACTAATCTCGATCTCGATCTGTTACTTTCTTTAACCTGAAATGTTATGCAATGAATGCATTAGACTTGCATAGTCTAAGTGAGGTAGCCAATGACAATGAATGATCATATTATGTCATGTAACATGCTTCCAAAAAAAATGAATGTCATGCTAATTATGCAATAACATGGCATACTTCATATTCATAACAAAACATAATATCATATTATGAGCATAACTTAGCATAATGTATCAAACACATAATATATTGGTACCATTTCTTGATTTGTGCGTGTCATCCTTGTACAGGGGCCATGCTAATCTTGTAACTATTTCAAGTAATCATTGATGCAACAATAACATCATACTTTTATATTCATTTATACAACAAGTATCGATCAAACATTATCATATATAACAACAAGCATCATTTAAAAGCATTAGCATATACAAGACAAGTAGGCATATCAATCTCATTTCATTGGTACTTATCATTTAAGTACTTATCTTTCAAGTCATGTAACTTTTAAATATTTTGCCTTGGATGATTAATGAACAAGGTAATCGAGTCTTCATGTAACATGTAACATTAGATACTCAAAGTATCCATTTCTCATTTCAACATATAACAGGGGATGCATATGCATCAATGGTGACTTACCACCATTCAATTATCAAGGTGACTAACCACCTTATCAGGTTTATAGGTGACTAACCACCATCCTGTAACAAAGATCAGGGGAGCTCAACGACTCTAAGGCATGCCCTTCTACCTATAGACACTAATCAACCCAAGGACTTTACTTATATTTCTTTATTAACAAGATCATTCACTTGCCAATCATTCATAATTTCAAAGGCATTTAGCCATTTCAATAGGCATATACATATAATCAATCAAGCATCATGGTAATCTAAAATTCCAGCAAGCACATGAGATCATTTTCATTTTATAATCATCAACAATCAGTAGCAAAGCTTATCATTTAGTCTCATTTCACATAGCTCAAGCAATCAACACATCATAACAGCTAATCATTTTTATGCTAAGCATGCTTATCTAACAAGCAATACGCATTTAGGTCAATATTCTTGCCTTTAATCACCAATCATTATTAAATTCATTACATGTTCCATGATTTTCAGATCATATCATATTAAATAACGAGATGAGCCGTAGCTCCATATCAGGTAGCATTTCATATTATTTTCACATACATGTAGCATATCATAGTCATATTCAAACATATTAAAGTAATGCAAGGCACTTACAAAATTTGCCATTCGAACATAGTTGCTCTACGTGAGCCCTTAACAAATGCAATTATAATCGTAAATAATGCAACGGAACGACACTGAGCCTATCCCTTGACACAACTACACTCACATATCATAACATAAAACAAATATCGGAATGACACCGTGTCACCCGAGACAAATGCATCTACACTCACATATCAGAATATAAAAACAATGATCGGAATGACACCGCGTCACCCGAGACAAATGCATCCACACTCACATATCAGAACATAAAAACAATGATCGGAATGACACCGCGTCACCCGAGACAAATGCATCCACACTCACATATCAGAACATAAAAACAATGATCGGAATGACACCGCGTCACCCGAGACAAATGCATCTACACTCACCTCAATCCAAGCTTAGAGACATTTTCCTTATTCTCCAACTTTGTGGTTTCCTTCATTTCTACATCTTTTCTAACCAAACATTAAAGAAACATATCATTTATTACATTAGGCAGCTTGCATTGTTCTTAAAGAAATATTTATATAAAATGTTCTATAACTCAAAATATGATTTCGTTTGTTTCAAACGAAACTAGACTGAATAACCTTTTAAACCATATAAATTATAGCTTTTAATTCCTCTTATACAATTTATAATGAATTTTTAAAGTCAATGTTGATGCAGATTTAGGGGCAAACTGTTACCCTGTTTTTATGACATTTACTTACTCAAAAATTCATATCTTTTTACCCACAACTCCAAATAAGGAGTTCTTTACCATTATAGAAAGATTATAAACACACCTTTATAACTATGTATGGCATATAATTTTATCATTTCCCTATTAATACAGTTTATTAATTGAACATAAGGCATTTTCAGAAACCTAATCTGTCTATGCTTAATTTGTGACTTTAGTGCATTTATAACCTATGTTTCACTACACTATAAATCTTGAGCTTTTAACCATGTTTACATGAATCTTATAACATTATTTTTATAATCCAGCAACCTCAAAAATAGGACATGTAAGTCCTCAATTTATCAATTTCCACAAAATAGTCCCCTTTTTATTCTTTAATAATCTTATATGTGATCTAAATGGATTTAACCTACCAATTGAGACTTAATTCAAGCTTGGCCATTTAATTTCATTCATTTCATGACTCCCCTGTTTCGAGTATAAATTTCCAGAATTTTATTGGCATTATTTAAGCCCCTATAATTTTCAAATTTTACAATTTAGTATAGCAGATTCTAGATTTATTCAGTTTTAATCCAGTAATTTCCAACAACAATTACGAGACCTATACTTAACATTTTTGAGCAAATCATACCTCTATTTCATGTAAAATTTTGTCCTCTACAACTTTGTAGAAGAACACTTTTTCCAGAAATGACTCTAACATGCTCGAAAATGCAGTTTTCTACAGGACAGTTTATAAATCCGAATTTCCTTATTCTTTCTTCCCTTATCTTTTACCAACCTTTAATTAATCTAATTTTATGCTTATACTAACATCAAATTAAAGGTAGTTGAGACTCTAATCTCAACTCTAATTTATTTCACTCACCTTGATAGACCGGTACTTTATTTTTATTTCTTGGGCTTGACGGTTGTTCCGAATCGACCTCGTATACCATGATAATTAATAAAAACTAATCAATAAAACAGTATCGAATATATATATAAAAAAATATTAAGTAGATTCGATACCGAAACTTAGACTAACCAAAGATTTGAGCTTACCCCGTCGTCGGCAGAAATTCGATATTACTATATCGAAAATATCGGACTACCAATCAAACATTGGATCGTATGCTTATCCTACCAATTTCTTTCTTTCTTTCATTTGCCGTGAAAGGCTTCAATCTCCTTCCCCCTTTTATAGCTGATTGTCCAGCTTTCAATTTCATTCCTAGCCACAAGTAGTGGCCTTTGCTTTCTATCTTCAAATTGATTGAATTGTGGTGGTGTAGTGGTTGCCACGACAATCCACCATTTTATGTTTTGTTGTTTTTTAATCCTTGCCACATATAGTGGCAGATGCTACTTGCTTTCTTATCTTCAAATTTTCAATCCAATTGGTATGTTTGTGGAGTGGTTAGCCGACCACTCCACTTATGTCTTTTTTTTTAATAATAATAATAAACTATTATAAACTACCCCGAATAATATTTATTGGTTCAGATAAGATCGAATAAATTATTCAATCAATAAAAATATTCGGTTACCGGAATTTAATTCCGACTAGACCGGTTTTTGGGATGTGACACCGAGCCTATCCCTTGACGCAACTACACTCACATATCAGAACAAAGAAACAAAGATCGGAATGACACCGCGTCACCCGAGACAAATGCATCCACACTCACATATAAAAACAATGATCGGAATGACACCGCGTCACCCGAGACAAATGCATCTACACTCACCTTGATCCAAGCTTAGAGACATTTTCCTTATTCTCCAATTTTGTGGTTTCCTTCATTTCTACATTTTTTTCTAACCAAAACATTAAAGAAATATATCATTTAGTACATTAGGCAGCTTGCATTGTCCTCAAAGAAATATTTATATAAAATATTCTATAACTCAAAATTTGATTTCGTTTGTTTTAAACGAAACTAGACTGAATAACCTTTTAAACCATATAAATTATAACTTTTAATTCTTCTTATACAATTTATAATGAATTTCTAAAGTCTCTGTTGATGCAGATTTAGGGGCAAACTGTTACCATGTTTTTATGACCTTTACTTACTCAAAAATTCATATCTTTTTACTCACAACTCCAAATAAGGAGTTCTTTACCATTCTGGAAAGCTTATAAACACACCTTTACAACCACGTATGACACATAATTTTATCATTTCTCTATCAATACAGTTTATTACTTGAACATAAGGCATTTTCAGAAACTTAATCTGCCTATTCTTAATTTATGACTTTAGTGCATTTATAACTTATGTTTCACTACACCATAAATCTTGAGCTTTTAACCACGTTTACATGAATCTTATAACATTATTTTTATAATCCAGCAACCTCAAAAATAGGACATGTAAATCCTCAATTTATCAATTTCTATAAAACAGTCCCCTTTAATCCTTTAATAATCCTACATGTGATCTAAATGCATTTACTTTACCAATTGAGACTTAATTCAAGCTTGGCCATTTAATTTCATTCATTTTATGAATCCCCTGTATCAAACAAAAATTTCCAGAATTTTATTGGTATTATTTAAGCCCCTATAATTTTCGAATTTTACAATTTAGTACAGCAGATTCCAGATTTATTCAGTTTTAGTCCAGTAACTTCTAACAACAATTCAGAGATCTATACTTAACATTTTTGAGCAAATCATACCTCTATTCCATGTAAAATTTTGTCCTCTACAACTTTGTAGAAGAACACGTTTTCCAGAAATGACTCTAACATGCTCAAAAATGCAGTTTTCTACAGGACAGTTTATAAATCCGAATTTCTTTTACCCTTTATCATTTACTAACCTTTAATTAATCCAATTTCATGCTTAATAAAAATACTAACATCAAATTAAAGGTAGTTGAGACTCTAATCTCAACTCTAATTTATTTCACTCACCTTGATAGACCGGTACTTTATTATTATTTCTTGGGCTTGACGGTTGTTCCGATTCGACCTCGTGTACTATGATAATTAATAAAAACCAATAAGACAGTATCGAATAAATATAAAAATAGTAAGTAGATTCGATACCGAAACTTAGATCAACTAAGGATTTGAGCTTACCCCGACGTCAGCAGAAATTCGATATTACTATATCGAAAATATCGGACTACCAATCAAACATTGAATCGTATCCTACTAATTTTTTTCTCTTCTTCAATTTGCTGTGAATTTCACTCATCTCCCCCTTCTATTTATATACGCATGGTTGGCTTCAAATGACCTTATCCCTCCCTTGGCTGAGTGGTCTCATACATGGATTGCATTAGGCAATTCATATTATCCTTATTTTTCTAATTGGCTAGGTGGCCTTAATTTGGGGTATTTTCCTTTAGTGTAAGCCACTATAATGGCTTTAATTGCCACTTGACCGAATTCCTCCACTACGTGGGGTTTACAATTGCCAGATTCCTTCAATTCCATTTCCAATCTCCACTTGATTTCTTTGTTGCCACAGCAATTGCCATATTGATTTTTAATTGGCCTAGTGGCCTTGCGTGGTTCCTATTATTATCAATTTGTATTAGTGGATTGGTTAGTGTCAATCCACCATTTTATGTCCTTTTTTTTATAATAATAATAATAATAAACTATCATAAATTAACCCGAATAATATTTATTGGTTCAGATAAGATCAAATAAATTATTTAATCAATAAAAATATTCGGTCACCGGAACCTAATTTCAACTAGACCGGTTTTTGGGATGTGACATTGCACTTATACACAAGGCAACCTAAACATTCTAAAGCATACCATCACACATCAAATCATTCATCATAGTATAACATACGTACAATTCAAAACATCAATCCAAATCAACATCAAACGAATGAGTCACACACGCTCATACAAAGACCCTTGCCACATTGCTAGCTAATACAAAATCGATAACCATACTTGAGCTACAAACTTGGAAGCCCTTCTTGCCTTGCCTCGAGCTAACGCCACGCTAATGATCTGCATTGTTGAACATAGAGAGCGTAAGCTATAAGCTTAGTGAGGGTGCTCTAAAATGAAAAACAACAACAATGCAGGGTCCAAGCATGTTAATCCTAGTCTACATACATCAAACATAGGCATAATATCAAGTAGACTTAGCTAGTCTTTCAAGTGGCATATATAGTCTCTCATTCCTAACAAGCTTAAACATCAATATCATCAACATACAACAATACCATATATCACACTCACATATCACCATCATATATCACAATACATGATTTAAGTTTAATTGGCCACTTTAATTACCCCGATTGTGCGGATATAAACCTCAACAACACTTTACCTCGGTGGGATTACACTCATCACCGGCCCTTGCATGTGCGGGATTCCACTCATCGCCACATGCCCTACGGATGGGATTCCACTCATCATCCCGTAGAAATGTAATAAAAGCTTCCGGTGGAATGTTACATCACCGTACTCCTCCTTGATGACTTAACGCCATCAAGGCCACGTACGTTTTGACTCAATTTGTGTGCACACTATCCTAATGATCGATCATCTACAACCGGTAATTTTTAGTGCCAATTATCATAACCACATCATATATATATCATCAACCACATTCATGCTCAATCTCATAGATGCATATCAAGATAAACTCACATCCATCAACCACAATCATAATAGCATAGTCAAACAAGCATAAATGCATTCATGGATATCAATGGTTAAATTAATAACTTGAATTAACTATGAGTGGCCTACCAAGCACACTTCACACACACTTCCACTACACATTGCTCGAACCAAACTTTAAAAACAAGTTAAGACCACTCACCGCCCTTCCTTAGCAAATCGAACCAAATCTTCCTACGAACCCGGATTCGGTCCCAAAGCCTCTTCCGCGCTTCCACTTGCTTCTAGCCAAACAAAACATACACATTACTTCTCAATTCAATGCTAAACTCAACCATCAACATACTTTGCTAACACAACCCAAATTCCTCAATTTCTCAAATCACATAATCTCCTAAAATCCCAATTTTCGTGCTCCCCTAAAGACTTGCTGAAAAACCAATTTCCAAACATCCAAATGACTTCCAAATCATCCCAAAACACCCTCATATCATAGGTATACCAACAGCCCTTCAATTTCAACACAAAACCCACCAAAAACCCAAGTTTTACCCCCTTAAAATCTACCTCAAGAACAAGCTACGAATTTTCACCCAAAATCAACCAAATTAAGATATGTTGTCTCTTTTATTATGATTAAACATAATCCCAAAATAATTCCTCAAAACAAATTGAAAACCCCCATCAAAAACTCAAATTTCCATATGAACCCTAATTTCCAAAACTCACTATTTTTGAAATCTAAAACAATAGATAAGTAGAGAATAGAGAGGAGGTTAAGAAAATGCATTTACCTTTTAATTTGGTGTTGGAATCGATTTGCAAGGCCAATGGAATAGTAACTAGGGTTTAGGAGTGTTTGAAAATGGGGGAGGGTTTTGAAATTGGGAAAGGAGAGAATGAAGAGAAAGATGACAACTTTTCCATAAAAGTTGTCTTCCTTTATTTAAAATTGGGTAAATCACAACTTTGGTCCTTCCCTCTTTATTAAGATTCAAATAGGCCATTTTTTCAAAGTTGGTTTATTTTAATTAGATTTTAATTGACCCGAACAATAACCCGGCTAACTCCTAGGCCCAAGACACGGGTGTTACAAATATTGTCCTAATTATAAAATGGAATTACCAATATTCATGTCTTTCACAATTCCAATATTTGGTCTATTGTCAAAAATATCACATAAATAATCTATTTATAATGCAATAACATAATTAATTTCGATTCAAACTTTTTATAAAAAAACTAAACCTCTATAAATTCCTAATTACTTGCATGAACTGAAAATAATATACATGTAACAATATACATGCACTTCATTTTTTACGTGACATGGTGTCACGTATTTAAATTTTATAAAATTATATATTCTAAGAAAATAATGTGTTACAAAATAGTGTAAAATGACATGATATTATATTAATAAAATAACACACGTCAATAATGAAGTATATTTGAACTGTCATGCAAGCTTACACACCAATGTTATGAAAAATTTGAATGTCTAATAGTTATTTTTGTTAAAATTTATAACAATTTCATTACTAAATGAATGGTTAACCGTCAAATTTAATTAAAAATAATAAGGACTAATTAAAAATAATGTCTAGTAGTCATTTAATTAAAAATATTTTTTAGTAATATTTTTATTTGTTTGTGAGGTGCTATTTTTTCAAATTATATTTTATATTTTGATATTTTCGAAATGTTGTAAACCAGGTAAAGCCTTTAAATTTATTGACAAAAGTGCCAACATTCAACCGGCCATTTATTATGTATGCTTTTCATTCTGCAAAATAGAATATATACACTATTTTTTTTATTATTTCCGAAGCCGGCCTAGCCAAAGTAGTCTCACAATGTTTATTTAATTTTTCTATTTTGATTAATTAAATGAACAAAAATAAAATAAAAATATTGACTTATTCTTATATGGGAAATTAGTGCATATGTAAAACAAAACTACGCCTCGAAATCTTTTTTCCTCTTTTTTACTTCGTTTTAACTTGATATATCATTTCATTATTTAGAACAATATTGAGAATTGAAAAAGAAATTATATTAATATTTGGAAATAAATTGATGCATTATAAGTGTAAAATTTATTTATTTTAGGGATTAGTGGTTTAGTTTAAGGTTTAGAGTTTAATGGTTTAAATTTTAGAATTTTAAGTTTACGATATAGGTTAAAAATTAAGATTTAAAATTTAAGATTATAGATTTAGATATTAAATTTTAAAACTTAACAGAGTTGTAAAAGAAAAATAATTATGCATCAAATATTTACCTTTAATATTTTGTATTTAAAACAAAAGGTTTTATATAATTAAATAAAAACTCGGTTGAGTTTACCTTTGAATATTTCTATGCCTATATAAATTAAAGTAATCCGCCTGATTTGAGTGGTTTGCACGTAGTTGTTGTTTTCTTAAATTCAGATATTAATGCTCAAATTTAGTGCAAAATATAAAGGTTTATAGAATAAGTGTTAAAGTTATGTCTATTTTTGCGATATATGTCTAAAGTATTTTTTGACTGAAATAGATGTTTAAAATTTTATTTTTAATTTATTTTAAGTCAATTGAGACACCTACTTCGACCACTATTTCAATTAATAATAAAATTTTAGGCGCATTTCAGCTAAAATAAAACTTTAAGCATTTATTTCAGTTAAAAAACACTTTAGACACTTATTGTAAAAAAGAGACATAATTTAGCACTTATTTTGTAATTAAGCCAAATATAAACGAAATAATTATGTAAATTCGAACTCAAATAGTACAAAAATTACAAATAGAAATCTTTAGCACATTTTCCTTTGAAAATCTTTTGATCTTTGTCTTTCTTTTAAAAACTTCCATGTACAAGTCGACAACATCTAAAGTAACAGTTTAAAATTTCTCAGTTGACACCTCCCCTCTCCTTATGTTGTGGGTTCTAGACCCACTAGAGATAAATTTTTTCCTTCCGCCTTCACTAGAGATAATCCTTGGAATATATAAAAAGAAATTAAATATACATATACCGAACGGACCCTAGCACCGATTTTTTGCTTGTAATCAAATTGTAGAATAAGGTATAATCACTAACAAGAAAACAAAATAATCTTTACATTGGGGGAAAAAGAACATTTAATATTGGTATGAAACTGTGAAAGTTCAAGTTCAAGCTCATCTGATGAAAATTAATCCGTTGGTCACTATCTGCATATGAAATTTGATTGTTCAAAATGTAAAAGAGTAATGAAATTAACTCGAAACCAGATTTAAACTTACCGGTAAAAAACTTGAAACCGGATGAGTTTTTCTGTCAACTTGCTTATTGTACTTGTTTTGCAACTGCTGCGTCAGCTGCATGAATATCTTTGCAGTTAAGTGACACCGCTTTTGTCGTGTTATCGTCAATGCACTTTGAATTTGGAGCAGTTGGTTCCTCGATGGGTGATGATCTGCCTTCATCCGAAGCGTTAGAACCATGATCTAAATCCGTGGACTCTTGTTGTTGTGATTCAGACAAACTTGATTAAGGATAAAATGATGGCGACGAACAATAGGCGCCGGGGGAATCAAACCTTTTGATGTCGTCCTCCTTCATCTGTTGCGGCTTCTTGAGCAATATCTTCCTACAAGCAAAAGAAAATGTTGGTCTCGGCAAGATACTGATGTATGCCAAACTTCACAGAAAGTATGGTTAACAATAAGCTCATTCTCACAGGTAACCGTTAAGTATAGTTATCAATCGATCCGTTTCTGAAACAACTCTAACTTCATCCCTCAGACAGAGGCAATGGAACAGAACAAACAAACAATTTTCAACTCTAAAAATAACTTAGTAATGTGCGGTAGCGTGCGACTTTACAGGTGTTTAAAAAATCCAAAATTCATTGCAAAAATGTTCAGTTGGAAAGAACAGAATACAAACCCATCGGATTGCCTCCGGCTTGTATTGAAGACTCCACTTCAATGTTTCTTTTAACATTTTGCTTGCCTTTTTTGTATTCCAGTTCCTTGCTTTGAGGAATCTTAATATTGATGCTTCAGAACAAAGGAAAGGTGCTGGGCCAATCAGTTTCCTAACATCATCAATCTGAAGTGAAGGGAGTCAATTAGTTGGAGATTATTCAGTTCAATAAAAGTTTTGCAATCAACCATTTCAGTGTAAACAAAGTTTAAGATAATATAAATTATGTTCTTCGAATATGGAATAGAATAGGAAACAAAAATATGATCATAACTTCTGAAACATCCTGGTGCACTGGTTTGGTTTACAGCATCATGCAAAAGCTGATGAGATTACTTAAGCACTTATCTCTGCAACATATACGCAATTCCATATTCGAAGAATCATATTACGATTCCGTACCCCATAAGGAAACATAAACAATGCATTGAAACTATAACCTAATCAATCGACAACATGGTCGGTTTTGTTTCAAGAATTTTGCTATCAAAATGTACCTTTGCTTGTTGCTCGGCAGGGGACAAAAACTTATCGCTAGCTCCTCGTGTCAATTGTATAGATGACATTTTCTAAGTTAACAAAGCTCAGCAGGTCAAAATGGCAGGATAGAACCTATAACCAAGAATGAAGTACATATTGAGAACAGTAGAATGCAGCATTCAAAAAGAGCCTAAATCCCAAAAACATATAAATTTATTTAGATTTCAAAGCCGAATAAGGGCAGGAGAATGTCATAATTGAATAATTGTATACTCTAATAGAAGATATTAAAGGGTAATTAGTGATAATAAAAAGAAAATCATAGATTCTGAGCCCTAATATGGGATAAATGCTTGATAATTATTTAATTCCAATATGAAAATCTTCAAAATTTTCCTTGAAATGATGATCCTTCAATGAAAAAGTATGAAATTTAAAAGCATCCCACAAAAACTATATCGAAATACAATCTGGTCAAAAATTAATCATAGGAAACTAAAAGCTTTTGGAACCAGAAATTTCACCTTCCGAAGCTTGTTCCTTAGCAAGCTTGGCTTAAACCAATGAATTTGACACCACAAATAATCACCACTGCACCTAAATAAATAAAACCCAGAAATCATATCCAATGAAACAAAACAATCTTATCGAAACCACAGTGAAAAAATGGATGAAAAAGTTGGAACCCATTTGAGATAAGAAGCTTACCTGCAGGGAAACTGAAAAGATTGTTTGTAGGATAAGATTTGTGATTTGTATTTATGTTGAAGAAAAAATTATGAGTAAATAAAAATAATGCGGGGGGAAGAAATAGCTATGGAATTTGCCCAGATGGTGAGGAGGATCGGTTGGGCTGGAGTGCTACGTGGCGGACTGTCCCTTGGCTTACGGCCGAGATTCGAGAGGGCCAAGACGCCGCCGTTGTACTCCTACGAGCATTGCACGTGTACGAGCTTTCTTTAGGCCATGCATGCAATGCAATTGCAATCCCAATTTCTTAAATTCCAAACATAGGAGAAAATAAAAATAAGAGTTAATTGCATGACAATTTTCGTTCTAAATTGATCTTTAAATTTTTAAATACTTTAATTTAATTTTTAAATTATAACTTTTGTTTTAAATTAGTTTTCAAACTTTTGAATATTCAAATTTCACCATAAATTATAATTTTCATTCTAAATCAACCTTCAAACTTTTGAACATTTCAATTGTACTCCCAAAAATCTTCAAATTATTAGTATATACTAATCATATTCATGTTAATAAAATCGTTATAAAAAATATTAATTTCCATGTAAACATCGATGCCTATTATGTAATAATATAACGTGCCATAAACAATAATTTGAGGATGAAATTGAAATGTTCAAAAGTTTGGGGATTAATTTAGAATGAAGGTTGTAGTTTGGGGATAAAATTGAAACATTTAAAAGTTTAGAGATCAATTTAAAATGAGAGCCATAGTTTGAGGATGCAATTAAAATATTTAAAAGTTTAGAGAAATCGTAATTTAAAGACATATAGTACAATTAACTCTAAAAAAATCAAAGACTTCTGAGTATTTCATATAATTTACTCGTAAAAGCCTAAATTCACTTACAGTTCACATCCCAATATTTAAATTCACTTATTTTTAGTGGTTTGCTTTAAAATTAGAGATTTAAGTTAAAATTAGAAGTTTGATCAGTTAAATTCGTCAATTTGAATATTTGATAAATAGCGGATTGAAATAATGGATTGAGGTGAAAACTTTAATTTTAAAAATGTTGCTAATAGAAACTTTTTAAAATTAGAGGTTTTGACATTAAGATATAAATACTAATTTACCCTTAACAATTATTAAAAATCTTTAAATAGCCTAAATTTAATCTTCTCTATCTTAATTCTTCACCCTCACGTATTTACATTGTGACATTTGTAAACTAATTTTTTTTTGTTTTTTTATTCTCACTCATTTGTATTTGTATTTAAATATAATAATTAACTAAATTGTATTAAAAATAATTATATAAATAATAAATTAATATATAGATCCTTTAAATATATTTAGTAATATATTAAATAATCAAACAACTACTATCTATCAGTTAATTTTAACAAATAATTTTATACAATCAACTAATACAATCCGTTAGTCAAATTAATTAATGTAATCTGCTATATATATATATATATATAAACTAATTACTAAAAGTCATTTGGCCTATTTTTTTTACTAATAGTCACCCCAAGCAAGCAATATATTTGTAATGTTTTGAATGGTGATGAATTGGATATACTTTTGCGTAATTTATCACAAGGATTTAAGTTTTGAAAAATTAAATATTTATGATGAGTTCATTGTTTTTCATGTATATATATTCTTTATATGTTAATAATTAATGTTTTGTGAACTTACTATTTACACGTTTCAATTTATTCCATTTGTTGTGAACTTTTAACTCTATTTTTTTAAAATTTAGATTATATTATCTCACATGCATTAATATAACATTATATTTTAAATTTTGATTTTATTTTACGTTGCATAACGAGAAGCTATTCTAATATGGAAAATACTTTGATGCACAAGCTGTGTAAACTTTAGTTTACACAAGCCCTTTAATTTTAGGGTTTAGGGTTTTATGTTAGGGTTTAGGGGTTTAATATGTAGGGTATATAATTTAAGGTTTATGGTTAGAATTTAGAGTTTATAGTTTAGGGCTTAGGGTTTAGGGTTTAGGTTGCTAGGGTTTGTGATTTAGATTTTAAATTTTATAAAAGGATTGTGTAAAAAAAATTTACACAGCTTGTGCATCAAAATAAAACCCTTCTAATATATATAATTAAGTTCATGACTAATTCATATTTTTTTTTGGATAAATTTATAGTATATAAACCTTCCAACTTCATGAAAAAATTCCATAGAAATGGTAAGTTAGTAATAAAACATATAAATCATTTTTTTTATAAAAAAACATATAAAATACTTTACCAACAACCAATTGGTCTGGTGAGTTCAAACACTATATCCCTTAAATAATGTCACAAGTTCAAATCTTGACATTATAAATAAAATAAATTAGATTGAGATGATCTATTCGACTCGAATTACTCAATTAATGAACTAAGTGGTTAAACTAAAAGAATACTTCAAAATCAATTTAATTTTAAAAATAAAAACATTGATATTTATTTTCATATAAAAAGAAGAAAAAATATATGAAAAACCACCGTAGTCATCCTCTTCTTCCTAAAAAATATGAAACCGGCGTCGTTTCATAGGTAACCCTAACTTTACCATCTATCCCTCTTTTCTCTTTCTTCCAGTCTCTTATCGTTTATCACCAAATCTCGAATATATATATAAAAATACGTTACATTTACAGAATAAGAAATCCAGTGCCAGAAAAACGAAAGCCAAACAGATTTCAACAGAGAAAACAACAACAACAACAACAACGTCGAATCCAACACTTCATTTCTTTCGACGTTTTCTATTTTCAAGAACGGAAGAATTACCGGTTCTGTTTGAGTGTGTTTTTCTCAGATTGAATGCTCGAAGACGATGCCGAAGAATTACTGACGAATTGTAATCCGACGAAAGATTCAGTTATATGGCTCAGCAACAATCTTCGCGTCTCAATCGTCTACTCACTCTGTTGGACAGTATCCTTTCTTTACTTCTTTTTCTTGTTTTTAAAGCAATTTAATTTCACTCTTTCGTTTTGGATCTGATTGAACATTTGCGAAATTCAAGAAACGTTTTCTTTGACTGCTTTTGTTTTTGAAAAGCTGGTTCAACGCAAGCGACGAGATTCACTGCAGCGCGACAGATTGGTGATATTGCCAAATCGCATCCACAGGATTTGAATTCTCTTCTCAAGAAGGTACTGATTTCAAATTTTCTGATTTTAAAATTTTAAATTTGTTATGCATTCTTGGCTAATATTTTTGTGTAATTGGTGAGCTTTTATGGTTTCTCTATTCACCAATTTTACTGCTTTCGTAATTTATGTTATTTTGAGGAAGAAAAAATGAAACTATATTTCCGTGTGTTTTGGTTACCTATTAATTTACTTGACATTGTATTTTGTTCTGTAAGGTATAATAAGCTCGTTAGGGGTGTGGTGGTGAGTTTCGCTAAAGAGTTTGCACTAAATGTCTCAACTATTGAAGCTGTTAACTGCATTACTTTTGATATTGTTATTTGTTGTGTACGTGTAAGGCTTAACCTTGGTACAGTAAAATGCTTGGTTGTTCTTGTTCTGAGGACGGTAAAGGAGAACACCATTTTTCAATCCATAAATCTTATGCCACTTCTTGCTTTATTTTGTTAGCAACTGCACTGTAATCACTCTTTTTAAACTGTGAATTTGTAAAAACCTGATATTTCAGATTTTTGCATTGCAAGATTCTATTAAATTATTCATTTTTAACCTAGAAAAACTATCTATACTGTATTTTAAGATACTTAGTCAAATTTTAGCTTGAATGTAGTTTACTTGGACCTGTATACTCAGAACGTGGTACAATTGAGTTAAAATTTTGAGTCTTGCTCAAGTTTCTGTGTTTATTACTAGTCAATATAGGGATTGGCCTAGGCATTGGTTAGGATTATTTTACTTGGTTACTAATTATGTGTTTCTACCCTTTTCTATCCTTTGTGTTATGAAATCTTTTTGTTATCGACTACCCTCTTGGGTGACTTGTCAGTTGCTAGGTCTGTTGCATTTTGTATTTTCATCATCTATCTGAACACCTTTTTTTGCAATCAGGTTTCTTCATATCTTCATAGTAAAAATTGGGAAACGAGGGTTGCTGCTGCTCATGCCATAGGGGCTATTGCTCAAAATGTTAAGCACACTTCTCTGGCTGAGCTATTCTCATCTGTTGGAACAAAGATGACTGGGGCTGGGATATCGGCTAATGTCAAAGATGTGGTGGTATCACCTGAGTTACATTCTAAAATTGTATCAGGTGTTTCATTTAGAAGGTTGTTTATGTGATTTACCTGATCTTTACTCTATGTTTATAAAAAAAAACATTTCTCTTCTTGTGGATTTCAGTTTGCATCTTTCTAAGTATGTACTTTTCTGAATAATATCTATTCTTTTTACTTATATTTCTTTTAATAATTCTTTTAACAGCTTTGACATCAATAAGGTGTTGGAATTTGGTGCTTTAATGGCCTCAGGTGGACAGGTTAATGATCTCCATTTTTTTCTAAAGAATTTTGTCTAAGTATCATGCAGTATTCTTTTATTAGAATTTTTAATGCCCTCGGAAAAATTCCACATGCTATACAGAAAAGTTGCTAATTATCTCTTTTGTTATTTTCTTGGCAAATGTGCAGAGCCTATTTTTAGTTTGTAATATTTTCTGTGCTAATGGTAACATTGGAATCCATTTTCAATGCAGGAGTATGATATTGCAAACGATAACTTAAAGAATCCCAAAGACAGATTAGCACGCCAGAAACAGAATCTAAAACGACGTCTAGGTTAGTACCTTCTTTTTTTGCTTTTATGGGTTTATTATGAACTAATGGTACTTTCAGATTTTTATTGTGTTTGATATTTGGTTTAGTACTGTATGGTACTAGAAAGAAGTGTGTAACTGTGTATCATTTATGAAAAAATGAATTGGAGAGAAGTTTGTATGAGATGATTCCATTAGGGGAAAGCTGGAAATGTTGTTAGGAGTTCAAAATTTTGGACTACACTGTAAGGTTGAGATTATTTGTTTTTTTATTCTTCTATACCTTGGCGAGGGTTTATGAAGAATTACTGGATTGTACTTTCTGTTTTCCATTTATGATCTTTAGGTTCAAAATATATAGTAATATATATATCTAAAGCCAAATATTCGGTTTTGAATTGGAATAATCTTGCCTGGTAGTTCTTTATGGGTTTGGTGTTGGTACTCAGCATTACTGGTGCACATACATGTCTCTTAGATTGCTTGGAAAAAGTGCACCGCATGGAACAAATTGGGATGTATCATGTATACCATTTCTTTACAGGGCCGGTTATTCTACACTCTCTGTAATCTAAGAAGGAAGTGTCGATTGTGTTACATTCAGAACTTGGAACATGTGATTTGTGTTTATAATGTTGGAAGTCATCAATTAGGTTCCATTTAGGTGAAGCTGTATAACTTGGTCCTTTGTCTGATGTTATCAAAATTGCTTTATACTGTCCAATATATTGAAGTCTATTGATATATTGCTGCACTGTATGTACAGGTTATAGATTTTGTGTCTTTGATTTGGATGTAAAACAGATCACTACTATTTTCTTCCTACAACTAGTCATATAGAAAATTCATTTCTCAAGTAAAGTTCAATTTTATCATTGCAAACTTTGTTGGTCTCTATAATTTGTAGGAGGGTCCTGGTACTGCCACATTCTAATGCTAACAACTGTTAAGTGTATGATTGGGGGAGATGTCATTTTCCCACTGAAGGTTGCCATCAACTGTTAAGTGGATTCAATATTCAATTTTCCATATGGGAAAAAAAGTAGATAAACTTTTTATATCCAAAACACATGGAAAATATAATTTTATATGTGCATAAAGCCATAAATAAATCCTTTGCTGTAACTGTATTCCCATTCCTGCAAAATACATGATTAAGGATGGTTTGTGGTGTAAAGACTAGGACTTTACATGCATTTTTTTAACATTTCTTTCTTTCTGTAATTTGTGGCCATTAAAGCTTTATTATACTGTTATATTTTACTTCAGGAATGGCCAATTTGGTTTGCATGTATGATGTTTTAACCTTTAGTTTTCTCCCTTATTGAGTTCATGAGATCTACTGAGTTTGGTTTGTTGATGTACATGATTTCCTTACATTAAACTTGGCTGTTATGGTCAGGTTTGGATATGTGCGAGCAGTTCATGGATGTCAACGATATGATTAGAGATGAGGACCTTGTAGTTCACAAATACCACCATGGAAATGGGTTAGATAATAGATTTTACACGCCACCATCTGTACATAACATCCAGCAATTTGTTTCGCGCATGGTACCTAATGTTATTTCTAAAAGAAGGCCAAGTGCTAGGGAGTTGAATATGTTAAAGCGAAAAGCTAAAATAAATTCAAAAGATCATGCAAAAGGCTGGTCTGATGATGGAGATACTGAGTTATCACCAGCTCATAATTTATCAACTCCAAGAGGAACATGTCCTGATCAATTAGGTTCGAGTAAGGTATTTGAATATCTCACTTTGTAATTAATGTACAAGTTCTTGCTTTTGGTCTGAGATTTCTAACTGTTACATCTAATGTTTTATTAATGTATGTTATATGCCAAACTTCATATCGTTTTTGTACTGCACCTTTTTTGTTTAATAGATATAATGCAAGTCTTTTTGTTTGCTTGCTTACAGTACCTGTGATAACTTCTCTTAAACTTTAGATTCAGTTGATTCCATTGGCATTAAGTTTCAGATCTGCGTGCGCACACACACATACACACTATTTTGGGCATTAACATGAAAATATATTCTTTTGTTAATTTTTTGAGAATTCAGTATTTGAATAAAAAATATGACCTGAATTTGAACACTCTGCTTGATGCTTTTTGCTAGTGCAATTTATTTGCCTTTTATTAAAATTTAAGTTTCTGTAATGACATAAAAATTTTATAAACAGATACTTGCAAGTTTACATTTGTTCAGAAGTTGTAGTAGTAATAAACCATTTACTTAAATTAATAGTTTTAACATTAATCTGCTTTGGAATGAATTTCACGGTTTTGAGGCTTAGCCCTGTAGTAAGCTGGATCTTACACTGGAAAAATGCTTTTTGCTTTTTCCGTTTCACATGCATTAGTACTCAACATTGTTTTCGCATTGTTGTACAACTAATGTGCATCTTTCTCTTGTGCATTTGTGAACCTTTTACGAGCTTTTAATAAACTATTTGCTGGATAATTTATTCTTTCTTTGGGGATGCATTTAATCCATAAAACTTACTGTGTGCAAGCAACATGTCCGTAAATTCATGAGAATGTTCTTTAACTTTGTTCAGAGTAAAAATGGTATTCTTTATTGATGGAATAGATTGATTGTTGAACACTGTGATATTTGGAGAAATGTGATGGGTGTATTGGAGTAAGATGCTGCATCCTGTTGCAGCGATCAAGATAAAAGGCCTTCACTTTCTTATATAATACCAGAAAACTATCTATCAGACAGTTGATTTTACAATACATCATTTTTTCGGGTAAAAAGATGGAATTTCTTTGTTAAACAGTGGACAAATTTAGCTTGCAGCTTTGTTGCTGTCTCTTGGTTGTACCCTATTCTCGCTACCAGAAAAAATGTTAATGAAGATGAAAAACCTTCTCTGAAACCAGAAAACTATGAGATAGTTGATGTTAGATGCCATCATTGTTTTGGGTAAAAAATTTGAATTTCCCTGTTAAGGCTGGCACATTTAGTTTTTCAGGTTACAAATAGGATTCTGGAGGTATTGCCTTCATTGTTTGCTTTTAAAAAGATGAATCATCTCTTCTTCTATTTTACTTCCAATTTGAGCAATAAGCTTTAGCAAATGATCTTGATTTTTTGCGCAGTTTGATGCCGTTACCGATGAAGACAGCTCTGATCATGATGGGGATGGCCGGTGGCCTTTCCGTAGTTTTGTTGAACAACTCATTCTTGATATGTTTGATCCTGGTTAGCCTTTTTTTTATAAACTTCAGGTGTTATATTACTCATTTTTTTCTTTCTACTCTGATGGTAATTTCCTTTTACTGTGTTTTATCAGTTTGGGAGATTCGCCATGGTAGTGTTATGGCTTTGAGAGAAATTTTAACACATCATGGTGCTTCTGCCGGAGTATATTTGCCTGACTTGAACTCAGATGATGCGCTGTTTCTTGATGTAAAAGATATAGATTATTCAATTAAAATTAAGAAAGAAAGAGAAATTGATTTGAATATGCAAGTTTCACCCGATGAATTGGAGCCAAATCTGAAGAGGCCAAAACTTGAAGATGGATCATTTCCGGTGATGGACAAAATGATCTCTGCTGGTCAGCATGGTGGCTTAGATGTTGCAGTTAAGATTGAGGATACTGCATGGACCTTGCCCTCAGGGCAGTTTAATGGTCAACATGATATTAGTTCTCTGAAGATGGAGACCGAAGTTTATGACAATAATATGATGTGCCAGTCTAAAGAAGCCGAAGTGGAAGAGCAAAAGAGTTGCTATGAAGACAAGGGTGCATTTGCAAATTCAGATTTACTGAAAGAGCTCCCTGAAAGTTGCGAAATTAGAAACTTAGTTAAGCTAACCAGGCATTCTTGGCTTAAGAATTGTGAATTTCTTCAGGATTGTGCAATTCGCTTCTTGTGTGTACTATCACTAGACCGGTATGTTTTGTTTCCTCTTCGGTGCTAGTTATATTGTGGAAACTTCTAATTGGTTTCATTTGATGAAAATTACTAATTTATTTAGTACTTTTTTAATTGGTGGATAAAAATGGGTGTTTTTTTAAATGGTTTTTATGTTTATTGTTTTATATCTCTATCCTGCAGTTTTGGAGACTATGTATCTGATCAGGTTGTTGCTCCAGTACGAGAAACTTGTGCACAAGCATTAGGTGCTACTTTTAAGTACATGCACCCTTCATTAGTTCATGGAACATTGAATGTCCTGCTGCAAATGCAGGTAAAAACCTTGTAAGCTTATGCTCAATATATTCAATTTCAATGAAGGCTATTGGTACTCCATTCTTACTGTTCATATGTGGTTGTTACTTGTCTTCCTTGTTCAGCGTAGGCCAGAATGGGAAATTCGTCATGGAAGCCTTTTGGGTATCAAGTACTTGGTTGCTGTTCGACAGGTAAAGAGTTTGTTGTCATGAATACATTTTGTGCCTGTTCTAAGTATGCAAATTCCATATTTTTGGCAATAAATGCTCTCTATCATAATTAGCCTTGAAAGCAGAAGCAGTGCTGCCTGATCTTTTAAGAAATGAATTGTTCATAATTGTTTCTCTGTAATAATTAGCCTTTACAAGCAGTGATAATCCGTTAATAAATGAAGCTGCAAAATCTTAAATTATGGATGTCTTTCAACTTTCAATTTAACGAACAAAATCCCATCTCCTTTATATAGTTTGTGATTGGGGAAAATAGATGAAATGGTAATAGGCACTTAACATTTTCTACTCTTGAATTTTGTGTTGCATGTAGTTCACTTGTCATGACTTATGATCAATTTTCATTTTAGACTATTTTTAGTAGGATTTTCATTTTTATATCCCATCCACCTGCACATTCTCTTTTGATAAGCGGTACATACATGCAATGTGTGGCACCTGCATTGCAGTTGGATTTTATTTTTTGGCCTGACCTTTTTATTAACCATGTTCTTACAATGCATTGTGCATTCTAGGAAATGCTGCAAGGTTTGCTTGGCTATGTTCTTCCTGCTTGTAAAGCTGGATTGGAAGACCCTGATGATGACGTGCGAGCTGTGGCCGCAGATGCTCTGATACCTGCCGCATATGCTATTGTTGCTTTAAAAGGTCAATCACTGCATTCAATTGTTATGCTGCTTTGGGATATACTACTTGATTTGGATGATCTCAGTCCATCCACTAGCAGGTATTTTACATTTCCTTGTGTACTGAAGAATTAGATACAGTTCTTTCTAATGTAGAGGGAAAAAGACCTAATGTAAACATTTTTTTTTCAGTCGATGAACTAATTCTATATGCTTTCCTAATTTTGAATTGCCTAATGAAAATTTGTTTAGTTAGAAATGACACATTGCAAAACTTTGAACTTCTTTAGCACTTCCTAACATATTTTTCTTAGCATTCAATTCTCATATGTAGAATTTGTGATTACAACCCTTTGGAAGGCATTTTTTTCTATGCATTACCTGGCTAGTGGCTACAGAGTGCATTTTTGTTGATTATTTCAACTGGTAAGATGTGACTGGTTTTTGTTATTAGAAACATCTGAAAACTTTTGCTATAAGCAAAAGGTATCAGGATTCTCAACCGAAAATGAAACATCTTGACTAAAATCTAAATACTGCATGGGCATGTCAATTAAGAAACAATGTGATTCTAGTTGATATGACTTATCTGATAGCACTCTGAAAAGCTATCTTAATTGTTTGACTGCTTACTTTACGTTATACTACTTTTCAACCAAAGATGTAGACCCTTTGAGAATTCATAATATTTCCAAATCCCTATAATTTTATCAGAGAGTTTGCAATAAGACAATAGTCTGCAGGGTCAAGAAAGTGTGATTGAAAAATGATGATAGGTTGTAACATCTTGATACTCACTGCACATGCCTGCTGAATTCATAATTGATACTATTTGCTCCATCTAGTCATTTTCTTTTGTTAATATTTCAGTTCTTTTAGTTGATGCCTGCTGTCACTCCCTTTGCCTCTTTCTTCATCTTCTCACTCATTTGGATACGATTTTTTTTCTTCATGGAGTTGTATAATTTAGATTAAGAAGTATGGTGTGGAGGAGGTTGTGAAACCTTGGGTTATCCTCATCATGAATATTGATGTTTGTAGTGTTATGAACCTGTTGGCTGAAATATACTCCCAAGAAGATATGATGCCGAAGATGTTTGGGACATCAGCAGCTAAGGAGAAGCAGAATTTTGATCTAAATGAAGTAGTTCATGTTGATGAGGTGGGAGAAGGGAAAGAATTGCAGGAAAATCCTTATATGTTGTCTATGTTGGCACCACGATTATGGCCCTTCATGAGGCACAGTATTACATCAGTTCGACATTCAGCTATCCGCACTTTGGTAAACTGCTTACCTATAATGTTCTAATTTTTCAGTATCAGTCTCCTATAAATTTTGTCAAAGCACAAAATTATTATTTTATTTTGGTCTCCTGGCCTGCGTATTTGGGTTATTAGGATTATCTAGTTTAGGCATGACTAATTACTGTCTCTAGGATGTATAGTTGATTGCAAGATTTTTTCCCATACATTTAATATAAATATTAGCATACTCTTTGAAGGTTTATTAATTTGAAATTTTCGTTTTGCAGGAGAGGCTTCTCGAAGCTGGATATAAAAGGAGCATTTCTGAGCCTTCTGGTAGTTCCTTTTGGCCTTCTTTCATTCTTGGTGATACCCTGAGAATTGTATTTCAGAACTTGCTTCTAGAATCTAACGAGGAAATTCTGCAATGTTCTGAGAGGGTATGGAGGTTGCTTGTGCAGGTATCTCGCATGAAATTATCAGAAGTTGCAATTTATGCTTTCTTTTATTTACTCTGTTATCCTCTTATAATTCACAATCATATGAAAATGAGCTAGTTTCCATGTTTATAGTATGGTAGATGTCTCTGTTTTTTTTCTTCTGTTGAGCAATAATTGATTCTGCAGTTTCATTTTTTCATTTAAGGTGTATTAACCTTAAAATCATTGTACCAGAAAAGGTAGATTTAGCAAGATCTTATATGGATCTTCAGTTTTTGGTGTATCATATTCTCGTTTCTGTGTTGGACCTTTTGTCTGCATTCTGTAACCTCCATCTGTGTTTTTCTATAACTTAATTTTTCTGAATGATTCTAGTGCCCAGTTGGGGACTTGGAAGTTGCTGCAGCATCCTTTATGTCGTCTTGGATTGAACTTGCAACTACTACTTATGGTTCGACATTAGATGCCACAAAAATGTTTTGGCCAGTTGCACTTCCTCGAAAGAGTCACCATAGAGCAGCAGCTAAAATGAAAGCTGTGAAGCTTGAGAATGAATCTTATGGAACTATTGGCATGGATTCTATGAGAGGAGCTGTTCCTCCGGAGAATAATGGGGATGCATCTGCCAACTTGGTGAAGATAATTGTCGGTGCTGATGCAGAAATGTCTGTAACTAATACTAGAGTCATTACAGCTTCAGCATTGGGGATTTTTGCATCCAAGTTGCAGGCAAATTCTTTGCAATACGTGGTTGATCCACTGTGGAATGCACTTACCTCTTTGTCGGGAGTTCAAAGACAGGTAGCTTCTACTTCTGTTCAATAGGAAAATTACTGTGTGATATCTTATATTTTGTCAATTAATTTTTTCTTTGTTCTCAGGTGGCATCTGTGATTCTTATTTCTTGGTTCAAAGAGATCAAAAGCAAGAATTCATCAGAAAACCAGGAAATTATGCATTCTTTTCCAGATCATCTTAGAAAATGGTTGTTGGATTTGCTAGCATGTTCTGACCCTGCATTCCCTACAAAAGATTCAGTTCTACCTTATGCTGAGCTGTCAAGGACATATGCTAAGATGCGCAATGAAGCTAGCCAGTTACTACATGCTGTTGAGTCATCTGGCATGTTTGTGGATGTATTGTCAACTATGAAAATTAATGTGGAAAGTGTAACCTTAGATGATGCAATCAGTTTTGCTTCAAAATTACCATTACTATCTAATGATAATTCTGGGAACGAAACAATGGGTAGGAATGTTGATGATATAGAGTCACTAAAACAACGCCTTATAGCAACTTCAGGCTACTTAAAATGCGTCCAGGTTTGTTTGCAATTCTGTTTTACATGTGTGATATGTAGACTATGCCTTCACATTTCTTGACTGTTGTCAATTTTTCTTTTCTGCCCAGAGTAATTTGCATGTTACAGTGACCTCCTTGGTTGCTGCCGCTGTTGTCTGGATGTCTGAGCTTCCTCCACGACTTAATCCTATAATTTTGCCTCTAATGGCCTCAATAAAAAGAGAACAGGTAGTGTTTTCAAGATGATTCTTTTGTGTGACACAACACAATCTGATTTGGTTATGATATATTTCTCATACTTTGTTTAGGAAGAAATACTGCAACAGAAGGCAGCAGAGGCACTTGCGGAGCTTATATATCATTGCATTGCTCGTAAGCCCAGCCCAAATGATAAGTTAATCAAGAATATTTGTAGTTTGACGTGCTCGGATTCTTCTGAGACTCCTCAAGCGGCAGTTATCAATTCCATGGAAATTATTGATGACCAGGATTTCCTCTCCTTTGGTACTAATACGGGGAAACCAAAATCGAAGGTTCACGTGCTAGCTGGTGGTGAAGATCGGTCAAGAGTGGAAGGTTTTATCAGCAGAAGAGGGTCAGAACTAGCATTGAGACATCTGTGTGAGAAATTTGGTCCTTCATTATTTGAGAAGCTTCCCAAACTCTGGGATTGCATTACTGAAGTTATTATACCTGGCAGTCCTTCAGACGAACAGCAAATTGTGCAGGCTGTTGAATCTATCAAAGATCCGCAGATCTTGATTAATAATATCCAGGTCATTGTCTTTATTGATTTTCTTAATTTCTTGTTCTGAATTCTTCTCCCTGTTATGATGATGGACAACATAGAAATCTCCCAAGTGTATGCCCAAATGTTTAGTCTCACATGCCTGATGGGAAAATATCTGAACATGATAAAGTTTTCATCATTTTAGGAATCACATATGATATGTTATAATAGCATTACAGACTGATTGCTGGACCGATTATTTAATTCAGTACGCAATTATTTTGCAAGACATTCCATAACTGATTGATTGGTCTTTGGTACCTCATGTTTTGTAGCAATTGTCATCTTTAGTATTAGTCAACTCATTATGGTGAACCTTGTTGGTATAATTGGCTCTAGGTTTTCTATTCTCTGAAATTAGTGGTTTTAGTGTCATTGACTTCTTTTTTAACTGGCTGATGTTGAGTGTTTGAAAACAGCTTAATCATCATAATAACTTGGAACCATCACTTTTTCCATACAGAATGTTGTAGGTACATTGTTTCTATGTTATTGAATGATGGAAAATGATACTTTTTTCTGGTATGTTGATTTTTGAAATCTGATGGTGCCTGGGGTATCTATGATTAATTTATTTCTCTTTCATCTGTAATTATTTTGGACAGGTTGTACGTTCTATTGCTCCAGTGCTGGATGAAACCCTAAAACCTAGACTGCTTATGCTTCTCCCTTGCATGTTCAAATGTGTTAGTCATTCCCATGTGGCAGTTAGATTGGCCTCATCCAGGTGTATTATGACTATGGCCAAGTCTATGACTGTAGATGTAATGCGGGCTGTAATTGAAAATGCCATTCCTATGTTGGGGGATGTGACGTCTGTCCATGCCAGACAAGGTGCTGGCATGCTTATTACTTTGCTTGTTCAAGGATTGGGTGTGGAGTTGGTTCCATATGCCCCTTTGTTAGTTGTCCCTCTTCTTAGGTGTATGAGTGATTGTGATCATTCTGTCAGACAGAGTGTGACACGCAGTTTTGCTGCCCTGGTACCTCTTCTTCCATTAGCAAGAGGTCTTCCTCCACCTGTTGGAATGAGTGAAGATTTATCTAGAAATGCTGAAGATGCAAAATTTTTGGAGCAATTGCTTGATAATTCTCATATTGATGATTACAAGCTCTTCACTGAATTGAAAGTTACATTGAGGAGGTACTTTTAACTCTGTAAACGAATCTTATGGAACGAATCTTATGGTTCAGTAGTCAGTTCTAGTGCAATTTTATTTAACCTTAGTCTTCCCTTTGCTTGTGTGCTTTCAGGTATCAACAAGAAGGTATAAACTGGTTGGCCTTTTTAAAACGTTTCAAGCTCCATGGGATCTTGTGTGATGATATGGGGCTTGGAAAGACGCTTCAAGCATCAGCAATTGTAGCATCTGATATAGCTGAGTGTCGTGCTTCAAATGAGAACACAGAGCCTCATCCATCCTTGATTGTTTGCCCATCAACCCTTGTCGGACACTGGGCTTTTGAAATAGAAAAATTTATTGATGCTTCTCTTATGTCTACGCTCCAATATGTTGGTTCTGTTCAGGACCGTGTTGCTTTGAGAGAACAGTTTGATAAGCATAATGTAGTTATAACATCATATGATGTTGTGCGCAAGGATTCTGATAATCTAGCTCAATATCTCTGGAACTACTGTATTTTAGATGAAGGACATATCATCAAAAGTGCTAAATCTAAAATAACATTGGCAGTAAAGCAGCTGAAAGCTCAGCACAGGTTAATACTAAGTGGAACGCCGATCCAGGTAAGGTCTAAGTCCATTTACTTTATATTTTAGAATTTTCAGTTTCCTGAGCATGCATGTTTCTTTTTCCTTTTTTCCAGAACAACATCATGGATCTGTGGTCCCTTTTTGATTTTCTAATGCCAGGATTTCTTGGAACTGAGAGACAGGTATCTATTTTTGATTTCTTGTCTTAAATACACATAAGATCTGCTGCATGTTGTTTAGATTATTTTGTTTTACATCCTCAAATGCCTGATCACTGAGTTATGTGGAAAATTGTCTGATATATGTTTTTACCAAGGTGATTATTTATTGTGCTTTTATCTACAAAACTGTTGTCTGTTATTGTCAACCGATGATTTAATGTCATTTTGGCAGTTCCAAGCCACCTACGGAAAGCCGCTACTGGCTGCTAGAGATCCTAAGTGTTCTGCAAAGGATGCTGAAGCTGGGGCACTTGCTATGGAAGCTTTGCACAAGCAGGTCATGCCCTTCCTACTTCGTCGAACAAAAGACGAGGTTTTGTCGGACCTGCCAGAGAAAATCATTCAGGACAGATACTGTGACCTTAGCCCTGCCCAATTAATACTTTATGAACAATTTTCTGGTTCACATGTGAAACAAGAAATTTCAGGCATTGTAAAGACAGATGATTCTGCAGGTGGAAAGCAGACTTCGCCAAAAGCATCTACACATGTATTTCAGGTGAAATGATTCTTTTCCCTTCATTCTTCTTCATCTTCCTTTTCTCCCCTGTGCATGAAGTTTCTATGAGCTGACCAAATGTCCCTTTTGTTAATTTTAGGCACTTCAATACTTGCTAAAACTTTGTAGCCATCCCCTGCTTGTTGTTGGAGAAAAGGTTCCCGAGTCACTTTCATTGCAGTTGCCAGAGCTCTTCCCATCAAGTTCAGATATAATTTCCGAACTTCATAAACTCCACCACTCTCCCAAGTTAGTTGCCCTGCAGGAGATTCTGGAAGAGTGTGGAATTGGTGTGGATACTTCTGCTTCTGATGGCGCTGTCACAGTTGGGCAGCATAGAGTTCTGATATTTGCTCAACATAAAGTAATGATCACCCAGTCTCTCTCGCAAATTGCTTGCTAAGTTGAGCTTGTATCCTTCTTTCCATATTTACCATTTTAACAATGTTTTCCGTTCAGGCCTTACTGGATATCATTGAAAAGGACTTGTTTCAAACCCACATGAAGAGGTGAGTCATTCTAAAACCGTTTTATAGCCAAATGTAAGAGTTGTTGAGTTATAGGAAAATATTCTGTGTTTATTTTATTGGTTGAGCACAACTGAAGAAATCTCTATCGAAGTACTGCTAGAATTGTTGATTTAATGGAGATTTTATCCTGGTTTTTCTTTATCCTGTGCTGTTTTCAATTTGCATTGGCTATTTTAATGTGTTGTAGTTCTAGAAGGGAATAGCTTATTCCTTCTTTATTGAAGTAATGGTTGTCTTTATCCCCCAAATATGTGGAAAAACTTAGAAAGATCTTTTCATTTTCTTCTTTGCTTTGCATCTCAGTTGAAGCTTATTTCACCTTTCCATAATCCAGTGCTAATCATGCACTAATTCTAGAATTTTTTGTCTTTTGCATCAAACAGTGTCACTTATCTACGATTGGATGGATCAGTTGAGGCAGAAAAGCGTTTCGACATTGTGAAAGCTTTCAACTCTGATCCGACTATAGATGCCCTGCTGCTTACAACACATGGTAAGATGTTTCTTGTTGCTGACAATTTATTTTATGATGTTTTACTTAATTATAAGCTCTGTTTTGCAGTTGGTGGGCTTGGTCTGAACTTGACTTCTGCTGATACCCTCGTTTTTATGGAACACGATTGGAATCCAATGCGTGATCATCAGGTAACTCAAATATTACATATTTTTGTATAGAATCTGCTGCTCGTATTGATGATCCAATGAAACTATTTCCTCAACTAGTGTTCTCCAATAACATTTTTACAAATTTATCTTTTATTGAAAGATGAGATATTCTGGTTTTGCTTAAGCTTTGCTGATTTTCTTTAAATGTTCATTAATGACTTCTGAAGTTCTACTTTGTATCTTATCTGCACTTTCAGGCAATGGACAGAGCACATAGATTGGGCCAACGGAAAGTTGTGAATGTCCACCGTCTCATCATGCGTGGCACCCTGGAGGAAAAAGTTATGAGCCTTCAGCGGTTCAAACTATCGGTTGCCAACGCGATTATCAATGCTGAGAACGCCAGTTTGAAAACCATGAACACTGACCAGTTGCTTGATCTATTTGCCTCTGCCGAAACATCTAAAAAGGTATTTTATTTCAAACTTCATCATTTTTGGTTCTTTATTGGTTTTTGTTTTCCTTTTTCAATGCTTTAGTAAAGCTTCTCTGAATATAGTAGCCTCCTGTTCTTCCAAGACAACAAGATATCATGTTCCTTCCCTAAGTTCGACTCCTCATTTTCTTGAAAAAGATGTTTATTTGGACATGGGTTCTAAAAACGTGACAACACTTCAAATGAATTAAACATATTTATGTCGGAACACATTCTGTATTAGACACTTACATCCGAGTACAAGTAACATAGCTTGTCTTTTTAGTTCTTCTGAGATGACAGTTGTCAATGTATTCGACTTGCAGGGAGCTAGTGCTTCAAAACGTTCAGAGAGCAGCGTCGACGGAGACCCTAAATTAATGGGTACAGGGAAGGGATTAAAAGCCATTCTTGGTGGTTTGGAGGAGCTTTGGGATCAATCACAATATACAGAGGAATACAATTTGAACCAGTTTTTAGCAAAACTTAATGGCTGAATTCAAGCCGTTCAAAGACATGAACTTCAAACGGTTGCGGTAATATGTTGAAAGATCATTCCTGAGCCACCACCCGGGTTTTTCGGATCACGGCATGCTAGAATTTGATTCCGGCCAGTTCATATTGAAGCTAATCGATAGAAGCCAGGTGCTCATCTGTAAAAAATAAAAATAAAAACCGAAAATGTATATATCTAATTTGGGACCTTAATTTTGGCAAAATTTAGGTTTAGCTCTCAATTTTTTAATATATTTGTACCCAAATTTTGGGACGGTTTTGCCAAAATTGTGTCTATCCTGGAGTTTGCACAAGGGAGACTGGGGAGAAAAGAAAAGGAAGAAAAAATTAACAAAGGCTGTTTAAAAAGTTGGTCCCAAGTCCGAAGGTTAGAGTTTAAAGCAGGTGGGAAACTAGAGGAAGAGAGAACTGTAAAGCCGATTATTGTATATAACCTTCTTTTCTCTTAAATCTAAGGTATTGTCGTATTGCCAAAAGTTTCAAAACAGCTATGCGGTTGCATGAATTTGGTAAATAAAACGAACAGATCAAATTTGTAGCACATAAATTATTAATTTATATATAATTGTGTGTAATATTTTAAACTATCAAGTTTACTTCGAAGTTGTGTGGTCTAGAGTAATGAGAGTTAACGACTCAATGACCAAAATCAAACAGTAAACACTAAAGGGATTAACCTTATAGTTTACCCAAATATTAATATATTCAAACAACGGTTTTGTTTAACTTTGTCCACTCCAGTACGAAAATAACAAAATAAAATTATAAAACAGATTGAGGAAATAATGAAAGACGATAAGGCAAAGCGTTCAGTACTTTTGGCTGTACATTAACATTGATTTGTCTGCCACTAATGGAGCTTTGACTTCAAACCAGATCTACGCCCGTAATTATGGTTAATTTTTTTTCTTCCTAAATGTGATTTGTTGGTTTTTTAATAATAAGATAATTATAAGATATATATTTATAGTTTTCTTATTTTTTATAACACATATTTTACAGATAAAGTTATTCGAACTTGTATCTCTTAGGATGAATATTATTCTATTTTCACTGAAACTATTCACTAAGTTCAATGTTTATTTTATTTCTAATTCAGATTGTAAATGTAATCTAAACTTTCTCTTTCTTAGGTTGTAGGTTCTAGACTCATTAAGAACAAATTTACCTTTCTCCTTCTCCCTAGATAAGAATTATTCAAAAAAATTCAACACAATAATAATCCTATTTGCAAATTATGTTATCATTTTATAATAGGATAAATATTCTATACACATGCGGTGGAAACTGAAAGTTTCCACAAGCGCCTTAATTTTAGGGTATAGAGAGTTAGTTTAGGGTATATGGTTTAGGGGTTTAGGTGTAGGGGTTAGAATTTAGGGATAGTTGTTTTAATTTAAGGTTTAGGGTTATAATTTAGGGTTTATAGGTTAAAACCTAAATCCTCACCATATTACCCTAAAACTAAATTCTACCCTATAAACCCTAAATTATAACCCTAAACCTTAAATTAAAACAATTATCCCTAAATTCTAAAGCCCTACACCTAAACCCCTAAACCATATACCCTAAACTAACTCCATATACCCTAAAACTAAGGCGCTTGTGGAAACTTTCAGTTTCCACCGCCAGTGTATAGGATATTAATCCATTATAATGACTATTTTCTTATAAACATATTGTATAAGAAATATACAAACATATATGTCTACTCTTTAAAAATAAAATTTAAATATCTAACCTTTAAACTCTAAAATTTAAACTTTAAATCTTCCAAACTAAACGCCTAGACTTATTACCTTAAACGGAATCTTTAACCCTTAAAAACAAAAAAAAATTGTATAGTCTAAATACTACACAACATGTATATACAATAATTTTTCCTATAATAATGTCAAATACTTTAATTCTTGTTATATAAATTTGTGTATGTTATATTAATATTATTTTTTGGAATCAAACACTAGATTTTATTAAAATAATGAAAAAATATATAGATAAGCATATCCTCAAATATAAAAATAAACGTAAAAAATAAAGAGTATGCAAACGTGAATAGCAAACTCAAATCTTCTCATAAAATCTTCATCAGTGTTCTTCAAATCTAACACCATACTCAAATCTTGGAGTGCTCACAGGAAAAGCGCAAATTATTGAATTACTCTAACCAACAAAAAGAGAATATGTCTTGGTTAACTCCACGAATAACCGACCCGCACAATGTTGTGGGGCAAGATTCAATTGTAACATGCCTCAGATGAAGAATATTTCAAAATAGCTGACGAAAAACAAAAAAATTAAAAAACAAAAGTAAAAAACAAATAAAAGAAATTACTGCTAGTAGACAGTCAAAGCCGCCACCTTTAGTTTGAAAACACTAAAAAATTACTTAGAAATTCTCAACTAAAATAACAACCGTTACAGAAAAAATGTGAAAGTGAGAGAAATGTATTTTTAAATTTTATTAACATTATTTTTAAACAAAATAAAGTTGAAATAAGTTATTAATTATAAAATTACAATTCGTTAGTTGGTTTAATGAGTTAATGTATTAGAATATAAAGAAGAAACTACTAAGGGAATACGAGGGGGCGTGCCCTCAATTTTTTTTTGTTTAATGGTAATTTTAATAATTGTTAGTTTTAATGTTTGTAAAATTAAGTTTCGTCATTTTCAAAATTTGGATTAAATACTAATTAGATTTTTATTAATTTTAAAGTTAGATGATTTTAACAATCATATTGTTTAAACTTGGTTTTGTCCACGAATAGATCCTTTAAGTAAATATCAAGAGCTTAAATTTTGACGTTGTTGTGAAGCAAATTGGATTAGAATAATTCAAATAATAAATCTCTACAACTTATAATTTAAATTAATCGATCAATAAATTAAATATTAAAGACCATAAAATAGACATGTATATTATCAAAAATAAATTATATTTAAAAAAACAAAGAGAGACATTCTCCGGTTCTCAAGCCTTAACTCATGATACATTTAAATACCCCACCGCAAAAAGTTAAAAAAACAAAACAAATGGACGGTTACTAAAATACTACATAATTCATTAACAATTTGTAATTTATATTATATATAATATATTTTTACCTACAACTAAAATATATAAAAATATCTTAAATGAACCAAATCCATGGCCCATCTGTCCTCACCATGGTCGTGGTTTAATCATCACATGTTATATTTTATTTGGGCAATAAAACAAAAAATAAAAGACTCAGAACTATTATTATTAAATTACAGAAAAAACAAATACCCCATTTTCATTAATGAAAATATTCAATTCCCACCATTTTTTGCAGGTTTTTATTCCCCTCCCCTCCAAAATTAAGTTCATAATTCCCTGTAATAAACTCACGCACATGCATACCATATGGAAACATGGCCTACATCTTTATTCTTGACAAATTATTAATTTTTTAATTTTTTACCGATTTGATTGTTTTAATCTTTATTTTTTATTTAATTTTTTGGTATTGAGTTTCTATTGTTTATTAAATTTTAATTGGGCATTCAGTTGAACAAAAACTCAATCAAAAATGACAAAAAATCAGTTTTATAAAAAAATTTGATACACAATCGTGTAAACTTTAGTTTACGTGTGACTTTTAGTTTTAGGGTTATGATTTTAGTTTAGGGTAAAATTTAGGGGTTTAGGTTGTAGAGTTTAGAATTTAAGGTTGATGCATAGAATTTAGGATATATAATTAAGGTTTAAGGGTAGAAATTTAGGATTTAAATTTTATAATGTAAATACACAGGCTTGTGTAAAACTAGTTTTACAAAGCATGTGTATCAAAATTTTACTCTTAATATTATTATAATAATAGTTTGTTTTTTTCATACTTTTATAGAATAATTTATATTCAATACATTGACAGTAGAAACTAAAAGTTTTCATAAATGTCTTAATTTTAATGTTTAGAAATTTAGTCAAAGGTTTAGAGTTTAGTGGTTTAGGATTTAAGGATAATGATTAGAATTTAGGGTTCATATATTGTGGTTTAGGTTGTAAGGGTAATGTAATGGAGATTTAAGTTTTAACCAAAGATTAAACCCTAAATTCCATCCCACTAAACATAAACCTCTAAACTCTATATCCTAAATTAAAATTTTCACCGATAGTTTATGAAATAATTATTCTTTTTTCACTATACAAATGATTGTTTTTTTAATACATTTTAAATAATATATTATGGTTATATTTTGATACACAAGCTGTGTAAAAGAAATTTATATAACTCCGGACCCTTTTATAAAAATTAAAACCTAAATCCCAAATCCTAGCACCCTAAAACCTAAACCTTAAATTTTAAATTTTAACCATAAACCTAAAACTATACACCATACATACTAAACCTCTAAACCCTAACTTTAAACCCTAAATCTTAAAATTATAAGGCTGATGTAAATTGTACAAGCTTGTCTATCAAAATATTTATTATATATTATTTTATATAAAACATTTTCTTCTATCCAATATTATAAAATCTAATATGCCGGATTTTCAAAATAATTAGTACTTATCAAAACATAAAATTTATATATTGTAGATAATTCTAAAATAACTAAAAATAAAACATCTATTTCTTTGGGAAAAGCATTTAATAATCTTTTAAGGTCAATGAATGAAAACTAACTTATACACATTTAAAAACAAATGAACTGAAATCAAATTTATGTGAAGAAGATAGAACTGGCCTTTGGGAATCTTTTTACCAGAGTAACTGAGAACCATATCTCTGTTTTGATCCCAAAAAAAAAATCTCTGCTTTGAGCTGTGCTCGTGTGGTGTCCCGTCCACAGGAAAAAATCGCTTCTCTTTAATGGTGACTTTTGTGGACTGAAGATCTTTCCCCCCGGATATCATCCTCTCATGTGTTTGTTTGTCTGTCAGTGAAGTAGACGTCTCCATCCGGTGAAGAACCCGACAAGTTCAATCTTTTGTAATTTCCAGCTCTTTTTAGATCCAACTTCTCTATGTTTCATTAACTTTTGTCCCAATCTTGTTTGCTTTCCCCGGACTATAATGGGGTTTTGTTTCAGTTCCTGTTTGATGTTTTGTATGCAACTGTAGTTTCACTTTTGTTGAATCTGAATTTGATTTTTTTTACTATGATTTATTTTTTACAAGCATGAACTGGATATATGGTTTCGAGGGCTGAGTGAGACATTCGTCGAACACTTGACTTTGCAGAAGTGAGAAGACCAAAAATTTTGCAGACAATTTGGTCGTGAGAACCGACAGCCAAAAACTGTGACTTTGAGAAGAAAAGAGAAAAGAAGAACTTTGGGGAGAGAATGAGTGGAGGGGAAGAAGGGGAAACATTGGAGTTTACTCCAACATGGATTGTTGCAGCAGTTTGCACTGTGATTGTTGCTCTTTCTTTGGCTATGGAACGTTTGCTTCATGTTGTTGGGAACATTTTGAAGAAGAAACAACAGAAGCCACTCTTTGAGGCTCTTTTGAAAGTTAAAGAAGGTAACCCATTTTTTTTCTCTAATTTTTCATTTATCTGCTTTTTCAAAAAGACAATCTTTTATCTTTGTCTGTCTATCTTTTGTTTCCTAAAGGGGGGAAGTTGAAAGTGATAAGTTACATTTATTTATCTTTGATCTGTAGAAGGAATTAAAGACTTAGCAAAGATGATCCTTTGAGCATTTTTAGGGGGGAGGGACAGTTAAATATTAGTACTTTTTTATGATTACATGTTCAAGGATGCGAATTTTGCATACTTCTTTTGTAGTTTGTGTGGAAGAATTAGCTTTTATGCGTTTCTATTGGGAGATTTTTTTTCCTTCTATTTAACAAATTGTAACATTGAAATGTCTTTTTTTCGGCAGAGTTGATGCTCTTGGGTTTTATATCACTATTGCTGACAGTATTTCAAAGTGTGATTTCTAAAATCTGTGTCTCAAGGGACATATTAACCAGCATGCTTCCTTGTAAACTCGAAGACAATAAAGAAACAGGGGAGGGCTCCAATCACACTGAAACAACAGCACATTTTCAAAAGTATTTTGCTTCGACCCTGGTTGGTAGCACCAGGCACCTATTGTCCGAAGAATCTACATCCAGTCTGGGATATTGTGCTAAGAAGGTAGCATATGTATCCATCCCCAAATCAATGGTTATTACTTTTATTTATGCTATAAGGAAAAACAAAGAATAAGTGCATAATTTTTCATGGTTGGGAAGGAATTCATGATGAGAGTGTTATTATGGTTTTGACTTTTGATGGTTAAAAGTTAAAACTGAGACATTTGCAGTGTAGGAAATGCATCTTATTTAATGACAGTTATGCAGGTTTTGGCTGAATTCTTTCAATAAAAAATACAAACACTTTGATTAATGTATTTACTGTTTCTGTATTTTTGTGCTTCAGGGTAAAGTACCTTTGTTGTCTGTTGAAGCACTTCATCATCTGCATATTTTTATCTTTGTCCTGGCCATTGTTCATGTGGTATTTTGTGTTCTCACAGTTTCTATTGGAGGGCTAAAGGTAAGCAGTCTATTATGGTTGATTTCTTCATTCTTCAACCTTTTTTTCTGGTTGCAGTACAGTTCTTTGATTGTTCTCAGCTTCTCATAAAAAAAGATTGTTTTTATTTTATTTTATTTTATGTAGATACGCCTGTGGAAACATTGGGAAGATTCAATTGCTAAAGAGAATTATGATTCAGAGCAAGGTAAGGATTAAGGGCTATGCAGTATACGCTTCTGCCGCAATGGGATTGTTTTTGTAGTTTAGAAATTGACTTAACTACTAAACAGATATGTATGAGTAACTTCTCGCCACACCCACCTGCACTCTCCCCCTCCAGCAAAATAGGACCAAAGAAGAGTGTGCTAGATCTTTTTTCATTTTTTCCCTTGGTTCTTCTAACTAATGTACTGTGTTGGTGCAGTGTTGAAGAAAAAAGTCACTCAAGTCCATCAGCATACTTTTATCAAAGAGCACTTTCTGGGTTTCGGTAAAGATTCCATTGTGCTAGGGTGGTTGGTAAGCTTCTATTTCATTTATGATACTATATCTTTTCCGTTCGCATCTACAACAATTGAACTTAATGAAAAGGGGTTGGTTCCAAAATTTCTTTCTCTTTTTCACCAACCGACTGCCCCTGTTTGTGTCATATTGTAGGAATTGGCATGAAAGATGAACATAAAAGAATAGTCTTGTTGGTCTTAGGAGTTAGGACGCTAAATACTAATCGAGAATAAGATGCTTTTTGTTTGCCATTTTCGGTAATCTCACACTTTATTAGTTATATGTTTATGCACATATCGCTGCCCTCATTTCTGCCTCTTCTGGTTGATAAAATTATATTTGATCATCATATAATCTGGTTTAAATTGTGAATGGAAGGAAGGATCTACTGTAGTATGATAAAAAGTGATGACGTGCCTCATAAGATGGGGAATAAGAGCAAAAGTCATAGTTAAACCGGGTTTGTTTATGCTTAAAATGAATATCCTTCCCCCATGACCTGTTTACTTACCTTCACAGAATAAGCAGTTTTGGTTCTTACTGGTATCTTGATTCCCTTGTTTCCCTTTTCATTCATAATTTTGAACACTAAGACTTCCAATAAGAAGCAATCTTAATTGAGCCTCAAAACATTACTTTAGAGTTTAGAAGCAGAATTTTGCATGCTTGTGCTAACCATGACTTTAATCTTCTTTGTTTTCTTACAGCATTCATTTTTTAAGCAATTCTATGCATCCGTGACCAAATCAGATTATGTGACACTAAGGCTAGGTTTCATAATGGTAAGTTTTCTGTGGAAGGGTTGAAGAACTTTCTTATGGTTGTAATGTCATTCCGATATCCAATTACCAAATACTTATTATTTGAACTGCAGACCCATTGCAGGGGAAATCCCAAGTTTAATTTTTACAAATACATGATACGAGCCTTAGAAGATGATTTTAAGCAAGTTGTCGGTATAAGGCAAGTGAATATGAAATTGTTTGTAAATATTTATGCCTAGTATTTCGTGCACATGATGAATAGGTATGTTCCCACTTCGAATCATGCTTACTCTGCTGTTTCATCTTGATTTATTGTTTTGTTTGTTTGTTTGCAGTTGGTATCTCTGGGTTTTTGTGGTCATCTTCTTGTTGCTGAATGTTAATGGTCCGTAAGAACATTGACTTTTAGCATTATCATACTTTGATGTTTAATTTCTTACAATTTTTTCAAAAAAATATTCCTTCCTATATTAACTGTTTTAGTAGATCAAAGCAAAAAAACAATCACATTATTCTGTTATCAATTCTACTATGTTCAAAACTTTAGCTCATGTTTAAATCTTTCAAATGTAATGGATGAAAAATGAATTGCGGTATGTGGACCTTTTTCTTTTCTTCTTTATGCTTTTGTGGCATGTTATAGAGTTCTTGTCTAGATTACTTCCTAGCATTAATGTACTGTGTAAATGATCACATTTTCTCAATTTCTTCTTCAGGCTGGCATACATATTTCTGGATTGCTTTCCTTCCTTTCTTTGTGAGTAGTTTTCATATGGTTCCTTACACACACATATGCATATGCACAAATATAAACACTCGTCTACCTACTCAAAATAGAATTAACCAATTCCAAATTGAAGAGATAATTGCATGGACTAATCCACTTTATCTGGATTCGGGGGTGAGTAATGGATACTGACTGGCACATGTGCAACAAGGATATGCTTAATTTTCCATATACATGGAGGATCATATCCCTATACCATGTTCAAATGTCTCAGAAACCGGTGCCGGAATCGGTACTTCAGGGAAACATAGAATCCATGTAAGATAGCTGATCAATGGAATGATAGAATCTCATTCCTACAAGCAAAGATCACTACTGATAGCAATGTCATTAATTGATCTATCAGAAAGAAATAAACAAAGGGAAGAAAACCATTGGAACTCAGGATAAATTCGTCGACATTAAAAAGTTACATTAGTTTGCATTCTGCTTTTTTATACTTGATTCATTTGTTTCCAGCTTTTACTTGCTGTGGGCACCAAGCTTGAGCATGTGATTATCCAGTTAGCTCATGAGGTTGCCGAGAGACATGTAGCCATTGAGGGGGAATTAGTGGTCAAACCATCAGACGAACACTTTTGGTTCAACAGGCCTCGCATTGTCCTATTCTTGATCCATTTTATCCTCTTCCAAAATGCTTTCGAGATTGCGTTCTTCTTTTGGATTTGGGTAAGCCTATATTTTAGTTTACCATTTTGCCATATGAACCACATAGCAAACTGGATGACATAATAACACTTTCTTCATCATCTGTAGGTTCAATATGGCTTTGATTCCTGCATAATGGGTAAAATTCGTTATATCATTCCCAGGCTCGTTATAGGGTAATAACCTTATGACCATTTGGTTTACGTTATCGTTTGATATCGGTTCATTTTAAAAAATTTCGTCTTCTGGTAAGTTGCCAACGTTTATTCTTCTGTTGGTTTCTTCAGGGTTTTCATTCAGGTACTCTGCAGTTATAGCACCTTGCCACTTTATGCTATTGTCACACAGGTTAGTTTAGTTTCTTACAACTATAAAATTCAATTCCATATCCGGAACTCCGATTTACATGTCCTTTTTCTATCGAATTGAAGATGGGGAGCTCGTTCAAGAAGGCTATATTCGAAGACCATGTGCAAGTAGGTCTCGTTGGTTGGGCACAGAAGGCGAAGAAAAAGAAAGGGTTAAAAGCTGCTACTCAGACTGCAGCCGAAAAGAACCCCGAGCAAAGCGCCTCAGTTTCGATCGAGATGGGGAGAGTTCTGCGAAATGCATCTGCTCCGGAGGAGATTCATCCTTCACATGGCTCAGATGGCCTGAAATGAGCAGCGCTGATAAGCAAAGGAACCATGCTTCTTGTAGAAAATATTATCAGGTAGCAGCATTAGAGTTGTATTTATCGGTCCGGACTCCGGCCGGTGGTTTGTTTTGCTTGGTTACTAGTATGTTGTAGGCGTCGGAGTCAGATTCAGATTTAAAACGAAAGAGTCAGTGCATAAAATATTTTCTCTTATGTTATATTTAAGTGACTTTTTCAAAAATATTAAAAGTGAGCATATAAAATATATATAAAAATTAAACAACGCATCCAATCTTGGCCAACATCTTAAAAGGCATATCAAAATTTGGTTCGAGCATTGGATATAACATATCTTTTCCCCAATTTGTAATATACAAAAAATATTCCAACCTCTAGTGAATTGATAATAATAATTAAAAATAAGATCACGTTGTAAATTGTAATTATAATAACACAATTTACTTTAATAATTGGACGATGAAATCAAAATTATCAATACATTGAATGGTTTATATTTTGTCATTTATTCTTAACTTTTTAAAAAATGTGTATATATTGTACAAACAAATTGCTCAAACTCAAATCTCCCAAAAATACTTTTTTTATATAAAAAAACCTGAATCACTCAATAAATTCAGAATTATCCCATTTTTAAGTAAATCATACTTTACTCCTCAAGTGCTATCTTGACTGTGCCCCCCCCCCACCCCTATTTTGTTTTGGGTAAACATCACTATCGATCACTAAATTATTCTCGTTTTTTTATTTTGGTCATATTTTTGACAAAATAGTCACTAATGTTGCTTTTTCCTCCTATTTTGGTAACTCATCGTTAAAAAAAAACTTACTGAAAAACAGAAAAACGGAAATAATTTAGTGACCAAAACAAGAAAGAAAGTAACATTAATGACCATAATAAGAAAAAAATATAACATTAATGATATTTTTGCACAAAATAATAGTTTAGTGACCAATTGTGATTTTTACCCTTTATTTTTTTTTTACCTCTTTCAACTTCAACCAACTTTAAAAAGACCAATAACCAGAAACCACTGGATGCCTTCAAGTTCCATGGCCAAAACACTGGTGAAAACCTTTCTCAAATCCCCGCATTCTCTGAAAACCAAAATCCAAGCCAAACAACTCCATGCCCAATTCCTCAAAACCCAACCCTATTCCCCTTCTTCAACTTCCATCCTCATCTCCATCTACACTAACTTCAATCTTCTACAGCACTCCCTCTTTCTCTTCAACTCTCTCAACTCCCCTCCATTTCTCGCTTGGAAATCCATAATCAAATGCTATTCCAGTTCCGGCCTTTTTGCCAACTCCTTGACTTGTTTTGTCAAAATGCGTAGTTTCGGTGTATACCCAGATCATACAATGTTCCCTTTTGTGATTAAAGCTTGCGTGTTTCTGAAAAACTTGAGGTTGGGTGAGTCCATTCATGGTTGTATTATTAGGATGGGTTTGGACTTTGATTTGTTTGCAGGAAATGCCCTTTTGAATATGTACGCAAAATTTCAAAGCTTACAATTGACCGGAGGATGTAAAGTTTTCGCCTTTAATGTGTTTGATGGAATGCCAAAAAGGGATAAACTTTGTGGGAGATTGGCTCAAGAGAGAGACAAAAGTGTTGTTGGATTAGATAGTGTGGCAAAGGTTCTCGAAACGATGCCGAAAAGGGATGTAGTTTCATATAACACTGTAATAGCAGGGAATGCACAGAATGGGTTGTATGAAGAAGCTTTGAGGATGGTTAGGGAAATGGGGAATGCTAACATGAAACCTGATTCGTTTACTTTGTCCAGTGTACTTCCTATATTTGCAGAGCACGTGGATGTCATGAAAGGAAAGGAGATTCATGGGTATGCTATTAGACATTTCTTTGATTCTGATTGTTATATAGGTAGTAGTCTGATTGATATGTATGCGAATTGTGCTCGTATCGAAGATTCATGTCGTGTATTTAATCTGTTGTCTAAAAGAGATGACATCTCTTGGAATTCGATTATTGCAGCTTGTGTGCAGAATGCTGTGTTTGATGAAGGTCTGAAGTTATTTCGTCGAATGTTAACAGCTAAAGTAAAGCCGAGGGATGTTACGTTTTCTAGTATCATGCCGGCTTGTGCATACTTGACGACACTGCATTTAGGGAAGCAACTTCATGGATATATAATTCGAGGCGGATTTGATGATAATGTGTTTATAGCGAGCTCACTTGTTGATATGTATGCCAAATGTGGAAACATCAAGGCTGCGAGGTGGATTTTCGATCAAATGGAACACCATGACATGGTTTCATGGACAGCAATTATAATGGGACTTGCTTTGCATGGGCATGGTCGTGATGCCCTTTCATTATTCAAGCAGATGGAAAAGGATGGGGTGAAACCCAACTATGTATCATATATAGCTGTCTTTACTGCTTGTAGTCATGCTGGATTGACGGACGAAGCTTGGCATTTTTTCAATAGTATGAGCCAGAATCATGGTATTAAACCGGGCCTGGAACATTACGCAGCCATGGCTGACCTTCTTGGTCGTGCAGGAAAGTTGAATGAAGCATATGAATTCATTAGTAGCATGCATATTGCACCTACAGGTAGTATCTGGTCAACTCTGTTATCGGCTTGTAGAGTACACAAAAACCTCGAGTTGGCTGAAAAGGTTGCTAAAGAGATATTTAAAGTTGATCCAGAGAATGTGGGAGCTTATGTTCTGATGTCGAATATGTATGCAGCTTCTCGGAGATGGAAAGAGGCAGCAAAGATGAGAATCTTTATGAAGAAAAAAGGCATAAGAAAGGAACCGGCCTGCAGCTGGATTGAAGTTAAAAACAAGGTTCATACTTTCATCTCGGGTGATAAATCACATCCTCTATACGACAGAATATTTCAGGCGTTGAAAGATCTTCTTGAACAGATCGAACGAGAAGGCTATATCCCAGAAACAAACGAGGATTTCCACGATGTTGATGAGGAGCAGAAGAAGTACATGCTATTTAGCCACAGTGAGAGGCTGGCTTTAGCTTTTGGGATCATTAGCACTCCAGCTGGGACAACGATTCGAATAACAAAGAACATTCGGGTTTGTGTCGACTGTCACACTGCTATAAAGTTAATTTCAAAGGTTGTTGAAAGAGAGATAATTGTGAGGGATAATAGCAGATTTCACCATTTCAAAGATGGGAAGTGTTCATGCAGAGATTACTGGTAACAGGCTCAAACTGAAAATGATGCAGAGTTGCATTCTTGGGCAATTCAAGAGGCCGAAGGCTCCCTAGAAGCTTAAGTTTCTGCAGATGATTGTAATTTAGCACAACTGCCTTCTCCCCTGTTTGAAGGTAGCATCCTACATATTTAAAGTTCAAATCGCAACATCTGCAGCTCTTTCCCTTCCTAAACTAAGGGTTTTTTTATACAAGAGATCGGATACGATTCCCTGGAGTCGGCACCAATTCATGAAAATGGTCGAGCATTCTACATCAAACATTTGTGTAGTCAAAGTTAAACTGAAAGACGAGGGAAAGGCAAGCTCAGCTTCAACAGTCCAGTTGACCTCCAATGGATCAAATTCGATAAAAAATCAATGTTATTCGAGTTTAGATATGAGTATCATTGGAATATTCATTTTTCTTAAAATAGTTTTGATGTGTTTACAAAAATCATTAAGAGCCATATCCTCGTACAGATTATTGTCCGGTAGAACACAAGGTTATGTACCAAAACTATCATCTCCCTTGTGAGTAGAATGAAGAAAAAAACCAGTCCCGCCTCTCGCTCTCTAGCAGGGATTTAAATAGCGGTTACAGCACACCATCACAACCGCACTGTTACAAATTCAACTCTCTTTATTGCTGATATTTTACCACAATTGGCTGCTAGAGCATCTGAGGCACACTTAAGTTCCGCTCTCTTGTAGTCTTTGATTACTCCATCTCCATGCTATCCTGCATTACCCTATCATCTGAAGTTTGAGTATGATTCTTATGGCCATGAAATTAGACAAATAATTAGCTCAGAGGAATTTTGACTCCTTATTTAGAATAAGGTGCCTGTCAAAATAATAGTAGAATTACTTACAAGCAACAAAAATATGGCAATGAACTAAATGCTGCAGTTCATTGTAGCATTCGACAAAGAGAAGAAAAGATAAACTAAAAAAAACACCATATCGATTGTTAACACCAATAAGAGTCTACATTACAAGACTCGGATTCGAGATGAGTGTTGGATTGTATGTGTCCAACATATTTGGAGAATCATACTCCTTATCACATCTAAATATGTATCGGAAAAAAGTATCAACCATGAATACATTAAAGAAAATGAGAAGTACAGTAGCATTGGAGTTGAGGTAATTCAGATGGTGCAAAGAAGGATATGTGTTCTGCAATCCAGCAGAGGGAACATATACTGAGCATATTCACAAGTAGAATAGAATGATCAATTTAAGAACTTCACAAATTGAGAAGCCATTTCCAAATTCAGGAATTGAAAGAAGCTAAATTACTACATAAACTCATACACCAAAGAATTCATCAAAAGTTTCCACAACTGCAATACTAAATTTCTAGTGCAGGAGGTACAAAAGTTATGCAGCACTTGGCAATTTTAAGGAAGCAAGACTAACCAAATTGAAAAAAAAGAACAATACAAGAAACTAGTTCTTTGGTATGTTCTTTCCAACAATCTTAGCCGGGGTTATACGTAGCAGATTTCCAGGTTTACCAGGGACAGCCCCTTTGATCATCAAGACATTTAGCTCATTGTCGATTTTCACAATCTTGAGCTTTCTGATCTTTCTTGTGCCTCCTCCCATTCTGCCAGGCATTTTCTTCCCCTTGTACACCCGACCAGGTGTAGTTCCAGCACCAATAGACCCCAATGCCCTATGACTCTTAGAACCATGGCTCATTTGACCTCTTTTGAAATTATGGCGCTTTATCCCACCTGTGTAAAAATTGGGGCAAAAATCATGTCAATTATTACATTCCACCAATGTGGAATTTGAATTGCCAACACAATAAGAGACTCACATTATGGCAAAGCAAGCTAGAACTTTAAAGGAAAGGCCTAAGGATTTCATATCAAGAGGCTAAAAACAATGTGAAATGAGCCAAAGAACATACTTAGAAGAACCAAAAAAAAAAAAAAACACAGGGAGCTTGGCTAATATGTGTGTATGTATGCATGTAACATCAATAAAAAAAAAAACAAAAAGAATACACCCATTTCTGAACTTTACAATTTGGCCAACATGAAATTGAAGTCTATGACACAAACATATCAAACATTTGTTCATCATCTTCAATAATACTAAAATCAAGGAATCTACCATCAATTGACAGCCTTCAAAATGCAATAAATAAAAATCGAACCTTGAAATCCTTTCCCAATAGTAGTCCCGGAGACATCAACAAGATCACCCTCCTTAAAAATCTCTTCAACATCTAACTTCTGCCCAGTCTCAAACTCCTCCACACTTTGCAACCTAAACTCCTGCAAATGCCTCATGGGAATAACACCAACTTTCCCCAAATGGCCCAACTCAGGCTTTGTAAGCTTCTTGTCTCTAACTCTCCTATACCCAACTTGAACAGCATCATAGCCATCGGTAGCCAATGTCTTGACTTGGGTCACTATATTGCCTTCTCTGAAACCAACGACGGTCACCGGAACAACCTTGCCGTCGGTTTCAAAGAAACTCATCATTCCAAGCTTTGTGCCCATTACTCCAACGCCTGCTTCCATACTCATCGAGACGATATGCGAAGAAGACCTCTTCTGGGTGAAAGAAAGGGAAAACTGGGTTTTCGTGGGTTTAGAGAGAAAAGAAGATTTGAGGGATAAAGGAGGCGACTTTTGGCAGCAATGGGGGAAAGATAAGGAAGCGATTGACATTGTTTTTCTGGGTTTGATTCGGAATAAACGATTAGGAAGATGAAGTTTTGAGGCAGAAAGAAATGGGAAAAATGGGAGCTTCTAAGTTTTATCCTAACAGGCCTTACCCTTATCCTTAGTCGCAAAACTGAGACGTGGGAAGCAATCTACTGCTGTCGGGTGCATAGGAGAGTTTATGGGAACATTGGTTGTGATCGAAAATATACTGATTTTAAATGCTTAAAGTTTATATCCTCATAATTATAAGTACTTAAAATTTATAGTGTTATAATTTTAAGTATTTAGCCGTTAAGATGTGTTAAAAATTTGTTAAGCAATCGATGGTTGATACGTGACATTAATTTAAAAAAAAATTTCAAATTTTTTTAGGAAAAAAACTCAAATTTTTTAAATTTTAAAAAAATCCTAATAATTTCCAATTTTTACAAAACAATCCTTAAATTACCCAAACCCTCGAATCACCGTCCTTGAACACACCCATTTGGTTGTCGGACCTAGGCGGTCATTTCTCTCAACATGGCACTGCCGAAAACGCCAAACGACTTGCATGTCGAAACGCAAAATCGACATTTTTAAAAAGATTCAACATTTCTATAACTTTAGACACCTATTTTAACAAAAAAAAATACTTTAGGCACCTAAAGTTTAAAAAAGATATGCTTTGGGCACTTATTTTTCATTTAAGCCTTTTATTAAATAAAAAGATTTAACATTTCTATAACAAGATTCGAATTAAAAAGAAATTATATTAAAGGTTCGTCCTATACATCATCTATAATCTCAACCAAGTGAATCTTTACTAGTAAATTAAATTTAACTTTCATCTTAAAATAAGGATGTCTCGATGAGACAACCTTTGAAATTTTAAATCGCCTCGATACTAGGCTCCCCTCACCCATTAATGGCTTTGAGCTTATTGAGGATATTGAGGATATTTTGGTCCCTCAAATCCTACATGTTGGCTCAAACAAACAAGGAACCTTGAGCTTATGTTTCTCTGCTATGGATGTAACCCCCGTATCCCGGCCTAGACGGCTGACCCGAACTACGAAGATTACACGGGGAAAACCAAAGTCAACCCGAAAGTCAACCTTGATTAACGACCCTTTTTTTTTCTTTTTAAACTTGTCTAGATGTACATTAAACCTAGGCATACTCTTGAGATAAGCATACTCAAAAATCACAGCAATCGGAAAACAATAAGGGACTCAATTGAACAAAATACGAATTTAGGGACCAATTTGTAAATTCTGGAAATTAAGAGGACTTTACCAAATTTTAAGTTACCATTATGAAATTAGTCATGTTTCATGCCTCTCTGCCAAATTTCAACTCAAACGGACATCTCAAACTCAAGCAATTGCACATACGAGAATCAGGACTAAAATGTAAAGCTTGCAAACCTCAAATTTTATGCCCAATCGAAACCTTTGACCATAGTTTCGAAACCTTGTCCAAAGGTTTCGAAACTTTGGCCTCCAGTAGCCCCTGGAACCCAAAAATTTGCAAAGGTTTCGAAACTTTACCCCTAGTTTCGAAACCTAGATGCAGGGGAGCATATTTTGCTTCATTCTAATGACTTTCAATGATATAAACACATTAGAATCATACATATTCATACATATAAGTTTAAAAGAGGCAAAGGCACTCAACACCAGCCACCCAAGCCTAGATGCATACGTCCTAGATTAAACGTACTCCAACATACTCAAAACATGAATATGAACCATCAAACATACATGGTAAATTATACATTAAGAACCTTTCATACATGATACTCAATATGAGCATACCTTAATCAACCAAGGAAAATTATGCATTCGATCAAAAGAAGGCAAACAAGCACATAAAGTCTCATGCTTCAACATCCATACACTTAGGCATCCTCACAAGGCATATGTCCCACACACATGATAAGCAATTTAAACATCTACCAAACATACATCACTCAAGCATTCATCAAGGCATGCATCATAAGTGATGTTTACAAATCAAACAAGGCATCTAAGTGCCAAACCAAATCAACACACATCAAAGCATCAAAAACAACAACACCTATCCCATTGCTTTACTATTACAATCTTTCAATTTATAAATCATACATTGAGCTCACCAAAGCAACACTTGAAGACCTTTCCTTTCCCTTGCCACCCACAAGCTATTTATCTGCATTGTCGAACAAAAGAGAGCGTAAGCATAAAAGCTTAGTGAGGGTAAGCTCATAAAACAAACCTTCGACAATACAGGGTCCAAGCTCGAGCAATTATCATGATGAAATACATGACTTTATCTTCGATCCACATGAACCAAAATGAACATGATGCATGAACATATAATCAACATTATGTCATGCTCAACATCTCATAATCTCAACTTACAACGATATGTATATATACCCCAATGCATTAACCAAATCATATATCACTTCACATTTGAAATTCACATTTCATATCACATTGATACACATATCAATTCATATTAGCATGTATGCATAATCTCATATTGGCATAAACATACTTTCTCATATTGGCACCTAGCTATGACTCGAATACGCGGATAACATGTTGGAACGCATTTTCCAACATCAACCTTACCTCGGTGGGATTACACTCATCACCGGCCTTGCATGTGGAACGCATTTCCACATGCCCTACGGATGGGATTCCACTCATCATCACGTAGAATATATATAAATTTCCGGTGGAATATTACATCACCGTACTCCTCCTTGGTGCCTTAACGCCACCAAGGCCACGTACGTTTTGACTCAATTAGTGTGCACACTCATCCTGATGATCGATCATTGTACCCAAGCATACTAGTGCCAATAATAATCAAATTTCACAACCTTTGATATTCAGAGTCATAATATGGCATCTTACATCATATTAAGCTCAATATCAAATATCTCAACAACATGCATAATGTCATGTTCAAGAGTAATAATATGGCATCTTACATCATATTAAACTCAACATCAATCATCTCAACAACATAATATCATAATGTCATTTTCAAGAGTCATAATATGGCATCTTACATCATATTAAGCTCAACATCATCATGCACAATTTACAATCCAAACCACATGCATAGCAATGCATCAAACCATGCCTCAACAACATGTATAACACATTATACATAATCATCATAACACAAATCATCATGAGGCATAACATCAATTAAAGAGATCATCCAATGTCTCTAACTAAAGCTTAGGATTAGGCTACCACCCTAATCCTAACTCTAGGTGAGTCTACCAATCTCAACCTAGTCCACATGCTCGAACCAATTGCTCAAAACCATTTAAAATATTTTAACCACTCACCGACTACTCCATTAGCACAAGCCGACAAGCCTACCAAGCATCCAAGTTTCCGGATTCGAGCCCGAAGCTTCACCATTGATTTCTCTTGCTTCTAACCATTCAAAAACAATATATTAACCTCAAAATCAGTCACAAACCCAAAGTTTAACATCAACACACAAATCCACTTCAATTCTCACAATTCAAAGCCAAGTTCATTCTTCAATTTCTCATTTTCGTACTTCCACTAAAACCCGTCAAAAATCAGAATTGTAGTCATCCAAAACACTCTTAAACACGTTCAAAACACTGCCCAACTATAGTATAACCATCAACCCCCAATTTCCAACATTAAACACACAATTTAAGCCATAAACAATCCCCAAAATCATCAAATCCGAGCAGCCATGAAAAACAGTCCAAAACTTGTGATTTCAACATATTTAGCACATTCAAACGCTTCCAAAACAACCCTCAACTATTACTCTAACATCAACCATCAAATTCCAACATAAATCATACCCAAAACTCATCTAAAAACCTTCCTAAAAATCCACCAAAACCCAATTTCGGAAATTTTATAAAACACCTCAAAAATTACTCATTTTAACGTATTATGTGTATCTTAACATGATTAAACAAAGCCCCAACTCAATTTATCAAAACCAATTGAAAAACCCCCTTAAAAACCCAAATTTTGATATGAACCCTAATTTTCAAAACTCCATAACTTTGAAATCTAAGACTATATATAGATAGGAAATGGAAAGGAGAGTTCAAATATGTGATTACCTTTCAAAAACCCCTTGAATTGATGAAGAAATTTGATGAATTAAAAGTTTGGGGTTTGGGAGAGCTTTGGGTAAGGTTTCCACGGTGAAGAAGAGAAATGAAGAAGAAAAGATGATATAAGGTGGTGTTTATTTTTATTTTGGTTTAATTACCAAAATGATCCCTCCCTTTCTTTCTAAACTCAATTTGCTCACCCTAAGGTCAATTTGATTAAAAATTAATTTTACCGACTCGGACCAACTAACCCGACTAACTCCTAACCCCAAAACACAAGTGTTACAATGGAGGTCTCAACAAATTAGAAGATAAGGCCCACCTTCTAAGAAACTTAGCTTAAAAGGTGAAATATTTGTGTATGGAATTGATCCCTCGGGAAAGAACATCAACAAGATTCCCGCCCTTCTTTCTCTCTCGGATGGCACAAACATTTGTGAAATCTCAGGAAGTTCGGATGTTTTAAAGGTACCAGAAGGTTATGAAGCGAATGGCACTAGGAAGTGGCATTCGCATGCCATTTGATGCCCTTTCTTTCTACCACATCCGGGTGAGAGAAGGTCCAATTTGTGTGTTTGTGGCGGGACGAGTTTATAATTTAATTTCTCTAAAGTAGGGGTGTACATAACTAACTAACATACTATAACAATTAACCTGTAAATTGTATCCTTAATGTAATTAGATGATAATGTTTAAAAATAATGTCCTTTGTTTCTACCACTTTTGGATGGGAGAAGGTCCGATTTGTATGTTTGTAGCGGAACGAGGCTATAATATAATTTCTCTAAATTAGGGGTGTACATAATTAACTAACATACTATAACAATTAACCTATAAATTGTATCCTTAATGTAATTAGATGATAGTGTTTGAAGATAATGTCTTCATATCATTATAGTTAACCAAATTGCTACAATAGTTGACCATGAACACTCTTAATTTCTCTTAATTTAAACTAATATAAGATGAGACTATAAACACCCTTAATCAGTACTAGATCAATTAGTGGATATTTTTAGCATAATCTTAAGCTATTTTTTTAGCATAATCTTTAAGCTCAATTTGAAGTTTACCTGTAATTGAATTGAATTTGAAGTTTACAGTACATTATTAAAGTATATTATGAATCCATTTTTTAAAATAAAAATATATTATTAAAAAAATTTAAATTAAACATGGATTCAATTTTCGAATAAGAACATATACAATTGAGTCTAAAAATTCAATATAACAATTTAAATTGTATTTATTAAGTTTATAAGCAAGATCAATAGTTCGCTTTTTAACGTTGTAAATGGAATAATTAGGTTGAGAATGTTGTCTCATAATAAACCTCAGTCTGCAGTACTCGATCAAAATTAATTAGTCAATGAATTAGATATTAATGGTTATAAAAATATTAACTTTTTAACAAGTATACAAATTAAGGGTTAATCAAATTCGCATAATACTAATTGATATAAATTTGGAAACCATTCCTTTTTAAAAAAAGTGCAAGAAACATAAAATATAATACAATGTATTTATTTATTTAAGTATATGTATTAATTTCCCATACCCTCATTAAACAAGACTTTCCTTTCCTTTTGCCTTTTGCCTTTTCTTTTCCTTAACCCTAATTAGGCTTCATAAAAGGCTTAAACTAGTATAAATAAAGAGCCAGTCAATACAAATTGTACTAGTAAGTTTCAAACTTTTAATTCAGTTTGAATTTGACCATAAAAGAAGATTATTAAGACTCGAATATAAAATTCAAAATTATGAGGTAAAACTCGTATCTCCTCTTTAGTCTATGTTTATGCTTTAAATTTTAAACATGTTGATATTTATTTTTGACTTATTTGTGTTTTCATGTTTTTTCACCATGTGACAATAGGGATAAAAAGCGTTGGATAATAACGGGAGTTGTTTTGGGATTTATCGCCCTCCTGCTTTTATATTATTTGGTTCGCTCACTCATCAAAGGTTGTGCTCATAATTTTTTATCATACCTTAGAGAAAAAAGCATGGGATAAGCTACTGGAACATAGGTCTCCCGGGATAATAATGCTCTATTTTTTACTGAGATCACTGAATGAAATTAAATTGTCTTTTTTATTAATTAGAAATATATTATATTTTCATACACATATTTGAATGTGTACATTATAAGATAATATGAACATCTTTAGCTATTAAGTTAATTAGTGGATTTGTAATTTATCTTTTATTTAGCTTCAATTAATTAAGTTTTTATCCCATCAAAAATTTATTATCCAACTTTATTCCTTTTATATTTATTTTTTTTATTTTTTCATTCGTGTACTAATAAAATATGAACAATATGAGCGTCTTTGGGTGAATGGTTTTTCTTTAGGTGAATGGAATTACTTGATTGTTATATTGTTTGTTTATGTTCATTATTTTTATTGTTGGTCAATTTTTTTTAAATATTATTATGTGTATTCTTTTTTCTCCGCTTAAATTTAAGGAGATTTTTTAACAAGACATATGAATACTTATTATCGTATTTATATTAAAAAAACTTTGCAGTTGATTTTAGGATGTCAATATATATTGTTATAAAAATGTGCAATTTATCATTGGCCAATAAAACAAACAACAATAAATATAGCTATTTCATAACCACGTCAGACAATTTAAATAAAAAACAAATAAGTTTCAAAAAATTAAAACAAAAATAATATTATTAAGTTGAAGCATCATCAGCCTCAGAGGTAAAACATCGTTAGACTCGGCAATTTATGTATATATACAATCATATTTATATATTTTTTCATATTATTAAATATTTTAATAAAAAAAGTTTTGGACCTAAATAAATATGTTACATAAATTTAAAAAAATTTCCTTTATTTGTATAATATGTGTATTTGCGATATCCCAAGTACACCAAAACTATCATCTCCCTTGTGAATGAGATGAAAGAAAAAAAAAACCAGCTCGCTCGTTCTCTAGCAGGGATTTAAATAGCGTTAGAGCACAATATTACAACCACAATTGTTACAAATTTGACTCTTTATTGATTAAATTGCATTCTGAATCTAATTATTTTCTTAAAATTTTAAAATATTATTGATTTTTTTATATTAAACACAGAATTGAATAAGAACATAACCAATTGAGTCTAAAATTCAATATAACAATTTAAATTATATTTATTGAGTAAATAAGATGAACTACTGGAGTGAACTTCAATTTCTGGATTTTTACCTTGATCCATGCTCAACTTTAAAAGTTAAATTTCAGTCAAAAGTTTATTATATATATATATATATATATATATATATATATATATATATATATATATCGTTTTACTGTGTTGTGGTGTATTTCGATTAAAATACGTTTATATCTTTACATATTTGTGTATTTCATTGATACAAAATTTTAGTATTTCAATTTTCAAGTCAATTTTTAATATTTTATCCTTTTTTTCATAATTTACAGTACCTAAATCAAGGTACCTTACCCAAGGAGTTTTTGAACAAATTAGCAATGGCTTACACTTGAATGTTTTTTTTTTTTTACAAGTACACAGATTAAGGATTTTCATTTTGTTTCATATTTTCTTTCTTTTTTATTTCATAATAAAAATATTTGATTTTGTGATGGTGATTTGTGCTTGAGGGAACATTGAGTTGAGCTTATGGAAATGCGATTAACCCTCGATATTAATTGACATGAATTTCGAAATCATTCTTTAAAAAAAAAAAACAATGATCATTAGCATTCAAAACAAAAAACACATACAATATCGAAGTAACAAACACAAAAAAAAAACAAGAAAAAGAATGACACAATACAGAGATAGGATCCAAAAATAAATACAGAAAAAGAACACAACATAAACAACAACACAAAACAAATACAAGCATACAAAAACCGAAACGAAAAAAAAGCACCAAAACAACATAACAACGAACGAAACTGAGAGGAAAGAAGTCAACAAATCAAAATTCTTTATTTACAAGTCAAATTTAGAAATCATTCCTTATAAACAAGGATTGCGAGAATCATATAATACAATGTATGCATTTATTTAAGTATATGTATTAATTTCTTATAGCCCCATTAAACAAGACTTTCCTTTTGTTTTTTTGTCTTTCCTTTTCTTTAACCCTAATTAGGTTTCATAAAAAGCTTAAACTAGTATAAATATAGAGTTAGTTGACACGAATTATACTAGTAAATTTCAAGCTTTTAATTTAGCTTGAATTTGACGTCAAAAGAAGATTGTTAAGACTCGAATACAGAATTAAAAACATGGGGTAAAAGTTATATCTCCTCTTTAGTTTGTGTACCTCAATATTATTGTGACTTTATAACTGATATTTCATTTATTAGTTTATATATATTTTTGTGTTCATGTTTTGAATTTCAAACATTTTGGTATTTATTTTTGACTTTATTTGTTTTTTCATATATATATGAAAATAGGGGGAGCCTGAATAGGGTAATAGCGACGGGAATTGTGGTGGGACTTTCCGTCGCCATTGTTCTAGGAATGTGCATTTACTTCTACTTTAAAGGTAGAAAAATATCAGATGCGCCTGCCCAAACAGCTCCCTAGGCTGCCAATGCCATGCTAAATTGTATTTTATTTAGCTTCAAATAATTAAGTTCTTATCCCATCAAATATTTTATTTTATTATCCAACTTTATTCCTTTTTTTACAATTATATTTCTTTTTTATCTTCGTGTACTAATAAAATTTGGTCCATTGTTTCACAAAAAAACCTTGGCGGTTGGTTTTAGGATGATACTGAATTGTGTGTATTTACAATTTTTTAAATATGTTGTTGCGATGACATGTTAATATTTATTCAATTTTGTTAGCCCTTGATAAGACAAACACGCTGTACACACATAATGTACGAACCCTAATCACCTGAGTGAAACACATCATCCTTTATTACCGAAACAATTCAAACAATTTTTTTTACAAACCCTAAACCCAAGTTACAATAATATCACAGTCAAACTCAATGCTGCCAGCATACCATAGTTTAATAGTTAAATGTACCCCTAACACCTTCAAGGCTCTCCCCTAATGATAACCTGCAAGCCAAACAAGAAAGAAAAGTTAATATCGAATTAAAGTGAACAAATGTTGTTAGCATGTATTACGATATCAAGCCGGGCATCGATCCACTAGTTTATAAACGGATATGTCATCGATGTAAATGGAAAAATACAATATTGAACAATAAGGATGAAAAAATCTGATATTATGATTTATGAGCATGCTTATCAATGGAGATTTCATTCACACTCAAGGGATACTTGATCCTAGTCAACAACTTATTTGTTTACTATATTAATCTAGGCATCGGTCCTCTAGTTTATAGAACAAAAGTAAAATGAAGACACAAAATCGATCAATTTCCACAGAAAGCAGGAAGATGATGACTAAATCTTAGAATTTGTTCCCCGACAGGAACGTGGCAGAAATAAAGGGTTGTTTTCTTGGAACCATGTATCGTATGTTAGAGAGATTATGTCAAAAATAAAAGAAAGAAGAAGTTCACAGAAGGTTGTTACGAGGATTTATTCACCACCCTGTCTCTAAGGCCCAATAAGCCGTCCTCAAACATCCAAGATTAAGTTGCACTTTCTGAAAGTTCAACTCATCGTGTAAGGGTTTTATGCTTCTTTCTCACAAGATACGAATTGTTGAACAAAGAAACTATCACAAGGAAAAAGGCAGGACTCAGAAACAAAGGTCTACCTTTAACGAAATGAACAAGGATCAAGTGTCACTACAAGTACTGATATAGTGCAGCCATCAGAATAGAACAAAGATGTTACAATGCGAGAAATTGTCAAATTTAATGTGAAGAACCATTTTATTCATTTAACTTTCATCTCTCACAAGTAAGGTTTTTGATGAAAGTAGAAACCAAACAATTTAATAAGGCAAGTTTGATGATCTGATGGCCATGATACAAGGAAATCAGCAAATGTATTGTACATTCAACGCGTAAGACCATTTGCTCCAAGAATGCATAAGTAACTTGCACTAGAAACTGAGGTGATTTGCAATTACAGCCGATGCTAAAGGACCTTATCCTAGAAGATATCTCCAAAGTCCGAACCAGACAGTAGTTTTTCTCTCTGTTTGTACATGTTCCTTAAAGACTACATACTGCAATCCTGGATCTACTTCGATTACCACAATCAAAGTCCAAACTCCCATTCATTTCGAGATATATTCAATACCAGCATGATTATTGTACATAATCAAAACAGGGCATATAAGTTGTGAAACTTACTTGTGCATGCAGTACTTGAACTCTTGGCTCCTTATAAAGTCTTTCTCTCCTTCTTCGAGCTACAATACAGATAATCGAAACGAAACTGCTAAATCTGACAATAGAAACAGATGCAATAAAGAAGCGTAGCTAAAGAAGGATTTAACATACTGGATCACTTTCATATATAAGCTCATAACAAGCTGGTGAAAGGCACTTCAAAGCACAATTCTCCTTTGCTATTGATGAAGACTTGCATTGACCACCCCACAATCCACTGGTTCCATTTTCAAACAGAATAAGATACATTAAAAAAATTCAAAAACTGAAATAAACAACATTCTATCTAAGATTTAATCTACATTGAAAAATATTAAAAGACCCAGGTTTGTTTCAATCCGAATAAGTAGGAATTCAGATTAAATGAAGAAAATTAGAAAGACCCAGAATTAAATCAGGAAAAAGAACCCACCTGTCGATATCGGCATAACATTCAGTCTTCTTTTGCTTAATCTCAGAATCCTGTGAAATTTCCAGTGAAACAACCCAGGTAAAAATGGAACAGCAGAGGATATTATTAACCGGAAAGAGAAAGAGAAAGAGAAAGTGGGTTTATACTTACAGTGATCGGACTACGAGATTTAGCAAAGACTGAGAGAATGAAATTGGAAGAAGCCAATAGAAGTAATAATACAAGTGCAGCATGATTATAATTTCTGGACATTGAAATCTTCTCTTTTCCCCTCTTCTCGGATTTTAGGAAGTAAAACTTTAGGCCAGGGTCTTCGTTAAATTCGCCAAATACACTTTTGCCGACGAATTTAAGAGTAATATTTTTGGATATTTATGAATTTAGAATACTTATTTATATATATATATATATATATATATATATATATATATATATATATATATATATATATGAAGTGTATAGGTAAAGTAAACTTTACCCGGCAGCAAAATTTGGGGTAAGAGTTTGGGGTCAACTGAAGTTTTTAAAATATTTGAAAGCTTAAACTAAAATTTTTAAAAATTTTGAGGGTTTAACAAAAAAATATTAATAATTTTGAGAAATTTAATAAGAATTTAAGAAATTATGAGAGTGAGTTTAATTAAAATGTTTAAAATTTTAAAGCTTAATATGAATTTTTAAAACTAGGGGAGCAAATAAAAAAAAATTAAAATTTCAAGAGCCTTTTGAGAATTTTTTAAAATCTAGGAGGGGTCATGACCCCCACTGGTCATGCCTATGTTCCGCCTCTGACTTTACCAACAATCAGTTAGTTTAGTAGGATATGACTTTGTTCTTTTAAGTAAGGTTAAAGATTTAAATATTGACATTGTGAATGGAGAAAATTATGTTAGGATGGTCGCTTTCATAATGTCCTCTGCAATATCATATCCAAACCAGTTAACCAATGAGTTAGATACCGATGATTAAAAAAATAAAAAATAAAGTAAACTTTAGTTTTTAAACTATTTTTTCTTAATTTGGTATAATGAATATTTTTTAGTTTTCATTAATTTTAAAATGTAATTACTTATTTAATTTGATATGTACTTAATTTTTTAAGTAGGGGCTGGACTAGGGGCTGGGGTTTTTATTGAAAATTTGAAATTCGTAAAAAAAAGTTTAGAAATTTTTTATGTATTTTTATTAAAAATATATTTTTGCCCCTAAAATTTTATAAGTTCGCCCTCTAACATAAAATCATGTGTTTGTCTCTAGTCATAACGATTATGAATCATTTTATATCATTTCTTAAAAATCTATTTATGCCCTTTAATATAAAGTCATGTGCTTATCCATGGTCATAACGATTATGGATCATTTAAAATTTTAATATATGGAATATAATTTTTATATAATTTAAAAAGAATTAGATTGTAACACCCGTGTTTTGGGCCTAGGAGTTAGCCGGGTATTAGTTCGAGTCAAATAAAACTTAATTAAAACAATTCAATTTCAAATAATGGTCTAATTGAGTTTTAATATGAAGGGAGGGACCTATGTTGCTATTTACCCAAGTTTTAAATAAAGCAAGACCACTTTAACAAAAAAAGTTGTCTTCCTCCCTCATTCTCCCCCCTTTTCACGTTAAAAAGCTCCCCCACCATCTCTAAACCCTTTCAAAACCTTGTTATTTTTCCATTGATCCTACCACTCGATTTCAACCCCGTTTTAAGAGGTAATTACATTTTCTTAACCTCCTTTTCAATCTCTATCTATCCCTTGCTTTAGATTTCAAAAATATGGTGTTTTGGAAATTAGGGTTTATGTTAAAGTTTGAATTTTTAAGGGGTTTTCTATTTGGTTTTGATAAATTGGGTTGGGGTTTTAGTTAACTATGTTGTAATGAGTAACATATATCAAATTTGTTGATTTTGGGTGAAAATTCGTAGCTTGTCCTTGAGGTAGATTTTAAGGTGATAAAACTTGAGTTTTTGGTGGGTTTTGTGTTGAAATTTAAGGGCTGTTGGTCTACCTATGATATGAGGGCGTTTCGGGATGATTTGGAAGTCATTTGGATGTTTGGAAATTGGTTTTTCAGCAAGTCTTTAGGGGAGCACGAAAATTGGGATTTTAGGAGGTTATGTGATTTGAGAAATTGAGGAATTTGGGTTGTGTTAGCAAAGTATGTTGATGGTTGAGTTTAGTATCGAATTGGGAAGTAATGTGTATGTTTTGTTTGGCTAGAAGCAAGTGGAAGCGCGGAAGAGGCTTTGGGACCGAATCCGAGTTCGTAGGAAGATTTGGTTCGAATCGCTAAGGAAGGGCGGTGAGTGGTCTTAACTTGTTTTAAAGTTTGGTTCGAGCATGAGTAGTGTGTGTGTGTGTAAAGTGTGCTTGGTAGGCCACTTTCGTTTAATTCAAGTTGATAGCTTAGCTTTTGATATCCTTAAATGCTATTGTGTTATTTAGCTATGCTCTTGTGATTTTGGTTGGTTGGTGCATGTATATTCATGAGATGTGTATATGTGTGATGAGCATGGATTGTGGTTGATGATATATATATAAATCATGGTTATGATAATTGGCACTAAACAATTACCGGTTGTAAATGATCGATCATTAGGATAGTGTGCACACAAATTGAGTCAAAACGTACGTGGCCTTGATGGCGTTAAGTCATCAAGGAGGAGTACGGTGATGTAACATTCCACCGGAAGCTATTCATATATTTCTACGGGATGATGAGTGGAATCCCATCCGTAGGGCATGTGGCGATGAGTGGAATCCCGCACATGCAAGGTCCGGTGATGAGTGGAATCCCACCGAGGTAAAGTGTTGTCAAGGTTTATATCCGCACAATCGGGGTAATTAAAGTGGCCAATTAAACTTGTTTATGTAATGTGATATATGATGGTGATGTGTGGTTTTGATATATGGTATTGTACATGAGCATTGATATTGATGTGTAATCTTGCTAGGATTGAGAGACCATATATGCCACTTGAAAGACTAGCTAGGTCTACTTGACTTTATGCAAATGCTTGATATGTGTGAGATTAGGATTATATGCTTGAACTCTGCATTGTTGATGTTTTTCGTTTTAGAGCACCCTCACTAAGCTTATAGCTTACGCTCTCAATGTTCAACGATGCAGATCATTAGCGTGGAGTTAGTTCGAGGCAAGGCAAGAAGGGCTTCCAAGTTTGTAGCTCAAGTATGGTTATCGATTTTGTATTAGCTAGCAATGTGGCAAGGGTCTTTGTATGAGCGTGTGTGACTCATTCGATTGATGTTGATTTGGATTGATATTTTGAATTGTACGTATGTTATACTATGATGAATGATTTGATGTGTGATGGTATGCTTTAGAATGTTTAGGTTGCCTTGTGTATGAGTGCAAACCTTTCGAGATGTCTTGTTCCTTTTAAGGTCTTTTGTGTTCTTGTGTATGCCAATATTGCATAAATTGCTCTTTAACTAGAATGCTATGTATGAATGCTTTAGTCCATGTTTGAATGACTCCCTTGGCTTAAATATGTGTGCTTACATGTTTGTATATGCTTAGGTGAGTCGAGAATTGCATCTAGAGTCGTGTTTGAGGTCGTTTAGCTAAAAATTGTGGACTTACAGTGCAGGGCGTATCGATACGCCTAAGGGCTGTATCGATACGGCCTTGCTCAGAGAAAACAGATTTGGCTAGGCGTATCGATACGTGGGGTGTATCGATACGGTCCCAACTCTCTGGAATCTTGGGGAGTTGTGGAGTGTATGGCGTATCGATACGGTGTCCAATCGTATCGATACGGTTCAACCTAGTTGACCAAGTGGTGTTGACCGAGAAGGGCGTATCGATACGCTCAAGGGCTGTATCTATACGGTCTTCTTATGTTGACCATAGGGGGTTGACCTTGGTCAAGGCGTATCGATACCCTCTGAAGGCGTATCGATACGACCTGCTTAAAAAGGCTAAATGGGTTGTTTTAAGGTGCTGTTTTGGTTGGTCGTTGCTATGGAGTTGTGTTTCCGCTGTCGTGTTTCACATAGGACTTAATAAGGTATTTAGACAAGATTAATTAAAGAAAAAAAATAGGGTTGCTAACCGAGGGGGAACCTTAACGGGTTTCGCTTCGGTTTTCCCCGTGTGGCTCTCTCGGACCGGTCATCCGGCCAGACCGGGACGAGGGGGTTACATAGATTATATGTTTTAAAATTTTCAAGTGATGCATGACATAATTTTTATATAACTGCAATGATCAAATTAAAAAAGTGCTAAAGTTTGAGATTAATATGAAAAAAAATGTTTAAAAGTCAAAATAATAAACTTGATATCAAATTTAAAACTAATGGCTAATTATCCTTTAAAACGATATTGAAGAAAAAATAATATTTTTTATTTTTATTGGTTAAAATTATAGATGATGTGGCGACGAGGGTTTACATAATAATTTTTCAGGATCTAAATATGTCTTAGAAAATTGAGATAAAAAAATATAAATTTATAAAATGGAGTAAAAAAAAAGTTTCACCTATTTGTAAGTTGAAAAGTAAATAGATCAAAAGTATTAAATTATACTGTCTAGAAACGGAATAAATTCGACGATTAGTGAAAGAAGTGAAACTGCATTTTTCTTAAATAAAGTTTTAACCGTTTTAAGAAGAAAAAAAATTAAAAGGAGTTGGTAGAATAAAAATCTTCTATCCCTTCTTGGAGCTCATGTATATGCCCAACAGTAAAAGATACTAAAAAATTAAATTATAAACCCTAACCTTAAATTCTAAATCATAAATCCTACACCCTATATCCTATCCTAAGTTCCCTAAACCCTAACCTTAAATCTTATACCCTAAACCTATTTTTAAGTGTGAGGCATAATTATGGGCACCGAAAAGGGGCAGAGAATTTTCATTCGAATTAGTAAAGGTTGATTTTGTATAAAATTGTTATGATAATTCGTAACTTAATTTTAATACATCAAATTAAATTTCGTAACATTTTTTTTATTAATGACCATATTTAATATAAAACGGTTATTTATACATAACAATTTAATTGAATACAAAAAATTCTCTGTCATATTAAACTTGTATCTTTTGTGTTTTAAAATTGTCTCATTAATTTTTTTTTTGGAAAATTCAACAAATTTTACTAATCACATTTTTATTTCTAACATTTTTTTTTTGGAAAATTCAACAAATTTTACTAATCACATTTTTATTTCTAACATTTTTTTAGTTTTCTAACCAAATAAACTTTAACTTTTCAAGAATTGAATTGTTATTTTAATTATTTTACAACATCTCTTGCAAAAACTTTTTATTCTTAAAATTATGTTAAAAAAATCAAGGCATCTTTTAAAGGAGGGAGAGTAAAAAAAGTAGCAAGCGGAATTACTAATTAATTATTGGAATTTGGAATGTGCTAAAATATTGAGTTTCTGTTTAAACTATCATAAATGGTATAGAGATAAGTTGGTTTGACCAACAAACAATTAACATATTTCATATCAATTATAAAAAAAAACATATTTAGATCATTTTTAAATATTATTTAATGTTTTAATCGTTCATGTAAATTTTTATACGTTTAAAGAACTTGTTTAGTCTAATAAACAAATTTAAAAAGTTAGAAACGAAATTAATTTTAGAGATACGTTTTATTGGATAATTAATTTTGGAGATACATTTCCTTTTGTAAAACTTCAACTAAATCTAATATAGAAAAACAAAGTCTTTAGCTATTCCCTACCTACCCCCAATTTAAGGGACATTATATCATAAACTATTATTACCACATTTTTAACGAGGCCGGTGTTTGTGTGTGGATATGCATGATTGTCTTGAATAAAATCATACATTTTGCCGATAAAAAAATTATTATTACCACATCAGCAATAGTTCTAACTAATTTAAACCATTCGTTTCATTATTCTTATATGCCATTAATTCACTCGAATGATAATTTTTAAAATTTATTTTTAAAAAATTAATGTGAAAAGAATATGAATAAATATTTACTTGATAAAAAATGTCAAAAAAAAGAGTAAAATAGATAGTTTTTATTGGTTATAACCATTACCGATGTTATAAGAATAATTCATAACAATATTTTTCCGATTTAAGTTATAAAAATCTAAAAACCAATAAACTTTGCATTTGTATTACCAGCTATAAACTTATTCAATTAATTCAACTTAATCTTAAATTCATAAAAAGATAGTGTTTAATGTACACACCTTACGTTTTTTTATTGTACTATATAAAAGACTAACACCATGTTATTTGTGGAAGAAAGAAGAGATTAAGCATGAAGAATTTACAGAACTCAACCGCTTTTATTATTGTTGTGCTCCTCTTTGTTGTTGCTGGTAAAGTAGTCTTTTTCGCATTTATTGTGTTTTTGTGAACCGAAAGTAAACAATGATACTTTTTTTATACAAGCAGGGAATGACATAATGGCGCAGCCGCAACCACAGCCGCCGTTGCATGGTAGTGAAAGAAAAGTTTGTGCTGTTCCGTTTGCGCTTTCAAAGTGTTCGAATAAATTATGCAATAGAGAATGCGCCTACAAATTCCCACCCAGGGGAGATGGATTGTGTCAGGGTTCAATTTGTCTTTGTTTTTACCCTTGCTCTTAGAATTTGTATCAAGTTTGGATACAATAAGATTGTTTTGATTTCAATCCGACGTAAAATAAAACAAAATCGAGTTTGGTTCAATAAAATGTCAAAATTTCAGTTGTCATAAATTTGTTATTATGTTAATTTTATTAACTGGCTCGTCAATTTTCCATCTGAATATCAATCGTCGATATTATTTTATAATCATACTTCTGAGAAGAGGCAAGGACATTAGTCTCATATCATAAAGAAAAATGAGATTTTGAGATATAAAACGGTAGCGTTCCACATTCTATTATATATGCCCTTTGGGAATAGGGTAATGACCTTATAACAAATGATATGATAGTGAATCTTTGAGTACCCGATTTCACTACCTCATAATTAATTGGAACGTTTCAAAATAAACATGATACGTGTATTTCGTGTTGCTATAATTAAACTATACCATATTATGTTTTTATATTGTTTCATAGTAAGTAAACCTACCATGTTTATATTTTATGATTTACAACGAAATAAATTATTTATTAAAATATTCAAAATTTTGAAGCTTAATATGAATTTTAAACTCTTGAAGGGTCAAATAAAAAAATAAAATTTCAAAATCCTTTTGAAAAATTTCCAAAATCTAGGAGGGGCCATGACCCTAACCAGTCATGCCTACGTTCCGGCTCTGACTTTACCAACAATCAATTGGTTTAGTAGAATATGACGTTTGTTCCTTTAAGTAAGGTTAAAGATTCAAATCTTTACATTGTGAATGGAGAAAATTAGGTTGAGAGGGTCGCTCGCATAATGACCTTTGTAATACTTGATCCAAACCAGTCAACCAATTAATTAAATACTGATGTTAAAAAAATAAAGTAAACTTTAGTTTTTAAAACTTGAATATTTTCTTAATTTAGTATAATGAATATTTTTTAGTTTACATTAATTTTTAAATGTAATTGCTTCTTTTATTTGATATGTACTTAATTTTTTAAGTTTTGATGATGTAATATTATAAGATTATGTCATAATTGGGAATGGACCAGAGGTTCTTTGCTGAAAATTTGAAATTCGTAAAAAAAAAATTAGAATTTTTTATTAAAAATTTAATTTTACCCCTAAAATTTTATAAGTTTGCTCTCTAACATAAAATTATGTGTCCGTTCCTAATTCTAACGATTATGGATCATTTAAAATTTTAATATATGGAATATAATTTTTATATAATTTAAAAAGAATTAGATTATATGTTTTAAAATTTTCAGGTGATGCATGACATGATTTGAGACTATCATATCATCTCACCTTACAATGAATATAAGTGCAATGATCAAATTAAAAAAGTACTAAAGTTTGAGATTAATGTGAAAAAAGGTTTTAAAGTCAAAATAGTAAATTTGATATCAAAATTAAAACTAATGGCTAATTATCCTTGAAAATGATATTGAAGAAAAATAATAATTTTTTTGTTAAAATTATAAATGGTGTGGCGAGGAGGGTTTACATAATAATTTTTCATGATCTAAAGATATCTTAGAAAGTTGTGATAAAAAATGTAAATTTATAAAACTTTAGGAGAGTAAGAAAAGAGTTTCACCTATTTATAAGTTTAAAAGTAAACAAATCAAAAGTATTAAATTATACTATTTAGAAACGGAATAAATTCGATGTTTAGTGAAAGAAGTGAAACCGTGTTTTTCTTAATTAAAGCTTTAACCGTTTTAAGAAGAAAAAAATTTAGGAGGAATTGGTAGAATAAAAATCTTCTATCCCTTTTTGATGCTCATATATATGCTCCAACACTAAAAGATACTAAAAAATAAATTATAAATCATAACCCTAAATTCTAAATCTTAAAACTTACACCTTATACCCTAAAAATATACCCTACCATAAATTCCCTAAACCCTAACCATAAACCCTAAACTTAAATCTTATACCCTAAACTTATTTTTAAGTGTGAGGCATAAGCAGGGGCAGAGGATTTCCATTCGAAATGGTAAAGGTTGAGTTTGTATAAAATTGTTATGATAATTCGTAACATAATTTTAATACATCAAATTAAATTTCGTAACATTTTTTTTATTAATGACCGTATTTAATATAAAACGGTTACGGTTACTTATACATAACAATTTAATTGAATACAAAATTTTTTTTGTCATATTAAACTTGTATCTTTTGTTTTTTAAAATTGTCTCATTAAATTTTTTGTGTGGAAAATTCAACATTTTTATTTCTATCATTTTTTAGTTTTCCAACAAAATAAATTTTAACTTTTAAAATATTGAATTGTTATTTTAACTATTATACAACACATTTCTTGTAAAAACTTTTTATTCCTAAAACTATGTAAAAAAAAATTAAGGCAGCTTTTAAAGGAGGGAGAGTAAAAAAAGTAGCAAGCGGAATTACTAATTAATTAATGGAATATGCTAAAATATTGAGTTTCTGTTTAAACTATCATAAATGGTATAGATATAAGTTGGTTTGACCAAGAAACAATGAACTTATTTCATATCAATTATAAAAAAAACATATTTAGATCAGTTTTAAATATTATTTAATGTTTTAATCGTTCATGTCAATTTTTATATGTTAAAGAACTTGTTTAGTTTAATAAACAAATTTAGAAAATTAGAAACGAAATTAATTTTGGAGATACATTTAGTTTTTTTGATAATTAATTTTGGAGATATATTTTCTTTTGTAAAATTTCAACTAAATCTAATACAGAAAAATACAGTCTTTTGCTATTCCCTACCTACCCCCAATTTAGGGGACATTATATCATAAACTATTATTACCACGTGAGCAATAGTTCTAACTAATTTAAACCATTCGTTTCATCATATTTATATGCCATTAATTCACTCGAATGATAATTTTTAAAATTTGTTTTTTAAAATTAATGTGAAAATAATATGAATAAATATTTACTTGATAAAAAATGTCATGAAAAAAGTAAAATAAATAGTTTTTATTAGTTATAACCATTACCGATGTTATAAGAATAATTCATAACATTATTTTCTCGATTTAAGTTATAAAAATCTAAAAACCAATAAACTTTGCTATTGTAATACCATCTATAATCTTATTTAATTAATTCAACTTAATTTTGAATTCATAAAAAGATAGTATTTAATGTACATACCTTACGTTTTTTTATTGTACTATATAAAAGACTAACGCCATGTTATTTGTGGAAGAATGAAGAGATTCAGCATGAAGAATTTACAAAACTCAGCCGCTTTTATTATTGCTGTGCTTCTCTTTGTTGCTGCTGGTAAAGTAGTATTTTTCCCATTTATTGTATTTTTGTGAACCAGAAGTAAATAATGATAATTTTGTTATACAAGCAGGGAATGACATAATGGCACAGCCGCAACCGCAGCCGCCGCTTCAAGATAGTGAAAGAAAAGTTTGCGCTGTTCCGTTTGCGCTTTCAAAGTGTTCAAATAAATTATGCAATAGAGAATGCGTCAACAAATTCCCACCCAGGGGAGATGGATTGTGTCAAGGTTCAATTTGTCTTTGTTTTTACCCTTGCTCTTAGATTTTGTATCAAGATTGGATCCAATAAGATTGATTTGATTTCAATCCGACGTAAAATAAAAAAAATTGTGTTTGGTTCAACAAAATTTCAAATTTTCAGTTTTCATGAATTTGTTATTATGTTAATTTTATTAACTGGCTCGTCAATTTTCCATCTGAATATTAATCGTCGATATTATATTATAATCTTACTTCTCAGAAGAGGCAGGGACATTAGTCCCATATCATAAAGAAAAATGAGATTTTGAGATATAAAACGGTGGCGTTACACATTCTATTATACATGCCCTTTGAGAAGAGGGTATTGACCTCGTAACAAATGATATGATAGTGAATCTTTGAGTAGCCGATTTCACTACCTCGTAATTAATTGGAACGTTTCAAACTAAACATGATACGTGTATTTTATGTTGCTATAGTTAAACTATACCGTATTATGTTTTTATATTGCTTCATATCGAGTAAACCTATTATGTTTATATTTTATGATATACAATGAAATAAATTATTTATTAAAATATTTAAAATTATGAAGTTTAATATGAATTTTAAAACTCTTGAGGGGTCAAATATAAAAATAAAATTTCAAAATCCTTTTGAAAAATTTTCAAAATCTAGGAGGGGCCATGACCCTAACCGGTCATGCCTGCGTTCCGCCTCTGACTTTACCAACAATCAATTGGTTTAGTAGAATATGACGTTTGTTCCTTTAAGTAAGGTTAAAGATTCAAATCTTTACATTGTGAATGGAGAAAATTAGGTTGAGAGGGTCGCTCGTAGGGGTGATAATGAGCCTGACCGGCTCGCGAGCTACTCGGGCTCGGCTCGGTCAAAGCTCGGCTCGAGTGAGCTCGACTCGGGCTCGGGCTCGGCTCGAAACCTTAACAAGCCGAGCCAAGCCTACCCAGGCTCGGCTCGAAAAGCTCGTGAACAGGCTCGAAATCTACATATGCACTAAAATAAATTATGTGTTTGTATTTTCTTTCATTAGTTGATTGTTGTTTAATTTTGTATTTTCTTTAATTATGTGTTGGTATTATAAGAATATTTATTGATTATTTGGATTAATCTAATTTTTGACACTTTTTCCCTTTTCCGGTCATTGAATTTTATTTTAGTGTTGGTTATGAAAGGGATTTTTAACGAATCTTTTATAAAAAAATTATAATTTTTTTTTCATTTCGAGCCGAGCCGAGCCTGACGAGCCCGAGCCGAGCCTAACGAGTTTCGAGCCCGAGCCGAGCCCAATAGTATTGTTTTCGAGCCGAGCTCGAGCCTAAAATTCTGAGCTCGGCGAGCCTCGAGCCCGAGCCGAGCCCAAATACACTGTTTCCGAGCCGAGCCTGGCCAGGCTCGGGCTCAGCTCGGCTTGTAACCCCCTCGTCCCGGTCTGGTCGGATGACCGATCTGAGTGGGCCACACGGGGAAAACCGAAGCGAAACCCGTTAAGGTTTCCCCTCGGTTAACGACCCTAAAAATTTATTTTTTATTTTATCTTGTCTATAGGCATAATTAAACCTATGTGAAGCACATCAGCGGAAAATACAAACAATGTAACATACTCCGACCAACCAAAACATTAAACAGCTCATTTTAGTCCTTTACAGCAGGCCGTTTCGAAACGCCCTTAGGGTGTTCCGAAACGCCTTGACTTAGTCAACAGGCCAGGGTCAACCATAGGGTGACCGTTTCGAAACGGGGGTGACCCGTATCGAAACGACCCTAACGGTCAACTTCTCGTGGTCAACGATATTTGACCGTTTCGAAACATCAAAGGCCCGTTTCGGAACGCCTTTATCTCGTCAATTTCTCAAAATTCCAGTAGCAAAAATGTTCCGAAACGACCCCCATTCGTTTCGAAACGGCAGGCCAAATGCAAAGGAACCGTTCCGAAAAAGGGTGGCCCGTTCCGAAACGCCCCATGTCTGCAGACTGGTTTTTGCTGGTTTAAGGCACAAGGGTGCCCCTAAACCCCACCAAAACCTCTAACAACACACTAACAACAATTTTAAAGGCAACCAACATACAAGCATGCTTGAGCATCATCATAACAAGACTAAACACCAAGGCACAACATCACATTGCCACACAACCATACATGTCATTATAGATATTAAGCTTTAACATATCCAACACTTAGGCAATTCTAGATAGCAAAATACTAACATGATTTCAAGCAAGGCATACATCCCAAAAGCCAAATTAACAAACACATATGAGGAGTCTAACATGCTCCTAAACAACAACAACAACAACATTCCAAAAGCATCATAACACGACACCTATCCCATTGCTTTACTATTACAATCTTTAAATTTAACTATCATACTTGAGCTAACCGTAAGCAACACTTGGAGGCCTTTCCTTGCCCTTGCCACCCACAAGCCATTAGTCTGCATTGTCGAACAAAAGAGAGCGTAAGCATAAAAGCTTAGTGAGGGCAAGCTCATAAAACAAACCTTCGACAATGTAGGGTCCAAGCACGAGCTACAACCAAGATAAAATGCATGATCTTACCTCCGATCCACACGAGCCATAAATATAGATGATGCATGAACATATATTCAATATCATGTCACGCTCAACATGTTTAAATCCACAACATATGAAATCACATATATTAAACTATGTTAGCAACACATCCCAAATCACATTGGCTCACAATTAACCACATATTGGCAACATAAACTACAATCTGTATTGGCACCTAGCTATGACTCGAATACGCGGATAACCGTTGGATCTCACATCCAACAACACAACCATTACCTGACGGTGGGATTACACTCATCACCGTTCACGCGGAGGGGATTCCACTCATCCTCACGCCTCATTTCGCGCGGAGGGGATTCTACTCATCCTCACGCCCGTCGATGGGATTCCACTCATCACCGACTAATATATATAAAAGAAGATTTTCGGGCGAACTCGTACTCCATCTTGAAGACTACCATCATCAAGACCACGCGCGCATTTTGACTCACGTGTGCACACTACACATCCTAATGATCGATCATTTGTACCCAAGCATACTAGTGCCAATACTACACATTTCATTAATCTATCACAATATCAATCCATAACAACTTCCGTGCTTAGCACGTACTCACCATGACTCACCGTCATGCACGAACCACATTTCCATGCCTAGCATGTACTCACCATGATCCTCGGATCACACAATCACCTCATAACATCATTACACATGTCAACACCACATGCATCTCAATAACACAAACATCACATCATATTTCATGCATATGTATATCTCTATCACATTTATCATTGACATGCATGTAACAATGCATTAAGCCATACCTCTACATCCATGTATAACAACATAAGCATAACCACCATAAGAATGATTAAACATGAGGCATAATTCAACACTTTAAAGATCAACCAAGGTCTCTAACTAAAGATTGGGATTAGGCTACCACCCTAATCCCAACTCTAGGTGGGTATACCAATCCCAACCTAGTTCATATGCTTGAACCAACACTTGAAAACCATTTAAAAATATTTAACCACTCACCTAAGCTTCCAAGCTCCAAGCCAAGCAAGCAACCTCCCTCAAATTTCCGGATTTCTTCCCGAAGCTTCCCCAACACAAATTCCCGCTTCTAAACAACCTCAAACACATTTCAAACAATTCCAAATCAGCCCAACATCAAAATACCAACCCGAATACAATTCAAATGCAATTTATCATGTTGCAAACCATGAACAAATCCCATTTTTAGCAATTTCGGGCAGCCCCTAAACCATGTCCAAAAACCATGTTTCTAACATCCATAGAACCCACAAATGATCCCAAATCAACCCCTAACCATAGTACTACTATTGGGCTATCAATTCCCACCTAAAACAACCCCCAAAACTCACCCAAAACCCTCCAAAAACCTCATTTTTACCCAATTTCGGGAATTGCTCAAAATCATTCAAAATTCACATATGTTGCACCATTTGACTCCTACATTCCATAACTAACCATAATAAATCAAAATATTAGGTTTAGCTACACAAAGACACCATTTTTAATCAAATCCTTTGAAAATCCCATTTTCAAAACTTCAATGAAAATGAAAATAAATGGTACTTTCAAAGAGAGGGAGTTGAGGGGAAGTCAAAAACGTTGTTACCTTTCAAAAAGGAGTTGAAATGGAGGAGCTTTTTGGATGGAATAGTAACTTGAAGAGGGAGCTCTTTTCACGTTGAAAATGGGTGAGGAAGAGAGTGAATAGTGTTTATTTTGTATAAGGGGGATTTAAATTGAAAAATGAGTAAATTACCAAAAGGCCATTAATGAATGGCTATCCCCTTGTTCTTTAAAAAGCTCTTCAACTTGCAATTAAATCATTTTGGTCCCATTTCAAATATTCATTTTGAAACCCGAAATTTTAAAAGATCATTTTAATTATAAACCCGAGCCCAAATAATATTAGAATATTATTTTCACCCGACCCCTAAACCCGGGTGTTACACGGCTCGTTATCACCCCTAGTCGCTCGCATAATGACCTTTGTAATACTTGATTCAAACCAGCCAACCAATGAATTAAATACTGATGGTTAAAAAAATAAAGTAAACTTTAGTTTTTAAAACTTGAATATTTTCTTAATTTAGTATAATGAATTCTTTTATTTGATATGTACTTAATTTTTTATGTTTTGATGATGTAATATTATAAGATTATGTCATAATTGGGATGGGCCAGAGGTTCTTTGTTGAAAATTTTTAATTCGTAAAAAAAAGTTTAGAAAAAGTTTATGTATTTTTTAGGCAAAATGACAAAAGATGCTCCCAACGTTTGCATGTTTTGTCATTTGGCCCCCTATTCTTTTTTTTGGTCCAAATATGCCCCCAACGTTTCATTCGTAGTTCAAATATGCCCCCAACGTTTCAGTTTGGTCCAAATATCCCCCCGTTAGATGGAAACTGTCAATCAACTGACGTTCAACAGCTGATGCTGACTGGACTTGCCATGTATTAAGATCTGCTGATGTCACGTCAAAAATTTTTTATAAGCCGTTGACCGTCAGTTGATTGACAGTTTACATCCAACATGGGCATATTTTGACTATGAATGAAACGTTGGGGGCATATTTGGACCAAAAGAAAGAATAGGGGGCCAAATGACAAAACAAGCAAACGTTGGGGGCATATTTGGACCAAAAAAAAGAATAGGGGGCCAAATGACAAAACATGCAAACGTTGGGGGCATATTTTTTCATTTTGCCTATTTTTTATTAAAAATCTATTTTCGTCCTCAAAATTTTATAAATTTTTACTCTAACATAAAGTTATGTGTCCGTCCCTAATCATAACGATTATGGATCATTTAAAATTTTAATATATGGAATATAATTTTTATATAATTTTAAAAAAATAGATAATATGTTTTAAAATTTCCAGGTGATGCATGACATGATTTGAGACTATCATAATATCATCTCACCTTAAAATGATATAAGTGCAATGATCAAATTAAAAATGTACTAAAATTTGAGATTAATGTGAAAAAAAAGTTTAAAAGTCAAAATAATAAATTTGATATCAAATTTAAAACTAATGGCTAATTATCATTGAAAATGATATTGAAGAAAAATAGTAATTTTTTTGTTTTTATTGCTTAAAATTATAAATGGTGTGGCGAGGAAGGTTTACATAATAATTTTTCATGATCTAAAAATGTCTTAGAAAGTTGAGATAAAAAATATAAATTTATAAAATTTTAGGGGTAAGAAAAGAGTTTCACCTATTTGTAAGTTTAAAAGTAAACAAATCAAAAGTATTAAATTATACTGTCTAGAAACGGAATAAATTCGACGATTAGTGAAAGAAGTGAAACTTCGTTTTTCATAATATAAGTTTTAAACGTTTTAAGAAGAAAAAAATTAGGAGGAATTGGAAGAATAAAAATCTTTATATCTTTTTTGGTGCTCATATATGCCTCAACACTAAAAGATATTAAAGAAATTAAATTATAAACCCAAATCCTAAATTCTAAATCCTAAACCCTACACCTTATACTCTATACTCTAAAAATATACCTTACCCTAAACCCTAATCTTAAATCTTATACGTAAACTTATTTTTAAGTGTGAGACATAAGTAGGGGCACCGAAAAGAGGCAGAGTATTTCCATTCGAATTGGTAAAGGTTGAGTTTGTATAAAATTATTATGATAATTCGTAACTTAATTTTAATACATCAAATTAAATATCGTGACATTTTTTTATTAATGACCGTATTTAATATAAAACGGTTACGGTTACTTATACATAACAATTTAATTGAATACAAAAAATTCTCTGTCATATTAAACTTGTATCTTTTGTTTTTTAAAATTGTCTCATTAAATTTCTTTTGTGAAAAATTCAACATTTTTATTTCTATCATCTTTTTAGTTTTTCAACAAAATAAACTTTAACTTTTTAAGAGTTAAATTGTTATTTTAATTATTTTACAACACATCTCTTGCAAAACCTTTTTATTCCTAAAATTATGTAAGAAAAAATCAAGGCAACTTTTAAAGGAGGGAGAATAAAAAAAGTAGCAAGCGAAATTACTAATTAATTAATGCAATATGCTAAAATATTGAGTTTCTGTTTAAACTATCATAAATGGTATAGAGATAAGTTGGTTTGACCAAGAAACAATTAACATATTTCATATCAATTATAAAAAACAAACATATTTAGATATTTTTAAATATTATTTAATGTTTTAATCGTTCATGTAAATTTTTATACGTTAAAAAACTTGTTTAGTCTAATAAAAAAATTTAGAAAATTAGAAACGAAATTAACTCTGGAGATACATTTAGTTTTTTTTGAATAATTAATTTTGGAGATACATTTTATTTTGTAAAACTTCAACTAAATCTAATACAGAAAAATACAGTCTTTAGCTATTTCCTATCTACTCCCAATTTAGGGGGCATTATATCATAAACTATTATTACCACGTCAGCAATAGTTCTAACTAATTTAAACCATTACTTTTATCATTTTTATATGCCATTAATTCACTCGAATGATAATTTTTAAAATTTGTTTTTTTTAAAATTAATGTGAAATAATATGAATAAATATTTACTTAATAAAATTGTCATGAAAAAAGTAAAATAGATAGTTTTTATTGGTTATAACCATTACCGATGTTATAATAATAATTCATAACAATATTTTCCCAATTTAAGTTATAAAAATCTAAAAACCAATAAACTTTGCATTTGTATTACCAGCTATAATCTTATTCAATTAATTCAACTTAATCTTGAATTTATAAAAAGATAGTGTTTAATGTACACACCTTACGTTTCTTATTGTACTATATAAAAGACTAACACCATGTTATTTGTGGAAGAAAGAAGACATTAAGCATGAAGAATTTTCAGAACTCAGCCGCTTTTATTATTGTTGTGCTCCTCTTTGTTGTTGCTGGTAAAGTAGTTTTTTTTTCGCATTTATTGTGTTTTTGTGAACCAGAAGTAAATAATGATAATTTTTTTATACAAACAGGGAATGACATAATGGCGCAGCCGCAACCGCAGCCGCCGCTGCATAGTAGTGAAAGAAAAGTTTGCGCTGTTCCGTTTGCGCTTTCAAAGTGTTCAAATAAATTATGCAATAGAGAATGCGCCTACAAATTCCCACCCAGGGGAGATGGATTGTGTCAGGGTTCAATTTGTCTTTGTTTTTACCCTTGCTCTTAGATTTTGTATCAAGGTTGGATCCAATAAGATTGTTTTGATTTCAATCCGACGTAAAATAAAACAAAATCGAGTTTGGTTCAATAAAATGTCAAAATTTCAGTTTTCATGAATTTGTTATTATGTTAATTTTATTAATTGGCTCGTCAATTTTCCATCTGAATATTAATCGTCGATATTATTTTATAATCTTACTTCTTAGAAGAGGCAAGGACATTAGTCTCATATCATAAAGAAAAACGAGATCTTGATATATAAAAACGATGGTGTTACACATTTTATTATACATGCCCTTTAAGAAGAGGGTAATGACCTCGTAACAAATGATATGATAATGAACTTTTGAGTACTCGATTTCACTACCTCATAATTAATTAGAACGTTTCAAAATAAACATGATATGTGTATTTCATGTTGCTATAGTTAAACTATACCGTATTATGTTTTTATATTGTTTTATATCGAATAAACCTATTATGTTTATATTTTATGATATACAATAAAATAAATTATCTATTATAATTTTGAAGTAGGTATAACCGTATAGGTAAGCTTTTGAGTTTTGTCCTTTGAGAAGTTTGGTTAAAACTATTTTTTTATTTTTTTAATATTTGAAAAATAAAATAATCTATTCAAAAAAAATGAAAAATAAAATAAAAGAGTATACTCTTTCTGCAAAAATACAAGTCCAATAATGGTGCCTATAATATTTTTTATTACTTAAAACATCTATTAGAACGAATCCAATTAATTTTAAGATTAAAATTAAAAGTTAAAAGTTAAAAGGGTTGTAAATTTAAAACTTTAATTAATTTAAGTTAAGAGTTGAGACTGCCATGTGACTGCATATGGGTTATGTATCACCGATTCACCGGTTGCTTAGGAAATTATTGAAATATAAAAAATGTTATTCTAATTGATTAAAGTAATATTTAAATTTATATAAACTGTTATCTTTTGGATTCAGTTAAAGAATATATTTTTAAAATATAAATAAAATTGTTTTATTTTTGAGAATTTATAGAGAAAAAATTTTGATACACAAGTTTTTGTAAACTTTAGTTTACATAAGGTTATTAAATTTAGGATTTAGAGTATTAGTTTGAGGTTTAGGGCTTTAGATTGTAGGTTTATAATTTAAGATTTAGGATTAGTGTTTAGAGTTTAAAGTTTAAATTTTATGATTTATGTTTATAGTTTTAGGTTTGAAATTTTAAATTTTAAGAAAAAGTTGTATAATACTCTTACAAAGCTCATGTATCAAAATATTACTATTTATTAATATCTATAATATAAATTATTTTAAGGGAAAACATAGAAAACTTTAGAATAAATTTATTTATTTCGATGTGGATTGTATTTCTTTTCAACTCTTTCATGCATGTTTTCTTAAATAATTGTATTTAATTTTATTAAAGAAATAAAGAAAAAACATAATAAAAATTCATAATCTCAGGAAAGAAGAGTCTATAAAATAAAACAAAAAAGTATATAAAATATCAAGTAAATTAATCAAATTAGTCCGTCGTTTTCTTAAAATTATCAAAGAGTATTTAATTTAATGATTAATTTAAAAAATAAAATTGCCGAATCTAAAGAATAAAAAGCACTTTTATCTCATTGAAAAATGCAGATGTAACCAATAACTAATTGATATAGTGGGATGAGACACTAGATTCCTTAAGCAATGTTAGAAGTTCAAATATTGACATTATGAATGAAGCAAATTAAACTGAAAGAGTCGTCCTCATAATGAGTTCCTACAACATATGATATGTACTACTCAACTAATAAATTAAATAGTGATTTATGGATCGGGTCGGGTTAGATTTTCGCATGACCTGAAAATAATCACCATTAATTCCAAACCCGACTATCTTATTCTTTAAAAAAACTTGACCCGAAAATTATATACCTCAACTGAACCCCAACTCAACCCGATCTATTAAAAATCAATTTTATGGATTTAATTGTAAAAAATATTTTTAGAGGCCTGGTTGTGAAAAAATAATTAATTTTAAAAACTTCATTGTAAAAAAAAATCAAATTTAATGACCTCATTATATGAAATATATAAAAAAGTTACACTATTACTCTAAAGTCGAGCCGGACAATTTTTTCTCACAACAAACCCAATCCCGACTCAAATTCTCCCTTATAAAAAATTGACCCGACTTTTTCAATAACAACAAAAAACCCGACCTGATCGGATCGGGTTAGAATCCGTCAGGCCCGAATGAAATGCCGGTCCCTAGCTGCAATCCCGCAACTCTAGTTCATTTTCTTATCAAGCTACCTTGCATCTACCAATAATGCCTGCATTTTATATTTCTGCAATAACACCCAAAGGGGATATGATCGTGTGTGCCAAATTTCATTGTTCACCATAATTAATTCACAATGTAGAATTTCGGCAACGTGGCAGAACTCCATTGGTTAGTCGGTTGGTGACGTTATTTTATTTTGTATGGGAATTCTGAACAAGTCTACTCACCTGCACTTTACCAACCAATACCAAAGCTTAGACGGTACTTAAGCCAATTAATTTCTTAACTTCTTTTGCGTATGAAGAAACTCATATTTCAGATTGTTAAATTATTAAATTTGGATATAAATTTTATTGGAAGTTTATAAAAAATAATTAAATTAAGTTTCAGATTCAATTTGATTGATCGAAGAAAATATTCTATTTATTATCGTTAAATGATAGTGATTCTTTTAGAGTAATTTTTGAAGTGTCATTTATTAAGTAGTTGATCGAACAGTTAATATTGTATCTAAAATATCTATCTAATTTTAATCTTAAGATTTTGCCTTTCCATCTTAAATAATAATATAAAATTTTAAGGTGAACTATAAGAATAATCCGTTTTGTTTTATAAGTGTTCACTTTGGGTCATTGGTTTTGAAAGAATTATATTTTTATCACTTATATTTTTTATTTATTATATTTTGGTCATTGAGTCATTAAGTCTTGTTAGTTTGATGAAGTGTCCGGTTAATAAAAGGATTAATTTTTAATTTGACCCTCAAACTTTGTATAAAATACTAATTAGACTCCTAAACTTTACATAAAATATAATTTTGACCCTATAATTTAGGTATAAATATCAATTTGACCTATAGATTTGATCAAATTTTCTTGTCGATGGTCACCACTCACCACCATTGTCGAACACTGTACCGGTCATTATTGACAACTATCGAACCCCAAAATTTCCACTTCACCACATTTTTTTGACCTCCTGAAGGCAAATCAAGCATATTTTTCACCCAAAAATGTCTCAAACTCAAAAATATAACTAGAACCCTTTTACTTACTTTAAAATTAAATAATAATAATAATAATAAATTTATCATTAATATCATTTTAAAAATTAAGACACCCAAAATCTAGATCTACATCAAAACTAAATCCATCATTTTTTTGTTTATACTATCAAATTAATATTTTTATTTTAATAATAAATTGATAACGTAGGTGGCCGAAATATAATGATTTTCGAAATAAATGACCAAAAAGTGAACCAATATAAAAAAATCTACCATTTCGTCAGTTCACCCTAATTTTTTTGGTAATAATTATTATGATTATGCTTTTATATATCTTATTGTATTTTATATAGTAATTTTTAATTATAATTTTTCGTGCACATAAATATGGGAGAATAAAGCGGACGATAAGGGAGATGGACACCTCAACTTCCCGTTTCCTCTACTTTCCTTCCCTTCTCCTCTAAGCCCCCTTCGATTCCATTTTATTTTCTTTCAATCCAAACATAAAAAATCAGAACCCAAACCAGTTCCAAAGATTATTGAATCATGAGTTCTTCTTCAAGCTCCCAAAATCCTTGGACACCATATGAAACCTTCAAAGATTGTTCCCAAGGTATTTGCAGCATGTACTGCCCCCAATGGTGCTACTTCATTTTCCCACCACCACCTCCTTTCCCTGTCGACGACGGCGGCGACGACGATTCCTCCACCGATTTCTCCCCTCTAATTATAGCGCTGATCGGGATCTTGGCAAGCGCATTCATCTTGGTAAGTTACTACACGCTCATCTCGAAGTATTGCAGGAGGCGTAGGCAGAGTCATAGTACGAGCTTAGATTTCAACGAAAACAGAGACGAAACGAATCACGACGGGTGGCAAACGGGTTCACAAGGGCTAGACGAAAGTATAATCAAGGCTATTGCGGTCTGTAAGTTCAAGAAAAACGAGGGTTTAATCGAAGGAACTGATTGTTCGGTTTGTTTGAGTGAATTCATGGAAGATGAGAGTTTGAGATTGTTGCCTAAATGTAACCATGCTTTCCATGTTCCTTGTATTGATACTTGGTTGAAATCTCACTCTAGTTGTCCCCTTTGTCGTGCCAATATTTCATCCACCAACCAATCAACCGCCGCCGCCGCCGTGACGGTGCAGGAAGGTCCTCGGAATGTTGGTGTATCCGCGGTTGTGTATCAGCAGAGAAATGAAGCTGTTTCAGTGATCCAGGATCTGGAAAGTGGTGTTAGGGAAGAAGCTGTTGTTAGCCTTGTTGTTACTGAAGATGTTCGAGACAAGGCGGTGTTGGAAATCGGAGGACACGAGGATCGAAACCGACCGTTAAGACGGTCGGTTTCGATGAGTTCCTCGATGTCCATCGCCGATATATTGCACATCAGTGAAGAAGAGGAGGATGGACTGCATTTGCAAGCATCATCAATGGGGATCGGATCGTCGAAACAATCTGATGCATCGGAATATTGTTGCAAGTCAAGTAACAGAAATGGGGTTTTCAATCTAGCAATGAAGAGATCCATTTCCACAGGAAGATTTATGTTCCCCATGTTTGAAAAGGAGAGGAATTGAATACATTAACTAGTAAGTCCGGACTCAAATCTCAACATCCGCAATCATTTCTTTTTCGAATTACGATCTTGTTCGTACCAAAAAAAGAAAAATCGATTTTTCTGTGTATACAAAACCAGTTTTTTTCATCCTTTGTAACATATTAGACACAAAAAAGTGGAGATCTCAGATTTATAAAATTGGACGGATCAGATCAGATTCTACATTTACAACTTCAGTTAACTCTGTTTTATGACAGTGAAGATGTGGAAATATTGAGTTAGGGTAGTGTATTGAAATTATTTATTCCAATTAAGCATCTGAGTAAATTAATTATTGTTTTCATGATTGTTCTGAACTTGTCATCCATTATAGAGTTGGGAAATCCTAATCTATGCCAGCTATTTAAAGTGAAAAAAGGAAGCCTCATAACACCTTTCACTTTAGGTACAGAGAACATAATGATAAGTAAAATTATTCACAATTCGGGCATCTAACTCAGAGAATTTTCCTTTTCCATTTTTTTTAAAATATTTTTTGTATAGGGTATGATAATACTTTTTCTAAGATATGGAAATTTAGAAAATAATAGATCTATATTTTACATGGGGTAGAATTCGTTTACATAATGTAAGAATTTTTAAGTTTTACATATTTTTTGGATCGTCGGATGAGTGAATGAATGTCCGAGATTAAAAGTAAGATACGTGAAGATTATCACTTGGGAAAAAAAGTAAGTAGTTAATCTCAATCATCAATTTCACCAATCTAACGATCCAAAAAACGTGTAAAATTCATAGTTTTACATTAAGGTTATCAACGGGATTGGTCCAAGTGGTAAACAACTTAGTATTGTTTAAGCATGTCTCGAGTTCAAGGCTTTGTGTATATAAAAAAATCTTTGTTTGAAGACTTATCCTCCAAAATTATGTGTGTAACGCGAATTGATCTAGATTAATTGCTAAAAAAATACTCATTTAGACCCGAAGTTAAGCTGCCCTAAATCCAAGGTTAAGTTAAAATAGGTAGGAAGCAACATTGCAATAATGGAGGAAACTTTGCTAGCTGTTCCTTGCAAATTAATCATAATGTATATACTTTGGCCATATTTTTTTGGAATGGAATCACATATTCAATGGTTTTCTTCTTGGAATAAGCAAATCATGACGAAAGAAATTTTCCATGTTGCTTAGCTACATGCTAGGGGAGTGTAAAATTTGACTCGAAAAATTAATTTTTTTTATTCGAATCGGCCTGAAATACTTAACTCAACTCGAATTTTTTAAATTGAGTTTGAGTTATAAAATAAGACCCGAATAACTAATTTTTTTAGTAATTATAGTGAATTAATTTTTAAGTTCGAGTCGAGTACATCAACTATGTCTGGTATATGTATATACATATGAAATATATATATATATATATATATATATATATATATATATATATATATGAATTATTATCCTATACACTGACGGTGGAAAGTAAAAGTTTCCAAAAACGCCTTAGTTTTAAGGTTTAGGGGTAGGTAATTAGAATTTAGGGATAATTGTTAGAATTTAGGGTTTAGAGGTTAGAATTTAGTTTTTAAGGTAATATGGCGATGATTTAGGTTTTAATTTATAAACCCTAAATTATAAATTTCAACTACAATCCATAAATTCAAAACCCATACACCTAAACCCTTAAATCATATACCCTAAATTAAGTCCTTAAACCCTAAAACTAAGGCGCTTGTCAGTGTATCAAATAATTACCTTATATATATCATAGAGTATATGGTTATAAAAAGTGAATTAAAACAGAACCAATTAGTACCAGGATAATATAAATATTACTCCCCAATTTAACTGACTTGTAATGTTTGTTGACTTAAAAAGCAATGTTTGCATATACCAACTTGTATAAGCAAGATGGCATAGGGTTGTCAAAGAAGAAGAAAAAAACACATAGGGTTGGAAAGGAGTTGGGGAAATTAGAACTGACTTTGCAATTGGAATCAATTATTGGACTTGAAAATTGAAATCATTGATTGAGATCGAATTTGGTTACAACAGTTGAACCGCCACTTGACCTGTTTACAAACATATATTTTGTACTGTGTCGTTTGTCCCGAAAAAAAAACTAAATTTACAAACATATTTTTATGATTAGAACTATCAATATTTAAATACGGTACGATTATAATTCAACGAGTGGTCTATATAAAAACATAATATTTATTTTAAAAAATTAAAATTAAATAATTTTATCTGTAAAATATATAAAAATGTAAACTATCATATATATATATATATATTGACTTATATATATAATGTTTTATCTCCATGTGTCATCATTTTCATTTTTTATTCTTTCAAAGTAGTTGAATGAAATGATTAGAGCAGCATGAATCAACTTTTGGGTTATTTTGGAACTTTAGGAGGAATAATAATGAAAGGTTGAGTGGGCACACACCACTATCACAATTCATAATTTCATAGAATAATGAATAAATATATTCTTTTTAACTTTTAAAGGGTATTTTTTTTTTAATTTTCCATGAAAGTGACAGATTCAGCAGCCCAATGAATATTGTTCACAAATTAGTCACTTATTTCTTTGGCTGCATCTTGGTTTCAGTGAGTCTTAAGCTCCTCTTCTGGTCCCTATTACAGATTCCTTCTTTTTTTTTTTCCCTTTTTCATTATTTAAATATAAAATTGGCAGTTGTTTTTTTTTTGAGCAAAATGATACCATTTCCTCCACAATTAAATCTTTAGAATAAAATGGATATCAAGAAATCTATATGAAAGAATGTAATGATTTTAGTGGTTATAAAAATAGAAATGGGTCGAATATTAGAGATAGTATTGTTAAAAGTGTAATCATAAATTTTGAACATTATATATAAAAAAACATCATCATTTGTCAACGACTTTGTCCTGTATACAATTCAATAAATTTTGGAAGGACTTATCTTGATGTACCGACAACTTTGTTGTTATTGTTGAATTCATTTTACATCTCTAAATAATTTCAAAACAACCCCGTTTTGGATGAAAAGTGATCGGATTTTAATTAATTAATTATTAATGAAAATTGAAAGAAAAAAAAAATAGAATCTCGATATTTTTTTGACCAAAGAATCTCAATATTAATAAATTTGAACATAATCTAAAGATAAAAGTGAGCGAGCAATCAAAATTCTGAACCATGCTATGTAGATCAGATATGAATTCTCCTGGATCATATAGGTTTGGGCATTAGCTTTCAAAAAGGTTTATTTATTTATTGCGTATCCGAATTATAATTTTAAAAATATTTTTTATTTACATTTGATTAATATAAAAATGATTTTAGATTTTATTTATTTATTTAGATTATTGTGCATTGGACTTCTGGGCTAACCTAATCCCAATCTAGACATAGCTACAGAATGCATAAAATTCACAGGCGCAGCCCAACTCAAACTGATCCAAGATTGATTTACTGTGAATTTTGCAATAAATTTAAAACCAATTTGATAATCAAAACTACGAGAAATTAATTTGATTTCATCAGGTAAGAACAAATTAATATAATGGAAAACAAAACTCGAAATAATAAAATAAGTACCAGTTGATAAACAATGTTCAATGTTCGAATTTTTTCATTGTAAATAGAACAAGTCGAATTAGATTATTCCACAATGAACTTTTACAATATCTGATCTAAATTAGTCTATTAATAAATTAAATAATAATAATTATATAAAAAACTTGAAATAACATAAAAAACATTATTATATGAAAAATACTTTGATACACATTAAATAATAATTATTATATAAAAAAACTCGAAATAACATAAAAAGCATTATTATATAAAAAATACTTTGATACATAAGCTTGTGTTTACACAAGCCTTTCAATTTTAGAGTTTATGAATTTATGTTAGGGTTTAGGGGTTTATGTTACAGGGTATAAAATTTAGGATTTATTATTAGAATTTAGTGTTTAGAGTTTAGGTTTTTGGGTTAGGAATTTAGATTTTAGATTTTATAGTTTAAATATGAAGGGTTGTGTAAATTTTTTACACAACTTGTGCATCAAAATATAACCCTTATTATTGGGGGCGAATCCAAAAATTTAAGTTTGGTGGTTCACCTATTTACCTTATTCAGAGGTTTAAGGCTTCGAATTTCTCCAGACAATTAATTTGACTACAACAAACTAAATAAGCATACAAAATACATTTTGTTAAAAAAATTTCTCTACTTAAAAAAATAATAACAATCCCCAATTGATAAAAGTGAGAAAAAAGTTGAATTGATAAAGGGATGAGTAGAGAAATTCAGAATCAATCATTTTCTTGTCAAATAGAACGTTTAAAGAGATAAGTGTGATATTGTTGAAGTTCTTTCGAGTTGTGTAAATTTAGGTTCTAGGGTGTTAGGGCTAGGAATTTAGGCTTTAGATTTTATAGCTTAAATATGAAGGGTTGTATAAATTTTTGACACAATTTGTGTATCAAAATATAACCCATAATCTTTACACTTGATTAATATAAAAATGATAAAATTTTGATACACGTGATGTGTAAAACTAGTTTATAAAACTCAAATCCTAAATTCCTAATCCTAACCCTAAAAAATTAAACTCTAAACCCTAAAAATTAAATTCTAAATCCTACAACCTAAACCCCTAAACTTTAAACCATAAACTAAAATCCTAACCTCTAATATTAAAAGGCACGTGTAAACTAAAATTTACACGGCATGTGTATCAAAGTTTTTTCCATATAAAAATAATTTTAAATATTTTATTAATTTTGTTTATTGTGTTTTGGACTTGTTGGTTAACCCAAGCCCAATCTAGACTTAGCTAAGGAATGTATAAAATATACAGCTGCAGCCCAACTCAAACTGGTCCATAGATTGATTTACCATGTATTTTGCAATAAATTTAGAACCAAATCGAAGAGACTTTAATTTGACGACACATTGTCTGGTTTGAAAATTGAATTTATTAAATTATTTTTAATTAAATTAAAATTAAATTGACATAATGTGTAAATAATAAGATCGAATGTGTTATATTATAAGAATTTGTTTAACTATCATGTCAGTTATTACATGATGACTCAACTGAAACCAAACTAAAATTTTAATGAATTGATTGATAAAATATTTATTTCAATGATTAAAAAGCTAAAAATACTAAAAAAGAGCAGCCTAGCCCGTAGCAATTGGACTAGTAGCAAGAGTGTTATTTACAGTCCAACCCACAGTCCACAAGAGACGGACCGTCTGATCCGGGCAAGAACGGATCCAACCGAACCCACAGAAACGAAAACATGGAAGCCAACACAACCGACCACACAACAACAATGGTGGGAGTCCTGTTTTGTCTCCCCAACAAACCCTTTAGGAAAGGGTAAAGGTGAACGATAACCCAGAAAGCAAAGAAAAACTTCCCAAAAAATGGCCCCCAAGAATCATATCCATTGTTGACTGCCTTTGCAATACCAGCAACAACTCCTACGATGTTTATTATCAGCAATGTCGTCGGTGGGATGAGCAATGCCGTCCATTCTAATGCAAACAGTACGGGTAAATCTTCATCATCATCGTCTACCATCGAAGTTGCAATGGTGTTGGTGTTGACACCGGTTATGACCTTTAAAACCACTTGAAATACGGCAAACAGTTGAGCTGAAACGCTTCCGATGAGCCAAAGTTGTTCATTTCTCCACCACTCGTGGATGCTGATCCTGTTCCATCTCATTTCCAGGATGTTTGTTGCGAAAATGCACAAGAAAAGCGACAAGAACCACAGGCTTCCACCACTGCTGAGCTGCGAAATATATAAGCAAATCGAAGATCATCGAGTTTGCATCAACAGACAAGTTGCTAGTTTGTCTTAATGGTTAGAACTTAGAAGGTTCAGTATACCTCTGGAATGATGAATTTGTCTGTGAACAAGCAGACAGCCGGGAGTGTGCAATATGCCAGAAGAGGAATGGAGGTCCATGGATACACCACCACATTTATGTATGAAACACGTTGCAACCACTTTAGACCACCTTCATATCCAAACCAAAGAGGACAGTGTCTGCTTAAGAATATCTCGACCGATCCACGTGCCCATCGGAGGACCTGTTGCAGATGATCCGAGAGGTTGATCGGAGCAGACCCCTTAAATGCTAGCCTAGCAGGAACACAATACACAGATCGCCACCCGTGACAATGCATTTTAAATCCGGTCAATATATTCTCCGTATCCGAACCATACATCCATCCAACCTACATCACAAGAAATGTTTGCATGAATATGATGAATTCTACTCTTATGTATGCATGTATGTATGTATGTTAAGAGAAACATAGTTGCTACCTCTCTTCCCCACTCGGTTTTATCTTCATAGCTACAACTCATAACATGTGTAGCTTCTCTAAGCTGAGATGCAAGGCTAACATCTCCGACTGTTTTGACACGATTTTCTTGCAAGGTTGTTGCAATAAAAACAGGGGACTGCCCAAACTTCTTCTCCTGTTCAGCTTCATTTCCTGCATTCAAGATTTCCAAAGTTATAAGGTAACAAGATAAATCAAACTTTCTGGGAAAAGGGTGCTCCAAAATATTGATTAGCCTAGGGATTTAAATTGTGGCCACCTTCTTCAGACTCCATAGTAGCAGACATAAGTGGTAAAGCTTCTTCATCACCTTGTTTAGTATGTCTTGTCTGAGTTTCTGCCTTTGGTAATTTAGTAAGCAGTTTCTTCTTCTTCTTGTTCTTCCTTCTTAAGCTCAAACAGCCACAACACCATTTCTGCCAACAGTTGCATGTTCTTGTCGGTTGCTTCTTTGGTTTCGGAGCATCATGGCCGTACAGTGCTAGTCTTCTAAATACACATCCAGTTCCAGTATACATAGGACCTTGAATGCCATCCAAACCTTTCATATTAACCTGAAATGGAGGATTTAGTCATTATATTTTAGCAAAGATTAACATTTACAAAGCAAAGAAGTTGATACACCAACTACTTACATAAAACAATATGGGGTTTCTATATCGATCCTGGTCGTCGATGTCATCGAACCCGTGCGAGAATTGGACAAAACCCACTTTTTTCCCTATTGATGGATCCATCATGAAACACATTGCTTCTCTAAGAGCCTTGCTGTTGTTAATGTAGTGATTGTAGTCCAAATTTAACAGATATGGTGCATTTGTGAGCACTGCCGAGATTCTTACCAAAGCATTCATTGCTCCGGCCTTTCTATGGTGTTTAAAATTTGGCCTCTTTTCTCTAGAAACATATACCAAACGAGGCAATTCATTTCCATCTGTGTCATGTCTTCCGCCTTGTCCGAGAAAAACCTGAATCAATCCAGGATGATCAGAACTATTGTTCCCAGGCCAAGGATTTCCATCCTGCATAATCCATATTCCATCTTTTGGAGTCTTTTGAGCCTTGGCAACCAAAGTATTGATTCGAATTTTGAACTCTTCGTACTCTCTCTGCACTCACGAATTGGCATCGGTTAACCGAGTGATACTGATCGGTCATAAATAATAGAATAAAAATGTATTGAGCTTGACAAGTCTAAGTTCTTACCTTCATTGCTCTCCTTTCCATCACAAACGATGGTAAAACCATGTCGTTGAAATAATTTATCTTCTGAGAAAAATACCACTCGGGTGCCCTCGGTTCAATGTTGAACTTCTTGCAAAATGGTATCCATTTCCTTGCAAATTCAGATGTTTCCAACAATGTCTCAAATGTTAGCATGGAAGCACCGTCGTCAGAAACATAACACGAGACCTTATCGACAGGGTAATCCACAGTGAGAACGGAAAGAACTGTGTTTGCAGTCACCAATGGCGGTTCTTTCAATGGATCAACTGTGGTTACAAATATGTCAACATGAGCAAGTTGTGAAGGTTGTCCCTCTTCTTCATACCTTAAGGCTAATCGGTCGAGATAAGTTTCCCGGTTGATTGGAAGCCACTTGGGGAACTGATCAAGAATCCATGAAAGAGCAAAGCAGGTTTCACAGATGACAGATACAAGCCACAAAGCATAGGCATCCTTCACCGGGTGCTTCACTCGATAGTGTAAGAAAAACACGAGAACTACAAGTCGAATAATGACGATTATCCGGTACGGGTTGATTTGGCTCGATGGGATTCGCAACTTTCTCCACAATGGTTGTCTAGCCTCGTCCATTCTGATCCGCAACATTAATTACTTGAAATGAAACATAAAGTAAAGAAATTATCCTAAGAGTTGTACTGAGGAGCTTACAGTGGTAAATCAAAGTCATTAGAAAAGATATCTTTGCCACCATTATCAGACTTCATCACTTGTAATTTTTCTTTTTCTTGTTTCCATGTCTCCATTCCATCCTTCCAACTATCATTTCCATAGCCATAAGCTGCCAAATCCTTGTAAGGATTTCAAAATACACGGTCGATTGTCGATTACTAGTCGATATTCTTTGTAATTGGCTGTGACATTGTTTGTTATGTTCCTTTGTAAAAGCTAAATTATACCTTGTGACCATTACTAGGAAAGGGAAGTTGGGGCTGACTATGAACAACAAGTTGATGCCGCGTATTGTTCCTTGCATCGAAATTGAACTCATTCTCCAAGTCATCAATGTCATCTTCTTCATCATCCCCTTCCACTCTAGGAAAGCCTGAACAAGTTTGATCAGTGATCGACCATCCATTAACACAAGAATACATAATAAACAAGAGAAAATTCTATTGAGAAGTGACCCTTGAGACGTTTGAATCTGGTTTTGCACTGAGGGCACGTTTGATTCCCTTCCCTACGCTCGTAATCATAGCAAACACGACAAATAGGGAAGGCACACTCGTTGCAGGCCACGAACGACTCTCCCTCGGCTGTTTGCTCAATTTCATCTCCGCATATGTTGCATGTTTGGCTGATCAAATGTTCCTTCGTTTCCACCTGCAAATTCCATACCAACTCACTCTGCCTCAGGGGCTTAACAATAGTACAGATAAACAATATATGTATACGAAAGAACTTACGGAAGAGTCCTCCCCATGGCAGCGAATAACCAGGAGCTCGTTCGAGTTGTGAGTGCCAACAACTAAACCACATCTGATCACCTGCATCTCTGTTCAATTCAACCTGTTCCTTGTTTGCTCAATTTGCTTCCTCTTGGAGTGGACTTCCATACTTCCTTTTAACCTAAAAGTTTTCCCATAAATCACAATCGCTTCTTCTGCTCCATTTTTCATTTACCAGCACAGAACAGGACAACCAAAATGATAAACTGGACTGTTGGAGTAATTTAATATTAAAGCTTAAGGTATATAAGACATAACAATAGCACAAACCGTCGGTTATTACAAAGACAGTTTTTAATTCTTGTTTCTTGTAAATCACGGTTATTACAAACATTCAAAGTTCAGAGAAGAAATAAACGCCGAACATACAAATAACAATGATCAGAAGCAAAGACACGGCATCAACTACCATGCTTTGAACATAGAGACTTTATTGGCACCAGTTTAGGCCAGTGCATCTGCCCACAAAATTTCATCTCCATATCAGTATCTTTGAACACAACCCACAGATGCCGATCCGATTTTCTTTCTACCTTCTCCATTTCAGCTGCTCCACACATACCATGCACCAGTACATACATGTTATCATTTCGTTTTAGGTAGCAGAAGAAATTCGTATTGATTTACTCTTATCATCCTCGATTGGCTGCTGTGATCAACATGTTGTCCAATTCCTCCGCAAACCTTTCCATGGCTGGAGCTGGCAAACAAATTTCTACCGATGTTCCCACTTCTCCCTTCTTGTTCTTGGCCTGTACAAAAAAGCTTACCACCCCTACCGCTTTCGCTGTCCCAGCAAACACTGCCTTACCCCATCCGAAATCTACATCTTCTAATCCCATCTTTGTTAAATCCGATATAATGAATGAACCGATAACATTTGGGAAAAGGAGCCGTTTACCCCTAATCACCATTAAAGCTGCCACGGATTTCATATACTCCTCTGTCAAGCTTGTTTTTGCTTGTTTTACTAACTCCACCGCATACCCTAATGGATTCTGGCGAAGATTTTTAACTGTTGTTATTGCCGCCGGAAACACAAAAGCGTTCCCATAGTATCCCTGTGGCAACGGAGGGAAGATTTTGTAACGGGCATTAACAGCGCATAGCATGCGTACCTCTTCTTCGGGGTCAAGATTAATGGCAAGGCTTCGACATCGCCATAGGAAAGCTGTTAAAAGTTCGAACCTGGTGCAATGCTGAAGGTGGAGAGGGAGGAGTCTACGAAGAAGTGAAAATTCAGCAGGGCCAAAGAAAAAGGAACGTTCAACCAGGTTGTCCAATGGCAAGGAGGTTGTGGTGGTGGCGGCAGCGGCTTCCACTTCATCATACTCGTGGTGGGTGAATGTGACTCGTGGTGGGTCTCGAGCATCTAAGAGATGCCTTTCCCAAACCGGCGGGACCAAGTGGGTGGCTTCCCCTTGCGCCATTGCAGCCACCGTAGACACGAATTGTTTTAGACCAAAGGCATCACACATGACGTGATTGAGACGGATGGCGAAGATAAAACCACCGCATTTCAGTCGTGTTACCTACTAACCAGTAAACTAATAGTATTAGATTTTGAGAAACTCTGTTTTGTATATCAGAATTAATTGGAATTTTACCACCTGAATCAAAAACAATGGGCAATTTAGCATCCCTTCAGTGCCGGGAACATCAAAAAGGAGTTCATGAAAGCACGGAAATGGTGGCTGAAGTGTATCACCAAACTGTTCAAGTGTAACATCAGCATCCGCCTTTATAAACAGCACGCCTTCACCATTGCAATCCACTATAAGCTTGCCATTAACCCCTTCCCTTAGTCTACCTGCAAATGGATAATAAAACACCAGGGTTTGCGCTAATGCCGTCTTAATAACCTCAGCAGGATGCTTCCCTTCCATGGAAGGTTGGTGCCGATAAAAATGGACGAAGGGAACTTGAAACCGAAGACTCGCTTGATCATCAATATCTGATAACAGTTTTTGTTCACAAGGCGTAGGCTTGGCCGGAGCTACAAGTTCAGGTTTACATCGTCGAACAGTGAATGTAAGAGGAATGGTAGGAAGTGTTGCCATGGTACGAGAATGTGACAGAATAGAAAAGAATAGCTAAGCCAGTGTTGGGCTAATAAATCAATTGTTTGATGATATATTCTTTGTTGTGGTCCTCGTGGATGCTGCTCGGCCACACCCATCGTACTCAGTACTCACTACTCGGATATTATCATAAACGAAAAGTTTCATTATAAACAATGGCAAAAAACGGCCCACATACAAAGGCTCAACAGAAGCCGAGGGTAATCTCTATGTTTAGTCCCTTTCCTTTTCAAGCTGTTTGATTTTGGTCACTAATTTTGAAGAAGTATCATTTTGGTCACTGAGTAGTTATGTGACACGTTAGTCAAAATCATTTATTTTAAATTTGACCCATGAATTTTACATAAAATATCAATTTAATCTTGAACTTGTGATAAAATATCAATTTGACTCATGAACTTAAAAAAAAATATCAAATTGACCCCTGCCACCAGTCGTAGCCAACAACCGCTCACAATAGGGGTGTGCATTTCGGATATCCGATTCGATCCGAAATTTTGGATATCCAAAATTTTTGGATAGGTATTTTAGTGATCCGTATCCGATCCGAAAAAAATCAGATACCCGATTTTCAGATATACAAAATTTCGGATCGGATATTCGGATATTCGAATATCCAAAATTATGAGTTGATTTAATTATTTTTTGAATTTGGCGGTCTTATATATATATTTAAAAAATTGTTATGAATTCTCTAAATTCCTGAAAAGACCAAGACCACTAACTCCACAGTATGCTACGCCTCTGCAAATAAGGTGAAATAGAAGAATAGGAGTGGAGTCAATGACGGATCGGATGTATATGTAACTTTAACTTTTTTAAAGTTTACATATTTATTTTTAATATTTTAGTTTTTATGAATCAGTCTTTAATTTTTTATAATATTTATGATTTGTGCCTACTCTAAAATTTTGAAATTTTATATGTGCTTACCCTCAAATATATTTCTAGATTCACCATTGTGGAGACCTATTACCTTTCCCGCTTTGCGGGAAGAGCCATGGCACTTTCAGACAATTTTTTTCTTTTTTTTTTCGGTGTTTCTTTCCGTATTTTAATGATAAATTTTTTTTAAGCTCTAACTCTAAATTTTAAATCTTAAATTATAAACCTTAAAAAATACATCTCACAAGAAAGTTATTAAACCATAATCATAATCCCTAACCTTCAACCTTAACCCTAAACCTAAACCTAAAACATAATTTTTAGAGTGTAGACATAAATGAGAGAACCGAAAAAGAGTAGATGGTTCCGATTCGGCATTTCTTCAAAAAAAAAAGAGTTATTACATTTAGGGATAGACACGTGATTTTATGTTAGGAGACGAACATATAACATTTTAGAAGGCGAAAATAAATTTTCAACAAAGAATATATAATTTTTTTAATCATATACAAATTTCAAATTTGTAGAGAACGACTGCCCCCAACCCTCCCTCCATCCATCCTAGATGACAATCAATCCTTTTTAGCAAACAACTTTTTGAGCTAAAGTCAGAGGTGTAAAGCATTTTTAGAGGTTTGATTTGTCAAATCTGCTAATTTTGATGTTTGGTAAATATATTATTGTAACATCGAATTGAGGTAATACCTCTCAAATTGAAAAAAGCTCTTTTTAAAAGCCTTTTGGGCAGTGGTGGATCCAGAAATATATTTGAGGGTGGACACATGCATTAAATATTAAACACTCAATTTTATTGAAAAGGGAAGCTTGTGGCTTTTTTCCATTCGACGTGCTACACACATAGGCAAATCAATTTTATTGAATTTGGAGGAAAACTTTACATTTGAATCAGTACATACTTGCATTAAACACTCATGAGCAGGGTGCTCAAGGCGTCTATGCCATAGTTCATAACTGTTGCCTATACTAACACTATTTGTGCATTGTTCAACCACATTACAAATACCATCTTCACCACCTTGAACTAGATCTACAGTAAACTGATAAAGCCCATCTTTCTCAGCTCATTGAAGCAGCACATTTTTTGTTGCTTTATCACGAACCAAGCACTTCGAAGCATGGAATTCAAAAAATACTCCATTGTCTCTAGCAAACTTAGACACCCAAAGAAGATTTCTTGTTACTTGTGGTACATGCAAAAGGTTAGATAAACGAAGCTTGCGAGATGAAAATGAAGATAAAAAATCAGACTGTCCCATTCTTACAATTTTAAGTTTATCCCCTGTAACCCCCTCGTCCCGGTCTGGTCGAATGATCGGTCCGAGTGGGCCACACGGGGAAAACCGAAGCGAAACCCGTGAAGGTTTCCCCTCGGTTAACGACCCTAAAATTTTCTTTTTATTATATATTGTCTATAGGCATAATTAAAACCTATGTGAAGCACAGCAGCGGGAATACAAACATTGAAACATACACCGACCAACGAACACATCAAACAGCTCATTTTAGCCCTTTACAGCAGGCCGTTTCGAAACGCCCTTAGGGTGTTCCGAAACGCCTTGACTAAGTCAACAGGCTAGGGTCAACCATAAGGTGACCGTTTCGAAACAGGGGTGACCCGTATCGGAACGACCTTGACGGTCAATTTCTCGTGGTCAACGAGATTTGACCGTTTCGAAACATCAAAGGCCTGTTTCGGAACGCCTTTATCTCGTCAATTTCTCAAAATTCCAGTAGCAAAAATGTTCCGAAACGACCCTCATCCGTTTCAAAACGGCAGGCCATTTGCAAAGGAACCGTATCGGAACAGGGGGACCCATTCCGAAACGCCCCCTGTCTGCAGACTCGTTTTGGCTGTTTCAAGGCACAAGGGTGCCCCAAAACACCACCAAAACACCTCACAACACCATACAAATTAAACTCAAGGCATCCCAACTTTACTAGCATGCTTTAACTAGGTTAAGACAAGTCTAAACATTAGGGTAGGACCTCACAAGACATACATTCATTCACATCATTCAAGCATAAAGGCAACTTCTAAGGCATATGGCCAACATTCAAAAAGAGCAATTTAGGCATGAGTTAACATTCATCATGGCAATACAAACCATACAAAAGCAAGGTATCAAGGAGTCTAAACATGCTCCTAACAACCTACAACTATCCAACAAAACAATACATGTCCCATTGCTCAACCATTACATGTTCAACTTAAAAACTCATACTTGAAATACTCAAAGCTAACAACCACACTTGGAGGCCCTCCACTTGCTCGAGCAACCCGCGAACTAAGAATCTGCAATGTTGAACAAAGAGAGCGTAAGCAATGATGCTTAGTGAGGGTAAGCTCTAAAAACAAACCTCAACATTGCAGGGTCCGAGCACGATCTAGCCAAGGCATTTTACAAACATACCAAGGATCCACAAGAGCCACAAGATAAGATGCATGAGCAATATATACAAGTAAATGTCATGATCAACAAGCTCTAAATTCCTCAACATAAGTAGCCACATCAAATATCCAAATAAGGATCATTTATCACAACACTTTGATACAATTATCAATCAACATTGGCACCTAGCTATGACCCGAATACACAGATAGACATGTTGGAACTCACATCCAACAACCACATTACCTCACGGTGGGATTTCACTCATCACCGGTCTCGCGGAGGGGATTCCACTCATCCTCACGCCCCGTCGATGGGATTCCACTCATCACCGACTACATTTGAATACAATTCCGGGCGAACCCGTACTCCTCCTTGGTGACTCAACGCCACCAAGGCCACGCGCGACTTTTGACTCATGTGTACACATTAACATCCTAATGATCGATCATTTGTATCCAAGTATACTAGTGCCAATATTTACTCACTTCACATTACTCATTTCAATAAATCTCGTGCTTAGCACGTATTCACCAACAACCATCATCATGCATGTCTCAAACATCACAAGTCATATTTCAACCCACATGTATAATACAAGATACTTGTAACACCCGTGTTTTGGCGCTAGAAGTTAGTCGGGTTAGTTGGTTCGAGTCGGTAAAATTTATTTTAATCAAATTGACCTTAGTGTGAGCAAATTGAGTTTAGAAAGAAAGGGAGGGATCATTTTGGTAATTTAACCAAAATAAAAATAATGACAACCTTATCATAAGATAAAGCTATCATCTTTCTCATTTCCTCCCCTCCCCACCGTGTAAAACATCCCAAACTCTCCCAAACCCAAATTTGATAATTCATCAAATTTCTTCATCAATTCAAGGGGTTTTTGAAAGGTAATTATGTTTTCTTAATCTCCTCTTCATCCTCTATCTATCTATAGTCTTAGATTTCAAAGTTATGAAGTTTTGAAAATTAGGGTTCATATCAAAGTTTGGGGTTTTAAGGGGTTTTTCATCTTGTTTTGATAAATTGAGTTGGGGCTTTGTTTAATCATGTTAAAATACACATAATATGTTAAAATGAGTAATTTTGGGTAAAAATCCGAAATTGGGTTTTGGTGGATTTTTAGGAAGGTTTTTAGATGAGTTTGGGTATGATTAATGTTGGAATTTGAGGGTTGATGTTAGAGTAATAGTTGGGGGTTGTTTTGGAAGTGTTTGAATGTGTTAAAAATGTTGAAATCACAAGTTTTGGACTGTTTTTCATGGCTGCTCGGATTTGGTGATTTTGGGGATTGTTCATGGCTTAAATTGTGTGTTTGATGTTGGAAATTGGGGGTTGATGGTTATACTATAGTTGGGCAGTGTTTTGAACATGTTTAAGAGTGTTTTGGATGACTACAATTCTGATTTTTGACGGGTTTTAGTGGAAGTACGAAAATGAGAAATTGAAGAATGAACTTGACTTTGAATTGTGAGAATTGAAGTGGATTTGTGTGTTGATGCTAAACTTTGGGTTTGTGACTGATTTTGAGGTTAATATATTGTTTTTGAATGGTTAGAAGCAAGAGAAATCAATGGTGAAGCTTCGGGCTCGAATCCGGAAACTTGGATGCTTGGTAGGCTTGTCGGCTTGTGCTAATGAAGTAGTCGGTGAGTGGTTAAAATATTTTAAATGGTTTTGAGCAATTGGTTCGAGCATGTGGACTAGGTTGAGATTGGTAGACTCACCTAGAGTTAGGATTAGGGTGGTAGCCTAATCCTAAGCTTTAGTTAGAGACATTGGATGATCTCTTTAATTGATGTTATGCCTCATGATGATTTGTGTTATGATGATTATGTATAATGTGTTATACATGTTGTTGAGGCATGGTTTGATGCATTGCTATGCATGTGGGTTGGATTGTAAATTGTGCATGATGATGTTGAGCTTAATATGATGTAAGATGCCATATTATGACTCTTGAAAATAACATTATGATATTATGTTGTTGAGATATTTGATGTTGAGCTTAATATGATGTAAGATGCCATATTATGACTCTTGAACATCAAAGGTTGTGAAATTTGATTATTATTGGCACTAGTATGCTTGGGTACAATGATCGATCATTAGGATGAGTGTGCACACAAATTGAGTCAAAACGTACGTGGCCTTGGTGGCGTTAAGGCACCAAGGAGGAGTACGGTGATGTAATATTCCACCGGAAATTTATATATATTCTACGTGATGATGAGTGGAATCCCATCCGTAGGGCATGTGGAAATGCGTTCCACATGCAAGGCCGGTGATGAGTGTAATCCCACCGAGGTAAGGTTGATGTTGGAAAATGCGTTCCAACATGTTATCCGCGTATTCGAGTCATAGCTAGGTGCCAATATGAGAAAGTATGTATATGCCAATATGAGATTATGCATACATGTTAAAATGAATTGATATGTGTATCAATGTGATATGAAATGTGAATTTCAAATGCGAAGCTATATATGTTTTGGTTAATGCATTGAGATATATATGTATCATTGTAAGTTGAGCTTATGAGATGTTGAGCATGACATAATGTTGATTATATGTTCATTCATCATGTTCATTTTGGTTCATGTGGATCGAAGATAAAGTCATGTATTTCATCATGATAATTGCTCGAGCTTGGACCCTGTATTGTCGAAGGTTTGTTTTATGAGCTTACCCTCACTAAGCTTTTATGCTTACGCTCTCTTTTGTTCGACAATGCAGATAAATAGCTTGTGGGTGGCATGGGAAAGGAAAGGTCTTCAAGTGTTGCTTTGGTGAGCTCAATGTATGATTTATAAATTAAAGATTTGTAATAGAAAAGCAATGGGATAGGTGTTGTTGTTTTTGATGCTTTGAGATGTGTTGTTTTGGTTTGGCAATTAGATGCCTTGTTTGATTTATAAATATCACTTATGATGCATGCCTTGATGAATGCTTGAGTGATGTATGTCTGGTAGATGTTTAAATTGTTTATCATGTGTGTTGGTCATATGCCTTGTGAGAATGCCTAAGAGTATAGATGTTGAAGCATGAGACCTTATGTGCTTGTTTTCCTTCTTTGATCGAATGCATGATTTTCCTTAGTTGACTAAGGTATGCTCATGTTGAGTTTCATGTATGAAAGGTTTTAATGTATATTTTATCATGTATGTATGATGGTTCATATTCATGTTTCGAGTATGTTGGAGTACGTTTAATCTAGGACGTATGCCTCTAGACTTGGGTGGTTGGTGTTGTGTGCTTTTAGCGTTTTTAAGCTCTTATGTATGGTTGTATATGAACATGAGGTGTTTTTATCATTGAAAGACATTAGAATGAAGCAAAATATGCTCCCCTGTACCTAGGTTTCGAAACTAGGGGTAAAGTTTCGAAACCTTTGCAAATTTTTGGATTCCAGGGGCTACTGGAGGCCAAAGTTTCGAAACCTTTGGACAAGGTTTCGAAACTATGGTCAAAGGTTTCGAAACCTTCCCAAGGTTTCGAAACTTTTGGGGAAAACTGCATTTTTGAGCATGTTAGAGTCATTTCTGGAAAAAGTGTTCTTCTACAAAGTTGTAGAGGACAAAATTTTACATGAAATAGAGGTATGATTTGCTCAAAAATGTTAAGTATAAGTCTCTGAATTATTGTTAGAAGTTGACGGGACTGAAACTGAATGAATTGGAATCTGCTGGTCTAAATTGTGAAATTCGAAATGTTTAGGGGTTTAATTGATACCAATAAATTCTGAAAAATTTATTAGAAACAGGGGAGGTATTTTAGAAATGAAAAATAAATAATTTAGTTTGAATTATATATCAATTGATAGTCTAAATATCATTAGAACACATAGAAGATCAAAATGGACTAGTTTGTAAGAATTGATAATTTGAGGGCTTATATGCCCTGTTTGACCCTTGTAGGCCTGTTTGAAGAGAAAGATACATAGGTACTAATATGCCATTAGCCAAGATTAAAATTTGGATGTTTGAATGTGGTTTAGGAGTTTAAATGTTGCCTCGTGTGATATATTCCGCTGTTTGATCACTTAGAATTTAATACTCGAATGTGACAAGATTAAAAAGAAAAAAAATAGGGTTGCTAACCGAGGGGGAACCTTAACGGGTTTCGCTTCGGTTTTCCCCGTGTGACTCACTCGGACCGGTCATCCGGCTAGACCGGGATGAGGGGGTTACAATACTCAAGCATTCATACCACATTCCATACGAGACATACACAACCATATAATGAGTTCATCCAAGGCTCTAGATCAAGCTTAGGATTAGGCTACCACCCTAATCCTAACTCTAGGTGGGTCTACCAAGCCCAACCTAATTCATATACTCGAACCAACTATTTTTAAACCATTTAAAACCATTAACCACTTACCTAAGCTTCCAAGCTCAAGACCAAGCAAGCAACAACCTTCAACTTCCCGGATTCACTTTCGATGCTTCACCGATGCCCAAACTTGATTCTAATCAATCCCAAACACAAACAAAACATCCACAATCAATATCTTGTCATCGAAACTAACCCGAAATGAAATTCAACCACAAACTACTATGTTGCAAGCATGAATAATATTCATTTTTCACCAAATCGGATGGCCCCAAAACCTTGTCCAAAAACCATGCTTTCAACTTCCATTACACCCACCAATGATCCCAATTCAACCCCTACCTATAGTACTATCAAAAGCCTATCAAAACCCACCTAAAACAACCCCCAAAACTCACCCAAAACCTCCCAAAAAACCCCATTTTCACCTAAATCCGAAAATTGTTCCAAATCACTTGAAATTCACATATGATATACCCTTTGACTTCTATATACCATAACTAAGCATAACAAATCAAAATGCTTCATTTCTCAACATAAAAATCTCATTTTTAATCAAAATATTCAAAACCTCCATTTTCTAAAAACTTCATGAAAACGAAAATGAATGGTACTTTTATGAAGGGGAAGATGAGGGGAAGTCAAAAATACTATTACCTTTCAAAACGGAGTTGAAATGAGGAGGAGAGGTGATGGAACAGTGTTCTTCAATGGAGGGGAGGGTTTATCGTGAGTTTTGTGGAGAGAGGGAGAAGATGAGTGAAATTTTGGGTTTTTATTTGTTTTGTTTTAGTTTAAAAGCCCAATGACCCTTTTGCCTTTAATGAAATGAAATATTCACAAGGACATATAATCCATGGCTATTTGGGGTTTAATTCCAAAGCATAGTCTATCATCAAATTAATTAATTTGAAAACCAAACCCGAACCATTATTTAAATCATAAAACCGAACCCAAAATAATATTAAAATATTATTTTCACCTAACCCCTAAACCCGGGTGTTACATCCCCATTACCAACAATAATTTTACCTGGACCATTGTAGCTGGAAGAATGAAGCATATTCTCCGAGTCAGGTGTAACATGATGCGTTGCCCCTAAATCAGCAACCCAAGAGGTACGAGATGTAGAAGCAATGTTCACTCGAGGTTGTTCTTGATCATGGTTGTGAGAAGTCGACTCATCATAGGCACCAAGTTGAACATTACCTCCTTCTTGATCGGCATCAGCATTAAAATCCTCATCAAATTTATACCAACAATGCCCTGCCAGATGTCCAATTTTGCCACAAATCTGATATTGGATCTTGAACCTTTCACCACAGCCTCTAGCATTGGACCTTCCAGGAACATACTGTTGACCACCACGATGAGCCTTCTGACCATAAGCCCCTCGAGTATTCTGAGTATGACCACCGCGATATCCAAACTGACCACCACGAGAGTCAGTAACACCTCCAGTGCCATGAGCCACATTAACACGGATAGTAAAACATCATTATTCTGAGCATTAAAGCCAGCAATCTGGGCTTTCGCATCAATCAACAAAGATCTAACACGATCAACAGAGAGAGTTTCTTTGCTTGCTGTTATCACAACCATAAGTGGTTGATAATCTTTAGGAAGGCCATTCAGAATGCTTGCCACATGTGCGACATCAGAAATCGCACTGCCACAAGAAATCAAGGCATCACAAACTTCCTTGATCTGAGTAAGATACACATGCATCGTCTCATCCCTTTCTTGATAGATCTAAGCTTGTAGTGCAAGCTCATGACTGACGTAGTAGATCGATTTGAAAATAACTTCTGTACTGTAGTCCAAACATCAGCAGCCGCCTCAGCCCCAACAAACTGAGAAAGAAGGTGCGAACTAATCGTAGACAGTAACCAGGATGCAAGAGCGCTATCCTGGGCAACATAATCCTCATACTCTTCATTTGGAGTGGTTGTACCGTCTGCAGCACGAACCGTCTCTGCCGGAGCCTGAGTTTTACCAGTCATCAACTTTTCCAACTTATGGCTACGCACCGTCAGCAACACCTGTTGTTTTCACAGCAAGAAATTAATTTCGTCGAGAACAACATTAATTTTCTTATTGGTAAACATTGCGAAGAAGAAGAACAAATGAAGAAACGATCCGCAAGAATCGTGCGAGAACAGCGGAAGAGAAAAGATGAACCAAGATCGAAAGAAAAGAATGAAGAAAGCACAAGAACTCGTGACAAGTTCAAGCACCACTGGCGAATAATACCATAAAAGAATATCAAAAATACTATAGAAAGAATTTAAGAGGAAACTTATTTCCATTCATATCATTTACACAGCTTATACAATAGGTATATATACACTGAGTCTTAGGTTTAAGCTCAGCTGTAAAAAACCCAAGAAGCTTAACAGACTTCTAACAATTTTCTAACCTCCTAACTACACTAACACTTTCATTAGAATGAAAACCGTTTGCAGCTTTGACAGCTTACTCAACACATCAACATCAGCCTTTATAAACAGCACGCCTTCACCATTGCAATCAACTATAAGCTTGCCATTAGCCCCTTCCCTTAGTCTGCCTGCAAATGGATAATAAAGCACCAGGGTTTGCGCTAATGCCGTCCTAATAACCTCAGCAGGATGCTTTCCTTCCATGGAAGGTTGATGCCGATAAAAATGGACTAAGGGAGCTTGAAATCGGAGACTCGCTTGATCATCGATATCTGATAACAGTTTTTGTTCACATGGCGTAGGCTTGGCTGGAGCTACAAACTCGGGTTTACACCGTCGAACTGTAAATGTAAGAGGAATGCCAGAATGTGTTGCCATGGTACTGGAATGTGGCATAATAGAAAAGAATGGCTAGCGTTGGGCTCATAATCAAATGCTTGAAATGATTTATATAGGTACCAAAGAGTAAGAAATTGAAGTAGTTATTTCCATGACTTCAACATTTCTGCTAGTTAAATTGTTATACTGCTGGAAGTGTTTAACTTTGCAATTAAAAGTTCAACATAACTTAACTCTTCATAGAAATGAAATTCGATGCAATAACCAGATAATAAGAAATTTTAGACAAAAAGAATAAACATTGTTATTCCTATAAATATTGTATTATTATCCTATACATTAGCGCTAGAAATTAAAAGTTTCTACAAGCGTCTTAATTTTAGGGTTCATGGGTTTAATTTAGAGTGTAGGTTTAGGTGTATGGATTTAGAATTTAGGGATAATAGTTAGAATTTAGGGTTTAGGGGTAGAATTTAGAGGTTATTGTTTAGTTTTTAGGGTAATATGGTGAGGATTTGGGTTTTAATCTATTTTTTAAAGATATTTGGGTTTTAATCTATAACCCTAAATTATAACCCTAAACTTTTAATTTCAACCTCTATTCCTAAATTCAAAACCCATACACCTATACCTATAAACTAAGTCCATAAACCTTAAAACTAAAGCGCTTGTAGAAACTTTTAGTTTCTACCGCCAGTGTATCAAATAATTAGCCATAAATATTAGGATATATATCCAATACACTAGCGGTGCAAACTTTTAGTTTCCATAAGTGCTTTACTTTTAGGGTTTAAGGACTTAGTTTAAGGTGTAGGGTTAAAGAGTTTGGTGTTTGAGTTTAGAATTTAGGGGCAATAGTTAGAAATTAGGGTTAGGGTTAGGATTTAGGATTTAGGGGTTAGAGGTTAGAGTTTATGTTTTAACTTATAAACCCTAAAGCCTAAATTCTATTCACAACCACTAAATTCAAAATTACTAATCCTAAACCCCTAAACTCTACACCCTAGATTGAGACTATAAATCCTAAAACTAAGGCAGTTGTGAAAACTAAAATTTTCTACCGCCATTATATCAAATAATATCTTAAATATTATTCAAAAACAATCTTCAATTGTATATAAGATTTCTTTTATGAGTTGTTCTTTGATGCCCTTACCTCTAAATGTTAATATTTAAATTTTAAATTCTAATAATAAAACATAATTTTTAAATCTTAAGACCTAAACTCAACCCACAAATTTTAAAATAAAAATGATTGTAAAAAAATCACCGCATCAAATACTTTTATTCTTTCAATTTAGGAAAATCTACAATGGGCGACGAACATTGATAAACACCACTAACAATGAACACCGATGATCACCATTAATTTTTTTTAAAATTTTAAAAATCTAAAGGACTAAAATAATAATTAAAATTATCTCTTAAAAAAATAAAAAATCAAATTTAATAGTTACTTTATAATATTTTTAATAGGTTAGAATCAAATGTACCCAATTCTCCTAAACCCTAACAAAATCAATGCTATATGAAAATTAAATATAGTTTTCTTTAACAACATATTCTCAATAAACACGTGGGCTAATTATAACCATTTATATTTTGTCGGTCCTTTTTGGGACTTGGATTATAACCATATATATTTTGTTGGTCCTTTTTTTATCCAATTTGTTGGTCCTTTTTTTGGACTTAGCCAAATAATAGCCATTTATATTTTGTCGGTCCGTTTTGCCGCTTGGCCTAAGTATAACCATTTATATTTTGTCGGTCCTTTTTTGGACTTGCCTGATTTTTATGTGTGTATATTTTTTTTTGAAAAATTGATACCACTAATTTTATTAAACCAGAAAATATCTAAAATTACAATGAAAGTTTACTGCAGAGTAAACAAACACCTAAATCTAGATATAAACCCAGAAGAAACAATTAGTGGCTCTAGATCATAATAGGACCATACAATGAATAGGTAAGAACCTAATCCAAAGACTTGAAGCAAAAGACGTATACAAACACCCCCAAATCGACGATGATGGGTAAAACCATCAACAAACAACATTAACAAATGCATATTACAATGATCGTACATTGACAAAAAGGTCATTACCACAATTCAATCGCGAATAAACGGTAGATGTCTTCGCGTATCCAAATCTGGTTCAAGGGTCCGAGAAGGGGGATCAGCAGCATAATGAAAGGAGCGCCATCTTGATCAGTCGTGGCGTCGTCAGATCCAACCCTAATTAAAAATCAAAACAAAAAAGAAAAAACGTGCCAAAAGACAGAGAAATACGTACCAAAAGGTAAACTAAATCGTGCTACAAGAGCAGAATAATTTATTAAAAAAAACAATAGATCCGGCGCTCGACAACCAGTATTAAAACTGGTGCCGCCGCCGGCGATTAAAAGTGAAAAAAAAAGCAAAAGAAAACAGCGGCGGCTGTGTATATTATAAAACGTGCATTTTGTTTAATGATTAGAATTTGATTGAGTCGAGTCGAATAAAGTTTTTTAAAGTTAGTTTAGTTAATGAATATTATTTTACAACTCAAATTTTATTTAAAATTGTTTCGTTTCGTTTCGATTCTAGTCGAGTTGTTCAAGTTTACTTCAAATTTAATTGCAAATATTTATAATGTTATGACACAAATTAGTTTCAATTTAAACGACTTTTTATAACCATATATGATATGCATACACATTTCATCAAAATTTTCATATGTGGTATACAAGTAAGTTGAGGGACTGGACTCAAACTTAAAAATTGACCCATTATTTACTAAAATATTCGAGTTATTCAAACTCTTATTTTATAATTCAAACTTTATTTGAATCGAATTTATGCCATTCAAAGTCAAATAGTAAATTTTGATTTTTCGAATCAAATTGAATTTTGTTAATCCATACATACTTTTATCATTTTTGAGAAAACAAACAATCATAAGTCTCAAAAACTTCAATTTTGAGAACTCATCTATTTTTAGTGCATTAATTTCGATCCGAGTCTTCGTTTTTATTTTTTTTACTATAATAAAAATCATAATTATAAAAAATGTCACAAACACACTTTCATTAATTTTTGCAAAAATGAAAGTAAGACGTTAACTCTAAAAATTTGTCTCAATACAAACAGATTTTGCTTGTAATATCGGTCTTGGTAAAAAGAAAAAACAGAATTTGAATAACTTATCAATAGAGAATAACTATTTTTAATGGACAACCTGGAAATGATTTAAGTAATTACCGAAGGTGGAGTCTTTACTCAATTAAACCTTATAAAAAAAATAAGCCTTAACCATTGCAATTCATATAAACACATCGATTTTGAGTCGTCAACTTGACGAGTTATATTTTATATTTTAAACTTTATTTAAATTTTATCGAGTTAAATTGTTTTAGTCTTACATACAAGTTTTATACTCCACTTGCATTTTTTGCGTTTCATTTTTAGAATCACGGTCAATGAAATTATGATTTGATTCAAATAAAGTTGAATTATAAATTAAAAGGTGTGTTTGGTTCCAGAGAATACAAACTATTTTTGTTTTCTTAAAAAATAATAAAATAATGAAAAAATGTGTTTGATTGCAAAATTTGAAAAATGATTTTTAAAAAATAAAAATGAGTGAAATTTTGAAAAACATAAAAAAAAATATGTTTTCACTATTTTCATTGAAAATGTTTTAAAAGAGGGGAAAAGATGAAAACAATAATTTTTAAATTTTAACTCTATTTAACCATAGTTCGAATCCTTCTAATGTCACTTTTAAAAATTTGTTTTATTTAATCATATTTTATTTTTTAGGGTAAACTACACAGTTGACCACCGAACTATGGGGTTGGTGTCAAAATGACCACTATATTATTTTTCGTCGCAAATGCACCACACAACTATTTAAATGGTGCCACGTTAGCCACACGCCGTTAAAAAAAACGAAAAAGTTGACGGAACTGTTAAAAAAATTGGTATAATTACACATTTGATCTTTTATATTTATACAATATATCGATTTAGTCCCAACCAAGACTTGAACTCAAGACCTCTAGGTACACAAGCTGTGTGCTTGCCACTAAACCAAGCACACTTTTGTGCTATGGGGTCATTAATATATGTATTTAATGATTGTTAATGCCCATAAAAATTAAAGAGAAGAAAATGTAATTACAAGGATTTAAACCAAGGACCTCAAGGTTGAAAGCACATGTGCTTGCCACTGCACCAAGTGTATTTCTTATGATATAAAGTACAACATTTAATATATGTCTTATATAGATTTTAATGCTTGAGAAAAGGAATGAAATGTGGTTTTAAGAAATTCGAATGTAATATTTTTATGATCCATAAAAAAATCTAACCCAATTAAATAAATCTAATAACTAAATTAAAGTTTAACATTATTTTGTATATATTTTAAACTATAGTTAGTGCACGATTTAAAATAAAAAAAATTAATATTATTTTCAATATAAATATTATTTTAAAATTTTTATATTTTAAACTAAATTTAATATATTTTTCAATTTTAGATTTATTTTTATAATTCCACGTATATAATCGTTGAATTGATTTTTTTACTTAATTAATAATTTTAATATTTATTAAAAATTTATTTAAATTATTATATATAATTATCTTAAACTACTCCGAATTATATTAAATTCATTTAGCGAATTCAAACTCACAAACACAATTTAATAATGTTAACTTTAATTTAGTTATTAGATTTATTTAATTGAGTTAGATTTTTTTATGGATCATAAAAATATTACATTCGAATTTCTTAAAACCACATTTCATTCCTTTTCTCAAGCATTAAAATCTATATAAGACATATATTAAATGTTGTACTTTATATCACAAGAAATACATGTGGTGTAGTGGCAAGCACATATCCTTTCAACCATGAGGTCCTTGGTTCGAATCCTTGCATTTGCATTTTCTTCTCTTTAATTTTCTGGGCATTAACAATCATTAAATACATATATTAATGACCCATTAGCACGAAAGTGTGCTTGGTTCAGTGGTAAGCACACAGCCTCTCTACCCAGAGGTCCTAAGTTCGAATCATGGCAGGGGCGTTTTTGTTCCTTTCAATTTTCCACCTCCAATTGGGTGACACGTGTCACCACCTGATTGGAGGTGGAAAATTAATTAAATAAAAATAATTAAAGACTTCCAATAAGGTGGTGACACGTGTCACCATCTTATTGAATAATTAATTTATTTTATTAGATTAAAATTAGGACTAAATTGATATATTGTATAAAATATAGAGGACCAAATGTGTAATTATACCAATTTTTTTAACAGTTCCGTCAACTTTTTCGTTTTTTTAACGGCTTGTGGCAAACGTGGCACCATTTAAATAGTTGTGTGGTGTATTTGAGACGAAAAAAAAATAGTGGTAAGATTGACACCAACCCCATAGTTCGGTGGTCAACTGTGTAGTTTACCCTAATTATAATAATATTGTTCCAATAATTATATTTTATGGTAAACTACATAAATGACCACCAAACTATTGGTAAAGTAGCGATTTGACCACCTTACTTTTTTTCCTAAGCAATTAAACTACCAAATTATCTATTTACACATTTTATCAATTTGACCCTAATTTTATTTAATAAAATAATTTAATTATTTAATTAGGCGGTAATACGTGTCGCCACCTTACTGGAGGAAGAAAATTAAAGCGAGAAGCAACTTGCTTCTAGCAGGATTCAAACCCAAGTTGGGGTTCAAAGTGTGCACGTCAACCACTAGGCCAATACAATCCTTGTGATACAACATACAAAATCTAATATATATCTTAGTTTGTTGCTCATGCTAGGAAAAAAGAAATAAATACGGATTAAGGGGACTCGAATATGAGACTTTTGAGATGCATAAAAATATTTAAACCACTAAAATAGATCTAATAATTAAATTATTAATCATTTTATTTTTTTATTTTAATTAAATTATTATATTAAAAAATCAAAATATAAAATTATATTAAAATTTATTTAACAAATCTAAACTCACGAATATAATTTAAAATTTTAACTTTAATATAAAATTAAAATTCTAACCCTAAATTATATTAAAAATAAAAAAATTAAATTTTAAATTATGTTCGTGAGTTTAGATTCGTTAAATAAATTTTTAATATAATGTTAAAATTTTTGTAACACCCGTGTTTTGGGGTTAGGAGTTAGTCGGGTTAGTTGGTCTGAGTCGGTAAAATTAATTTTAATCAAATTGACCTTAGTGTGAGCAAATTGAGTTTAGAAAGAAAGGGAGGGATCATTTTGGTAATTAAACCAAAACAAAAATAATGACAACCTTATCATAAGATAAAGCTATCATCTTTCTCATTTCTCCCCTCTCCACCGTGCAAACTACCCCAAACTCTCCCAAACCCAAAATTCATAATTCATCAAATTTCTTCATCAATTCAAGGGGTTTTTGAAAGAAAGCAAGAGAAATCAATGATGAAGCTTCGGGCTCGAATCCGGAAACTTGGATGCTTGGTAGGCTTGTCGGCTTGTGCTAATGAAGTAGTCGGTGAGTGGTTAAAATATTTTAAATGGTTTTGAGCAATTGGTTCGAGCATGTGGACTAGGTTGAGATTGGTAGACTCACCTAGAGTTAGGATTAGGGTGGTAGCCTAATCCTAAGCTTTAGTTAGAGACATTGGATGATCTCTTTAATTGATGTTATGCCTCATGATGATTTGTGTTATGATGATTATGTATAATGTGTTATACATGTTGTTGAGGCATGGTTTGATGCATTGCTATGCATGTGGTTTGGATTGTAAATTGTGCATGATGATGTTGAGCTTAATATGATGTAAGATGCCATATTATGACTCTTGAAAATGACATTATGATATTATGTTGTTGAGATAATTGATGTTGAGTTTAATATGATGTAAGATGCCATATTATTACTCTTGAACATGACATTATGCATGTTGTTGAGATATTTGATATTGAGCTTAATATGATGTAAGATGCCATATTATGACTCTGAATATCAAAGGTTGTGAAATTTGATTATTATTGGCACTAGTATGCTTGGGTACAATGATCGATCATCAGGATGAGTGTGCACACTAATTGAGTCAAAACGTACGTGGCCTTGGTGGCGTTAAGGCACCAAGGAGGAGTACGGTGATGTAATATTCCACCGGAAATTTATATATATTCTACGTGATGATGAGTGGAATCCCATCCGTAGGGCATGTGGCGATGAGTGGAATCCCGTCCATGCAAGACCGGTGATGAGTGGAATCCCACCGAGGTAATGTTGTTGTTGGAAAATGCGTTCCAACATGTTATCCGCGTATTCGAGTCATAGCTAGGTGCCAATATGAGAAAGTATGTTTATGCCAATATGAGATTATGCATACATGCTAATATGAATTGATATGTGTATCAATGTGATATGAAATGTGAATTTCAAATGTGAAGTGATATATGATTTGGTTAATGCATTGAGGTATATATATATCGTTGTAAGTTGAGCTTATGAGATGTTGAGCATGACATAATGTTGATTATATGTTCATGCATCATGTTCATTTTGGTTCATGTGGATCAAAGATAAAGTCATGTAATTCATCATGATAATTGCTCGAGCTTGGACCCTGTATTGTCGAAGGTTTGTTTTATGAGCTTACCCTCACTAAGCTTTTATGCTTACGCTCTCTTTTGTTCGACAATGCAGATAAATAGCTTGTGGGTGGCAAAGGAAAGGAAAGGTCTTCAAGTGTTGCTTTTGGTGAGCTCAATGCATGATTTATAAATTAAAAGATTGTAATAGTAAAGCAATGGGATAAGTGTTGTGTGTCTTGATACTTTGATGTGTGTTGATTTGGTTTGGCACTTAGATGCCTTGTTTGATTTGTAAATGTCACTTATGATGCATGCCTTGATGAATGCTTGAGTGATGTATGTTGGTAGATATTTAAATTGCTTATCATGTGTGTTGGACATATGTCTTGTGAGGATGCCTAAGTGTATGGATGTTGAAGCATGAGACCTTATGTGCTTGCTTGCTTTCTTTTGATTGAATGCATGATTTTCCTTAGTTGATTAAGGTATGCTCATGTTGAGTATCATGTATGAAAGGTTCTTAATGTATAATTTACCATGTATGTATGATGGTTCATAATCATGCTTTGAATATGTTGAAGTTGGGAGTCTTGCAAAACAGGGCGTATTGATACACTAAAGTGCTGTATCAATACACTCTTGCATAAATGGCAGATTTTTGGTCAGGCGTATCGATACACTAGGGTGTATCGATACGGTTCCAACTCTCTGTTTTTTTTAGGAGTGGTGGAGTGTGGGTCGTATCGATACGGTGACTAAGCGTATCGATACGGTTTGACCTAGTTGACCAATAGCTGTATTGATACACTCGAGAGTGTATCGATACACTATAGCTGTATTGATACACTAAAGAGTGTATCGATACACTATAGCTGTATTGATACACTAAAGAGTGTATCGATACACTATAGCTGTATTGATACACTGGAGAGTGTATCGATACACTATAGCTGTATTGATACACTAAAGAGTGTATCGATACACTATAGCTGTATTGATACACTAGAGAGTGTATCGATACACTATAGCTGTATTGATACACTATAGCTGTATTGATACACTAGAGAGCTGTATTGATACGGCATGCTTAGAAAGGATAAATGGATTGTTTTAATATGCAGATTTGGTGGGTCGTTAATATATCGTTCGTGTTTCCGCTGCCGTGCTTTACTTAGGACTTAATAATGCATTTAGACAAGATTAATTAATGAAAAAAAAATAGGGTTGCTAACCGAGGGGGAACCTTAACGGGTTTCGCTTCGGTTTTCCCCGTGTGACCCACTTGGACCGGTCATTTGGCTAGACCGGGATGAGGGGGTTACAATTTTGATTTTTAATATAATAATTTAATTAAAAAATAATAAAAAAGAAAATGATTAATAATTTAATTATTAGAACTATTTCAGTGGTTTAAATATTTTTATGCATCCCCAAAGTGTCATATTCGAGTCCTCTTTAGCCCCTTTTTCATGACATGACTAACAAACTAAGATATATATTAGATTTTGTGGTGTTGGCCTAGTGGTAGGTGCTCATCACTTCCAATCTAGCAACCTCAGTTTGAATCCTACAAGAAGCAAGATGTTTTTTTCTTTAATTTTCTTCCTCCAATCAGGTTGGTAAAAATTATTAAATCAAATATATATAAATAAAGTCCTCCAATAAGGTGGTGACATGTGTCGCTGCCTTATTAAACAATCAAATTATTTTATTAAATAAAATTAGGACCAAATTGATAAAATGTGCAAATAGCAGTGACCAAATGTGTAATTATACCATTTTTTACTAACTGCCACGTCACTCCCTCGTTAACGACTGGTGGTCAAATTGCATCCAATTAAATAGTTCGATGGTTTAATTGCTTAAAAAAGTAAGGTAGCCAAATCGTTACTTTATCAATAGTATGATCGTTATTTATTTAGTTTTCCCTGTATTTTAATTTAATTATGTAATGAAATTATTTTTTTATCTTCATAGCTGCAACTGATAAGATGTGTAGCTTCTCTAAGCTGAGATGCAAGGCTAGCACCTCCGACTGTTTTGACACCATTTTTCTTGCAAGGTTGTTGTAATAAAAACAGGGGACTGTCCAAACTTTGTCATGATTGGAGAAGAAATAAAATTAGAGGCTCGAAGGAATGGGAGAGGAGCTAGAGATTGCAAAGGAAATAGGGGGAAATTACCAACAGCCAGCACGAGTTATTGACAACAAACACGTGACTGAAAATAGAGTTATAGTTAAAGGAAACGGTGTCGTTCAGAATGGTGAATTAATGAAGATACAAGTACAACCAATAAACTGAAAAAAAGACAATTTGCCATCAATTGGGCTTCATTTCCTGCGTTCAAGATTTCCAAAGTTTCTTCATCACCTTGTTTAGTATGTTTTTTCTAAATTTCTGCAATTGGTAATTTAGTAAGCAGTTTCTTCTTCTTCTTCCTTCTTAAGAACAAACAGCAACAACACCATTTCTGCCAACAGTTGCATGTTCTTGTCGGTTGCTTCTTTGGTTTGGGAGCATCATGGCCGTACAGTGCTAGTCTTCTAAAGACACATCCAGTTCCAGTATACATAGGACCTTGAATGCCATCCAAACCTGAAATGGAGGATTTAGTCATTATATTTTAGCAAAGATTAACATTTACAAAGCAAAGAAGTTGATACACCAACTACTTACATAAGACAATATGGGGTTTCTATATCGATCCTGTTCGTCGATGCCATTGAACCCGTGGGAGAATTGGACAAAACCCACTTTTTTCCCTAGCGATGGATCCATCATGAAACACATTGCTTCTCTAAGAGCCTTGCTGTTGTTAATGTAGTGATTGTAGTCCAAATTTAACAGATATGGTGCATTTTTGAGCAGTGCCGAGACTCTTGCCAAAGCATTCATTTCTCCAGCCTTTCTATGGTGATTAAAATTTAGCCTCTTTTCTCTAGAAACATATACCAAACGAGGCAATTCATTGCCATGTGTCATGTCGTCCGCCTTGTCCGAGGATTTCAAAATCCTTGTGATCGACCATAAGCTGCCAAATCCTTGTGATCAAATGTTCCTATGTTGCAACCTGCAACTCACTCAGCCTCAGGGGCTAAATAATAGTATAGAAAAGAACTTAAGGAAGATTCGTCCCCATGGCAACGAATAACCAGTAGCTAGTTCGAGTTGTGAGTGCCCACAACTGATCACCTGCATATCTGTTCAACCTGTTCCTTGCTTGCTTAATTTGCTTCTCATTGGACTTCCATACTTCCCTTTAACCCAAAAGTTTTACCATTAAAATATGAAATGTTGCGGAATACGGTCGTCGAATAGAGCAAAAACGCAACTGATAATTTGAGAAAATAACAATGAAGATAAAAGAGACACAGATTTTACGTGGAAAACCCCTAAATAATATAGGGTAAAAACCACGGACAAAGGTAGAAGAATTTCACTATGAGAAAATAGGAATTACAACTTCTCTCAATCTAACAAGGAGAAAACAATGACAATTCTCTCTTGATAAGAAAGGAGAAAACAACTCTATGAAAACTCTCTAATTTCTCTAGTATTGGGAGGAGGTTAGAATGATTTGGGATGTGTAAGAATGGCAAATGGCTAGGCTATTTATAGTTGAGCTTTAGGGACTAACTTATAAATAACCTAAAGTTTAGGGACCAAAATTGTGATTTTCCCATGCCATTTTTCAATCTTGGCTGCACCTGCCAAAATTGAAATTTTCCATTTTCAATTTTGGCTGCAGCAAAACTTGACTTTCTACAATCTCCCACTTGAAGATTTGATTGGAACAATCATATCTTCACACCATTCTTTCTACCTCGTATTTTCCATGTTGCTTACGTCTTTAACAAGCCACAAGAGGATCGACACCAAGTAAACTTATCAGTGTTGATTGCTTTTGTCATGAAATCTGCTATGTTGTCATCGGTATGGATCTTCTGCATATCTATCGTCCCTTCTTCCACTTTCTCACGAATGAAGTGGTATTGGACCCGAATGTGTTTTGTTCTTGAGTGAAAAGCAGGATTCCTTGCAAGATGCAAGGCGCTCTGACTGTCACAAAACAAAGAGACATTCTCTTGTTTGTGCCCGAGCTCCTCCAATAGCATTTTCAACCATATTGCTTCTTTACTGGCTTGTGTAGCTGCTACATATTCTGCCTCCGTTGTTGACGTAGCCACAATCGATTGCAGTTTTGAAACCCAGCTTACAGCTCCACCAGCAAGTGTAAACACATACCCTGTTGTAGATTTGCTTTTATCCAAATCTCCTGCATAGTCAGAATCGACATACCCGCTGATAAGAAAGTCTGATCCTCCGTAACATAATGAAACAGAGAATACGGTAAGTAGATATACGCACCCAAATCTGGCTCTGATACCAATTGTTGCGGAATACGGTCGTCGAATAGAGCAAAAACGCAACTGATAATTTGAGAAAATAACAATGAAGATAAAAGAGACACAGATTTTACGTGGAAAACCCCTAAATAATATAGGGTAAAAACCACGGACAAAGGTAGAAGAATTTCACTATGAGAAAATAGGAATTACAACTTCTCTCAATCTAACAAGGAAAAAACAATGACAATTCTCTCTTGATAAGAAAGGAGAAAACAACTCTATGAAAACTCTCTAATTTCTCTAGTATTGGGAGGAGGTTAGAATGATTTGGGATGTGTAAGAATGGCAAATGGCTAGGCTATTTATAGTTGAGCTTTAGGGACTAACTTATAAATAACCTAAAGTTTAGGGACCAAAATTGTGATTTTCCCATGCCATTTTTCAATCTTGGCTGCACCTGCCAAAATTGAAATTTTCCATTTTCAATTTTGGCTGCAGCAAAACTTGACTTTCTACATGAAACTCATCATCATAATCGCTCCTTCTGCTCCATTTTTCACTTACCAGCTCAGAACAGGACAACAAAACGATAAACTGGACCGTTGGAGTAATTTAATATCAAAGCTGAAGGTAAATGGTTATTTTATTCATAAACAAAGCTGTATCTTCTTGGTACAATAGCACGAATGGACGGTTATTACAAAGACAATTTTTCATTCTTGTTTCTTGTAAAACACGGATTGATTTACACCATTACACACGTTATTATTTGGTTTTACATGGCAGAAGAAAATCCTTTTGATTTACTCTTATCATCCTCCATTGGCTGCTGTGATCAACATGTTGTCCATTTCTTCCGCAAACCTTTCCATGGCTGGAGCTGGCAAACAAATTGCTACCGATGTTCCCACTTCTCCCTTCTTGTTCTTGGCCTGTACAAAAAAGCTTACCACCCCTGCCGCTTTCGCTGTCCCAGCAAACACTGCCTTACCCCATCCGAAATCCACATCTTCATATCCCATCTTCGTTAAATCCGATATAATGAATGAACCGATAACATTTGGGAAAAGGAGTCGTTTACCCCTAATCACCATTAGAGCTGCCACAGACTTCATATATTCCTCTGTCAAGCTTGCTTTTGCTTGTTTTACTAATTCCACCGCATACCCTAATGGATTCTGGCGAAGGTTTCTAACTGTTGTTATTGCTGCCGGAAACACAAAAGCGTTCCCATAGTATCCCTGTGGCAACAGAGATTCGATTTTGTAACGGGCATTAACAATGCATAGCATGCGTACCTCTTCTTCGGGATCAAGATTAATGGCAAGGCTTCGACATCGCCATAGGAAAGCTGTTAAAAGTTCGAACTTGGTGCAATGCCGAAGGTGGGGAGGGAGGAGCCTACGAAGTAGTGAAACTTCAGCGGGGCCAAAGAAAAAGGAACGTTCAACCAAGTTGTCCGATGACAACGAGGTAGTCGTGGTGGCCGCAGCGGCCTCCACTTCATCGTACTCGTGGTGGGTGAAAGTGACTCGTGGCGGGTTTGCAGCATCTAAGAGATGCCTTTCCCAAACCGGCAGGGTCAAGTGTGAATCTTCGCCTTGCGCCATTGCAGCCACGGTAGAGACAAATAGTTTTAGACCAGGGGCATCGCACATGACGTGATTGAGACGGATGGCAAAGATAAAACCACCGCATGTCAGTCGTGTGACCTACTAACCAGTAAACTAATAGTATTAGATTTTGAGGGGGAAAAAAAGACCCTGTTTTGTATATCAGATGTAACTTGAATTTTTTACTACCTGAATCAAGAGCAATGGACAATTTAGTATTCCTTGAGAGCCGGGAACATCAAAAAGGAGTTCATTAAAGCAGGGAAATGGAGGCTGAAGTGCATCACCAAACTGTTGAAGGGTAACATCAGCATCAGCCTTTATAAACAGCACGCCTTCACCATTGCAATCAACTATAAGCTTGCCATTAGCCCCTTCCCTTAGTCTGCCTGCAAATGGATAATAAAGCACCAGGGTTTGTGCTAATGCCATCCTAATAACATCAGCAGGATGCTTTCCTTCCATGGAAGGTTGATGCCGATAAAAATGGACTAACCGAACTTGAACCCGGAGACTCGCTTGATCATCGATATCTGACAACAGTTTTTGTTCACAAGGCGTAGGCTTGGCTGGTGCTACAAGCTCGGGTTTACACCGTCGAACAGTAAATGTAAGAGGAATGCAAGGAAGAGTTGCCATGGTACGAGGACGTGATATAATAAAAAAGAATAGCCAGTGGCCCAGTGTTGGGCTCACAATCAAATGTTTGAGATGATTTATAAAGGAACCAAACAGTACGGAACTGAAGTAGTTATTCACTGTTGGTTGTCGTGAATGCTGCTCGGCCACACCTGTCGTACTCGGGTATTATTACTAGTAAATTATATTGAGCGTAGGTTTAATCTATATTTATGGGAGCTTTTAGGGTTAGGTACTTTTATTATTAGGCTAAAATTAGGTACGAGTTACACAATTTTTTATAAAAATAATAAGGATTTATGTTGTTATACAATTCCTTACAAGCAACATAATCTACACATATTCTTACATAAATGATAAGAATTTAGGTTATCATATAAAATTTGTGTAGTTATACAATAATTAAGTAGTTACACAAATGATTTATTCAAAAAAAAAAATAGTTACACAAATGATAAAGATTTTTGTAGTTACACAATTTCTTATCCATTCTACACAAATACTTACCAAAATGGTAAGAATTTATGTAGCTACACAAAAATACGCCTAATTTTAATGCGCCTAATTTTAGATCTTCCTTATATTTATTGAGTGAAATAATTTATTACTAGTAAATTATATTGGGCGTAGGTTTTAATCTTTATGTTTAAATACTATCTAGATGGCTAGATATAGAAGGTAAGTGTAGAAAATAGAAATCACATGCTCCTTTTCGGTGCTTTTATTTGTGCCCAACACTAAAATTTAAGTTTAGGGTTTATCGTTTAAAGTTAGGGTTTAGAAAATCTAGGGTATAGTGTATTTTTTAGAGTGTAGGGTTTAGAATTTAGGATTAGGGCTTGGAATTTAATTTTTTAGTGTTGGAGCATAGAAAGTGGCACCAAAAAAGGACAAAGGATTTTTATCCAAGTGTAGAACGGACGACACAAAAATAATAGGTAAAGTACACTCACGACCATTAAACTATTGTTTAGATTTTATTTAACCACCGATGTTTCAGTTTTGTCAATTAGGCCATTTAACTATTTAAACGATATCAATTAAGTCACTAACTGTTAAAAAATAATAGAGATGTTGGCGTGATAGATAAATAAATTTGTATGAAACAAATGAGGAAAAAACACGAGAAGAAATATTGTACACACAAGATTTCGCTAAAAAATTAGGCTTAAGTTGCCCCTGCAGTAGTCCCAATTTATTGATTTCGCCCTATGATATTTTCACATCAATTTAGCCTCTAAAGTAGTCGAATTGCACCATCGTTTTCCCCTTGATTGACGGAAGCCAACGTTGACTGTTACAGTACTGACATGACGATCAACGATGCTGACATGACAGTCCACGTGTGATGATGTGGCAGTCCATGTGTGAAGATGACATGGAAGAGGGGCTGGCCTAGTTTAAGGGCAAAATTGATTTTGTGGTTGAATACGAGGGTAAAATTGATTTTTAATTGAAAAAACGAATTTAAGAAAATATTAAAAATACTAAAATGATGTAAAAATTAATAAAACATTTAAAAATATTTTATTAATATATGACTAAAAAATTTAAAAAAGTAAAAATTATAAAATTAAAAATATCATAAACTATTAAATTATAAATTATTCAAAAATCAAAACTTAAAAATAAATTCTACACTCTAATCTTATTTTCTAAATTTTAAACCCTACAAATCTCAAACTCTAAATTACAAACCTTAAATCCTAAACCCCCCTAATTGAAAATTTTATCAATATGAAGTGACTATAAATCATAAAAGTATGTGTATAAATTTAATCAAATGAAGGGTTTAAATTTTAGGGTTTAAAGTTTGTGATTTAGAAATTTGACATAAAGTGTAGAGTTTAATTTTTTAGTATTGAGAGACAAGGGCACCAAAAATAGAAGAGGATTTTTGTTCGGTTGAGAGAGTCACATTAACCCTATTTAGGATCCTTTCTTACTTACATTCTTTGAAGAAAAAAAAATCAAAATCGTCTAATTTTTTTTATGAAATTTTTATATTTTTTAATACAAATATTTTTAGATATTTTTTATTATTTTAATATTTTACTCATTTTTCCCTAAAAATCAATTTTGCCCTCATACTCAACCAGAACATCAATTTTGCCCTCGAACTCGCTTGAAAAAAAATTCTACCCCTCTGCCACCATCTTCAAACGTGGAATACCACATCAGCATTGTAAACTGTCACGTCATCACTGTAATGGTCAATGTTGGCTTTCGTTAGTCAATAGGCAAACGGTGATGCAATTCGAGCGAAAATACCATAAGGGCAAAATTGATAAATTGAGACCACTACAGATGCAAAAGTGACCTTTACACCAAAAAATTAATATGAAAAAACTAAGAATTGCATTGATCCAATCTGAAAAATCAAATAAATCTCACTTTGTCTAAACACATTCAAGCTCACATTCTCTTGTGCACTATGTCACGGGACTAGACTTCTGCCAGCCAAATAGCGCGGGCTTCAGTCGTTTTTTCGATCAAAATTACAACTACGTCACCCTAAATCCAGCCTTAGGCGAAATTCTCTTGACAAATGCCTAACACAACCTCGACTCTTGCTCTAGAAGATCAAACTCTTCCCGAAGCCTTCGAACGCAAGATCGTTCTTAGCGAAGCTAAACCAAAGAACAACTAAAAGAGATTAGCAACAAAAATAATGAAGAACAATTAAGAACACGAATAACACTCAGAGAGTTTAGAGTATATGCTTCTTTGTATTACTCAAGTAAGAATGAATGGAATGAAGTGTGTAGTGAAGTGATTACAAATGAGCTGGGAAGCCTATATTTATAGTTGAACTTCCCTATATCTAACGGCTCGGTTTAAATTATATCGACGATCAAGATTAACTCTATCTCTTTTCAAAATCTCTAATTATCACAAACATTATCTCAATAACTAATTCAAATAATATAAATGATAAGTACAATGACTTATCGAATTCACCATCCAAATTACCTTCTTGAATCCTCCATGGATTTAGCTAAGTCTGATAGGTTTTCGGGCTCTCTAGCATTCTCTAAGTGCCAGGTCAAGTCTGATGGTCTTGGCGAGCCTATCACTCCGCACACATTCTCTCTGCCTAATGTTTACGATAATGCCTCGGCCCCAAAAATTTAGGCTGTGACAACTACAACAACGGTATTAATAAAATTAAGACTCACTTAACACTTATATATTTGTTTTCATTTTTTTCTTCGTATGAAAAATGAAAAACTAAAATTAAAAAAAAACCCAACTCAATGGTGCGTTGTCAGAAAGCAAAACACCCTAGCTTGGTGATAATATTTTTTTTTAAAAGGACATGGACCACAAAAACGTATAAATATGGCGAGCTTGCTGATTTGTTGACAAAGGGGCCAATGGTTGCCCAATCATGTGATGCCATGTTAACAATGCATTAACATTTGGTTTTATTACAAAATAAATGTTTAAAATATAAGTATTATTTTTTGTTTTAAATGTCTTTTTGGTTAAAATATATTTTCAACATGTGATGTGTATCAATTTCGATTTGAGTCTACAAATTCAATTTTTACGATAATAAAAAATCCTATGTATAAAAAGTTGTCACAAAAACACTTTGAATGCAAAAATTTATTTATATGTAAGTGAATTTAAAACTTCAACTCTAAAAGAAATTGTTTCAAAACATATCGATTCTGCTTGTAATGTCGATCTTGGTTAAAAAAATCAAAACTTGAAGAATTAATCAATGAAAAATTTTAACGGACTACCTAAAATGATTAAAAAATAAAATATTAATCACTTACTTTAACAAAAAAATAATTACCAAAAAAACTTATAATTTGAACATTTATTTTGTAATAAAACATCAACATTTCAATATGATAACATGGACCCAATCAGAGGCGGTTCAAAAATTTTAGAGATCCTGTACAATTTATTTAAATGGGCCTCTTAATTTATAACCAGTAAGAGATATAAGTTTTTTTTTCAAAAAAAATTATATTAATACAAAAATATTATTAGATTATTCTCTTGAGCAACAAAAAAATGAATTATAAACATCTACAAATCAAACATTTTCATTTAAAAAGTGTTATTTTTCATGTTTTAAGTTTTAAATTATTGCTATATAGATACACACATACATATCTATAAATTAGTTTTGGAACCACTGTTGACAAGTTTTCTTATATTTGTTTTAGTTTAGTTTTTATCTATCAAATATTTTTTTGGATGTTCCGTTAATTTATTAATTTAATTACATGTGATATGATTCTCAGAATTATTAAAAGTTGATAAACGCTTCTTCAAACAAATAATACGTACGAAGAAGATATTTTGAAATTGTGTAAACTTTGAATTATTTGTGAATTTGATTCAATTATATATAATTTTTAAGAGAACTTTTAGAACTTTGAATTTTTATATCAGTTATAATATTCCCAACATTCACTTGATTAGTATAAACTCAATTATAAAATTATGAAGTTATGAAATAAAATATTAATTTTTAAGTACCTGTATTTTTTAAACTATATCAAATTTCATTTAATTATTTTATTTTGTTATATTTTTACTCATTATGTTCTAGATTTAATAGTATTTAAAGTATTTAAATTATAATTTAACGTAATTTTTTATAAACTTGCAATTAATTTGAACTATAACTTTAAACTTTTTCATTCAACGTATACCTAAAAATTTATATTGTAAACCATTTAATAAATGTAAGAACTTAGAGTAGTAGTTTAGGGGGTTTAGAGCCGGTGCTGAGGCAGGACAGTAAGAGCGTCCACCAAAGGTCCACCACCCATAATTAAAAATATAGGTTTAAGGGTATATTACAAGTCTTTAAATTTTTGAAAAAAAATTAAATCTCTAAAGTTTTCTGCACACAATTAAGCCTTTATACTCTAAAATTTCATCATTCACCCGTTTGACCAATATTGACTGTTAAATCTAACAATTTTTTGGACCAGTTGATGCAACATATCGTGTTATAGTGTATCACTTGAAATTTTCAGAATTTTTTTATTTTATCTAAAAAATTCTTTAGAAGTTCTAAAAAAATTTAAAAAAATTATAAAAATAGTTTTTTAAAAAATCTCTAATTGTCACATGGCAGTAATATCTCAAGAAAAATCATCAAAAATTGATGATTAAAATTGATCAAATGGCTTAATTGATTAAATTTAATGTTTTGGAGGCTTAATTGGGTGTAAAAAGATTCAGGAGCTTAACTGGTTTTATTTCCAAAAGTTCAGAAGCTTAAAGAACTATTAAGCCAAAAATATATTAATGGTTTTTTAAAATTTAATTATTCATTAATGGCGCCCACCATCCCTAATTTTTTTGAATAGTTCCTAATTAAAAATAAAGTACATTTAAAATTTATTTAATATAGGCATTAATGAGTCTTAGTGTCATACTTAAAATTTTAATGATAATTTATTTTTTTTAAATATTTGTTATTAGGGGTCTAATTTTTTTTCAATAGTTGTTATTAGAGGTTCAATTTTTTTCTCATTATTTTTTCTTACCCTATTCTTAAAATTCATTTTTCAATATTTGTTATTAGCGATATACTCTTAAAATTCATTTTTTTCAGTATTTGTTATTATAGTCTTACTCTTAATTTTTTTTCGATACTTATTATTAAGGGCCTAATTTTTCGGTTCGCTTTGAAACACCAAAATCTCATGTTCGACCTGAGTGGGTTAGACTTTTTGAGACTTAGGTTTGAATCTCAAATCTTACAACCAAATTAAGTTTCTCTATTTCTTAAACCAATTAGGTGGTGACACGAGTCCCCCGCTATATAATGACATGCATGTGTCACCAATAAAAATCAATCATTAGTGACTAAAATGAAAACAACCTAAGCTGGTGACTTGTTTCTAAATTGTTTATTTTTAGTGAATAAAATGAAAATTTGTATAGTTGGGTGACTAATTGTATAGTTTATCCAAAATTTTAAGTTGTGTTTTTTGTCGTTTTAATCATGAGATTTTGTCTGTCCATCCTTGAGAAGGTCTCGAGAGCGCCTCGACATAAAATGGCATGTTATGTATAATCGTATATAGCTTATTGTGGGTTACCTCATATATAAGTCATCCTGTGCCATAAAGACCCAGTTAAAGAGTTTAAGACATGAAGGATCAAATTGGAAAATGTAACAAACTTGGAGACCAAAAGACTAGTGGCAGATTTTAGCAAAAAAAAAAACTAAATGGTTTAATGAGATTTTTTTAAAAGGAATTTTTTAGATGATTTAATTGAAAATATTCCTAATTTGTAATATTTAATATGAATTTTTAAAAGTTTGAAGAAATAAATTATATTTAAAATATTAAAAATAATTATATATATTTTTTTCTAAATTTTTCGACGAACTAGCCCTTTCGCATGCTTCGCCTTTGCAAATGATGTGAAATAGAAGAATACTAGAATAGGAGGCCAGTTGCCTTTGCGGAGAATTGAACGCGTGCCCTTTTAAAGGGCTTGATGAAAGAGCCATGGTTTGTCAATAATGGGAATATTTTTTAAAATGAACTTAATTAACATGTATATTTTCTAGGGTAAATCACACCACATGTCACTTGTTATAAGTTTAGTAACAAACATGTCACTCTTCTTTTAAAAGTATTAGTTGAGTCACTTAATTATAGGTTTAAAAACAAACATGTCACTTTTCATCTAAAGGTAACAATTCAATCACTCAATTATAGATTTAATAACAAAGAGGTCACTCAATTAAAATTCAGTGACAAACAAGTCATTTTGTCATTAAAATTGAAATAAGGCTTGGTACAATAATAATTTTAGTCCTCGAAACTTATGCATTCTATTAATTTGTTCCTAATTCGAAATAATTCAATAAATTTAATCCTTCATATTTAAAAAATCTATTAGTGAATTGATTGTGTCTACTAGCAGGCAACGTTAAAGTTATAATGAGTCCATTTCATTAGTTTGTCAAATGTCTAGTAGTGAAGTGTGTGTTTGTCGAGATATCATATATATGTTGTTTATCAAACTATTATTTCGAATTAGGATCAAATTAATAAAATGCATAAGTTTCAAGACCTAAAATTGTGAGTAAAATATGCCCTTGTTTCAATTTTACTAATAGAGTGACTTGTTTGCCACAAAATTTTAATTGAGTGACATATTTGTTCCTAAATTTATAATTGAGTGACCGAATTTTTATTTTTTTTAAAAAGTAACTTATTTGTTCCAACCTCTAATCTCAAGTTCTCCTTTCTCACGTATATAGCATAATTAGGGAACATTGTGGTTAATATATAAATATATACATACAAAACTTTATACTAAGTATTTTTAAAAATAAATATTTATATATACAACAATTTTGCTTTACAAACAAGAAGGCTTAGCATAAATTAATATATGAATAAAGCTTGGATGCATAATAGTCTGGGGAGTAGGAGAGGAGCCGGGTGAAGATTGTATCTTGGATATTTTCGGGGTTCTGGGGCCAATATAGAGCAAAAGCATATTTATTATCTTAAACGATTAATTTATTCTTTAATTAACAAACTATTATTTTTATTATTTTATTTAAAAAAACAACTTAAATAAAATTAAAACAATAAAAAACAATCATTAACTTGTAAGATTATCACTTGAAAAATATTAAAACCGTAAAAATAAAAAGTGAAGTAGGGCAGGAGCTCGTATAATTTTTTTTAAAATGAAATGATTATGAATTTAGCTCCACTTTATAACATTTATATTTCATCTTCCAACACACTACTCTAAATCTGGTTTTCTATGTTTAAGTACATTAAGTAATGTTTTCCTTGTTTCATAACCTCGTTTGAGGTAATTAATAAAATATATTGACAATTCATTTTTAAAGTCTAAAAACGACAAATAGGGAAGTCACACTCATTGCAGGCCACGAACGAGCTGTTAGGTCAATTTCATCTCCGCATGTTTGGCCGAAAATGTCCCTTCGTTTCCTCCTGCAAATTCCATATATACCAACTCACTCAGCCTCAGCCTCAGCCTCAGCCTCAGCCTCACGGGCTTAATAATATCAAAGCTTAAGGTAAATGGTATTTGATACATAAGACATAACAATAGCGCGAATCGACGGTTATTACAAATCAAAACACGGATTTAGCTAATCAGACTGATAATGTAAGAACAAAGAAATACATCATCATTTCGTTTTACATCGCAGAAGAAATTCGTATTGATTTACTCTCTTTATCCTGTTTCAACATGTTGTCCATTTCTTCCGCAAACCTTTCCATGGCTGGTGCTGGCAAACAAATTGCTACCGATGTTCCCACTTCTCCCTTCTTGTTCTTGGCCTGTACAAAAAAGCTTACCACCCCTACCGCTTTCGCTGTCCCAGCAAACACTGCCTTACCCCATCCGAAATCCACATCTTCATATCCCATCTTCGTTAAATCCGATATAATGAATGAACCCATAACATTTGGGAAAAGGAGTCGTTTACCCCTAATCACCATTAGAGCTGCCACAGACTTCATATATTCCTCTGTCAACCTTGCTTTTGCTTGTTTTACTAATTCCACCGCATACCCTAATGGATTCTCGCGAAGATTTCTAACTGTTGTTATTGCTGCCGGAAACACAAAAGCGTTCCCATAGTATCCCTGTGGCAACAGAGATTCGATTTTGGAACGGGCATTAACAATGCATAGCATGCGTACCTCTTCTTCGGGGTCAAGATTAATGGCAAGGCTTCGACATCGCCATAGGAAAGCTGTTAAAAGTTCGAACTTGGTGCAATGCCGAAGGTGGGGAGGGAGGAGCCTACGAAGAAGTGAAACTTCAGCGGGGCCAAAGAAAAAGGAACGTTCAACCAAGTTGTCCGATGACAAGGAGGTAGTCGTGGTTGTGACAGCGGCCTCCACTTCATCGTACTCGTGGTGGGTGAAAGTGACTCGTGGCGGGTTTGGAGCATCTAAGAGATGCCTTTCCCAAACCGGCAGGATCAAGTGGGTGGTTTCGCCTCGTGCCATTGCAGCCACAGTAGACAGGAATTGCTTTAGACCAGGGCCATCGCTCATAACATGATTAAGACGGATGGCGAAGATAAAACCACCGCATTTCAGTCGTGTTACCTGTTAACACGTGAACTAATACTCTTAGATTTTGAGAAACTCTATTTTGTATAGCACAATTAATTGAAATTTTACCACCTGAATCAACAACAATGGGCAATTTAGCATCCCTTCAGAGCCGGGAACAGCAAAAAGGAGTTCATCAAAGCACGGAAATGGAGGCTGAAGTGCACCACCGAACTGTTGAAGGGTAACATCAGCATCAGCCTGTATAAACAGCACGCCTTCACCATTGCAATCCACAATAAGCTTGCCATTAGCCCCTTCCCTTAGTCTGCCTGCAAATGGATAATAAAGCACCAGGGCTTGCGCTAATCCCTTCCTAATAACCTCAGCAGGATGCTTTCCTTCCATGGAAGGTTCATGCCGATAAAAATGGACTAAGCGTACTTGAAATCGGAGACTCGCTTGATCATCGATATCTGATAACAGTTTTTGTTCACATGGCGTAGGCTTGGCTGGAGCTACAAACTCGGGTTTACACCGTCGAACTGTAAATGTAAGAGGAATGCCAGAATGTGTTGCCATGGCATAATAGAAAAGAATGGCTAGCGTTGGGATCATAACCAAATGTTTGGAATGGTTTATATAGGAACCAAAACGTATGAAATTGAAGTAGATATTCACTGTTAGTTGTCGTGGATGCTGCTCGGCCAGACATATCGACTTGGATATCATTTCAGTTTTACATTTTCATATAGCATAATTTATTTTGATTTTTATATTATACTCCCTCATCCCTAAAATATTCCCTCGTTTATTTTTTTTTACGTAGTTTTAAGAGAAAAAAAATTAGTGTAAGAGATGTGTTATAAAATAATTAAGGATGAGTCTATCACGTTCGACGAATATCGCTGAACACCACTAACGTTCAACACCGCTGAACACTATTAAATTGATTAACAAAAATTAAAAATTTCAAAAACTCAACATATAATTATAAATTTTAATTAAATTATTTTTCATATTTTTTAATATTTTAAAAATAATTAGATTAAATATCAACCTTAGTTAATGTAAAAAATAAAAAACCCTCCTCCTCCTCCTCCTCCAAATCTACATTTTACTATTTTGGCTGCAAAAACCATTCAATTTGCGGCGCTTGATTTCTCTGTTTTGGGGCATTAAGGTGGCTGCCTCGGTACTGTTGGTACTCTCGCTTTCTGATTTCCAGTACACTTATTAGGGTTCTTACGCTTGAGCTTGACACCATATCTACCATTGATTCATTATTCACCATCTCTTGCATCGCATTAAAGCATTTCAGTCTCATCTCCTGTCAAAACTCATCGTTGAATTCATTCATTAATTAATTTAAACCAACATGAAATGAAACAAAATTTGGTCTACTAGCTTGCTTGCTCACTTTGTCCAAGTATTCACAAGCAAAATTAAGGTTTCGAAAGATGGAAACTGCCATGGGAGTAGCTCATGACATCCGGAAGATTAATGTTTAGGATTTCGAGTTTATTGTTTAAGGTTTGAGATTTAAGATTTATAAAATTGATTAAAATTGGTATTTGTTCTAATTATTTAAAATATATATATAAACTAAAATAATTGAAATTTTATTTTAAATAATTTATAATTATATATTAGGTCCTTGAGATTTTAATCTTTATTAATCAGTTTAATAGTGTTCAATGGTGTTCAGCGATGTTCGTCGAACGTTGTAGAATTTTCCAATAATTAAATAACAATTTCATTATTGAAAAGTTGATTTTTTTTGTTGGAAAACTAAAAAATTTAGAAAAAAAAATATATTTAGTAAAAGTTATTGAGTTTTTGAAAGAAACAATTTAAATGAGATAATTTCAAAACAAAAAAACTAAATTTATGAGACAACAAAGTATAATTTATGCTATATAAAAATTAAATATATGTTTTTCTTTACTAGCATATTCTCAATAACAAGTGGCCTAATTATATCCACTCAAATTTTGTTTTGGACTTGGCATGATTTTCACGTGTTTATATAAAACGTGCTTTCTGCCAAGCATTTGGAATCAATTTTTGTGTGTTTTCCATGGATCTGGCTAAATACATCATTCTTAGTCGTGATTCTAGTAAATAAAATCTACTCATCTCAATTTTTAATGTAAATTTTCACTTTATTTCTACATATAAATAATAATTCTCTAATCTATAAATAATTCTCTTCATTACCATTTGTCGGTGTCGTATCTATGGATGTAAAAACATGTAATCGGATGAATTTCAGGTCGGGTTCTGTCAGGTCGGGTCAAATCGGATACATGTTATTTCAGGTCGTTTTTCTGTTATGACTCGATTCTGGTCGGGTGCAGGTCAGTTTCAGGTCGGGTTCATTTCAGGTTTCGAATTCGTATTAAGTTTGAGTTTGGTACAAATAGTCGATAGACTTTGGGTTGGCCATTCATTTCGAGCTAATTATTCAACGCCTTTCACGAACACGAATCACATTAAAAATAAATATTAAACAATATAATGAACAAAAATATCATCAAATGATTCATTTCTAAAATATTAGAGTAAATTACAAAAATTATAAATTAATAAGGGTCAATTTTTGTTAAAAATAAAATTTTAGGGACTAAGATGAATAAAAATATCATCATATTAAAAACACTTGACTAAATTGCAGAAAAATGAATAGGGGTCAATTTGGAATAACTGAATAAGATAGTGCTGGACAACATTAAGGTCCCAAAAATGTTTTTAAAGACAGTTACATATTAGGCAATAAAACAGTGTCAAACTGTCCAGGCCATTGCTGCCTGGCAATTTGCACACCTTCACTTTAAACTAGCATATCTCCTAAACCGTACATCAAAATTTCGATTACTTTACACTGATAGAAAGCTTATTAAATCCTCTTTAAAATGATGTAAGGCTTGCATTTTTGTGCCCAGTCATTCGATACAATTTATTACTTGAAGTTAGGGTATCCACAGATTCTGGACAACTTGCACTGTTCAGCCATTTTATTTATAGTTTTTAGCACATAGTCTAGAATTGGATTCTGTTGTCTCCTAGTGAAAGTAGACATACATAAATCAACCAAATTTTTAGCTCTTTTGAAGTTACTGCCCAAATGACACGCGTCGTATAGTGTCAAAAATAAAACCTTAAACTCAAAATAAATAAGATTTAAATTAATATAGCGAGAGTAAGGGTCGATCCGCAGGGAATAGGAACTCTAACACCTTTCTTGTGATTTAGACCAATATCCTGTAAAAAAATAAAAGGGGGTTTTAGAATAGTGATTTGAATGAGAAAAATAGTAAAAACGTAAAAATAAATTGAGAATGAATTATGTATAGAAATAGCCTCAAGCCACGCTTTGCCACGACATCTTCGATCACTGAAGTTGATTTTTCTTCGACTTTCCTGCAGGTTACAGTCTACAAGGCCCAACCCTTGTAACTTACTTCTCGTTGGTAGATTCGACTCCCAGGGCAATCCTTGAAGTCAAACTTTAGTGAGTTAGCCACGGCAATCGATGCTAACCCAGATCTGAGTTAGTGCTGGAGAAGCCCGTGCTCGGATATTCGTCTCGATGAGAATGGTTTCCGATTTCGATTCCCCTTAGTGGACCGCCACTAAGTTTGTTCTTAGGGAGTTGAATTGGCTACAAGCTTTTCCTCGTCCCCAACGATGGATCTAAACCACTTCAAGCCGATGCGCGCTCTCGGAATGAAACAATTGCTATGCCTAAAGATTAGGCCGATTGCCTAATCAATTTTGTAGAGAATCTAAAAGGGGTTGTCGAAGGATTGAAGTATTTCCTAATCTCACGATGTTTGTCGGGTTTGGCGTTGCTTTTGGCTAAAGGGAATTTAGTTAAGCATGGTTTGTGAAAAAACCATACTTAATAAAATAAATAAAAATGGAGAAAAGAAAATGGAGAATAATGGAGAGCTTTATTACTCAAGGAAGAAGAGAACAATGGAAAAAATGATTGATGAATAATTCACCCCCAAAGAGGGGTATTTATAGTAGTTGAAAAACCCTAAAAACTTAAGATGATAAATCCTAAAATAAATTTAAATAAAATTACATAAGATACATATCAAAGTTTTGAATTTAAAAGATAAAATTCGGATGATAGGCTATCTTGATAAGTGGACTGATAGGTTATCAAGCTTGCTGACGTCATCTTCTAGAAGGTGCTGATGTGGCGCCCAGTCAGCATTCATGCCCTGGTTCATGCCCATGAATCTGCCCACGAACTCAGTATTTTCTGCAGCACTTCAACTCGTTTTTGGCATTAGGTAACCTGCACGAGATCAACACAAAAACAGCCCAATTAAGTCCTTCAAATATATATATTCGATCAAAACAAGGACTAAAAACATAACCAAAATAAACACTTATCACCAAAACAGAAGATTTTGGACAGATTTTACCAACTTTCATTTTAAGCTCCTAAAATGTCATGTACAAGATTTTAACAAGCCAATTGAGTGAAAAAAATATTTTCTAACATGTCTAGATTGATCTTAATCAATTTTTTTTTACCCATGTTAAAACAGAGCATGTTGTCAATTCGCCCTAATTAACATGTGTGCACTGTTTTACCTAGTAAAACAATCTCATGTGCTACCAAGCCTAATTCCATGTCAATTTTCATTTTCACATATGTCCTAAATTAATTTTCAGCAACTTAATCATGTACACACTTATTTTTCTTTAGCAACAAGCCTCATTTTAGTGATTACACCATTTTTACCTAGTAAAAACAGTTTCATTTTACTTTCTTTTTATTATCATGCTCGTTTTCACTTTCTAGTAATATAAGGAGTCATTCAATTGTTTTTTTTTCTTCTAAAATTTTCAACAATTATGGTTCATTTCAAAACATGCATGAACATGTATTTACCACTTTCAAGTCTTATTCATATTACCTAAGTCCATTACAAGTTTACTTCGTCATTTCTAGTAACTTAACCATTTATTTAACTTAGATACAACATTAAATTAAATTTTCAGCAGCATGCAAGCTCAATATCTCATGTATACAAGCATGAAATTAAAGGAGTTAGGATGTGATTACCTTAGCAAGTGCTAATTAACTTCCTTTAGCTCTCTAGTTCAAAAATTTTCTATGGCCACCAAATTTTCTTTCTCTTTTTCTCTTTCGCTTTCTCTAATTTTATTTTGGTAAAGTGAGGAAGCAGATGGGGTTTACCCACCTTTAGTGGCCGGCCAAAGGGGAGAGAGGGGTGGACACATGTAATGCCTACTCTTTAAATTTTAATTAGCATGCAAACCTTAAGTTTGTAAACTATACATTTTAGCACCTTTTAATTTGGAACCTCACTTTATTTTTTCTTCAATTTTGGTCACTAATCGATTCTCCCTTCTTTTTATTTTAAAATTTGGCACTACATTGCTAATTCTTCCAATGTAGTCCTTAATTCCTATTATTAATGTTTCTTTCTTATTAATTTAGTCCTTGCTAGGTTTTCACTTCTCTTTTCTTTTAATCATAACCTAATCCTTTCTAATTAAGATTTAATTAAACTTAGTTAGATTCATGATTAATAGTCATAATACTAATAGGCCCTATTTGGGGTGTTACACTTCTTGCTCAAACCCTAACCCCAATCCTCTTTGTTACCACCTACATAGTTGAAATCATTTCCCAAACCCAACTGTAACCCCCTAGACCCGCCTATGCGTTACAACGGATCCTAGGAAGTCATATTAGGATCACAAGAGCGACCCACAAAAAAAATACACATAAAAACATTTTTATTTCTCAAAACACTTATTAAAATGTAAAATCAACTTCTATTTAAAATACTATTTCAGAAAATCATTTAAACACATAACAAGAATTTCAGAATGTGCTTTACAGACTCTATCATAAAACAATACGTGACATACATGACATACATGCCCACTAACTATACAATATCGTACTCCAGAGGCAACGCCGAGGGAACTCCGAACACTGATGTCAAACATTATGTCATGCTATATTCTTTTAACCTGCGATGGTAAAAACAATGTGAGCTTGGAAAAGCTCAGTAATACAAAACTACCCAGAGATGCTATAAGCTCATGCAGATACATGGTAAGCATAACATTTTCATGACGTTCCAAGTAGTAACAATTCTCTTTTCTTTTCCGTTATTTTAGGGTAACATTATACTTGAGAATAATGATACTTATTCTTTATTCAATCATCGAGTAACAAACGAGAATTATACAAGTTGATAGTTTACGAGGATGAAAACAACGAGTTTAAAGTCTAGTGTGTCCCAAATGGTTCATATCAAATAGGCATAAATGCATACCAATCATATCATGAGAACACATAACAATTCAATGCAAATGTTCAAGTACATACTAGAGTTTACAAGTAACTACCCTCCAACCTTACACCAATATGCAGTCCCCCAGAACTGCATCCATAAGGACTTACCCTAGGCCCGATATGCCACCTAAGGGGTTGCCTTAGGTCCATAAGGATTTACCCGTGCTAAAGCATCGGTACCTACTCAAGGGGAGACCTTGAGTCCATAAGGATTTACCAGCTTGATCAGGGCTGTACCAACAGAGACTTCATAACATAACCCAATAATATACCCCGAATGACAATCGGTATTCAGATTTCAGACATGAGTAACAAAATACATGTGACAGACGTATTCTATTCAGAGTATCAGAAACAGAAGATTCATGATTTTGATATATAAATGGGCATAGCATTGAGCAGAACAGACATTTTCATCATTCATAATGCAAACAGATTGTACCATCATAGGTCAAGCTAACAGATCATACTATCAAGTTCATCAGACAGTCAGGCAATACCATCACAGATCAAGCAATCACATAACAAGTATGCATATTGAGCAGACATACATCAAGTAGGCAGAGAATGTCATCATATATCCGGTTCATCATTTCATCTCATTTTCCAACATAGTGATGCAATCTCAATAACAATTGAAATGTTCATCAAACATAGCATTGTTCATGATTAAATCATTATACAATCCATTCAACATAATATATCACACATGGAACACACTAGGTGGGACAGATCATTTCTTGGAGATATTTGGCATTACGGAAGGGGACACATTAAAGTTTTGACAATTTGAACGAATTTCTGAAATGTGGCCCCTATTAAAAGGGGTTCATACTAACGGTTTAACCAAGATATTCAGGAGGTGATACATTAAGATCTTTGAGAGTTTAGACGCATCATGAGTTATTTAGTCATTTAAGCATACAAGGGCATTATGGTCATTTTATCACATATGGACATTTTGGTAATTTATACCAACAAGGCATAAACAGTCGCTCAGGAAATTATATTTGCTCATCAAGCTTCCAATCAGGCATTCGGAGATTTCTATGTCAAGATCTTTCACGATATCGAATACATTCAGGGATATCTTAATTGCTTTGGCCAACGAGGGCATTTTAGTCTTTTAACTATCAGGGGTGATTTTGTAATTTAGCTCAGTAATGATAAAATGATGATTTATAATATTTAATATATATTTGAACGGTTGCTTTCATAATTCACCACATGACTTGCCACAGAGTAGCCGAACTTATATTTTTGTGCGGAAAACTTCCAACCTTATATTAATATCAGGAGTGATTAACATACATGAGTGTGCTTCCTAACACTTAGGAGCACTTTAGCCCCTTTAAGTCTTATTAGAAATCTCTGAATTTCATCAAATGCATAACTGCCTATTTAACTCAAGAGGGCTTTTCAGTCATTTTGGAAATTGGGATAAATCTACCATTTTTGTCAATTTTACTATTTGGCACCTCCGTCGTTTACGTACTCGGTAGAAATTTGGTCGTTGATGAGTTCTCAAATATGACATATTTCATTTGTTATTTTTCTAGCTACTGGGACTTCTTGCTGCTTAATCCATGTTGTTTTCGTTATATTTTGTGCAGGGACCCAATTCTGGAAATAGCAATGAAAATGAGGCATTTCTGCAGTTTTTATTATAATTCTGTCATGACTGGCATCATGGGCACGACACCGGGCACGACACGTCTGACGTGGCAGTGACGTGGCAATGACGTGGCGACTTCTAGAAGCTTCTGGAACGTTCTGGAAGATGTTATCAGCTTATCCGATTAGATTCCTGCATTTGAATTTTAAAACATTTTGAATTGTTTTATCTTTTGTTTATTATTTTAAATTATTTCATCACTTTATCTTTGTAAATCTAAGCCTATAAATACCACCCTTGGTAAAGGCTTAGATCATCCATCCATCCATCCATCCATCAATCATTTTAGTTTTTACCTTTGTAAACATTTTAGTTTTAATTCAAGTTCTTTTTCTTCATTTTCTTGTTTCATTTATTTTATGTTGTTTAATTATTTTTTTCAAAACCAAGTTAAGCATGATAATCAATATCATGCTTAGCTAAATTTCTTGAGCCAAGAGCTAGCTAAATCAATTCTAATCGTGAGAATTGAACATTGCCTAAATTCCTTCGGGAATACATTTTTATCTTTCGGTTTAGATAGTTTGGCAATCGGCCTTACTAAAGTTTTTAATCGTTTTTCAAGTCAAAAAGAGCTCGTTGATCTGGAATCGTTTAAAACATAGTTGGGAGGAAGGATCGGCCTGTGGCAATTTCGACTTCCTGTGAACACTCTTAGCGGCGGTCCGCTAAGGAAAGATAAAATCAGAAGCGATTCTTTTTAAGACAATTTCTGAGTCGGGCTTTTCCTGCTTTCAAAACTAAACACTTTAACGGCGATAGACGTGGCTAATTTGTTTAAGAATCAACCTTCGAAGATAGTCTTGGGAGGATTGGTTACTCGAGAGAGAAGCAAGTTGCGACGGGTTGGGCCTCGCAGACTGTAACCGACATGATCCCCGGAGTAAAAATCTATTTCAGTGATCGAAGGAATTGACAAGGCTAGCTCGAGGCTATTTCACATATTTGGTTTTCCTTATTTTTAATTTGTGCATTTTATTTCATTACTTCACTCAATATCAGATCACCCCCCCTTTTTTATTTCCTTGTCTTGCAGATATTCCTGGAAATCCAAATCCGACAAAATTCAAGTCAAGAAATTCGACTAATCTCCCTGTGGATCGACCCTCTTTCCTTATACTACTTAATTTCTTTATTTTATTAATTGTTGAAAGAGGTTAAATATTTATTTATATTTGACCGGTTAAACGACGACTTGTCAAAATTGGCGCCGCTGCCGGGGAGATTTATTTTCGGCAATTTTTGACTGATTTTTGTCTTATTTTATGACCAGGAAGAATCCGGGTACTTTTGCTCCATATAACCCGGAAATTGAAGCAAGCGCTCGTAGAACTCACGACGAAACACTTCGACAAAAGAAACAACAACAAAGCACACGACGATCTGAACAAGAATCCACCTCCGAGACCACACCAATCGACGAACCTACACAAGAACCAGAACCGATGGCAGATCAAATAATTCGAGAGCTGAATGCAGCCCCTACCGTGCAACAACCACTCTGTATTGCTTTTCCTCAAGGCGATACTCCCTTCCAGCTCAAAACGGGATTAATCCACTTACTCCCAACTTTTAATGGCCTCCCTACTGAAAGCCCACATAAACACCTTGCCGAATTTCACATGGTGTGCAGCAGCATGAAACCGTAAGGAGTTTCGGAGGATCAGATAAAACTAAGGGCATTTCCTTTTTCTTTAGCCGGAATGGCTAAAGAATGGTTATTTTATTTACCTCCGAATTCTATTAATACATGAGCTGATCTTTCTCGTGTTTTCCTTGACAGGTATTTCCCTGCAGCAAAAGCGACTGAACTTAGGCGAAGCATTTTGAGCATCCAATAAATGTACGACGAATCCCTATATGATTATTGGGAAAGATTCAAGAAGTTGTGCGCATACAGACGGTTTACTCATTTAGAACTTAAGGGCATAATTGTCATTCTGATTAATTAAGAATTTCGGTGCTCGAAGGCATTACAGTCTTTTTGGTCATTACAATCATTCCAATTAATTCATTCATTACTGTCGTTATACAGAGCTCAGGGGAAAAATCCAAGTTTCTTTTAGTATCACACGCGTTCGAAAAATGATGCCGAAGTCTTTTCCAATAGAACATACATCTTAGGTAGGGTAATTTTTCAATCAGGTCGAATGCAGATTTTGGGCCACTTCCTTTATTATGGGCAGTTTAATCATTCTTATACCTTATGGGCATTTTTTGTAATCTCATATCCAATATCCCTTACTCCATATTATGGGCATTGAATCTTAGACACTATTGATCGAGTTGCGAATTTAACTGTATTATTTATTACTATTAAAACTTTCGATACTTCTGATCTATTAGTATTCTTATTCGAATATTTTGGTTTTAATAATTAACGTACTTATTTCTTGTATCTGATTCGGCTTAAGCAGAGTTTGCAAAACACTTCATCATAGGCATACATGCGTTAACCGGTTATTAACATGTACATAAAGCATACAAGGGGTAGTAATGTATTACCTTAACTTCGAGCTACATCAGTCGATTCATGATACGACATTCGAATACCCTCGAACCCAAATTCGACATTCCTCAACATCACGTATCCAAGGAACCGAGAATACCTTCAACTACACAAATTCCAAGATCAGACATTACTCACAAGCTCTTAACCAATTAATTAAGTAGATAAACACGTTCAGGTTCAAGGTCAGATTCAGAGGCTTTCGGATCAGAATTTTGCGAAACGGGCTTCACAACGGACTTGGGACGTCGAAAAACATAAATTATGAGTTTTCGGAAAATTTGACTTTTTGGTCAACGGTCAAAGTCAACGCTGACGTCAGCATGTCAATGGCCAACGGGGTCAGAGTCAACGCTGACGTCAGCAGGTCAACGCTGACGTCAGTAAGTCAACAGACTGAGGTCAACTGAGTTGACTTGATTGACTCACTGTGCTGACTCGAGCTGAGTTAACTTAGTGGCTGACTCGGACTGAGTTGACTCGACAGACGGGTTGGGTGTCGGGTTCGGGTAGGACACGGGTCGGGTACGGGTACGGGTTGGGTCAGACTCGGGTTGGACACGTTCGGACCGGGTTGGACCGGTTCGAATCCTTAGACCGCCATAAAACCGACCCACTTACCCTAAAAGAACATGGTCGCCAGACGATCGCCGGAGCGATCAACGGAGAAGCCCTTGGCGACGAATCTGCCTGAAAAACGAAGATCCAAAATTTATAAAATCAACCAAACAAAAAATTTCATCTAATAAAGCCGGAAAACACGTCGAAACTTACCCCGAAAAACACAAGGCGGTCGGAAAACATCGCAGCTTCGACGAAGGCCTTAACAGAGTCGGATGAGCGATCGGTTTACTGGGTTATGGTCGCATCAACTTCGGGAGTCCTCCGAAGGTTTCGGCGGCACGAACGGGTAACTCAGGCCACCGAAAAACGCCAAGAACAGAGGCGACCGATGAGTTACCACCTGAACTTGATTTGACTTTCCCGACGATCAACTAGGGATCTCCGCGAGTGGTCGGTGGTATCAAAAACGCTGCTCGATGGCGAGCATGCCGGTGGTGGCAGTGCACGCCACGAGCCGGCCGTGGTCGAGATCGGCGCAAGGCCGAAATAGGGTGAAAGGTGATGGGTCACGAGGGATTAGGGTTTTAAGATTTGGTATTTCATTTTGAGGAGGGTTAAATTCACACATGGAGGAAAATTCATACTTTTATTTAATGTTTAGTCAAACCTAAAAAACCATAGTTTAAGATCAAAATGATCTAAACAAATGCTAAGGATTGCTTTAGCCTGGTTGGCTAAAGCTTGCTTTAGGGTTTTAAAATTAGGGTTTTATGATTTGGCAGCAATAACCATATTTTTTTTATTTTCTTTTTTTACCAATATTTAGGGTGTTACACCAACATTTTCCCTAATTGTTTCCCTCGGCACAGTTGAAATCACCATCCAACCACAAGCTTCACTACCATCGACAACCTAAATCGAACTACCATTTTCCCTCTCAGCACAAAACCAAACACAACATACTTTGAAATGAACTCCATCAGACGACTAAAGATGACAAACTGAGCAATTTAGGTTTGAATTTTCATTTGAGATATTGAAGTTTTTTAAGGAACCCAAATGTAACCCCCGTAGCCCGGCCTAGACGGCTGACCCGAACTACGAAGATTACACGGGGAAAACCAAAGTCAACCCGAAAGTCAACCTTGATTAGCGACCCTTTTTTTTTCTTTTTAAACTTGTCTAGATGCACATTAAACCTAGGCATACTCTTGAGATAAGCATACTCAAAAATCACAGCAATCGGAAAACAATAAGGGACTCAATTACACAAAATACGAATTTAGGGACCAATTTGTAAATTCCGGAAATTAAGAGGACTTTACCAAATTTTAAGTTACCATTATGAAATTAGTCATGTTTCATGCCTCTCTGCCAAATTTCAACTCAAACGGACATCTCAAGCCCAATTTTTAAGCTTTAACTGCAAGGGGGTATTGATACCCGTCAGGGGGGTATTGATACCCGTCCCTAGCGGTATCGATACCCTTAAAAGGGTATCGATACCCTCCCCCAACGGTATCAATACCCTTAAGGTGGGTATCGATACCGAATTTGGCAGTAGCTTCATTCACCAAAAAGGTATCGATACCCTCCCCATGGGTATCGATACCCAAAGCCTGAATCAAGAGGGAGGTATCGATACCGTACCAAGGGTATCGATACCCCCTGCTACGAACCTGCAGTTTGAGCTGATTTAAGGCACAAGGAGGCCCCTAAATCCCTCTAAAACTTCAACCAACACACTATCATCAATCCTAAGGCAAACCAACCATAAAATCATGCTTTCACAAGGACCAAAGGCACTAATCAACTCAAGGTGGTGCACAAATCATACAAGCAACTTAAGCATCCAAACATGAAACAAGGCATATGACCAACACACATGATAAGCAATTTAAACATCTACAGACATACATCACTCAAGCATTCATCAAGGCATGCTTCTTAAGTGATATTTACAAGTCGAACAAGGCATCCAAAACAACCACACCTATCCCATTGCTTTACTATTACAATCTTTCAATTTATAAATCATACATTGAACTCACCCAAAAGCAACACTTGGAGACCTTTCCTTGCCCTTGCCACCCACAAGCTATTTATCTGCATTGTCGAACAAAAGAGAGCGTAAGCATAAAAGCTTAGTGAGGGTAAGCTCATAAAACAAACCTTCGACAATACAGGGTCCAAGCTCGAGCAATTATCATGATGAAATACATGACTTCATCTTCGATCCACATGAACCAAAATGAACATGATGCATGAACATATAATCAACATTATGTCATGCTCAACATCTCATAAGCTCAACTTACAACGATATATATATACCTCAATGCATTAACCAAATCATATATCACTTCACATTTGAAATTCACATTTCATATCACATTGATACACATATCAATTCATATTAGCATGTATGCATAATCTCATATTGGCATAAACATACTTTCTCATATTGGCACCTAGCTATGACTCGAATACGCGGATAACATGTTGGAACGCATTTTCCAACATCAACCTTACCTCGGTGGGATTACACTCATCACCGGCCTTGCATGTGGAACGCATTTCCACATGCCCTACGGATGGGATTCCACTCATCATCACGTAGAATATATATAAATTTCCGGTGGAATATTACATCACCGTACTCCTCCTTGGTGCCTTAACGCCACCAAGGCCACGTACGTTTTGACTCAATTAGTGTGCACACTCATCCTGATGATCGATCATTGTACCCAAGCATACTAGTGCCAATAATAATCAAATTTCACAACCTTTGATGTTCAAGAGTCATAATATGGCATCTTACATCATATTAAACTCAACATCAAATATCTCAACAACATAATATCATAATGTTATTTTCAAGAGTCATAATATGGCATCTTACATCATATTAAGCTCAACATCATCATGCACAATTTACAATCCAACCCACATGCATAGCAATGCATCAAACCATGCCTCAACAACATGTATAACACATTATACATAATCATCATAACACAAATCATCATGAGGCATAACATCAATTAAAGAGATCATCCAATGTCTCTAACTAAAGCTTAGGATTAGGCTACCACCCTAATCCTAACTCTAGGTGAGTCTACCAATCTCAACCTAGTCCACATGCTCGAACCAATTGCTCAAAACCATTTAAAATATTTTAACCACTCACCGACTACTTCATTAGCACAAGCCGACAAGCCTACCAAGCATCCAAGTTTCCGGATTCGAGCCCGGAGCTTCACCATTGATTTCTCTTGCTTCTAACCATTCAAAAACAATATATTAACCTCAAAATCAGTCACAAACCCAAAGTTTAACATCAACACACAAATCCACTTCAATTCTCACAATTCAAAGCCAAGTTCATTCTTCAATTTCTCATTTTCGTACTTCCACAAAAACCCGTCAAAAATCAGAATTGTAGTCATCCAAAACACTCTTAAACATGTTCAAAACACTGCCCAACTATAGTATAACCATCAACCCCCAATTTCCAACATTATACACATAATTTAAGCCATGAACAATCCCCAAAATCACCAAATCCGAGCAGCCATGAAAAACAGTCCAAAACTTGTGATTTCAACATTTTTAACACATTCAAACACTTCCAAAACAACCCCCAACTATTACTCTAACATCAACCCTCAAATTCCAACATTAATCATACCCAAACTCATCTAAAAACCTTCCTAAAAATCCACCAAAACCCAATTTCGGATTTTTACCCAAAATTACTCATTTTAACATATTATGTGTATTTTAACATGATTAAACAAAGCCCCAACTCAATTTATCAAAACAAGATGAAAAACCCCTTAAAAACCCAAACTTTGATATGAACCCTAATTTTCAAAACTCCATAACTTTGAAATCTAAGACTATAGATAGATAGAGGATGAAGAGGAGATTAAGAAAACATAATTACCTTTCAAAAACCCCTTGAATTGATGAAGAAATCAAAGGGAATAGTAAAGAGAGTTTGGGAGGATTTGGGATGGTTTGCACGGTGAAGAAGAAAGGAAATGAGAAAGATGATAGCTTTCTAATGATAAGGTTATCCTTATTTTTGTTTTGGTTTAATTACCAAAATGATCCCTCCCTTTCTTTCTAAACTCAATTTGCTCACACTAAGGTCAATTTGATTAAGATAAATTTTACCGACTCGAACCAACTAACCCGACTAACTTCTAACCCCAAAACACGGGTGTTACAACTCTCCCCCACTTAAGGAAATTTCGTCCTCGAAATTATCGAGCAGGAAGAGCCACTGAAACATGCTCCTCCGCACTTTCCTTCTCACCACAACATACTCACCAACTCGGTAGACTTACCACACGTCTATAGATATCTAATGCTAAAATCTCAACGGTTTCTTCAAGGCATGTCGACTTTAAACTCAACTCGATCTCTTCTACAACATAGCACAGAACATATCTGACTCACACTCCCGAATCATAGATACACAAATCACATCACCAACCCCTTTCTAACTCTGGTGGTAATCGCAACAGATAAACAACATGACTAGCCCGATTCACAATCTCATACAACACTGTTTTGAACACCTGACCCATAACTTTCTCTGACAGATCATCTGACTTCAACAAGTAGCCAAACACTATGCAGACGCCTTCAAAAATCTAGTTGAAATTTCGAATCTCTATCACCCACTTTCACTAAGAATCTCCCACAATTGTAACAGGCTAAAAGAAAACTGATACCCGGTCTTGACACGCTGGCAATTTTACACACTTGTTCTCATACTGAACAATGTCATCCATCAACTCAATCCAGAAGTACCTACTTTCAACCCACAATACGTCTTCATACTACTCAGATGTAATACAAATGAACTATCGTGTACTTCGGCCAAAACAATGCATCTCGAAACATTATGTTAATCGGCACAACTATTCTGTCTCTAACAATACAAACTCTATCATCTCTTAACTGTATCCTGAAGGTCTTCTTTTCGATATATCTTGCACGTGAGGTGCCCAGAACCTGTCTTGCAACTGTTTCTCTTTAAATATCTGATTCAAAGTAGGCTTCACATGAAACTTGGCCACAAAACCACTATCATTTGGTAAACTGAATTCGACAATTACATCTCGCAACTCAACTACTAATCTACCAACAAACACAACTCGAATCATCGATTACTACGTTGGCTCTCTTCGGATGGTACTAAATCTTGAGATCATAGTTTTCAAGTCTTCGAAGCAAACAAAACTGTAATTAACTCTACGTCTCATACCGGATAACTCTTTTCACGGTCTTCCAACTATCTCGATGAACAAGCCACAATCTTCTGTCTTGCATAAGCATACAACCTAACACTACATGCAACGCATCACTATGGTTCAATTTTTTTTTTTTTTTTCGGATCAAGGTCGAAGCTCTCTTCAAAGTTTCTTTCGGTTCCTCAAGGGCTCGTTGTCTCGCATCTGGCCACACAACTGGACATTCTTATGTAGCAATCTGTCACGGTCTTCAGTTTCTTCCAACTCACATCTTCTTCTGCATAGTTAGGATTTACTCTAATGCACTCGGCTGATCTGCATGTCCTAGGAGAACATCTTCATTAACTCGAAGTTCACGTTGCGTAACTTGACATACAGCTGATTTTCTAAAAGGTGCTACCCCACTAACTTCAAAGCTCGTCATGGCCTTCTTCGATACTTCAACTTTTCTCACTTTCAACTGGTAGTAAACGAATCTCGAATTAATCTTCAAAAAGACTGAAGCACCCACTAACTGATCAACAAATCGCCGACACTCGGAAGCGGATACTAATCATTCACTGCCACTGGTTTCAACTGTCTGAAATCTCAACACATTCTTGTACTGCCGCTCTTTCTTCTTCACAAACTATACTATCATACTCTAAGATGATGCACTAAGCCTAATGAATCTAAGGCCTAACAGTTCTCGTAGTTGATTCTTCAACATTCTCAATTCTTCCGGGATTCATAAGTTACAGAGCTAACAAAACAGAAGCAACCTCGGAAACGGTCTCAATGACGAACTCTTCTTCTTTATCAAGAGACAAACCATGCAATTCTTCCAAGTACTTTTAGGAAAACACAAATTATACTAACATTCCGCGGTCTAATCTTCGTTCAAAAATCAAATCCATCACAATTGCCAAACAAGTCTGCCAACTAAACTCAATCAATCTTCGACCTCCACAGCTGGATCAACCATTCAATAAGAAGTTCACACCCTCGCCTACTACTACAGTCCCACTGAGACCTGCAACTTCAAGGCAATTCTCTCTCTCTTTGTCTCAACGTATACACTAACTATGTGCTCTTCAAGCCAAACCTTGTCAAAACGTACCTCAAAACTGTAGGAAGACGATCGCTTCACATCTACTGCATACACATAACCTTGAACCATCAACAAACATCTTCTGCACATTTTTTTTTTGACCACCACTATCTCACCACAAGGTCTAGTCACATGTGTCCCTACTTCCAAGGTCTCAACACGTACATCAAATTTTCTTACATGTTCACACAAAAGGAAGTATCCGTGGAAATTGCAACTACACCTGTGTACAGCTGATAGTCTTCGACCCTCTTGTTTTCAGACTGGTTCTTCAACAAAATCTGATTCTTCTAGAATATTCTTATAGCATCTCGAAACTTCAAAATGCAGTTCTAATCGTACACAAACAATTATGCTTGAACTTGTTCTGTAACATCGGTCCTGACGACTCAAAACATCCCACTACCAAACAATCCGAATTTAAAGCTCAAGACTTCCTTCTCGGCTCAACTATATCGGAAGTAACTTCATCTCTCCTTCTCGCTGGAAGACAACTCAGACGCACACTGGCCCAATCACACATATTGATTTCCACTCACGGACACTGAACGACTGTCTTGTATGAAAACCATAGGCTGAATCCCAACGATCACCAACTAGCATTTCTGAATTTCAGATTACACAAACGAGACCCTTACCCTGATCTCGCCCCAAAGAACTAAGGTACTCATACCTACCTCTGACACCTCATCGGCACATTCAAACTTGCATGCTTGCTAACAATATACAGAAGTACAGACTCAGAATCAATCAGAAGGGAACAAGCTCAAAACTGTACCAAGGGCTTACCTACTATATCATCGATAACACTCTGACTCCCACTCATAAGTCGTCACCTCTTTCACTACTAACACCAGAACCAATCACATTGTTCCTCATCAACAGGAACCAACCCACATACACACTAACTCAGTCAAACAAATTGTACCTCAAGTCCGGTACAACCACACCTCCCTAACCAAGATGATGGACTCCCTCAACATCATTCACATTTTCAGAACCCACATTTTCCACTTACCGATTCACAGTCCACGCCTTGGCCTCAAACTTACCAAAAAGTAATAAACTAACAACAACAACAACACATTAACATACAAACTGGGTTAGCAAAGGAAAAGGTCCAAGTGGCTCAAGTATGATTTCCTCACTTAAAATCTCTTTTTCCGATGTAATAGAAGCAATGGGACTCTACTCAACATGCTTCAAGCAACTCAACACACATACATGCTCAATCATGCATATTACAAGGCATACTTGCTAAACAAGCAAACATATGCGTACGATCAAACAACATACCTTCTCCATCAAACAATCACACATCGCCGCATACACGGGTAACGAGCAACATGCTTTTAAACAAACAATCAACATATTTGTCACACAAGCAATCATACTTACAAAGCAAGCAATCATTCATTACAGCATACTCGAATAACAAGCAACATGCTTACATGATAAGCAAACACCGTGCATATCAATCATAAAACACAACTTACTTCACTTACCTGCCCAAGGTTTCGGAAACCTTAAGCTCTGATACCAACAAATGTAACCCCCGTAGCCCGGCCTAGACGGCTGACCCGAACTACGAAGATTACACGGGGAAAACCAAAGTCAACCCGAAAGTCAACCTTGATTAGCGACCCTTTTTTTTTCTTTTTAAACTTGTCTAGATGCACATTAAACCTAGGCATACTCTTGAGATAAGCATACTCAAAAATCACAGCAATCGGAAAACAATAAGGGACTCAATTACACAAAATACGAATTTAGGGACCAATTTGTAAATTCCGGAAATTAAGAGGACTTTACCAAATTTTAAGTTACCATTATGAAATTAGTCATGTTTCATGCCTCTCTGCCAAATTTCAACTCAAACGGACATCTCAAGCCCAATTTTTAAGCTTTAACTGCAAGGGGGTATTGATACCCGTCAGGGGGGTATTGATACCCGTCCCTAGCGGTATCGATACCCTTAAAAGGGTATCGATACCCTCCCCCAACGGTATCAATACCCTTAAGGTGGGTATCGATACCGAATTTGGCAGTAGCTTCATTCACCAAAAAGGTATCGATACCCTCCCCATGGGTATCGATACCCAAAGCCTGAATCAAGAGGGAGGTATCGATACCGTACCAAGGGTATCGATACCCCCTGCTACGAACCTGCAGTTTGAGCTGATTTAAGGCACAAGGAGGCCCCTAAATCCCTCTAAAACTTCAACCAACACACTATCATCAATCCTAAGGCAAACCAACCATAAAATCATGCTTTCACAAGGACCAAAGGCACTAATCAACTCAAGGTGGTGCACAAATCATACAAGCAACTTAAGCATCCAAACATGAAACAAGGCATATGACCAACACACATGATAAGCAATTTAAACATCTACAGACATACATCACTCAAGCATTCATCAAGGCATGCTTCTTAAGTGATATTTACAAGTCGAACAAGGCATCCAAAACAACCACACCTATCCCATTGCTTTACTATTACAATCTTTCAATTTATAAATCATACATTGAACTCACCCAAAAGCAACACTTGGAGACCTTTCCTTGCCCTTGCCACCCACAAGCTATTTATCTGCATTGTCGAACAAAAGAGAGCGTAAGCATAAAAGCTTAGTGAGGGTAAGCTCATAAAACAAACCTTCGACAATACAGGGTCCAAGCTCGAGCAATTATCATGATGAAATACATGACTTCATCTTCGATCCACATGAACCAAAATGAACATGATGCATGAACATATAATCAACATTATGTCATGCTCAACATCTCATAAGCTCAACTTACAACGATATATATATACCTCAATGCATTAACCAAATCATATATCACTTCACATTTGAAATTCACATTTCATATCACATTGATACACATATCAATTCATATTAGCATGTATGCATAATCTCATATTGGCATAAACATACTTTCTCATATTGGCACCTAGCTATGACTCGAATACGCGGATAACATGTTGGAACGCATTTTCCAACATCAACCTTACCTCGGTGGGATTACACTCATCACCGGCCTTGCATGTGGAACGCATTTCCACATGCCCTACGGATGGGATTCCACTCATCATCACGTAGAATATATATAAATTTCCGGTGGAATATTACATCACCGTACTCCTCCTTGGTGCCTTAACGCCACCAAGGCCACGTACGTTTTGACTCAATTAGTGTGCACACTCATCCTGATGATCGATCATTGTACCCAAGCATACTAGTGCCAATAATAATCAAATTTCACAACCTTTGATGTTCAAGAGTCATAATATGGTATCTTACATCATATTAAACTCAACATCAAATATCTCAACAACATAATATCATAATGTTATTTTCAAGAGTCATAATATGGCATCTTACATCATATTAAGCTCAACATCATCATGCACAATTTACAATCCAACCCACATGCATAGCAATGCATCAAACCATGCCTCAACAACATGTATAACACATTATACATAATCATCATAACACAAATCATCATGAGGCATAACATCAATTAAAGAGATCATCCAATGTCTCTAACTAAAGCTTAGGATTAGGCTACCACCCTAATCCTAACTCTAGGTGAGTCTACCAATCTCAACCTAGTCCACATGCTCGAACCAATTGCTCAAAACCATTTAAAATATTTTAACCACTCACCGACTACTTCATTAGCACAAGCCGACAAGCCTACCAAGCATCCAAGTTTCCGGATTCGAGCCCGAAGCTTCACCATTGATTTCTCTTGCTTCTAACCATTCAAAAACAATATATTAACCTCAAAATCAGTCACAAACCCAAAGTTTAACATCAACACACAAATCCACTTCAATTCTCACAATTCAAAGCCAAGTTCATTCTTCAATTTCTCATTTTCGTACTTCCACAAAAACCCGTCAAAAATCAGAATTGTAGTCATCCAAAACACTCTTAAACATGTTCAAAACACTGCCCAACTATAGTATAACCATCAACCCCCAATTTCCAACATTATACACATAATTTAAGCCATGAACAATCCCCAAAATCACCAAATCCGAGCAGCCATGAAAAACAGTCCAAAACTTGTGATTTCAACATTTTTAACACATTCAAACACTTCCAAAACAACCCCCAACTATTACTCTAACATCAACCCTCAAATTCCAACATTAATCATACCCAAACTCATCTAAAAACCTTCCTAAAAATCCACCAAAACCCAATTTCGGATTTTTACCCAAAATTACTCATTTTAACATATTATGTGTATTTTAACATGATTAAACAAAGCCCCAACTCAATTTATCAAAACAAGATGAAAAACCCCTTAAAAACCCAAACTTTGATATGAACCCTAATTTTCAAAACTCCATAACTTTGAAATCTAAGACTATAGATAGATAGAGGATGAAGAGGAGATTAAGAAAACATAATTACCTTTCAAAAACCCCTTGAATTGATGAAGAAATCAAAGGGAATAGTAAAGAGAGTTTGGGAGGATTTGGGATGGTTTGCACGGTGAAGAAGAAAGGAAATGAGAAAGATGATAGCTTTCTAATGATAAGGTTATCCTTATTTTTGTTTTGGTTTAATTACCAAAATGATCCCTCCCTTTCTTTCTAAACTCAATTTGCTCACACTAAGGTCAATTTGATTAAGATAAATTTTACCGACTCGAACCAACTAACCCGACTAACTTCTAACCCCAAAACACGGGTGTTACACCAAACCATGAAGAAGTAGATAAAGAAAGCTATCGTTCGCTGGTCTTAGTTTGTTGGAAAAGGACGAGTGGCGTCTGAGGATTGTTCAAATTCGACGACAAACTGAACAATGGCGACGACTACAAGTCTATGGTTTGAGTTAGAGAAGAAGAAGAGTTTTTTTAGGCTTTTTGTTAGAAAGGGGTGAAAAAAATAAACTTTCAAAGTTTAGGGATTAAAATTAACATTTTTATTAACGGAGGTTAATGGTTGAGTGACCAAAGTAGTAATGATCGAAAACATAAGTGACTATTTTAATCTCTTTTTTTTTCAAATCGAGTGACCAAAACAGAACAATACCCAAACGAAATGGACCTTTGGAGTAGATTACCAAAATAAATAATTTAAATTATATTTCATTTCATTTCATTTTGATAATATAAATATATAAATATTAATATAAATTGCATTTTTTAATATTTATTAATGAAAGTGTACAATTGATTTTATAAAATATTTTTTAATTTTATTTTTAATCCCATTTTCACAATAATTTTTACTTTTAGGTTTTCAAAAGTTGAAAAACACGTTTGGTTAATAGAAATAAATTTTTTTTAAAAATAAAAATCGTGAAAATGTGTTATATCCAATTTTTTAAAAAGAAATGAACAATTAATTATTAAATAATTAATTTAAAATATAATTATTAGAAAATAATAATAATAATAATAATAATAAATATACTTAAATAAATCAAAGTTTTAAAATCGATAAAAATATTGTCTTCACAAGGATTCAAATTTGGATTAAATAAAATTAAAATAAAAATCTCTAGTTTTCATCTTTTCCATTTTTTAAAACCATTTTCAAAAAAATTGTAAAAAAAATATTTTTTATGTTTCAATTTTTTACTATTTTTGTTTTTTTAGAAATTTTTAACTTTACAACCAAACACGTTTTATTCAATTTTTTTTATTTTACATGAACATCCATACTTTTGATTTTTTTAAATAAAAACAAAACAAAACTTCGACCTCGCCCAACACAATGCATGGGCATCCGTACTTCTGATTTTGTGTTCTGTCTATAACAACATCTCACTAGGTGATAATCATAACACTAGTGGAACGCGTCTCCTTTGTACATGTGGTTGGCCTTTTTCTTTTTCCAACTTTTTATTATTATTTTCAAATTTTATTGTTTTCAATTTAATTTTAAAATTGTTGATATAAGATTTTGTGATTTTTTACTTATTAACTTATAACTTATAAGTGATGTACTTTTTTTAATAAGTATGGTTTTATTGGATAAAAGAATCATACAAGAAGAACCAACAAATGTTTCATTAAAACCCTCTAATCTTATAGTTAAAGGAAAAGAATACACCTACTAATTTATATCGAATATAAAGAAACATTCAAGAGAAAGAACAAGAAAAAAAACACAAACACGACTATTTCGTGTTCTCACAGAGGCAATCGACTCCTTTCATGCACTCTATTTGGTGTTCAGAAATAGCCTCGCGTGTTACTCATAAAAGTCTCACCATTCACCAACTCGCTCCTTCTTCCATCCATGTATCAACGCCTTAAAAACTTAATTTTCTCGAAAAAAATTAATTTAGAGATAAAATTAATATTATTTTTTTTATTAACCTGCAGGTCATCATTTTATACCTAAATGGTCAATAGTGACAACGGGGTGTACTTTGAATTTCATGCTGATCGGTGCATAGTTCGTGATGAGCATACAAATGTTGAGCTGCTTTCTGGTGATGAATCTGATGGTCTTTACACTTTTAATAGTAATTTTGCTTCTGTTAATAATGTTGAGTCTAGCTTGCATATATGTCAACAGGGTGAATTTGATGTTTGGCATCGTCGTTTAGGGCATCCTGCCCCTGCGACTCTTGCAAAAGTTTTACATGACTGTAATGTTGCTATTGACTCTAGTGTAAATAAAGACATGGTTTGTTCTGCTTGTAGAATTGGCAAAAGCCATAAGTTGCCTTTCTCTGACTCCTGTAGTGTTTATACTGAGCCTTTTGCACTTGTGTTTACTGATTTATGGGGACCTGCACACACACAATCTGATGGATTTCAGTATTATGTCTCTTTTGTGGATGCGTGTACTAGACACACTTGGTTGTATTTGCTTCGAAATAAAACTCAGGCTGCATATGCTTATAAGTTGTTTTCTAGTCTGGTTAGAACTCAGTTTTCTGCTGAAATTAAGGAAGTACAGAGTGATTGGGGAGGTGAGTATCGTAGTCTGTCTCGTGTGCTTGTTGAGGCTGGGATTAAGCACTGGGTTACGTGTCCTCACACGTCTGAATAGAACGGAGTGGTTGAGCGTAAGCATCGCCACATTATTGAGACTGCTCTAACCCTTCTCAACCAGGCCTCTTTGCCTATCAAATTCTGGTCACGTGATGTGGTCACAACAGTGCATCTCATTAATCGATTACCAACTAGAGTTCTTAAGAACCTGAGCCCCTTTGAGAAACTTTTTGGAACAAAGACAAACTATTCTTTCCTTCGTGTGTTTGGTTGTACCTGTTTTCCCCATCTTCGACCCTTTCAGAAACACAAATTAGACTTCCGTTCCCAGCAATGTACCTTTCTGGGTTATAGCATGCAGCACAAAGGTTACAAGTGTTTAACTCCTCAGGGGAAAGTGATTGTGTCACGCCATGTGGTCTTCGATGAGAGTACCTTTCCTTCTGCTAATTTAAGAACATCTATCTGCTCTAGTTGTAACAAAATGCCATCTTTTGTTTCTCCTTCCTTGCCTGTTATCTCCCCTGCTGTGCACCCTCAGCAGACTGGTACTCTAAGTCCTCTAGCCTCGAGTGTGTCTGATCACAGACATGAGGAATGTCCTTCTGCTCCTGGTCCACATGAGTCTGCTTCAGCTGATGGGGTGCCACTGGTCAGGTCACCCGTTGAAGGTGTTGTTGAAACAACTGACAGCACTGATGTTCATCGAACCTTCGATACTTCAGGTGATGTGGGTGTGGGGCATTGTGAGGTTCCTGCTACTGGTTCTCCCATGAGTGAACATGAAGATGTGGGAACTGCTGACGATGTGGGAGCTACTGACGATGTGGGAACTGCTGAAGATGTGGGAACTGCTGATGGCTTTAACTCTAGTGAGTGTACTCTTTTTTCTGCTTATGAGTCACCAGTGGGTGTTGGTTCTAGTGATGGTTGCTTAGTTGATGGTGCCATAACATCAAGTTGTGTTCCTAGCTTGGATGAGGTGCCACCAGTTCGAAATACTTCTTTGATTAATTCTCATCCTATGTTGACTCGTAGCAAGCTAGGGGTGTTTAAGCCTAAGGCTTATATGTCTGCTCTAAGTGAGGATTTTGTACCTAGCTCAATTGATCAAGCTCTGGTTGTTCCAGCTTGGAAGGAGGCAGTCATGGCTGAGTACAATGCCCTGGTTGCTAACAAGACTTGGAAACTTGTGCCTTTACCTGAAGGAAGGCGTACTATGGGCTGCAAATGGTTGTTCAGAATTAAGTACAACTCAGATGGATCTGTTTCATGCTACAAAGCACGCTTGGTTGCTAAAGGGTTTTCTCAAGTTCCAGGACAAGACTTTAGTGATACATTTAGTCCTGTTGTCAGATTTTTTACTCTCAATATCTTACTTTCAGTGGCTGTTACACATAAGTGGAAACTTCGACAAGTGGACGTCAATAATGCGTTCCTTAACGGAGGATTGGATGAGGAAGTGTTTATGGATCAACCTCCCGGATTCTCTCAAACTGCCACTGATGGAACAAGCCTTGTTTGTCATCTTCAAAAGGCTTTGTACGGATTGCGACAAGCTCCTCGCAATTGGTACACTAAATTGAGAAATTTTCTCATTTCAATCGGGTTCAAGGAATCAGCTGCAGATACTTCATTGTTCATATGTCAACACAACTCTGCCATCACTTATGTTTTGGTGTACGTTGACGATATTATCCTTACGGGTTCTTCTGAAGAAGTAATTGAAGATGTCATATGCAAACTGAATAGTCAGTTTTCTTTAAAAGATTTAGGTGAACTTTCATTTTTCTTGGGGTTTGCAGCTCATAGAGTTGGGGATGCTCTTATACTTAGTCAGAAAAAATTCATCTTAGAGTTGCTTGAAAAGACTAAGATGTGTCAAGCTAAGTCTTCTCCAACACCTATGCTTCCTTCTATTAAACTGACTCATGATGATGGTAGTCCTATAGCCGATCCGTATATGTATCGTAGTATTGTTGGGGCACTCTTGTATATATGCCGCACACGTCCTGATGTTGCTTTTAGTGTAAATCGTGTTGCACAATTTATGCACAAACCGTGTGAAGGACATTTGAATGCAGTCAAGCAGATTTTACGGTATCTAGCAGGGACTATTGACTATGGTCTGATGTTCACACCTTCAGATTTGGGAGTAGGAAATGTTGTTGCTTTTGTTGATGTAGATTGGGGTAGTAGTCCTGATGATCGACGGTCTACTACTGGGTATTGTGTGTATGTGGACAATTGTTTAGTTGCATGGAGTTCCAAGAAACAAAAGTTGGTATCTCGGTCAACTTCTGAAGCTGAGTATCGCAGTGTTGCAGATGCTGTTTCTGAAATTTTGTGGGTAAATACTGTTCTGCATGATTTGGGGATTCACTCTGCTGTGCCGTCAGTAGTATGGTGTGACAATACAAGTGTCGTTGCGATGTCAGCAAACCCTGTTTTTCACTCTCGTTCGAAACATGTTGAACTTGATGTACATTTTGTACGAGAAAAGGTTGCTGAACGGAAAATTCAGGTCAATTATGTACCCGCTGAACATCAAGCTGCAGATGGCTTAACTAAGCCTTTGTCAAAGGCTTACTTTCAATCGTTTCGCCATAAGATGAGTGTTCATTCTATTGAGCAGTAGAAGGAGGAAGGAGGAAGAAGGAAGTAGAAGGAATGTTAAGCAGTGTGTATTGTTGTAGATGTGGGCCCTCTACAGTTGGCTGATTCCTTGTAGTTTAACAGATTCTGTTATACAGCCTGCTGAGATAACAAATTAGTTGGGTTCATAACTAAGTTTGTTAGTCTCTTATTGGACTATAAAAAATACATGGGTTACCCGAACCCAGGCTCATTGAGTTTAGATACAATGAAGCCCAAATTCAGTTTTCTCTAATCCTTTCTTTTCTTTTTCCTAATTTGTTCAACCTAGGGTTTCTTTGTATCTGTCTAAGAAGCAGAGAAAGCTAATCATTATGCATGTTTGATATTGTTGCAAACAAATAAAACCGGCAACAATGTTAGTAGAAAACGATTTGAACTGTTCGTTAAGGGCAAACAAATAAACCTCGGCATTGAAACCGACTTAAAAGGTTGCCATCTCTTGGTGTGTAAGAACTAAGAATGCTGCCTGCAATCCGACTATGGAGATATGAGTCATGGAGTTTGTATTGACTGTTTCGATGAGTTGTGTTTGGACATTTTTCTAGTTGCGTGCACGCTTTTTCCTCTACTTAGATTTAGGGAAGTTTTTAACGAGGCTCACATCTCAAGTTGGTGTTTCACTTAATATAAAAAAAATCCACTTTAAAATATTTTTATTTATTTAAATTAAAACAAACCCACTTTATCAAAATATCTATGTAAAAGAAATTGAAAATTTATTAAATAAATGACAAAAATAAAACAAACCCATTTTATCAAAATAAAGTTTGAAAATTGAAACAAAAAATAATATGAAAAGAAAAGAAATCAAGAATTGCTTTGATTTAAACCGAAATTCTCTTGTATATTGTAATAACAATAATACCGTTGTTCAGTCAACACTTTACACTACATAAGACCACACATAGTTATTTAACATCTGGTGAACAGATCACTCTTACTAATCTTAAAAACGACATCAAACCCTACTGTCACAGACATTTGAAATAGAATATTTCCTTCTCAAATCATTTCACGGTTAGAGGTGGCAAACTAATTGGTACTTTTGTCACGCTTACTTTGACGTGCTTCACTAGTTCCACTGCATACCCCAATGGTTCGACTGTTGGAAAATTTGAGTTTTTTTTTCACACGAACGTAATTTCGAAATCCTCCCCTTAACCCACGTGTAGGCAACAAAGGTTGTAGAATGTTGAATATGGTAGCTAGATTATCAGTGACAACAGAGAATAATGGGCTGAAAGGGATAATTACATTCATTCACTGCATGTGTTTAAATACACGGAAAGGGGAATGACAGCTGGTGCTGCTAGCACAGCAAGTTTGTTACATGAAATAACAGAAAAATACAGCCAATGATTGCCAATGATTGCTGCTGCAGTGAGGTGTTGACAGCTAGCTCTTTCTAGAAGGAGTTGTTGCTGATTTTATCAACATCTTTCCTACTTTTTGGTCTCCTGAAGAACTTCTTCGATTTGGACAACATTGAGTCGGCGTCGGAACAAGCTGAATAAGGATGTGGTGAGTGGCTTGGTGAAGCCATCGGCTGTCTGAAAAGGTGCTGGGACATAGTTGACAACGAGATCTTTGGCTGTCACCTTTTCGCGGATGAAATGAACGTCCAAGTCGACGTGCTTGGCCTGTGCATGGAATACATGATTGATGCTTAGGGCAACAGCACTTGTACTATCGCTCCAAATGATTGGAGCTTTTGGTTGTTTGAGTCCTAGATCATGAAGTAGAGCACGTAACCAGGTAATTTCTGATGCAGTGTCAGCAATGCTGCGGTATTCTGCTTCCATGGTGGATCGTGAGACCACCTTTTGTTTCTTAGATGTCTAAGCAACAAGGTTATTACCAAGATAGACACAATTGCCCGTGGTAGAGCGTCGATCATCTGGACAGCTACCCCAGTCAGCATCTGCAAATGCAACGAGTGATGAAGGTGGAGTGGATGGTTTGAATACCAAGCCAAAATTAAGAGTGGCAGCGAGATATCGTAGGATACGTTTCACTGCAGCAAGGTGTCTTTCACAAGGATGGCGCATGTACTGAGCCACACGATGTACACTGTATGTTATGTCGGGGCGTGTATGACAGAGATAAAGAAGAGAGCCGACGATGCTGCGATAGCCTGAAGCATCTTCAATTGGAGAGCCAATGTTTTGTGTCAGAATATCAGAAGGAAGCATTGGTGTTGAGGCACCTTTGGCTTTATCCATTTGCGAGCGAGTAAGTAATTCTGTTGTGTACTTTCTTTGACATAGGAACAGATTGGTAGGTGTACGACTGACCTCGAGTCCAAGGAAGTATTGAAGAGCACCCAGATCCTTAAGGGAGAAATTTGCAGCAAGGAGAGACACAACATTGTCAATTGAAGCAGTTGAGCAGCTGGTGATTACTATGTCATCGACATAAGTAAGAACATATGTGACAGTGTTGGCTGAGTGTCGAATGTATAAAGAGGTATCTGCACCTGAGCTGCGAAATCCAGCATTGAGTAAGCAATCTCGAAGTTTGGAATTCCAGCTGCGAGGTGCTTGGCGTAAGCCATATAGTGCCTTGTGCAATTTGCACACAAGCTTCGAGCCATCAGGTGCAACAGTTTCAAAACCTGGAGGTTGAAGCATGTAAACATCCTCTTGAAGGTCCCCGTAGAGGAAGGCATTATTTATATCAACATGTCTCAAAGGCCATTTGTTTGTAGTAGCAATGGAGAGAATCACGTTGATTGTATGGAACTTGACCACGGGGCTGAAGGTGTCAACAAAATCCGTACCAGGAAGTTGAGAGAACCCTTTAGCAACAAGTCGGGCTTTATGTCTGGAAATGGTGCCATCTGTATTGTGTTTCAGCTTGAAGATCCATTTACAACCAACTGGGACGCAGTCTGATGGTGGTGTGACAAGAGTCCAGGTACCATGTTTTAATAGGGCATTGTATTCTGCAAGGGTTGCTTCTTTCCAATCTGGTGAAGAAAGAGCCTCAGTGACTGTACTAGGGATACCATCTTTACTAACTTCAGTGAGGTATAATTTTGGTTTGAATATGCCTGCTTTGCTACGGGTTATCATAGAGTGAGATGGAAGGGTGGTGGTTTTGTGATCAAGGTTGTTTTCAGTGGGATTAGGATTGGAACTAATCGTTTTGGGGTTGGGATTTACATTTGGAGGAGAGGAGGGTTGAGATGGAGGAAAAGAACCAAATGTAATAGGTGGAATAGGGGAGTTGATATTTATGGGTGTAGGGTCAGTAGGAGGGGAAGAGAGGGGTTGTATTGATGGTATAGTGTTCGTAGGAGAGGATGAGGGTTGTGGAGAAGATGTATCATGGTCCGAGTGGTGATCAACAGGGGGAGGGTACCTCTGAAGAGGAAGGTGGTGGTGTGGTAGAGGGATGGTCTAAGGAAGTAGGTGAAGGGTGTATTGGATTGAGTAATTGGTTAACAGTGGGAATAGTTGGTATAGGGAGATGGGAATGGGAAGTGATGGTAGGTGTCTTGGGAAGTAAGGTAAAGGGAAATGTGGTTTCATCAAAGGTGACATGGCGTGAGGTGTACACCTTACCATTAGGGGCCAGACATAGATAGCCTCGATGATTTGGGCTATACCCCAAGAGTGTGGAGGGTGAAGAGTGATAGTCGAATTTGTGTTGCTGAAACGGCCTGAGGTGTGGGAAGCAGAGGCATCCAAATACACGAAGAGTATCGTATTTGGGCTTCCTTCCAAACAGTTTTTCAAACGGTGAGAGACTGTCAAGTACTTTTGTAGGTAGGTAGTTGATCAATCGAACAGATGTTGTTATTGCAAATGACCAATATTGAAATGGAAGAGAGGTCTGTGCAAGAAGGGTAATAGCCAATTCAAGGATGTGTCGATGCTTCCTTTCAGCGACGCCGTTTTGCTGAAAAGTATGAGGGCAGGTTATTCGATGAAGAATGCCAGAGGATTGAAGGAAGTTGGTGAAGCTTCGAAATTCACCACCCCAGTCACTTTGAACAGACTTAATGGTGGTGTCGAACTGAGTCTGAATCATTTTAACAAAGGCCTGAAAAGCTGGAAGAGCTTGAGACTTGGATTTAAGGAGATAAAGCCAGCAGTGTCGAGTATGTGCATCAATAAAGGAGATGTAGTAATAGTAGCCTTGGGATGCAATATGAGTAGGTCCCCAGAGATCTGTATATATAAGCTCGAATGGTTTCTCATAGATGCTTTCAGATGAAGAAAAGGGCAGTTTATGGTGTTTGCCCATTTGACAAGCAATGGAAAGAGGTGTAGCAGAAATATCTTCATTAGATAAGGAGACATTACAAGCTCGACAAACTTTGAGCAAAGTGTCATGGGATGGATGGCCCAATCGACGATGCCATAGTTGATACATATTGCTAACTTTACTGACATGATTAACCTCAATCTGATTATTACAAACTGTAGGAAATGAGGAGCTAAAACGATATAAACCAGCATCTTCAACCCCTGTAAGCAGCACTGTCCCAGTTTCTTCATCACGAACCACACATGAATGAGCATGAAACTCCAGAAAAACCTTGTTATCCTTAGCAAGCTTGGACACCGAAACCAGATTTTTTGTTATGCTAGGAACGTGCAAAACATCATTCAATAATAGAGTACGCGAGCAAGATGATGAATTCAATGAAGACTGACCAAGATGAGTAATAGCAAGTGAAGCACCATTACCAACCAAAATCTTACCAGGGCCTGCGTAATCAGAACTGTGGGTGAGAGCTGAAGCATCAGGTGATACATGGTGAGATGCACCCGAGTCAGCAAACCATGGGCTAGGAGTGGTGGTGAGGTTGACCTGAGGAGAAGTTCCAGGGGAGGGGGCATTGTGTGAAGGCTTAGAGCTGTAAGATGCTTGACCAGAGTCAAAGGTGCATAAGTTGACATTGGTAGGTTCAGGAGAAGAGGGTTTGTCTCTGGCTGTGACCCCTGCAAAGGTTTCATCGAACCTGTGCCAGCATCGGTCGACTAGGTGGCCAAGTTTGCCACACAATTGGCATTGAAGTCTCGGGCGTCCATAGCGACCACGACCACGAGAGGAAGATGGAGCACGATAGGTTCGATCAGTAAAAGTGGTAGGACGATTGTCACGAGTGAGTTGTTGAGCCTGATCAATGTTAACGCTGGAGGAAAAATCAGGTAAGGTATTGAAGCTATGAAGTTGTGTTTCAGCATCGAAGAGCACTGAGATGGCAGCGTCAAGGGTAAAAGGTTGTTGGCTAGAGGTGATGACTGCAATAAACGGTTGGTAGTCAGCTGGGAGGCCATTTAAGATGGTAGCAATTTTCTCAAGATCTGAAATGGGACTGCCACAAGATGCAAGAGAGTTAGCAATTTCCTTGACCTGAGCAACATAGGATCTCATGCTACTATCACCTTTCTTCAATGATCTGAGTTTGTAATGCAGGCTCATTACAGTGGTGGTGGAACGGCTCAAAAAATATCGTAGAACAGTGGCCCAGATATCAGCAGCTGTATCAGCTCCTACGAACTCGGAGAGAAGATTCGAGCTAATAGTGGACAATAACCAAGAGGCTAATGCACTATCTTGGGCAATAAACACTTCATAGGCTTCATTTTCAGTGACAGTACCGTTGGCAGCAGTGATTGTTGCAGGAGGAGGTTTCAGGGCACCAGTAAGCAGCTTCTCAAGACGAGAGCTACGGACGACTAAGAGGACTTGTTGTTTCCACATAAGGAAGTTGGATTCATCGAGTATGAGGTTGATACGTTTGTTGGTGAACAAGGTGCTGAATTGGTTGGAGTCGGATGAACCACCAATGGGTGGATCATCATCAGAGGGTGGAGGATCTGTGAAGGGAGGCATGGAGGGAGAGGTTAAGTGAACATCCCAGGAGGGTTAGCGATTGATACCATGTTGAATATGGTAGCTAGGTTATCAGTGACAACAGAGAATAATGGGCTGAAAGGGATAATTACATTCATTCACTGCATGTGTTTAAATACACGGAGAGGGGAATGACATCTGGTGCTGCCAGCACAGCAAGTTTGTTACATGAAATAACAGAAAAATACAGCCAATGATTGCTGCTGCAGTGAGGTGTTGACAGCTAGCTCTTTCTAGAAGGAGTTGTTGCTGATTTTATCAACATAGAAATATATTGGTAATTTTTAATAATCAAGATAAAACATGTGTATGTTATGATTGATGTATACAATGTTTGAAATGCTGATTTTTAGCTCTTTAGTTTATTTATAGAAGTCGTAATTTAATAAATACGGTATGTGTATCGTGTTTTTCTTTACTTCTATATAAATTCTCTTCTAGTCTTATTTCTTCGTATGTAAACGAGTTTTTCTGAAAATTATAACCTAAACGAAAAAGTATGGATCAAAAGTACAGAAGAATTGGCCGATCGAAAGATACTTGAAAAGTGATTTTCATCTTTAGAATAATTTGGTTCTCTCATTGGCTTGGGACGGGTCACCTTAAGATATAGACTATAACTATAACTATTACATTTATATTTACTATTTCTCATGTATATGATAAAATGAATGTATGAGATGGATGGCAGTCAATTGATAAGATCAAATGTGATACAACAAAAAAATTCACGACAGAGTCATACCAAGAGCTCGTTCGAGTTGTGAGTTCCAATAACTAAACCACAACTATTCACTTTCGGATTTTCGGATCGGATATCATAACTTAGGACTTATTTTAAGAATTTTTTTTAAAATTTTCCGGTCCTATTTATGAAAATTTCGAATTTTTGAATCTAACATTAAAAAATTATTGAATATAACAATATTTGTATTCACGGAGATTTCAATTTTTCAAATATAACAAGTAAAAATATCAAATATAACAAAACTTATATCCATAAAAAATTGAATTTTTGGATTTCGGATAATTGGATATTTGATCCGCTTGTAAAATCACTATCCGTATTCGATCTGAATTTTTCGAATATCCGATCTGAATTATCAAAAAAATAAAAAATGAATCGAATAATCAAAATTTCGAATCTGAACAATAAATAAACGAATCAGATCGGTCGGATATTTTTTTTTTTTTTGCACACCCCTACTTTGCATATCTGTTCAACCTGTTCCTTTCTTGCTTAATTTGCTTCCCCTCGGAATTCCATACTTCCTCTTAACCTAAAAGTTTTTCCATAAAAACATGTAACTCGTCATCATAATCACTTCTTCTCCATTTTCATTTAAAAGCTTAGAACATAACAAAAAAAATGATAAACTGGACCGTTGGAGTAATTCAATATCATAGCTTAAGGTAAATATTATTCTCAAAGATACGGTTTTAACAAAGATGTAGATTCTTGATACACGATATCATTTTGTTTTACATGGCAGAAGAAATTCGTATTGATTTACTCTTCTTATCCTCGATTGGCTGCTGTTTCAACATGTTGTCCATTTCCTCCGCAAACCTTTCAATGGCTGGTGCTGGCAAACAAATTGCTACCGCTGTTCCCACTTCTCCCTTCTTGTTCTTGGCCAGTACGAAAGAGCTCATCACCCCTACGGCTCTCGCGCCACCAGCAAACACTGCCTTACCCCATCCGAAATCCACATCTTCTAATCCCAGCTTCGTTAAATCCGTTATAGAGAATGAGCCGATAACATTCGGGAAATGGAGTCGTTTACCTCTAATCACCATTAGAGCTGCTACAGACTTCACATATTCCTCTGTCAAGCTTGCTTTTGCTTGTTTTACTAATTCCACTGCATACCCTAATGGATTCTCACCAAGATTTTTAACTCTTGTTATTGCTGCCAAAAACACAACAGTGTTCCCATAGTATCCCTGTGGCAATGGAGGTTCGATTTTGGAACGGGCACTAACAACACATAGCAGGCGTACCTCTTGGTCGGGGTGAAGATTTATGGCAAGGCTTCGACATCGCCATAGGAAAGCTGTTAAAAGTTCGAACTTGCTGCAATGCCGAAGGTGCAGAGGGAGTAGCCTACGAAGAAGTGAAAATTCAGCGGGGCCAAAGAAAAAGGAACGTTCAACCAAGTTGTCCGATGACAAGGAGGTAGTCGTGGTTGTGGCAGCGGCCTCCACTTCATCGTACTCGTGGTGGGTGAAAGTGACTCGTGGCGGGTTTGGAGCATCTAAGAGATGCCTTTCCCAAACCGGCGGGATCAAGTGCGTGGCTTCGCCTCGTGCCATTGCGGCCACGGTAGACACGAATTGTTTTAGGCCAGGGCCATCGCTCATTACATGATTAAGACGGACGGCGAAGATAAAACCACCGCATTTCAGTCGTGTTACCTGTTAACACGTGAAGTAATACTCTTAGATTTTGAGAAACTCTATTTTGTATAGCACAATTAATTTCAATTTTACCACCTGAATCAACAGCAATGGGCAGTTTAACAGCCCTTCAGAGCCGGGAACATCAAAAAGGAGTTGATCGAAGCACGGAAATGGAGGCTGAAGTGTATCACCAAACTGTTGAAGGGTAACATCAGCATCAGCCTGTATAAACAGCACGCCTTCACCATTGCAATCCACAATAAGCTTGCCATTAGCCCCTTCCCTTAGTCTGCCTGCAAATGGATAATAAAGCACCAGGGCTTGTGCTAATGCCGTCCGAATAACCTCAGCAGGATGCTTTCCTTCCATGGAAGGTTCATGCCGATAAAAATGGACTAACCGAGCTTGAAGCCGCAGAATCGCTTGATCATCGATATCTGATAACAGCTTTTGTTCACAAGGCGTAGGCTTGGCCGGAGCTACAAATTCAGGTTTACACCGTCGAACAGTGACTGTAAGAGGAATGTCAGAAAGTGCTGCCATGGTACGGGAATGTGAGTATGTGACACAGTAGAAAAGAATAGCTAGTGTTGGGCTCATAACCAAATGTTGGGATTTTGGAGTGAATTATATAGGAACCCAGGAGTACGAAATCAAAGTAGCTATTAACCATTGTCGTGGAGGCTGCTCGGGATGGAAATACTCTGTCCCTTTTAGTGCCCTATTTATGTTTTATATTCAAAATTAAGTTTAAGGTTTAGGATTTAGAGTTTTAGGTTAAGGTTTATGGTTATGGTTTAGAGAATTTAAAGTAGGGTGTATATTTTAAAGTATATTGTGTAGAGTTTAAGATTTAGAATTTAGGGTTATAGCTTAAAATTTAATTTTATAATATTTTTTCAGTGTTGGAGCATAAATAGAAACACCGAAGAGGGACAGAAGATTTTTATCCGCTGCTCGGCCACACCTATCGTATTCAGGTATTATTACTAGTAAATTATATTGAGCGTGGGTTTATTCTATATTTATTGAGTGATAAATAATTTATTACTAGTAAATTTTATTGGGCGTAGGTTTAATCTATATTTATTTAGTGATAATTTATTACAAGTAAAATTGTCCAAAAGTAAAGAATACGTTGAAGCCCAAAAAACTTACCCGATATTTGGAGAATGTTTGAATCTGACCCGACTTATTGACCAATTTTATAATTTATTTTTATTAAATAATTTATGCTATATGAAAATTAAATATGATTTTATAACAATTATTTTCAATATACACGTGGCCTAATTATAACCATTCATATGTCGGTCTATTTTTGGACTTGGCCTGATTTTCATGTGTAAATGTGCCTTTTGCCATGCATTGGAATCAATTTTCATGTGTGTTTTAATGCATTGTTTCGGTTAATGTGGTGGACAATCAGGTAGTTTGAATCAGGTATGAGTTATATTCAGTTTAGATTATTTTAGGTATGAGTTATATTCAATTTAGGTTTGAGTTAAGTTAAATTTTATTTAGATCACCAATAGGCATTAAAGGAAATAAAAAGAATTAAATACTATATTTTACTTTGAAGTGAAAGCGTAATAATGGTCTTAATAATATTGGCATTTATCATATTTTATACATAGATAGAATAAGGCCATAAAATAAAAAAACATAATGAATGAAAGAGAATTTTTACTAATAGTCCCTTTGAATTAATTCGAGTCTCTAATAAGTTAGGGTCAAATTAGTCGGTTAAGGTAATATGGTTAGAAACATGAGAGGATAGAACATGAGATCGCAAGGGCAAAGACGGGTGTGGACCCTATTCATCGCCAATCTACCGATCCAATTGCATTGGAAAGGTGTATGGCAGGTATTTGATCGCCATGGAATTGTGGTCGATGTGTTTGTACCAAAGAAAAGGGCGAGAGACGGGACAAGATTTGGATTCGTCCGAATGGATTCAAAGGCGAACGTGGATAGGATTATTGAACGCTTCGACGGATTCTGGCTATATGGATCGAAGATTAGGGTTTCAATGGCAAGGAGGGAAGGAGGGATCATGGAACGGAGATGGGAGAACATGTTGTATGTTAGCGGTAATGTAGAAACCAAACCCAAGGGATCCGCGAAACAAGATTCTACGAACGATAGGAAACCCATTAGAGTGGACGGAAACACAAAGCCAATAGAGATTGAGGTTTCTAAAGAGGAGAAGAGGAAACAGGTGACGGGTGTGATTGATTAAGAGAAATGGGGGATCCTTCAATCCTGTGCTATAGGGTATTGCCGACAACCTTATCAAGTGGCTGATCTAGCTAAAGAAATTCACAAAGCGAAATTAGAGGGTTTTTCGATGATGCGCGTCGCCGGCTCTATGATGCTACTTATGTTTGAGAATAAGGAAATCCGAGCAGAGATATTGGCGTCTGGGAACCTCAATAAATGGCTGGAAAACGTAATGGAGTGGACACCGCAATTGGTGAAGCCAAATAGGCGGGTGTGGCTGTCGGTCAGTGGACTGCCAATCCACGTCTGGTCCGAGGAAACTTTCAAGAACATTGCGTCAATATGGGGCGAACTTGCTCGAATAGACATGGAAACGTTGGCGCCATCATCCTTTGAGAGAGCAAGGTTTCAAATTGAAACGGATTGGAACATGCACATTGAGGACACAATTGAATTGATAGTGGGAGATAATTCATTCCTCTTACGCGTGACGGAAATGGAAGAAGTGATCGGACCTAAGTGCGATTGTTGTTGTGAATTGGAGGTGAGCTCCACGGGGAGCTCCACGGGTAAGGCAAGCATACCAGATAATGAGGTGGACTGGAAAATTAAATCTGTATACAATGAGGGTGAATCCTCCCCGGGAGGGTCGTTTGTTCCTAATTCAATTAGTAATGAAGAGAAGGCAGATGTAGAGATTCAAGGACAAGAAGATCGTAGCTATGTTGATCACATTTGGGAGGATAATAAGATGGTGGATTGGAGGGTGAAGAGTACAGCGAGCTGGATGGAGGAGGAAAACGTAGCATTGGTTAATCGGGATAGGGAGGAACGATCAAGTTGCGATATTATAGGCAATATTGATGAATTCAATATGGAGAGTATTTCGTGCGATCACACAAACCGGGAGTCGGACAAGGGCAACAACCCGCTGGTGGATGGGCCGAGATTGGAAATTCCTAGGGCCAATAAAGCGACTGTAATAGAGGTAAACATGGAAAGCCGTCGAGTGAGACAATTATCGGAGATCAATTCTAGTCTAGACCCCACGAAGGTGCAAACTGACAACAAACAAGGTCCTAAGAGGGGAAGGGGAAGGCCGAGGAAAAACAAATCGGAGATACCTCCTGAGGCAGTGGCTATCGCGAATGGTTCTCTATCGGATTCGGATTTTGTTTGTCGCAAGAAAACAATTTTGAGAGAGGCAAGGGAAACAGTTGATCTGGGTAAACTGATTGGGGTAGTGACAAGCGGTAGGGAGGAGGTGATTGTGAAGGATATAGCGCGCAAAATCGAGGCGCGCGAAAAGAAGAATTAGCAGCGAAGGATGAAGGTGTTGTCGTGGAACGTAAGGGGGATTGGTGCGGCAGCGAAGAGGCGAAGTATTCAGCGTGTTCTACGACAACAACGATGTCTTTTGGCTCTAATTCAGGAGACCAAAATGGAGCTAGTGACAGACAGTGTGGTGCGGCAATTATGGTACACGGACAATTTCGAATTTATATTTGCGCCATCGGTTGGGAAATCAGGCTGGGTGATGGCGGTTTGGGAGCCGAAGGGATTTGAGATGGAGATGGCTGAATCGAGGAATAACATGGTGATCATTGTAGGGCGAGGGGTGCACGAGAATTGGAAGTGTGGTGTGGTAGGCGTTTATGCACCATGCATATTGACGGAACAAGGTAATTATTGGGAGGAGCTTATGGCAGTAGTGAATGCTAGGGAATTAAATTGGTGTCTCGCGGGGGATTTCAACGTGGTTATGAAGCCGGAGGAGAGACATGGTTGTGTGGAATCCAATCGAGGTATGGATATTTTTTGTGAATTTGTAGATAAAATGGCGTTGCTGGATGTGCCGATGAAAGGTAAGAGATTTACGTGGTTTGGACCGGGGCGAAAATGTAGTAGATTAGATAGATTTTTGGTTTCACATGGTTGGGTTCAAAGATTCGACTCGCTTGTGGTACGCAACCTCCCAAAGGAACTATCGGATCACTCACCGATTGTGTTGGAGAGTGATGTCGTGGATAGTGGTCTGAAACCGTTTAGGTTCTTCAATGCATGGTTGAAGGAACTTCCGTTGTTAGAGAAAGAATGAGCATGTTTAGCGGAAGGCGATAGCTCGGCAACGATTATTCAGAAATTAAAGAAGCTAAAGGGTATGTTGAAACATTGGAATCGACACTGTTTTGGTGATTTAGAGCTGCAGTATCGTGAACTAGTTGATAACATTGAGAGGGTTGATGCGCGGGCTGGTTGTGGGGAGGGCAGTGTGAATGAGCTGGAGGATCGAATGAAGTTACATTCACGCTAATGGAAGGTGGCGAACCTCAGAGAATCGCTTTGGCGGCAAAAATCTAGAGCATCATGGTTAGCGGAGGGTAACCGCAACACTCGTTTTTTTTCATAGGACATCGAAAGTGAGAGCTATGCAAAACGCAATCCCAGGTATGTATGTCGATGGCCGATGGATTAAGGATCCGTAACGATTGAAATTTGTGATCCGTATAAGAAGCATTTTTCTAAGCCTAAAGCCATGGGTTCTTTGCTTCCGGTGGTGAACTTTGCTAAGCTATCGTGTGAACAAAGTGCAGCACTAGAATTAGAATTTGGGGAGGAGGAAATACGAGAGGTAGTATGGAAATGTGAGGGAGCAAAGGCATCGGGACCGGATGGGTTTACATTCGAATTCTTTAAGAAGGGATGGGAATTTCTTAAGGGGGATGTTCTAAAGTTTATGTCAGATTTTTTCCATTCGGGACAGTTATCGCAAGGCGTAAATTCTACATTTGTGGTTTTAATAGCAAAGAGGGACAATCCAAAAGGAATTGGGGATTATCGCCCAATTTATTTTTTGAATTCAATCTATAAAATTCTTGCGAAGTGCTTAGCGCAGAGGTTACAGAAGGTGCTGCCTATACTTGTTAGCGATGTACAAGCAACATTTGTGAGTGGTCGACAGATTTTGGATGGTATACTTCTAGCCAACGAAGTTATCCATTCGATGAAAAAAGATCGATTGGGTAAGGGGGAATAATGCTGAAATTGGATTTCTCCAAGGCGTATGACTGCATTAGCTGGGCTTGTTTGGGTTGTGTGATGCAACAGATGGGATTTGGGAAATGATGGGGCGATTGGATTCGTGCATGTGTTGAGACTGCAAGGCTGTCAATTTTAGTCAATGGAAGTCCGACAAAAGAGTTTGTCATGCGGAGGGGTTTGCGACAAGGGGACCCTCTCTCCCCCTTGCTGTTCGTATTGGTGGTCGAGGTGTTGCACCAATTTTTAATTAATGCGGAGCAGCGGGGGTTAATTCGTGGGATTCAAGTGGCGCGGGGAGTATCAATCTCGCACTTACAATTTGCGGATGACACTGTGCTTTTTATTCAAGGTGAGCGAGACAATGCACGGCAACTCAAGCATATTCTTACTTGCTTTGAGTATTTGACTGGCCCCCAAATAAATTATGATAAATCATGTGTATATGGCATTGGTTTGGAGGATGAATTATTGATGTCTATCGTGGAAATTTTGGGATGTCAAAGAGGATTTTTATCGATGAAGTACTTGGGGATCTCGTTAGGGGTGAATCCGAGGGGTGTGGAGGTGTGGAATCCCATTGTTCAGCGGTTCCGATATAAATTACCAGGATGGAAGCGAGATTCACTGTCATTTGCGGGAAGGTTGATATTAGTTAATTCAGTGTTGTCAGCTTTGCCGGTGTATTATATGAGGGTTTTCTTAATACCGAAGAAGATTATTTTGAAGATAGACCGTATCCATAGGAATTTTCTGTGGGGGGGGGGGAAGGAAGAGCGTGCGAAACTTAGTAGAGTGAGCTGGGTGGTGGCTTGCCAACCGAAACGATTTGGCGGTTTGGGAGTGTTGAATCTCCATACCCGAAATTTGGCTATGCTAGCCAAGTGGGCGTGGCGATATGCTCAATCGGATGGATCGCTTTGGAAAGCAATCATTGTGGCGAAGTATGGTACAAATATCCGTTCATGGCGAATGAACTCTAAGGGTATGTTAAGTATGTCGTCAATGTGGAAACAAATTGTAGCGGTTCAAAGCGATGAATACGTGGCCAAATTTATGAGTGCCACTCAATTCTCCTGGATATTGGGCGATGGTACTAGTATTCTTTTTTGGAGAGATTGTTGGTGTCTTGCGGAACCTTTGAAAATTGTTTTCCCCCGATTGTTTAGTTTGGCTAGCAATAATATGGCAAGGGTTTGTGACTACTTGGGAATACCGATGGAGGAGTGGACTGGCTATTTTCGACGTCCTTTGCGCACGTTTGAGGTTGCCCAATTACGTGAGCTGCAAGCTTGTGTTGCTGGATACTCACTACGTGTTAAGGCGATGGACAAATTGGTATGGGTTCATGATGTAGCGGGGCAATTCTCGGTGAGTGCGTTACACAAATTAATGACATCTTTTGGGTTACATGATACATCCGATATTAGCATGATTTGGAAGCTACCGTTGTTACCAAAAATCCAATGTTTCATTTGGTTTTTATTGTTGAATCGGCTGCCAACCTTGCGGATGTTGGTGGAGCGTGGAATACCGTTAGGGATGAATGGAATTGGTTGCCGATGGTGTGCGGATGGAGAAGACAATGTGGATCACATCTTTGGGCAATGTGAGCTTGCACGGGGGGTGTGGGACTTGTTCTTTGGTTGGTGGTCAGTTTCGACTGTTCGACCAAGGCATATTGGTAAGTTTATACATCAGTGTTGCGTGAGTTATTTCGAGGGTGATCTACGCACATGGTGGATTATAGGTTGCACGAGTGTGCTGTGGTCGCTGTGGCTTGCCCGAAATGAGCTGATGTTTAGGGACAAGAGGGAGTCGTGCCGATCGATCTTTTTCTTGGTGCAGCTTCGGTCATTTCATTGGACCTGTGCAAGGTTTGAGACGCTACAATCGGGCGAAGCAGTCTTATGGGAGTGCCCCATCCTGTGTAGGCCATCGTGGGTGCAGCGACATGAGTTTAGGCAGGGTGTGGTTTGGGTGCCGCCACCACATGGGGTGTGGAAATTCAACGTAGACGGGGCCTCAAGGGGTAAGCCAGGTGCGGCCGGTTGTGGGGGAGTCCTCCGTGATTGGAGCAGCAAGATAGTGGCATTATTTTCGGGGTCAATCGGGGTAGAGGATTCCAATGTGGCTGAGCTACAGGCGATAGCGTATGCTTTGTGGATGGTGCAGGAGATTGGTTGCGAGGGGGTTCAGTCCGTGGTTATTGAGTCGGATTCGGCCGTTGCAATTTCTTGGGTGTTAGGCGTGGAACGTCGGCCGTGGCATTTGGGAAATTGGTTTCATCAAATTGACGATGCATGGGAGGTGATGCCTTTTGTATGTTTTCTAAGATTTTTAGAGAAGCCAATTGTATCGCGGACGCATTAGCAAAGAGTGGTGTCATACGCTCTAAGTGGGTATGGATGTATTGAGCTGTTTCCGAGGTTCAGTTCGTTTGGGATCGATGTTGTACCATATGCACGGGCACTCTTTTCCCCCACTTAGGATTAGGGGTTTTTTAATGAGGCCGGTGCAATGGTTTTTGCATGATTTATCAATAAAATAAAATCATGTTGCTGATAAAAAAAAGCCCAAAAAACTTACCCGATATTTGGAGAATGTTTGAATCTGACCCGACTTATTGACCAGTTTTATAATTTACTTTTATTAAATAATTTATGATATATGAAAATTAAATATGATTTTATAATAATTAGGGTTAACTATACCATTGACTATCAAATTAATTTGGGATTCCTATTTTGACCACCGAATTAGCGAATTCGTCAATCAGACAACTGAACTTATAAAATCAACCTATTTTGACCACCATCGTTAAAAACCTAACGGTGGAGTGACGGAACTGCCATGTGGCAATTAACGGGAATTTTTTAAAATTACACAATTGGTCCCTGTTATTTACACATTCTTTCAATTTAGTCTCAATTTTAATTATTGGAAGACTTTAATTATTTATATTTGATTTTATTAATTTATTTTCCTCCTCCAATCAGGTGGTGACAATCCCTCAACATGCGTTGGGGGTGGATCAAGCCTGGGCAATGCTTAGGTAAAGGCATTGGCTTAGCCACTGCACCAAGCACAACTTTGTGCTTTAAATCACCACATTTAGTATATATCTCTGATTGGTTTCTACATTTATAAGCCAAAAGCTCAAACCCTAAACACTAATTTTACATATATAACCCTAAAACCTAAACTCTAAATATTTCAAATTAATTTTACACTAAACATTTCAAATTAATTTCTCATATATAAACCCTAAACAATAAATATTTCAAATTAATTTTACACTAAATATTTCAAATTAATTTCACATATATAAACCATAAACCCTAAACTCTAAACCATAAATATTTCAAATTAATTTTACACTAAATATTTCAAATTAATTTCACATATATAAACCCTTAACCCTAAATATTTAGGGTTTATGATTTATATATGTGAAATTAATTTGAAATGTTTAGAGTAAAATTAATCTGTAATATTTAGGGTTTGTGTTTTGGCATTTAGGGTTTATATATGTAGAATTAATGTTTAGGGTTTAGGGTTATATATGTAAAATTAGTGTTTAAGTTTGAGCTTTTGGCTTATAAATGTAGAAACCAATAAGAGATATATACTAAATTTGGTGATTTAAAACACAAAGTTGTGTTTGGTGCATTGCCTTTACCCAGGCATTGCTCAAGTTTGATCCACCCCCAACGCATGTTGAGGGATTTTATTTTCCTCTTCTAAACAAGTGGTGACACGTGTCACCACCTGATTGGAGGAGGAAAATAAATTAATAAAATTAAATATAAACAATTAAAGTCATCCAATAAGGTGTTGACACGTGTCACCACCTAATCAAATAATTTATTATTTTATTAATTTAAAATTAGGACTAAATTGAAAGAATGTGTAAATAACAAGAACCAAATGTGTAATATTAAAATTTTTCCGTTAATTGCCATGTGGCAGTTCCGTCACTCCACCGTTAGGTTTTTAGCGACGGTGGTCAAAATAGGTTGATTTTATAAGTTCGGTGGTCTGATTTACGAGTTTGTTAGTTCAGTTGTCAAAATAGGAATCCCCAATTAGTTCGGTGGTCAATGGTATAGTTTACCCTAATAATTATTTTCAATATACACGTGGCCTAATTATAACCATTCATATGTCGGTCTGTTTTTGGACTTGGCCTGATTTTCATGTGTAAATGTGCCTTTTGCCATGCATTGGAATCAATTTTCATGTGTGTTTTAATGCATTGTTTCAGTTAATGTGGTGGACAATGAGGTAGTTTGAATTAGGTTGGGGTCAAATTATTTAGGTTTATATTATTTTAGGTATGAGTTACTTTCAGTTTAGGTTTGAGTTATGTTAAATTTTATTTAGATCGCCAATAGGCATTAAAGGAAAGATTGAATTAAGTTAAATTTTATTTAGATTTGAGTCAATTTTTTAATTCAAGTTGACTTGGATATGAGTCCAAATGATATATATATATTATTTCAAATACTTAAAAAATAGAAATTATATTGGGGTTAATATTGGGTTAATATATATATATATATATATATATATATATTGATATGTTTTATATCATTTTTTAGTTTCTCGTGTTAATATTGGTTGTCGTGGAGGCTGCTCGGCCACACCTATCGTATTCGGGTATTATTACTTAATGTGGAGAACCTAAATCCAACAAATGTAATACATCTCTTGGTGGCTCAACAAACTCATGATAACCGAAGAGGAGTTTCCAGGCAAAAACAAGCAAGTGCATTTGCCACCTTATTACTCTAGCGCCTAATAACCTCCAATTTAAATTATTTAAGACTTGGATTCAATTTCAGATAAATTTTTAAAGATAAATTTTTTAAATGAATTTCCCCTTAAATTTTTATATTAGTTATAATATTCCCAACATCCACTTGATTAGTATAAACTCAATTATAAAAATATGAAGTTATAAGATATAATAGTAATTTTTAAAATTTTAAACGATATTAAATATCATTTAATTATTTTATTTTGTTTATAAACATGCAATTAATTTGAACTATAACTTAAAACCTTTTTCATTCAATGTATACCTAACAATTTATATTGTAAACCATTTAATAAATGCAAGAACTTAAATGATTATCTATCTAATGTGGCACATGATTTGTTAACTATTAAATGTAATATAATATATATTTTAATGAGTAATAAATGCAGTGCAATTAATACTATTTTAAAGTTTTATCAATAAATATTTTTAAAAATTACAATTACAATAATTAATACATTTTTACTCCATAAAGATTTTTTTATAACTTTAAATGTAATATAATTTTTATTTTTATTTTTTAATGAAATATTTTATTATTTTTTAATATAATAAGAAGAGAAATTAAACTAACTAAAAAAATATTTTGACTCTCGTCATATTTTTACCCCATAAAAATATTTTGCTTCAAATAATAGCCCTTGAAGAAATATAATATTCCGAAATTAAGATGAAATAGTTGATTTTTGTTCTTTTAGAACATAAAAACAATAGTTCATGTATTCTAATTTTGATAGTTTCGATCCATGTATTTTGCGGACAAAACTGCTCGAACCTAGGTCCCTTAAGATAAGTATAATATAATCTCTCTTTCCACTAACACCACTAGTTTTAATTTTTAAAATTTTAATTCACTCATAATACCAAGACATTATAATTAGGGTGAAAATCCTCTGCCTCCTTATTGTGCCTCCATATATGCCCCTTTAATAATTGATTGACATATGTATTAAAACTTTTTACCCAAAAATTAACGAAACTTTGACGTTATTTGGATGTTTGTCTTTTATTTTAAGTTTACTTGTTTTTAGTTTATTTCTCTCGCTTTTCCCTGCCAAATAGATCCTCTGAAGCTGCTGCCAAATCAATCTCTGTTGACCGAAACTTCCACATCTTCTGCCATATTCGGTGAGTTTTTTTTCTTTTTTATTTAATAGTCTGTGAAATTTACAAAACAAAATTTTATGATTAGCTATGTTCTTGTTTTGTTGTAACTATGTTATTTTTTAATTTACTTATTCTTTTTAAAATAATTAATTATTTTTATTTTAGGTTATGGATGAACCAACGATTAAAAGTTCATCGTACAGAAGACTAGAATTTGGAGAAATTGTTACATCAATTGAACCAATGAAAAAACAAATTTCAGAGCATAATATGAGTTCTGGTGAGATTGTTCCTTATATTAATTCCACTACTTCAGTTCATGAAAATTTGCTTGACGAACTTATTCCTAGAGTTGGAATGGAATTTAATACAGAATCAGATGCTTATGATTTTTATAACAAGTATGCCAATACAGTAGGATTTAGTATCCGAAGAAGCAAAGGGCATAAAGATGATTATGGTCACTGGAAAAATAGAGTTTTTTTTGTTCTTGTCAAGGTACTCGATTAAAGGATAAACGTGATAATAATGTAAAGTACCATTGCCTGGAAACAAGATTTGGTTGCTTAGCTGTATTAAAAGTTTCGCGATTTAATGGTAAATTTTAAGTTTCTGAATTCATTGCAGATCATACACATGCATTGGCTTCTTCTTCTAAGCGTATGTTTCTAAGATCGCATAGGAGAATTAATCTTTCACAAGCTGCGAAACTTGAAATTGATGATCGCTCGGGACTAACACCAAAAAAAAGTGCTGAATTTTTAGCTCGAAAAGTTGGTGGGATCGAAAATCTTGATTTTATTCCTGAAGACTACAGTAATTACTTGTGTACTAGAAGAACAAAAGCGATGAAAATTAGAGATACTGGTGGGGTATTAGAGTATCTGCAAAATATGCAACATGATGATCCGAATTTTTCTTATGCCATTCAAGTTGATCTTGATGACTTCATAACAAATATTTTCTGGACAGATGGTAGAATGCAATTAGATTATGAATCTTTTGGAGATGTGGTATGTTTTGATACAACATATAGAAAGAATAAAGAGGGTAGACCTTTGGCATTATTTGTTGGTGTTAACCATCATAAGCAAAGTGTTATCTTTGGTGCAACTTTATTATATGATGAAACATGTGATACATTTATTTGGTTATTTGATTCGTTTTTGAAAGCAATGTTAGAAAAAAAACCAATTACGATTCTTACGGATCAAGATGCTGCAATGACGAAAGCGCTTGCTTCACAGTGGCCTGAAATATGTCATCGATTATGCGTGTGGCATATGTATCAAAATACAGCTAAACATCTTAGTGATGTGTTTGAGAGATTTAGTAGCTTTACTAAAAATTTTAGTAGTTGCGTTTATGATCATGATGAAGAGGAAGATTTTCTAAATGCATGGGATTAAATGCTTGCAAAGTACAACCTGAAGGACAACAGTTGGTTGAAGAAACAATTCGAATTGAGAGAGAAATGGGATTTAGTTTATGGAAGACAAATATTTTGTGCAGATATGTCCACTACTCAAAAAAGTGAGAGTATGAATAGCCAAGTAAAGATGTATATTGGTTATAATTATGATTTACTACGTTTCTTTCATCACTTTGAAAGATTATTGGCTGATAGACGCTATGAAGAATTGAAAGCTGATTACAAGGACAATCAAAGTAAGCCATCTCCCCTATCCCGTAGAGATATTGAAACATGTCACAAATGTGTATACTTTAACAGTATTTAAATTATTTTCAAAAGAAGTATGACTTACTTGGGACTGTGAGATGCACAATATTGAAAGTACAAGGACCATTAGCACTTATAAAGTCATTCCTTTAGGAAAGTTTCGTCATCATACTGTTATATTTAACTCATCAAGCTCTGCAATCAGTTGTAATTGCAAGAAATTTGAATTTGCCGGCATTTTATGTGCTCATGCTTGGAAGGTGCTCTCATTTCAAAATTTCAAACGAATTCCAAATCAATACATTTTGAAAAGATGGACGAAGGAAGCTAAGATTGGAGTTATTAACTCCATAAATTCTTCCATATCTACTAGATCAAATGATCCCAAAGTAGATGTTGGAACTCGTTACAAGATTTTACTTAGATGGTATTCCTATTTAGCGGCACGAGCTGCAATGAGTGAGAAAACATTTGATATTGCTACAGGTGATGGAGAAAAGATATTAAAAAAAGTTGAGACAACTTTGAAGCAATTATCGATTGAAGAATCGTTGAACAAATGTGGAAAAAAGAATTTTTCAGTTGATGCAAGCGAAAAAGATGAGGACAATGAGAAAAACGTTAAAGGCATCAAGTGTAAACCTAGAAGAAAAGGAGATGGATCATCAATTCGACTAAAAAGTGCTTTGGAAACAACTACAAAAAAATCGACGAAATACTAAATCAATAAAAGCTTTGCGAGAAGAAAAGGTATGGATGATAAAATTTTAATTACTTTATATATTGTTCTTCACTATTTTTTAATATTTTAGTTTTTTTAATAGAATATTTTACTAGATACTGTTTATGATAAGTTATGTATATATACATATATTACTTTGTTTATTTACTTTAATTTTTTAAGCATAATGAACTAGTGATATTAATTATATATTTCAATATTTTACAGTAATTTCAAGTCGACGGTGATCAATTAAATTTGAACGTTTTGAACTCATGTGGTCAATTTACATCTCAATGCACACATGTAATTTAAGTTTTATGATAAAATTTTGGCTTATACAAAGATTGTTATCAGTTTTATATTTTTCTAACTTTTGTGTATTAATAAGCAGCAATAGGATTCTAATTTGGACATGAACACCATGAATCAGTCTACAATTACAAGTATTGTGGATTTATTACAGGTAATGTTTATAATGTAATAAACAAATACAATTCTATTTTATTTTGATTATGATACTCACTTATGTACCTTTTTAATATTTGTAGGCTCAAATACCACAAGCGCAATTCTTACAAAGAGGAAATTAGGAAGAAAATCAAAAGAAGATATGAAATACTTGACTTCAAATATTGGTGGAACGCAAGATTTGAGTATCGTACATCTATCTTTTAAAAGATTAATAATTATTCAAATTTAGCTAGTTTACTTTGTTAGGAAAGAGGCTTGCTACATTACTAAGAGCTTTTTTTTAAAAAAAACTTTTGTTGAATTTGTGGGTTCTTATGATAAATAATCATGAAAGTCGTTATTAGTTATATGTTTTCTAATAATTTAATTGTTCATAGACAGAATTTTAAATTTTTTTACTGGCTTAGCAACAAACATACTTTACTTGAAAAAGTATGAAAAACAACATAATTAAGCTTCAACGGAATGATAATTGTTGAGTTGGGATATATTTTTTTAAAATACCAAGTTCAAAAAAATTAACAAATTCGGGACCAAATAAAATATAACTAATGAATCACCATTTCATAAAATCAAACTACTCCATAAACTAATGAATCTAGAACAGTAAAGTTTATTCTTATTGAAATTACAGGAAACAAAATTAAAAATTAAATCTTGAAACAGAAGAAATTAAAAGATTAAGCTCAATTGTTTCGTAATTATATGCAACTTTACGAATTCAACAACCCATTAAAGTTGCTGCACTCAAACAATGCCTTTGCTGTCATTTCCCTATCGAATCTCCAAATGTAATTCAACCCTGCTGGCAACTCAGTAATGGTTGCTTCAGTCTTTTCTTTGTTTGCAAAGAAGAGAGTTTACAAAAGAAGACCCGTTTTGAACAATAAATTATGGTGCTCAAAGCTCCCTTCACTTTTTCATTTGATCATGTTGTGTGCCAATGGATCACTCATCGAGAACCTTACTCCTTTTAGTGTACCCCTTAGGATAATCAAATCCGCATAATGTAATGTAATGCTAACGCTGCTACACCTTACTTACTTGGCGGAGGCTTAAGAAGCTTTGAGTTTGACTCGAAAAACATGAATGTCATATCTTTCTCTTCTTCCTGCTTTGAACAACTCTTCAGCGGGCCTGATACAAAGCTGAAAGCCTCAGTGTTTTCAGTTGGACGAACCATTGCAGAAGCTGAGAGACTTCGAAGTACGAAAAGGGATACCCAAACCCAAAAACATGCTTCATCCTTTCCAGAACAGTGAAGATAATCTAACAAGTATGGAAACAACCGTATAAAAACTTTTGCTCAATAAAGATAATTTTTTTTGTTCAAATACGAACAAAATTCATATGCCCTTTTCTTGTGCTATAAAGAGTGATGTGCTATCAAGTCCGAGGATCACATACAACCAATTACATTCTATCTAACTACCAACTTTGAAATTTAAATACATTGCACCATTTCACTTATTCAATGTGATATGAAAACACATTGAATAATGAGAGGAAAACACTACCTTATGTGCCCCTTTTAACACACGAGAATGGTGAATAGACTTGACCATACCAGTCTTGAACATAATTGTTTGCAAACACATAATCAAGCTCATTTCAACACTCATCCTAAAGCCCATGCATGTTCATCATGTTAAGCAGTGCTTCACCTTCAAAGACTCCTAACAATGTGAGAAGGTCCCATTGCAGCATTACAGATATGACTCAAAGCATACTGAAACCTCCACAACTCAAATTAACAAAAAATAAAAATTAATCTATATTCAGTATGTATTCACTCAAAAATTCACCCAAAACAACAAAAATTAATTAAAATTTCAAGAGTTTTAGGTTATACTCTTTAAAGTTATCAACAGAACAATAATAAATTTACTATTAAAAAAATTGACTTCTGATGCTAAGTATTTTAACAGTTTCAACACTTCAATTTTATCAACAAAACAAGACAAACTTTAATATTAAAAAACCCAAAAATGACAAAAATTGTGTCGAAAAATTATATCATTTTTAAGACTAATGGAGGATAATGTAAACTAAACAAAAAAAACCATCTAAATAAAAAGGCTATTCATACCCTTAGTGGTTAAAGATTAGACTGTGTTCCTTCGATTTTCACCATAGCACCTCATAATCTTTTACCTTAAAGTGAACACCATTTCCCCATCCTCCTTAATCGAGCAGTAAGGCATCGTCTTGGCCTCAGATCTTGCTTTAAACTTTAATAGTAAAATTTTAACCTTATTTCCCCTAAATAAATGGCAGTGAAACCTTAGAAGCCAACAAGAACAAGTTACAAAATCTGAGATGAAACTTTAGTTCCCCACAAAAGAGATTTTTTAAAAATCGATTTGAATCTCCGTTTTAAAAAAGAAAAAACTCACCGAATATGACAGAAGCTATGGAAGTTTGGGTCAACAGAGATTGATTTGGCAGCGGCTTCAGAGGATTTATTTGGCAGGGGAAAGCGAGAGAAATAAGCTAAAAAAAAGTAAACCTAAAATAAAAGGCAAACGACCAAATAACGTCAAAGTTCCGTTAATTTTTGGGTAAAAAGTTTTAATACACGTGTCAATCAATTATTGAAGGGGCATATATGGAGGCACAATAAGGAGACAGAGGATTTTCACCCTTATAACTAAACCATATAACTTAAATTTATCAAATTGGAGAATGAGACCATTAGTTGGGTTCGATTCATGTACTTTTTAAATTTAAAAATTTTAATTGGCTCATAATAACAAGACAATATAACTAAATTATATAACTTAATATTATTAAATTAGAGAACGAGAACTAATATTTAAATAACATATAATATATGTAACATTAGTAAAAAAATTAAGTAAACTCCTTCAAGTTAATTCGTGAGAAATAAAAGGAACTATTTGAAATAAAAAAATAAATTTACATATTTGTGGAGGATGTTTCGATTGCGTTGTTAGTCGGAACCCCTAACTATCGAAAGTTGAACGATTTTTAGAGGTTTTATTAGTCAAATCTGCTAATTTGGATGTTTGATAAATATAATATTGTAAGAGCGAATTGAGGTGAAACCTCTCAAATTGGAAAATCTCCTTTTTAAGAGCCTTTTGGGCAGTGGCGGATCCAGAAATATATTTTAGGGCGGGCACTGATAAAATCTCAAATTTTTAGGGTGGGCACAAGCCTTAAATATTATGAAAAATCTAAGGACTAATTCATAAAAAAAAAATTGAGGGTAAATGTGTGAACTTTTAAAAGTTCAGGGTGGGTAAGGGCCCACCCTACATTGTACATGTATCCGACATTGCTTTTGAGTTAGAGTATTTGATATAAGAGTTGTAAACACTTATTTGTCCTTGAAAATTACAAGAAAATTTTCTAAATAAACTAAATTTGAATAACTAATAAAATTAAAAAGATAACATAATAAAGCCGGTAAAATAACTAAAAACCAAATACATCAAAGGTTGAAAAAACACCAAAATCAAAATATGAAGGGGCTAAGGTTAAGCATCATTTGTAAATCGGGAATAAAATCAAAACTGTCCCAACGTGCCATTTTAGCATGGCGATCTGCGACTATGTTCCCAGAGCGACGAATGTGACTAAATTGGACCTTCCACTGTTGCCTATTTAACTCATGAATAAAGGACAAGATTGTTGGTCCACTGATTCGTTGTTTCGAACATATATACCCCAAAGTTCCATTTCCAACACCGAACATATCCCAATACATTTAGTGAATCTCATACGCCATCCTCCGTTATGATCACGAAACACTCCCCGCAAGATGCTCTAACATTTACAGAATTTAAGGCTCCGTCCGTGTTTAACTTTATCCAACCCTCACCGGGTGGAGACCAACGGTTTGAACCAGTCACCAATTGGGATGACGAGCTGGTATGAGTTGCAGCAGAAAGCAAAGTTTGCTGCATAATAACAAATAAATGCCTGCTGCGTGCAAGTATTGAATCATATCGCAAAATCTGAGCCGTTTGTGATATTTATCCCAATCCAGTCTTTAAATTCCATGCTCAAGAACTCAGTCAATTTGCCTGGTTGTATCATCGTAGTCCAAATGGCGATAGCAGGCGTACAAAACCTCAAAATATGATCGATCGATTCTGGCATACATCGACATAAGGGGTACAGTAAGAATCCGTTGCAAAAACCATACAGATATTATCGATGGCCTTATTAAAAACTTCCCTAAACTTAAATGAAAGAAAAGAATACTTCACGATAATGTAAGCACAACCAAAACTTAAGGAATCGAAAAACGAATTAATCAACATGAAACATGAAAAGAAAGAAGAAGCAAAAGCCACGCAACAGTCGACGCCCAAAGGTGTGTGAAATTAGTTTTGGAACCACTGTTCTCAAGTTTTCTTATATTTGTTTTAGTTTAGTTTTTATCTATCAAATATTTTTTGGATGTTCCGTTAATTTATTAATTTAATTACATGTAACATGATTCTCAGAATTATTAAAAGTTGATAAACTCTTCTTCAAACAAATAATACGTACGAAGAAGAAGATATTTTGAAATTGTGTAAACTTTGAATTATTTGTGAATTTGATTCAATTATATATAATTTTTTAAGAGAATTTTTAGAACTTTGAATTGTTTGTCAATTTTAGACAGATTTTTTTTTCAATATTTATTATTAAGGGCCTAACTTTTAGGTTCGCCATGAAATACAAAAATCTCAAGAGTCGGCCTGAGTGGGTTAGATTTTTTGAGACTTAGGTTTGAATCTCAAATCTTACAACCAAATTGAGTTTCTCTATTTCTTAAACCAATTAGGTGGTGACATGAGTCACCCACTATATAATGACATGTGTCACCAACAAAAATCAATCTTGTGGGACTAAAATGAAAACAACCTAAGTTGGTGACTTGTTTCTAAATTGTTTATTTTTAGTGAATAAAATGAAAATTTGTATAGTTGGGTGACTAATTGTATAGTTTATCCAAAATTTTAAGTTCTATTTTGTGTCGTTTTAATCTTGAGATTTTGTCTGTCGACCCTTGAGAAGGTCTCGAGAGCGCCTCGACTGAAAAGAGCATGTTTCTTATAATCAAATATAGCTTATTGTGGCTTAACCTCATATGTAAGTCGTCCTGTGTGGTTCACTATAGTTGATTTGAACAGATAGCCATAAAGACCCCGTTGAAGAGTTTAAGACATGAAGGATCAAATTGGAAAATGTAACAAACTTGGAGACCAAATGACTAGTGGCAGATTTTAGCAACAAATAAAAAACTAAATGGTTTAATGAGATTTTTTTAAAAGGAATTTTTTAGATGATTTAATTAAAAATATTCCTAATTTGTAAAATTTAATATGAATTTTTAAAAGTTTAAAGAAATAAATTATATTTAAAATATTTAAAATAATTATATATTTTTTTCTAAACTTTTGGACGAACTAGCCCTTTCGCATGTGAAATAGAAGAATAGGAGGCGGTCGAAAGCTTTTCAAGTTTCCAATCTCATGAAGATTGTAAAACGAAATCATCTCCATATTTATCTTCAAAGGGCCACATAGAAAACAAAAGTTGATATTTCTTTATCATGTATTGAAAACCCATTAAATCACAGTAAAATGGAGCGGGGTTGTGATGTAGGGGAGCGGGGATTCACTCTGTACGTGCAGACCCGTTTCTGAGATTTTGGTGGCCCATGGGCAAACTTAAAAATAGGCCCCTAATTAAGGGTGAGCGTTCGATCGAGCTAAATTGAGTAAAAATAATTCAAGTTATGCGAATTTACGAGTACTTACGACTCGAACTTAAAAATTTATCTATTAAATACTAAAATTTTGAGTTATTAGAATTTTTAATTTACAACTCAAACTTTATTTGAAATTTTTTTCGAGTCAAGTCGAAAAAATCAAATTTTTTGAGTCGAGTGGAGTTTTGATCACCCTTTCTCCTAATAACGAGTATTGGAAAAAAAATAAAATTTGAAATTAGACCCTTAGTAACAAGTGATATATAAAAAAATGGGTCCCTCTTAACAAATTTTGAAAATAAAATAAATTTTAAGAGTATTCTTGTAATAACAAATAAAGGGGAAAATAGAACCCTAATAACAAATATTGAAAAATTAAAATTTAAGAGTTTTCATGTAATAACAAATGTTAGGGAAAATAGACCATAAATAACAAGTATTGAAAAAAATTAGACTCGTAATAACAAGTATCGAAAAAAATAAAATTTAAGAGTAGGGCCCTATTAACAAATATTAGAAAAAATAGGCCCTTATTAACAAGTATTGAAAAATTAGCCTCATAATAACAAGTATTGAAAAATTTGTACCCTAATAACAAGTATTGAAATAACAATAAATAATAAAAAATGGGCCCTAATTACAAGTATTCAAAAAAAAGAGCCTATAATAACAAGTATTGAAAAAAAATTATACCCCTAATAAAAAATATCGAAAAAAATAAATTTTAAGAATAGAACTCTAATAACAATTATTAAAAATTAAATTTTAAACAATAAATATTAAAAATATTAAACCTTAACTAGGGGTGAGCGTTCGATCGAGTCGAGTCGAGTCGAGTCGAGTCGAGTCAAAAAATTTCGAGTTATTCGAGTTGACGAGTCATATTTTACAACTCAAACTTTATTTGAAATTTTTTCGATTCGAGTCCAGTTTAAGAAATTCGAGTCGAGTCGATTCGAGTCGAGTTTTCGAGTTCATATAAATATTTAATTGTAATTATTTATCATGTTATATTACGTTTTGATTCTAATTTAAACAGATTTCTCTAATCATATAAGATATGCATATATATTTCTTCATATATTTTTTTTATATGTGGCAATATTTCTTCATATTTTTATATATCGGTATGTATATATCATTAAAAATTGAGGGACTCGTCTTGAACTTAAAAATAAATTTACTAATTACTAAAAATTTCGAGTTATTCGAGTTATTCGAATTTCCATTTTACAACTCAAACTTTATTTGAAATTTTTACGAGTCGAGTCGAGTCTATGTAATTTCGAGTCGAGTCAAGACGAGTCGAGTATTTTCGCCTCGAGTCGAGTCGAGTTATTCGGTTTTTTCGAGTCGAGTCGAGTTTTGCTCACCCCTAACCTTAACTATAAATATTAGAAAAAATGGGCCCTGGGCAGGGTAGGGGCCCTGGGCGGGCGCCCCTGTTGCCCATGCCCAGGGACGGCTCTGTGTACGTGGAAAACATTCCAAAAGCTATGCAAATTGTTTCTGCTTACTTTTGAAGATGATGAACTGTTTATGATGCTGGAAGACCTAGATTGGTCATACTTGAAAGAAATCTTCTTCAAAGTGGAACCTTGGTCGGAAAAATTGACGTTCTCTGCCCGAGCTACATGTTTAGAGTTGAGGGGAGTGCCTTTACATTGCTGGAACCATGTAACTATCAGGAGAATTGCAGATTTATGGGGTCGTTTTGAAGCTTTTGGTGAAAACGCAAGCCATACGATTGACTGTGAAAAGGTCACGGTGCTGGTAACCACGAACCAAAAGGAAAGAATTGAAGAGAAGGTTGAGCTTGAAGTTGGCAGTATGGAAGAGATTGGTTGCAAAGAGTGGACGATGGCAGCTCGCGAAAATACAAAGAAACAAGCCGATAAAGAGGGAAGTTTGAACCATGAGGTGGAAAGGCAATCGGATTCAGAATCGGCGGCGGAAGAAACAAAGCCACAGTCACCGGAATGTTTTTGCAGATTCCAAGAGGAGAGGAGAGAGGCAATTAATGCGATTTACTTGGGAAAAGAATACAATGATAATTGCCCTGCTGATAAACGCTTTATGGGAGTACAACTTAGAGATTTGAGCCTAATGGGCATGGGATTAAAGACGGCTACACAGATTGGGGTAGAAGATAAAAAGAAAAGCGCGGTGGAGGAATGTGCAAAAGTGGGTGATTTGGATAGCCAAGATCTTTTTTCTAAGAGTTCAAAGAGAAAATGGGTTGAGGTGGTCAAAGCTAAGTCAGATGTTGGGACAAACCAACAAGGACAGAAATCCATAAATGAGGAGAATCCGGATGTGGTGACAAATAGAGCATGGGAGAATGTACGAGACATGGGCCTGGCACAAGAGACGGGTCAGAAGCCCGAGTTACATGAGAATAGTAAGTCTTCGTGGGTCGCTTCAGTGGATGCTATCAATAATGTTGGATTTATTAGGAAAACGGAGAAACAAGTTGAGGTAAGCCCAAGGGAGTACCAAAGTGATTGTGGTATGATGACAATTGTGGGTTTGATTTTGCAGCAACGGAAGGAAACAAGGGATTTGGTTACCTTTTGGGATAAGAGTAGCTTCAGGGCAGAATCCATTGTTAAGTAGTTTAGGTACATTCTCTTAAAAGCTGATTGGTTACAATTGTGTAGGGTGTCTGTTGTTGTTCATGTCATGCTCTTGTACATTATCAGACTAAGTCTTGCTATGGTATGAATTGATCATTTGGAGATCTGTTTGAACTATTAAATTGGATTGTGGGAAGGATTCTTACGTGATTAGATGTAGGAGTGAAAGAAGTGGATGTGTGGGTGATACTGTTGAATTGGTGGCTTGAAAAGTCAAGCTTTGTGGGCATGGATTTGTCAAGCTTGGCTGCACCGAATGGAGAAAAATGCTCCAGCAGCAAAGGTTGAAAATTGGTTTTGGTAAAATCAATTTTTAGTCCCTAAAGTTTAGGCTATTTACAAGTTTAGTCCTTAAAGTTCAACTATAAATAGGCCTAGCATTTGTCATTTGAAATCATCCCAACATCCATCTCTCCCATTTGTTTCTCTTCTCTCATATTTGGGAATTCTTAGGAATTCCATTTGTTTGTACCATTTTGGTATTAGTGAAGTTATCATCCGGTAGTGGTGCCCGAGGAGTAGACGACATTTTCGTCGAACCTCGTAAATTTGGTGTGTTCTCTCCATTATTTATTTCGCTTGCTTATTATTGGGTTTTTCCATTAGATTTCAATATTCAATAGTTGACGGGTTTGTCCGCTGTGCAAATTTCGGTAGTTTCGATCTCAACATTTCAGCTCAGATTTGAAGCAACGTTCGTGTGGGAAATAACCCGGTTTCCCCAACAATTGGCATCAGAGCTTCGGTTAAGGCTATCCCGGTTGCTCGGTTGTTGCAAAGAAGTGTGGTGTTGTGACAGTGCATGTCTAGGAAAGTTCTGGCTAGGAAAGACTAGGTATTTAAGCGATCCGTGTGATCCACCTCTCTTTCCTGGGAACTTATCTGGTGCAGTGTTTCAATATCCAGTTCGTGCTGTTGAATATTATTCGTTGCCATGACAAAAGACGGATCAGATAGAGCATCAAGCTCTTCCTCTATACCGGTGAGGAGGATAATGTCAAATGCAAACTCCTAGGTGGAGTTGTTCGATGGATCCGGTCACTTCGGCATGTGGCAAGGCGAGGTGCTAGACTCTTTATTTCAACAAGGTCTAGACATTGCCATTGAGGAAGAAAAACCCGTAGATATGGAGGAGAAAAGCCAAAAGCCAAAAATGAGAGGGAGATCAAAGTCAAAGTCCAGACTTGGGAGAGATAGTATGAATGTTGGGACACGCTGGTGAGAAATCCTTGCAAATTTTGGCAAAGCAAGGATTGTTGAAAGGTGCAAAGGCTTGCAAGTTAAATTTTTGTGAGCATTGTGTTCTGGGAAAGCAAAAGAGAGTGAAATTCGGCACCGCGATCCATAATATGAAAGGTATTTTGGATTATGTTCACTCAGATGTGTGGGGTCCTTCCAAAACAACGTCGTTGGGAGGAAAACACTATTTTGTAACTTTTGTTGATGACTTTTCCAGAAGAGTTTGGGTGTATACAATGAAGTCTAAAGATGAAGTGCTCAAAGTTTTCCTGAAGTGGAAAAATATGATCGAGAACCAGACTGGCAAGAAGATCAAACGGCTTAGGACGGACAATGGAGGGGAATATAGAAGTGATCCGCTCTTTGACGTTTGCCAGGAGCATGGTATTGTTCGACACTTCACTGTTAGACATACACCACAGCAGAATGGGGTGGCAGAGCGTATGAATCGAACACTACTTGAGAAAGTTCGATGTATGTTATCCAATGCTGGGTTGGGCAAACCATTTTGGGCTGAGGCTGTGACATATGCTGGCCATCTCATCAATCGTCTACCGTCATCGGCGATTGGAGGAAAAACACCGTTGGAGGTATGGTCTGGAGTACCTGCTACAGATTATGATTCCTTACATGTATTTGGATCCACTGCGTATTATCATATGAAGGAGTCAAAACTTGATCCTAGAGCAAAGAAGGCTCTCTTTATGGGAATCACCCATGGAGTGAAGGGATTTCGACTTTGGTGCTTAGACACAAAGAAGATAATTTGTAGCAGAGATGTTACCTTTGATGAATCTGTCATGTTGAAGAAGGTAACAAATGGAGCCGTTCAGACAAGTAGTACTCCACAACAGGTAGAGTATACTCCAAACCAGGTGGAGTTTCAAGAGACGGTGATTAGTCCAGCAATTGATGTTACTGATTCTCCAACTCCAATGGAGGAATCAGAAGATGAAGAGGTTCAAACCCAAGAACCATTGGAGACACCAGAACCACTTGCAGTTACAAGGCCAAGGAGAGAAATTCGTAGACCTGCTCGATTTACAGATACAGTGGCCTATGCCCTTCCAGTTGTTGATGATGATATCCCTGTCACTTATCAAGAAGCAATGCAAAGCTTAGAAAGTGACAAGTGGAAAAATGCCATAGATGAAGAAATGCAATCTCTCCAGAAGAACAACACCTGGGATTTGGCATATTTACCAGAAGGTAAAAGGGCAATTGGATGCAAGTGGGTGTTTGCAAAGAAAGACGGATCTCCCAGCAAGAAAGATGTTCGCTACAAGGCAAGGTTGGTAGCTAAAGGCTACGCTCAGAAGGAGGGAATCGAATACAACGAAGTATTTTCCCCTGTTGTGAAGCATTCCTCCATTAGAACATTGTTGGCCTTGGTAGCACAGTTGAATTTGGAGCTAGCTCAACTCGATGTAAAGACGGCTTTCTTGCACGGTGATTTGGAAGAGGAGATCTATATGACTCAGCCAGAAGGATACTTAGATGCTGGTGGTAAGAAATGGGTTTGTAAGCTGAACAAATCGCTATATGGATTGAAGCAATCTCCGAGGCAGTGGTACAAGCGATTTGATAGCTTTATGAGGAGGCAGAAGTACACAAGAAGCAAATACGACCATTGTGTGTATTTGCGAAAGCTACAAGATGGATCTTTCATTTATCTTCTCTTGTATGTTGATGATATGCTGATCGCTTCAAAGAGTCAACAAGAGATAAACAATTTGAAGGCTCAGTTGAATCAAGAGTTTGAGATGAAAGATCTAGGTGAGGCCAAGAAGATTCTCGGCATGGAGATAAGTAGAGACAGACGGAGAGGCAAGCTTTGTTTGACTCAGAAGCAATATCTGAAAAAGGTATTACAATGTTTTGGCATGAATGAAAGCACAAAACATGTAAGTACCCCACTTGCTTCTCATTTGAAACTCAGTTCTCAATTATCTCCTAAAACTGATGAAGAGCGAGAATATATGGCAAAAGTTCCATATGCTAATGCAGTAGGGAGCTTGATGTATGCGATGGTGTGTACGAGGCCTGACATTTCACAAGCAGTTGGAGTTGTGAGCAGGTACATGCATGATCCTGGAAAAGGACATTGGCAAGCTGTGAAATGGATTCTACGGTATCTCCAACAAACCGTAGATGTTGGTTTAGTGTTTGAGCAAGATGAAACACTTGGTCAGTTTGTGGTTGGATATGTTGATTCCGACTATGCTGGTGATTTGGATAAGCGTCGGTCTACTACTGGGTATTTGTTTGCTTTAGCAAAAGCCCCAGTTAGTTGGAGGTCTACTTTACAGTCAACGGTGGCTTTGTCAACTACAGAGGCAGAGTACATGGCAGTTGCAGAGGCTGTTAAGGAGGCGATTTGGCTTAACGGATTGTTGGAAGACTTGGGAGTTGTTCAAAGTCACATTAGTCTCTATTGTGACAGTCAGAGTGCTATTCATTTAGCGAAAAATCAAGTCTACCATTCAAGAACCAAGCACATCGACGTGAGGTATCACTTTGTGCGGGAGATCTTTGAAGAAGGAAAGATTCTACTTCAGAAGATTGCGACGGCAGAAAATCCTGCAGATATGTTGACCAAGGTGGTAACATCAATCAAGTTCAATCATTGTTTGAACTTGATTAACATCTTGCAAGTTTGAGCACCTTCGGGTGTATGGCGCTCATGAGCGCATTTGGAGGCACTGCAGAAGATAACATTTGGAGAGAAGAAAATTTTGAGAAGCTTGATGAATTCAAGCCAAGGTGGAGATTTGTTGAATTGGTGGCTTGAAAAGTCAAGCTTTGTGGGCATGGATTTGTCAAGCTTGGCTGCACCGAATGGAGAAAAATGCTCCAGCAGCAAAGGTTGAAAATTGGTTTTGGTAAAATCAATTTTTAGTCCCTAAAGTTTAGGCTATTTACAAGTTTAGTCCTTAAAGCTCAACTATAAATAGGCCTAGCATTTGTCATTTGAAATCATCCCAACATCCATCTCTCCCATTTGTTTCTCTTCTCTCATATTTGGGAATTCTTAGGAATTCCATTTGTTTGTACCATTTTGGTATTAGTGAAGTTATCATCCGGTAGTGGTGCCCGAGGAGTAGACGACATTTTCGTCGAACCTCGTAAATTTGGTGTGTTCTCTCCATTATTTATTTCGCTTGCTTATTATTGGGTTTTTCCATTAGATTTCAATATTCAATAGTTGACGGGTTTGTCCGCTGTGCAAATTTCGGTAGTTTCGATCTCAACATTTCAGCTCAGATTTGAAGCAACGTTCGTGTGGGAAATAACCCGGTTTCCCCAACAGATACTTTGAGGTGCATTGAATTTAATGATTTTATATCCAAATGCAATCTGGTTGTTATCCCCATGGTTGAGAGAAAATTTATTTGATTCAGACAACAAATTAGAAAAGCAAGCTCGGCAGATTCTTGATTGATGGTCAGTGGATATTTGAGCTAACAAATTTGGTGCAAACGGGGATGGAATGAGTTATGTCAGACCATGTTCGAAATTTTTTTGGTTGAGTTCTATAGCAGCAGCGTTTTGGGGTATTTAGATACTTAGGAATGAAAGATCTTTCACAGACAAAGCGACAAATATGAAGGAGTTGTTATCTCAAACAACTCTAGTATGGGAGAATGCACAAGCTTTAGAAGGCTGTGGGAGTGTCCTTGTTTGGACCCTCCTGCAATAGGTTGGCTTAAATTTAACATGGACGGAGCGGCTAAGGAGGGGAGTGCAGGTTGCAGTGGCGATCTTCGAAAAAATGAAAGTTTCTTTAGAGCCTCTTTTCTTATCCGTTTTCTGCTATTGGGACGATTTTTATGCAATTATGGCGTTTTAAATTGTTCTTGAGATTTTGTGGAAGCGAGTTAGAGCGAAAAAAGAGATCGAATTATAGTCAGACTCGCAGATCGTCTTGAACTGGATTGCTAACCCTATCCATTGTCTTTGGATGTGGTGAGAATTATTCTTGAAAATTGACAAAGAAGTAAAAGCAATTGGAAGGGTCCAATTTTACTACGTTTCTCGTCGAGGTAATTGGTTAGCAGAGGGAGTAGTCAAAGACCGATTGAACCAACAAAACTTTTTAAAAAAGAATGGTGATTAAAATGATGGCATGGAGCAATGGAGTGGATTGGTGTATTGACTTGCTTTTTGTGAGCTGGATGAATATGGGGGTTGGAGTGACTAGATTGCTAAGTGATTAGTTTGGAGTCTTATTTGTATGAAATATTATGGGGAATGGTTAGATCTATATTTGTTGTAATCCGTGGTGTTTGTGCTTGTTGTTTTGCTTACATTGTGTGTACTCTTTTCCTTCATTAGGTTTAGGGAAGTTTTTAACAAGGCACACAATATAGATGAGGCCTTTAAATTTCAATAAAAATAACTTATTACCCTGAGAAAAAAAAAGAATAAGAGGCCAGTTGCCTTTGCGGGGAATTGAATGCGTGCCCTTTTAAAGGGCTTGATGAAAGAGCCATGGTTTGTCAATAATGGGAATATTTTTTAAATTAAATAAATTAACATGTATATTTTCTAAGGTAAATCACACCATATGTCACTTGGTTATAAGTTTAGTAACAAACATGTCACTCTTGTTTTAAAAGTATCAGTTGAGTCACTCTTGTTTTAAAAGTATCAGTTGAGTCACTCAATTATAGGTTTAAGAGCAAACATGTCACTTTTCATCTAAAAGTAACAATTCAATCATTCAATTATAGATTTAATAACAAAAATGTCACTCAATTAAAAATTAGTGAAAAACAAGTCACTTTGTCATTAAAATTGAAATATGGCTTGGTATAATAATAATTTTAGTCTCATAAACTTATGCATTTTATTAATTTGGTTCTAATTCGAAATAATTCAATAAATTTAACCCTTCATATTTAGAAAATATATTAGTGAATTGATTGTGTCTACTAGCAGGCAACATTAAAGTCAAAATGAGTCTATTCTATTAGTTTGTCAAATATCTAGTAGTGAAGTGTGTGTCTGTCGAGTTATCACATATGTTGATTATCAGACTGTTAGACAATAGCATGGAGTGTGGTAAGTGGTTGGAGGGTGTGTCATGATGGTAAAATGCCAACTTGTTAAATACGAAGGTTTAAATTTATTGAATTATTTCGAATTAAAATCAAATTAACAAAATGCATAAGTTTCAAGGCCTAAAATTATGAGTATACCACATCCTTGTTTCATTTTTACTAATAGAGTGACTTATTTGCAGCAAAATTTTAATTGAGTGACATGTTTTATCCATGAACCTCTAATCTCAACTTCCCCTTTCACATGTATATAGTATAATTAGGGAACATTGTGGTTAGTATATAAATATATACATACAAGTCTTAACCTAAAAGTTTTTCCATAAAAACATGTAACTCGTCATCATAATCACTTCTTCTCCATTTTCATTTAAAAGCTTAGAACATAACAACAAAAATGATAAACTGGACCGTTGGAGTAATTCAATATCATAGCTTAAGGTAAATATTATTCTCAAAGATACGGTTTTAACAAAGATGTAGATTCTTGATACACGATATCATTTTGTTTTACATGGCAGAAGAAATTCGTATTGATTTACTCTTCTTATCCTCGATTGGCTGCTGTTTCAACATGTTGTCCATTTCCTCCGCAAACCTTTCCATGGCTGGTGCTGGCAAACAAATTGCTACCGATGTTCCCACTTCTCCCTTCTTGTTCTTGGCCTGTACAAAATAGCTTATCACCCCTTCCGCTTTCGCTGTCCCAGCAAACACTGCCTTACCCCATCCGAAATCCACATCTTCTAATCCCATCTTCGTTATATCCGATATAATGAATGAACCGATAACATTTGGGAAAAGGAGTCGTTTGCCCCTAATCACCATTAGAGCTGCCACAGACTTCACATATTCCTCTGTCAAGCTTGCTTTTGCTTGTTTTACTAATTCCACCGCATACCCTAATGGATTCTGGCGAAGTTTTTTAACTGTTGTTATTGCTGCCGGAATCACAAAAGCGTTCCCATAGTATCCCTGTGGCAACAGAGATTCGATTTTGTAACGGGCATTAACAGCGCATAGCATGCGTACCTCTTCTTCGGGGTCAAGATTAATGGCAAGGCTTCGACATCGCCATAGGAAAGCTGTTAAAAGTTCGAACTTGGTGCAATGCCGAAGGTGGGGAGGGAGGAGCCTACGAAGAAGTGAAAATTCAGCGGGGCCAAAGAAAAAGGAACGTTCAACCAAGTTGTCCGATGACAAGGAGGTAGTCGTGGTTGTGACAGCGGCCTCCACTTCATCGTACTCGTGGTGGGTGAAAGTGACTCGTGGCGGGTTTGGAGCATCTAAGAGATGCCTTTCCCAAACCGGCGGGATCAAGTGGGTGGCTTCGCCTCGTGCCATTGCAGCCACGGTAGACAGGAATTGTTTTAGGCCAGGGCCATCGCTCATTACATGATTAAAACGGACGGCGAAGATAAAACCACCGCATTTCAGTCGTGTTACCTGTTAACACGTGAAGTAATACTCTTAGATTTTGAGAAACTCTATTTTGTATAGCACAATTAATTTCAATTTTACCACCTGAATCAACAGCAATGGGCAGTTTAACAGCCCTTCAGAGCCGGGAACATCAAAAAGGAGTTGATCGAAGCACGGAAATGGAGGCTGAAGTGTATCACCAAACTGTTCAAGCCTAACATCAGCATCAGCCTTTATAAACAGCACGCCTTCACCATTGCAATCCACTATAAGCTTGCCATTAGCCCCTTCCCTTAGTCTGCCTGCAAATGGATAATAAAGCACCAGGGCTTGCGCTAATGCCGTCCGAATAACCTCAGCAGGATGCTTTCCTTCCATGGAAGGTTGATGCCGATAAAAATGGACTACCCGAGCTTGAAACCGCAGAATCGCTTGATCATCGATATCTGATAACAGCTTTTGTTCACAAGGCGTAGGCTTGGCCGGAGCTACAAATTCAGGTTTACACCGTCGAACAGTGAATGTAAGAGGAATGTCAGAAAGTGCTGCCATGCTACGGGAATGTGACACAGTAGAAAAGAATAGCTAGTGTTGGGCTCATAACCAAATGTTGCGACTTTGGAGTGAATTATATAGGAACCCAGGAGTACGAAATCAAAGTAGTTATTAACTGTTGGTTGTCGTGGAGGCTGCTCGGGGATGGAAATTCTCTCTATTTTTTTGTGCCCCTATTTATGTCCCATGATAAAAATTAGGTTTAATTTAAGGTTTAAATTTTATAATTTTAGGTTAGAGTTTGTAGTTAGGGTTTAGGGATTTTAGGGTAAGGTGTATTTTTTAGGATATAATGTATAGAGTTTATGATTTAAAATTTAGCATTAATGCTTAAAATTTAATTTTATAGTGTTTTTTTAGTGTTGCGGCATAAGTAAAGGCACCGTAAAGGATAGAGAATTTTTATCCGCTGCTCGGCCACACCTATGGTATTCAGGTATTATTACTAGTAAATTATATTGAGCGTAGGTTTAATCTATATTTATTGAGTGATAAATAATTTATTACTAGTAAATTATATTGAGCATAGTTTTAATCTATATTTATTGAGTGATAAATAATTTATTACTTGTAAATTATATTGAGCGTAGGTTTAATCTATATTTATTGAGTGATAAATAATTTATTACTAGTAAATTATATTGGGCGTAGGTTTAATCTATATTTATTTAGTGATAATTTATTACAAGTAAAATTGTCCAAAAGTAAATTATACGTTGAAGCCCAAAAAACTTACCCGATATTTGGAGAATGTTTGAATCTAACCCGACTTATTGACCAATTTTATAATTTATGCTATATGATTTTATAATAATTAAGGTTAACTACACCATTGACCACTGAACTAATTGGAGATTCTTATTTTGACCACCGAACTAACGAACTCGTCAATCAGACCACCGAATTTATAAAATCAACCTATTTTGACCACCGCCGTTAAAAACCTAATGGTGGAGTGACGAAACTGCCACATGGCAATTAACGGAAAAATTTTAAAATTACACATTTGGTCTCTGTTATTTACACATCCTTTCAATTTAGTCCTAATTTTAAATTAATAAAATAATAAATTATTTAATTAGGTGGTGACACGTGTCAACACCTTATTGGAAGACTTTAATTATTTATATTTGATTTTATTAATTTATTTTCCTCCTCCAATCAACACGTATTTAGAGGAGGAAAATAAAATCCCTCAACATGCGTTGCGGGTCAATCGAACCTAGGCAATGCTTAGGTAAAGGCAGTGGCTTAGCCACTGCACCAAGCACAACTTTGTGCTTTAAATCACTACATTTAGTATATATCTCTTATTGGTTTCTACATTTATAAGCCAAAAGCTCAAACCCTAAACACTAATTTTACATATATAACCCTAAAACCTTAACCCTAAATATTTCAAATTAATTTTATACTAAACATTTCAAATTAATTTCACATATATAAACCCTAAACCATAAATATTTCAAATTAATTTCACATATATAAACCATAAACCCTAAACCATAAATATTTCAAATTAATTTTACACTAAACGTTTCAAATTAATTTCACATATATAAACCCTAAACCTTAACCCTAAATATTAGGGTTTAGGTTTATATATGTGAAATTAATTTGGAATGTTTAGTGTAAAATTAATCTGTAATATTTAAGGTTTAGGTTTTAGGGTTTAGGGTTTATATATGTGAAATTAAGTTTAGGGTTTATATATGTGAAATTAATTTGAAATGTTTAGTGTAAAATTAAATTGAAATATTTATGGCTTAGGGTTTAGAGTTTATATATGTGAAATTAATTTAAAATGTTTAGTGTAAAATTAATTTGAAATATTTAGGGTTTAGGTTTTAGGGTTATATATGTAAAATTAATGTTTAGGGTTTGAGCTTTTTGGCTTATAAATGTAGAAAACAATAAGAGATATATACTAAATTTGGTGATTTAAAACATAAAGTTGTGCTTGGTGTAGTGGCTAAGCCACTGCCTTTACTTAAGCATTGCCTAGGTTCGATCTACCCCCAACGCATGTTGAGGGATTTTATTTTCCTCCTCCAATTAGATGTTGACATGTGTCACCACCTAATTAAATAATTTATTAATTTAAAATTAGGACTAAATTAAAAGAATGTGTAAATAACAGGGACCAAATGTATAATTTTAAAATTTTCCCGTTAATTGCCACGTGGCAGTTCCGTCACTCCATCGTTAGGTTTTTCACGGCAGTGGTCAAAATAGGTTGATTTTATAAGTCCGGTGGTCTGATTGACGAATTCGGTGGTTAAAATAGGAATCTCCAAATAGTTCGGTGGTCAATGGTATAGTTTACCCTAATAATTATTTTCAATATACACGTGGCCTAATTATACCCATTCATATTGTCACGGGGCTAGACTTATATGGCTAGCTCGTGCGGCACTTGGTCGGGAAAGGAACTTTGAAAGGGACCAAGTAAGCCTTGAAGCTAAGTCTTGGCTTGGCTAGAGTTGCGGAAGCGTTGCGAAGAAAGAAAGAAAGGAGATGGCTCGAGTAATTGCAAAACGAAGAGCCTCGTTAAAAACCCCCTCTAAGCCTAGTTAGGGGGAAAAGAGTACTCGACGTTGCTAAGCTTCTATTAATGAAAGAAAGATGAAAGCAAAGAGAATTCAGGATGATTACAAATAAGGGGGTGAGGCCCTTTTTATAGCCTAGCACCTCCCGATCTAACGGTCACTAATGTTTACATCCAATGGCCAAGATTGGCCTAAGCCACCTAATAAAGCAATATCCATGATTTCTTCCATCATGGTGGGTCCTCTTCCATAAATCAAGGCATGAGTGGAGGCTTGATTCAAGGGATGAGTGGATGCTTGATTATTATGTGGGTCCTCTTTCCATGAAACATGGGTTTTGATTCTCCATAAATCAAGGGATGAGTGGATGCTTGATTATTAGAGATATTCCCCAAGGAGTGGGCTTGGATGGCCATGGATGGTAAAAATCCGGATAGGCCCATAGGGGTGGCTGGCCGGGCTGCTCGGTCAGGCCCTTGGGTGCTACGCGGACAGGCCCTCGGGTGCTGCTGGGCGGCCTGTTTGGTGCTGGTCGGACAGGCCCTACGGTGTGCGCGGACAAGGCTGCACGGACAGGCCCAGGGTGCTTGACAAGGCCCCCTTGGGCGGACGGCTCGGCTGGATTGTAGCCTCATGGGTGCGGTAGAGTGGGCTGAACGGATTGAGGCCCCATGGGTGCTGGAAATGGCCCCTAAGTGTGCGGCAGATTGGGCCCTAGGGTGCACCACGGTAACATTCTCCTCCACCGAATTGAGCGACGCCCTCGTCGCTCGTTGGGCTTCAAAATCGGCAATCTTGTCTTCAAATTGCCACAAGTCTTTGTCTAGCTCCCAACTACCCTCGGCTTCGGTTAGTCCCTTCCAAAGCACAAAGTATTCGTGCCTTGGTTGGTAGCCTTTGCGTCGAATGACTCGATCGGCTTTGATGGCTTCGACTTCTCTCTTGAACGAGGCCCTAATTCCAACGGGTGCTCGCTTGGAAGTGTTCCTCTCCGGATCTTCCTCGTCCTTGTGATATGGCTTAAGGACACTAACATGGAAGACAGGATGGACTTGAATGTTGGGTGGCAAGTCTAGTTTGTAGGCCACTTTTCCTACTCTCTTGATCACACGAAATGGGCCTTCATACTTTCTTACAAGAGCCCTGTGAACAGAAGCATTTCGAAGTGTTAGATTAAGTTTGGCCAAAACTAAATCATTTACCTGAAATTCGACGTCGCGTCGCTTCTTGTCGGCCCACTTCTTCATACGTTTGCTTGCTTTGTGGAGGCAAGCGTTGGCTAAGTCTCGTTGCTCTTGCAAGTCCTTCACTACATGGAAGGCGGCTGGATTCGGACCTTGGTACTTGGTTACAATCGCATCGGGTGTGAGCGGTTGTTGGCCCATCACTATCTCGAACGGACTTTGGTTCGTGGCTTCGCTCCTATGTAAGTTGTAGGAGAATTGGGCCACGTCTAGCAAGTCGGGCCAATTCTTTTGAGATGCACTGACGAAATGTCTCAAGTAGATCTCCAATAATGCGTTGGCCCTCTCGGTTTGCCCATCGGATTGTGGATGAAAACTTGTTGAAAGGTTCAAGGAGGAACCCATCAACTTGAACAACTCGGTCCAAAACTTACCTGTGAACCGAGCGTCCCGATCACTTACTATTGACTTTGGAATACCCCAAAGTTTCACGACATGCTTTAAGAAAAGATGAGCGGCTTCGTCGGCGGGGCATGTCTTGTTGGCGGGGATGAAGGTAGCATACTTCGAAAATCTGTCTACTACAACCATGATACTCGAAAAGTTATTAACACAAGGAAAACCAATAATAAAGTCAAGAGAAATACTTTCCCATGGTCTTTCCGGTATTGGCAAAGGTTGGAGAAGTCCCATCGGCTTGTTTGCTTCGATCTTGTCTTGTTGACAAACAAGACAAGTCTTCACGTATGCTTCTACATCTTCATTCATACGAGGCCAATAATAACGCTCATTAAGTAAAGCTAAGGTACGATGCATACCTGGGTGTCCGGCCCACTTCGAATCGTGACATTCCTTCATCAATGTCCTTCTCAAATTGTTGAAGTAGGGGACGAAAATGCGTTGGCCTCTTGTGAATAGAAGATCATCTTCGACCCAAAATCGGCGTGATTTACCCTCTTTGGCAAAGGTGATCAAATTCTTTGCGGTGGGATCGTGTGTCAAGCCTTCCTTGATGGATTCTAACAACTCACCACTTGGTTGGCTAATGGAGGCAAGGCTAGCTTTTCGGCTAAGTGCATCGGCCACGGTGTTAGTCTTTCCGGGCTTGTGCTCCATTGTAAAATCGAATTCCGCCAAGAAATCTTGCCACCTAGCTTGCTTAGGAGACAATTTCTTTTGGGTTAGAAAATAAGAAATGGCAGAATTATCGGTAAAGACGACAAACCTGGAACCCAATATATAATGTCGCCAAGTGCGAAGGCAATGGATGACGGCTGTCATCTCCTTCTCTTGAACGGTGTAGCGCCTTTCGGTGTCGTTCAACTTTCGGCTTTCGAAGGCAATGGGATGGCCTTCTTGCATCAAAACTCCACCAATGGCATAATCGGATGCATCGGTGTGGATGATGAATTGCTTGGAATGGTCGGGCAAGGCAAGAACGGGCTTACTTACCATGGCTTGTTTAAGCCGTTCGAACGCTTGTTGACAACTTGGACTCCATTCCCAAGTTTTGTCCTTCTTCAAGAGTTCGGTTAAAGGCGTAGCTATGGCGGAGTAACCTTGCACAAATTTACGATAATAGTTAGCTAAACCAAGAAAAGAACGAAGTTCGGTTACCTTAGTCGGTGGTTCCCAATCGTCGATGGCTCGAACTTTGCTTGGATCCATTCGGATCTTACCACCTCCAATGATGTGGCCTAAAAACGGAACCTCTTGTTGAGCGAAACTACACTTTTCGCGTTTGATGTAGAGTTCGTTCTCACGAAGAACCTGCAAAACCTTCCTCAAGTGCATTAAGTGTTCATGGAAGGTCTTACTATAGATGACAATGTCATCTAAGTAGACAACAACAAAGCGATCAAGAAAAGGTGAAAGTACCTTATTCATTAAAGTGCAAAATGTTGCGGGAGCGTTTGTAAGGCCAAATGGCATTACAAGAAACTCAAAAGAACCATACCTTGTGATACACGCGGTTTTGGGCTCGTCACCTTCGGCTATGCGAACTTGGTAATACCCCGAACGTAGATCTAACTTTGTGAAGAATCTAGCACTTCCAAGTTGATCGAATAAATCGGTAATTAAAGGAATAGGGTATTTATTCTTTACCGTGAGTTTGTTTAAAGCGCGGTAGTCGACACACATGCGCAAGCTACCATCTTTCTTCTTTTGAAAGAGGATGGGTGCTCCAAACGGACCCTTGGATGGGCGAATATACCCGGCATCCAAGAGCTCTTTAAGTTGCTTTCGGAGTTCTTCTAACTCCGGTGGCGCCATTCGATAAGGTGCTTTACTCGGCGGTTCAGCATTTGGTACCAACTCAATGTGATGATCCACCTCACGCTTGGGTGGCAAAGCCTTCGGTAATTCGGAAGGCATAGTGTCCTTGAACTCCACGAGGACACGTTCCACTTCTTCGGGAACTTCTTCGGCTTCTATCGCCTCGTCTTCCTTGAGCACGGCAAGGAAAGACTCTTCCTCCTTTCGCACACCATTGCGGAACTGGATGGAAGATAACATCTTGGATTGGATACCTACATCTCGACTCACGGGGACCAAACATTGTTGGGCGCGGTCGAGCACAACCAATACATCGGCAAATGGCAAGAGAAGTGCATTAATCTTGTCCAAAAAGGATAATCCAACCACAAGATCATAATCATCAAGAGGAATTACCTTAATATCCTCACGGCCTTTCCAACTACCAAGTTGGATCTCGACCCTCTTTGCAACTCCGGCAATGGGCGCTTCTTTCGAGTTGACCGTCTTAATCCACCCACTCGTCTTCAACACAGTGAGATTGAGTTTTTGGGCGGCTCCTTCAGAAATGAACAACTCGGATGCTCCGGTGTCCACAAGTGCACGCAATTGCTTTCCGGCAATCGTGACTTTTACAAACATAAGACCACTTTTGGGCTTGTTAGATAAAGAATTTACTTGGAGATTACTTACAATGGCTCCAAGTTGGGTTGTGGGCTCGTCGTTGACTTTGACGGTATAAAGGCTTGTCTTTTGTGGGCAATTTCGAATATGATGAGGTCCTTTGCAATGGAAGCATTCCAAACCTCGTCTCTCATGTGGCTTAGTAAATCGGCCTTGTCGGTTGTTGTTGGAAGTCTTTTCATGGTTAACTCTCTCACCTCCGGCTTTGGCATTCTTGTCTCCCCAACCTTTGGATTTTGGCTTTGGTTTGGGCGAGTCTCGCTTTTCAAACTTAGCTATCGCCTCGGCTTCATCAAGGGCATGTGAAAGATCTTTGACACCACGTCTTTCCAACTCCATGTTAGCCCATCGGTTCAACCCATCCATGAAAATCGAGAAGCCTTCATCTTCTCCTAAGTTGGTGATTTGAAGCTTTAATTCGGTGAACTTTCTCACGTACTCATGGATGTTGTTATCGTGTTTGAGTTGGCGTAGCTTTGAGCGCAACTCTCTTTGAGCATTCTTGGGATAGAACGCTTCATGAATCTCATCTTGAAGGTCTTCCCAAGTCTCTACGGGGACGTCTTTATCGGACTCCTCGGCACACCTACGTCTCCACCATAAAAGAGCGTTGTGGGTAAAATAACTTGAAGCAATATTTACCTTAGTGGATTCGTCCATGATGTTGGTGTTGCGGAAATATTGGTTCATGCTCCACAAGAAAGTGTCGGTTTCTTGAGCATCCCTCGATCCTTTGAATTCCTTTGGTTTCGGCACATCGGCTAGCACTCTACTCGGGTTTGAAACAAGTCCGTTGGCTACGGCGGACTTATAGATGTTGAGCTCGGCCCTTAGCACATTCATCGCCTTCTCTAGTTCGGTTATCCCATCTTTAAGAGAACGATTCTCCAACTCCACAGTCTCGAGTCTATCTTCGAGATCCTGGGAATCATCCTTGCAATCATCACCCCGAGATTCCAACGTATCTAGTCGGCTCTCGACAACATCGAGTCTATCTCTCGACTCATTCGCGTTGTCTTCCAAACGGGTAACTTTGTCTTGCAAGGTTGAGATGGCATCTCTCGAACTACTCCTCTTGGCTTTTCCACCACGAGTTTCCATAGGCTTTGAGGCGCCGTCGGCGGCAACATCACTTGGGTTCGTCATCTCGAATAATTCTTCGCTAAAACGTGGGCTCTGATACCACTTGTCACGGGGCTAGACTTATATGGCTAGCTCGTGCGGCACTTGGTCGGGAAAGGAACTTTGAAAGGGACCAAGTAAGCCTTGAAGCTAAGTCTTGGCTTGGCTAGAGTTGCGGAAGCGTTGCGAAGAAAGAAAGAAAGGAGATGGCTCGAGTAATTGCAAAACGAAGAGCCTCGTTAAAAACCCCCTCTAAGCCTAGTTAGGGGGAAAAGAGTACTCGACGTTGCTAAGCTTCTATTAATGAAAGAAAGATGAAAGCAAAGAGAATTCAGGATGATTACAAATAAGAGGGTGAGGCCCTTTTTATAGCCTAGCACCTCCCGATCTAACGGTCACTAATGTTTACATCCAATGGCCAAGATTGGCCTAAGCCACCTAATAAAGCAATATCCATGATTTCTTCCATCATGGTGGGTCCTCTTCCATAAATCAAGGCATGAGTGGAGGCTTGATTCAAGGGATGAGTGGATGCTTGATTATTATGTGGGTCCTCTTTCCATGAAACATGGGTTTTGATTCTCCATAAATCAAGGGATGAGTGGATGCTTGATTATTAGAGATATTCCCCAAGGAGTGGGCTTGGATGGCCATGGATGGTAAAAATCCGGATAGGCCCATAGGGGTGGCTGGCCGGGCTGCTCGGTCAGGCCCTTGGGTGCTACGCGGACAGGCCCTCGGGTGCTGCTGGGCGGCCTGTTTGGTGCTGGTCGGACAGGCCCTACGGTGTGCGCGGACAAGGCTGCACGGACAGGCCCAGGGTGCTTGACAAGGCCCCCTTGGGCGGACGGCTCGGCTGGATTGTAGCCCCATGGGTGCGGTAGAGTGGGCTGAACGGATTGAGGCCCCATGGGTGCTGGAAATGGCCCCTAAGTGTGCGGCAGATTGGGCCCTAGGGTGCACCACGGTAACAATATGTCGGTCTATTTTTGGACTTGGCCTGATTTTCATGTGTAAATGTGCCTTTTGCCATGCATTGGAATCAATTTTCATGTGTGTTTTAAGGCATTGTTTCGGTTAATATGGTGGACAATCAGGTAGTTTGAATCAGGTTGGGGTCAAATTATTTAGGTTTAGATTATTTTAGGTATGAGTTACATTCGGTTTAGATTTGAGTCAAGTTAAATTTTATTTAGATCACCAATAGGCATTAAAGAAAAGAAAAAAAATTAAATACTTAAAAAATAGAAATTATATTGGGGTTAATATTGGTTGTCGTGGAGGCTGCTCGGTCACACCTATCTTATTCTGGTATTATTACTTAACCTGGAGAATCTAAATCCAGTAACTGTAATATATCTCTTGGCGGCTCAACAAACTCATGATAACCGAAGAGGAGTTTCCACGCAAAACGATCAAGTGCATCTGCCACCTTATTACTCTAGCGCCTAATGACCTCCAATTTAAATTATTTGAAAATTGGATTCAATTTCAGATAATTTTTTAAAGATAGATTTATTAAATGAATTTTCCCTTAAATTTTTATATCAGTTATAATATTCCCAACATCCACTTGATTAGTATAAACTCAATTATAAAAATATGAAGTTATAAGATAAAATAGTAATTTTTAATTTTTTAAACTCTATTAAATATCATTTAATTATTTTATTTTGTTTATAAACATGCAATTAATTTGAACTATAACTTAAAACCTTTTCCATTCAATGTATACCTAAAAATTTATATTATAAACCATTTATTAAATGCAAGAACTTAAAGTAGTTGCGTAGGGGCAATGCTACATCTATCCATTGGATAGATTATCCATCTGATGTGTCACATGATTTGTTAACTATTAAATATAATATAATATATATATTAATAAGCAATAAATGCAGTGCAATTAATACTACTTTTAAGTTTCATCAATAAATAATTTTAAAAATTATAATTACAATTAATAAATTTTTACCCCATAAAGATTTTTTATAACTTCAAACGTAATATAATTAATATTTTTATTTTTTAATGAAATATTTTATTATTTTTTAATATAATAAGAAAAAAAATTAAACTAACTAAAAAAATATTTTCACTCGTCATATTTTTACCCCATAAAAAATATTTTGCTTCAAATAGAAATTATATTGGGGTTAATATTGGGTTAATATTGGTTGTCGTGGAGGCTGCTCGGCCACACCTATCTTATTCTGGTATTAATACTTAACCTGGAGAATCTAAATCTAGTAACTGTAATACATCTCTTGGCGGCTCAACAAACTCATGATAACCGAAGAGGAGTTTCCACACAAAACGAGCAAGTGCATCTGCCACCTTATTACTCTAGCGCCTAATGACCTCCAATTTAAATTATTTGAGAATTGGATTCAATTTCAGATATTTTTTTAAAGATAGATTTTTTAAATGAATTTTCCCTTAAATTTTTATATTAGTTATAATATTCCCAACATCCACTTGATTAGTATAAACTCAATTATAAAAATATGAAGTTATAAGATAAAATAGTAATTTTTAATTTTTTAAACTCTATTAAATATCATTTAATTATTTTATTTTGTTTATAAACATGCAGTTAATTTGAACTACAACTTAAAACCTTTTCCATTCAATGTATACCTAAAAATTTATATTATAAACCATTTAATAAATGCAAGAACTTAAAGTAGTTGCGTAGGGGCAATGCTACATTTATCCATTGGATAGATTATCTATCTGATGTGGCACATGATTTGTTAATTATTAAATATAATATAATATAATATAATATATTAATAAGTAATAAATGCAGTGCAATTAATACTACTTTTAAGTTTCATCAATAAATAATTTTAAAAATTATAATTACAATTAATAAATTTTTACCCCATAAAGATTTTTTATAACTTTAAACGTAATATAATTAATATTTTTATTTTTTAACGAAATATTTTATTATTTTTTTAATATAATAAGAAAAGAAATTAAACTAACTAAAAAAATATTTTGACTCGTCATATTTTTACCCCATAAAAATATTTTGCTTCAAATAATAGCCCTTGAAGAAATATAATATTTCGAAATTAAGATGAAATGGTTGATTTTTGTTCTTTTAGAACAAAAAAATAATAGTTCATGTATTCTAATTTTAATAGTTTCGATCCATGTATTTTGCGGACAAAGCTGCTCGAACCTAGGTCCCTTAAGATAAGTATAATATAATCTCTCTTTCCACTAACACCACTCGTCTTAATTTTTAAAATTTCAATTCACTCATAATACCAAGACATTATAACTAAACCGTATAACTTAAATTTATCAAATTGGAGAATGAGACCACTGGTTGGGTTCGATTCATGTACTTTTTAAATTTAGAAATTCTAATTGGCTCATAATACCAAGACAATATAACTAAAATATATAACTTAAAATTATTAAATTAGAGAACGAGAACTAATCTTTAAGTAACATATAATATATAGAACATTTTAATTTAATAGATTTTATAATTATTGTACATTAAAAATAAAAAATAAATTTTATTAAATGTAAACAGGGCATAATGTTAAAAAAAACCATTTAATAAATGTAAAAACTTTCTTTGGTGGTAAGGTAGATTAGGCTTTTTGGAACTTGGGTTTGAATTTCACGTCCTACAATCAAATTGAGTTTTTTTTTTAAAATTAATTAGATAGTGACATATGTTACCAATAAAAATAATTTTGATAGACTATAATTAAAATGGAACCTAAGTTTGATGAGTTGTTTATAAATTATTTATTTTTATGAACAAAATAAAAAAATTTATAGTTGGGAGACTAATTTTGTAGTTTAGTCAAAAAATTTAAGTAAACTTCTTCAAGTTAATTCGTGAGAAATAAAAGGAATTCATAAAAAATAAAAAATAAATTAAGGGTAAACGTGTAAACTTTTAAAAGTTCAGGGTGGGTAAGAGCCTACCCTACATTGTACATGTATCCGCCATTGCTTTTGGGTTAGAGTATTTGATATAAGGGTTGTAAACACTTATTTGTCCTTGCAAATTACAAGAAAATTCTCTAAATAACCTAAATTTGAATAACTAATAAAATTAAAAAGATAACTTCTTAATAATAACAAATCAATATAAAAATTAGTGGGTAATTAGTTCATGTACATGCGGTGAAAACAAAAAGTTTTTACAAGTGTCTTAGTTTTAAGGTTTAGAAACTCCGTTTAAAGTTTAATGTTTAGGGGTTTAAGTGTACGAATTTTAAATTTAGGGGTATGGTTATAATTTAAGATTTAAGTTTAAAATTTAAGGTAAAACAGTTATTTTACTTATAAGACCGATAATGCAGGAACAAAAAAGAACAGCATTACATACACGTTATCGTTTCGTTTTACATGGCAGAAGAGATTCGTTTTAGGTAGCAGAAGAATTTCGTATTGATTTACTCTTTTTATCCTGTTTCAACATGTTGTCCATTTCTTCCGCTGTTCCGCAAACCTTTCCATGGCTGAAGCTGGCAAACAAATTGCTACCGATGTTCCAACTTCTCCTTTCTTGTTCTTGGCCTGTATGAAAGAGCTTGTCACCCCTACCGCTTTCGCTGTCCCGGCAAACACTGCCTTACCAACCCGGAAGTATGCTTTCCTTCCATGGAAGGTTGATGCCGATAAAAATGGATGAAGGGAACTTGAAACCGGAGAGTCGCTTGATCATCGATATCTGATAACAGTTTTTGTTCGCATGGCGTTGGCTTGGCTGGAGCTACAAATTCGGGTTTACACCGTCGAACAGTAAATGTAAGAGGAATGCAAGGAAGAGTTGCCATGGTGCGAGGGTGTGATATAATAGAAAAGAATAGCTAGTGTTGTGTTGGGCTCACAATCAAATGTTTGAGATGATTTATAAAGGAGCCAAACAGTACGGAACTGAAGTAGTTATTCAATGTTGGTTGTCGTGGATGCTGCTCGGCCACACCTGTCGTACTCGGGTATTATTACTAGTAAATTATATTGAGTGTAGGTTTAATCTATATTTATGGGAGCTTTTAGGGTTAGGTAATTTTATTATTAGGCTAAAATTAGGTACCGGTTACATAATTTCTTATAAAATAGTAAGGATTTATGTAGTTATACAATTCTTTATAATTAACACAATCTACAAATATTCTTACATAAATAGTAAGAATTTAAGTCATCATATAAAATTTGTGTAGTTACACAAATGATAATTTATTACTAGTAAATTATGTAATTATACAATTTCTTATCCAATTTCTTATCCATTCTACACAAATACTTACCAAAATGGTAAGAATTAATGTAGCTATACAAAAATACGCCTAATTTTAGTCTAATCTTAAGACGCCTAATTTTAGACCTTCCTTATATTTATTGAATGAAATAATTTATTACTAGTAAATTATATTCAGCGTAGGTTTTAATCTTTATGTTTAAATACTATCTAGATGGCTAGATATTGAGGGTAAGTCTAGAAAATAGAAATTCCATGCTCTTTTTCGGTGCTTTTATTTATGTCACACACTAAAAATTATGTTAAGGGTTTAGCGTTTAAGGATAGAGTTTAGGAAATTTAGGTTATGCTGTATTTTTTAAAGTGTAGGTTTTAGGATTTAGAATTTAAGATTAGGGCTTGAAAATTATTTTTTAGTGTTGGAGCATAGAAAGTGGCACCAAAAAGGGACATAAGATTTTTATCCAAGTGTAGAACGGACGACACACAAAAATAATAGGTAAAGTACACTCGTGACCATTAAACTATTGTTTAGATTTTATTTAACCTCGTCCTATGATATTTTCACAACAATTTAGCCTCTAAAGTAGTCGAATTGCACCATCGTTTGCTAACATGACGATCAACGATGCTGACATGACAGACCACGCGTGATGACGTGGCAAAATTGATTTTCTAGTTGAGTACGAGGGCAAAATTGATTTTTAAGTGAAAAAACAAATTTAAGAAAATATTAAAAATACTAAAATGATGTAAAATTTAATAAAAAGTTTTATTAATATATGACTAAAAATAAAAAAAAGTAAAAATTAAAAATTAAAAAATTAAAAATATCAGAAACTATTAAATTATAAATTATTCAAAAATCAAAACTTAAAAATAAATTCTACACTAGAGTTTAATTTTTTAGTATTGAGAGACAGGGGCACCAAAAATAGCAGAGGATTTTTGTTCCGTTAAGAGAATCACATTAACCCTATTTTAGGATCCTTTCTTCCTTACATTCTTTGAAGAGAAAGAAAATCAAAATCGTCCAATTTTTTTGAAAGTTTTTATATTTTTTAATACTTTATAAATATTTTTATTATTTTATTTTGTTTTAGTCATATATTAAAAAAATATTTTAAAATATTTTATTTTAATATTTTACTCATTTTTTGCCTAAAAATTAATTTTGCCCTCATACTTAACCAGAACATCAATTTTGCCCTTGAACTCGCTTGAAAAAAAAATCTACCCCTCTGTCAGCATCTTCAAACGTGGAATGCCGGCTTCCATTAGTCAAGGGACAAACGGTGATGCAATTCGAATACTTTAGTGGCTAAATTGATGCGAAAATACCATAAGAGCGAAATTAATAAATTGAGACTACTACAGATGCAAAAGTGACCTTTACACAAAAGCGTTCCATAGTATCCCTGTGGCACTAGTAACGGAGGATCGATTTTGGAACGGGCATTAACAACGCATAGCATGCGTACCTCTTCTTCGGGGTCAAGATTAATGGCAAGGCTTCGACATGGGTAAAAATCTCCTGCCCCCTAACCATGCCTCCTTCTATGCCCCTGCCTAAAAAATAGTTTAAAATTAAATTTTGTCCCATAACCCTAATTTTCATATCCTAAACCTCAAACCCTAAACCCTAAAAAATACACCCTACCCCTAATTCCCTATACCCTAACCCTAAGCCCTAACCTTAAACTTCAAACCCTAAACCCTAAACCCACTATTTTAAAGTGGAGGCACAAATGGGGGCATACTTAGGGGCAAATGATTTCCATCCCTTCGACATCGCCATAGGAAAGCTGTTAAAAGTTCGAACTTGGTGCAATGCCGAAGGTGGAGAGGGAGTAGCCTATGAAGAAGTGAAACCTCAGCGGGGCCAAAGAAAAAGGAACGTTCAACCAAGTTGTCCGATGACAACGAGGTAGTCGTGGTGGCCGCAGCGGCCTCCACTTCATCGTACTCATGGTGGGTGAAAGTGACTCGTGGTGGGTCTCGAGCATCTAAGAGATGCCTTTCCCAAACCGGCGGGATCAAGTGGGTGGCTTCGCCTCGTGCCATTGCAGCCACGGTAGACAGGAATTGCTTTAGACCAGGGGCAGTGCCGGGAACATCAAAAAGGAGTTCATTAAAGCACGGAAATGGAGGCTGAAGTGCATCACCAAACTGTTCAAGCCTAACATCAGCATCAGCCTTTATAAACAGCACGCCTTCACCATTGCAATCCACTATCAGCTTACCATTAGCCCCTTCCCTTAATCTACCTGCAAATGGATAATAAAGCACCAGGGTTTGCGCTAATGCCATCCTAATCACCTCAGCAGGATGCTTTCCTTCCATGGAAGATTCATGCCGATAAAAATGGACTGACTGAATTTGAAACCGGAGTGTCGCTTGATCATCGATATCTGATAACAGTTTTTGTTCACAAGGCGTAGGCTTGGCCGGAGCTACAAATTCGGGTTTACAGTGTCGAACAGTAAATGTAAGAGGAATGTGTGTTGCCGTGGTACGGGAATGTGGCATAATAGAAAAGAGTTGCTAGAGTTGGGATCATAACCAAATGTTTGGAATGGTTTATATAGGAACCAAAACGTATGAAATTGAAGTAGTTATTCACTGTTAGTTGTCGTGGATGCTGCTCGGCCACACATATCAACTCGGATATCATTTCAGTTTTACATTTTCATATAGCATAATTTATTTTGATTTTTATATTATACTCCCTCATCGCTAAAATATTATCCCGCGTTTACTTTTTTATGTAGTTTTAGTAAGAAAAAAAATTAGTATAAGAGATATGTTATAAAATAATTAAAATGACAATTACATCATTGAAAAGTTGATTATTTTATTAAAAACTGTTAAAAGATTTAGAAAGAATATTAATTCACTTGTATATTCATTATGATTTAACTTACATAATAGTATCATATTTATACAACAAGAGCTAACTAACTAACAAAGGAAAACTGCCATCTAACAAATGTAACTAACACTAACTGCATAACTTCTACACTCCCCCTCAGTTGAGAATTAAAAACATTTTTGATTCCCAACTTGGAAGTCAAATATTCATGTTGTTGATAACCCAGAACCTTAGTCATGATATCTGCAAGTTGTTCAAGAGACGCAACATACTCAGTCTGAAATACATTCTCTTGAATCTTTTCTTTCACAAAATGACAGTCAATCTCAATATATTTCGTGCGCTCATGAAAAACAAGATTAGCAGCAATTTGTAATGCTGCTTTACTGTCACAATGTAGCCTCACTGGTTGTGGCTTCTTCATACTCAACTCTTCAAGCAAACCCTTCAACCAAACTATTTCAGCTGTAACAACAGTCATGGCTCTATGCTCAGCTTATGCTGAAGATCTTGCTATCACATTTTGTTTTTTTAGACTTCCATGATATAAGAGATCCTCCAAACAGAATGCAAAAATCAGTAATTGATTTTCTTGTCATTGGACATGAGGTCCATACTAAATCACAATAAGCTTTGATCTGAAAAACATTTGATGTTGGCAACAAAATTTCAAGGCTTGGTTCTTTCTTGATATATCTGACTAACCTGAGTGCAACATCCATGTGAGAATTTTTGAAAATTGCATAAATTGGCTCAAATGATTTACTGTAAAAGTGATGTCTGGCCTGGTATATATCAGGTATATCAGCCTACCAATCAGTCTTTGATAAACTTGTTTATCTTCCAGCAAATCATCAATCACATCTTGTTGCACTGTTTTGTCGTATTCTACAGTAGTCAACTTTAGATTTTGTTCCAGAGGGGTTGAAGCTGGTTTAACTCTTCCTAAGCCAATATCATCTATAAGCTCAAGAGCATACTTTAATGCCCAAGAAGTACTTTAACTCTCCAAGGTCTTTCATTCTGAACTTGCAGTTTAAAATTTGTTTCAACTCATCAATTAAGGCTGTAACCCCCTCGTCCCGGTCTGGTCGGATGACCGGTCCGAGTGGGCCACACGGGGAAAACCGAAGCGAAACCCGTTAAGGTTTCTCCTCGGTTAACGACCCAGAAAATTTCTTTTAACTTTATCTTGTCTATAGGCATGATTAAATCCTATGTGAAGCACAACAGCGGAAAAGCAACAATTCAACATCGACCAACCAAGACGATACATTAAACAGCTCATTTTTAACTTAATCTGCAGACCATATCGATACGCCCATAGAGTGTATCGATACGCCTTGACTAGGTTAACTGGCCAAAGTCAACACGAGGAGACCGTATCGATACGCCCAAAGAGTGTATCGATACGCCTCCAACGGTCAACTTCTCGCGGTCAACGCTAAGAGGACCGTATCGGTACGCCAAGGTCCGTTTCGATACCAAATTTTCCAGTAGCAAAAATGGTATCGAAACACCCTCTCGCGTATCGAAACGCGTGGCCAGAGACAGGAAGGCCGTATCGATACGGGTCCAATCGTATCGATACCCCTGCTGCGAACATACGGGTTTTTAGCTGATTTAAGGTACAAGGGTGTCCCAAAACCTCACTAAAACCACCAACAACACTCTAGCAATAATCCTAAGGGCAAACCAACAAATGAGCATGCTCGAAACATCATCATAACAAGATTAACACTAAGGCACAACATCACAAAATCATTCATCCATGCATAACATTAAAGGTATTAAACTTCAACATAGTCAACACTTAGGCAAATTCTAGATAGCAAACACTAACAAGGTTTCAAGCAAGGCATACATCTCAAGCCAAATAACAAACACAAAAGGAGGAGTCTAACATGCTCCTAAGCAACATCAACCACATCGTAATCCAAAAACATCATAATAAGATTACATGCCCCATTGCTTGACCATTACATCTTAATTTAAAAGTTCATACGTGGTAGCTAAACAAGCACCACAAGCACACTTGGAGGCCCCCTTCTTGCTCCTAGCAACCCACGAACTAAGGATCTGCATTGTCGAACAAAGAGAGAGCGTAAGCAATAAAGCTTAGTGAGGGTAAGCTCTTTAAAAACAAACCTCGACAATGCAGGGTCCGAGCACGATCTTAGCCAAGGTAAAAATGCATAATTATGAAGAATCCTCAATGAGCCACAAGTTAAGATGCATGAACAATATCCAAATAAATGTCATGCTCATAAGCTCTATTCCACAACACATGTAGTCACATATAAACATCCAAATAAGGATCATAATTCACAACACATTGATACACATATCAATTAATATTGGCACCTAGTTAGGACCCGAATACGCGGATAAACACGTTGGAACTCACATCCAACAACCACTTTACCTCACGGTGGGATTACACTCATCACCGGTCTCGCGGAGGGGATTCCACTCATCCTCACGCTCCGTCGATGGGATTCCACTCATCATCGGCTATATATAAATACAATTTCCGGGTGACCCGTACCCCTCCTTGGTGACTCAACGCCACCAAGGCCACGCGCGACTTTTGACTCATGTGTACACACTAACATCCTAATGATCGATCATTTGTACTCAAGCATACTAGTGCCAACATTTAACTCATTCCACATTACTCATTTCAATCAATTCCGTGCTTAGCACGTACTCACCATGATCACAATCATGAACCGTTACCATGCATGCCATAAGCATCACAAAGCATGCCTCATCTCACATGTATAACACAATATACATAAGCAATCATCTCACAAGTCATACGAGGCATAAACATCCATATATATATATATAAGTTCATCCAAAGGCTCTAGATCAAGTTTAGGATTAGGCTACCACCCTAATCCTAACCCTAGATGGGTCTACCAATCCCAACCTAGTCCATATTCTCGAACCAACCATTTAGAAATCACTTAAAACGATTAACCACTCACCTAAGCTTCCAAGCTTCAAGCCAAGCAATCAACCACTCTTACAATCCCGGATTTCTTCCCGAAGCTTCTCCAACACAAATTTCCGCTTCTAAACAACCTCAAACACAATTCAAACAATCCCAAATCAGCCCAACATCAAAAGACCAACCCGGAACACAATTCAAATTCAATTTACAATGTAGCAAGCCATGAACAAATCCCATTTTTAGCAAACTCGGGCAGCCCCAAAACCATGTCCAAAAACCATGTTTCCAACATCCATTGTACCCACAAATGATCCCAATTCAACCCCTATCCATAGTACTATCAAAAGCCTATCAAATTCCACCTAAAACAACCCCCAAAACTCACCCAAAACCCTCCAAAAACCCCATTTTTACCCAATTTCGGGAATTGCTCAAAATCATTCAAAATTCACATATGTTGTACCATTTGGCTCCTATATTCCATAACTAACCATATTAAATCAAAATATTAAGTTTAGCTACATAAAAACACCATTTTTAATCAAATCTTTTGAAAACCCCAATTTCAAAACTTCAATGAAAATGAAAACAAATGGTACTTTTAAAGAGAGGGAGTTGAGGAGAAGTAAAAAACGTTGTTACCTTTCAAGAAGGAGTTGAAATGGATGAGCTTTTTGGATGGAATAGTAACTTGAAGAGGGGAGAGCTCTTTCACGTTGAAAATGGATGAAGAAGAGAGTGAATAGTGATTATTTGTGAAAAAGGGGATTTAAATTGAAAGATGGGTAAATTACCAAAAGGCCATTAATGAATGGCTATTCCCTTGTTCTTTAAAAAGCTCTTCAACTTGTAATTTAATCAATTTGGTCCCATTTCAAATATTTGTTTTTGAAACCCGAACCGTAAAGGATTATTTTAATTATAAACCCGAGCCCAAATAATATTAAAATATTATTTTCACCTAACCCCTAAACCCGAGTGTTACAAAGGCTTTATCATTTCCAATTATGAGTAAGTCATCCACATAAACAAAAAGAATGACTATCTTGCCTTGATGTTTAGGGTTAAGGACAGGGCTTGAAATTTAATTTTGTAGTTTTGGGGCATAAGTAGGGGCACCGAAAAGGGGCAGATAATTTTTATCCGCCGTTCGGCCACACCTATCGTATTCGGGTATTATTACTAGTAAATTATATTGAGCGTAGGTATAATCTATATTTATTGAGTGATAAATAATTTATTACTAGTAAATTATATTGAGCGTAGGTTTAATCTATATTTATTGAGTGATAAATAATTTATTACTAGTAAATTATATTAGGCGTAGGTTTAATCTATATTTATTTAGTGATAATTTATTACAAGTAAAATTGTCCAAAAGTAAAGTATACGTTGAAGCCCAAAAAACTTACCCGATATTTGGAGAATGTTTGAATCTGACCCGACTTATTGACCAATTTTATAATTTACTTTTATTAAATAATTTATGCTATATGAAAATTAAATATGATTTTATAATAATTATTTTCAATATACACGTGGCCTAATTATAACCATTCATATGTCGGTCTATTTTTGGACTTGGCCTGATTTTCATGTGTAAATCAGTAAATGTGCCTTTTGCCATGCATTGGAATCAATTTTCATGTGTGTTTTAAGGCATTGTTTCGGTTAATATGGTGTACAATCAGGTAGTTTGAATCGGGTTGGGGTCAAATTATTTAGGTTTAGATAACCAATAGGCATTAAAGGATGGAAAAAGAATTAAATACTATATTTCACTTTAATGTGGAAGCGTAATAATGGTTTAATAATATTGACATTTATCATATTTTATACATAGATAGAATAAGGTCATAAAATAAAGAAAGCCAGAATGAAAGAAACAGAATTCTTACCAATAGTCTCTTTGAATTAATTCGAGTCTTTAATAAGTTGGGTTAAATTAGTCGAGTTTTGGGTCGAATCAATATCAAACAACCAGTTTTCAAACATGGTTATAGTATAAGATCAATAAGTCTTTTTTATTTAGGTCAATATTTAGATCTTTAGATTAATATTAGATCAGCCAATTTCGATTTGAGTCAATTTTTTAATTCAAGTTGACTTGGATATGAGTCCAATTGATATATACACACACACACACACACACACACACACACATATATATATATATGGATAAATATTCTATACACAGGCGGTAGAAACTGAAAGTTTCCACAAGCGCTTTAGGTTTAGGGTATAAGGAGTTAGTTTAAGGTATAGAGTTTAGGGGTTTAGGTGTAGGGGGTTAGAATTTAGGGATAGTTGTTTTAATTTAAGGTTTCGGGTTATAATTTAGGGTTTATAGGTTAAAACCTAAATCCTCACCATATTACCCTAAAAACTAAATCATAACATATAAACCCTAAATTATAACCCTAAGCCTTAAATTGAAACAATTATCCCTAAATTCTAAACCCCTACCCCTAAACCATATACCCTAAAACTAACTCTCTATACCCTAAAACTAAGGCGCTTGTGGAAACTTTCAGTTTCCACCGCCAGTGTATAGGATATTAATCATATATATATATATATATATATATATATATTATTTCAAATACTTAAAAAATAGAAATTATATTGGGGTTAATATTAGGTTAATATATATATATATATATATGTATATGTTTTATATCAATTTTTAGTTCTTCGGGTTAATATTGGTTGTCGTGGAGGCTGCTCGGCCACACCTATCGTTTTTGGGTATTATTACTTAACCTAGAGAATTTAAATACAGCAACTGTAATACATTTCTTGGCGGCTCAACAATCTCATGATAATCGAAGAGGAGTTTCCAGGCAAAACGAGCAAGTGCATCTGCCACCTTATTACTCTAGCGCATAATAACCTCCAATTTAAATTATTAAGAATTTGATTCAATTTCAGATAATTTTTTAAAAATAGATTTTTAAATGAATTTTCCCCTAAACTTTTTATATTAGTTATAATATTCCCAACATCCACTTGATTAGTATAAACTCAATTATAAAAATATGAAGTTATAAGATAAAATAATAATTTTTAATTTTTTTAACTATATTAAATATCATTTAATTATTTTATTTTGTTTATAAACATGCAATTCATTTGAATAACTTAAAACCATTTTCATTCAATGTATACCTAAAAATTTATATTGTAAACCATTTAATAAATGCAAAAACTTAAAGCAGTTGTGTAGGGGCAACGCTACGTCTATCTAATGGGTAGATTATCCAGTTGATGTGTCACATGATTTGTTAACTATTAAATGTTTTATAATATAGATTTTAATAAGCAATAAATGCAGTATAATTAATACCACTTTTAAGTTTCATCAATAAATAATTTTAAAAATTATAATTACAATACAATTAATACATTTTTACCCCATAAAGATTTTTTATAACTTTAACGTAATATAATTAATATTTTTATTTTTAATGAAATATTTTATTATTTTTAATATAATAAGAAGAGAAATTAAATTAACTAAAAAATATTTTGGCTCGCCATATTTTTACCCCATAGAAAATATTTTGCTTCAAATAATAGCCCTTGAAGAAATATAATATTTCAAAAATTAAGATGAAATAATTGATTTTTGTTCCTTTAGAACAAAAAAACAATGTATTCTAATTTTGATAGTTTCGATCCATGTATTTTGCGGACAAAGCTGCTTGAACCTAGGTCCCTTAAGATAAGTACAATATAATCTCTCTTTCCACTAACACCACTTGTCTTAATTTTTAAAATTTCAATTCACTCATAATACCAAGACATTATAACTAAACCATATAACTTAAATTTATCAAATTGAAGAATGAGACCACTAGTTGAGTTCGATTCATATCTTTTTAAATTTAGAAGTTCTAATTGGCTCATAATACCAAGACAATATAACTAAATTATATAACTTAAAATTATTAAATTAGAGAATGAGAACTAATCTTTAAGTAACATATAATATATGGAACATTTTAATTTAATAGATTTCATAATTATTGTACATTAAAAAAGAGTAAATTTTATTAAATGCAAATAGGGCATAATGTTAAAAAGAAAACCATTTAATAAATGCAAAAACTTTCTTTGGTGGTAAGGTAGATTAGGCTTTTTGGAACTTGGGTTTTAATTTCATGTCCTACAATCAAATTGAATTTTTTTAAAATTAATTAGGTAATAACATGTGTTATCAATAAAAAATAACCTTATCGACTACAATGAAAATGAAACCTAAGTTTGAATTTCATGGCCCATTGAATGAAATATTCATGCGCTATTGTTACTTTTTATTTTGCAAAAACTGAATAGGGGTCTTTTGTTAAATTTATTACAATATTTTGTGTTTAAACTTATGATAGTCCTAGAAAAATATTATTTGAAAACCTTTTGTTTAAATTTATGACAGTTATAAAAAAATATTATTTGAAATCTTTTTGTTTAGGAACTTTTTGAGAATACATGGTTTCGCCCAATATATCAAATGTTTATTTAGTAAATATTTTTTTGACATTTTTACATCTTTCTTACCAAATTTAACATCATAGTTTTGCATTTAACCAACATTGTTCATAGATTAAAAACCTTTAAACACTTAATACATACTCTAAATCACAAAACTTGCAACCTTTAATCCATTCACTAAACCTCTTGAACCTTTACTAGACCCATTATAATACTAAATTCATACAACAAACCTGCTGTCATAATCAGTAGTATAAGAATTGCAAAGATTATCCAAGACATTATCATCACAATTTAATATATATTTTTTCTTCTCTTAAATACATGAGTATGTTTGACAATTAAAATCAGTTGTTTATGGACCAAATTCAGTTCAAACTATATTTGTTGAACCTCACGATGATCATTACGTCGATTCATTTTTCTTAACTCTTTATTTTCTTTTATGATCTTATAAATAAAAAGTTTCACTTTTTCAAATATATCTTCATCGTACTTCTAAGAAACTGACGAAATCATATTGCTTCCACTGACTTGAATTGATGAACACGACGCAATTGTCATCTTCAATACACCTAATATTGAAATACAATAGTAGATAATTAACCATTGCACGACTGAAAAAATTTCAAACATTGGTTTCAATAATTTAAAAATAACAATTTCAATACGCCTAAGAAAGAAAGAAACTTTCTAAAATAATTTGAAATCAATTTAAACATTTTTTCATAGATAGCCATACAAATGGAAGATATGGGCAGAGGTGATATATCAAAAATATGAAAGAAAGAATTATATGTTAACAATTTCTAATACTTACTGATTTCAATGACAACCAACAAAAGATCGATTGGTTTGCTTTAGTTGATGTTGACGAACAATTGAAAGGGCACCTTGAGGAATAGGATGTCGATTTCAATTTAGGGTTTTTTTATCGTAGAATAAAATGTTAGGGTTTTCTAATATGAATAGTTAAAGTAATATTAAAAGAATATTTTAATTGGCACATTAATTAATAAATGGAGTTTTTAAGTTTGCCATGTCAGTGTTAAAATCCATGTCAGCCAAGCGGTTGTAAAGATTCTCACAGTAGCAAATGACATGGCAAGGATAACGGGCTAATTACGCATGATTTAATGGAACCGTCGATTAAAGACAGATTCCGTTAGTCGAGGGTTACATTGATTAATTTTTTTAGTTTAAGGGCTTAATTGGGTGTAAAAAAATTTCAAGAGCTTAATTGATTTTTCTTTGAAAGTTTAGGGGCTTTACGTACCCTTAAGCCTAATATTTATCTAAACACCCTTAAACTTACATTCTCTTGTATATTGTAATAACAATAATACCGTTGTTCAGTCAACACTTTAGACTTCATAAGACGTCACATAGTTATTTAACATCTGGTGAACAAATCACTCTTACTAATCTTAAAAACGACATCAAACCCTACAGTCAAAGACATTTGAAATAGAATATTTCCTTCTCAAATCATTCCATGGTTAGAGGTGGCAAACAAATTGGTACTTTTGTCGCGCTTGCTTTGACGTGCTTCACTAGTTCCACTGCATACCCCAATGGTTCGACTGTTGGAAAAATTGAGTTTTTTTTTTCACACGAAAGTAATTTCAAAACCCTCCCCTTAACCCTTGTGTAGGCAACAAAGGTCGTAGAAATATATTGGTAATTTTTAATAATCAGAATAAAACATGTGTATGTTATGGTTGATATATACAATGTTTGAAAAGCTGGTTTTTAGCTCTTTTAGTTTATTTACAAAAGTCGTAATTTAATAATTATGGTATGTGTGTCGTGTTTTTCTTTATTTCTATTGTAAATTTTCTTCTCGTCTTACTCTCTCGTATGTAAACGAGTTTTTTTAAAAATTATAACCTAGACGAAAAAGTATGGAGCAAAGGTACAAAAGAATTGGCCGACCGGGAGATACTTGAAAAGTGATTTTTATCTTTAGAATAATTTGGTTCTCTCATTGGCTTGGAACGGATCACCTTAAGATATATGCTATAACTATTACATTTAAATTTACTATTTCTCACGTATATGATAAAATGAATGTATGAGATGGATGTCAGTTAATTAATAAGATCAAATGTGATACAACAAAAAAACTCACGTTAGAGTCATACCAAGAGCTCGTTCGAGTTGTGAGTTCCAACAACTAAACCACAACTATTCACTTGATTAAGGGTGTGTGTTTCAGATTTCGGATCGACAATTTAATGATTTGTATCCGATACAAAAAAAATTGGATATCTGAAATTTCGGATCGGATATCATAAATTAGGACATGTTTTAAGTATTTTTTTTTTAATTGCCGGTCCTATTTATGAAAATTTCGAATTTTTAAATCTAACAATAAAATATTATTGAATATAACAATATTTGTATCCATGGAAATTTCAATTTTTCAAATATAACAAGTAAAAATATCAAATATAACAAGACTTATATAAAATCAGTATCCGTATCAGATCTGAATTTTTCAGATATCCGATCTGAATTATCAAAAAAATAAAAAATGAATCAGATAACAAAAATTTCGGATCTGATCAATGAATAAACATATCAGATCGGTCGGATCATATTTTTTTCACACCCCTAATTTGCATATCTGTTCAACCTGTTCCTTTCTTGCTTAATTTGCTTCCCCTCGGACTTCCATACTTCCTCTTAACCTAAAAGTTTTTCCATAAAAACATGTAACTCGTCATCATAATCACTTCTTCTCCATTTTCATTTAAAAGCTCAGAACATAACAAAAAAAATGATAAACTGGACCGTTGGAGTAATTCAATATCATAGCATAAGGTAAATATTATTCTCAAAGATACGGTTTTAACAAAGCTGTATATTCGAGCATGCGATGATGACTTGGTGGTCAGAGCACGCTCACCTGCTCCACTCCCTTCCCCTTAGGTCCCGGGTTCAAGACCCCTCAGGAGCATTGCCTTCACCTAGATTTCCCCCCTCCCCCTCTAGGTAGAAGTAGAATAGGATTTTCAAAAAAAAAAACAAAAAAAACAAAGCTGTATATTCTTGATACACGTTATCATTTCGTTTTACATGGCAGAAGAAATCCGTATTGATTTACTCTTTTTATCCTGTTTTAACATGTTGTCCATTTCTTCCGCAAACCTTTCCATGGCTGGTGCTGGCAAACAAATTGCTACCGATGTTCCCACTTCTCCCTTCTAGTTCTTGGCCTGTACAAAAAAGCTTACCACCCCTACCGCTTTCGCTGTCCCAGCAAACACTGCCTTACCCCATCCGAAATCCACATCTTCTAATCCCATCTTCGTTATATCCGATATAATGAATGAACCGATAACATTTGGGAAAAGGAGTCGTTTGCCCCTAATCATCATTAGAGCTGCCACAGACTTCACATATTCCTCTGTCAAGCTTGCTTTTGCTTGTTTTACTAATTCCACTGCATACCCTAATGGATTCTCACCAAGACTTTTAACTGTTGTTATTGCTGCCGGAAACACAAAAGCGTTCCCATAGTATCCCTGTGGCAACAGAGATTCGATTTTGGAACGGGCATTAACAATGCATAGCATGCGTACCTCTTCTTCGGGGTCAAGATTAATGGCAAGGCTTCGACATCGCCATAGGAAAGCTGTTAAAAGTTCGAACTTGGTGCAATGCCGAAGGTGGGGAGGGAGGAGCCTACGAAGAAGTGAAACTTCAGCGGGGCCAAAGAAAAAGGAACGTTCAACCAAGTTGTCCGATGACAAGGAGGTAGTCGTGGTTGTGACAGCGGCCTCCACTTCATCGTACTCGTGGTGGGTGAAAGTGACTCGTGGCGGGTTTGGAGCATCTAAGAGATGCCTTTCCCAAACCGGCGGGATCAAGTGGGTGGCTTCGTCTCGTGCCATTGCAGCCACGGTAGACAGGAATTGCTTTAGACCTGTGCCATCGCTCATAACATGATTAAGACGGATGGCGAAGATAAAACCACCGCATTTCAGTCGTGTTACCTACTAAGCAGTAAACTAATAGTATTAGATTTTGAGAAACTCTATTTTGTATAGCACAATTAATTGAAATTTTACCACCTGAATCAACAACAATGGGCAATTTAGCATCCCTTCAGAGCCGGGAACATCAAAAAGGAGTTCATCAAAGCACGGAAATGGAGGCCGAAGTGCATCACCAAATTGTTGAAGGGTAACATCAGCATCAGCCTTTATAAACAGCACGCCTTCACCATTGCAATCCACTATAAGCTTGCCATTAGCCCCTTCCCTTAGTCTGCCAGCAAATGGATAATAAAGCACCAGGGCTTGTGCTAATCCCGTCGTAATAACATCAGCAGGATGCTTTCCTTCCATGGAAGGTTCATGCCGATAAAAATGGACTAACCGTACTTGATTTCGGAGACTCGCCTGATCATCGATATCTGATAACAGTTTTTGTTCACAAGGCGTAGGCTTGGCCGGAGCTACAAATTCGGGTTTACAGCGTCGAACAGTAAATGTAAGAGGAATGTGTGTTGCCATGGTACGGGAATGTTGCATAATAGAAAAGAGTTGCTAGTGTTGGGATCATAACCAAATGTTTGAAATGGTTTATATAGGAAACAAAACGTATGAAATTGAAGTAGTTATTCACTGTTAATTGTCGTGGATGCTGCTCCGCCACACATATCGACTCGGATATCATTTCAGTTTTACATTTTCATATAGCACAATTTATTTTGATTTTTATATTATAATACTCCATCCTTAAAATCTTGTCCTTTATTGATTTTTCATTGAGTTTTAGGAAGAAAAAAATTGGGTAGAAGATGTGTTATAAAATAATTAAAATGATAATTTCATTTTTAGAAAGTTAATTTTTTTATTGGAAAAACTATAAAAAAGAGTAAAAAAGAAAATGCATATAGTAAAAGTTGTTGAGTTTTAAAAAAAACAATTTAAGTAAAATAATTTTAAAATAAAAAAATTGAGTTTTATAGGACAAAAAGAGTATAATTTATTGGATGAGTCTACCACGTGCGAACAACGCTGAACATCACTAATGATGAACATTGCTGAACACTATTAAATTAATTAATAAAGATTAAAAATTTGAAGGACTCAACATACAATTAATAATTATTTAAAAAATCAATTAAATTATTTTCTATATATATATTGAATTTTTGAATTTTTTAATAAGGGTAAACTACATATTTAGTACCTCATCTATTTTCGTATTTCTATTTTGGTACCCAAACTAAATTTTTTTTATCAAAATGTTACCTAACGTAAATTTTTAAATTTATTTATTTTCTTGTTTCATTCGAAGTATGAAAATCTAGTAAAACAAGTACAATTTTCAGCCAAACACATTTATTATACCGAAAAACAACAAAAAGTTGAAATCAAATTTGCTTTTTTTTCAACAAAATCTTTTAAACGAAATCTAAAAAAAAAATCAAATTTGCAATTAAATTTGGAACTCATTTAAAGCACCATCCATCACACTTAAATCCGAAATTAAAACAAGAACTTATCAACACTTAACATATGAGCATAAACAACCAAACAAAACATGGCTATTATGATTAAAAAGATAAATGAACTGTCCATGTTACGTGAAGTGTTCTTTCGCCCAGATTTTCTCAGTAACCAAACAAAAACTCTTTCTATTACCATTTACCTATTACCATCTCAACATTGGAGCAAACACTTCAAAACGCGGTTTCTTTTTTTTTTTGCCTTAAAAAGTGATCATTAGTCAGTGAACGTGCAATCATTTGAAAAAAAAAATAAAGGGAAAGGGGAATATGAAATCTAGTTTTTTTCTCTTCTAATTGTGGGTCAAAAATCAAATCGAAGTTGAAGAAGAATTACAACCGGGATTGACACATTAATTCCTGCCCTGTTAGTGTTTTTCAAAGAGGCGAACAATTCATGTTTAAATCTACAGAAAAAGAACCAAAGTAATTGAAAGAGTGAAAGAAACTACCTATTCAAATTATTACTTTATTGCATTGATTTGTAGTCGTTTATCGGTAAATTGCATTAAAAAAATACCACCATTCGACAAGAACTTAAATCCAAATTAAAAATGATGTTTAATTTGATAATATTTTGGATTAAATTGATAGATTGTATAAGTTTTAAGGACAAAACATTTATTTGACCAAGCAACAGCATTGTTTCCGTTTATTTTTAACAGTAAGGGTACTAAAATAGAAACAATATGTAATGTTAGGTACCATTTTGTTAAAAAAATAGTTTGGGTACTAAAATAGAAATACGAAAATAGGTGAGGTACTAAATATGTAGTTTACCTTTTATTAAAAAAACAAAATTTTAATATATATGGAAAATAATTTAATTGAATTTTTTTAAAATAATTATTAATTGTATGTTGAGTGCTTAAAATTTTTAATCTTTATTAATTAATTTAATAGTGTTCATCAGTGTTCAGCGTTAGTGGTGTTCAGCAATGTTCGTCGCACGTCGTAGAATTTTCCTAATGTCGTCCGAATAACCTCAGCAGGATGCTTTCCTTCCATGGAAGGTTGATGCCGATAAAAATGGACTAACAGAGCTTGAAACCGGAAAGTCGTTTGATCATCGATATCTGATAACAGCTTTTGTTCACAAGGCGTAGGCTTGGCCGGAGCTACAAATTCAGGTTTACACCGTCGAACAGTGAATGTAAGAGGAATGTCAGAAAGTGCTGCCATGGTACGGGAATGTGACACAGTAGAAAAGAATAGCTAGTGTTGGGCTCATAACCAAATGTTGGGACTTTGGAGTGAATTATATAGGAACCCAGGAGTACGAAATCAAAGTAGTTATTAACTTTTGGTTGTCGTGAAGGCTGCTCGGGGATGGAAATACATGCTTGGTGCAGTGGCTGAGCCATTGCTTTTAAATCACCTATAAGTGGGTTCGATTTCTACCATTGGCATGTTTGTAGAAATACATGTTTGTGTCACCTCTTGATTGGAGGAAAAAAATAAAATAATTTAATTAAATATAAATAATTAAATTCCTCCAATAAGGTGTTGACACGTGTCAACACCTAATTAAATAATTAATTTATTTTATTAAATTAAAATTAGGACTAAATTGATAGAATTTATAAGTAACGAGGACTAAATGTGTAATTATACCCTTATTTTTTTAACTGCCACGTCACCCTTCCGTTAACCTTTAACGACTGGTGGTCACATTGATACCATTTAAATAGTTTAGTGGTTTAATTGTGACGAAAAAAAGTAATGTGGTCAGATCGCAACTTTTGCAATAGTAAGATGGTCATTTATATAGTTTACCCTAGATTATTTTAGGTATGAGTTACATTCAGTTTAGGTTTGAGTCAAGTTAAATTTTATTTAGATCACCAATAGGCATTAAAGGAAAGAAAAAGAATTAAATACTTAAAAAATAGAAATTATATTGGGGTTAATATTGGTTGTCGTGGAGGCTGCTCGGCCACACCTATCTTATTCGGGTATTAATTAAATAATTAATTTATTTTATTAAATTAAAATTAGGACTAAATTGATAGAATTTATAAGTAACGAGGACTAAATGTGTAATTATACCCTTATTTTTTTAACTGTCACGTCACCCTTCCGTTAACCTTTAACGACTGGTGGTCACATTGATACCATTTAAATAGTTTGGTGGTTTAATTGTGACGAAAAAAAGTAATGTGGTCAGATCGCAACTTTTGCAATAGTAAGATTGTCATTTATATAGTTTACCCTAGATTATTTTAGGTATGAGTTACATTCAGTTTAGGTTTGAGTCAAGTTAAATTTTATTTAGATCACCCATAGGCATTAAAGAAAAGAAAAAAATTAAATACTTAAAAAATAGAAATTATATTGGGGTTAATATTGGGTTAATATTGGTTGTCGTGGAGGCTGCTCGGCCACACCTATCTTATTCGGGTATTATTACTTAATCTGGAGAATCTAAATCCAACAACTGTAATACATCTCTTGGCGGCTCAACAAACTCATGATAACCGAAGAGGAGTTTCCACGCAAAACGAGCAAGTGCATCTGCCACCTTATTACTCTAGCGCCTAATAACCTCCAATTTAAATTATTTAAGAATTGAATTCAATTTTAGATAATTTTTTAAAGATATATTTTTTAAATGAATTTTCCCCTAAATTTTTATATTAGTTATAGTATTCCCAACATCCACTTGATTAGTATAAACTCAATTATAAAAATATGAAGTTATAAGATAAAATAGTAATTTTTATTTTTTAAACTCTATTAAATATCATTTAATTATTTTATTTTGTTTATAAACATGCAATTAATTTGAACTATAACTTAAAACCTTTTTCATTCAATGTATACCTAAAATTTTATATTATAAACCATTTAAGGGTAAACTGCAACAAAGGTCACTCAATTATGGGTAATGTTATATTTGGGTCACTCAATTATTAAAAGTTACATTTGGGTCACTCAATTATGGGTAAGATTACGTTTGGGTCACTCAATTATTAAAGGTTACATTTGGATCACTCAATTATGGGCAAGGTTACATTTGGGCCACACTTCATATTTAAAAAAAAGTATATCAATTTGTGTATTAGATTAATTAATGATTTCAAATGAGGCATTCTGATGAATAAAACAGAGATTCGATGGGTGATTGGCAGTAAACAAAAGCATTATGATTGATGCAGTGCTGGGGAGATGGGAAAGTCAAAGTAAAACCTATTGGAATTGCGAGGTGAATTTCGCAGTTCGATTGGCAGTATACAAACTTTGGTGTGATTTTGTGAGGTGAAGTTTCGTTGATCGTTGATTCAGGTTTGTTGATCATTGATTCAGGTTCGAAGTTGGCATTAAATTGGATTCATTAAGTAATCCATAGAGCGTACCCATGTTGTTATCCATAAGTTGTTCAGAAAAATTGTAAATGAAGTGTATTTTTCTTGCTGGATGCTTGGCGAGAGATGGCTCATGTAGAGATGCAGTCTTAAAGACTTGGTGGTGATGGCAAGCGATGTGCTTTAACTTGCCTCGGTGTTGCGCCGCCCTGTAGGAGAATTCGATTACTAGTGACTATCATCTTTTTCTGGTTTCTTTCTTTGGTCTAGGCAGAGTTGATAGGCGTGAGAAAGGTTTAGTGTGGAGTTTGATTTCACCTTGTTGAGAATATTGTATTGCATGTGATGTACGTGCAGGTGCGAGAGCAGTGTAAACTGTTTTGAAAGATTCTGTATTACCTGTTTTGTGTCGTACTCTTTTCCTCCACCTAGGTTTAGGGAGGTTTTTAACGAGGCGTACAATTCAGGGATAGGCGTGATAGCCTTTATTTTATCAATAAAATATAACATTGCCGAGCAAAAAAAAAACAAGGGTATACAAGTGATTTGGAATAAAAAATGACTAAATTGATGTACATTTTTAAATATGAAGGGTGACCCAAACGTAACTTTACACATAATTGAGTGACCAAAATGTAACCTTTAATAATTGGGTGACCCAAATGTAACCTTACCCATAACTGAGTGACCCAAATGTAACTTTTAATAATTGGGTGATTCAAATGTAACCTTACCTATAATTGAGTGACCTTCGTTGTAGTTTACCCACCATTTAATAAATGCAAGAACTTAAAGTAGTTGCGTAGGGGCAATATGGATAGATTATTCATCTGATGTGGCACATGATTTGTTAACTATTAAATGTAATATAATATATATATATATTAATAAGCAATAAATTTAGTGCAATTAATACTACTTTTAAATTTCATCAATAAACAATTTTAAAAATTATAGTTACAATTAATACATTTTTACCCCATAAAGATTTTTTATAACTTCAAACGTAATATAATTAATATTTTTATTTTTAATGAAATATTTTATTATTTTTTAATATAATAAGATAATTAAACTAACTAAAAAAATATTTTGACTCGTCATATTTTTACCCCATAAAAAATATTTTGCTTCAAATAATAGCCTTTGAAGAAATATAATATTCCGAAATTAAGATGAAATAGTTGATTTTTGTTCTTTTAGAACAAAAAAATAATAGTTCATGTATTCTAATTTTGATAGTTTCGATCCATATATTTTGCGGACAAAGCTGCTCGAACCTAGGTCCCTTAAGATAAGTATAATATAATCTCTCTTTCCACTAACATCAGTCGTCTTAATTTTTAAAATTTCAATTCACTCATAATACCAAGACATTATAACTAAACCATATAACTTAAATTTATCAAATTGGAGAATGAGACCACTGGTTGGGTTCGATTCATGTACTTTTTAAATTTAGAAGTTCTAATTGGCTCATAATACCAAGACAATATAACTAAATTATATAACTTAAAATTATTAAATTAGAGAACGAGAACTAATCTTTAAGTAACATATAATATATGGAACATTTTGTTAGAAAATAAGTGTTAATCCAAGAATAAATAATAAAATAAAATAGTATTATTTAAACGAACAGTACAAAAATAAGAACAATACAACAATATAAAAATCAAACCGATTTGGAACCAAAAGAAACGTGTTGAGGCCTGCACGAACGCAGTTTCCTTAAGACAGATTTTCGGCCACTCCTATGGTGCTCGAGTTCATTGGTCGTCTGTCTCCCAGGATACAACAACATAAGATCAGCCACAGTTGCACTACTATGGAGATCACGAACCGACCCTTGCCTTCGCCTATCACCGAAAACCACTTGTAAAATCCACAGAGTAAAACAATAAAAATTTTATGTGGTTTTTACAAGTGGTTTTCGGTGATAGGCAAAGGCAAGGGTCGGTTCGTGATCTCCATAGTAGTGCAACTGTGGCTGATCTTATGTTGTTGTATCCTGGGAGACAGACGACCAATGAACTCGAGCACCATAGGAGTGGCCGAAAATATGTCTTAAGGAAATTGCGTTCGTGCAGGCCTCAACACGTTTCTTTTGGTTCCAAATCGGTTTGATTTTTATATTGTTGTATTGTTCTTATTTTTGTATTGTTCGTTTAAATAATACTATTTTATTTTATTATTTATTCTTGGATTAACACTTATTTTCTAAAAATCTTAAGACAGATTTTTTGAGTTTTAATCCAAGACGAACATATTCCATATTTATGGTCATGATCAGTATATATCGTACGTGTTGGTGGCAATCGTTGGCACCTCTAGAATTTGGATATTTTACAAAGGTCATGAATAATCCATCAATATACATAAAGGATGAACGTGCAAAGAATCCTTGTGGGGGCAAGGGCCATATTCGAATATTAAGTTGTTGTCAACTCTAAGTTATGGTGCAATGGAAGCTATCTCTCACCCAATTCAAAGCGATTAAATCATATAAGGTAATTTTTATCCTTATTAACATTTGGTGAATATAGACCTATTTGCTTGGTTAATTCAATGTACAAAGTGCTGGCGAAATGTTTAGCTAATCGTTTGCAGTTAGTTTTGGGTGAGTTAATCAGTGACACGCAATCAGCATTCATTAAGGGGCGTCAATTAGTGGATGGGGTACTGTTAGCTATTGAGGTTATTCATTCTCTTCGTCAGAGGGGAGCGGGTGGTTTTTTGTTGAAATTAGATTTCGCAAAGGCTTACGATTGTGTCAGTTGGCATTTCTTGGATGAGGTATTATCTAGAATGGGATTTTGTGACACTTGGCGTAATTGGGTTCGAGAATGTATCAAGTTCTGCCCGGCTTTCAGTTTTACTTAACGGTAATGCGACGAAGGAATTTAGAATGGGTCGTGGTTTGCGTCAAGGCTGTCCATTATCGCCATTATTGTTTGTGGTGGTCGCGGAGGCGATGCATTTGATGTTGCGCAAGGCCGAATCGGAGGGGTTGATTCGAGGGGTGGAGGTGGTTTCGGAGTTATACTTGACACATTTGCAGTTTGCTGACGATACACTGTTGTTCTTTGAGGCATCATTAGAGGTTGCGCGCAATATAAAAAGAATTCTACACTGTTTTCAAGTCTGTTCTGGGTTGAAGATAAATTTTGGTAAGAGTTCGCTATATGCTATTGGTGTAGACGATGAGCTCAGTGCTAGTGTGGCCGAAGTGATGGGTTGTAGACAAGCAGATTTACCGTTTGTATATCTAGGCGTTCCGATAGGGGCGAATCCGAGATTGGTTGTTACATGGGAACCGATAATTGCAAACTTTAGGCGCAAGTTAGCGGGGTGGAAACGGTCGTCTTTACTTTTGCTGCTCGCGTCATCTTGGTGAATTCGATACTTTCCTCTTTACCTACCTATCCTATGCAGCTATCGATCGTAGAATCTATCACCACATCGAGTCAAAATATTTTTGATTAAATCAATTTCATTCATGTGGGGGATTGTTGGAAAATTTTGATAATTTTGTAGCTTTGAATAAGAAATTGATTCAAATGTTGTTGAGGAAAACGTGGAACCAATTGTTGGTTCGTAAATGTACAGACGTGCACGTCGTGGGTAACGCAAATGTCTGAACCGGTCTGGTCCTTCGTGGGCTTGCAGATATTTTGACCCAAATTTGAAATGAATTTTCCTCAAATAAAAGCATAAATTTGCCAAATTTTATCTTGGAATTAAAAGGGTAAATATTAGAAGTTACCTTTAATTCAGATAATAATTTTGGAAATTGCTTTATAGGAGAATCAATTGATTCTCAATATTAAATGCTCCATTAGGTCAAATTTCCACTTACACCCTCATGACAATCCTATAAATAGGGAATAAAGCTTCTAGGTTTACAAAAAACAAAAACCACAGCAAATTTTTATTGTTTTACTCAGTGGATTTTACAAGTGGTTTTCGGTGATAGGCGAAGGCAAGGGTCGGTTCGTGATCTCCATAGTAGTGCAACTGTGGCTGATCTTATGTTGTTGTATCCTGGGAGACAGGCGACCAATGAACTTGAGCACCATAGGAGTGGCCGAAAATCTGTCTTAAGGAAACTGCGTTCGTGCAGGCCTCAACACGTTTCTTTTGGTTCCAAATCGGTTTGATTTTTATATTGTTGTATTGTTCTTATTTTTGTGCTGTTCGTTTAAATAATACTATTTTATTTTATTATTTATTCTTGGATTAACACTTATTTTCTAACACATTTTAATTTAATAGATTCCATAATTATTGTACATTGAAAATAAAAATAAAAATTTATTAAATGTAAATAGGGCATAATGTTAAAAAGAAAACCATTTAATAAATGTAAAAACTTTCTTTGGTGGTAAGGTAGATTAGGCTTTTTGGAACTTGGGTTTGAATTTCACGTCCTACAATCAAATTGAGTATTTTTTAAATTAATTAGGTAGTGACATATGTTACCAATGAAAATAACCTTGATCGACTACAATGAAAATGGAACCTAAGTTTGATGAGTTGTTTATAAATTATTTATTTTTATGAACAAAATAAAAAAATTTATAGTTGGGAGACCAATTTTGTAGTTTAGTCAAAATATTTAATTAAACTTCTTCAAGTTAATTCGTGAGAAATAAAAGGGTTCGAACAGAGAGATTGTTCTGAAGCAGAACCAGAGCTCGAGGAACCAAAACCAGAGAATTCTGAAGCTCCAACAACTCGTCAATCAGATCGTGTGAGAAGACGCCCTAATTGGCACTCAGATTATGTTATAGAAGGTAATGTTGCATACTACCTTTTAGCAGAGGACGGTGAGCCATCATCATTCGAGGAGGCAATGAACAACTCAGATGCTTCATAGTGGATGGCGGCAATGCAAGAAGAAATCGAAGCCCTTCATAAAAATAATACATGGGAACTTGTGCCACTACCACAAGGAAGGAAGCCAATTGGTAACAAATGGGTCTTCAAAATCAAAAGAAATGGTGACGATCAAGTGGAGAGGTATCGTGCAAGACTGGTGGTCAAAGGATATGCTCAGAAAGAAGGTATTGATTTCAATGAAATTTTTTCTCCTGTGGTTCGACTAACAACGGTTCGAGTTGTCCTGGCAATGTGTGCTACATTGAATTTACATCTAGAGCAGCTAGATGTTAAAACAGCTTTTCTTCATGGAGATCTTGAAGAAGAGATTTACATGCTCCAGCCTGAAGGTTTTGAAGAAAAAGAAAAGAAGAACTTGGTTTGTAGGTTGAACAAATCTCTGTACGGTTTAAAGCAGGCGCCGAGGTGTTGGTACAAGAGATTTGACTCCTTCATCATGAGCCTTGGATACAACAGACTTAATGCAGACCCTTGTGCTTACTTCAAGAGGTTTGGTGAAAACGATTTTGTTATATTGTTGTTGTATGTAGATGACATGTTTGTAACCCCCTAGACCCGCCTATGCGTTACGACGGATCCTAGGAAGTCACATTAGGGTCACAAGAGCGACCCAAAGTAAGATTTCAAATAAACCTATAGTTAAACCTTTAAAATCATAAAACAAATATCTGATTTAAAATACAATTTCAAAAATCGTTTAAAACGATAAAACAATCATGATACCAGTTGCAGAAAATAAGTTTCAGACTCAATTGTATAATTCAAACATGACACACATGCCCCCTAGTTACACAGATACCATACTCCCTGATAAGCCGAAGAAACTCCCATACCGACGTTGATAAGTGCAACTTGTTTGATCTTTTATCCTGAGATGGTAAAAACAACATGAGCTTGGGAAAGCTCAGTAATACAAAACTACCAAAAGATGCTATAAGCTCATGCAAACATATGGTAGGCATAACATTTTTATGATGTTCCAGGCAATACTTGTCTCCATTAATGTTTCGCTGATTTAGTGAAGCATTATTCTTGAGGACTATAAGGTTTGTTCTTTCTATGTTACTGAGTACTGAGAGAGAGCTTATTGTTCAGAGAGTCAACAGAGTGGCAGATTGGAGAAGTTAAACCATGAAGCCTAGTGTGTTTTAATAAGTTGCAAATCAACATACATAAGTACTTAACATCATATCATATGAACACATAACAGATTATATGCAAATGCTCGGATGCATGTATGCGTTTACTAATGACTACCCTCCAACCAGCACACCAATATGTAGTCCCCCAGAACTGTATCATAAACTGGCATTAACCCAAGCCCATTGGGCGGGGTACCATCCTAAGGAATACCTTAGAATACGGGCGGCCCTTGCCGAAGCATAGGAACCTAAAAAAAACGGGCGGACCTGGCCGAAGCCTAAGATCTGTAAAAACGGGCGGACCTGGCCGAAGCCTAGGATCTGTAAAAACGGGCGGACCTGGCAGAAGCACAGGATCTGTAAAAACGGGCGGACCTGGCCGAAGCACAGGATCTATAAAAACGGGCGGACCTGGCCGAAGCACAGGATCTATAAAAACGGGCGGACCTGGCCGAAGCACAGGATCTGTAAAAACGGGCGGACCTGGCCGAAGCACAGGATCTGTAAACAGGACGGTCTTACCAGCTGGATCAGGGCTGAGCCGAAGAGACTTCATATCATAACCCAACAGTATACCCCAGACAGAATCAGAGTATTCAGATTTCCAGACATGGTTAACAGAATATATGTGACATATATTTTATTCAGAGTATCAGAAACAGAAATTCATGCTTTTAACAGATAAATAGGCATACTATTGCAGAGCAGACATTTCAGTATTCATCATGTGAACAGATTGTACCATCATAGGTCAAGCAATCATATAACAAGTAAACAACTGAGCAAACATACACAATATCATTCATGATCAAATCATTATATAATACATATAAACAGAATGTAGCACACATGGAACACACTAGGTGGGACAGATCATTTCTTGGAGATGTTTGACATTTACGGAATGAGACATATTGAACTCTTGACAACTTGAACGAATTTCTGAAACGTGGCCCCTATTAGAAGGAATTCATACTAACAGTTTAACCCAGATATTTAGGAGGTGACACATCCAGATCTTTGAAAGTTCAGATATATTATGGGTATTTTTGTCCTTTAAATATACAAGGGCATTATGGTCATTTCGACGTTTATAGAAATTCTGGTAATTATACCAACAAGGCGCAAACAATGATTCACAGAACTCAGGTATCATATTTGCTCATTAGTTTTCTATCCAGATATTCAAGGATTTCTAAATTAAAGTCTTTTAAGTTATCGGATATTTTCAGTGATGTTCCGATTATTTAGGCTATCATGGCCTTTCAGTTATTTTAGTCTTATTAACAAATCCAGAATTTCGTCAGATACTTATTTACTGATTAACTCAGGAGGGTATTTCGGTTATTTTAGACTGAGATAGATCTAATATTTCTTTCTGAATTACCATCTGGTACCTCCATCATTCACTTACTTAAACGAGATTAAGGAGTCCTAACTCTCCGGCCCTTTACAGAAAATTCATTTATTTCAGAACTTGAGGTTTATCTTCATTCCAATTAATCGGACATTTCGGTGCTCGAGGCATTACCATCTTTTCGGTCATTGCGATCATTCTTATCAAATTCACGTATTACAAAATGTTGCCGAATGCAGATTTTAGGTCATTTCCTTTATCAGATGAGTAGTTTAGTCAAACTTATGCTTTAAGGGTATTTCCGTAATTTCATATCTAACATCTCATACTCCACATTCTGAACATTGGTTCTTAGACATCACTGATAGAGTTTCAGTTTAAGCTGTATTATTTAATACTATTAGCACTTTCGATACTCCCGGTCTATTAATATTCTTAACTGAATTCTATTTATATTCTTATCTGAATACTTTGATGTTACTGATTCTGATATTAAATTCTCGTATCGAATTCGGCTTAAACAGAGTTCACAGATACACTTTATCACAAACATGCATGCTTTAACCGAATATCAACATGTGCATAAAGCATACAAGGGGTAGTAAGGTATTACCTTAGTTCCGAGTTATACCGGTTGACTCCCGATACTACATTCGATCGCATTCGAATCCGGACTGGATGTCCCATGACATTTCGAATACCGAGATATTACCATACCTTCAAATACACAAATTAACATTTCAGTTCTTATCCATAGAGCTCTTAACAGAATTAAACACTTTCGGGTTCAAGGTCAGATTCGGAGGCTTTCGGGTTAGAATTTCACAAAACGGGCTTCAAAATCGGACTCAGGACGTCGAAAAACCTAAAATAGGAGTTTTCGGAAAATGTTGACTTTTTTGGTCAACGGTCAAAGTCAACGGTCAACGGGCAGGTCAACGGTCAACGGTCAATGCTGACGTCAGCAGTCGAAGTCAACGCTGACGTCATGCTGGCGTCACTGGTTGACTCAGCGAGTTGACTCACTGGGTTGACTCGGGCGGGTTAACTCACTGAGTTGACTCGGACGAGTTGACTCACTGGGTCGGGTCGGTCAACGGGTCGGGTCGAGTCGGTCAACGAACTGGGCTTGGTTTGGTTGGGCTCAGACCGGTTTGATGAATGGGTTTAGACCGGTTTGATTTATACCGGTTCGGACCGGTTCACTTACCCAAGGGCAACTGGTCACCGAACGGTCGCCGGGGAGGTCGTCGGTCGGTCACCGGAAAGTCCATTTCGCGTCGTTTCTGCCAGAAAAATATAGCCTCTCAGTCAAACCTTCCAACACATCCCAGAATTCCACGAAACCAATCGGAAATAGGCTGAATTTTTACCTTACATGCGTTCAAAATCGCCGGAAGTCGCGCAACTCCGATGAGGGACTTGCCGGCGTCGGGTCGACGATCGGTTAAGGGGGTTTTGCTCCCCTCCACGTCAAGAGCCCGGATCTGGTGTCCGTCTCGCGAACGGACGACAATCGAGGCCAGGAAAAGCAAGAAACAACGGCGACGATTGGGTTTCTCGCAGCCGTTTTAAACGGTGTTTGCCGACGAAAGGTGGCTCGACGACGCGCGTGGAAGCCAGGGGCGAGGTTGCGACGTCGTGGCGCTTCTGATGATACCGGCGGTGACTCTCACGGCGGCGCGGTGGGCGAGCTCGGACGAAGACGATGAGGTGTCGGTTGGGTTTTAGAATTCTCTGGAAACTCATCTTATTGATTCCAACAAAAAAAATTAAATGGGTAGGTGGACAGACACGTTTTTAATAGATCTTATTTAGGCCTCCCAAAACTTAACTCAAACATTAAAGTAGTCAAACCCTTGACAGAAAAGGACACTTGGCTCAATGGTTAAACATACATGGGTGAAGGATGTGGTGTGGTCGTGGGTTCAAAACCCCACAACTACAAATCCGCCTTCTTTTTGTTTTAAAGCATTTTTTTTTTAGTGTTACAATGTTGGTTGCAGGCCCCAACAAAGATCATATTGAAGAATTAAAGGCACGACTGGCTAGGGAATTTGAAATGAAGGACTTGGGACCAGCAAACAAGATTCTAGGGATGCAAATTCACCGAGATAGAAGTAGTGGGAAGATTTGGCTTTCACAAAAGAATTACTTGAAAAAGATCTTGTCACGATTCAGCATGCAAGATTGTAAGCCAATTTCTACCCCTCTTCCTATTAACTTCAAATTATCCTCCAGTATGAGTCCTAGCAGTGAAGAAGAGAGGAGGGAGATGTCTCGAGTACCGTATGCATCAGCAGTGGGAAGCTTAATGTTCGCTATGATTTGTACAAGACCAGACATTGCACAAGCAGTGGGAGTGGTTAGTCGGTACATGGCGAATCCAGACAGAGAGCATTGGAATGTTGTGAAAAGGATCCTGAGATACATCAAAGGGACCTTAAATGTTGCATTATGTTACGGGGGATTAGACTTTCTTATTAGCGGGTATGTCGATTCTGACTATGCAGGAGATTTGGATAAAATCAAATCTACAACAGGGTATGTGTTTACAGTTGCTGGTGGAGCTGTAAGCTGGGTTTCAAAACTGCAATCGGTTGTGGCTACGTCAACAACGGAGGCAGAATATGTAGCAGCTACACAAGCCAGTAAAGAAGCAATATGGTTGAAAATGCTATTGGAGGAGCTCGGGCACAAGCAAGAGAATGTCTCTTTGTTTTGTGACAGTTAGAGCGCCTTGCATCTTGCAAGGAATCCTGCTTTTCACTCAAGAACAAAACACATTCGGGTCCAATACCACTTCATTCGTGAGAAAGTGGAAGAAGGGACGATAGATATGCAGAAGATCCATATCGATGACAACATAGCAGATTTCATGACAAAAGCAATCAACACTGATAAGTTTACTTGGTTTCGATCCTCTTGTGGCCTGTTAGAGACGTAAACAACATGAATGATACAAGGTTGAAAGAATGGAGTGAAGTTATGATTGTTCCAATCAAATCTTCAAGTGGGAGATTGTTGAAAGTCAATGCATTTTCAGTGCATTAATGCACCGCTTGGTGCAGGTGAAAACAATTTCAACCTTGCTGCAGACTTTGGTTGAAATTTTGGTATGGTATAATCATTCATTTGGTCCTTAAGTTTAAGTTATTTACAAGTTGGTCCTTGAAGCTCAACTATAAATAGCTTAGTCATTTGCCATTCTTATCATCCCAAATCATTCTAATATTCTCCCAATACTAAAGAAGTTAGAGAGTTTTTATAGAGTTGTTTTCTCCTTTTTTTATCAAGAGAGAATTGTCATTGTTTTCTCCTTGTTGGATTGAGAGAAGTTGTAATTCCTATTTTTCTCATAGTAAAATTCTTCTACCTTTGTCTGTGGTTTTTTCCCTATATTATTTAGGGGTTTTCCACGTAAAATCTGTGTCTCCTTTATCTTCATTGTTATTTTCTCAAATTATCAGTTGCGTTTTTGCTCTATCCGACGACCGTATTCCGCAACAACTCGTTTCTAAATTGTTTCTTTTTAGTGAATAAAATGAAAATTTGTATAGTTGGGGTGACCAATTGTATAGTTTACCCAAAGTTTTAAGTAAAGGCTAATTGGTGAGAAATAAAAGGAATTATTTGAAATAAAATAAATAAATTTACATATTTATGGAGGGATCTTTCAATTGTGCAGTGAGTTAGAACCCCTTGACAACTAAAATGTATTGAATTCTTGGTGTGTTTTGTGTCGTTTTAATCTCGAGATTTTGTCTCTCGACCCTTGAGAAGGTCTCAAGAACGCCTCGACTGCAAAGAGCACGTTTTGTAAAATTGAATATAGCTTATTATGGCTTACCTCATATGTGATCCATCATGTGTGGTTCACTGCAGTTGGTTTGAACATATAGCCATAAAAAGACCCAGTTGAAGAGTTTAAGACTTGAAGGATCAAATTGGAAAATATAAAAAACTTGGAGACCAAAGGACTAGTGGCAGATTTTAGCCAAAATAAATAAATAAATGGTTTAATAAGAATTTTTAAATGTTTAAAGAAATAAATTATTTTTTAAAATATTATAAAATTTCTAAATTTTTGGACGAACAAGATCCCTAGCCCTTTCGCATGCTTCGCCTTTGCAAATGATGTGAAATACAAGAATAGGAGGCCAGTTGCCTTTGCATGGAATTAAACCCGTGCCCTTTTAAAGGGCTTGATGAAAGAGCCATGATTTGTCAATAATGGGAATAATTTTTTAAAATAAAACTTTAAACAAGTCTACTTTGGGTAAATTACACCACAAATCTCTTTTAGTAACAATTAATAGGTCATTTTTCTTCTAAAAGTAATAATTAAGTCACATAATTATAGGTTTTAGAACAAACATATCGCTTTTCATGTAAAAGTAACAATTGAGTCACTCTGCCGAGCAAAAGAAAGTTATAGATTTAAGAACAAACATGTCATTTTTCATCTGAAAGTAACAATTATATATTTAAAAATAAAGATGTCAATTAAAATTTTGTGACAAACATGTCACTTTGACATTAAAATTTAAATAGGGTTTGGCATAATAATAATTTAGTCCCAAAACTTATGCATTACACTAATTTGGTCATAATTCGAAATAATTCAATAAACTTAACCATTCTTATTTAAAAAAATCTATTTGTTAGATGTTTAGTAGCGAAGTGTCCGTGTCTATCAAACTATCACATATGTCGATTATCAGACTTTTGGACAATAGCATGTAGTGTGTTAAGTAGTTGAAGGGTGTGTTACGATGGTGCAGTGTTAAAATTGTTAAATATGAATGGTTACGTTTATTAAATTATTTCAAATTAAAATTAAATTAATAGAATGCATAAGTTTAATATTACTTCCATGGAAGGTTGATGCCGATAAAAATGGACTAACCCAACTTGAAATCCGGAGACTCGCTTGATCATCGATATCTGATAACAGCTTTTGTTCACACGGTGTAAGCTTGGCCGGAGCTACAAATTCAGGCTTTGCCGGATATATATTGGGCTTGTAACCAAATGTTTGGAATGATTTATATAGGAACCAAAGAGTAGTTATAATTTATTTTGATTTTTATGTTGAATAATTTATGGTATATGAAAATTACATTTTTCTTTATTAACATATTACTAATAACACGTGGCCTAATTATAACTCCTCATATTTTGTCAAGTCTTTTTCTGGACTTGGCGTGATTTTTCACGTGTTTTTATTATAAAACGTGTGCATTTGGAATCAATTTTCATGTGTTTTGACTGTTGACTACAGTGTTTTAAGGTTCCAATTCCGTATTGAGACTCTGCATTACTTCTTGTCGGTGTCGTGTCGACGGGCGACCGGCGCTGTTTTATCTTTTCTTGCTCTAGTCACGTGCCTAATTATATTTATAGACGTGTTTATAAGACATGTAGAGTAATCAGTGAATTTGATCTGATTTAATTTTTTACTAACGTATCGATCTAAATTAATAAAATTATAGTTTATTTAAATTTGATAATACAAATATATAAATATTAACATGAAATTAGGGGTGTAAATGAGTTGAGTCGAGTCGAGTCGAGTCCGAGTAGTAATGAGCTTGACTCGGCTTGTTAAGAACTCGAACATAGTTCGAGCTCGAGTGGAACCCAGTAGTGTTACGCTCGACTCGTTAAGAATTCGAACCGAGCTCGTACTCGAGTCGAGTCTAATCGAGTTCATAAATATGAATGACTAAAAATATAATTATATAAATTATTTTTTTTGTTCGGTGGTCAAAATATGAGTGAAGTAATAATTTAGTGGTTGTCTAAATAACTTGTCCTTCTTTTTACTGCGCCAAGTCAGTACGTCGTCAATTGTATAACAACAATTAACCAAAGTAGAGGAATCTTTTTTTTGAATATGCAGATGTGATTACAATATAGTATCTGTTTAATTTTCTTAGCCTTTAACAATCCATACACACCATGCACACATAGTGCTCGAACACGGGTCACCTAGATAAAATACATCATCATTTACTACTGAGACACTTCACGGGTTCCCAAATCAGAGAAATCTAATCATTATGCATGTTTGATATTGTTGCAAACAAATAAAACTGATAACAATGTTACTATATGTTAGGAATTTAGTATGCGACAAATAACTAAAGCGATAACAATATAAAATAAGACATGCACAAGAGAGACGAGATTTAACGTGATTTAGTTTTGTCTATCTCTACGGATGAGAGAAACGAATAATCCACTATCAACGTAGAGAACACGAAAAGTACAAATACATGATATCCCATTTAACCCATTACCCGATATATATCCCCAAACCCTGTGTAACCAAAATATTCTTCCCAACGTTCCTACAATACACTACGTAGACCCAATAGTTATAGAAAGCCAAAAAAGTGGTTACATCTCTCCAGAGTAATTCTCTCTATCTCTCATAATTCTAAAGATTAAATCTAGTTTATATTTATAGACCTAAATATTTAGTAACCAAAAAAACCTTATTCAATAAGATGGATTTTTATTATTCGTTAGTGTTGGGGAAACCGGGTTATTTCCCACACGAACGTAGCTTCAAATCTGAGCTGAAATGTCGAGATCGAAACTACCGAAATTTGCACAGCGGACAAACCCGTCAACTATTGAATATTGAAACCTAATGGAAAAACCTAATAATAAGCAAGCGAAATAAATAATGGAGAGAACACACCGAATTTACGAGGTTCGACGAAAATGTCGTCTACTCCTCGGGCACCACCACCGGATGATAACTTCACTAATACCAAAATGGTACAAACAAATGGAATTCCTAAGAATTCCCAAATATGAGAGAAGAGAAACAAATGGGAGAGATGGATGTTGGGATGATTTCAAATGACAAATGCTAGGCCTATTTATAGTTGAACTTTAAGGACTAAACTTGTAAATAGCCTAAACTTTAGGGACCAAAAAAATAATTTACCCATGCCTAATTTTCAACCTTTGCTGCTGGAGTATTTTTCTCCATTCGGTGCAGCCAAGCTTGACAAATCCATGCCCACAAAGCTTGACTTTTCAAGCCATTATCAACAAATCTCCACCTTGGCTTGAAATTTCACCAAGCTTTTCAAAATCTTCTTCTCCCCAAACGTTATCTTCTGTAGTGCCTCCAAATGCGCCCACGAGCGCCATACACCCGAAGGTGCTCAAACTTGCAAGATGTTAATCAAGTTCAAACAATGATTGAACTTGATTGATGTTACCACCTTGGTCAACATATCTGCAGGATTTTCTGCCGTCGCAATCTTCTGAAGTAGAATCTTTCCTTCTTCAAAGATCTCCCGCACAAAGTGATACCTCACGTCGATGTGCTTAGTTCTTGAATGGTAGACTTGATTTTTCGCTAAATGAATAGCACTCTGACTGTCACAATAGAGACTAATGTGACTTTGAACAACTCCCAAGTCTTCCAACAATCCGTTAAGCCAAATTGTCTCCTTAACAGCCTCTGCAACTGCCATGTACTCTGCCTCTGTAGTTGACAAAGCCACCGTTGACTGTAAAGTAGACCTCTAACTAACTGGGGCTTTTGCTAAAGCAAACAAATACCCAGTAGTAGACCGACGCTTGTCCAAATCACCAGCATAGTCGGAATCAACATATCCAACCACAAACTGACCAAGTGTTTCATCTTGCTCAAACACTAAACCAACATCTACGGTTTGTTGGAGATACCGTAGAATCCATTTCACAGCTTGCCAATGTCCTTTTCCAGGATCATGCATGTACATGCTCACAACTCCAACTGCTTGTGAAATGTCAGGCCTCGTACACACCATCGCATACATCAAGCTCCCTACTGCATTAGCATATGGAACTTTTGCCATATATTCTCGCTCTTCATCAGTTTTAGGAGATAATTGAGAACTAAGTTTTAAATGAGAAGCAAGTGGGGTACTTACATGTTTTGTGCTTTCATTCATGCCAAAACATTGTAATAACTTTTTCAGATATTGCTTCTGAGTCAAACAAAGCTTGCCTCTCCGTCTGTCTCTACTTATCTCCATGCCGAGAATCTTCTTGGCCTCACCTAGATCTTTCATCTCAAACTCTTGATTCAACTGAGCCTTCAATTTGTCTATCTCTTGTTGACTCTTTGAAGAGATCAGCATATCATCAACATACAAGAGAAGATAAATGAAAGATCCATCTTGTAGCTTTCGCAAATACACGCAATGGTCGTATTTGCTTCTTGTGTACTTCTGCCTCCTCATAAAGCTATCAAATCGCTTGTACCACTGCCTCGGAGATTGCTTCAATCCATATAGCGATTTGTTCAGCTTACAAACCCATTTCTTACCACCAGCATCTACATATCCTTCTGGCTGAGTCATATAGATCTCCTCTTCCAAATCAACGTGCAAGAAAGCCGTCTTTACATCGAGTTGAGCTAGCTCCAAATTCAACTGTGCTACCAAGGCCAACAATGTTCTAATAGAGGAATGCTTCACAACAGGGGAAAATACTTCGTTGTAGTCGATTCCCTCCTTCTGAGCGTAGCCTTTAGCTACCAACCTTGCCTTGTAGCGAACATCTTTCTTGCTGGGAGATCCATCTTTCTTTGCAAACACCCACTTGCATCCAATTGCCCTTTTACCTTCTGGTAAATATGTAACCCCCTCATCCCAGTCTAGCCGAATGACCGGTCCAAGTGGGTCACACGGGGAAAACCGAAGCGAAACCCGTTAAGGTTCCCCCTCGGTTAGCAACCCTATTTTTTTTATTAATTAATCTTGTCTAAATGCATTATTGAGTCCTAAGTGAAGCACGGCAGCGGAAACACGAACGATATATCAACGACCCACCAAATCTGCATATTAAAACAACCCATTTATTCTTTCTAAGCATGCCGTATCAATACAGCTCTCTAGTGTATCAATACAGCTATAGTGTATCGATACACTCTCTAGTGTATCAATACAACTATAGTGTATCGATACACTCTCTAGTGTATCAATACAGCTATAGTGTATCGATACACTCTCTAGTGTATCAATACAGCTATAGTGTACCGATACACTCTCTAGTGTATCAATACAGCTATAGTGTATCGATACACTCTCTAGTGTATCAATACAGCTATAGTGTATCGATACACTCTCTAGTGTATCAATACAGCTATAGTGTATCGATACACTCTCGAGTGTATCAATACAGCTATTGGTCAACTAGGTCAAACCGTATCGATACGCTTAGTCACCGTATCGATACGACCCACACTCCACCACTCCTAAAAAAACAGAGAGTTGGGACTGTATCGATACACCCTAGTGTATCGATACTCCTGACCAAAAATCTGCCATTTATGCAAGAGTGTATTGATACAGCACTTTAGTGTATCAATACGCCCTGTTTTGCAAGACTCCCAACTTCAACATATTCAAAGCATGATTATGAACCATCATACATACATGGTAAATTATACATTAAGAACCTTTCATACATGATACTCAACATGAGCATACCTTAATCAACTAAGGAAAATCATGCATTCAATCAAAAGAAAGCAAGCAAGCACATAAGGTCTCATGCTTCAACATCCATACACTTAGGCATCCTCACAAGACATATGTCCAAGACACATGATAAGCAATTTAATTATCTACCAACATACATCACTCAAGCATTCATCAAGGCATGCATCATAAGTGACATTTACAAATCAAACAAGGCATCTAAGTGCCAAACCAAATCAACACACATCAAAGTATCAAGACGCACAACACTTATCCCATTGCTTTACTATTACAATCTTTTAATTTATAAATCATACATTGAGCTCACCAAAAGCAACACTTGAAGACCTTTCCTTTCCCTTGCCACCCACAAGCTATTTATCTGCATTGTCGAATAAAAGAGAGCGTAAGCATAAAAGCTTAGTGAGGGTAAGCTCATTAAAAACAAACCTCAACAATGCAGGGTCCAAGCTCGAACAATTATCATGATATTATACATGATTTTTACATACGATCCACATGAGCCAAAATGAACATGATGCATGAACATATAATCAACATTAGGTCATGCTCAACATCTCATAAGCTCAACTTACAACGATATATATATATCTCAATGCATTAACCAAATCATATATCGAATCACATTTGAAATTCACATTTCATATCACATTGATACACATATCAATTCATATTAGCATGTATGCATAATCTCATATTGGCATAAACATACTTTCTCATATTGGCATAAACATACTTTCTCATATTGGCATAAACATACTTTCTCATATTGGCATAAACATACTTTCTCATATTGGCACCTAGCTATGACTCGAATACGCGGATAACATGTTGGAACGCATTTTCCAACAACACAACCATTACCTGGCGGTGGGATTCCACTCATCACCGTTCACGCGGAGGGGATTCCACTCATCCTCACGCCTCATCTCACGCGGAGGGGATTCCACTCATCCTCACGCCCGTCGATGGGATTCCACTCATCACCGACCCTGCATGGACGGGATTCCACTCATCGCCACATGCCCTACGGATGGGATTCCACTCATCATCACGTAGAATATATATAAATTTCCGGTGGAATATTACATCACCGTACTCCTCCTTGGTGACTTAACGCCACCAAGGCCACGTACGTTTTGACTCAATTTGTGTGCACACTCATCCTAATGATCGATCATTGTACCCAAGCATACTAGTGCCAATATTAATCAAATTCCACAACCTTTGATGTTCAGAGTCATAATATGGCATCTTACTTCATATTAAGCTCAACATCAAATATCTCAACAACGTATTATCATAATGTCATGTTCAAGAGTAATAATATGGCATCTTACATCATATTAAACTCAACATCATCATACACAATTTACAATCCAAACCACATGCATAGCAATGCATCAAACCATGCCTCAACAACATGTATAACACATTATACATAATCATCATAACACAAATCATCATGAGGCATAACATCAATTAAAGAGATCATCCAATGTCTCTAACTAAAGCTTAGGATTAGGATACCACCCTAATCCTAACTCTAGGTGAGTCTACCAATCTCAACCTAGTCCACATGCTCGAACCAATTATTCAAAACCATTTAAAATATTTTAACCACTCACCTCCACATCCAAGCTCAAACACCAAGCAACCATGGTCTTCAATTTCCGGATTTGTTACCAAGGCTTCACCAACTCAAAACCTCGCTTCTAAACATCTCAACACAAGTAAAACAACCTCGAATCAACTCAACATCAAAGTAGCTAACCCGGAATACAAATTCAAATATCAAACTCAACATATTAAGTCATGACCAAACCCCAACTGTATCTAATTCAAGCAGCCCATAACCTTGATGAAAACTCATGTTTCCAACACATCTCATACTCACAAATAATTGCTAAATTCAGCCACAACATCAACCCATAGGTCCAAGCCAAGCTCCAACAATTTCCAACCCATACAATTCACCAAAATTTCCATTTTCGTACTCCTATTTTACCCAGCAGAAAATACCATTTTCAAACATCCAAATGACACCTAAATGGTCCCAAAACACTTTCCTAACATACATATACCATCAGCCCTTCAACCTAACTCTAAAACTCACCAAAATTCAAGTTTTAGACTATTCAAAAATGGCCATAAATACCCATTTCGGATTTTTACCCAAAATTACTCATTTTAACATATTATGTGTATTTTAACATGATTAAACAAAACCCCAACTCAATTTATCAAAACAAGATGAAAAACCCCTTAAAAATCCAAACTTTGATATAAACCCTAATTTTCAAAACTCCATAACTTTGACATCTAAGACTATAGATAGATAGAGGATAAAGAGGAGATTAAGAAAACATAATTACCTTTCAAAAATCCCTTGAATTGATGAAGAAATCAAAGGGAATAGTAAAGAGAGTTTGGGAGAATTTGGGATGGTTTGCACGGTGAAGAAGAAAGGAAATGAGAAAGATGATAGCTTTCTAATGATAAGGTTATCCTTATTTTTGTTTTGGTTTAATTACCAAAATGATCCCTCCCTTTCTTTTTAAACTCAATTTGCTCACACTAAGGTCAATTTGATTAAAATAAATTTTACCGACTCGGACCAACTAACCCGACTAAATTCTAGCCCCAAAACACGGGTGTTACAACTCTCCCCCACTTAAGGAAATTTCGTCCTCGAAATTCATCGAACATGAAGAGTCACTGAAACATGCTCCTCCACACATTCCTCTCTCACCACAACATACTAACCAACTCGGTAGACTCGCTACACAACATTTGCTATCCGTCACTGAGATCTCAACTGGTTCTTCAAGGCATGTCAAATTTCAAACTCAACTCAATCTCTTCTACAACATAGCACGGAACAAATCTAACTCACACTTTCGAATCACAGATACACAGGACACATCACAACTTCTTCTAACTCTGGTGGTAACCGCAACAAATAAACAACAGAACTAGCCCGATTCAACAATCTCATACCACATTTCTTGAATACTCGACCCATAACTTTCTCTAACTGACCATCTGACTTCAACAGGTAACCAAACACTATACAGACACCTTCAAAAGTAATCTAGTTGGAACCCCGGATCTCTATTACTCATTTCCATTAATAATCCTCCACGGATGCAACAAACTAGAAGAAAACTGACGTTCGGTCTTGATACGCTGGCAAATTACACACTTACTCACATGTTGAACAACATCATCTGTCAACTCAATCCAAAAGTACATATCTTCAACCCATAATACGTCTTTACACTACTCAGATGTTATACAAATGAACTACCGTTTGCTTCGACCAACACAATACGTCTCAAAACACTATGTCAATCGGTACAACTATCCTGTCTCTAACAATGAAAACTCTATCCTTTCTGAACTGTATTCTGAAATCTTCTTTTCACAATGTCTTGCAAGTGAGGTGGCAAGAATTTGTCTTGCAACTGTTTCTCCTCAAACACTCTGACTCAATGTAGGTTTAACATGAAACTCGGCCACAAAACTGTTATCCTTTGGTAAACTGAATTTTGGCAATTACATCTCACAACTCAACAACAAATCTAACAACAAAATAACTCTGTGCTCTTCAAGCCAAACCTTGTCAAAACGTACCTCAAAACTGTAGGAAGACGATCACTTCACATCTACTGAATACACATAACCCTGAACCATCAACAAACATCTTCTGCACATTTTTTTTGACCACCACTATCTCACCACAAGGTCTAGTCACATGTGTCCCTACTTCCAAGGTCTCAACACGTACATCAAATTTTCTTACATGCTCACACAAAAGGAAGTATCCGTGGAAATTGCAACTACACCTATGCACAGCTGATAGTCTTCGACCCTCTTGTTTTCAGACTGGTTCTTCAACAAAATCTGATTCTTCTAGAATATTCTTAGAGCATCTCGAAACTTCAAAATGCAGTTCTAATCGCACACAAACAATCATGCTTGAACTTGTTCTGTAACATCGGTCCTGACGACTCAAAACATCCCACTACCAAACAATCCGAATTTAAAGCTCAAGACTTCCTTCTCGGCTCAACTATATCGGAAGTAACTTCATCTCTCCTTCTCGCTGGAAGACAACTCAGACGCACACTGGCCCAATCACACATATTGATTTCCACTCACGGACACTGAACGACTGTCTTGTATGAAAACCATAGGCTGAATCCCAACGATCACCAACTAGCATTTCTGAATTTCAGATTACACAAACGAGACCATTACCCTGATCTCGCCCCAAAGAACTAAGGTACTCATACCTACCTCTGACACCTCATCGGCACATTCAAACTTGCATGCTTGCTAACAATATACAGAAGTGCAGACTCAGAATCAATCAGAAGGGAACAAGCTCAAAACTGTACCAAATGCTTACCTACTATATCATCGATAACACTCTGACTCCCACTCATAGGTCGTCACCTCTTTCACCACTAACACCAGAAACGATCACATCGTTCCTCATCAACAGGAACCAACCCACATACACACTAACTCAGTCAACCAAATTGTACCTCAACTCCGGCACAACCATACCTCCCTAACCAAGATGATGGACTCCCTCAACATCATTCACATTTTCAGAACCCACAGTTTCCACTTACCGATTCACAGTCCACGCTTTGGCCTCAAACTTACCAAAAAGCAGTAAACTAACAACAACAATACATTAACATACAAACTGGGTTAGCAAAGGAAAAGGTCCAAGTGGCTCAAGTATGATTTCCTCACTCAAAATCTCTTTTTCCGATGTAATAGAAGCAATGGGACTCTACTCAACATGCTTCAAGCAACTCAACACACATACATGCTCAATCATGCATATTACAAGGCATACTTGCTAAACAAGCAAACATATGCGTACGATCAAACAACATACCTTCTCCATCAAACAATCACACATCATCGCATACATGGGTAATGAGCAACATGCTTTTAAACAAACAATCAACATACTTGTCACACAAGCAATCATACTTACAAAGCAAGCAATCATTCATTACAGCATACTCGAATAACAAGCAACATGCTTACATGATAAGCAAACACCGTGCATATCAATCATAAAACACAACTTACTTCACTTACCTGCCCAAGGTTTCGGAAACCTTAAGCTCTGATGCCAACAAATGTAACCCCCTCATCCCAGTCTAGCCGAATGACCGGTCCAAGTGGGTCACACGGGGAAAACCGAAGCGAAACCCGTTAAGGTTCCCCCTCGGTTAGCAACCCTATTTTTTTTTATTAATTAATCTTGTCTAAATGCATTATTGAGTCCTAAGTGAAGCACGGCAGCGGAAACACGAACGATATATCAACGACCCACCAAATCTGCATATTAAAACAACCCATTTATTCTTTCTAAGCATGCCGTATCAATACAGCTCTCTAGTGTATCAATACAGCTATAGTGTATCGATACACTCTCTAGTGTATCAATACAGCTATAGTGTATCGATACACTCTCTAGTGTATCAATACAGCTATAGTGTATCGATACACTCTCTAGTGTATCAATACAGCTATAGTGTACCGATACACTCTCTAGTGTATCAATACAGCTATAGTGTATCGATACACTCTCTAGTGTATCAATACAGCTATAGTGTATCGATACACTCTCTAGTGTATCAATACAGCTATAGTGTATCGATACACTCTCGAGTGTATCAATACAGCTATTGGTCAACTAGGTCAAACCGTATCGATACGCTTAGTCACCGTATCGATACGACCCACACTCCACCACTCCTAAAAAAACAGAGAGTTGGGACTGTATCGATACACCCTAGTGTATCGATACTCCTGACCAAAAATCTGCCATTTATGCAAGAGTGTATTGATACAGCACTTTAGTGTATCAATACGCCCTGTTTTGCAAGACTCCCAACTTCAACATATTCAAAGCATGATTATGAACCATCATACATACATGGTAAATTATACATTAAGAACCTTTCATACATGATACTCAACATGAGCATACCTTAATCAACTAAGGAAAATCATGCATTCAATCAAAAGAAAGCAAGCAAGCACATAAGGTCTCATGCTTCAACATCCATACACTTAGGCATCCTCACAAGACATATGTCCAACACACATGATAAGCAATTTAATTATCTACCAACATACATCACTCAAGCATTCATCAAGGCATGCATCATAAGTGACATTTACAAATCAAACAAGGCATCTAAGTGCCAAACCAAATCAACACACATCAAAGTATCAAGACGCACAACACTTATCCCATTGCTTTACTATTACAATCTTTTAATTTATAAATCATACATTGAGCTCACCAAAAGCAACACTTGAAGACCTTTCTTTTCCCTTGCCACCCACAAGCTATTTATCTGCATTGTCGAATAAAAGAGAGCGTAAGCATAAAAGCTTAGTGAGGGTAAGCTCATTAAAAACAAACCTCAACAATGCAGGGTCCAAGCTCGAACAATTATCATGATATTATACATGATTTTTACATACGATCCACATGAGCCAAAATGAACATGATGCATGAACATATAATCAACATTAGGTCATGCTCAACATCTCATAAGCTCAACTTACAACGATATATATATATCTCAATGCATTAACCAAATCATATATCGAATCACATTTGAAATTCACATTTCATATCACATTGATACACATATCAATTCATATTAGCATGTATGCATAATCTCATATTGGCATAAACATACTTTCTCATATTGGCATAAACATACTTTCTCATATTGGCATAAACATACTTTCTCATATTGGCATAAACATACTTTCTCATATTGGCATAAACATACTTTCTCATATTGGCACCTAGCTATGACTCGAATACGCGGATAACATGTTGGAACGCATTTTCCAACAACACAACCATTACCTGGCGGTGGGATTCCACTCATCACCGTTCACGCGGAGGGGATTCCACTCATCCTCACGCCTCATCTCACGCGGAGGGGATTCCACTCATCCTCACGCCCGTCGATGGGATTCCACTCATCACCGACCCTGCATGGACGGGATTCCACTCATCGCCACATGCCCTACGGATGGGATTCCACTCATCATCACGTAGAATATATATAAATTTCCGGTGGAATATTACATCACCGTACTCCTCCTTGGTGACATAACGCCACCAAGGCCACGTACGTTTTGACTCAATTTGTGTGCACACTCATCTTAATGATCGATCATTGTACCCAAGCATACTAGTGCCAATATTAATCAAATTCCACAACCTTTGATGTTCAGAGTCATAATATGGCATCTTACTTCATATTAAGCTCAACATCAAATATCTCAACAACGTATTATCATAATGTCATGTTCAAGAGTAATAATATGGCATCTTACATCATATTAAACTCAACATCATCATACACAATTTACAATCCAAACCACATGCATAGCAATGCATCAAACCATGCCTCAACAACATGTATAACACATTATACATAATCATCATAACACAAATCATCATGAGGCATAACATCAATTAAAGAGATCATCCAATGTCTCTAACTAAAGCTTAGGATTAGGCTACCACCCTAATCCTAACTCTAGGTGAGTCTACCAATCTCAACCTAGTCCACATGCTCGAACCAATTATTCAAAACCATTTAAAATATTTTAACCACTCACCTCCACATCCAAGCTCAAACACCAAGCAACCATGGTCTTCAATTTCCGGATTTGTTCCCAACGCTTCACCATCTCAAAACCTCGCTTCTAAACATCTCAACACAAGTAAAACAACCTCGAATCAACTCAACATCAAAGTAGCTAACCCGGAATACAAATTCAAATATCAAACTCAACATATTAAGTCATGACCAAACCCCAACTTTATCTAATTCAAGCAGCCCATAACCTTGATGAAAACTCATGTTTCCAACACATCTCATACTCACAAATAATTGCTAAATTCAGCCACAACATCAACCCATAGGTGCAAGCCAAGCTCCAACAATTTCCAACCCGTACAATTCACCAAAATTTCCATTTTCGTACTCCTATTTTACCCAGCAGAAAATACCATTTTCAAACATCCAAATGACACCTAAATGGTCCCAAAACACTTTCCTAACATACATATACCATCAGCCCTTCAACCTAACTCTAAAACTCACCAAAATTCAAGTTTTAGACTATTCAAAAATGGCCATAAATACCCATTTCGGATTTTTACCCAAAATTACTCATTTTAACATATTATGTGTATTTTAACATGATTAAACAAAACCCCAACTCAATTTATCAAAACAAGATGAAAAACCCCTTAAAAATCCAAACTTTGATATAAACCCTAATTTTCAAAACTCCATAACTTTGACATCTAAGACTATAGATAGATAGAGGATAAAGAGGAGATTAAGAAAACATAATTACCTTTCAAAAATCCCTTGAATTGATGAAGAAATCAAAGGGAATAGTAAAGAGAGTTTGGGAGAATTTGGGATGGTTTGCACGGTGAAGAAGAAAGGAAATGAGAAAGATGATAGCTTTCTAATGATAAGGTTATCCTTATTTTTGTTTTGGTTTAATTACCAAAATGATCCCTCCCTTTCTTTCTAAACTCAATTTGCTCACACTAAGGTCAATTTGATTAAAATAAATTTTACCAACTCGGACCAACTAACCCGACTAAATTCTAGCCCCAAAACACGGGTGTTACAAAATATGCCAAATCCCAGGTGTTGTTCTTCTGGAGAGATTGCATTTCTTCATCTATGGCACTTTTCCACTTGTCACTTTCTAAGCTTTGCATTGCTTCTTGATAAGTGACATGGATATCATCATCAACAACTGGAAGGGCATAGGCCACTGTATCTGTAAATCGAGCAGGTCTACGAATTTCTCTCCTTGGCCTTGTAACTGCAAGTGGTTCTGGTGTCTCCAATGGTTCTTGGGTTTGAACCTCTTCATCTTCTGATTCCTCCATTGGAGTTGGAGAATCAATAACATCAATTGCTGGACTAATCACCGTCTCTTGAAACTCCACCTGGTTTGGAGTATACTCCACCTGTTGTGGAGTACTACTTGTCTGAACAGCTCCATTTGTTACCTTCTTCAACATGACAAATTCATCAAAGGTAACATCTCTGCTACAAATTATCTTCTTTGTGTCTAAGCACCAAAGTCGAAATCCCTTCACTCCATGAGTGATTCCCATGAAGATAGCCTTCTTTGCTCTAGAATCAAGTTTTGACTCCTTCACATGATAATACGCAGTGGATCCAAATACATGTAAGGAATCATAATCTGTAGCGGGTACTCCAGACCATACCTCCAACGGTGTTTTTCCTCCAATCGCCGATGACGGTAGACGATTGATGAGATGGCCAGCATATGTCACAGCCTCAGCCCAAAATGGTTTGCCCAACCCAGCATTGGACAACATACATCGAACTTTCTCAAGTAGTGTTCGATTCATACGCTCTGCCACCCCATTCTGCTGTGGTGTATGTCTAACAGTGAAGTGTCGAACAATACCATGCTCCTGGCAAACGTCAAAGAGCGGATCACTTCTATATTCCCCTCCATTGTCCGTCCTAAGTCGTTTGATCTTCTTGCCAGTCTGGTTCTCGATCATATTTTTCCACTTCAGGAAAACTTTGAGCACTTCATCTTTAGACTTCATTGTATACACCCAAACTCTTCTGGAAAAGTCATCAACAAAAGTTACAAAATAGTGTTTTCCTCACAACGACGTTGTTTTGGAAGGACCCCACACATCTGAGTGAACATAATCCAAAATACCTTTCGTATTATGGATAGCGGTGCCGAATTTCACTATCTTCTGCTTTCCCAGAACACAATGCTCACAAAAATTTAACTTGCAAGCCTTTGCACCTTTCAACAATCCTTGCTTTGCCAAAATTTGCAAGGATTTCTCACCAGCGTGTCCCAACATTCATACTATCTCTCCCAAGTCTGGACTTTGACTTTGATCTCCCTCTCATTTTTGGCTTTTCTCCTCCATATCTACGGGTTTTTCTTCCTCAATGGCAATGTCTAGACCTTGTTGAAATAAAGAGTCTAGCACCTCGCCTTGCCACATGCCGAAGTGACCGGATCCATCGAACAACTCCACCGAGAAGTTTGCATTTGACATTATCCTCCTCACCGGTATAGAGGAAGAGCTTGATGTCCCTTCTGATCCGTCTTTTGCCATGGCAACGAATAATATTCAACAGCACGAACTGGATATTGAAACACTGCACCAGGTAAGTTCCCAGGAAAGAGAGGTGGATCACACGGATCGCTTAAATACCAAGTCTTTCCTAGCCAGAACTTTCCTAGACATGCATTGTCACAACACCACACTTCTTTACAGCAACCGAGATAGCCTTCACCGAAGCTCTGATGCCAATTGTTGGGGAAACCGGGTTATTTCCCACACGAACGTAGCTTCAAATTTGAGCTGAAATGTCGAGATCGAAACTACCGAAATTTGCACAGCGGACAAACCCGTCAACTATTGAATATTGAAACCTAATGGAAAAACCCAATAATAAGCAAGCGAAATAAATAATGGAGAGAACACACCGAATTTACGAGGTTCGACGAAAATGTCGTCTACTCCTCGGGCACCACCACCGGATGATAACTTCACTAATACCAAAATGGTACAAACAAATGGAATTCCTAAGAATTCCCAAATATGAGAGAAGAGAAACAAATGGGAGAGATGGATGTTGGGATGATTTCAAATGACAAATGCTAGGCCTATTTATAGTTGAACTTTAAGGACTAAACTTGTAAATAGCCTAAACTTTAGGGACCAAAAAAATAATTTACCCATGCCCAATTTTCAACCTTTGCTGCTGGAGTATTTTTCTCCATTCGGTGCAGCCAAGCTTGACAAATCCATGCCCACAAAGCTTGACTTTTCAAACCATTATCAACAGTTAGTTCTTTTCTCTTGGGGTTAGAATGCTGCATGCAATCCGACCATGGAGATGTGATGAAATTTTTAATACAATAGATAGGCTTCATTCAATAACACAGTGTAATTCCTGATCAATGTCTAAACATGAAGGATAACATTTATTAATATAACACAGTGTAATTACTAATCTTAAAAACCACTCCAAATACTACTTTCACATAGCACTTGGAATAAAATATTTTTTAGTCTCCTCCGTATGCTCAATTGGATACCATTTCAACATATTATGCAATTCCTTCGCAAACCTTTCCATTGCTGGAGCTGGCAAACAAATTGCTACCGATGTTCCCACTTCTCCTTTCTTGTTCTTGGCCTGTACAAAAAAGCACATCACCCCTACCGCTTTCGCTGTCCCGGCAAACACTGCCTTACCCCATCCGAAATCCACATCTTCTAATCCCAGCTTCGTTAAATCCGATATAATGAGTGAACCGATAACATTCGGGAAATGGAGTTGTTTACCCCTAATCACCATCAGAGCTGCCACAGACTTCACATATTCCTCTGTCAACCTTGCTTTCGCTTGTTTTACTAATTCCACCGCATACCCTAATGGATTTGTGCCAAGATTTTTAACTGTTGTTAGTGCTGTCGGAAACACAGCACTGTTCCCATAGTATCCCTGTGGCAACGGAGGTTCGATTTTGGAACGGGCACTAACAACACATAGCATGCGTACCTCTTGGTCGGGGTGAAGATTTATGGCAAGGCTTCGACATCGCCATAGGAAAGCTGTTAAAAGTTCGAACTTGCTGCAATGCCGAAGGTGCAGAGGGAGGAGCCTACGAAGAAGTGAAACTTCAGCGGGGCCAAAGAAAAAGGAACGTTGAACTAGGTTGTCCGATGACAAGGAGGTAGTCGTGGTGGTGGCAGCGGCTTCCACTTCATCGTACTCGTGGTGGGTGAAAGTGACTCGTGGCGGGTTTGGAGCATCTAAGAGATGCCTTTCCCAAACCGGCGGGATCAAGTGGGTGGCTTCGCCTCGTGCCATTGCAGCCACGGTAGACACAAATTGTTTTAGACCAGGGCCATCGGACATGGCATGATTGAGACGGATGGCGAAGATAAAACCACCACATTTCAGTCGTGTTACCTACTAACCAGTAAACTAATAGTATTAGATTTTGAGAAACCCTATCCTGTATAGCACAATTAATTGAAATCTTACTACCTGAACCAACAGCAACGGGCAGTTTAACACCCCTTCAGAGCCGGGAACATCAAAAAGGAGTTCATCAAAGCACGGAAATGGAGGCTGAAGTGCATCACCAAGCTGTTGAAGGGTAACATCAGCATCAGCCTTTATAAACAGCACGCCTTCACCATTGCAATCCACAATAAGCTTGCCATTAGCCCCTTCCCTTAGTCTACCAGCAAATGGATAATAAAGCACCAGGGTTTGCGCTAATGCCGTCCTAATAACCTCAGCAGGATGCTTCCCTTCCATGGAAGGTTGGTGCCGATAAAAATGGACGAAGGGAACTTGAAACCGAAGACTCGCTTGATCATCAATATCTGATAACAGTTTTTGTTCACATGGCGTAGGCTTGGCTGGAGCTACAAGTTCAGGTTTACAACGTCGAACAGTGAATGTAAGAGGAATGGTAGGAAGTGTTGCCATGGTACGGGGATGTGACATAATAGAAAAGAATAGGTAAGCCAGTGTTGCCTGTTGGGCTAATAAATCAAATGTTTGATGATTTATTCGTTGTTGTGGTCCTCACTCCTCGTGGATGCTGCTCGGCCACACCCATCGTACTCACTACTCCGATATTATCATAAACGAAAAGAATAGCTAGTGTTGGGTTCATAATCAACTGTTTGAGATGATTTATATAGGAACCAAAGAGTACGGAATTGAAGTAGTTATTCACTGTTTGTCGTCGTGGAAGCTGCTCCGAAAGTAAATTTAATTGATTTATTTCCATGACTTCAACTTTTATGCTACTTTTGGAAGTGTTTAACATTTCATTTAACTAAAGTGTTGTACCAGAAGTTTGTTTTTTCACGAATGAAACATGATAAGTTGAAATGATAAGTTCGTTATATTATTTGATTCGAATTATTTAATTATTAAATTAAGGATTAATATCCTATACACTGGCGGTGGAAACTGAAAGTTTCCACAAGCGCCTTAGTTTTAAGGTGTAGGAAGTTAATTTAGGGTATAGGGTTTAGGGGTTTAGTTGTATAGGGGTTTAGAATTTAAGAATAGTTGTTTCAATTTAAGGTGTAGGGTTATAATTTAGGGTTTATAGGTTATGGTTTAGTTTTTAGGGTAATATGGTGAGGATTTAGGTTTTAACCTATAAACCCTAAATTATAACCCTAAACCATAAATTGAAACAACTATCCCTAAATTCTAACCTCCTACACATAAACCCCTAAACCCTATACCCTAAACTAACTCTCTATACCCTAAAACTAAGGCGCTTGTGGAAACTTTCAATTTCCACCTCCTGTGTATAGAATATTTATCTTTAAATTAATAGTTATAGAAAGGCTTAATAACAAAAAAATATATAAACTATACATTTTTTACTATTAAGTTTTAATAGTACAAAAAAATCAACATTAAACATATACTTTGATCGAAAAATACTTTAAGCACAAAGTATACATTTTTGTTTACTATTAAACTTTTTAAAATTAGTTTTTTTTTTTTGCTCATCCCCTTGTGTTCTGGTGGCAAAGATAGATGTTCATCATCCTTTGGAACTGTGTGCCGTCTTTGAAAAGACTAAAAAAATTGAACAGATGCTACCATTGCATCACACCAGCATATTCAAAAAAATAGTATTTTTTTTATAATAAGAATCATATTTCATTAAAGATAAGGAAATGTACATCAAAACACACCTCAAATTAAGGCTCAAGCATAAAAAGAAACCTAGAGACGATGTACATTAAAAACTTATAAGAATGAAAAATAAAACATGAACGTCTAAAGGGCGTGAAGAAAACAAAATCTTCGCTTGCACATTATTTTCAATTTTTTTAAAAATTCAATAATCATCATTAAAATATTATTGTCTTTATCCAACTAAACACTTATGTATTGACGTAAGAGATATGATAAATATAATCAATTTTACAAATCTGATACATTAATAATTTTAATTACACTGTCATGTGACACAAAAGATGAGATCTAACCATACTAATCCATAATTATAACCAATAGTATTTGGTCGGTCTTTTTTCTTTGGACTTGCATGATTTTCGTTTTTGCCATTAATTGGAGTCATTTTTCATGTGTGTTGCTGCAATGCTGTATTTTTTTTTTTTTTTGGACCAAGTCCAATGCATGGGTTGTGGTCCTGTTATCATTTTCATTTACTTGCTCCAGTTACGTAATTATAGACGTAATCAATTCCGTCCGTTCAATCTTAGAATTTAGATTAAATATTTATTAATGCATCTGTCTGAAATAAAAATAAATAATTTAAATTTGATAATACAAATATAAAAATATCAATATAAAATTATATTTTAATATTTATTATTTATTATTTTAAATAATGAAAATATATATTAATTAGGAGAAGCCAAAACCAATCTTATTTTTTCTAAAATAAATCCAGCTTCGACCTCGCGCAACACGATACATGAACATCCGTACTTTTAATTTTGTATTTTGTGTGTACATCTCGCTAATTGAGACTTAGCTTAACACTTGTGGAGCACGTTCCCTTTCGATATGTGGCTGGCTTTTTTTAACGTTTTTATTTATTATTTTTAAATTTTATTGTTTTCAGTTTTTTTAAATGATATATTTATAAATTTCTGACATGAATTTTGTCGATTAAACACCTTTAAAATTTTAATTTTTTAAGTTAATTCAAGGCCTTCAACAATGATGGCGGTTACAACATCTTCTGAGGGAGGCGAATGAATCGGCAGATAAGCTTGCGAAAGCTGGAATACACAGAAAATCTCCCTTATTCTGGAAACGAGTTCCAACTGATGTGAAGATGCTTGATCGAGCTGATTAGAATAGTAGCGCAAAAGAGGTAGTTCGGAAGCATGTCTCGGCAGTCTCCTTGAAATAGTTTGATTGCTAGGTCCGTGGTTGGTTCGATCTTGCAGGCTGTTTTATGGGTTCCTAGAAACTGTGTGATTAGATAGGGTGGAAGGTTTATTTTCATACTTGGTAGTAATCTTTGTATAACATGGCATCCACACACTCTTTTTCCTCCACCTAAGTCTAAGAAGTTTTTTTAATGAACATCGATCTATGGGACTATTTTCATATAAATCAATATTACAACTTTCAAAAAAAATTAAAATATTAATTTATCCGCCTCACCCCGGTAAAATGTAGTAACTCTTAAACCCGACCCAGACCCGACTTGTGAAACTAAAAAAAATCTTAATCTTTGTCGACCACAAAAGTTAAATCTGGTGAATCCATCATCACGACCACAAATATATAGTTTTAAAGGACTTTAAACTTATATAAAATTACATATTTAAATTACCCACATGAAAAATTACATATTTTAAAAAAATAAACTTGAACCCTTGACCGTTAGAATCAGATATGTTAAAACTCGAACAACATCTAAAAAAATCACGAACCTGCCACATTTATTTAAATATATACCAGGGCGGGGAAGGGCAGAAAATTTCTAGCATATACCCGAACCTGCCTCGACTCGTCACTTTCAAAAAAACCCGCCCCGATCCAGAAATTCAAAACTAAATACTTGATCAGATCTGATCAGAGTCGGTTTTTTTTCATCCCTATTCAGTTTCGAGTCTATCACAATCCATTTTCACCTTTGGATGATAATTTTAAATTTACATTTACCTTCAAATTATTAAACTTTATTTAAATCTTTATATAATAAAATTTCCATCATTCTATAACAATTATATATAAAAAACAACTATTACAACTATTGAAATTTATTTTAATGTTTTATGACATGAAATCTTACTTTAAAAAAATAGTTAGATCAAGTTTAAAATAAAATAAAATAAAAATCAGCATTGACTTTTTATAAACATCACACCTTCACCATTGGAATTTTAGAGGGGGCAAACGAGTTGTTCGGTTCAGTTTCGATTTGGGTATTTTAAGTTTAATTATTTTCGGTTCAGGTTCGAGATGAGTTGGGTCGGGTATAGTTCAATTTTAGTTCTGGTTTATGGTGATTCGAGTTGGTTAGTATCGGATCGGTTGCTTTCGGATCGGGTCAATGTCGGGTGAATAGTCGGGCCGATTTTTTACATCTCTATGCATGACTTTATAAAGCCAGTATATTTGACTTTTGGGTGTATTGTGCGATAATTCACATCACATCTTTCTTTATTTCTTTTAATATTTTTTTCTTCATTTTAGTTTGCCTTTGGTTCAGGTTGCTTTCGGTTCGGTTGAAAATCGGTTTGAGTCTATTTTTGTTCAACTAAAAATCGGATCAGCTTTGATTCGGTTTGATTTATTTCAAATTTTAGATTATCATGTTCGGGTCGATATCAAGTCTCGATCGGATTAATCGGTTCATGTCTCAGGTCTGGATCAAATTTTTCAGGTCTAATTGGAATCCACAACAAGCTTCCCATGCCAGTTACCCTTAATCCTTCCCTTAGGCTACCTCCAAATGGATACTAAAATTCTAGTGTTTGCGCACATGCCACCCTAATAACATTAGCAGGAGAGGTGGGGCTTTTTATAAACATCACACCTAGTTAGTGTTCTAATAATAGTTTAAGGATCATATTAGATATTAACCATTTTGTTAATGTCACGTTATCACTGTATAGTTAGTTCACTTTACTACAGTGATCAAAAGTGTAATAAAGTTGTATAGTATAAAGCAAAGTAATCTCTCAGTTTTATTTTTTCGCATGTATTTTCAACAGGCGAATGGATAGGTTGATTCATTGGCAAAGACATGAGCTCAATGTTCTTAGCATGATTTGTCTCTTTTATAATCTCCTATGTATGCTGAAATATTGGATAGCCTTTCAACATTTTATCCAATTCATTTTCAAATCTTTCCATGGCTAGACGTGGCAAACAAATTGGTACTGAAGTTCCATTTTCTCCTGTCTTGCTCTTGGTAATTGGAATGAAATAGCTTGTCACGCCGTGCCCCATCCAAAATCCACGTCTTCGAATCCAATTTTCATTAAATCCGATATAACGTATGTACCGATAACGTTAAGTTGTCCGATGGCCAGGTGGTGGCGGCGGTGACTTTTACTTCGTCGTGCTCATGGTGCTCAAATGTAATGCGTGGTGGGTCTTCGGCATCTAAGAGATACCTTAAATATTACTCCCTCCGTCCCACTAAATTGTCACATGTTGGTTAAAATTGTTTAATTTTGACTATAATTTATTTAAAAATTTTAATTAATTAAAATTTATAAAATATATATTTAAAAACTACTTGATTCAAGAATTTAAAATGTATTTTTTTTATTTTTTTATCAATAATAAATTTTAAATTATAAGAAGTCAAACTTAAAAAAGTTTGCCTCAAATGTGACAGTTTAGTGGGACAGATGAAGTATAAAAATTTTAAGGACTAATTCAAAAAAATGAGGGTAAATGTGTGAACCTTTTAAAAATTTTGTACATGGATCCGCCATTGCTTTTGGGTTAGAGTATTTGAGATAAGAGTTGTAAACACTTTTTTGTCCTTGAAAATCACAAAAAAATCTCTAAATAACCTAAATTTGAATAACTAATAAAATTAAAAAGATAGCTTATTAATAATAACAAATCAATATATAAATTAGTGGGTAATTAGTTCATGTACAGGATGTGGAAACAAAAAGTTTTATAAGTACCTTAATTTTAGGGTTAGAAACTCTGTTTAAACTTTAATGTTTAGGGGTTTAAGTGTATGAATTTTAAATTTAAGGGTATGATTAAAATTTAAAATTTAAGTTTAAAATTTAAGGTAAAACACGTATTTTACTAATTAGACTGATAATGTAGGAACAAAGAAGAACACCATTACATACACGTTATCATTTCGTTTTACATGGCAGAAGAGATTCGTTTTGATTTATTATTATTTTTTTTTGAAATAGCCATTGAATTTTCATTAAACCATAGAAAAATTTAATTACAACACAATCAAGATGAAGAAAATTTGAGTTAAAGTAACCCAAAAAAATTCTTACAACTCAAAAACAATGAAAACGAAAATTTCTATGGAAATACGCATACCAACGAAAATTCAAAAGCTTCCTGAATCTCCTTGTCTCTGTCCAAACGAGACGCATAAAGAAGTAAGGAGTGGTGCGCGATCCATTCTGTCAAGCAAAAGGTACCGCTACCTAGGACTGATTTTATCGGCAAACAACCATCAACGAGTGGGGATAAAACATTCCAAGTGACCACCGACAACACCATGAATCAGAAACTAGCGCCGAGTGAATCTTTGTGCGAACAACAATCGAACGCTAGGGTATGCTGAAACCTGCCACCAAGACAGATGAACCAAACCAAAAAAACAAAACAAAAACATGTCACAAAGACAGAAGAAGAAGCGTGTCACTAAGACAGAAAAAGAGCGTGCTACAGAAGCAAAGATTCTTATTGAAATAAAAACAAGAAAATTGATAAAATCGGTGGTCGACAACTAATACGAAGATTGATTGCCGACCACCGATTAAAGTGATTGAATAAAAGAAAAAACGGCTAGAATTGAAATAATTTTGAGAAAGGAGCGGCTAGGGTTTTTTTTTAAAGGTTTTTTTAGAGGAGCGGCTAGGTTAAGGACAACACTGTTTTGATTTACTCTTCTTATCCTCCATTGGCTGCTGTTTCAACATGTTTACAAAATCCAGATTCAAATTTTCGCATTACATGCGACAAACATATAACTTGAAACTTTAATCGTTGCGGACTAAAGCCTAATTAATTTAATTCGGAGAGGTTTTAGGGCCCATAAAATCATTATTAATTGGGCTAAACCCAATCTGTTAAATTCAGTGAGATGCCTGTTTTCTTTAATTCACAATAGTATGGGCCATTTTCATTTGCTTCAGAAAAAATAGAAAAAGAGTCAAAATGACAATTTAGTCAAACTTTAGGTGTATTTTTTAGCATTATGCATATATATTAATAGAATTTTCAGATATGACATTGAGACATCACTTGATACAATGAGACATACCCTATATTTGGATTGGAGTGAAGGTGGGAAAGGAAAGTATAAAATCATAGTATATATTGAAAATTATATATCCAATCACATATAACAACATAAAGATCAATTATTTTACACCCATACAAAACATATAATTATGTAACACAGTGAAACGAGTCCTACATGTTTTAATTTTTTTAGAGGAAAAAAAACTTATATACTGATTTAAATTGAACCCTAAACTTCATATTGTCCCAAGCTCCAAATCTACAAAGAAGATGAAATGAAAGTGGATTTACGTCCACTTGGGTTTCCCTTTAACATAGCATCCAGTTCTTTCACAAACATTTCCATAGCTTGGGTTGGCAATGTAATTGGTAGCACAATCCCAGCCTCTCCCTTCTTCTTCTTGAATGGAATCAAAAAGCTCGCCAATCCCGGTATTGCCCCTACTCCACCCTTAGCTGGACCACCATACACTGCCTTACCCCACCCGAAATCCGCATCACCGAACCCGGCACGTGTTACGTCCGAGACTAGGTAAGATCGGATGGCGGTAAAATGTGGTCGACCCTTGATCACCATTAAATCTGCTAGCGGTTTCATGTATTCTTCCGTTACAATGTTCTTAGCTTGTTTTACGAGTTCTAACGGATAGCCTAACGGGTTTTGACAGAGTTTCCCTGCTTGTGCTACTGCCACCGGGAACGCGAATGCGTTCCGTAATACCCTGAAGGTAATGGAGGATTGAACTTGGAACGCGCGTTTACGATGCATATAATGAGAACCTCTTCCTCAGGATTAGCTTGAATCGCAATGGTTCGACAACGCCATAAGCAAGCAGTCAAGAGCTCAAAAGTGGAACAATTACTAAGGTGTTGCGGTACAAGTTTACGAAGTGCTGAAATTTCAGTGGAGCCGAAGAAAAAGGACCGATGGACCATGTCGTTGTAGGGGACAATGGTTCCTTCTACTTCGTCATGTTCACGATGTTTACATGTAATTCTCGGTGGATCTCTAGCCGATAAAAGATGTCTTTCCCATACGGGTAAAATCGACGGGGCAAACCAACCGCGAGCCATCTCTCCTACGGCTGACATGAATTGGGATAAACCAGCAGCGTCACTCATGGTATGATTCAGACGCAAGGCAAAGATAAAACCACCACATCTTAACCGTGTTACCTGTTAACCAACATTATTAAATCCACAAATTTATCTAATATTTACCGTAAACATCAAAGTTAATTTTAAAATATTTCATATGTACTTTAGTGAAAGTGGAAGTTGAAATCACATTATTAACACTATTTGACTACGGTTACTGATTAACCGACAGTTCAATTACTGATTAACATGTAACCTATTACAATTTTTTCACATATTCACTACTTCTTTTGAGAATAATGAAACAATATTTTCGATAAATGTTATATTAAAATGTTCATAAAAAGTGCTTAAATAAAGATTCTAAACATTAAGTTCATACTTAATTAAAAAAATACATACATATTACAAAGTTTCAACACAACACAAAGTATATAAATTCCAAATTTAGTTTAAAATTTTAAATTTTAACAGCGCTCAACACATAGCAATACACCATCAAAGTTTTAAAAAAATATATAAATATTGAGATGCTTACAAACCCCTAATCTTTAACGTTATTATAGGTTCAAATTTTGGTATAAAAATATATTATTCATACTTAATAAAAATAAGTACGGAAATACGTACATATACTCATAAGCATGCGCCTTTTTTGCATATTTATATTTTATAATTATTAAAATCAATATCAATGATTTAAGTATTATGCTTACAAAATATTGAGATGCATCCTATAAATATAAGTACTAAGAACCTGAACCTATGTTACTGGATTTTTTTATTTTTAATATATACTCAGTCATGATAGTTTTGGACATGTGCAAGATGTGCGACCGTACAAGGTCCCGAAATAAATTATTATATGTATAATTATTTTATAAAATAAAATTATCAGTAAATCTTGATTTAAAAAATAAATGTTTTGGAAAATTAATAAGATAAATAGTGAAATTTTTCATATTTTTTTATTGGCAGTGAGAAATTTTCAAATAAGCTGACATTATTTGTTGGCTTCTTGTTTCATTATAATAAATTACATTTATTGGATGACGTTAATCTTAAATTTTATTGTAATAATTTTGAAAATATTTTTAGAAAATATGTGTTATCTGATGTTGATAAAAATGAGTTATTTGTTGAGCTAAAATTATTTAGAGGGTTTTTTATACCCAAGGAAAAAATAAGAGCAGTGAATTTATTAAAGTTTTTAAAATGTTTTAATTACTTCCCAAATGCAACAATTGCATATAAATTTTTATTAACTAATCTTATTATTGTTGTTTCCGCAGAACGAAGCTTTTCAAAATTAAAGTTTGTGAACTTATACTTACAGACAACTATGTCACAAGAAAGACTAAATAAACTTCTTTTGACGACAATCGAGACTGATCTTTTTAAAAAAGTTGATATCGAAAGCATTGCACATGATTTTTGCTTCAAAATATACAAAAATAATATCACTTTTTAAGTGAAAATGTTAGACTTTTAGATGTTTGTAAGTCATTTTTATGTTGCTTAAAAGAGTAATCAAACATTTTTTTATTAAGGAAACTTTATTTGAAATTTTTTATTATAAATTAAGAGCCTCATTTTATTAAATTGCATAGGGCCCCTCAAATCTTTGAACCGCACTTGTACTTAGTATTAAATATTTACTTTTAAAATATTTTTCTAACATGGGTATATATACGTGATCCTTAATTAAAATAATGGGAGAAACTTTAAAAACAAGATTAGTAATATTCACGTTGGACTTAAATTTATATTTGAAACACATATTTATATTATTCTAATTTTATGTATTTATTATTATTATTTAATTTATTATTGAATTATTGATTATTATGAATTTTCATTTACCTATGTCTAGACGTAGTTAAAAATATATTCTATTTAGCCAGAAATGTATTTTTTTTCAATTGAAAATTTCCAATAATAATAATTTTTATTAGAATTAGAATTAGGGGTAGGTTTCATGTCAATGGCAAAATACCTCATTTGTTGCAACACTCCTTTAAATATAAATAATAAAAAATGTTTCTCTTGAACTAAGAAGGAGAAGGAAGAAAGCGAGTCAGTGTGATAATTCCTCATCCTCAAATTAATCCTTTCCGTGAATTATTGTCCCAACGAATAATTAATTGTAGGGGTGAAATCTTGATATAATTCGAAAAAGCGAGGAGTAAGCCCCAAGCCATAAACTAAGAAAAAATACATAATTCTCATGAAAATTGGGATAATATAGCCGAAAACATCATCAAAATAAATATAAAATATTGTAAATCAATGGATAGATAAAGATAATGTAAAATAAGTACCTGAATAAGTATTAACGGACAATTTAGTACACCAGAAGAACCTGAAACATCGTAAAGGAGTTCCTCCAAGCAAGGAAACGGTGGTTGAAGATGATCACCAAATTGCTCGAGCGTAACATCCGCATCCGCTTCTATAAACATCAGACCTTCGCTGTTGCAATCGACCATCAACTTTTGTTGATGTCCTTCTCTTAACCTACCGGCAAATGGGTAATAAAAGACGAGGGTCTGTGCAAGTGCCTCTCGAATCACCCTGACGGGGTCTTTTCCTTGCATGGAAAGATTGTGTTCATAAAATTGGATGACCGGGATTTGAAACCGAAGACCTTCTTGATCATCGATATCAGATAACAGTTTGTACTCACGAGGGGTAGGCTTAGCCGGAGCTATCAGTTCCGGTTCACGTCGGTGAACCTTGAACACTAAAGAAGTAGAAGTTGCCATGAAATATAAAATGGGTGGGAATAGAGTAGGACTGGTTTGATTGTTAAGGGATTGTTGTTTTGGTGGGGTGCTTGTTTGTGACAGTGGCATTTTATAGGGAAAAACTCATATATCGCAATTGGATTGAACCAAGTGGGGGTGGTTGAAAAGTTGCTTCATGGTGATGGTAATTCAAATATATCAAACTATTTTGACCATTCAAATACTTATAATAATATTGAATGAAGCATGTGTTTATACGGGTAAACTACAAGTTAGATCACTTTCCTTTTGATCTTATCTAGTTTTGAAAATGGTAGACACCAATTACAAGTATAATATTTTTAATATTTTTAATGAAGCATGTTTTTATAATGGGTAAACTACTAGTTAGGTCACCTTTTTTATCTTTGTCCTTTTTTTAAAAAAAAGTGCATTTTTAATCATTTATGTTTATCAATTTATTACATTATATCATTAAATTGTAAACTCTCACTGTTATAATTAACATAGCACATTAAAAGTAATTAAACTATTTTAATCCTTAAATTTTAAACAAAATATCAATTCAATCTGGAACTTCACTTATGTTTCTAATTTTACTGATGCATTCCAAGTAAATTTACCCAAAAGTTAAATCCATCAAAACCACAAAAATACAAGGTTTAAACATTTGGATTGGCATTTGGAGGCATAAAATCTCGATTCAACAAGAAAATGTGCCTCAAACGCCGTGCCCACATGTTTGGATCCAAAAATCTAAAATTAATTTTAGACTCTAAACGTGATTTTGGGAGAAGTAAGGTAGAAGTGGCTTTTGCGTTTCGTCGTGATTTTTACACTATATTTTTACACAATCGTGATTTTTAAGAAGAAAAAAAACTCTCAAACATAAATCGTGTTACTTTAAAATCAATTATACACAAAATTAATTTTATAAAATCCCCATGATCCAAAATAAATTCTACCACCACAAAACCAAACACAAAAATATATCAAATTGATGGTGTATATGAAAAATATCAAAACATAACTTTTTCAAAATTAATCATCAAAACTAAAAGAAATCAAAACAAAAAGTGATCAAATTTAGGAATATGCAAAATATCATGAGGGAAAGCAAAAAAAACAAAGAAACAAGATTCGTCTCATTGCTAACATGTGCGGAGCCACGTGACTCTGAATAAGGTGTCAGACGGCATTCAAAAGTTTTCTAAATTTTAATATAAAATTAAAAATAAAATTTTAAAAATTTTAATATTACTTTAAAAATAATTAGCACCTTCTAAAAGATGACAATCTCATTCAAAAAAAAATCTTTATAAATTTTTCAAAAATTTAACGGTGGAATTTAATTTTTCAAATTGTTTTTATTTTTTTTAGCACATCAACCGGATAATTTTATCGATAAATAAAAATAAAATTAAAACATATTTTGATAAAGGTTTTAAAATATCTAAAAAGTAATAAAAATAATAAATCTAAAGTGAAAAGATAAGCGTTTGTACCAGTTAGATTAGACACTTACTCTTTGCACCCAAAAAAAATCTCTATGATCAATTGTATGAAAGATCCCTACGGAGTTGTAAAAACATGAACTATATGAAATTCTCAAAATCAGCAACCACATTTCACGCCTATTCTCAAAAACAATGATTCGCTATAGATTACATCGATAAACAACACATAAAGGGATTAAACTCTATATGATCATCGACAAACACGAATCAAAAACAAGCGTAACTTATAAAAGTAACCATAGAAACATGCTATAAGGCAAGGATGTGCCATAAAGACAAAGAAAATATACCACGGAGACAAAAAAAAAACACAACAAAATGTGCAAAAAAAAATAAACCTAATAAAAAATATATAAATATATAAATTACCAACGATCGACAACTAACGTTAAATCTGTCATCGATTAGACAAAATAATAAGTGGATAAAGTAAAAAAAATTCAAACTTTCCTTAATTTCGTTTGTCCAAGTTGTTTAAATTGTTTTTTTCTCTTTCCTTATTATTATAATAATAATAATAATAATAATAATAATAATAATAATAATAATAATAAATTGATTTTGTTAGGGCTTAAGAGAATTGATTTTGTTAGAGTTTAGGAGAATTGAGTATATTTGATTGTAACCTATTAAAAATATTATAAAGTAACTATTAAATTTGATTTTTATTTTTTAAGAGATATTTTTAATTATAATTTTAGTCCTTTAGATTTTTAAATTTTTTTTAAAAAAAATTAATGGTGTTCATCGTTAGTGGTGTTCATCAATGTTCGTCGCACGTGGTAGACTCATCCATCTACTAATAAAATGAATTTGATTAAAAATTATCCTTATAATGAATATTTACTGTACTCGATTTAAATTAATCGACTAATAAATTATGTATTAATATCCTATACACAGTCGGTGGAAATTGAAAGTGTAACACCCTAAAGCAATAGTAAAAAAAAAAAAAAGTGCAATCAGTGGGTTTTGAACCCTTGACCCTTGAGTAGAGTTCCTGTGACTTAACCATGTGAGCTAAGGTAAATTTTGAATATGGTCTACCTCACTCCTCTTTTATGTTTATTGTTTAGATTATACAAATATAATAAAATAAAGAAAATATCCTACCTACTGATATTGGTTCTATTAATTTTAAGAACCCAGATCTAAAAAAAAAAGGATTCGACTTTTCATCTTCCCCTCACCTCTCATCACCGATTGCCCTCTCCGATCCGGCACCACCGCTCAACCGTGACTGCCACCGCCACTGCCGAACGAACCGTCGCGATATCCCGATCAAAAGCCCTAAGGTTACTCGCGTATCTGTAGACGCAATCGCCTGTAATCAAGCGTCGAATATTCGACGAATCGAGGGTTTTAAGTCGATTTGTTTTTCGTCGTTTTCGGCCGTTGTTGACGCCGTTTTGCCGCGCTGCCACCGTTGATGGATTCTCCGTCGTAAGCTGAGCAAAACCCGACTGACCGATTGTGTTTTCGACGCTGGCAAGCCCTTCATCGGAGCCTCGTCGTGTTTCGGCCGATCTTGTTTGATTAAGGTAAATTGGGTAAGTTTGTGTACGATTTTTTTGAGTAATATGCATGTTGGTGGAGGAATCGAATCGAAAATATGCATTTTAGGGTGTTTACCGGCCATTTTAGGCCGCGCGTGGGCCTCACGCACCGTCCGGGGCGATTTCCGGCCGCCCTGGACGGTGGCCGTTGAACCGGCCGGCTCAGCCGGTCTAACCCTAAACCGAACCGGTCTGAACCGGCTGGACCGGTTGAACCGGTCAACTCGGTCAGACCCGACCCGTTGACCGACCCGACCCGTTGACCCGTTGACCGACCCGACCCGTTGACCCGTTGACCGACCCGACCCGACCCGTTGACCCAACCCAGTCAACCGTGACGTCAGCATGACCGTTGACTTTGACTTTGACTTTGACTTTGATTTTGACTTTGACTTTGACCAAAAAGTCAATTTTTCCGAAAAGCCCTATTTTATGTTTTTCGACGTCCTGAGTCCGATTTTGAAGCCCGTTTTGTGAAATTCTAACCCGAAAGCCTCCGAATTGGACTTTGAACTCGAGTCCACTTATGTATTTTAATAATCAAATATGAGTAAGGTGTTTAAAGACTAAAAGTGGAATATTTTTGATGAAGGTATTTAAAGTACCTTGTATTCGGGATGTTGAGGACGTCGCATTCGAGTTCGAGAGTGATAGAATGGAGTATCATGATCGATCGATATAGCAATTATTAAAGGTAATACACTACTACCTCTTGTATGCTTTGAGATCATGTTGGTATTTGTTAATGCATGCATGAAAATGATAAGAAGTGCTGTTAGCCCTACTTAAGTCAAACTAAATATGAAATTGAGTATGGTAATTTAGATAAGACCGAAATGCTCGAACGAGGAAGCTAATAAATCTGAAGTATCTGAAGTTCATTAAGTAATTAATGAGGCGGCTAATCTCCAATTCTGAGCATTAGTGTGAAATGTTTAAATGCGAAAGATACATGGACAAGAGATTACGAAAATGCCCTCAGGGTCTGTAAATGACTAAAATACCATTGAAATCAGAAGCAATCTAGAAATCTACGCTAAATATGGTAAAACAACATGATTCATCTGAAAACCTCGAACTACTTAGAAAGCTATGGAAAGGTGTTAGGTCTTCTTGGATTCGGAATGAATCTTCGACTATAGATTTAGGGGAATCTATACATACCCCTGAATTAAGCGAGTGGCTCAAAATACAGAATAGATCAAAATGACTACAAGTATTGAAAATACCGTTATGGTTAAAATAATCGGAAGGATGGTATTGACTAAAAAGAGTTGAAGTATCCTCGGACACCGAGGTTTACAAATGAACTGGAATGATGGATAAACCCTTAAGTTCTGAAATGAATGGAGTGGTTGGAAGTACCGAAATATCTTGAATGGCTGAGACGCCCATGAATATTTAAATAATTGAAATACTATAAATGGTTCAATTGACAGAAATGATGGACATTCCGAGTTTCAGAATAACTGGAATACCCTTCATTGACTAGAATAAGTAAATTGTCTTGATAAAATTCTGGAAATGTCGATAAAGCTGAAAATGACCGAAATGCCTCAAGGGTTGAAGCATGACTTACGTACGACAAACACTCGTGATATTAATATAAGGGTAGAAGTCTTCCCGTACAGAGTATTAGTTCGACTACTCCGTGGCAAGCCCTGTGATGAGATATGAAAGTAACCGTTTAGATATACGATATAGTTAAATGACCAAGATGCCCTTGTTGGCCAAAGTAATCAAAATAGCTTGAATGTATCTGATACCGTGAAAGATCCTGACATAGAAATCTCTGAATGTTTGGTTGGAAAAATCTGATGAGCAAACAGAATTACTGAGCCATTTGTTTATGCCTTATTGGTATAAATTACCAAAATGCCCGTGTATGATAAAATGACTATAATGCCCTTGTAGGCTTAAATGAGTAAATCACTCATGATATGCCTAAACTCCCAAAAATCTTGATGTATCATCTCCCGAATATCTAGTTTGAACCATTAGTACAAACCCCTCTTTGAATAGGGGCCTCGTTCCAGGAACCCAATTAAATGGTCAAAGTTTAATGTGTTCTCTCCGAAAATGTCAAATATCTCCAAGAAGTAAATTGTTCCACCTAGTGTGTTCCATGTGTTCTACACAACTGTTTTTGCATACTGAGTTACATGTTATAATACCGATTATGTGCAAATGATAGAATATTTGAACTCACATGAACATGACATGTTTATAATTAAACATGACCGTACTGTATTTTTGATATATGCATATGTACATGATATGACCAACATGCTATATGGATATTGTATTACTAAAAATACAGTTATTGATGAACCGAATCGTTACATAGATTGTTACTGGGGTACTTGGGATAGAATATGAAGTGACCGTAGGTTCAGCTCTGATCCAGCTGGTAATTCCGTTACCGTTACAGGTTCCTATGCTTTGGCTAGGGTAATTCCTCACCGTTACCGTTACAGGTTCTTATGCTTTGGCTAGGGTAATTCCTCACCGTTACCGTTACAGGTTCCTATACTTCGGCCAGGGTAATACCTACCATACCGTACCGAACAGTTCCTAAGGTAATTCCTTAGGATGGCACCTATGCCCTATGAGCACTGGTTAACGCCTTTGACGCAGTTTTGGGGAAACTGCCTCTTGGAGTGTGGTTGGAGGGTTGATAAAAGATTAAATCATACCGTATTGTTATCTGAACTATAAGTTTTGAACTGAAAATGTATAATATACTGTTGTTGTACATTTTTACTTACACTGTTTGGAACACACTAGGAACCGAACTCTTTAATTCCACCTCCGTACATTATAGCCTATAATTACCGTCTAATTCTTGATGATTGAATAAAGAACAAGTATCGTTATCCTCAAGTAAAACGTTACCTGAAATATAAAAAAAGAAATGAAGACCGTTACTGCGTAAAGCATCATGAAAATGTTATGCCTACCATATATCTGCATGAGCTTATAGCATCTTTTGGTAGTTTTGTATTACTGAGCTTTTCCAAGCTCACGTTGTTTTTACTATCGCAGGTTAAAGGAAAATATCATGGTATAACTTTTGACATCAGTGTTCGGAGTTCTCTCGGCGTTGCTCTTGGAGTACGGTACCGGCATAGTTAGTGGGCATGCATATTATTATTGTTTCATGATAGTGTCTGTAAAACGTTTTCTAAAATCCTGTTATATGTTTAAATGATTTCATGAAGGAGTATTTTCAACAAAAGTTACCGTTATAATTTAATATGTGTTTTTCTGAGAAAAATGTTTTATGTGTATTTTTACCGTGGGTCGCTCCTGTGACCCTAATGTGGCTTCCTAGGATCTGTCATAACGCATAGGCGGGTCTAGGGGGTTACATTTAGTGGTATCAGAGCTTAGAGTTGCTTCTTTCTGGGTAGATCGGTCGATCGTCTGTCATAGGATTGTTTGGTTTGTGCATGCCCCTATATCATAACCGTACTCCATCAAGCCGAGACTCCGATGTCGAATCATTTCCTGTGATAAGTGCAATTAATCGTTCTGTCCATAATAGCTTGATCTGTACTGGAAAGGAATATTGGTAATGTCTGTGTTTTGAATTAAACGGTTGAATTGAATCCGGATGAGGAACTTGAGATGGTTTATATTTGTGAATCAGATTGAGAATAAATGTTTGATAATGCGGGATGACTAATGTAAGATTTCATGAAAGGCTATTCGGTGATAATGACTGTGTTTGAAAATACCATAACGAAAAAAAAAAAAAAAACTCTACGAACTTCAGAGAGAAGTGTTTGCAGTTGTACAGAAAGTGTATAAATTGTGGTGCCTCCGTTATACCGAAGGAAATAGTTACCTGAACATTGTGCTAAAAGTAAGCGTTATCCGTTCGAAACATTGGATTGTATTTGTTCGGCATGGAGTAAGTCATTTTGGGGAAAAGCGATGCAATGTACCGTCATATGTATCATACTTACTGAAATTGGATGTTCACATCTTGATTCTAGAGAGCCTTGGTTGACGCTTTGAGTACTCGCATAAACTTCACACATAGTTGTTCGTCCGTAAATTGACTGTCAACCTTGTAAAGTAATTCAGATTCTGAAATAAGTACTTTTGGACTGTATGACTGACTTTTGTAGCGACGAGAATGTTTTGTAGTCTTGACTGAGTATGTCATAATAATAATAAAGGATATGAGACAAGTTTTGCTTAGCACCGTATGAAGTTTAAAAGCGAATTCAAGTATCGTATTTTGATTAATTGGTCCGAGATGTATGATATGATGAATGTAGATTTAATGACAGTCTAAGTGTTTGGGAATGCTACCAGATTAATCTGTGATCATCTGAGAGTCCTGAGAAACAAGGATACCTTGATAGACAAGTTTTCAGTACAAGAACGGATGAAAGATTAGTTCTGCATTTCTATGACTCTAGTAAATTTCGAGGACGAAATTTCTTTTAAGGGAGGGAGAATTGTAACACCCTAAAGCAATAGTAAAAAAAAAGTGCAATCAGTGGGTTTTGAACCCTTGACCCTTGAGTGGAGTTCCTGTGACTTAACCATGTGAGCTAAGGTAAATTTTGAATATGGTCTACCTCACTCCTCTTTTATGTTTATTGTTTAGATTATACAAATATAATAAAATAAAGAAAATATCCTACCTACTGATATTGGTTCTATTAATTTTAAGAACCCAGATCTAAAAAAAAAGGATTCGACTTTTCATCTTCCCCTCACCTCCCATCACCGATTGCCCTCTCCGATCCGGCACCACCGCTCAACCGTGACTGCCACCGCCACTGCCGAACGAACCGTCGCGATATCCCGATCAAAAGCCCTAAGGTTACTCGCGTATCTGTAGACGCAATCGCCTGTAATCAAGCGTCGAATATTCGACGAATCGAGGGTTTTAAGTCGATTTGTTTTTCGTCGTTTTCGGCCGTTGTTGACGCCGTTTTGCCGCGCTGCCACCGTTGATGGATTCTCCGTCGTAAGCTGAGCAAAACCCGACTGACCGATTGTGTTTTCGACGCTGGCAAGCCCTTCATCGGAGCCTCGTCGTGTTTCGGCCGATCTTGTTTGATTAAGGTAAATTGGGTAAGTTTGTGTACGATTTTTTTGAGTAATATGCATGTTGGTGGAGGAATCGAATCGAAAATATGCATTTTAGGGTGTTTACCGGCCATTTTAGGCCGCGCGTGGGCCTCACGCGCCGTCCGGGGCGATTTCCGGCCGCCCTGGATGGTGGCCGTTGAACCGGCCGGCTCAGCCGGTCTAACCCTAAACCGAACCGGTCTGAACCGGCTGGACCGGTTGAACCGGTCAACTCGGTCAGACCCGACCCGTTGACCGACCCGACCCGTTGACCCGTTGACCGACCCGACCCGTTGACCCGTTGACCGACCCGACCCGACCCATTGACCCAACCCAGTCAACCGTGACGTCAGCATGACCGTTGACTTTGACTTTGACTTTGACTTTGACTTTGACTTTGACTTTGACCAAAAAGTCAATTTTTCCGAAAAGCCCTATTTTATGTTTTTCGACGTCCTGAGTCCGATTTTGAAGCCCGTTTTGTGAAATTCTAACCCGAAAGCCTCCGAATTGGACTTTGAACTCGAGTCCACTTATGTATTTTAATAATCAAATATGAGTAAGGTGTTTAAAGACTAAAAGTGGAATATTTTTGATGAAGGTATTTAAAGTACCTTGTATTCGGGATGTTGAGGACGTCGCATTCGAGTTCGAGAGTGATAGAATGGAGTATCATGATCGATCGATATAGCAATTATTAAAGGTAATACACTACTACCTCTTGTATGCTTTGAGATCATGTTGGTATTTGTTAATGCATGCATGAAAATGATAAGAAGTGCTGTTAGCCCTACTTAAGTCAAACTAAATATGAAATTGAGTATGGTAATTTAGATAAGACCGAAATGCTCGAACGAGGAAGCTAATAAATCTGAAGTATCTGAAGTTCATTAAGTAATTAATGAGGCGGCTAATCTCCAATTCTGAGCATTAGTGTGAAATGTTTAAATGCGAAAGATACATGGACAAGAGATTACGAAAATGCCCTCAGGGTCTGTAAATGACTAAAATACCATTGAAATCAGAAGCAATCTAGAAATCTACGCTAAATATGGTAAAACAACATGATTCATCTGAAAACCTCGAACTACTTAGAAAGCTATGGAAAGGTGTTAGGTCTTCTTGGATTCGGAATGAATCTTCGACTATAGATTTAGGGGAATCTATACACACCCCTGAATTAAGCGAGTGGCTCAAAATACAGAATAGATCAAAATGACTACAAGTATTGAAAATACCGTTATGGTTAAAATAATCGGAAGGATGGTATTGACTAAAAAAAGTTGAAGTATCCTCGGACACCGAGGTTTACAAATGAACTGGAATGATGGATAAACCCTTGAGTTCTGAAATGAATGGAGTGGTTGGAAGTACCGAAATATCTTGAATGGCTGAGACGCCCATGAATATTTAAATAATTGAAATACTATAAATGGTTCAATTGACAGAAATGATGGACATTTCGAGTTTCAGAATAACTGGAATACCCTTCATTGACTAGAATAAGTAAATTGTCTTGATAAAATTCTGGAAATGTCGATAAAGCTGAAAATGACCGAAATGCCTCAAGGGTTGAAGCATGACTTACGTACGACAAACACTCGTGATATTAATATAAGGGTAGAAGTCTTCCCGCACAGAGTATTAGTTCGACTACTCCGTGGCAAGCCCTGTGATGAGATATGAAAGTAACCGTTTAGATATACGATATAGTTAAATGACCAAGATGCCCTTGTTGGCCAAAGTAATCAAAATAGCTTGAATGTATCTGATACCGTGAAAGATCCTGACATAGAAATCTCTGAATGTTTGGTTGGAAAAATCTGATGAGCAAACAGAATTACTGAGCCATTTGTTTATGCCTTATTGGTATAAATTACCAAAATGCCCGTGTATGATAAAATGACTATAATGCCCTTGTAGGCTTAAATGAGTAAATCACTCATGATATGCCTAAACTCCCAAAAATCTTGATGTATCATCTCCCGAATATCTAGTTTGAACCATTAGTACAAACCCCTCTTTGAATAGGGGCCTCGTTCCAGGAACCCAATTAAATGGTCAAAGTTTAATGTGTTCTCTCCGAAAATGTCAAATATCTCCAAGAAGTAAATTGTTCCACCTAGTGTGTTCCATGTGTTCTACACAACTGTTTTTGCATACTGAGTTACATGTTATAATACCGATTATGTGCAAATGATAGAATATTTGAACTCACATGAACATGACATGTTTATAATTAAACATGACCGTACTGTATTTTTGATATATGCATATGTACATGATATGACCAACATGCTATATGGATATTGTATTACTAAAAATACAGTTATTGATGAACCGAATCGTTACATAGATTGTTACTGGGGTACTTGGGATAGAATATGAAGTGACCGTAGGTTCAGCTCTGATCGAGCTGGTAATTCCGTTACCGTTACAGGTTCCTATGCTTTGGCTAGGGTAATTCCTCACCGTTACCGTTACAGGTTCTTATGCTTTGGCTAGGGTAATTCCTCACCGTTACCGTTACAGGTTCCTATACTTCGGCCAGGGTAATACCTACCATACCGTACCGAACAGTTCCTAAGGTAATTCCTTAGGATGGCACCTATGCCCTATGAGCACTGGTTAACGCCTTTGACGCAGTTTTGGGGAAACTGCCTCTTGGAGTGTGGTTGGAGGGTTGATAAAAGATTAAATCATACCGTATTGTTATCTGAACTATAAGTTTTGAACTGAAAATGTATAATATACTGTTGTTGTACATTTTTACTTACACTGTTTGGAACACACTAGGAACCGAACTCTTTAATTCCACCTCCGTACATTATAGCCTATAATTACCGTCTAATTCTTGATGATTGAATAAAGAACAAGTATCGTTATCCTCAAGTAAAACGTTACCTGAAATATAAAAAAAGAAATGAAGACCGTTACTGCGTAAAGCATCATGAAAATGTTATGCCTACCATATATCTGCATGAGCTTATAGCATCTTTTGGTAGTTTTGTATTACTGAGCTTTTCCAAGCTCACGTTGTTTTTACTATCGCAGGTTAAAGGAAAATATCATGGTATAACTTTTGACATCAGTGTTCGGAGTTCTCTCGGCGTTGCTCTTGGAGTACGGTACCGGCATAGTTAGTGGGCATGCATATTATTATTGTTTCATGATAGTGTCTGTAAAACGTTTTCTAAAATCCTGTTATATGTTTAAATGATTTCATGAAGGAGTATTTTCAACAAAAGTTACCGTTATAATTTAATATGTGTTTTTCTGAGAAAAATGTTTTATGTGTATTTTTACCGTGGGTCGCTCCTGTGACCCTAATGTGGCTTCCTAGGATCTGTCATAACGCATAGGCGGGTCTAGGGGGTTACAGAAAGTTTCCACAAGCGACTTAGTTTTAGGATATAAGGAGTTAGTTTAGGGTATATGGTTTAGGGGTTTAGGTATAGGTGCTTAGAATTTAGGGATAGTTGTTTCAATTTAAGGTTTAGGATTATAATTTAGGGTTTATAGGTTAGGGTTTAGTTTTTAGGGTAATATGGTGAGGATTTAGGTTTTAACAATTATCCCTAAATTATAACCCTAAACCTTAAATTGAAACAATTATCCCTAAATTCTATTCCTGTAACCCCCTCGTCCCGGTCTGGTTGGATGACCGGTCCGAGTGGGCCACACGGGGAAAACCGAAGCGAAACCCGTTAAGGTTTCCCCTCGGTTAACGACCCAGAAGATTTCTTTTAGCTTTAGTCTTGTCTAGATGTATATTTAATTCATATGTGAAGCACAACAGCGGAAGATACAAACAATGAAACATTCTCCGACCAAACAAGACATAAAACAGCCCATTTTAATGTTCTACAACAGGCCGTTTCGAAACGCCCATAGGGTGTTCCGAAACGCCTTGACTTAGTCAACAGACCAGGGTCAACCATAAGGTGACCGTTCCGAAACAGGGGTGACCCGTATCGGAACGACCCAGACGGTCAATTTCTCGTGGTCAACGAGATTTGACCGTTTCGAAACTTCAAAGGCCCGTTTCGGAACGCCTACATCTCGCCAATTTCTCAAAATTCCAGTAGCTAAAGTGTTCCGAAACGACCCCCATCCGTTTCGAAACGGCTGACCATTTGCAAGGAACCGTTCCGGAACAGGGGGACCCGTTCCGAAACGCCCCCTGTCTGCAGACTCGATCTTGCTGTTTTAAGGCACAAAGGTGCCCCAAAACACCACCAAAACACATCACGACACCACGTTGATTAAACCTAAGGCATACCAACCATACTAGCATACTTCAACAAGATTTAGACAAGTCTAACACTAAGGCAAAACCTCACATTCAAGCATTCATTCAAACATCATTCAAACATAAAAATGACCTCTAAGGCATTTAGCGAGCATTCAAAATAAGCAAATAGGCATGAGTCAACATTCATCATAGCAATACAAACCAAACAAAAGCAAGGCATCAAGGAGTCTAAACATGCTCCTAACAGCCAACAACTATCAAACAAAACCATACATGTCCCATTGCTCAAACTATTACATATCCAAACACAAAAAAAAATCCATACTTGAAGCACTCAAGGCTAACAACCACACTTGGAGCCTTCCACTTGCGCAAGCAACCCACGAACTAAGGATCTGCAATGTTGAACAAAGAGAGCGTAAGCAATGATGCTTAGTGAGGGTAAGCTCTAAAAACAAACCTCAACATTGCAGGGTCCGAGCACGATCTAGCCAAGGCATTTTACAACATACCAAGGATCCACAAGAGCCACAAGATAAGATGCATGAGCAATATATACAAGTAAATGTCATGATCAACAAGCTCTAACTTTCTCAACATAAATAGCCACATCAAACATCCTCATAAGGATCATTAATCTCAACACATTGATGCACATATCAATCCACATTGGCACCTAGTTATGACTCAAATACGCGGATAACCGTTGGAACTCACATCCAACAACACAACCATTACCTGACGGTGGGATTACACTCATCACCGGTCTCGCGGAGGGGATTCCACTCATCCTCACGCCCCGTCGATGGGATTCCACTCATCACCGACTATATTTAAATACAATTTCTGGGCGTACCCGTACTCCTCCTTGGTGACTCAACGCCACCAAGGCCACGCGCGACTTTTGACTCATGTGTACACACTAACATCCTAATGATCGATCATTTGTATTCAAGTATACTAGTGCCAATATTTACCCATTTCAAATAATTTCGTGCTTAGCACGTACTCACCAACAACCATCATCATGCATGTCTCAAGTATCACAATTCATGTCTCATCTTACATGTATAATACAATATACATAAGCACACACATCACATTTCATATGAGACATACACAACCACATAAATGAGTTCATCCAAAGGCTCTAGATCAAGCTTAGGATTAGGCTACCACCCTAATCCTAACTCTAGGTGGGTCTACCAAGCCCAACCTAGTCCATATACTCGAACCAACCATTTTAAATCCATTTAAAACATTTAACCACTCACCTAAGCTTCCAAGCTCAAAAACCAAGCAAGCGATCATCTTCAATTTCCCGGATTCACTTTCGATGCTTCACCGATGCCCAAACTTGATTCTAATCAATCCCAAACACAAACAAAACATCCACAATCAATATTTTATCATCGAAACTAACCTGGATTAACATTGCCAAGCATCCAACACTCAAAATCAACCCCAAAAACAGAATTTTCGAGCAGCCTTTAACACCCACTGAATTCTCCCATTTCAAACACCCAAACAAGCATCAGTTACACCCAAAATGATCCTCATATATCATACCACCTACAGCCCCCAAAATCCAACATTAAACAGCCCCAAATCCCACTTTAAAACCCTCCAAAAACCTTCTCAAAGCCCAATTCCGAAAATTCCCAAAATCACTTGAAATTCATATATGATATACCATTTGACTTCCTTATACCATAACTAAGCATATTAAATCAAAATACTTTACTTAACAACTTAAAAATCTCATTTTTAATCAAAATATTCAAAAATGACATTTTCTAAAACTTCCATGGAAACTAAAATGAAAGGTACTTTTATGAAGGGGAGGATGAGGGGAAGTCAAAAGTACCATTACCTTTCAATTCGGAGTTGAAATGGAGAAACTTTTGGATGAAATAGTAGATTGAAGAGGGGGGGCTTCTTTCACGTTAGAGAAGAAGATGAATAGTGGGAAAATAGGAAGAAATGGGTGTTTTAATTGTTTCTTTAAATTCAAAGGCTAAAAGACCCCATTGCCCTTAATGAAATGGGACATTCACAAGGGCACACCATTAATGGCTATTTGGGATTAAATTTCAAAACTTGGTCCACATTAAATTAACTAATTTGAAAACGAAACCCGAAATTTTAAAGAACCCTTTTAATTATGAAAACTGAGCCCAAATAATATTAAAATATTATTTTCACCTAACCCCTAAACCCTGGTGTTACAACTCTCCCCCACTTAAGGAATTTCGTCCCCAAAATTACCTGGTGGAAACAAATACGGAAACTGCTCAACCATATCTGCTTTTCTCTCCCACGTGGCCTCTTCCACACCTCTATGCCTCCACAACACCTTGACCAACTCTATGGTCTTGCCACGCAACACCTTGCTATCAGAAGCAAGTATCTCAACAGGCTCTTCACTATAGGACAAATCTGGATTTAACTCTATCTCCTCAACGGGCATCACATGAGAAGGATCCGACCTATACCTTCTAAGCATAGACACATGAAAGACATCATGGATCTTTTCTAACTCCGAAGGTAACCTCAAACGATAAGCTACAGGCCCAATCCGCTCAACAATCTCATACGGACCAATGAACCTCGGACTCAACTTGCCCTTACGGCCAAATCTCATTACCTTCTTCCACGGAGATACTTTTAGAAATACTTTCTCACCCACTGAGTACTCAACCTCTTTTCTCTTCAAATCTGCATAAGACTTCTGACGATCGGAAGCTGCTTTCAAGCGGTCACATATCATCTTTACTTTGTCGGTAGTTCCCTTAAGCAAGTCTGGCATAGGTAACAATCTCTGACCTGTCTCGGCCCAACAAATCGGAGTCCTACACCGTCTACCATACAAAGCCTCATAAGGTGCCATCTGAATACTAGACTGATAACTGTTGTTGTAAGCAAACTCAACCAACGGTAAGTGCTTCTCCCAAGAACCCTGGAAGTCAATCACACAACAACGAAGCATATCCTCTAGAATCTGTATCACTCGCTCTGACTGCCCATCGGACTGCGGATTATAAGACGTGCTGAAATGCAAACGGCTACCTAGAGCACTATGCAAGCAACCCCAGAACCTCGAAGTGAATCTAGGATCTCTATCTGAAACAATAGACTTCGGAACTCCATGAAGTCTCACAATCTCGTGGATATACAAGTTTGCCAACTTGTCTAAAGAATCCGTAGTGTTCACTGCTAAGAAGTGAGCACACTTAGTGAACCTATCAACAATCACCCAAACTGAGTTCTTCTTCGAAGGAGACAAAGGCAACCCCGATACGAAGTCTATGGTGATCCTCTCCCATTTCCATTCCGGAATCTTCAAAGGCTGTAGCAAACCTGAAGGAACCTGATGTTCTGCCTTCACTCTCTGACAAACCATACAACGGCTCATATACTCGGCTACATCTCTTTTCAAACCAACCCAGAAGTAGTCATTCTTCAAATCTCAGTACATTTTGGTACTACCCGGATGCATAGAAAAGGGACTCGAATGTGCTTCACTCAAAATCTGACGTCTCAACTCAACATCTTCTGGTACAACAATTCTATCTCTAAAGCACAACAAACTCTCACCACTGAAACTATACTCAGTTGGTCTTCCTTCGGCTATGTCTTGAACATGAGGAACTAGGCTCGCATCTTGCAACTGTTTCTCTCTAATCAACCGAATCAAGGAAGGCTTCACTTGCAACTCGGTGATCAAACCACCATCATCGGACACACTCAATCTAGCAAACATAGCTCTCAGCTCAACGGCCACTTTTCTACTCAAAGCATCGGCTACTACATTTGCTTTACCCGGATGGTACTCAATGGTCAAATCATAATCTTTCAACAACTCTAGCCATCTTCTTTGTCTCAAGTTCAACTCTTTCTGTGTCATCAAGTACTTCAAGCTCTTGTGATCAGTGTAAACAATACACTTCTCACCATACAAATAGTGACGCCAAATCTTCAATGCAAACACAACTGCGGCTAGTTCTATATCATGAGTAGGATAGTTCTTCTCATGAATCTTCAACTGTCTAGAAGCATAAGTAACAACTCTTCTATCTTGCATCAAAACACATCCTAAGCCTACGTAAGAAGCATCACTATAGATCACAAACTCCTTACCTGAAACAGGTTGCACTAACACTGGAGTATTTGTCAAAGCTTCTTTCAATTTCTCAAAGGCCTTCTGTCTTGCATCTGACCATTCAAATTTGACTCCCTTTTGCAACAATTTAGTCAAAGGAGCAGCTACCCTAGAGAAGCCATCAACAAACCTCCTATAGTAACCGGCTAATCCTAGGAAACTCCTAATCTCGGTCACGGACTTAGGTTGCTTCCACTCAACAATAGCCTCAATTTTCGATGGATCAACACGGATACCTTCGGCCGAAACAACATGGCCAAGAAATACAACCTCTCGAATCCAGAACTCACATTTACTAAGCTTCGCAAACAACTGATTGCTCAACAATCTCTGTTCATCATGAAGACAACTACAAAACGATCTAGATAGTCCCTAAAAATTCTGTTCATCATGTCCATGAATGCTGTCGGTGCATTCGTGAGCCCAAATGGCATCACAAGAAACTCATAGTGACCATATCTAGTCCTAAAAGCTGTCTTCGGAACATCATACTCTTTCACCTTCAACTGATAGTACCCGGATCTCAAATCTATCTTCGAGAATACCGAAGCACCTCTCAACTGATCAAACAAATCATCTATACGAGGCAACGAATACTTGTTCTTCACAGTCATTCGATTCAACTGTCTATAGTCAATGCACATGCGCATACTACCATCTTTCTTTTTCACAAACAACACGGGAGCACCCCACGGAGAACTACTAGGCCTAATGAAACCACGGTCTAATAATTCTTGCAACTGACTCTTCAATTCTTTCAACTCTTTCGGAGCCATGCGGTACGGAGCTATCGAAACTGGATTAGACCCTGAAACTGTCTCAATCACAAACTCAACATCTCTGTCAGGAGGCAAACCCGGCAACTCTTTAGGAAACACGTCTGGGAAGTCACACACTGTTCTGATATCCTTCGGTCTAGCTTCACTCATATCCGGATTCATAACATAAGCTAAATAAGCCCCACATCCTGAGTCCATCAACCTATAAGCCTCTAAAGCTGACACCACATTAGACAAGAACTTAATGTTCTCGCCTACTACTACTATCTCGTAGTCATCAGAAAGCTTCAAAGAAATTCTCTTTGTCTCGAAATCCACACTAGCTCGATGCTCAACCAACCAGTTGTTGAGTGTGTAAAAGTTCTATTATTTACACCCTTTTTAACCCATATTTCTGCTGCATTCAAGCATCATTGCATTGCATTTAGGTTAGTTTTCAATAAAACATCACAATTATATAAAAGGCACGGATTCTACTAAAAGATGGCTATTTTTGCAGGTATCTGTCATAGTAGAAGATGAAGGCAGGCGCAGGGCAGAGAAGCAGGAGAGCGGAACTGGACAAGCAGCCAAAGAAGACGAACCTGTCATGGACCTGTCGTGACAGCATGGTGACAGCAGATTTATGAAGAGGAAAAGTCAAGTGGACCTCGATAGATAGAGAAAAATCTGCTCGTCTGTCGTGTGAAAGCCAAATATTTTTCCAAGCCCCGGATCAAAAGATATGTCATGCCAAAGCTCAAGGAGGAGAATTTCCATGAAACAAGGAGGCGGCTGGAAAGTAGGAGACTTTAGAGATTTAGTCTTTATTAGAATCTTACTTTTAATTAAAGTTGTAATCCTTGTTACCTTAGAATACTTGAGCCCAAAGCTTATATAAGGGCATAGTTTTGACCTAGGAGATATCCTCCCTCATTCTACCCCATAACCGAAACCAAAAACCCCCTGCCGTTTACCTGTCACCGATATGTTCTAATTTCCCCCTAGGGCTACGGGTTGTTTTGTAAAGTAGTTGCAAGGGTTGCTTTGTTTTAGGATTTTTCAAGTTCAATAAAATAAACTTCAAGTTCTTTTATCTTGGTTTTAATATCTTGCAAGAGCATTGGGAGAGCATTGTGAGGTTATCCATTTACTTAGCATTGGGAGAGTTAAGTATACGAAAGAGATAAGAGCGCGTTCTCTAGTTTATAGTTGAACCATCTCGTGCCTAGGGATAGGGCGAGGTTAAGTGGCTAAGGAAGAATTCATACACATCGGTGTTCATCCTTCGATTCACGCCGGGAGGTATCATCAAAGACGTGATCATCGACAGACTTGTGCCTAGGGATAGGGCAAGGCAGATCTGGGATTCTTGCCAAGCTTGAAGTACGGAGTTGGTGTGTCTGCTGCCGCAACTGCCAACGGACAGGCGCCGCGACATGTGCTGTCAGCGACGGGAGCGACGACAGAACCGGAGATCCTAAGCAATTCAATACCTACACTACTGAGCAATTCAATACCAGCCCATTCTCTCTATCTTAATTTCTCAATCCTTTATTTTACGTTTTTACCTTATTATTCTCGTGACAACTCTTAATTATTTCCTTTACTTTCGTGCAGTAAACAAGGTGAAGTCATTAGCCCAATCCCTGTGGAGACGATATCCGATACTTCGTATCACTTTACTACTTGCGTCGTGTACACTTGCACTACAATTGCGATAGACTATTTTTACACGCAACACCAGTCCATACTCAGAATGATATCAAAACCATAGAAAGGAAGTTCCATCATATCAACTGAGAACACATGACCCTGAATCTTCAGTGGACACCTCCTATACATACGTCTAACCACAACTGTCTCACCAAAAGAACTAGTAACATGCATACCTACATCTAAGATCTCAACAGGGATATCTAACTTATGTGCATGCTCACTCAAAATGTAGGAATGCGTAGAACCCGAATCAACCAAGGAAAGCAAAGACATAGACTGTAACTCGAAATTACCTGCTATCACGTCGGTGTCGTTCCCGGCCTCTCTCTGAGCATAAACTCTCGCTGGTCCTCTTGCCTCTGGCTGCACAGCCACAACATGAGCAAGGTTCCTCTGAGCATCACCCCTAGGTGCATCAGCCCTAGGCTGGAAGTAGCCACGACTGCGCCCACGGCCTCTCTGAAAATCATTCGCTCTCGCAGGAGCCTGAGCAATGTTCGGTGCCTGAGCTGCCTGACGCGGACAGTCCCTCCTAAAGTGGTCCCTCGAACCACAGTTCCAACAAGCATGGAAGTTACCCCAGCACTCCCCAGTGTGCTGTCTCCCACACTGTGCACACTCGGGCAAACGCCCTCCTCCTCTATGGCCCTGCTGGCCTCTACCATGGTGGCCACCGCCACGTCTCTGATCAAACTGATGTCCGCCACCTCTGTGCCTCTTAGCATCTCTACCATCAAAGTGGTTATGCCTCTTGCCAGAACTAGAACCACCAGCTCGTTTGGCCGAACCCAAACTATGCTCTAAATCCTTGGCCCTCGCGACCAACACATCAAAGTCTGAGTAGTCAGAAGCTAGTGTGTACCTCTTAACCTCTTCATTCAACCCATAGCGGAATCGGTTGCAACGTTCCACTTCAGTAGGAACTAACTCTGGAGCATACTGACTCAAGCGAACAAAGCGGATCTCATAATCAGTCACAGAAGCATCTCCCTGAGTAAGAGCCATAAACTCTCGCTTCTTCTCATCCAAGTACCTCGGTCCCAAGTACCTCTTTCTGAAAGCAAACTCAAAGAAATCTCAATCTATCTCGGCCTCTGGAACTCCGGTAGTAATGGTGACCCACCAGGTGTAGGCATCACCCTGAAGCAATGAGATCACACAACCCAATCTACGTGCGCCCGCACAACCCATCTGAGCCAAGATACGAACTGTCTTCTCCAACCACAACTCCGATCTCTCTGGAGTAGATCCTCTAAACTCCTCGGCTCCCAAGCTACGGAGCCTCTCTAAAGGTAGACTAGCATCATCACACCTAGGTTGAGCTGCAGCCTGAGCTCCCGCAACTGCGGCCTGAAACGCTCCCGCTATCGCTTGCACTAGCGGAGTCATATCAATTCCAGCTGGACCTTGGCCACCTTGAGGTCCATCTCCTCCGGCTCCATCTTCACCTCCAGCTCCAGGCGGTGGAGGTGGTGGTGGTGGAGGTGGTGGTGGAGCGCCAACTCCCGCGGCCACCGGCCCTTCCAGATGAGCCTTCACACCAACAGCCGGCTCAACAGAAGATACAAACAATGAAACATTCTCCGACCAAACAAGACATAAAACAGCCCATTTTAATGTTCTACAACAGGCCGTTTCGAAACGCCCATAGGGTGTTCCGAAACGCCTTGACTTAGTCAACAGGCCAGGGTCAACCATAAGGTGACCGTTCCGAAACAGGGGTGACCCGTATCGGAACGACCCAGACGGTCAATTTCTCGTGGTCAACGAGATTTGACCGTTTCGAAACTTCAAAGGCCCGTTTCGGAACGCCTACATCTCGCCAATTTCTCAAAATTCCAGTAGCTAAAGTGTTCCGAAACGACCCCCATCCGTTTCGAAACGGCAGGCCATTTGCAAGGAACCGTTCCGGAACAGGGGGACCCGTTCCGAAACGTCCCCTGTCTGCAGACTCGATCTTGCTGTTTTAAGGCACAAAGGTGCCCCAAAACACCACCAAAACACATCACGACACCACGTTGATTAAACCTAAGGCATACCAACCATACTAGCATGCTTCAACAAGATTTAGACAAGTCTAACACTAAGGCAAAACCTCACATTCAAGCATTCATTCAAACATCATTCAAACATAAAGATGGCCTCTAAGGCATTTAGCGAGCATTCAAAATAAGCAAATAGGCATGAGTCAACATTCATCATGGCAATACAAACCAACCAAAAGCAAGGCATCAAGGAGTCTAAACATGCTCCTAACAACCAACAACTATCCAACAAAACCATACATGTCCCATTGCTCAAACTATTACATTTCCAAACACAAAAAAAAATCCATACTTGAAGCACTCAAGGCTAACAACCACACTTGGAGCCTTCCACTTGCGCAAGCAACCCACGAACTAAGGATCTGCAATGTTGAACAAAGAGAGCGTAAGCAATGATGCTTAGTGAGGGTAAGCTCTAAAAACAAACCTCAACATTGCAGGGTCCGAGCACGATCTAGCCAAGGCATTTTACAACATACCAAGGATCCACAAGAGCCACAAGATAAGATGCATGAGCAATATATACAAGTAAATGTCATGATCAACAAGCTCTAACTTTCTCAACATAAATAGCCACATCAAACATCCTCATAAGGATCATTAATCTCAACACATTGATGCACATATCAATCCACATTGGCACCTAGTTATGACTCAAATACGCGGATAACCGTTGGAACTCACATCCAACAACACAACCATTACCTGACGGTGGGATTACACTCATCACCGGTCTCGCGAAGGGGATTCCACTCATCCTCACGCCCCGTCGATGGGATTCCACTCATCACCGACTATATTTAAATACAATTTCCGGGCGTACCCGTACTCCTCCTTGGTGACTCAACGCCACCAAGGCCATGTGCGACTTTTGACTCATGTGTACACACTAATATCCTAATGATCGATCATTTGTATTCAAGTATACTAGTGCCAATATTTACCCATTTCAAACAATTTCGTGCTTAGCACGTACTCACCAACAACCATCATCATGCATGTCTCAATTATCACAATTCATGTCTCATCTTGCATGTATAATACAATATACATAAGCACACACATCACATTTCATATGAGACATACACAACCACATAAATGAGTTCATCCAAAGGCTCTAGATCAAGCTTAGGATTAGGCTACCACCCTAATCCTAACTCTAGGTGGGTCTACCAAGCCCAACCTAGTCCATGTACTCGAACCAACCATTTTAAATCCATTTAAAACATTTAACCACTCACCTAAGCTTCCAAGCTCAAAAACCAAGCAAGCGATCGTCTTCAATTTCCCGGATTCACTTCCGATGCTTCACCGATGCCCAAACTTGATTCTAATCAATCCCAAACACAAACAAAACATCCACAATCAATATTTTATCATCGAAACTAACCCGGATTAACATTGCCAAGCATCCAACACTCAAAATCAACCCCAAAAACAGAATTTTCGAGCAGCCCTTAACACCCACTGAATTCTCCCATTTCAAACACCCAAACAAGCATCAGTTACACCCAAAATGATCCTCATATATCATACCACCTACAGCCCCCAAAATCCAACATTAAACAGCCCCAAATCCCACTTTAAAACCCTCCAAAAACCCTCTCAAAGCCCAATTCCGAAAATTCCCAAAATCACTTGAAATTCATATATGATATACCATTTGACTTCCTTATACCATAACTAAGCATATTAAATCAAGATACTTTACTTAACAACTTAAAAATCTCATTTTTAATCAAAATATTCAAAAATGACATTTTCTAAAACTTCCATGGAAACTAAAATGAAAGGTACTTTTATGAAGGGGAGGATAAGGGGAAGTCAAAAGTACCATTACCTTTCAATTCGGAGTTGAAATGGAGAAACTTTTGGATGAAATAGTAGATTGAAGAGGGGGGGCTTCTTTCACGTTAGAGAAGAAGATGAATAGTGGGAAAATAGGAAGAAATTGGTGTTTTAATTGTTTCTTTAAATTCAAAGGCTAAAAGACCCCATTGCCCTTAATGAAATGGGACATTCACAAGGGCACACCATTAATGGCTATTTGGGATTAAATTTCAAAACTTGGTCCACATTAAATTAACTAATTTGAAAACGAAACCCGAAATTTTAAAGAACCCTTTTAATTATGAAAACCGAGCCCAAATAATATTAAAATATTATTTTCACCTAACCCCTAAACCCGGGTGTTACAAATCCCATATACCTAAACCCCTAAACCATATACCCTAAACTAACTCCATATACCCTAAAACTAAGACGCTTGTGGAAACTTTAAGTTTTCACTGACTGTGTATAGAAAATTTATCCATGAATTATATGCAAATTATAACACCAAAAAAAACACAATATATTCGAGCCTCAACCATCACCTTGATAACAAAACAAATGAGACATGATTACAATGAGATCTTCAAAGGCCAATTTGATAGACTTCAAATAAATGCAAATCCATTGGACTTTCCTCCGATCGAAAATGGCAGTGACCATATCATATCAAATGAATACCAAACCATTTTATAAATATATATATTTATTAGAATCCCAAAACATATTGAATATTTCTCCTTTAAAATAACATAAATTAATTGATCTGAACTTGGGATTTGCTCGGGCCCATTAGTTTTACAAAGAAGATGAAATAAGAGTAGATTTACGTTCACTCGCACCTATCGCCTTTCCCTTCAACATCTGTTCAAGTTCTTTCTCAAATATTTCCGTAGCTTGGGTTGGCAATGTAATTGTCACCACAACTCCGGCCTCTCCTTTATTATTCTTGCATCGTACTAAACAACTTGCTATCAGAAGCTTTGCTGGACCGCCATACATTGCCTTACCCCACCCGAAATCAACGTCTCCAAATCCGACACGCGTCACGTCTGTGACCGAGTAAGTTCGAGCTTGGCCGAGTTGCGGCCGACCCTTAGTCACCAGTAAATCTGCTAATGATTTCATGTATTCTTCCGTTACAATATTCTTTGCTTGTTTCACAAGTTCCACCGAATACTCTAATGGATTTCGACAAAGTTTTCCTGCTTGTGTCACTGCTACTGCGTGCGCGGTTGCGTTCCCGTAATACCCTAAAGGTAACGGAGGATTAAACCTGGAACGGGCGTTTACGACACATATAAGGCGTACCTCTTTTTCGGGATTTGCTTGAAATGCGATGGTTCGACAACGCCAGACGCATGCAGTCAATAACTCAAACGTCGTACACTTATGAAGGTGTTGTGGCGTAAGTTTGTGAAGTGCCGAGACTTCTGTGGGGCCAAAGAAATAGGACCGACTGACCAAGTCGCCGTCGGGGAAAATGGTTCCCTCTACTTCATCGTACTGGTGATGTTTACATGTGACTCTCGGTGGATCTCTAGCCGCTAAGAGATGTCTTTCCCATACAGGTTGGATCGACGGGACAAGCCAACCACGAGCTACTTCTCCTACGGCATTCGTGAATAGACATAAACCAGTAGCGTCGCTCATGGTATGGTTAAGCCGTAGAGCAAAGATAAAACCACCACATCTCAATCGTGTTACCTGTATTAACCAATATTAATAAATTCGCCAATTTATCTGCTTGAAGAAAATATAAGTAAAATAAGTACCTGTATAAGTATCAATGGACAATCTAACATACTGGAAGAACCAGGAACATCGTAAAGGAGTTGCTCCAGATAAGGAAATGGTGGTTGAATTGCATCACCGAATTGTTCAAGCGTAACATCCGCATCCGCTTCGATAAACATTACGCCTTCACCGTTGCAATCGACTATCAGTTTCCGTTGAGGTCCTTCTCTTAACCTACCAGCAAAGGGGTACTAAAACACGAGGGTCTGTGCAAGTGCCTCCCGAATCACCTTAACAGGGTCTTTTCCATGCATACAAGGATTATATCGGTAAAAGTGGATAACCGGAATTTGAAACCGGTAAGCTTCTTGATCATCGATATCGGATAACAGTTTGTACTCGTGAGGGGTAGACTTAGCCGGAGCTATCAGTTCCGGTTCACGTCGGTGAACCTTGAACACTAAAGAAGAAGTTGCCATGATACCAAAAGGGTGGGAACTGGGAATAGAGTATGACTGGTTTGATTGTTAAGTGATTGTTGGTTTTGTCGAGTGCTTGTTTGTAACGGTGGTATTTAAATTATGGGAAGAAGTGTATAGTCATGTCTTAATGTTGTTACAACATTATTCTAGTGAAAGATACTCAAAAGAGTTAAAAGGAAAAACTCATATATCGGGGAAAGTGGGGTTATTAATAAGTATAGTATTCAATTGTGACCGCAATATAATGTAACAATAACATCATAATAATTTTGAAAGTTATCATAATATCTTAAATTGTAATTGTATTTAAAAATATAATTGTTTTTTTTTTTAAAACGCCGTAACATTATAACTACGATGTTACAAGTACTAGGTTAAGAAGTTGCAGTGAGATTAGGGGTGTTCAAAAATACTCGACCCGCCGACTCGTCTACTCGATTAAAATTTACCGGGTATTTATATTAAAGTACCCGAATTTTTCGGGCCGAGTACCCGACCCGCAATTTTTTCGGGTAGTTGGGCCGGTCATGGCTGAAATATTTTTATAACCAGGTACCCGACCCGACCCGTTAATTTTAATATTTATATATTTTCTATTTTCATTTTATGTTTTTTATTATTTTTCCTTAAAATTAATTTTAAATCTCTAACTTCTTTTTATACTTGTATTATATACTTTTATGTTTACAATTTTTCAAAAATATTTATATAAATTTGTCAATATGAGAGTCAAAAGAAAATCATGATCGAGATTAATATTTTTAATTTCTTTTTTTTTCAATAGAATTTAATATATATACATATATATATCCAAATATTTCTCTCTTAAAGTTAACCTTAAATAAATAATTTTTGTGTTTGAAATATATATCATGAAATTTTATGTGTTTCCAATCTATTTTTTATAAAAAAATAGATTTAAAAAAATATAAAAATGTAAACCAGGTACCTGGTATCCGAATTTTACTAGTACTTGATTCTTATAGGCCGGGTCACGGGCCAACTTTTAGGTACTTAAAAATTTCGGGTACCTAATTCTTATAGGCCGGGTCACGGACTGACTTTTAAGTACCTAAAAATTATGGGTACCCGTAATGTAGGTTACCCCGAAAATCTGAGTATCCGGATATTAACACCCCTATGTGGGATGGTAAAACATGAGAAAGTATGGTGTCAATTTCCAGACAGCCTCTGACCACATTTTTTATCTCGGTACTTTTCTTTTGTATTTTATCTCCAACCAAAATTTCGAAACTAGATTTTATGTTTAATGCATATGCATGTGATTTCACTGAACTCGAGAATTGTATTTAGTTTTTTAATCGACATAAAACGTTGTTAATTGATACGATGGTCCACGTTACTGACACAGTGGTAAGGGTGCTAACATGACAATTTATATGTTGTGATGACATGAAAAATAAAGATTAATTAATCAATAAATTTTAGATGTATTGGTAAAGTACATTGCACTTTTAAGGAGAGGATATTAGGATAATCTAGCCGGAGGTTAGAGAAACGAAAAAGGAAAAATGAATTTAGGAAAAGTGATGAACAGTAAAGGAAAATCAGAGAAAGAACTAATTCTGTGAAAGATATTATTGGATTACATTAAATTGGCCCAATACAATAAATGGGTTTATATAGCTCACACATATTATCAACAGAAATAAACTAAATGCTAAACAACCTTTAACAAACTATAACAAATTCGGTTATAAAACAATCTTCTGGAAACCTCTTCTAGAATCTGGAAACCTCTTCTAATATTCTTCTGGTTTCCCTTATTAGAGAATACTCTAATATTCTTCTGGTTTCTTCTTCTGTTGATATTGAATTTCAGCAAAAGAAATCACCCCAAGGCGAGCTCTCATTTGCGAAAAACATGCAGGGGGAATAGGCTTTGTAAGAACATCAGCCAACTGTTCAGAACTAGGAACATAGTTCACTACTAATTGACCAGCAAGAACTCTTTCACGCACAAAGTGTAAATCGATTTCAACATGCTTAACCCTAGCATGATGTGTAGGATTAGCAGAAATGGAAACCGTAGAGGTATTATCACACCAAACAGTGGGTTTTCCAACAAGTGTGAAACTGATTTCAGAAAGTAGTTGTTCAACCCAAACCAATTCAGAGACTGCATTGGCTAAACTCCTGTACTCTGCCTCACAGGTGGATCTAGAAACAACCCCTTGCTTTTTAGAGCACCACGCAACAGGATTGCCACCAAGATAAATGCAGTAACCAGAGGTGGAACGTCTATCTTCCACAGACGAAGCCCAATCAACATCAGAAAAGCACACAAGATTAGGCATACCACCAGATCGAAAGAATAGGCCATGATCAATAGTGCCACCAAGGTAACGAAGAATTCGTTTGACTGCTTGCCAATGTAACATACAAGGGGCATTCATATATTGGCTGACCTTGTTGACAGCATAGGCTATGTCGGGACGAGTGAGGCAGACATATTGAAGTCCTCCCACAATATTACGATATAGATGAATGTCATTAAAAACTGCACTATCTCCTGCAGCAAGCTTGGGAGTTACAACCATTGGAGTAGGAACAGAGGAAGACTTATCCAAACCAGCTTTTAACAACAGTTCAGTAATGTACTTCTTCTGATTGAGAAGCAATCCTTCTGAAGAGAGCTGAACTTCCATGCCTAAGAAAAAACCAAGATTACCCAAATCTTTTAAGGAAAACTCCTTATTGATCTGTTGAATGACTTCATCTATCTCAGTTGCACTATCACCAGTGACAACTATATCATCTACATACACCATTAATAGAAGCTTGGATGTAGTAGAGGTTCTGATAAAAAGGGAGGAATCTGCTTTGGAGGCAACAAAGTGCAGCTGAGTAGTAAGAAAAGCTCTGAGTGTGTCAAACCATGCCCTAGGGGCCTGCTTCAAACCATAAAGGGCCTTTTTAAGATGACAGACTAGCTTTTCTCCATTAGGTCCACACTGCTCAAATCCAGGTGGTTGACTCATGTAAATATCTTCAACTAATGCACCATTCAAAAAGGCATTATTGATATCAATCTGCCTTATGCACCAATGATTTAAAACCGCAACAGCCAGCACAGTTCTGATTGTTGTTGCCCTCACCACAGGACTGAATGTTTCATGATAATCACAGCCTTCAGCCTGAGAGAAACCTTTTGCAACCAGGCGTGCTTTGAGTCTCTCAACCGAACCATCAGGGCATCTCTTGACCTTGAAAAGCCATTTACATCCAATAGCCTTTCGACCTAAAGGTAATGGTTGAAGTTCCCATGTACCAGTCTTAATTAAAGCATCATATTCTTTGTGAACAGCACAACTCCAAGCTGGGTCACGCAATGCTTCAACAACACTAGCTGGTTCTTTGATCTCAGATTCAACTAAAAGAACTTTCGGTTTGAAAATGCATGCCTTCCCACGAGTAACCATAGGGTGACTATTTTGAACACAAGTAACAGAGGAGGAAATTTGATCAACTGCAGTGGGCAACTGAAGTGTAGAAGAGGAAGTTTGATCAGCTGCAGTGGGCAACTGAAATGAAGAAGAAATTGGACCAGCTGTAGTGGGCAACTGAGGAGAAAGAGAAGAAATTTGATCAGCTGCAGTGGGCAACTGAGGAGAATAAGAGAAAGTTTGATCAGCTGCAGTGGGCAACTGAGGTGAATGAGAGAAAGTATGACCAGCTGCAGTGGGCAACTGAGGAGAAAAAGAAGAAATTTGATCAGCTGCAGTGGGCAACTGAGGAGAATAAGAGAAAGTTTGATCAGCTGCAGTGGGCAACTGAGTTGAATGAGAGAAAATTTGATCAGCTGCAGTGGGCAACTGAAGTGTAGGAGAGGAATTTTGATCAGCTGCAGTGGGCAACTGAGGGGATGCAGTAGGCACCCTTGGGAATGCTGAAGATGCATGCTGAATAGGAGAATGCTGTGAGGATGATGGAGATACATGAAGAAAAGAAGGAGCAGTAGGCATCCTTTGAGATGATGAAGATGCATGATGAGGAGAACTAGGAGCAGTAGGCACCCTTTGAGATGATGAAGATGCATGTTGAAGAGAAGAATGCTGTGAGGGTGAAAGAGATGCATGAACAGGAGAACTGGGTAAAAGAGAACAAGGAAGATGAACAGATCTCACCAAATGCAGATCGAAGTACAGAGCAACCACTGAAATCGAACACGTCTGGCAAAGAGCAACGCCAACGAACGGACAAATCGGAGCGAACGAGCAACTCTGATAAACGAACAACACCGTCGGACGCAAACGCGAACGAGACAGCCAACTCCGACGACCTAGACCTTCGTCGGCACAAAAGAAATCAACGAACTCTGAGGAACAAACAACAACGCCAACGACCACGAGCAAAAAAGAAAGCTCTGACGGCCACACCTCCGACGAGCAAGCAACGGAATCTTGCTCTGATACCATGTTAGGATAACCTAGCCGGAGGTTAGAGAAACGAAAAAGGAAAAATGAATTTAGGAAAAGTGATGAACAGTAAAGGAAAATCAGAGAAGGAACTAATTCTGTGAAAGATATTATTGGATTACATTAAATTGGCCCAATACAATAAATGGGTTTATATAGCCCACACATATTATCAACAGAAATAAACCAAATGCTAAACAACCTTTAACAAACTATAACAAATTCAGTTATAAAACAATTTTCTGGAAACCTCTTCTAGAATCTGGAAACCTCTTCTAATATTTTTCTGGTTTCCCTGATTAGAGAATACTCTAATAGAGGATACAAGTTTAAATTTTAGAAATGATATTGTTAGGAGGAACAACCTCGCACTCCAAACACGGACCATAAGATAGACATGCATATCACACATAGCAGGTTACCACATCATTTTCTCTCTCCTAATTAGCATGCTACGTCGACTAAAATCATTAAAAAAACATACGTGGCATGCTGGCTAAGAGTGAGAAAATAACGTGGTAGCCTGCTACGTGTGATTTTCTCTCTCCTGACAGCATGCTACACATGTGTTTTTCTCTCTCCTAGTTAGCATGTTGTTAATTTTTTAACAACAGGGTACCAAAATAGAAACAAAAAGTAACGTTAGGTAATCATTTTACTTAAAAATAGACGGGGTATTAAAATAGTAACGCGAGAATAAATATGGTACTAAATATGTAGTTATCCCTAAATATTAATATAGATTTCAAAACATTAAATAAAAATAAAATATATAAAAAATCTTCCATGGTTTCTTGTCAACCATCATCTACTACTATTTATTAAACACATCTTCAAAGAAATCAACATTGTATTAGTGTAATAATGACCTTTGGGATCCCTTCTTATAGTTTAAAATTGATGAGATAAATTTTCGCCAAAGTGATATTCATGAATTTTATTTTAGAATTTAAATTTTAACTTTTAAGATGTAATTGATACAAAAGATAACACGGATTTGAGTTTTTCACCATAAAACTCAAATTTTTATTAATATATCATGCAGAAACTTGAACCGGTGTCATTTCGTTATATTGAATGATTCGGGGAAAAAACTAAATTTGTGAACCGAAATAATAATAATGAACAACAATTTGGTGTAAACAAAGCTCCATCAGTTTTAAAGCTTGCGAGGGAATCTCATAAATCATTGTTGCAGATCTAATGCATAATTAGATTCATTTAAAATATATTTAAGAAAAGATGATAGATTTAATATTTCAATAAAAATATCTAAAATTTTTAGTATTTTATTTTAAATTGTTATTGTTTTTTTAAGGCATAATACAAAAATGTCCCTAACGTTTGATTGGATTTTCATTTCGGCCTTATTCTTTTTAAGCAATTTAGCCATTAACGTTTTATTTTGGATCAAAATGACCCATCTGCGGATGAAAAATATTAGTCAACCAACGGTAAATAGCTTGAAGTGATATGAAAAACCAATATGGCAGTGCACGTCGCGATAGTAGTATCATATAGTCAAATATGCTGACTTTACAGAATGACAAATCAACCAAAAATAATTTTAAAAAATTGTATAAAATATAAAAAAATATCTTATGACGTGTCATTCTGCCAAGTCATTTCAAGTTGTTTACCGTTAATTGACTAATAATTTTCATTCACAAAAGAATTATTTTTGACCCAAAATAAAACATTAAAAAGCTAAATTACTTTAAAAAACTAAAAACTAAAATAATTATACATTTAAACGTTAAGGGCATTTTTCTGGGCATTATGCCATTTAGAATGACAAATACTTTAGGGGCGGTTGCCGTATAAACAAATTTCCTATTGGAAAACTCATACAAGGATCTTATGCTATACGACAAATTTAAGTTAAATTAACATATAAGATTAAGTTTTAGTTCGCGATCTATTAATTAGTTGAGTTATCAAAAAATTTAAATTATCTTATTTTATATGAATTAGAATTTTAATATTATTTTTAAAATATAAAATCTCTATTTAATTAAAAAAATAAGTTTTAGGTTGTTGGCAAACCCGATTGTTCATCTCTATCCCAATATAAATATACAAAAGAACTTTAACAACTTGGAGATGGACCACCCTAACGTGTTGGTTGCTACGTAAAGAAAATAATTTCGGAAAACTCATGAAAGATTCGTTTGTTGTACGACAGATTCAATTAAAACTAAAGGATAACTGCATATTTAATACTCTATTTATTTTCGCGTTATTGTTTTAATATTTTATTTGTTTTTTAGGTAAAATGGTATTTAATATTATTTTTTGTTTCTATTTTAGTATCCGCCTGTCACATCCCAAAAACCGGTCTAGTTGAAATTAGGTTCCGGTGACCGAATATTTTTATTGATTAAATAATTTATTTGATCTTATCTGAACCAATAAATATTATTCGGGTTAATTTATGATAGTTTATTATTATTATTATTAAAAAAATATATAAAAATGCAAAAGTGGTGTAAATTAGGTAACCACTAAATTAGTGGCCATGCCACCAATGTTATATAATTGAAGGGAAATGGGAAAAGGTGTCATCCAAATTAGTATAAATAGGGAGATATATAATTTATTCGATTTTATTTAGATTATTCGAGATAATTTATGAATCAAGGTCAAGTTCCAGTAAACAAATATTTTATTTCGATTAAGGGTTAGTTCGATTTGGTACCCAAAATAGATTAAACGGTTAGTTTATTATTAGTTTATTATTATTATTATTATTATTATAAAAAAAGGAAAGAAAGTGGGATGATGAGACACAAACCTACCACACATGGGCACAAATGGCCATAGGCCTTGTTTGCTTCACCACGTGGACATGGGTGGGAAATCAATCCTCCAAAATGTGCCAGCACTCCAACATATGTGATGGTGGAATTGTTAAGAAATTCCACAACTATGGACACTCGGCAATTAGGGAATTAAAGTGGCAAAATTGCTTTAGACATGCACAATTTAAAAAAGCAAACCCACTTAAGCAAAATGGGAAACAAAATAATTGCCATTTCATGTGGCTAGAATTAAACCACTAAAATTAATGAATAAAAAAATAAAGAGTGGGGGGTGTAGTTGACGCCAAACTTGTATAAATAGGGGAAGAGAAGTGTTTGAAATTACACAGCAAATTGAAGAAAACAAATTAGTAAGATACGATCCAATGTTTGATTGGTAGTCCGATATTTTCGATATAGTAATATCGAATTTCTGCCGACGACGGGGTAAGCTCAAATCTCTAGTTAGTTTAAGTTTCGGTATCGAGTTGATTAATATTTTTATATATATTCGATACTGTTTTATTGATTAGTTTTTATTAATTATCATGGTATACGAGGTCGATTCGGAACAACCGTCAAGCCCAAGAAATAATAATAAAGTACCGGTCTATCAAGGTGAGTGTAATAAATTAAAGTTGAGATTAGAGTCTCAACTACCTTTAATTTGATGTTAGTATTTTTATTAAGCATGAAATTGGATTATTAAAGGTTGGTAAAAGATAAGGGTAGAAAGAATAAAGAAATTCGGATTTGTAAACTGTCCTGTAGAAAACTGCATTTTTGAGCATGTTAGAGTCATTTCTGGAAAACGGGTTCTTCTACAAAGTTGTAGAGGACAAAATTTTACATGAAATAGAGGTATGATTTGCTCTAAAATGTTAAGTATAGGTCTCGGAATTATTGTTAGAAGTTACTGGACTAAAACTGAATAAATCTGGAATCTGCTGTACTAAATTGTAAAATTCGAAAATTATAGGGGCTTAAATGATGCCAATAAATTCTGGAAAATTTATACTTGAAACAGGGGAGTCATGAAATGAATGAAATTAAATGGCCAAGCTTGAATTAAGTCTCAATTTGTAGGTTAAATCCATTTAGATCACATATAAGATTATTAAAGAATAAAAGGGGACTGTTTTGTGGAAATTGATAAATTGAGGACTTACATGTCCTATTTTTGAGGTTACTGTATTATAAAAATAATGTTATAAGATTAATTTAAATGTGGTTAAAAGCTCAAGATTAATAGTGTAGTGAAATATAGATTATAAATACACTAAAGTCACAAATTAAGCATAGACAGATTAAGTTTCTGAAAATGCCTTATGTTCAAGTAATAAACTGTATTAATAGGGAAATGATAAAATTATATGCCATACATAGTTATAAAGGTGTGTTTATAAGATTTCCAGAATGGTAAAGAACTCCTTATTTGGAGTTGTGAGTAAAAAGATATGAATTTTTGAGTAAGTAAATGTCATAAAAACAGGGTAACAGTTTGCCCCTAAATCTGCATCAACAGCGACTTTAAAAATTCATTATAAATTGTATAAGAGGAATTAAAAGCTATAATTTATATGGTTTTAAAGGTTATTCAGTCTAGTTTCGTTTAAAACAAACGAAATCAGATTTTGAGTTATAGAACATTTTATATAAATATTTCTTTAAGGACAATGCAAGCTGCCAAATGTAATAAATGATATATTTCTTTAATGTTTGGTTAGAAAAGATGTAGAAATGAAGGAGACCACAAAGTTGGAGAATAAGGAAAATGTCTATAAGCTTGGATTGAGGTGAGTGTGGATGCATTTGTCTCGGGTGACGCGGTGTCATTCCGATCATTGTTTTTATATGTGAGTGTAGATGCATTTGTCTCGAGTGACACGGTGTCATTCCGATCTTTGTTTTTATGTTCTGATATGTGATTGTAGTTGCGTCAAGGGATAGGCTCGGTGCCTTCCCGTTGCATTAATTATGAATTTATCTGCATCTGGTAAGTACCCTGCATTATTTGGATATGCTCAAAAATAATTATGATATGCTATATGTACATGAAAATAATATGAAATGCTATCTGATATGGAGCTACGGCTCATCTTGCTATTTGATATGATATGATCTGAAAATCATGAACTATGTGAAATTGTGTGTATTTATGGACGTTGGATACAATTGGCATGCCATAGGAATATTCGAGCTCACCATGTAAGGGAGGACTACGGTCCAGGGCTACGGCCTATATGTGGGAGATAAAAGGATGGAAGTGTAAGGGATACATGGAGCTACGGCTCAGGGCTACGGCTCATTTATGATTTATGATATGGTGTACAGGGAATCCGCGTATCCAATGGTACCAATATATTATGTGTTTTATACGTTATGCTATGTTATGATCATGATATGATATTATGCTTTGTTATGAATATGAAGTATGCCATGTTATTGCATTATGATCATTTTTGGAAGCATGCTACATGACATAACATGTTCATTCATTGTCATTGGCTACCTCGCTTAGACTTTGTAAGTCTAATGCATTCATTGCATAACATTTCAGGTTAATGAAAGTAACAGATCGAGATCGGGATTAGTTGGAAGGTTGGCAAGTCACTACAATTAAAGAGTAATGTGTTTTGTCCTTATGAACTCCTAGTATGGTGGCAAAGTAGTTAAAGTAATTATACTAATCTTGTGGGCCTACTATTGTGAAATTTTGCATATGTTTTGTATAAGGTTTTAAAACTATATTGACTATTGAGTTAGTAATAAAATTGACATAATTGGTACTAAAATATTGATTAAAGGACTCTAAGATTTTTGTGAGTTGTTATGCTCATTTAAATATGTAAAGAATTTTAGTAAGATAATTAAAAAAGAAATAGATTTGAATACTTTACAAAATAGTCACTAAATATTACATCGTCTAATCAGATAGGTAAATGACCTCCGTTAATAATGAGATTTTACAGGATAATAACTAGTAAGTTTAATTTCAGTATAATATCACGAAATTCAGATAAGGACCCCTAATTTGTAAAAATTACAATTTAGTCACTAAGTTTGAAAAAGTTTAAAATTGACCCCAATTCAAGTAAGTTGTTAATAAGTTAAGTGTTAAGTCTTAAAAGAGATTAGTAAAATAATCCAAAATGATTTTTTTGAACTTTGGATTTATGTCTTCGATCTCCGCATCGTTTTTCGGTAGCGCTCTCCGACCCGGTTCTCTACCAGGCCGGGAAGGGGGTGTTACACCGCCGTTAAAAAATTAACATCATACTAATTAGGGGAAAGAAAATCACACGTGGTATGCTAACTAGGAGAGAGAAAATTGCATGTGGCAGCCACGTGCGATTTTCTCTCTCCTAGTCAGTATGCCATTAATTTTTTTAATGACGGGGTACAAAAATAAAAATAAAATATACGTTAAATACGACTTTACTAAAAAATAATAGGCAGGGTACTAAAACAATAACTCGAAAATAAGTGAATATTAAATATATAGCATTGTAAGATAAGACAAGTTGTCGGGTTGTTATTAAATTTTATTAAGTTGATGTGTTTATCGATAATTTAATTACTTATTTTTAATTTTAAGCTTAATACATTTTTTCCCTCTAAAATTTACCTGTTTTTTCAACTTGTCCCCTAAATTAAGTTTTGCCCACTTTTCTCCCTAAAGTATTTGTCGTTACTCATTTCACCTTAAAAAGTTAACACCGTTAAAAAAATTTGTGTTGACCAATCAAAACGTGCCACATCATTTTTTTTTATTTTTTTTAAATTTTAAAATAAAATAAAAAATATATATTAAACCATACCCTAAAATTACCCAAATACCCTCGTCTTCTTTTTTATTGGTCAACACAGATTTTTTTAACGGTGTTAAACTTTTTGGGGTGAAATGAGTAACGGCGAATACTTTAGGAGGCAAAAGTGACTAAGTGAGCAAAACGTAATTTAGAGGGTAAGTTGAAAAAACATGTAAAGTTTAGGGGATAATGTGTATTAAGCCTTAATTTTATAGGATATGGTGATGAAATTTATAGGTAAACTATGGGATGAATCATACATACTCCAGCAGGGACGTAGTAGTGGGATCTTGGTTGAGGTGTCATAATTCCATATTTTGATGCAATTAGACTTTGTGGTTGAAAGTTGAAGTAGTTTGGTTTATGTAGTGGCCAATATTGGGTCTGTGTGAACCCAGTGATGTAAGTAACAATACCATATCAAATGAGTCCCAAACCATTTTTTAGTTAACAAATATATATATATATATATTACCTAAATGACACCAACACCTCCCATGTTCTTTGGCACACAAATTATATCCCACCCTACCTTTGCCATCTTCTTCTTGTCCTTCAAATATCCCCACAAGAAATATCTTTTCAATTTATCTATCGTCACAATCACTGAGCGAGGAATTTTGAACATTGACATGTAATACAATGGGAGAGAGGATAAAACTGAATTTACCAGTACAATCCTACCGACAAAAGACAAGTTTGTACTTTTCCAACCTGCCAGCTTACTACGAAACTTTGTAACAACTGATTTCCAGGTTTGCACCCTTCTCGGATCTGCAAAGTGGGGCTGGAGATATGGTATTGTAAGTAACAATGTCTAATTGAAAATGTAAGTAACAAGGGCGAGGGTAATTTGCAACGGAGAAGAGAACTTTGCAACCTGGTGTACTGGATCAAATCGTTTGAATTCATGACAAAATGTGTCAGTTTTTTGTTAAAAACTTTCGTTCATGTTTGTCGATTCTGATATTGTGACTCCAGATTTCAATTTTGGTAACATATGGAAGATAAAAATACCTCCAAAGGTTAAAACTTTCTTGTGGTTGCTTAAACTAGATAGAGTTCCTACGAAAGTGTTCCTTAAAACAAGAGGAATAGCTTTAGATGCGAGCCATTGTATGTGTTTTTAGTGTGGATTAAATCAGGAGGACTCAGACCACTTGTTTGTTAACTGTACGTTTGTGAATTGCTTTTGGGTGTTTTTTTTGCTCGGCAAAATTTATTTTATTTATTAATAAGAGCTTAAACCTGCCATGTGAGCCTCGTTAAAAACCTCCATAAACAATTGGAGGAAAAAAGTACAACACATACAGAGGAGAGACAAGACTGAGCACACACAAAGAAGGCACAAAACAAAATCAAAAAATAAGACAATAAGGCGTTTGGGTGTTGTTTTGCCGGTGGTGGAATATTTCGAAAAGACACTTTCAAAATGTTAAGGGGTTGTTAGATTTTTGCTTTGAAGTTTCGCTATCCGGTGACATTAAAAGTATATGGTTAGTTTCGGTTGGTGCGGCGTTGTGGAGTATCAGGTTAGCGAGGAATTTGAAGGTTTTCAAAGATAAAAATACAACTCTCAAGGACATGTTGTTTTTGTCAAAATTGAGAGCATTGTTTTGGTTAAAGGCTTCGAAAGAAGACTGTGATCCCAATATAGATGATTGGTGGCTTGACCCGAAGAGAGGATACTGCAATACTCCTAATGCGGGAGAGGCGATTTCAGGCTGGTTACCTCCTAAAAATAGAGTGGTTAAATTTAACGTGGACGGGGCAGCAAAGGACAATGTCGCTGGATATGGTGGTGTTCTCAGAATGAGAGATGGAGTAATGAGAGCGATCTTTTCGGGCCCTTGTGAAGGATTAGTAGCGGAGTTTGCGAAAATTCAAGCAATTAAAACAGCCATAAAGATTTTTATTGAGGCGGATTGGATTGATAAAGCTCCGCTGGTTGTTGAATCCGATGCTAAGGTGGTGATCAAATAGATATTAAAAGGATAGGGAATGTGCAGTTTAATTTTATCCCAATACAAACAAACGTGTTAGCAGATGGATTAGCGAAAGAGGGTATGTTTCGGGAATCTATTTTCAAAGCATGGTGGTAACTCTATTCAAACTGTTAACTTCTACTCAACTTTTTTTTGCTCAGCAAATTAATTTTATTATAGGGTAAAAGAACCCAAACTTACGTTGAGTGCCTCATTAAAAACTTTCCTAAACCTAAATGAAGGAAAAGAGTACACACAACGAGGTACAAATTACACCCAAACCAAAACTAACAAAGTACATCACCAAAAAACCGATAACTATCGCCTCTAATGACCTGCAAATCTTTGCAATTTCCTCCTAAGGCCACACAATATAGACGGTCAGCAACAATCTGTTAACTGTTAACCATGCAACGTCATCACAACAACCCAACACTTGGCAAGACAATTATAATAATTTGAAGTAAAATCTCCAATACAAACCGAACTAACGCAGTCAAACCCCAAAGAAAAATAGTCTATGGCCACCTTGACTTCTCAACCCAACACACAATCCTTGAATGCCAACTAACTAAAGAAAAGAACACTTGTCAAAGCCATACAACCACAAAACAACATCCACCAAAGCAACTCCTTCAAAACTAAATACATGACCATCAAGAAAACATATCACAACTCCTGGCACCAAGACAGAGACCCAAATACCTTCCAATTACTAGCAACCTTTGTTTGGAACTACACCTAAACTCTTAGACCACCCAAGCCTCTCGCAGAATAAAAATTTTCAAAACAAATAGCTTAAAGGAACGCACAAAGACTCACAAGAACGAATACAGTCACCTATTCATGATTAAGTAACTCGATCCTTACCAATTCATCCACTACTTCCTCTTCATTTCCAATAATCTGCCCCCCTAAACCTTTACATAGTTCAAGCGCTTCCTTCGCCTCTTTATACTTCTACTCAACTTATTGTTATTGGGTGTTTCCTTCAACTTTGTCTTTTATAGCTGTAATTTTCTGAGCAGTGTTTGGCGATGTATATTGGTAGAGTAGGTTGATCTGGAAAACCTTTTTGTATTGGGTAGTTTGGTACATGTGCGGATTTGGACTTAATTTTTGAGGTCTTTTATTTTTCTTTGGGTTCGTTTTTGTTACTTCGGTTGTGTTATACTCTTTTCCTCCACTTAGGCTTAAGGACCATAAACATTGATTAGAAATTAGAACCCCAAAACATATTGAATATTTTCCTTAAAAATCACTTAAATTAATTGATCCAAACTTGGGTTTTTCTAGTGTCCACTAATTTTACAAAGAAGATGAAATGAGAGTCGATTCTCGTTTACTTGCATCTGTCGCATTTCCCTTTAACATATGGTCTAGTTCTTTCTCAAATATTTCCGTAGCTTGAGCTGGCAATGTAATTGTCATCACAACTCCGGCCTCTCCTTTATTATTCTTAGATGGCATGATACAACTTACTATTACAGGCTTAGCTGGGCCACCAAACATTGCCTTGCCCCACCCGAAATCAACGTCTCCGAATCCGGCATGCGTCACGTCCGAGACCACGAAAGTTCGAGCAAGGGTGAATCGTGGTCGACCCTTAATCACCATCAAGTCTGCTAATGACTTCATGTATTCTTCCGTTACAACATTCTTTGCTTGTTTCACAAGCTCCACGGAATACCCTAATGAATTTTGACAAATTTTCCCGGCTTGCGATATTGTCACTGCGTGTGCGACTACATTCCCGTAATACCCTAAAGGTAGTGGAGGATTAAACTTGGAACGTGCGTTTACGATACACATAAAGCGTACCTCTTCATCGGGATTTACTTGAAATGCAATGGTTCGACAACGCCAGACGCATGCCGTCAATAGCTCAAACGTCGAACATTTACGAAGGTGTCGTGGCACAAGTCTACGAAGTGCCGAGACTTCTGCGGGGCCAAAGAAAAAGGACCGGCTGACCAAGTCACCGTCGGGGAAAATGGTTCCATCTACTTCATCATATTGGCGATGTTTACATGTGACTCGGGGTGGATCTCTAGCGGCTAAGAGATGCCTTTCCCATACCGGTGGGATTGATGGTGTGAGCCAACCCCGAGCTATTTCTCCCACAGCTGACATGAATTGGGTTAGACCACTAGCATCACTCATGGTGTGGTTGTGACGGAGAGCGAAGATGAAACCCCCGCATCTCAACCGAGTTACCTGTTAAACAATATTAGTATATAATCTTTTTAAACAATCAATATATAAGAAAGATGTAAAATAAATACCTGAATAAGTAACAACGGGCAATTTATCGCTCCAGCGTAACCCGAAACATCATAAAGAAGTTCTTCCAAACAAGGAAATGGTGGTTGAAGTACATCACCAAATTGCTCGAGCGTAACATCCACATCTGCTTCGATAAATATCAAGCCTTCACCGGTGCAGTCGACCATCAACTTGCGGTGAGGTCCTTCTCTTAACCTGCCGGCAAATGGGTAATAAAACACCAAGGTTTGTGCAAGTGCCTCTCTAATTACCTTAACAGGGTCTCTTTCTTGCATAGAAGGGTTGTATTTGTAAAATTGGATGACTGGAACTTGACATCGAAAACCTTCTTGATCATCGATGTCGGACAATAATTTATACTCGCGAGGGGTAGGTTTAGCCGGAACTATCAATACCGGTTCACGACGATGAACCTTGAACACTAAGGAAGTAGAGGAATTTACCATGATACTAGAAGGAACAAAAAGATGAGAATAGATTAAGAATGTTCTGGTTGTTAAGCGAAGTAAAGGAGTACTTATTAGAAGAAAGGGATAGTTCTTTTTTGTTGCAAATTTGATTTAGTGAATATTTTATTCACAAAGATGGGGGAAATCATATTTTAATAGTACAAAACAAGTGGATTATAGATTATTAGAATAGTAACTTATTTGCCCAATAATTGAGCTCTATTTCTTGTTTTGATTCATTAATTTATTAAAAATAGAAACAATCCAAAATTAGCATAATTCATATGAGTTTACTTGATGCGTATTAAAAATAATTTTCTAAGAAACCGGATTTAATCTCTCTCTCTATAAAGTATGTGTACATTGTCAAAGGTTAAGAATATGAATGAATAATTTCTAGAGCAGATTGTTAAAAGCTCTTGGTTAACCCTCTCCTCTCTCTCTCTTTTAGGTTGTAAGTCCATTTTCCATTATGAGCAAAATTATTCTTTTCTCTCATCTGAGTAGGAACGATTTAAAAAAATATTTAATTATTTTAAAATTATTCTAAGGAGTAGGATACAATTTAGTAATAAAAAATTGTCATCCACCAAAGAAGTGCACTAATAAGTCCAATATGTCTTACCTAGCATTTGTTTGATTTCAAAGGTTAGGTGTTGGGTTGTCATCATACCGAGTATTAAAATGAAACTACCAATAAAAATAAGTGCAATATGGATTTTGATAAAATAGATTGAGGGGCTGATTAAAAGTTTTAAATAGGCTTAAATGAAAATTTAACCCTTAAATTATATTTTTTATTTACTTTTAGCCCTTAAATTATTATTTGGTCAAATAAATCTTTAAACTATTATCTCTAGTTACTTTACTAGATTGATCAATTTGTTGTCGAGATTGCAATTGCATTCATGGGAACGATGCAGAATGTTTATGCCTATATGACTAATGCTTTGTCAAATATTCATATTATGTTTTGGATTGGATAATCACAGAGGTTTGTCAAATAGCACTTTATAATAATCATGGTAAACTATTGCCACTTTCAAGTAAGTATACATAATATCTAAAGTAAACTATCGTCCCTTACATAATATCTAAAGTAAATATTCGCTAGTAATCTCTCACTCCGAAAAGTTAACATATGCCATCACAATAAAAGATAGTATTTCAACATCTACACAAAATTAGGATATAATTTACCGTGGAAGGCGACATTTTATTTTCGTTTTCTTTAGTTGTTGAGCATTTTTTTCTTCCATTTAAGTTTAGGCGTTTTTTAAAGAACCTCTCAACCAGGTTAGGCTTTTATAATTAAATCAATAATAAAACATTTGTCGAGAAAAAAAAATTAAAAAACTTCATTGAGAAGCTAACATAGGGGGCAAGTTCGTGATACCATTTCATGAGAACAATGTCGTTCCAAAAAAGGGAACAACAACTTACACTGCTCATAATAACAATGAACTAAACTATTTACACACAAAACTAATAAATGTGTGAATAAGTATATAACGATCAAGACTTTCTTACCCGGGGGCAAGAATCCTCCCAACTCAAATTATTTGTACAAATAAGCGAGCAATAATTCTTCAAAAATGCTCCTAAGAAAACGAGCTTCAATAAACACTATTCATACTATTTATAAGAAAAGAGACTTAAATTATTTGTACATAAGGGGCCCCTATGTTAAAGCAATAATTATACATTTGGTCCTCGTTACTTATACGTTCTATTAATTTGATCCTAATTTTAATTTAATAAAATAAATTAATTATTTAATTAGGTGGTGATCAAATGTGTAATTATACAAATTTATGTTAACTGCTAGGTCAGCCTCTCCATTAGATTTTAACAGTTGGTGGTCACATTGAGTCTATTTTAATAGTTGAGTGGTCTAATTGCTTCAATTAGAAGTATAGTGGTCAAATCGAATCTAAAACCATAGTGTAGTAGTCATTTATGTAGTTTACCCTTAATTATAATTTAAAAGTCTCTTAATATTTTAAACATTTGAATGGTGAAAACAGTCTGATATATTTATATTATTTTTATATTAATTAATTTTATAAATTTAAAAAAGTAAACACGTGATATCACATGCAATGCATGAAACATAAAATCCAGTTTCAAAATTTTGGTTGGAGATAAAATACAAATAGAAAGTAACAGGGTAAAAATCTCCTGTCCCCTAACCATGCCTTCTTCTATGCCCCTGCCTAAAAATATTTAAAAATTAAATCCACTATTTTAAAGTGGGGGCACAAATGGGGGCATACTTTGGGGCAGATGATTTCCATCCAAAGTAACAAGATAAAAAATACACTCCTTCCCATAAATACCCCTGCTGTCACAAACAAGCACTCGACCAAACCAACAATCCCTTAACAATCAAAGCAGTCCTGCTCTGTTTCCACCTGGTATCATGGCAACTTCTTCTTCTTTAGTGTTCAAGGTTCATCGGCGTGAACCAGAACTGATAGTTCCAGCTAAGTCTACCCCTCACGAGTGCAAAATGTTATCCGATATCGATGATCAAGAAGGTTTCCGGTTTCAAATTCCGGTTATCCAATTTTACCAATATAATCATTCCATGCAAGGAAAAGACCCCGTTAGAGTGATTCGGGAGGCACTTGCACAGGCTCTCGTATTTTATTACCCATTTGCCGGTAGGTTAAGAGAAGGACCTCAACGAAAGTTGATGGTTGATTGCAATGGTGAAGGTCTGATGTTTATCGAAGCGGATACGGATGTTACGCTCGAACAATTCGGTAATCCACTTCAACCACCATTTCCTTGTCTGGAGGAACTCCTTTACGATGTTCCTGGTTCTGCTGGTGTGTTAGACAGTCCATTAATACTTATTCAGGTACTTTACATTATTTTATAAGATTGTATAGTAATATTTATTTTGATGCTTTTTAAATTTAAATTTAAGGTTTAGATATTGTGGTTTTAGTTTATGGTTTAGGGCTTAATGGTTTGTGCTTTTTAGTTTAGGGCTTTAGGTTTATGGTTTTGGGTTTTAGGCTTAGGGTTTGATGTTTGGGGTTTCATGTTTAAGGGCTTAGGGTTCATGGTTTTGAGTTTAGGGTTAATTTTAATTAAAAACTATGCCGAATTGAAATAATGTGTAAATAATGAGGGTTGAATTTATTATTTCTTTTGAATTAGGACTAAATTGTTAGGATGTGTAAATATGGAAGGTTAAATATGTTATTATACAAAATATTTTATCTGTCATGTCACCCTTTTAACGGTTGTTAATGAGTCAACGATCAAATTGGAACAAAACTATAAATTTAAGGAAAATTCTACGACAGGCGTCACACACCACTTAACACTACTAACACAATACATCGCTGAACATCACTAACGCAATACACCACTGAACACCATTAATTTTTTTAATAAAGATTAAAAATCTTAGAGATTAGACTTTCCAAACATATTTCAACTATAATTACATCCAATGATATCAAAGTCTAGTTATACGGTTACGGTGACTTTCCAAACATTTATTTGCATTATTTTCCATTACGAGCTGCACATATGAATAAGTGAATACTCAAACCACAATTAAAGTACACTAATGAAGAAGTGTACAAAAAGATCCAATATATAATATATTTTAATCAAATTTTAAATGTTATATATATAATATAATATATTATAATCAAATGCTGATTTGGTTGAACCTGAATTCAACTTTGACCTTATATGAAAAATGAAAGTCCCTCCGAAAGTTAAAAATTTTCTCTGGATGTTGAAAATCATGAGAATTCTAACTAAAGATTTTCTACTGCAAAAAGGCGTGAAGTTGGTAGAAGCTGACATTGGTTGTTCTTGGTGTGGGGCAGAAGTGGAGAGCGTTTCTCACCTATTTATGGCTTGCACTTTTGCTAGGAATTTTTGGAAATTTTTCTGTGAATGGTGGTCGATTTGTTGGAACAATATATCGACTATTGATGAGTTCTTATTGTTTTGTTTTTCTTCCTCTTGGTCAGGGGTTATTAAATTTGTTTGGTTTATAACGATTGCGTCTGCACTCTGGAGCTCGTGGTTAGCTCGAAATGACAAAATTTTTAAGGGTAAAATCACTTCCAGCAAAGACATTTTGTTCTATTCAAAGATGAGGGCGTTGATTTGGATAAAGGCGGTGAATGCTGATTTGCTGTTACATGATGAGGACTGGTGGTCTAATCCTTGTAACTGGCTTGTCCCGAAGTTGAATAAAGCTTATGCTGATTGGATTCCCCCTGAATCTGGGTCTGTAAAATTCAACGTGGATGGTTCTTTTTTATAGTAATGCAGCAGGTTGCGGGGGAGTCTTAAGATAGAGTGAGGGCGATGTGCGAGCCTTGTTCTCTGGCCCGGTGAACAATTTTGGATCAGATTTTGCAGAGTTAATGGCGATTAGGACAGCACTCGAAGGTGTTTATTGATGCAGGATGGATTGGTCAAGCTAAATTGATAATTGAATCTGACTCCCGAGTTGTTTTAAATTGGATCGTGAATCCCCTTATTAGGATGTGAAGATGGTGGAAGCACTTTAATGAAATTGATAACTTGGTAAAGAAAATATCTTTTATTACATTCGAATATGTTCCAAGATCAAAGAATGGATTTGGAGACAACCTGGCAAAGATTGGTGTTGGCAGAAGTGCTCTTTTTAAAGCTTGGTGGTGATTAGTTGGTTTTATTAATTTTGGGTCAAGAAGTTTCTTGTGAGAACTGTATTGTCATGTAAGCCATGTTGGGGTGTACTCTTTTCTTCCATTAAGTTTAGGGAGGTTTTTAACGAGGCTCCCAACTACGGTTAAAATTTAATATATAAAATTTTCTAATTAGCAAAAAAAAATTAATGTTGGCATAAAGTTAAAAAATACTCCCTACGTTTGACTGAATAGTCACTTTGACCCATATTCTTATTTTTGAAGCAATTCAACCCTCAACTTTTTATTTTGGGTCAAAATGGCCCCTCTACGGATGAAAATTATTAGAAAATTGACAGTAAACAATTTGAAATGACTTGAGAGAATGATAAGTCAGCATAAAAAATTATTTTATATTTTATATAATTTTATATAATTATTTTTTGACTGATGTAACGTTTTTTTCAAGGTAACACATTTGTCTATATTAAGGATGGCAGACGGGTACAGTTTCGCGGATTCCGCACCCGCCCCAGTTGGGGTGGGGATGGGTATGAGTTTGGTGGGTAGTGGGCGGGTGTGGATGTAAAAAGTCATACCCGTCGCGGGTAGTGTGTAGGTGGTGGATTTAAAACCTTACCCGCATCCGCCCGCCCCGCACCCGTCTTCCCCGTATGCTACCCGCCATATTATGTGGCTTTGAAGATATCTGATTCAATATAAAATTTGTTTTCTTTATTCAAATTTCAAGTTCATTGCTTTAGTTCTTTGCATTGTCTTACCCTCAGATTTCTCGCATAATAACTAACTTACACCGGTGTAAATTAGTCATAGTTAGTTAGCTATAGTTCAGTAGAACTTACACCGGTGTAAGTTAGTTATTCCACATCACAAGTTAACAGTGTTAGGGTCGGGGGCGTTTTAAATGACGGAAGAAAACTTCAGAGGGCACATTAAACGCATCCAAAGTTCAGGCACCACATTGAACTTTCCGTTAAAGTACAGGGGGTATTGGTGCCATTCTCACTTCATGTTTTATGTGATATGGTAGCTGCCAGGCGGGCGGGTAGGTGGGTACAGGTGGGTACAAGATGGGTAATGGGTATCCAATTGGGTGGTGGGTGTGGGGATGGATTTAAGAATATACCCACGTGGGCGGGTGTGGATTTGAAAATTATACCCGCCGTGGGTGGTGGGTAGGTGGTGGATATGAAAATTTTAGGTGGGTATGGGGATGGGGGAGGGGGTATTCGCACCCGCCCCGCCCATTTGCCATCCCTAGTCTATATGATACTGCCATGTCAGCGTGCGTTGCCTTATAGGTTTGTCACGTCATTTCAAGCCATTTTCCGTTGGTTGACTGACAGTTTTCATTTGCAAAGGGGTCATTTTGACCCAAAATGAAACGTTGAGTGTTAAATTGCTCTAAAAAGAAGAAAAGAGGCCAAAGTGACTATTCAGTTAAACGTTGAGGGGCATTTTTTGAATTTATGCTTTAAATGTTTCGTCATTTTAATTAGAATTAATGAGATTTATATACAATTATATTTTTTTATATGTGTTTGGATAAAAATTCAAAATTTTATAGATTTTTAAAATGTTATATTTTAAAATGTATCATTCAAAGTTAGTATTTATATTATTTTATCTGAATACATAATTAATTTAGAAAAAAAATTAAGTGTATTATGTTTTTTTATTTTAAACAATAACTATAAAAGAAAATTAATGGTTTAAAATAAATAATTTAAAAATGTGTAATACAATATCATTAGATTTGTAGAGTATATAAACAATTATTATATTATAAAATATAACAAATATACAATAGAATTAAATAAAATAACAATTAAAGATTAATTTTATTATTTTATAGTGGATTCAGTAGCTTAGATGAAATAATGTTAAGTTTATGGGTAATTATTCCATTAACAAGAGCTTGTGGAAATTTTGTTTATACAAGCGCCTTAATTTTAGGGTTTAGAGACTTTGTTTAGGGTTTATGAGTTTAAGTGTAGTAATTTTAAATTTAAGGGATGTTCATAAAAGTTAGGGTGCATGGTTGAAGTTTAGGGTTTATAGGTTAAAACCTAAACCTCTAATTACTATATCACCTTAAACCCTAAATTCTAACCATACACCCTAAATTCTAAACCCATACACTAAAACTTCTAAATTCTAAACCTTAAACTGAACTGATAAACCCTAAAACTAAATCGCTTGTGAAAACAAAAATTTTCATCGCCTATGAGATAATAATCCTAAGTTTATTGTTTTTCTAATAAAATCATCTTTCAAAAAAATATATTATTATTTTTATCTCCGTTAAAACAAAATAATAAAGTAAAATTAAGCCCTTAGCACGGAATTGAAGGGTTAGAATATATCCGTCATTAATCAAAGTTTTTTAAAATTCAAACGTTTATAAAAAGGTAACCCTAGTTGTATATAAATTGGAAAACAAAATTCTCTAAAATTTCCTATAAAAATCACCGACCCACTCTCAACTTTTCCCATTCTTGCCTACCAAGAAAGTTATAATAAAGAGGTAAGCTTTGAAACAGAGATTTCTCTACTTGAAACCTTGATCCCGATATCATATTCTCCATTCCAACAATCGACGATGGTCTCGCAAAAAAGTCATGCTTTTGAAAAGCAAAAAGAAAACCGGAATCCAATTGACGTTGCAATAGTTTCAGAGGATGATATTTCGGAAGCGGAGTCACCGGAGAAAGTAGCGCCTGTGTTCCTGCCTAAAAGCTATAAACCCCGCAACAGGGCTATGGTTGTTCGAGATTTTCCTTTTCCACCAACAAGGCTTCAATTTCAAACACCAATCTCTCACGGTTTAGTTGGTGTGGCTGTCCGAGATTTTCCTTTTCCACTACCAAGGGTTCAAACTCCATTGTCCCAAGATTTAGTTCAACCTCTACTGTCTGATGCTTCAGAACCAACCGAAGAATCAGAGTATGAAGCCAAAGAATCATCCAAGGAAGTTGAATTGCAGTTGAGCGGATGTACCGGGAACAACATTAGTCGCAATTCGTTTGGATTGTCTTTAGAAGATGAAGGTGATATGCCAAAAGTTGTAGAGTCCGTGGGGTTGGTTGATCCATCAGAAACTTCTGAGCATGAATCTGTGGAGGAGGTAGCATCCAACTTCATATCTCCAATTGTTTCCGTTAACACAACTGACTCAACGAGTTTTGAGACCAAAGAACTTGGCCATAAGTTGTCTGATGCAGAAGATCCCTTAGATGCACAAAGTGATTCAGAAGAAAGCTGTGGCAAGAGCAATTTAAAGAATACCGAAAACTTACCACTGCGCAATCGACTTCTTAAAAAAGCTCCAAAAACTACAGAGAAGCCAGTGCCTAAACGGAAAGGAAAAGCATCGATAGAGGCAGTGTCTAGTTGCCGAAGGAGAAAATCGAACACAACCGGGGAGACGAACAAAAGGAAAAGAAGCAAGCATTGATTTCCAAAGTTGAAGCCTTTTAGATGATTGAGTATTTTCATTATTTCGCCTTAGTTTGAATGTTTGATTTTATTCGTAGCAAAGAACCGTCATTAGCATTACCTGTAAAGTAAACTAGTTTTGGTTGGCAGAAAACTTAACTGTCAAGTTATCATTTAGGAATGGTTCCTCTGTTATGCTATCTTGTGATCAACTTTTTGTTTGAATAGAATCTTGTGATTAACTAAATTTGATTGTTGAGCACATATTTGATATTCTTTACTTTACAAAATCAGCGTAAAAGCAGTTGTTAATTTGAAACGATCGTCTTTAGTTGAGTCGAACAAGTCCGTGATGCATTGCCAAAGACATCAAATCCTGGATTGGGATGGATATAAGAATTTCTTAAAAAAACAACAATGAGGAAAAGTAGTGTTTGCAGAAACAACAATGATCTAAGTAGACAGAACATGTTGATGTTCTTACAGGGAAACACCTGTAAACACCTGGATTGGGATGGATATAAGAAAAAGATTGGACCATAAACATTGATTAGAAATTAGAACCCCAAAACATATTGAATATTTTTCCTTAAAAATCACATAAATTAATTGATCCAAACTTGGGATTTTCTAGTGCCCATTAATTTTACAAAGAAGATGAAATGAGAGTCGACTCACGTTCACTCGCATCTGTCGCATTTCCCTTTAACATATGATCTAGTTCTTTCTCAAATATTTCCGTAGCTTGGGCTGGCAATGCAATTGTCATCACAACTCCGGCCTCTCCTTTATTATTCTTAGATGGCATGATACAACTTACTATTACAGACTTAGCTGGGCCACCAAACATTGCCTTGCCCCACCCGAAATCAACGTCTCCGAATCCGGCATGCGTCACGTCCGAGACCACGAAAGTTCGAGAAGAAGTGAATCGTGGTCGACCCTTAATCACCATCAAGTCTGCTAATGACTTCATGTATTCTTCTGTTACAACATTCTTTGCTTGTTTCACAAGCTCCACAGAGTACCCTAATGAATTTTGACAAAGTTTCCCGGCTTGCGATATTGTCACTGCGTGTGCGACTACATTCCCGTAATACCCTAAAGGTAGTGGAGGATTAAACTTGGAACGTGCATTTACGATACACAAAAAGCGTACCTCTTCATCGGGATTTACTTGAAATGCAATGGTTCGACAACGCCAGACGCATGCGGTCAATAGCTCAAACGTCGAACACTTACGAAGGTGTCGTGGCACAAGTCTACGAAGTGCCGAGATTTCTGCAGGGCCAAAGAAAAAGGACCGGCTGACCAAGTTTCTGTCGGGGAAAGTAGTTCCATCTACTTCATCATATTGGTGATGTTTACATGTGACTCGGGGTGGATCTCTAGCGGCTAAGAGATGCCTTTCCCATACCGGTGGGATTGATGGAGTGAGCCAACCCCGAGCCATTTCTCCCACAGCTGACATGAATTGGGTTAGACCACTAGCATCACTCATGGTGTGGTTGTGACGGAGAGCGAAGATGAAACCGCCGCATCTCAACCGAGTTACCTGTTAAACAATATTAGTAGCTTTAAAAGTTTATGATATTAATGTTATAAAGAGTTATGAAATTGTGTAAAATTACTTTGATTTTACATTTGTGCAAGTGAGTCATTCACATATAGGGAATAGTATATAATCTTTTTAAACAATCAATATATAAGAAAGATGTAAAATAAATACCTGAATAAGTAACAACGGGCAATTTAACGCACCAGCAGAACCCGAAACATCATAAAGAAGTTCTTCCAAACAAGGAAATGGTGGTTGAAGTACATCACCAAATTGCTCGAGCGTAACATCCACATCCGCTTCGATAAATATTATGCCTTCACCGGTGCAGTCGACCATCAACTTGCGGTGAGGTCCTTCTCTTAACCTGCCGGCAAATGGGTAATAAAACACCAAGGTTTGTGCAAGTGCCTCTCTAATTACCTTAACAGGGTCTCTTCCTTGCATAGAAGGATTGTATTTGTAAAATTGGATGACTGGAACTTGACATCGAAAACCTTCTTGATCATCGATGTCGGACAATAATCTATACTCGCGAGGGGTAGGCTTAGCCGGAACTATCAATACCGGTTCACGACGATGAACCTTGAACACTAAGGAAGTAGAGGAATTTGCCATGATACTAGAAGGAACAAAAAGATGAGAATAGATTAAGAATGTTCTGGTTGTTAAGCGAAGTAAAGGAGTACTTATAAGAAGAAAGGGATAGTTCTTTTTGTTGCAAATTTGATTTGGTGAATATGTTATTCACAAAGACGGGGGGAAATCATATTTTAATAGTACAAAACAAGTGGGTTATAGATTATTAGAATAGTTCTAAATTGAGGGGCTGATTAAAAGTTTTCAAATAGGCTTAAATAAAAAATTAACTCTTAAATTATATTTTTTTGTTTTCCTTTAACCTTTAGTTATTGTTTGTAGGCATGTAAACGAACGGAACGAACACGAACGAGGGTGTATTTATGTTCGTTCGTTTAACTTTAACCGAACAAATGAACGAACATAAACGAACACAAAATTTCTTGTTCGTGTTCGTTCATTAAGGAATGTAGCTTGTTCGTGTTCGTTCATGTTCGTTCATGTTCATTCGTTTAAATGATAAACGAACATAAATGAACATAAACGAACACAAAAGAACATAAACGAACACAAACGAACATATATAATTTGTTAAATATTTAATATTTTTTGTTAGTTTGATTAATTCAGTTAATTAACCGATTTTAAACCAAATTAATCAATAATTGAAATTTAAAAAAAAACTCTTAATCATTAGCCGAAACCTAAAATTATCTAATAGATTAACCAATTTTGTTTTGGTTCGGTTGGTTAGTTCGGTTTAACCAAATAATGAACACCCCTAGACATATGTGAATAAATTTAAACGAAATAAAACAAACCAACATAAATGAACATAAACGAACGAACATAAACGAACGAACATAAACGAACGAACATAAACGGACGAACATAAATGAACGAACATAAATGAACGAACATAAACGAACGAATTATCGAATGTTCACTAACATAAATGAACGAACAAGCCTTTTGTTCATGTTCGTTCATTTAATTAGACGAACATAAACGAACTTCCCGTCGAACGGTTCGCTGAACGTTCGGTTCGTTTACAGCCCTAATTATTTGGTCAAAATAAGTCTTTAAATTATCATTTCTGGTCACTTTACCAGATTGTTGAATTTGTTGTTGAGATTACAATTGCATTCATGGGAATGATGCATAATGTTTATGCCTATATGACTAATGCTTTGTCAAATATTCATATTATGTTTCGGATTTGATAATCACAGAGGTTTGTCAAATAGCACTTTATAACAAATTTAAGGCATCGGCCAAGTTTATGGGTTATAAGATACAACTATTTTGATTGCCTGAGCATGCAAATTGTTGTCTTAGAGGAACAAAAAAAACGAAGCTGCCAAAAATGAGGCTACAGAAAACGTCGATGATGAAGTTAAACTCAACTGAATGAGCATAAAGAAAGAATAGTCGCCTAAGCCTCCGCCACTTATAAAAAACGTGCAAACGGTCACCGCTTGATGATCGTCACTCTCAAGTGGGTCTGTGAGTGTGCATAAAGAAAAAAAATGGTCGCTTAAGCCTCTGCCACTTTTAAAAAGTGTGTAAATGGACATCGCTTGAAGATTGTCACTCCTAAGTGAGTGTGCATAAAGAAAGTAATGGTCGTCTAAGCCTCAGTCACTTTTAAGAAATGTGTAAATGGACACCGCTTGAAGATTGTCACTCCCAAGTCCCAAGTGAGTGAACATAAAGAAAAGAATGGTCGCCTAAGCCTCCGCCAGTTTTAAGGAGTGTGCTAATGGACACCGCTTGACAATCACCATTTCTAAGTAAGTGTGCATAATATCTAAAATAAACTATTGTCGCTTGCATAATATCTAAAGTAAATATTCGCTAGTAATCTCTCACCCTGAAAAGTTAACATATGCCATCACAATAAAATATGGTATTCCAACATCTACACAAAGTCAGAGAATAAAATAGTCGCTCCTAATTAGCAAAATCTCTTATCGCTCCAAGTTAGCGATGTGAATATATATATACTCTCTAAGTTAGCGAAATCGCTCCAAGTTTTCAAGCACACACATATCATAAGTATATGTGTATTAGTTTCGATCTTCATTAAGAAACTTAATTAAGAAGCTAACATATGTGACAAGTTCGTGATACCGCGCGTATTATGAGAACGATGTCATTCCAAGAAAGCGAACAGCAATTTACAATGTTCATAATAATAAAGAACTAGACTATTTACACACAAAACTAATAAATGTGTGAATAAGTATATAACGACCATGACTATCTCATCCGGGGACAAGAATCCTCTCAACTCAAGGTAACTATGTGAATATGTAAAATCTGTTTTAATTCTCAAGAAAGTGATCTCGTTCCACAAGAACGATGTAAAACCCATTCTCAAGTAAGAGTGCATAAATAATCGTATAAACATTTGATGCTCCTAAAACATACGATGTTCGTAATACGACAAATGTACATGCGAAGGTAATCTACATATTCAAGTAAGCGAGCAATAATTCTCCAAAAATGCTCCCAAGAAAACGAGCTTTAATAAACATTGTTCACACTATATATAAGAAAAGAGACTTAAACTATTTGTACATAAGGGGCCAAGTGTTTGCACCAGCGAACAAGCATACACAAAATATGTTAAAGCAATAATTCGTTTTTTACGAACTTTTTTTAAAAAGATGGCAAGTGTTCGCACCAGCGAACAAGCGTACAAAATATGATAAAACAATAATTCGCTTCTTGCGAAGTGTTCGCTCCAGCGAACAATCATACACAAAAAAACACCTTTTTCTACAACCTCGTTCTCGTTTTCAGGCCCATTAGTCAAAAAAATATGTTAGTACCTATAAACAAGCACCGGCATGTATCAATATTAAGATAGACAAGACCGAGAACAATGCAACACAAGAGGTTAGAATCCCAAAACATATTGAATATTTCTCTTTAAAAAACCACATAAATTAATTGATCCAAACTTGGGATTTTCTCGGGCCCATTAGTTCTACAAAGAAGATGAAATGAGAGTCGATTTACGTTCACTCGCACCTATCGTCTTTCCCTTCAACATATGGTCTAGTTCTTTCTCAAATATTTCCGTAGATTGGGCTGGCAATGTAATTGTCATCACAACTCCGGTCTCTCCTTTATTATTCTTGCATGGTATTAAACAACTTGCTATTACAAGCTTTGCTGGACCACCATACATTGCCTTACCCCACCCGAAATCAACGTCTCCAAACCAGGCACGCCTCACGTCCGAGACCAAGTAAGTTCGAGCGAGGCTGAGTTGCGGTCGATCTTTAATCACCAGTAAATCTGCTAATGATTTCATGTATTCTTCCGTTACAACATTCTTTGCTTGTTTCACAAGCTCCACTGAATATTCTAATGGATTTTGACAAAGTTTTCCTGCTTGTGTTACTGCCACTGCATGCGCGATTGCATTCCCGTAATACCCTAAAGGTAACGGAGGATTAAACTTAGAACGGGCATTTACAACACATATAATCCGTACCTCTTCCTCGGGATTAGTTTGGAATGCAATGGTTCGACAACGCCAAATGCATGCAGTCAATAGCTCAAACGTCGAACACTTATCATGAAGGTGTTGCGGCATGAGTTTGCGAAGTACCGAGACTTCTGTGGAACCAAAGAAAAAAGATCGACTGACCAATTCGCCGTCAGGGAAAATTGTTCCCTCTACTTCATCATATTGGTGATGTTTACATGTGATTCTCGGCGGATCTCTAGCGAATAGGAGATGCCTTTCCCATACAGGTAGGATTGATGGAGTGAGCCAACCGCGAGCCATTTCTCCTACAGCTGATATGAACTGAGTTAGACCACTAGCATCGCTCATAGTGTGGTTGTGACGGAGAGCGAAAATAAAACCACCACATCTCAACCGTGTTACCTGCGTTAACCGATGTTATTAAATTTACTAATTTAATACGCTTCGATAAACATCGTAAAGTAATGTGAAGTAAGTACCTGAATAAGTATTAATGGACAATCTAACACACCAGCAGAACCAGGAACATCGTAAAGGAGTTCCTCCAGACAAGGAAATGGTGGTTGAAGTGGATCACCGAATTGTTCGAGCGTAACATCTGTATCCGCTTCGATAAACATCAGACCTTCACCATTGCAATCAACCATCAGCTTTCGTTGAGGTCCTTCTCTTAACCTACCGGCAAATGGGTAATAAAATACGAGAGCCTGTGCAAGTGCCTCCCGAATCACTCTAACGGGGTCTTTTCCTTGCATGGAAGGATTATATTGGTAAAACTGGATAACCGGAATTTGAAACCGGAAACCTTCTTGATCATCGATATCAGATAACAGTTTGCACTCGTGAGGGGTAGACTTAGCCGGAATTATCAGTTCTGGTTCACGCCGATGAACCTTGAACACTAAAGAAGAAGAAGTTGCCATGATACCAGGTGGAAACAGAGTAGGACTGGTTTGATTGTTAAGGGATTGTTGGTTTGGTCGAGTGCTTGTTTGTGACAGCAGGGGTACTTATGGGAAGGAGTGTTATTTTTTTATCTTGTTACTTTCTATTTGTATTTTATCTCCAACCAAAATTCTGAAACTGGATTTTATGTTTCATGCATTGCATGTGATATCACGTGTTTACTTTTTAAATTTATAAAATTAATTAATATAAAAATAATATAAATATATCAGACTGTTTTCACCATTCAAATGTTTAAAATATTAAGAGACTTTAAAATTATAATTAAAAGAATTTTTTGAATAGGTCCTCAAACTCGCTATTTATATTAACTTAGTCCTTTAACTGACAAAAACCATCTTTGATCGATATGGTTGTCCAAATAACTGACATATTAATAATGGTGTTGAGTGTTGACCAGTCTACATGTAGTCCTGACATGAAAGAGAAATTTAATTGATTTTTTAAGAAAGTTCGAATGCCTCTTATATAATTAAGAAAAAAAATTAAAAATTAAGAAATTATTAGAATGTTAAAAAGCTAAGAAGTATTATCACGAATTAAAAAATAAAATATAAATATCATAAAATATAAATTTACAAAATATTAGAAATTCAAATTTTAAAAATCTTCAATCATTTCTTGTCAACCTTAGTCTAATATTATTTCTTGAATATATTTTCAAAGGAATTAAACTTGTATTAGTGTAACAATAAATTTTGAGATTTCTTCGTATAATTTAAAATTGATGAGAAAGTTTTGCGCCAAAGTGATTTTCATCGATCTTATTTTTAAACTCAAATTTAGACTTTTGAGATGTAATTAATACAAAAGATTTGAGATGTAATTAATACAAGAGATAACACCGGTTTCGATATTTTCACACTAAACTCCAAGTTATTATTAATATATCACATGAAATAATAAAAAAATCATATTTGACTAAATAGTCATGCAGAAACTCGAATGGATTTCATTTTGTTATTTTTTTTTATCAAAATTAACTTACTTCATTAAACATAAAAGGTTACAAACAAGAGAGAACAGGTGATCCCACCACCAGAGACAACAAGCATAAACCTACGACAAACAAAAAGGTGCCATGCAAGGCCACGGATACCAGCAAACAAACATCCGATAATCGGCAGAAAACCAGCAACACAACCAACAAAACCACCTAGACGCCTAAAACATCCGAAAACAAGCTTCGGTCCACCAAGGTAAAACAACACAAGGGTTCGCAAGACCCAAACATAACCATCACTTTCTGAGATAGACTCAAGAAAAGTGTTAACAAAGGAGAAAGAACCTAGACGAATCCTGGAATAACTAAAAAATAGAAACCACAGATCCTTCTTAGAGTTATCGACAACGGCCGTATCTGAGAGCTCTTCCCAGAGGCAGGCTTCCGACGATGAGCCGTCGGTCCTTATCAAGACACCATCCATTGTCACCCGATTCGAAAGATGGGATTCCATCGAGTTATCCCTCAGCCCAGGCTTTTCAAGACCATGGCAGACCCGAAAACGAAAATAAAAACACCTAACAAGCATTGGCCAAGGATCATCTGACCCCAAAGGTAACATTGAGATCCAATGGGAAGGAACAAGAAAACCCGCTAACCTCCCGGCCTCCCCCGGCAGGAAGCGGAGCTCCAAACGATCATTCGGGTTGCAGATAACTCTCGCCGGAGCTATCCGCAAAAACCTTCAAAACACGGAACTGATTCAAACATAGGACCCAATATTTGAAAGGGGTAAAGTTGGATATGATGGTAGGCCCGCCATCCAAAGCACTAACGTTGCAGACTAAGAAATAAGGAAGAAACAAAGTATCCAAAAAAGGTAACTGAGGTGGGCCCCACATATCCTTGGAAAGCCAAAGATGGAAGATTTTCTGAGCCCTGTCCTTCCTCTTGCCCAGATTGTTAAACCTTAAAGAGGAAAAACGTTAGACGCTGAGCTTCCTCTTGTTTTGCCCGAAATAGGAGCCAGTACCCGTTGACAAGGACCAAAACGCCCCTGCCCCTTTTGCAAAAATGTGGCCGGTTTTCGAGCAAATTCCTGCAACAAGACATGGTTCTTGCAGAGTCCTAAGCCTACCTCTTTTCCAAACAGAACTGAAAGACCAGAAGAAGCTTGATCCTCCCCTGTCGCGATTCTTCCAGAATTTACCTTCTAAGTAGGCGTCGGCAACCTGAAAAAGGTTGCTACCTGTGCCTTTGCTCCGGCATCCCCACAGGGGGTTAGAGGCCCACCCGTAGTGAAGAAGCGGGTAAGACACAGAGGGGGGCCAAAAGCTAGGCTCCATCGTAGCCAAAACAATTGAATCTGAGAACAGCAAGGACGGCGGCGTCTCCGGCTGGACCTTAACCACAGGGGAACGGCACCCTCCTGCGCAAACCTGCGAAATCCCTCCCTTGAGAACCGGACCAAGCCTCCACCAGCCGGCGTCGTCCCCCACAGCACCGGCAGCCGACGAGCACAGGAAGAAGGGAACCTCCTTCTCATGTGTAACCCCCTCGTCCCGGTCTGGTCGGATGACCGATCCGAGTGGGCCACACGGGGAAAACCGAAGCGAAACCCGTTAAGGCTTTCCCTCGGTTAACAACCCAGAAAATTCCTTTTTATTTTATCTTATCTATAGCCATAATTAAATCATATGTGAAGCACAGCAGCGGAAGATACAAACAATGAAACATACTTCGACCAACCAAAACATCAAACAGCTCATTTTAGTCCTTTACAGCAGGCCGTTTCGAAACGCCCTTAGGGTGTTCCGAAACGCCTTGACTTAGTCAACAGGCCAGGGTCAACCATAGGGTGACCGTTTCGAAACAGGGGTGACCCGTATCGAAACGACCCTAACGGTCAACTTCTTGTGGTCAACGAAATTTGACCGTTTCGAAACATCAAAGGCCCGTTTCGGAACGCCTTCATCTCGCCAATTTCTCAAAATTCCAGTAGCAAAAAATGTTCCGAAACGACCCCCATCCGTTTCGAAACGGCAGGCCAAATGCAAAGGGACCGTTCCGAAACAAGATGGCCCGTTCCGAAACGCCCCCTGTCTGCAGACTCGTTTTGGCTGTTTTAAGGCACTAGGGTGCCCCAAAACACCACCAAAACACACTTCAACAACAAAACACTTAAACCTAAGGCAACCCAACTATAAAAGCATGCTTTAACAAGATTAAGACGAGTCTAAACATTAAGGTAAGACTTCACGAATCATGCATTCATACAACATCATTCAAACATAAAGGTAACCTCTTAGGCATATGGTTAACATTCAGAATAAGCAATTTAGGCATGGTTTACAATCCAACATGGCAATACAATCATACAAAAGCAAGATATCAAGGAGTCTAAACAAGCTCCTAAACGACTAACAACCATTCATCAAAACAACACATGTCCCATTGCTCAAACTATTACATGTTCAACAGTAAAAACTCATACTTGAAGTACTCAAGGCTAACAACCACACTTGGAGGCCCTCCACTTGCTCGAGCAACCCGCGAACTAAGGATCTGCAATGTTGAACAAAGAGAGCGTAAGCAAAGATGCTTAGTGAGGGTAAGCTCTAAAACAAACCTCAACATTGCAGGGTCCGAGCACGATCTAGCCAAGGTAAAACACAATTTACCAAGGATCCACAAAAGCCACAAGGTAAGGATGCATGAGCAATAGACAATATAAATGCCATGATCATAAGCTCAAATCCACAATACATGTAATCACATTCAAGCATCTCATCAAAGGTCATAAACCTCAACACATTGATACACATATCAAACAACATTGGCACCTAGCTATGACCCGAATACGCGGATTGACATGTTGGAACTCACATCCAACAACCACATTACCTCACGGTGGGATTACACTCATCACCGGTCTCGCGGAGGGGATTCCACTCATCCTCACGCCCCGTCGATGGGATTCCACTCATCACCGACTATATTTAAATACAATTTCCGGGCGGACCCGTACTCCTCCTTGGTGACTCAACGCCACCAAGGCCACGCGTGACTTTTTGACTCATGTGTACACACTAACATCCTAATGATCGATCATTTGTATTCAAGTATACTAGTGCCAACATTTACTCATTTCACATTACTCATTCCAAGCATTTTCGTGCTTAGCACACACTCACCAACAACCATCATCATACATGTCTCAAGCATCACAAGTCATATTTCACCTCACATGTATAATACAATATATATAAGCATTCATTTCACATTTCATACGAGACATACACAACCACATAATTGAGTTCATCCAAAGGCTCTAGATCAAGCTTAGGATTAGGCTACCACCCTAATCCTAACTCTAGGTGGGTCTACCAAGCCCAACCTAGTCCATATACTTGAACCAACTATTTTAAAACCATTTAAAACAATTAACCACTCACCTAAGCTTCCAAGCCCAAAGACCAAGCAAGCAACCACCTTCAACTTTCCGGATCTACTTCCGATGCTTCACCGATGCCCAAACTCGATTCTAATCAATCCCAAACACAAACAAAACATAAACAATTAAAAGCTCATCATCGGAACTAACCCGGAACAACATTTCCAAGCATTCAACACCCAAAACAAGTCCAAAACAGAATTCCCGAGCAGCCCCTAAAACCCACTGAAATCTTCCATTTCAAGCATCCAAACAACCATCAAACACACCCAAAGTGACCCTCATATATCATACTACCAACAGCCCCCAAAATCCAACATTAGACAACCCTAAAAACCACTTTAAAACCCTCCAAAAACCCCTTGGAAACCCAATTCCGAAAATTTCCCAAATTCATTTGAAATTCACATATATCATACCATTTGACCTCTATACATCATAACTAAACATATTAAATCAAAACATTTGGTTTTACAACATAAAGCTTTCATCTTTAATCCAAACTTTCCAAAATGACATTTTCTAAAACTTTCATGGAAATGAAAATAAAGAGTACTTTTATGGAGAGGAAGATGAGGGGAAGTCAAAAATACCATTACCTTTCAAAACGGAGTTGAAATGAGTGAGAAATGGGATGGAATAGTAGCTTGGTAGAGAGCTCTTCCCTTTCCCGTTGGTGAAGAAGAGAGTGAATAGGAAAAATGGGTGTTTTATGGTATAAAGGGGATTTAAATTAGAAAAGGGGTAAATTACAAAAAGACCATTAATGAATGGCTATTCCCTTGTTTTTAAAGTAGCTCTTCACTATTGAAATTAAATCAATTTGGTCCCACTTAAATGTTTATTTGAAACCCGGAATTTTAAAAAAATCATTTTAGTTATAAAACCGAGCCCAATTAATATTAAAATATTATTTTCACCTAACCCCTAAACCTGAGTGTTACATCATGGCTTCGAGCAGGACAGCCGGCTCGGACAGATCGCATCGCCCTCTGAAGGTCACAAGTTTCAGGAGAAGAAAAGAGCAGGGAAAGCGCGTGAGGCGCGTTCTTTTTACATTGCCCATTTTCGATATTGACCTTAATGCTCATATCAAACGGATTTCATTTTGTTATATTAATTGGTTTTAAAACACATAAATTTTTGGCCCGTAACAATAACAATAACAATGATAATAACAATGATTATAATAATAATAATAATAATAATAATAATAATAATAATAATAATAATAATAATAATAATAATAATAATGACAGTTTGATATATATATACAAGCTCCATCGATTTTAAATCGTACGAGGAAATCTCATAAGCCATGTTACTTTAAAACAAAACTAAATTCATTGAAGAAAAGATGACAGACAATATGTTGACAAATTATTGTCGATTTATCCAATAAAGTATTTTAAAATTTTAATATTCTAGTTTTATTTTAATTAGTGTTGTTTTTAAAAGGCATATAGTCAAAAAAATACCGTTAAAGTTTGACTCAATAGTCACTTTGTCCCATATTTTTTGAGTAATTCAACATTTAACCTTTTATTTTGGGTCAAAATGACACCTTTGTGGATGAAATGTTAAAAAATTTAACGTAAACAGTTTGAAATACTTGACAGAATGATAAGTTAGCAGAAAAAAATTATTTTATAAAATTTTTTTTTACCGATGTAACAGTTTTTCAAGCCAACACATTTGTCTATATGATATTGTTATGTCAGGGTGTACTACCATATAGGTTTGTCACGTCATTTCAATTCATTTATCGTTAGGGGGTTGAATTGCCAAATGAAACGTTACATCGGTCAAAAAATAATTTTATAAAATTATGGTAGATGGACCATTTCAATTCAATTCATTAATCATTTTATAAAACTGATAGTTTTCAACCGTAGATAGACCATTTTGACCCAAATGAAACGTTGGGGTTGAATTACCCCCAACAAAAAGAATAGGGGCTAAAGTAACTATTCAGTCAAACGTTAGGGACATTTTTTTTTACTTTACACCTTTTTAGAATGACAAATATATTCGATCAATAATTTTTATATTTTTTATTTTTGAATGTTTGTATTTTTTATTTTTAAATTTTATAAAATTTAGTTTTATTTTATTTTATATATATATATATATTTAAATTTACATAAGTCCTTGATTTTCTAAAGAAACAATTAAGCTTATTTACCACGTCATCGTCACATATGAATTGTTGCATCAACACATGTAGTTTATCGTATTAGCATTTAGGGATGGAGCCATTAAGGCTTCGGGAGGGGCAATCGCCCTCCCCCCACCCCCGAAGAATTTTTTTTTCACCTTCGTCCCCTTATTTAATTTTTTTTTAAATTGATTTATTTATAAATTTACCCTCCCCAATTTTAAATATTTATAGTTTGCCCCCCATCCCAAATTCTGACTCTACCCTGTCAATATCGTTGACTATCACTTTAGCATTATTAACCACCACATTACCATTATTTATCTTTCATATCAGCAATGTAACAATTAATGATGATATTCGTCGGTCAAATACCAAATTGATATGATTCATGAATTTGATGACTTAATTATATATGTTTTTTATAGAAGAGTTAAACTAGTTATTCGATATGTTTTTTTACTAAAGTACCCCTTAGATCTAATCTTTATATAAACCAAATCGAATACGTGCAATGTGTAATTGGAATATTATACTTAATTTCTTTTGTCGTCATTTTAATACACGGCATGCAGAATGTCAGCAATGATCAAGACAAACAGGAGAAAAAAAAAATATAAAAATAAATCTAGAAATTTAGAAAGAGCCGTTGCTTGAAATATATTTTTTTTTATTACCGAACGAATATGAAACAAAATTCGTCTCATTCATTGGTGTCAAAATGATCGTTGCGCGAGGACGGAGCCATTTTTTAGCAGAGGTGTCGGTTGAAACATGAACTTTTTTTACTAAATTTTATATGAAAAAAATATTAAAAATAGAATTAACATATCATCTGAATTTGTTTCCATCTTTTTTATATATAAAATTATCTCCATCTAATTACAAAAAATCTTCAAATCTTAATATTACAATCTAAATTTTTTAAACCTGTCTTTTTTTTTTACAAATCCTAATACTACTTAGAGAAGAGTGAAAGAAAAAAAAATTAAAAAATAAAGGAATACGCTTAGTGGGTCTAGAACTCATGACCTTAGAGAATATAAAAAAAAATGAACAACTTGACCAACGACCAAAAAATATCTACAATTAATTTTTGGCTTAAGGGTGCTTTAAGCCTTGAACTTTTGAAAAAATTAATTAAGCCTTTAAACTTTTTTGCACTCTATTAAGCCCCTGAACCAATAAATTTAATCAATTAAGTCTTTTGACCGATTTTGACTATCAATTTTTAACGGTTTTTTTAAATATTACTGTCACGTGACTCACTACAGTTTTGTCATGTGACATTTACATATTTATAAGAAAACAGTTTTATATAATTTTTACAAGTTTTTTATAGAATTTTTTAAATAAAAAAATTAAAAATTTCAAGTGATAATTACACTATAACACGATACGTTGCGCCAATTGGTCAAAAGAATTATTAAATCTAACAGTCAGCATTAGTCAAGGGGCTGAATTGATAAAATTTTAAAATATAAGATTTGATTGGATGAAAAAATTACGAGTTAAATTGATTTTTTTAAGTTTAAGGGCTTATAATATTGCTGAGTAGATTTTTCAATTCCAATAAATATTGATTTGTTCAACAGTGCAATGGTTATAATAATAATAATAATAATAATAATAATAATAATAATAATATAATAATAGAATTAATCGCTATTTACCAAACACTAAGGTCCACGACTAGTCAAGGAAAACTCATAAAAGGTCCGTTCGTTGTAAGACAGATTCAAATAAAAATTAAGCATCGAAGATAAGACAAAGCGTTGGGTTGTTATTAAATTTTATTAAATTCATGTGTTTATCGTGTCCATTTGGATGAAAAAGCTCGTTTGAGGAGAAGTTGAATTTTTTAATTTTTATAAAATATCTATTTGAAGTACAAATCATACGAAAAAACATTCGTTTGAAGTGTTCTTCTTTATTCGATAATCTAATATCTGTTGAAAAAATATTGCCGAACGCGCCCTTTTTGGTTTGCTTGTTAAAAAAGACTGGTTTGAAAGTTGAAGTTCGGTTTATGTAGCGGCCAGTGGGTCATTGTTGGGCTAGAGTGATAGGCTTGTACTGTTGTACAAACCCAATGATATAAGTGATTATCTTATAAATATAAATATCAATATACTATGAGGTAACACTAAAATATAGTATGCAATATGGATTGCTTTTATAACATATGGTTGTTAATATTAGTAGCTTTAGAAGTTTATAACATTGAATCTATTTTAATGTCTAAAAATTTAATATATGTATAATATGTATGTATGTGTATATACATAACTAGAATATATCTCTTGCTATGTTTAAAAAATAGATTATAGATTATAGGAAAACATATAATATTTTTAAAACAATCGATATATAAAAATCATGTAAAATAAATACATGTAAGAACCGCATACACAGGGATAGACGAATGGGGCTAGAGGGGGCGGTCGTCCCTCTAAAATTTTGAAACTCGTATATGATTTAGAAGTTTTTATAAGTCGGCTCAATGAGCACCTGCAGGGACTGAATTCACAACATTACATAGTATGAGCTTCCAACTCAATTTGTTACATTCAAAATGTTAAAATTCAAAATTTTGACTTTGTTTAAAAAATTTAATGTCTCGTCTCATTCGACCAACCAATTATTGATATCCCATTGATAAAGCTTTCTCTGTAAATATTAATGTAATTGGGTTTGGGTTGGTCCAATTTTTAATGTAAGCCTCAGGTTATGCTACATTTATGGGCTCTTTTGTCCCTTCCCAGTTCCCACGGACTTGTCATCCTTTAAACATACAGATTTGCTGCTGCTCCCCATTTGCTCCATCGGGCTACGGATAACAGCATTGCCGGGCTCTACCAAGAAGAAACGTCCATCCACTTTTCTCTAAGGTAAAAAACCCTATTTTATATCATATTTTAAAGAATGTGGATATGAAAATTATTACAATATAAGAGAATATGGATTTAAGTTAGGGTTTAGGAGTTTAATGGGTTGAGTGTAGATTTTAGATTCTAGGGTTTATGGTTTAAGATTTAAATTTTATGGTATTGGGCATAGAGATTTAAGTTTTAGATTTTATAGCTTAAATATGAAGGGCTCTGAAAAAAATAATTTACACAACTTGTGTATCAAAATATACATAAATATTACCGTAAATTAAAATAACCAGACAAGTTCAAATGAATTGAAAATTAGAAAATCTATATAACTTATATTCTAATTAAAAATAATTGAAATACAACTCCAAACTTCATGTACCTCCGTCCCTAGATATTACTAAACATTACACACGTTATGATTTTTTTCTCTCTTTTAGAACCAACAATCAATAATTTGGTTCCAAAGAGGATTTTTCTTACAAGGTTTAAAATTTGAAATTAACAGATAGCTCCTAAATAACATATTATCAAAAGCTTCAAACTTAACACCTCATAAAATATCATCTTAATACATGCGAAGTGAACCACTAAATATTAAAAAATATCCATCAAAACTGAAAAAGCACAATTAAGTCCCCCAGAAAACAAGCTTAAAATTCCATCATCACAACTTCGTATCTACGAGGTGCTTAAAATTCTTCTCTTGTTTTATTTTATTTTTTCCCCTTTAATTTATTTATTTCGCTTGCGGATTGTTTAGTTTTGGTTTCGGCTGAGCGATTTAGTGTCTTTATTTACAATTATTTCGTGTACAAATTAGTCGTTGTACTTGTTTAAAAAATAGCTAAATGAAGGCTATTTTTGAATGTCCGATTCTGGCGAATTGTTTCGTTTCTTTTGCTAGCCAAACAGCTCGATATACATATATAAAGAAGAGAAAAAGTCCAGACCGCATTGCTTTAAGGTTATTTTCTAGGGGAAAACCCTAGTTATACTTTTGTTAGAAAAATAAATATTTTTAGAGCTTTGAATAAGAAATTGATCCAAAAGTTGTTGAGGGAAAATGTGAAACTAATTGTTGATTCATAAATGTACAGACATGCACGACGTAGGTAACGCGAATGTCCGGACCGATCAGACCTTCCATGGGATTGCAGATGTTTGCAATTAACGGATAGCTGATAGCTGATTGCATTAGCTGATTTGACTAGTAAATTGTATTAGCTGATTGTATAAAAGTGTTTAGTAAAATTAACTCACATTTGATTATTTAAACAAACAAAATAATATATAAGAACATGATTATATTTATAGTTATCAATATTTTTTATCTATTAATATTAATTAGATTATAAAAAATATTTTTTTAATATAGCATTACTAAGCATATTTGAAAGATCTATACATTAATTTATTATCTATATAATTATTTTTAATACAAATTAATTGATTATTAAATATAAATATAAATATAAATGTGTGAGAGTAAAAAAGAAAAAAAAAGAAAAAGTATTAGTTTACAAACATCACAATGTAAATAGTGAGGGTGAATAATTAAAATAGAAAATGTTAAATTTAAGTTATTTGGGGATTTTTAATAATTGTTAAGGCTAAAAGAGTATTTATAACACTTATGTCAAAAATTCTAATTTCAAAAAGATTCAATTAGCAGTTTTTTTCAAAATTAGAGGTTTTATCTCAATCCGTTATTTATCAACATTCAAGTTAGCGAATTTGATCTGTCAGATTTTTAATATTAAACTAAATCTCTAATTCTGTCTTCAACCGTTATTTACTAAACATGGCTAATATAAAATGTTTTTAAAAATAATTGAAACAAACCTTTGAGACAAATCTAGAACTAACATGGCTGAAAACATCTAAAAGTAAACGAGTAAATTCAAACAGATTTTACGAGTAAAAGGATGGAAATAAACATGTCTTAAATCAATGTTTTGAAACATTATTAAACTTTTTTCTGCATTCAGACGGTCAACAACCTTTTCTTTCCTAAACTTCCTATTTCACTAATTTACTCTAAATTTACAATTATTTGTTCACGACTCATCAAAATTAAAGGACATTAAAAATATTTGTTGCCAAATTGTTGTAATTGATTAAACTAAGTAAGATAATCTTTTAAATATTTGACAACAAGATGATCTCTTAATTACGTAATCTCACCCATAAGTCAAACATATCTTTATTCATAAATAGTTAGGGTCTGTTATTCTCACCTATAACGAAATCTTTTCAATATAGTTTAATATTACAAATCGAATCCCTATATTTGCTGACAAAACACATAATAAATACTAATAAAGATGATTTAAGAGTTAAGGATACTCATAACCAACTATCAATTGGTTCCACTGAATAGAATAAACGGAGTTGAAAAGATCACTTCACAGTAAATCTTTGTAGCACTCAATTCGAATTTATCGACTAATAACTCAAATCGATAATTATATTAATAAATATGTATTTATGAACTTATTGAGTGGTTATAGTAAAAAAAGTGAGTGTTATTAACCTTAGGAGACCTAAGTTCGAGCAGCTTGTGTTCGCGATATATTGTGCGTTTTCAAAAGGCTAAGAGCCAAAAAGAACATATACCACAATATAATCACATCAAAATACAAAAAAAATATACATATGTATGATGTATCAATTAGAGACGTATAAAACTACATTTAAAGAGATAAATATTAGAATCTTACACATATTTTCATTAATAATACGTGTAATGTATTAGATGAATTTTAATTTTATTAATTTATATATATATTACTCCTATGTTTATCACCCGTTCTAGGTATATTTTGTTACCTTTTATAATTTCTCATCATAGTTTTTTTGACATGACATATTCTGATTATTTTTATAGTTTATATGCGGCGTGTTGATTATTTTCGCTAATCTGTATACGTGTCAAATCAAATTTTAATATCCATTCTAGGTATATTTTGTTGGCTTTGTCTATGCATATATTAAAGGTCATTTAAGAGTTTGTATTAAATGTAAAATTCTAATTTTTTATCAAAAAATTAAAATTTTATTTGAAAAAAAATCTATTATCTAATGTATTACAGAATTTTAAAAGTTTTTATTGAAAAAACTTTCATTCAATGTATTACTAAATCCTAAACCCTAAACTGCAAAATCTTAAACCATAGGTCATAAACTACAAAACCACAATCCATAAATCCTAAACCATAAAACACTAAACCATGCAATAATAAACACCGAAACTCTAACCTTAAAACTCTAAATCATGTAACCCTAAGGCCTAAAACCTAAAAGCATAAACACTAAATCATAAAACCCTAAACTCTAAATCATAAACCATAATACATTAATTGAGAATTTTTTAATTGAAATCTTTAATATTTTATAATTCAACATGGTTAAGATTTTTTTTAAATAAATTTTTGTATTTAATGCAATGTCTTAAATGACCCTTAACCTATTCATACATGCATAGGTTAGATAAAATCTATTTTATTACCTTTCTTCGAAAAACATTGTACTTTACTTTAACCAAACTACCATATTTTAATTAATTTAAAATATATTTTCCCCAAATAATTTCATCAAAATCAAAATCAAAATCAAATTACAAATTCTTTATTCAAAATCAATTAATATCGTCTTAAGATACGTAGACTCGTAATAGCCCTTTCTAACCAACAATTCACTCGTTTTTTTATATTTTTTATTTTGAGGGAATCCAACAATACATTCTCCAACGTAATGAATGGGGTATATAAAACGATACCAAATACATCGTATACGTACAGATCTACCACCAAACAAAGGACAAAATCTAGGGTAAACTACATTAGAGGTCACTTAATTATTAGTAAAGTTACGACTGAATCACTCAATTATTAAAAATTATAATTAGGTCACTCAATTAAAATTTTAGTTACGGTATAACTCCTCCGCTAAAATACAAATGAACATCCAAAAAAAAGTTTGGTATAATGACATTTTTAGTCATCAAAACTTATATATTCTACCAAATTAATCATAATTCAAAACAATTTAAAAATTTTAACCCTTTATATTTAAAATATATATCAATTTAGTTATTTTTCTTCTCCCAAATCGCTTGTATACCCGTTAACACTAGAGTACTTCATTTAAAACCACTAATTAATCTAATACACAAATTTATAAACATAATGATACTTATAATTATTTTTTAATGTTAGATTTGTAATTACCACCCACGTTAAAATTAAATTTATTGAAATTTGTTTAAAAATATTTATAAAAACCTTCAAGTTTTAGCTACTATTATCACATGATTTTCTAAAAAAATTAAGTATTTCGTATTATTACACAACTTTCTTAGTAATTTCACATATTTTTAATGACTTTATTATTTCTTTTTTATTTTAAAAATAAACCTTTTAAGTTATTGAATTTTTATTATTAAACCTATTTGAAAATATCAAATTTTGTGTAAACTCGTGTTACCACTAGTACTCAAGTAGGAATGATCATGAGCGGTGAAGAACAAACAATTTGGGAGAAGAAAACTGATTGAATATATATATATATATGAGATAGGTTCCGTTTACACATGTTTTACACGTTTTTTGGACCGTTGGATGAGTCAAGTGAATGGATGAGATTAACAATAAATATGTGAAGATTATCACTTGGAAAAAAGAGTAAGGAGTTAATCTGAGCCATCCATTTCTCTCATTTAACGATCCAGAAAACGTGTAAAACTTAAAGAGTTTTACATTGTGTAAGTTAATCATAACTATATATATATATATTAAATATGAAGGGTTAAATTTTTTTGAACGATTTTGAATTAGGACTATTGGTAAAATATATAAGTTCTAAGGACTAAAACTTTAATTAAGTGATCTAATTATAACTTTTAATAATTAAGTGACCTAAATATAACCTTAATAATAGTTGAGTGACTTCTAATGTAGTTTACCCTAAAAGCTAAGGAAAACAGTGTTAACACCAAATTTACAAAAATTAAAAAAAAAAACTAATAAAAATAAATAATTAAATAAAGGAAAAAACACACACACTATATAGTGTTTCAACGCCAGTCAGCCCCCCAAAAAAATCTAAAAAGGGGTAAAAAAAATACTCACATCGTGAGGTAAAAAGAAGCACGGTGCCTGCCTATGTCCTCAGACTAAAAGCTCTCTGTTTCTATCTATTCTTTCAACTTTTGATCATTCTTTTATCGCAATAATTTTCTGCAATCTAAGTGTCTGGCTTTTTTAGTTCTTGCATGTTTTGGGTTTTATTTATAATCTATGAAAAACTTTGATCGTTTTTTTATTTTAATATAAATCTGGGTTCTTGTTTTTTTAATATCATCTCTGGATCCGCCTGGGATTCCAGTTTTCTGATCATTCTGTTTTTAGACTTTGAATGAAAAAGAATTTTAAAAAACAAAGAATGGGATTTGAGTTAGCTGGTGGGTTCTTTGGAAAATAACTAAAGTTTCAATCTTGACTTGGAAACTGCAATTCGATTGCTGATAGAGTTTGGGGGTTTTCTTGCTTTTACGGTGTTTTTGAGTGGTTTCTGCTTTAATGGAGCTATTGGGGATAATTGTAATTTTTGGGTTTTAGAAAAACTTTGATTCTTTCTGGTGGATTGTCATGGACGAAGTTGGTCCTAGTAATCAAGGAGAGCCTCGGACGACCTCAGAATTGTGCTCCGATGAAGGCTCTGCGATGCGGTGGAGGCCGAGACAGCTGGGTTTTAGGCCGTGTTCAACTAGAAACGAAGCTGATAGAAAACTGCGTGTTGTTGTCCGGAGGCCTGTAAGTTCGCTTTTTCTAATTGTCTGTTAATTTTTAGTTCAAAAGTTTGAAAGGTATTTCTTTGGCATGTTGCGATGTGTTGAAAACTTAGGAGCTTTTGAATTGGGTTTCAGTTTGAATTGTTATGGATTAAGTGATATTCAGCTGGTTTTAGTTGTGGTTTCATTAGTGATTCTGTTTAGCATTAGGAAAAAGGAAAACATATCAGCAATGTAGAGGTCAGAAGAGACAGTCCCTTATTGTCTCCATGTTCAGGGGTTAAATCTTAAATGTTTCAGTAGTTGCGAATACATTATAGAAAGCTGTGAACATAACCGGGAATGCTACTTTTATTTTGGTTAGTATAATGTGCTATGGCTGTATGCTTAAGCAGTGTAGGTGGTCAAATTGGATCCTGATAGAAGAACACAATGTACCGGTGCTGATATTAGCATAGTGAGATTACTGAATTTGTTTTAGATTCCACTTTCTTGCCGTATTGTCAACATTTATGTTTTAATGTCCGAATATGTTTGAGAAACAATAAGATTAAACACTAAATAATTAGTACTGAATTTTGTACTCGAAAACTATATTGGCATATTGCTTGATATGAAATATGAAGTAGATCCTGCTTGGATTATTTATCTATATGATTTTATATATGTTTTACACCCAAGAAGAAATAGAAGAAAAGGCAAAGGAGAACTATTTCAGGGTGCATGGACTCATATAAGGAAAATCTTTGTGCTGACCTGCAGCTTTAACTGTGCAGTTGGTGGCAAGACTGACAAAGGACATAATTGAAACGTACCAAATATGCAACTCACAATTTAAATATACAGAAGAATTGAATCCAAAGCGGTTTTTGACAAGCCCATCTGTTGGTGTCCTCAATGATGGCTATGACAATGTGAACTCAGATCTTATTCTAACAGTGAACTTTGTCTTGATCAATTTAGAAACACAGCGAAGGTTTGTTACTACCTTTTATGATCCTGATAATGTGAACTATATTTTTGAAGCATTTCCTGTAATTTCTGTGTGAATTGACCTCACATGTGCATTTTGGATTTTATTGATGGTGAATAAAGGTTGTTGTTCTTATTCTTTTGCTAAAACTTCCATTGTTCTGCCGATGGTAATTCGTGGATCCTAAACTAAAATAGACAACCTTTTGAATTTGATGTGTTTGATATACATATAAGTTTTAAATGTATATTTGTTTCTATTCATGTGGTTAGCTCCTCTAAGCCATGAAAAACACATGCTTGGTTTCTGGCTAGTGAACTTTGAATTTGGCATGTTGGAATTAGTTGTACATCAGTCTAAATATGGAGTTTTGGGGTTGCCAAGCTCTGGTAATTATTATTATTATTTTACAAATTCAAACTGCCACTCCTCCCTCTCCTCCTTGAGATTTTCAGTTTTAAAATTTTAATCTCTTTGTTGAGCTTGTCTCTTTCGACTTAAGTCTAGCACCAAAGAATACTTTTTTGTTTCTGTTTCTTTGCAACCCCAGCAAAATGCTTGTTCTTATATCACAGTTTCGGGGTACTGAAGTAGAATTTTTTAGAAATGGATTGGCATTGAGGTTGGGGCTTGGGTAGGAATTAGACTGCATTGGATCTATAATTGACGGGTAAAATGCCAGCTGAAGCCTGATTTATCTCAGCTCAAGCATGGGTTAGTCAGGCAAGTTATAGTTATTTACTCGTGGGAAAATCATAATATCATATAGTTACTGTATTAAACATGTAAGAAACCAATTCCAACTTCAGTTTAGTGTCTGATTGTTTGATGTGCTGGGTATTGTTATAGTTCGTCAATTGCCAGGAGGAAACTTCAACTAAGCTGAATGACGCATTTTGGCCCATACACATACAAGTGAACCAGTTATTATTATTACCATTATTAGCTTGTTTATGCGGTTGTAGAAGAAAACTGTTTTCAAGTTTTATGCTCTGAATTGGATTTTTTGGCTTTCCTGAGTATGAAAATATTACATGTTATATTACATATCCTGAGAAAGCATGGTTGCTCTTGACTTGCATGGTTCAATGCTATATCACATATGTTGCCTGTGTATCAATTTTGTTTTTCTGCTTTATGATGCGCCGAATTTGTTACGTAATGCAATTCAAATTATCAATTGTGAGAAACAAAGGACAATCTAACCATTCAAATAATATTAAAAAGAGGGAAAAACTAAAAAAGAATGAACATATATTATTCATGAAGGATCTGGCTTTTGGCAGCTTCATGGTTGTGTCAATGTAGCTTAAAAACTATTTCTGGTTGTCTATTCTCATTTAAACTAAGCTTGTTGAAGGAAGCTTTTACTCATATTTCAATAATTTTATGTAGATATATTGTCAAAGATGTTCTTGGTCATGGGACTTTCGGGCAGGTTGCTAAATGCTGGGTTCCCAAAACAAGCAGTTTTGTTGCTGTGAAGATAATTAAAAACCAACCTGCTTACTATCAGCAAGCACTGGTTGAAGTTTCTATTTTGACAACGGTGATTTTCTTAAAGCTGTATATCTCCTTAAAAATACCAGTTGTGAAACATCATTTTGTTTGCTTTAATTGTTTACTTTTTGCAGCTAAACAAAAAGTATGATCCAGAAGACAAGCATCACATTGTCCGTATTTATGATTACTTTGAATATCAACATCATTTGTGCATTTGTTTTGAACTTCTTGATACAAATCTGTGAGTAATTTTATTGTATTTCAATGAAAGAAGATTCATCATTTGTTAATTTCTTTTAATCATTAGATTCACTTATAGGTTTTGCAGCTTGTTATTGACATTTTCTCCTGATCTAGGTATGAACTCATCAAGATAAATCATTTCCGGGGTTTGTCATTGAGCATTGTTCAGCTGTTTTCAAAACAGGTGTTTGCAGTTTGCTTATAGCTGAACTTGGTTTGACCTGAATAACGATTGGGCTAGCTGAAACATCTGCTTCCAGTTGTCTTTTGAGTTCATACTGACCTTCTTATTTTATTTAGATTCTACGTGGACTAGCTTTATTAAAAGATGCTGGAATAATTCATTGTGATCTTAAGCCAGAAAATATTCTTTTATGCACGAGGTGAGTTGCTTTTTAAAGATTATTCCAGATTAGGAACTTATAACGTATTTTATTTTCGGTGAAGTTTGATATTTCTGCCCTGGAAATAACAGTGTGAAGCCAGCTGGAATTAAAATAATTGACTTTGGATCAGCTTGCATGGAAGAACGGACTGTTTATTCCTACATTCAGGTTTCCACCCGTAGCTACTACTTTCATGCTGTTCATTCTTATCATCCTCTGGAGGGTCTTACAGCTGTACTTTCTTCTTTTTTCTGCAGAGCCGATATTATAGATCTCCTGAAGTTCTTCTTGGATACCAGTATCCTTTTGGCATGAATTTATGGCCTTATTATTTTCTATCTATTGATTTTGCTTACTGGTTGTGTCTTTTGCTGGATCATGGTGTTTTTCCTTGTAGCATCTCTTCTCATGTTCAATGTCTTTATGAATGGAATTTCGATGAATAAACTTCAGCAGAACTTCATTTGACCCGACCAATCCTCAGGTTTAAAATGAACCTCATGAGTTCAGTTATAACAACGTATAAAAACTGAACCCAATGAACCGTCAATTGAAGTCCATGACCCTTTTTTGGGTTGCCGTCCCGTGGATTTGTCATGATAGTTCCTGGTTGATCTCACAACTGTCACTTCAATTTATTGTGTTTTATATTCCATGTGGAGTAATATTTTATTATTGTCTACCTTCATTGACCCTTTTTATTTGTCTTCTAACATGATTCCAGGTATGTGTAATTGCTGTTCGATATTTTATAACATTAAAGATTTCTTATACTGGTTTCGGCAACCCCATTTAACTATTCCTTCTCCATTAGATTTGACTCATTTGATGCTTGAGTTAAGCATTTAATGTTTTGTTTCACCTTGGCTAGATTGTTCAAAGCAATGCTTTTGGCTTGATATGCTTTTGGCATGTTCAGTTCTTTGGTAATTAATTTAAAAAATGGGTTTTCAAAATTATGTTCATTGGTTGGTTGTGGTTCATTATCTTTTATAATTAGAGAAACTTCCGATTTTTGTGTATATGGTCATGATTGTTCGTTTTAGTTTGAACCTTGATCCTTTTTCAGATATTCAACAAAAATTGACATGTGGTCCTTTGGCTGCATAGTCGCCGAACTGTTTTTAGGGCTGCCTTTATTCCCAGGTGCTTCAGAATTTGATCTTCTAAGGCGAATGGTTAAAATACTGGGGTATGGCTCTTGCATTGGCTAGGACTAACTTTTTCTTTGTATTTCTAGGCATCATTTTCTTGAGACTGATTTTGGAATAGCTCTTCTTTGTTGATTCGGTACAGAGATAACTGAATAGGTGGTTTTCTTGTCCAAATGTGAAAAGTTGTATAAGTAGTCACTTATCATCAATAAGCATGTGTGATTACCAAATTTCACTCTCGATGTCCCTTTTTTTGTTAATCTTAGAAGTTCCATCATTCAATGCAATATATGTCTAATATTTTCACGAGCTTATAGATTTCTGAAGTTAAATTGCCCTTATGATAAACAACAATGTACAAGAAAAGAGAAACAAAAAATTTATTTGATTTTTCAAAGTAGCAAATATTTTTTGAACATCACAAATTGAGAGCTTAAGCTCCTCTATCTCTCTCCTCGCATTCTGTTATTCCATCTAAAAGTATCATAATGCCAAGTCAGATCCTCTAAGATCATTCCTCTCCTAAATTAGCTTGATAGGCATGAACAGTTATTAGGGAGATACATGTGCCTTACATGGTATGTGTTAATGTTATGGTATAGGCCATAGGGTATTTAACTGTCTGATTGATGCGAGTAATTGAATTTAGCCTCTTGTTATATGAGAAACTCTGAAGGATGTCTAGAATTCTGTATCTACCTTTGAGCTTTTGGATTGTCTTTTTTGTGAGTCCTTTTCCTTGGCCCAAGATTGACCACCTGTGAACACCGCATCAGATCCTTTGGTTCACATTGGAATTTCAGCATATTTATCGGACTATAATGCCTTATTTATACATGAAAATCGAAACCAGTTATACACACATGCATTAAAACAAGTAAATAGAAGTAGCCTGTGTACTCTGTGTACTAAAGTTACACTATAAGTTTTGCATTGATTTGAGCTATCTAGCTTAGGTCATGGAAGTTTAAAATTTCGCATGATAATGTGTGTTGCATCTTTAGAATTTTAGAATCCTTCCTACTTGTTTTTTCACTGTGTTATGTTTAATCAGTGGCTGTTTCTTAGTCAGCCAGCTGTTTTCATGCATGAAATATGAGTATATGACTCGTATCATTTTCTTAATGTTTTCATATAAACTTCCATTTCAAACTTATTTCTCCTTATCCCAAATAAACCTGGTTTTTATTAGATAATCTATAAACTAAAATAAGTATTTAGTGCTTATACTCATTTAGTTGTAGCCTTGCACTTGTTTTGAACAACCTTTTATGTGTATGGTTTTCTTGTTGTAGATCGCAACCCCCTGATTATGTTCTAAAGGAGGCAAAGAACACAAGTAAGTTTTTTAAGTGCGTTGGGAACATACACAATATAGAGAATGGTGAAGTTGGTGGCAGAAGTGCTTACCAAGCATTAACGGAAGAAGAATATGAAGCTGTAAGTGTTCATATATTCCATTCTGAAGACAACTTTATGAAAAGTTATGAAATAATAGAAATTTCTGACTTTTTTTTTGTTAATTTTTATGTTCTCATATCTATTGCCAATTATCTTCATCTGATAATCATTGTTGCTTGTTTTTGTTCAGAGGGAGTTAAAAAAACCGTTGATGGGGAAAGAGTATTTCGGTCATAAGAACCTTGAAGCAATCGTTACAAATTATCCTTACCGGAAAAACTTGCCTGAAGAAGATATCATTAAAGGTTAGCAACTTACTTCTACATTGAATGTCCGGCTTTCCATGGTGGGAAAACGTGTGCAGTGTGTGACTACTATCTGTTAAGAACTTACCAAGGCTGTTGTGTGATGAATCTATAACAGAGGGTCAGATACGATTAGCTTTGATTGATTTCCTGAGGGGACTAGTTGAGTTTGATCCAGCAAAACGGTGGTCACCTTTCCAGGTAATTGAAGTTTCACTTTAAGACTCATTTATCATACAATTCCAATTAAATATGAAGCAATAGTAAGAGTTTCAAGTTCATCTTGCAGGCTTCAAAACACCCTTTTGTTACTGGGGAACCTTTCACATGCCCATACAGACCTCCCCCCGAGACCCCTCGCTTGGTATGGGACCTCTGCGTGTAACTCTGCAATTAAAGAATCTTGAACCTTATTTCATAAATTAATATTAACTATGTAGCTTTTATTTCAATTCTTGGCACCAAGCATACAAGGGAATTGCCTACTCTCCTGATTACTGTTTGTATTTTTCTGAACAATGGTATAATCTTATTTTATATTATAGGAATGTTTCTCTTATTTATAAAAAGTTCAAGGTTGTTGAGAATAATTTGAGGTAGAGTTTTGTGCTTGTTTGAACAAATTTTAGCAATCATTTGATGAAATCTCAATGTCCGCTGTGTGTATGCGATCATAAAATTTCTTTGGCCGGCGTGAAAGATTGGACTTTATTGTTCTTCTCATGGTTGAACATATTTTCAGTCGTAGCGATATGTTCTTGTGAATAACAAGCTTTTCAAAAAGATACACTAATCTGTTATTTTCTGGGGGGAAAAGAGAAGAAGAAACAACACTTGCCTAATGTCTGCCTTTTTCTTGGTAGCCTGTTGCTCAAAACATCAAGGTGGATCATCACCCTGGTGGAGGGCATTGGTTTGCAGCTGGTCTTTCCCCTAATGTAAGCTTCCTAATGATCCAGTATTTTTATTCCTATACTAGTAGACTTTCTGCATCATTTTAATAGTAGTCTTATACTGATGTATATTTTCAATCGTATAGGTTCAAAGCAGGAACATGGTTCCCTTTCATAACAGCCCACATTTCCAAATGGTGCCGTATGCACATGCAAATAGCTATGGCAGTATAGGAAGTCATGGGAGCTATGGCAGCTATAGTGATAATACTGGGCTTGGAAGCAGCTACGGGAGTTACGGAGATAGTAGTAATATGTTTGCATATTATTCACCTGTTCGTCCATCTGCAATGAACATGCATTCCCAGAGCGGTGCATCAATGCTTGGAAGTAGCCCTGATGCTAGATGGAGATATATGCAGTACTCTCAGGGGACAGGACTTGGTGTGAGTCCATCGGCTGGAAACTACGCACCACTCCCTCTTGGCACTAGTCCCTCACAATTTACTCCTCCAAGTTCCTACAGTCAAGTTTCAGGTGGCTCTCCTGGGCACTATGGTCCTACTTCTCCTGCGAGAAACAGTTGTCAGGGGTCACCTTTAAGTAAGATGGCTACAGCTGGCCAGTTTAATAGAAGAAAAAGCTGGGGATATTCCGGAAGTTCCCAATCACAAGAGAGTCCATCATCTTCAAACTGGCAAGGACAAGTAACCGATGGCACCATTTCTAACCAAGCTGAGGGGCACTCTCAAGTGGTCGGCGGTCTACCCTCTCACATACAGTCAAATTCTAACACAGCCAACTGGAACCAACAACTAGGTGGCATTGGAATGGCCACAGGCTACCCAACTGTTCAGAAGATACCCAACTCCATCGGACTTGGTTCTAATGTGCAACTGCAGCATAGCACTGGCACAACTCAAGACAAGTCAGAGGCCAGCATGCCATTGCTTGATCCTGGAGATTGGGATCCAAATTATAGGTGAGTGGAGAACTTGAAACTGGAGTCTAAACTCATGTTTATCAAATACCGAGATATACTTTTTCTTAGATGTGTTATTTCTTGTGTTTGTTTTCACCCTAGTGATGAACTACTTCTACAAGAAGATGGATCAGAAGAGAGCTCCTTATCAGCTGACTTTAACAGAGGAATGCATATTGGCTCAGCCGATGCATCTGTTGGAGTTGGAAGATTCAACCGTCCCTCAACCACAAGCTCAAATTTGTCAATTCAAAGGTAATTGCATAACCTTCTCTGGGATGACTTAGTTTCAAGATATACGACTCACAAGAGGAGAGCTATTGTCTTTCGTTGAAGTGTTCGACACTGTTCTTGACTTATTTCTATATAATTTGTCTGAGTACAGACAAAATGGAGCTGTAGGATTTTCACAGGCAGAAGTGGGTAGCCCTCCTTCAGCTAATGATTTACATGCTGGATATCCTCATTATTCGTCGAAGCATTCTCACTTCATGCCACATACGACACAAAATTCTCCTAGCCGTTTGGGGCAGCAAACTGTTCAGCGGCTCAATCACGGCAGATCCAGTGGTGCTCAGGGTAGCGAATGGAATCACATGAAAGTCCAGCTCCCTCCTCCTAGCTTTAATTCTGGGGGCCAACGTTCTCCTGCGAGTAGTGCATCTAGTAATGGCATGCCATGGGGTACTTTCTAACTTTACACTATCAAATTACTTTTACTTACATCTTACTTTGCCAAGTAATTTCGTATACCTCCGTGTGTCGGAACTATATAATTATCATCGGATAACTTGAGGGGACAATGAAGTGATTACGTTTTACTCAATCCTCGCATTGTTAATGTAGGGCGTAGGGCCAACCATCCCTTCTCAAATATTCCACCAGGTTCTCGTGGAAGAAAGGACTATGGAAGGATTGCCTGACGCTGGAACCGAACTCGACTCGAGCCGTAAGGATTATGTATTGGGTGTTTGACAAGAAATATGTACTCACATAGTGGGCTGATTATAAGCAAATGCTCATCCAGACCATTCTCATTGTTCATTAATTGTGCTTTGCGTATATATTTTAGTGGTGGTTTTTGCTTGTCATCCAATCAAATAGCGTCTTCTTCCAATCTAACCCACAGTTAAGTACTCAACCCGAAGTTCATATCTGAACCACCGTAATGATCGAAAAGAAAATTACTTTTTCATTTTTTTTTCAAATTTCATCTAACGGAAAGAAAAAAAATATTCCCTATTATTTCACCTTTTTTTTTTTACTTTTTAATTTTCTTTTCATTCTACCAAGCAAAGTTTTAGGATTGATCTTTCATTCCCATGTATGATAATGCACATATATATGTGATATTATGATATATATAGGGTAAAGTTTTAACCCTATTCTTAAAAATTAAACCTTAAACATTCGACCATATACTCTAAATTCTAAATTTTAATTTTAAATTTTAAACTGTGAATTAAAGTTCCAATTTCTAAAACTTAAAAGCACGTGTAAACTTTGTGTTTCAAAGTTTATATATATATATATATATATATATATATATATAATACTTTTAAAATTATATGAAGAGTTTACGAATAGACTAAATGAGATTTTCTTCTTGAACTAGTGTATAAATTAATCACTTGAAAATAAAATATGATCAAATACGAAGAAGATTAAAAATCCAATCAAAATGATGAAAAATAAAAGTTGACGGCTCAATGACTATTAGTATAAAAATATATATTTTATTACTATTTTTAGTATACAAAAAAATTTCAAATACGAAAAAGATTAATTTAATTAATCATACTGAGTTGTGGCCCGGTTCTCTCTCTTTGCTATATTCTCGTCATATTTGATCAAATACGATAAAAGTAAATATATATATATATATATATATATATATATATATTACATGTGAAATTTTCTGTAACTATCATGTCACCCAATTAATAAAAGTTAATGATTTAGTGATTATTTTGTAACAAAAATTAAAGTTTAATGCCTATTATATATATTTGAAAGTTTAATGACTATTTTGTATTTTTAGAGATAGTTTAGTGACTATTTGTGTACTTTACCCTTTAATATAATTAAACTTTTCTCCTTTTTGGCTAACCCTAGCCGTTTTGCATTTCTTTTGTTTTAGTCGTTTTTTTGCTCATCTTGTCGTTGCTCACTTCTCATCAGCAGTCGCCGACGGTGTTCATTACCGCTTCACAACGCCAATCATGATGTTAAGTTTACAAAACTGCTCTTAAAAATTGAGTATATTCACAACAACTTCACCTAGGAGGCACTACAGTAGATCCGCCCTGTCCAGGTTTGTTCTACGTTTAGAGAAGAAAAATGTCACGGCCATCTTCATGGTTTAGGCTCCTTAGCCGTTCCTTTCGTAACCCACCTAGAGCTCCGCCTTCACTTTCTCGGAAGAATATTTTGCCAAACACCCATTACCCTAAAACCCCAGTTAAACCCCATTTCTCATTTTGCCGAAATATCTCCTATTTCCCCAACATACAAACACCCAACTCTCCACTTTCTTTCAATAGATGGAATTTCTCTAGAGCCTTCTCGTCCGACGATTCAAGCGATGATGATGGTGATGCTGATGATGATGATCTTATGGCTGATGTATTTGCTGAAATTGAACAAGAGAAGCAGCGGGAAAGAGAGGATAGGATTAGGAAAGGTTTGGATACTAAGGATCTTGATGAAGAGGATAATGAAGACTATATGGGTGTAACGGCATTGATAGAGAAGCTTGAAAAGAGGCATTTAAAGGAAAAGAATATGCGTGTAGACTTTGACTTTGATGACCTCTCGGATTCGGATTCCGAAAGTGAGGATGAGGGGGATTATGAGAAGCGGGAAGAACAATTTGAGAGGAAAAAAAAGATGCATGAGCAGTTGCTAAAAAACTTCTGCGAGGCAGGTTAGTGAACAAGCTTTGCTTTTATGTACTAATGATAGTATAACTTGTATATATGTGTAGAATGCTTATTACATACACACTAGACTTGTCAGTTTTAGACAATATACCTAGAAAAAACACAACTTGGATGCCACAGGGGTGCATGAATGTCTCGAATTGTATGCTTGAATTGCTAGGTTTAATACAGGTACCAATGTTCCCGAGTAATAGCTAAGAATATGGTGTGTGTTTTACCTTAGTAAGAAAGGAGGTTGCAACTATGGTCAAACAAATATACTAAATTCAAGTGCATAAATTCACGGATGTGGATTTTGTAAATTCTAAAATGAAGATGCCTTATGTTTACTTACTGATTTGAATATGATAACACCATATACTGCATAAAAAATGATTTATAATTGATATTTGTGAAATTTCATCGAACACTCTTTGTTGACAAATTACATTGTTGCACTTTACAGTGACAGTTGATGATGCTTTTAAATGGATGGAAAAGATTGACAAGTTTGAGGAAAAGCATTTTAAACTTCGCCCCGAGTATAGGGTCATTGGTGACATGTTGAATCTACTTAAGGTTGCAGAAGGCAAGGAGAAATTTATCCTTCAGCAAAAATTGAATAGGGCAATGAGGCTCCTTCAATGGAAGGAAGCCTACGATCCCAATAATCCTGCCAATTATAGAGTTATGAAGGATCAACAAGTTGGTCCTGTTGATCATGAGGAAGAAGCTGAAGAGGAGAATGAGAAGAAAATAGTAGGAAAAGATGATGAGGATGAGGATGAGGATGAGGAAGAGTTTGATGACATGAAAGAGAAGGATAATATACTATTTGAGAAGCTCAATGACATTGACAAGAAACTGGAAGAGAAGCTGGCTGAGTTGGATTATACATTCGGTAGGAAGGGTAAGCTTCTGGAGGAGGAAATCAGATACCTTGCAGAGGAAAGAAATTCTTTGACAGAGAAGAAAAGAATTCCTCTTTACAGAAAGGTCAGTGTATACAAGACATTCGTTTATTTTGATTCAAAGTTCAAACAGTTGAGTTATTTTTGAAATGGTCGAGGACTCGAGGGGCAGAATCCTAAGCTAATATTATTCTTACATTTTCTTAAATATATTTTATTTATATTCATGCTTTTCATGGGCAGAATATCTGGCCTCACTCGTAGAAATATACCTTTCATTTATTTGGATTGGCAAAATAAACTATTCTGAGTTCTGGCAGAAGTATAAATTATTCTAGGTTGATTTGTGTCAATTCAATTTTGAAAGGGTTGTTAGCGAGTTATTTATTCTAACCAGAATGGTTTCCACTGTGGTCCGATTCCCCTCCTTTATAGTTCTGTACATTAATTCTCTGTACGGCTTTAACCATCATTCACAAGTATGACTCATTTGATGATAATTATTTGCATTGTTTTGTTTCAAGATTCAACTTTGTGTTTTTCAAGCTATTTCATGTTGCATGTAACTAACTCTGTTTTTTATTGAATGATGACAGGGTTTTGATTTGAGGTTGATAGATGTAAATCGAACTTGTAAAGTAACAAAGGTAATCTCATGCCATTAGAGTGAGTTTTGTTGGTAGATTGATTTTAAGTAACTCATTTGAAGTTGATGTTTTCCAGGGAGGGCAAGTGGTCAAGTACACTGTTTTGATGGCGTGTGGAAACTTTCATGGTGTTGTTGGATATGCAAAAGCCAAAGCTGAAGCAGTCCCTATTGCAATGCAGAGGGTAACTTTCCACTCTTCTTTAATTCCGCACCATTTAACCAATAGGTGAATTGGTTCTTTATCTTCTATTACCTGGCTGGTAAATCTGGTCTGTTCAGACAGACATGTTTTACATCCCTGTGCCAGCATATTTCCTTTTGATATTGGAAAAGGCGTAGTATGCAGTTACAAATTAGCCATGTAAGAGGGAATAAAGGTAATGCATATGAAAATTTGACATTGGCCTGTCCTTTTCTGCTGTATGATATCCATATTTTAGATTTTATATGCAGCAAAAATGTACTGCGCCAAACTAGAACTCTTGTAAAGTAAATGTTTTGTTTTGTCTGTTCAAATGTTGTACATAGTACATTTTAGTTTTACTCGTGGCTATGTTTTAGATAAACCTTGTTCTGGCTCTTGTCTAGTCCCTTAAGAATTTTTTTCTTTTCTTGTGATTGGTTTTTATACGGTTACTTTCTTACCATGATGCTATGATTTCTGGTCTGGAGTAGTGAAATCAATTTAATTTCAAAGGTTTATAATATCATCAATGTTATTATGTTGCCCCCCATGAACACGTTCTTGAATATCATAATCATTTTTTAATGTCACTTTGCTTGATGAAGTTATGTGACATGTACTGACTCATGTAACCTACAACAGGCACATGAGAAATGCTTTCAGAATCTTCACTACATTGAACGACATGAAGAGCACACTATAGCCCATGCAATTCAAACATCATATAAGAAGACTAAGGTGTGCATATCTCTCTTTTTATCACCATTTTTAATCTCATTCTTGGTTCTTCGTATTGAGTTAATTTTTCACATTTGTTAATGCTCAAGTTTCTCTGCATTCACTCTTTTTTTTAACTTTTTATGCTTTGGTAGGTCTATCTCTGGCCTGCACCAACTACAACGGGTATGAGAGCTGGAAGAACCGTTGAAAACATTTTGCTTTTAGCTGGCTTTAAGAATATCAAATCAAAGGTAATAGTGTGTTATCGATTCTGTGTTTTACTTGGACTCGGGCATATAGATATATGTTTTGACACTAGCATCTTTAGTCCCCCCCCCCCCCAAGTATTTTCATGCATTTGGAAGATTCTTGGAGTTCCATTTTTCATACCCGTATCTAGATGAGTCGGGCCTGAGAGTTGGAATAACATAGAAGTGAGATAAGGGTTCCTCACAATGGTTCTTAGAGTTCAACTTTTTATTGCTAATCCGAACTATCTTCTCAGGTTGTTGGCTCAAGGAATCCTCACAACACCGTCAAGGCTGTTTTTAAAGCCCTCAATGCAGTAAGTAACTCAGCCACCCGGACTAGGGTTTAAAACAAGACACTTTCGGTCACAAACTTGACTTTAAAAACTTAAAATTCACTTGGTAATTGTTGAATCAAAGCTTGAACCATCGACAGAGTTGACTTGAGTTAGCTTGCTTGTGAGCTTATTAAGTCCCATTTTTAAGCTTTAATTTGATAATTGTTGAAGTCAAGCATGAGAATCAAGTTCACTTTCTATAGGTAAATGAGCCTATTGAGTGAGCTCAAACATGTTTGAGCTTAAAATGTAACTTGATTGACCTCAAACCCGGAGCCTAAAATTTTAAGTTTGATTTGATTCGAGTACTTTGAATACTTTTGAGCGGCCTGAATAACATAATAAATTGCATGTATGTAGGTTGAAACCCCACAAGACATGCAGGAGAAGTTTGGGAGAACGGTTGTTGAGAAACACTTGCTGCAGCAATGACCATAGGCATCTTACCACCTTGTATTTTTTTTCTCATTTTTCAACACCTTTGAACTTAAATTTTGCCATTGATTGATGCTTTGTTAGTCATCGAATTTCGGATCTTTTTTTCTCATGTCAAATAATCTGGGGATTTGATTTTGACCCTAATTATTTTAGAATCTTGTTTTGCACATTCTCCCCCCTTGATTATTTCCCTATGTTTTTGAAAAAGAAATTAAAGAAGAGTTTCGAGTTGGACTCGTCGATCGGAGTCCTATGAATGGGAATGCTTAAAAATGCCTAAACAGATCAAACCCATGACCTTGGACATTTGAGACCACTTGAGTTGGCCTTAGGATTACACAAATTTATACATTGAAACTGTTAAAACCACGAAATTTCTAATAAAAGGAAGAATCCCACACAGGTAAAAACAAATGTGCTTTTAGAGCAGCAAATCTTCACGGTTTTATGATGAAAATCCAGAATCTGTACATTGATTTCATCTCAACTTAATAAAATGCCACTAAACGCGACCATCAAACAATGATTGTGGCTTCACTTTACCACGTTTGAGAATACTTTGAATTTCCTGAGAAGGATTGAGACCCAATCTTTGAGCTCTTTCCCAGCGATCAAGCCTCGTCATTCCAATGCATGGTCCGAATGCCATGTTCATATCAAACTGCCTTAACACTTGCTCTTCCTCCTCCAAATCATCTGCTTTTAACAACAGATTTCAGTTTTATAAATGAATACCCATTTCTAAGCTAACAAAAAGAGAGAGAGAGACCTTTGAGATCGAGAGAACCGCCATGGGAAACGAGGGCGGGCGGTTGGGCGATATTGGAACCGGAAGTAGCGGCGGCATGTTTGGATTTTGATTTGGAAGTTGTGGTCTTCTTTTGCTTGTAGAAACCCCCGATGTTCTTCGATGGCGTCGCCATTCTTGATGCTTCCCTTGAAATTCAAGACTTCCTTTTTCAGGACTATTTATTTACTTTTTTTTGTTGGGTTTTTGGAATTTATATGCGGTAAGCAGGCACTAGAAAAGCCGAACTCTACCGGAATACAAGGGAATTTTATTTATTAAAAAAACAAAAAGCATCATTAGCATTACTTTTACATAAAAAAATTTGATACGTTTACATGTCCTTTTTAATTTTAGGGATTAATATTTTAGTTTAGGAGCTTAGTTATAATCTTTATAATTTAAGGTTTAGGATTTAATTTTTTAAGGTTTAGGATTTAATTTTTTAGGGTTAGGATTTTAATTTTATATTGTAAAAATGAAGTCTTGTGTAAAATTAGTTTTACGCAGTCTGTGTATCAAAATTTTACCATATTTTTACATCTACTTTTTATATTTTATTTGAAAAAAAAACTTTGATACACGTCGTGTAAACTTTAGTTTATACATGTCTTTTATTTTAGGGGTTAGAGTTGTAAAGTTTAAAATTTAAGATTAGTGTTTAGAATTTAGGATATATGGTTTAGGTTTATTTTTTTAGAGTTAGAGTTAAGAAATTAATATTTAAATTTTATAATGTAAAAATGTAGGGTTTTTTTTTTACACGTCATGTGTATTAAAATTTTACCCATTTTATTTATCTTATAATTTTCATATTCAACCCATTTTTATAATATGTTAGTGTGATTATAAGGTAGTATATGTTTAATTTTCTTAGCCCTTTAATAAAACACACACACCGTGCACACATGATATTCGAACCTGAATCACATAAATAAAATACATCATCTTTTACTACTGGACTACTCAACGGGTTCCAAATTAGTTTGTTATATTCACATCAAGATCAAACTACCTACCTTACTTAGGACCTAAAATTTCATGCACTTGGTACTTTTATTATTAATCTATTTTAATTAAATGACTAATTTAAATCTGATGAACCTAAAAGATTCAAACTATGAAAGAAAAATATGAATAATTTAAACTCCTAAATGTCAAACTCGATCTAAATATAAAGTTACATAAATTTGAAATGCTCAGATTTAAAATAACACAAACTAAAAATATATTAAAAAATTAAAAATCTTAAATGATTGATCTAAATATGAACCTCATAGGTAATTCACTCTATTAAAAGTTGAGTAATTACTTTCTGGAAACACATATCACTATAAATCAGCCACATTTGAATCAGAATCAAGCATGCTTTTGAGCACTTTCTCCCATCCCAGCATAACATATGTAACTTGAAATGCTAACCTTAAGCTGACAAATCCTTGAATCTGCATTAGATTTGGCTGGAGGAATATGCTTGGATCAACTTTCTACCATTCCCTAAAGGCAAATTTTATAGCCTTTTTTCTCTAAATGTGTCATAATTGTCTACTCCAGGAAATAAGGGCGTACATGAAATATATTAGGTCCCCAACAACCAGAAAGAATAACTTCTTACAGAAGGAATCAGCCTGGCCAGAGGGCCACCGAATATACGAGCCAGGCAATTCCATGTATAAGCTTGTCGATTGGGATACTTGCAACCTTTCTAAAGTTAGTGTAATATATCAAGGCCAACCTCTAATCAAGAAGTTTCTGCAAGTGCAACCATGTAACAGTGCTTTAATAGAACAATGCCAACAAGAATTTGCTGTCCAACCTTCATGCAGAAGTGAGCCAGATTCGTCCGAGAGCTACCTTAACTTTTCCATCCCAAACCATTTTAAGCATTGCAAGGGGAAAAACACATCATCACACAATAAGAAGCGAGATGGATTCAAACCTCTGAACATCCTATTTGGCAATACAGTCTTCTTCATTTCTCAATATTCACTTCTCAGCCGAGGATCCTACGAACTCTTTCAACAGCCATAGCCCATATGCATTCAACATTGTCCAACTAAAGGGAGAATGCTCCTAATAGTATCTCCATATATCAAGGTTGACAACCATTATGAACAAAAACCTCCAACCCTGATTTTAGAGGAAAGAATTCAAAGTAATCAAAATTTTCAATAATTGTTCAAAATTCAATATCGCAGAAACCGTATCAGTCTGTCAATTGTCCATTTATTTCACGCATCAACAAACAAGAGTTATTAACGATGCGTTTACTTTCATAAACTATATAGCCACATAATTCATGCTTGGAGGCTGGCCTTACTGATTTTAGTTCTCTAAGGGGATCTGTTATCACACATTTACTACATATTTCTTTTGCTGGCTGAACATGCTTCCACCAAAAATCAGAGAGTGTGAATTTGAGAGCATCCCAGTACTCTACATCTCGGTATATCCTAAACAGACTGCTTCCTTTTGGAGTCCAAACATAGAAGTCCATCCAATCCCGGTCCGTGATTTCCATTAAACCCTGAGCTTGTGGAATGCAATAGAGAGGGATCCGCCTCCAAGGGAAAGCCTTACTCATATCTCCACCGAAATATGGACATTTTATCTCCAATACTCCTCTAAGAGGCAACTCATAAACAAACCTGTCCACGAAACCATCAGGTGAAGCTGCTAACCAACTATCTTCTGGATTCAACTTACCGTAAACCTGAAATTCGGGAAAATCAACTATATTCCCAGTAATCAGTTTATATCTTTCAAGTGCTACCTCTTCTTTGATATTGCTCCAACATGTAGCTAAGTTACCAGAAAATGGCTCAATCGCCCCAATTTTCTCTAGCCAGAGCTGAGTCCTTCGAATAGGCCAAAACCCAACTGCTCCAGCAAATGTGCTAGCTGTCAATTTATGCTTTCTCTGTTCTTGCCAATTTTTGAACCAATGCTGAAGACAACTAGATTGGAGAATAGGATGAGTTTCAGCACATGAAAATTTCTTATAACAACTAGATTCACTTGAACTTCTTAGTGAAGGTTGATTGAGAAATTGACCACTGGTAATGAGCCTTTCACTAACTGGCTCAAATAGATTCTGGCTGGAATATGTTCTCTGATCCTTCAAATTACCTACTAGTAAACCAACGTTACGGATATTCCTGCTTCTGCAATTTGATAGCTGAATGATTAATGGAAAGCAATATGCAAGCTCTTCACTGCCCAAGAGGAAAAAAGAATTGGATTCATTAACTCAATTTGATTCAGTACGAATTGCATCGATCAGTTACGGTAAGCAATCATGATTAAAATATTTACATTGAACAAACAACAAATTTTGCCGAAGGTATGCATCTATTTGCAAAAAGATGTGTAAAGTCTGCATTTACAGGGGGAAAATGTGGGTTTCATTCAAGCCATTAGTCATTCAATCAAAATGTGGTTTTGCTTTTTACCATCCTGTTCTTTAACAGCTTTTGGTGAAGGAAAAACAAAATAGGAAAAAGCTAGAAGTAACTTTTAAAAACAACAACAAAAAACAAACAAATAGAACCTATAAAAATCAAAAGCTCTGTAAGCATAAAAACAGCACCGGGCTGTTCCTAGTTCCTACTAATCAATAAGAAAAAAGCTCATTCGCCATGGCAGAACTTCAAAAAGACCGCGATTCTTCAATACAGAAAGAAAGGGAGCTAGAAACCATCAAAAGATTCAAATGATTAAATATCATATTAATCCCTAAAAAATGAAAATTACTAGTTGACTTAGAAGTGACACCTAAAACCAAAAAGGAAAACGAGGGAATACCAAAACAAAAATGGGTATTTAAGCTAAGAAAATAAAACGTGAAACATTGGCATCTAAGTTCATTGAGACAAAAAACCAAACACTTTCAATGCTTACGAAAGAACATAAAAATCTATGAGAGAAGGACTAACCATGAAAGCCTGTAAGAAGAACGCTGCATAGAGACTGGGATTTGTGAGAAGAAAAAACAATAATTTACATCAAATTCATATTTTAAGAAAATATATTTAAGTTTTAATTTGAGAAAAGAAGAAAAAGAGTTTCAGTGCTGAGCTCAAGTTCAACAAGGAAAGGGTTTTAGAGTTTTAGGAGAAAGGGTTTTAGAAACGGAGGAAATCCGACATGTTTGGCTACACGTTTAGAGTTAACTTCAATCTGGATAATAGTGTTTGGATCTAATGAAAAATGTAACCCATAAGACTATATACTGGTAGTGCCTGAACTTTTAGTACGCTTGTAATAGATCACTGAATTTTTAAAACTTGTAAAAGAGTCACTAAACTTTTAATTTGTTATCATTATGATCACTACCGTTAGCGCCGTAACTTAAAAAAAATGTCAAAATTTTAATTTGTTTTCATTAGCACTGAATATTTAATTCACTCTCATTACGATAATTAAATTTTTAATCTGTTTTGTAAAAGAATTTAAGTAAAAAAATTTCGAGCTTGTTTCATGATCACTCTAATATGCATACTCTATTTACTTTGTCAAAGCTTTGTAATAATACATGATTTACTGTTCAAATCGATTTATTATTAGAATTCTTATTAGATTATTAAGTTAACCCAAATGAATAAGGTAATAGTAAACTTTAAACGATAAAATTTAACGAAATGATAAACCTTAAAACACAAATGATCAGGGCTTTCGAGCGTAACTCTATTACGCTGAAAAATTTCAAATGAATAAATCTATAGTAAACTTTGAACGATAATTTTTGACGCAATGATAAACTTTAAAGCACAAATGATAACAATTTTGAGAAAAAAATAAAAATAAATGATAATAAAACGGATAAAAAACAATAAAATGAGAAAATAAAAATAAAAAACACAAAAGATTAACGATTGACGATCAATTTAAAATTAACTCATTTTTATCATCCCTTCCATCAAAGTACACATGTATTGTTGATCATAACCTTTCTATATTTTAAAATATCGAGAATTTTGGCGAGACTTTCAAGACCTTATATTAGTCACGTTATCATCATGAATCTCGCTCTATTTATTTCACTTTCTGCCACGTGACACTTTCTCGATCGTTTATATTTTTACAAAATATTTATCTTACCTTTAATTAATCCGAACTTATCCGATAACACCACTGACTTAATATTCGATTCGACTCGAAAAGAAGATACATTAACTCTTTTATTTAAGGAAATCTTCTTTGCCAAAAAGAAGAGAAAGAAAAAAATCAGACTTCATTTCAGAGAGAAGAAAAAAAAACAGAAGCAAAAAACAGAACTTTGAGAAATGGAGGAAGGAAAGTCAATGACTCAGCAGCAGCAGCAATTTCTCCTACAGAAACAGAAACAGCAGCAGCAGCAGCAGCAAATGCTTCTCTTACAGCAGCTTCAGAAACAGGCCCAACAACATCATCAGCAACAACAACAACAGGCGATTTCTCGGTTCCCTTCCAACATTGATGCCCATTTACGTACCACTCCTGGTGTTCTTCCCAATCGTCCTATTAACATCCACCAAAACCCTAATTCTACCCCCAATCCTAATCCTAACCCTAACCCTAATTCCGCTCCTAATTTACAACAACAGCCTCCACAGTCACAGCCGCCGCCGCCGCAGCAGCAGCAACCGCAGCAACAGAAGCAGACCCGTCCGTTGAATCAAGCGGAACTCCAGATGGCTTATCAGGATGCGCTGCGTGTTTGTCACCCTGATTTTAAACGACCCTTTTCTTCCCTTGAAGATGCTTGTGAGAGGTTTGTCTGGAAATTCTCTTAATAGAGGAAATAGAATTCTGGGATTTTGTTGATTCCTTCTTTTTTATGTGTTGGTCGGTATGGAATTTGGAAAAGAATATGATAATTGTTGCAAACGATATAATAGATATTAATTGCTTCTTTAGTTTTATTAATTTGTTGTTAAGTAAAGGTGAAAAGGCGGGAGTTTGAAATAATGGATGAAAATATGGTAGCTCTGAATAATGGGACCTGTTTACCATTTTATAGAATTTTGGCTTGCATGTTTAGCATTTGCAGAATTAATTTATAGGACTTGCTATTTTCTAGTTGAAAATTGAAGTTTGTATTGTGTTCCTTCTGTTTGGTGCGTGAATTTGGGCAGTTTTAGTGTAACCATTGTATAAAGTTATAGCTGTTAGAAATTAGGGTTTCAATTTTTGTGACTGCCATAAGCTTTTTAGTAGTGCTAGAATTATACATTTATGAAGATTTAGGAACAAGTTATGTTGATATTGTGATGTTTTCTGACATGGTGAGATACGACTGTAAATGAGATTTCCAGAAACTGTGTGGGAGATAATGTTGGTTTGTTTTCTGTAGTCACTTTTTTTAATCTAATTCATCTGAGGTTGAGGGCATATACGTCGAAGAGTACATTATTTTGTATATATGCATAAATTTATTGGAATTTATATGCATAAGAAGGAAAAGATTGCTGATGCATTGTGACACATGGCACATTGTTGGGAAGAATTGTGGGATTTATCAACATGTGTGTGACAAGTACTTGGTAAATTAAATTTTGCTTGGTTTCCTAGCAAATAGGAGATAAAATCAGTTATGCTCCATTCGTTGGAAATCCGTTCCGTTACGGTTTCGTCTTGGTCCACTTTATCATCTATTTCATTGGGGAGAAGTGAAAAACAAGCAAATAAATGAAAATCAGTAGCATTCAAAGGTACTTGAAATTATATTCACGAAATTGCATCTTCCTGATTGCATTGAGCTCAGTTGTCACAATCACTCATACAACTAGCATTCATATGTTACACGTTTATTTGATTGAATAAATTGGAGTTGATAGAATGATTAAATGATATCTATGGTGTCCTAAGTCCTAACTAGTGTTTGTACTGCTTTTGTCTGCTGAGTAGTGAGTGCTATCATCTTACCCAAAATGCTTCACCCATTTTTCGGACTTTACTTAGTATTTCCCTGGTCAAGGTTGTACAACTGTAGATGTCTCCACTAGTTATGTCTTGCACCAGTTTATATATCCTCTTTTACACTGATAAAGTCTATTGGAGACTTTTAAAGTTGGTTACAAATTTCATGCTTCATTGTGTCCTGATGCTTCTAAAATAAATTTTTGCTACTGAATACTTGTTTAGTGCCTTGCATCTTTTGAATTTTATTAATCAATAAATCGAGAACGTTTGGAAATTCGTACACATGCATGCAATTTAAAATAATTCTGCTTCTCCTTTCTGAAGAATCCTTTTCCCTCCCTATAATCCCTTTTATTGATTTATTGATCGTCTATCTGATTCTCTATCAATCGTCAGTTGAGGAAATAGTCTTTGTTTTAGTTTATAGATATAGAGGGGTATGGACTGAAGAAATAACTACTGTCGAATTTTATGTGAGGACAAAGTTACAGTACTGGTGGATAACAAATTGGCCTAGCTATTTAACTTTGACCTTTGGGTGCCACTGGTTCTATTCGAATGCTTTGAAATATCTCTGTTTCAAGTATTCTTTTTTGTTTCTCAAGTTTAATGGCCATATTTCGTATGGAGGATAGTAGACCTGGCAGTGTAATTTGTTGTGTCATAATCATGTTTAAGGTATTTTATATTTGTATAAATTGTGATATTAGTAATTCATATCAAATAGATTTTGAAACATTTGTGTATCTATGTCATGTTTATGTTATTTAGTGCCGTCTCTTTGTACGTGTAGAATTTGCATTACAACAGTTGGGATTAAATGGTTTCTTCTTGCTTTATGAAGTGTATTTCATGAAAATGTGCAGGTTACTACCTTACCATGTTGTAGCAGATTATGAAGCAGAGGAGGATGACAGAATTCTCGATTCTGACACAACTGGCCAGGTGCCATCTCGTTCCCAGCAGTGGGATCACAACATTGCTGCCAAAGTTGCAGAGTTCACAGCCACGTTCGAGAAGCAGGCACTTGCCTTCAATATAATTTCTCGCAAACGATCCGCAGGGGAATTTCGATCCGAGGAAAGGTTGATGGTTGAGCAGGCTCTTCTTCAGGAAGAGAAGAGAGCCATGCTCGAGTTGAGAGCAGAACTAGAATCTAGGGAGAAGGCTCACGAGGCTAAGATGCGCATGGCAATGGTTCAGGCAGAGCAAGCTCGAGCTGAATCACAAGCTCACGCTGAAATAATGGCTCGAGGCCCTATAAGGGCAAATGCACTCGGATCTCAGGGAGGCAACCTTCCAATTAGTCATGACATTGGGGAGCAGTCACAGGGTGTAAACCCTGATGAGATGATGAATGGATGGGGGAATAATGCACAGAGGGACGAAAAGGAGCCATCCGAAGATTTCTTAAATGATGAAGAGACTGGCAATGGAGATACGGGCGTGCAGAACGAATGGCGCGAAGTCGGGGAGTTTGATTTGAACAGTAGATAAATCATGAATCGTGATAGTTATTGGCATCTTAGTGTCTCCATCTTTTATATAACCGGTTGTCTGTTTTTTTTTCTTCTTAAACCTAATCTGGGAAAGAGAACTCGTAGTAAAAGCTTAGTTGACATTTTCATTACCTTGTGTTTTATTGTACTTATATTGTCTTAGACATGCGAAAGCAAATAGTTTAATTTGCTGACGTGAGCTGCTTGAGTCTGCCATCTATCCTTCTAAATGATCTTTTGTATATTATACAAGTTTGTATATTTATATTATAAAACTCAAATGCTAAATTTTTAACTCTAAATTTTAAAAAACTAAACTCTATACTTCATATCATTAACCTTAAATTTTAAATCCTTAAATTTTAAATTATAAATTAACCTCTAAAATTAAAAGACTTGGGTAAACTAAATAAGAAAGATAATTCATTTTCTACCGTTCAATAAGTCATTTCTCCCATAACGGAGGTTAACAGCCAAGAGACTAAAATAAGACCAAAATAGACACGATTCAAAACGTAAGTGGCAATAATGATCTTTTTTGAATTTAGGTGACCAAAATAGAACAAACTCCAAACAAAAAGGACCACGGGTGAAGATTACAATTTTTTAATTACATTAATTTTAGTCTCGAAGTCATTTAACTTTATTAATTTTACTTTTTGAAGTCATTTAATTTTGATAATTTAAGTTTATTTCGAGAGCAAAATTGATGTAATTAAATACGTCATAGATAAAATTGATGTAATTAATCACTTTAGGAACAAAATTAATACAATTAAAATATAGGGACAAGAACAAATTTATGCTTAATCCCAAAAAGTATATATATAATTTCCGGAAAACATCCATTCTGTCGAATGGAATTCAATCTTTTTTCTTTTGGGTATTCATTTCATTCTTGTCCCTTTTCTTGTTTTCCAAAACGTAATTGTCTCATCACTAAATTTTCGTAGATGCCAATGCCATAGATAAAGCTCCTGTTTGCATTTCTTAAAAAGACCAAAAAGGAAAGAAGACAAAATCAGCTCAAAACTTAGTCCAGATGATTCATGCAATCCATCTTAAGAGATCATATCGAACAATCCCGAGATCTAAATCGCAATATTCGTAACTGTTTTTCTATCCCCAGATGCAATCAACTTGGTACCAGGGGAAAAAACAGGAGAAAAAAAGGCTCCAAAACTGAAGAAAACTCGATTTCTAATTTCTATAAGAAATAAGGCACTCCCTAAGCAAGAGAAAAGTAAATAACAAACCAATATAATGGTGCCTGCTGCTTTGCTTTTCCCTTTTCTTTTACTCCCACACATATCTCATTCTCATACATATAGATGGCCAAGCAAAGAACACACCGTCCAACATTCGACTTAAAGCCAATCAAAAAAGGAGAAAAAAAGAGAGGCATTTCTTTAACCTCGGGTCGAAGAAAGAAACAGGGGAAAACGAGCAAGAATGCACAATCTTAAACGGTACCTACAAAATGTTGGGGAGCTGGGAATCCAATCTCTGCTGCAACTCCTTGATCTTCATGGAAAGCTCCATTTTCTGCTCCTTGTAGCTCTGCAACAAAAACTCTTTGCCTTCTATTACCTCTTTTAACTCTCCTACTTCTCTCTTCAGCATCTGGATTCTCTCCTCCCCATCTCCCCTTCCCTTCTCGGGGGAGCCTGAGTTGCTTTCCGCATCAAGATACCCATTGGCATGGCCATTTCTTATGTCAGTTGACCAAGCTGTATCAGTTGATGTTTTCTTATTCGTGCCAACGTTTCCTACACAGTGATCTGCAATTGCCTTCCTCAGCCTTTGGATTTCTCTCTCGGAGTCGAACAAGTCTCTATTTGCTGCATCCAGTTGTGACTGTAAGTCAGTCGAGTGTGCCACCTGAGCATTCAGTGAGTTCTGAAGCTCCATAATTTGATCCTGCATCTCCAAAATCATATCATCTCTTCTTTTCAGCTGTTGCCTTAGTTTTTGTATCACTTCCCGCTTGCTAAATATATCAGAGCCTGATTCTGAGACACACGGTGAGTCAGAGCAGTTAGAATGATGGAATGGCTTCGGAGGCAACTCAAGACGATCCGGAGAGGATGCCCACATAACACCATTATCCTTGTTGAACTCAGACGTGGGAACTGTCACCAAAGGGAGAGCAACTTTGGATTCGGGAAGCATCTGACCATTGGGTGGGTGCTTTTCACCCATGTTGTCAGCTCCTGTTTTGAACCCAAACTTAAATGAGAAACCAACATATCCATGGAATATTAGAAACACACACCAAATTTAACTTTCACTACTGAAAAATGACAAAGCATTAGAGAGTACATGAATCTAAGACTAGCCAAAGTAAGAATGGCAAGAGATAGAGACCTCCAAAAGGACCTTGCCTCCCGATATGAAGAGAAGCATAAGGCCAGGGAAATACAAATGCCACCGTCAAAATTTCAGACTTATGTTAACCAACACCCTAATTTTTTTCTTAACTACTAGAGTCAGTCGCAAATTAACACCTCAAGGCTCCAAGTCGGTATGATTAAGAACAAAGAAAAAACTTAAGCTGCAAAGTATAACACACAAGGCAAGGAATACATAAAAGGCTCAGTAGAAAAGGAAAATATTTGTTTTCTTCTATTTCCAGCCAATACGCGACTATTTACAAAAAGAAAGGAGTTTTTGCAAAGGAATTCATAACAATTCTATTTCTTCACTTTTATCATCCCACTCGAAAGAATAAAATAAAAGCATGGAGAAGTGAAAAAGAAAACAAGTGCTTGTTTATACGTAAAAGCTTTGGACATCTCAAACAGTAACATAGCTGTATCACCTGACATGCAACTGAAACAACCATCTTCTTCAGTGAACGAATACATGTTTGAGTGTAAGAGGCAACTCGATGATCTCCTTCTGTCAGAAGCCCCATTCCCTGTAATGAACTCTAAATTTATAAGCAGTTATGTATTTGATACAAATTATTGTAGCAATAGATATCAATATACCTTTCAAGCTAGCACTGGCATTATTCTGTTGCTTTGCATCAATTGTCTGCTTCAGCTTGTAACCAAGTCGGACTGATAAGGTACTCAGCAAAGCACCACCAGCAATGAGAATCCAATTTCTCCCCTCACCCTGAAAATTTTTCGACTTCTGACCCCTAGATACCCGACTGTTTCTTGAATTCATTTTAAGAGAAAGTAGGGGTCAGATCAGACAACTCTGAATCACCCAAGTATGGCCTACAGTCAGAGGGCAGAACATGCAATTAATATTGATGTAAAACTACAGTTAGATGAAATAGCATCAAGAGAGCAGTAAGTTCTACAAATTATTCACAATAAACAAAAGCGAACTTGATAACAAGAAATTGAGTATTCCATAGGGAAAAAAGTGTCCGTGGCTCTTGATGGATAAGCTTTTGTCACAGGAAATTGAGTCAAAGTCATACATCACATCCAAGATCAAAAACCTTTTGAATAACAAAGCCACAAAATTCTTCCCATGCTATGCTTTATGTAACAAGCTAGATAACAAGAAATTTCAATTAAGCTGTTCAACTTACAACAGAGCAGGTTAGTCTCTCTTAAGTGAAATATCATACATAGTTAGAATGTTGAAAATGAAAATGCAAACATCAACATATCAAACATTACATGTTTAAACCATATAATAACGTTTAAACTCCTATAATCTTAAAAACAGATGAACCATCAACTTAAGACCAACAAAATAAAAATCCTACAAAAAACAAAAATAAGTACCAATCCACCAATCATAAAGAAAGTATACATAAGCAATGAAGAACACAAGTTTCATATTATCCTAAACTAAACTAAAGTAAAAACTAAAAAGACAACACTATTGTTCTACAAACTCATCTGTTACACGCCAATTTAGTTTTGCACGTATATCATCAAATAAGACAAACATAATCAAAGATAAATTTGAAAACAGTAAATATGTGAGATTAAGTTAAAATCAAATGCCCAATTCTACAACAAAGCAGAAATAGCATTCAAATTTCAACACAGACAAGGCACAATAGCCTAAATAAGCTTCAATATTTTCCATCACACTGAAATAAATATATTACTACTACTAAGTACTGACCAATCCAAACTTCAAATTCTAATATCACAAGCTATACATTATCTACAACAAAACTTACATTTCTCTCAACACCTGCAAGCATGGATACATTAAAAAAAACATAATCTTGTTAAAAATCTACAGTCCTACAGGTTTCATTTCTAATTCTTCTTCTCTTGGTTATTAATTCACGGGGTAAAAAGAAAGCTTTGGAAATCAAACAAATAAAACCCCACATTAACTGAAACTGAAAAGTACAAACTTTATCATCTGAATCAACAAAACAAATGAGATATCGATCAAAGAAGAAATCAAAACCTCATCCAAGAGAAATCGGGGTTTAGTTCGACAGGGTTTCCCCGGAAACTCCGTCAACGGCGTCGTTTTCGACAAGTGCTTGCTTCCTTTCACTGTCACTGTTCACTCCCTCCCTTTCTCTCTCTCTAGGAAAGGTAATTAACTGAGGGTTTTTCAAATGGCGGCTTTTGTTTTAGGCTTCGGCTGATTGGTAATTTTCTTTCCCTTTTCTTTTAATTACAGAAAAATAAACTTTTTTTAAATATATATATAAGATCGGAGGGTTTTACCGCGTCGCAATGTACACGTGTCATATTTTGCCTACAATTTCCCGTTTATTTCTGTTTTTTTGTTTGGGTTTGGATAAATGATCTTTTTCTGTTTTCTTTTAAAATCTTAATTTTCCCAAAATTTCGCTGATTCTTTAAAATGATATAAATATTATTCTTTAATACTCTCTTTTATTTATTTATGAGAATAATGAACTTGAAAATTGTATTTCGTTAGTGCTTGTTTAATTATATATATATTTAAAAAATAATAATAAATTAAAAAAAATTAGTGGATTCTTAGTTTAAAAAATATATTTGGTGGATTCTCAATATCCAAGAAATATATTTTCAGGAAAATTGAAATATTGCTTTTATAATAAATATGGATTTGGATATTATATTAACTCAATTATTTTATTTTTTTCAACGGACTTAACACTTTGTCACTAAATCAATTAATAATAAATAAAACTATAAGATGTAATTAAAAAATTATAAGAATGCAATAATTTATGATTCTTGCCTTTGAATACTTTAAAGATGATTGTATATAATAATATTTTCCACCGTCATAATAAATGTATCAATTAATGCACAAAATATAAATGTCATCACTAAAAATAATAACTAATCTTAAAAAATACTTTAAAGTTAAGAGTGTGCTTTTAGTTCGTTCGGTTAACCGACTGAACCAAATTACTCAAAATCTATTAACGGCTATTTTTTAACTATTAATGAACTAAATTTCTTTTTTTGAAATATTTTAACCGAATCGAAAAATAATAGATTAATTCGGTCAGTTTTTGAATTAATCGAAATTTGTTATAAAATTTTGGGTAAATTACACAAAATGGTCACTAAACTATTCTAGAATGATCTTTTTTAGCCAATAAACTTTCAAAAATTATTAAAGAATCATTAAACTTATCGAACTATTACAAAATGGTCATTAACTCATTGCATGTTATAAATTATTGATAAATTTTGAAAAGTTTAATGATCATTTTGTAATAAATTAATAAATTTAATGATATTTTGTGCTAATTTAATTAAGTTTAATGACCATTAATGACCATTTTATAATATATCAAAACAATTAATGATCATTTTATAACTTTTAAAAGTTTAGTGACAAAAAATAAATATATGTGTAACCCCTGGACCCGCTTATGCGTTACCACGGACCCTAGGAAGTTACATTAGGGCCACCGGAGCGACCCATGTTAAATTTTAAATAAAAATAAACGGTTAAACTGTTAAATTCATAAATCAAGTTTTAATTAAAATACAGTTTCATAAATCTTTCAGACAATAAAACAAAACCATGATACAAGTTACGAAAACAGATTTCAGACTCAAATATAATACAAGACGTGACATACATGCCCCTTAATTACACAGGTATCGTACTCCGCGAGAAAGCCGAAGAAACTCTTGTACCAACGTTGATAGTTGCAACCTGGTCAATCCTTTAACCTGTGATGGTAAAAACAACGTGAGCTTCGAGAAGCTCAGTAATACAAACTACCAACGAATGCTAAAATCACAAGCATGTATATGATAGACTTAACATTTCGTGAAGAACTGAACAACTATACCCAATTTACGGTTCGATATTTTATGATCATCGTGTTAGAAGGTAACAGAGTTGCTCTTCATTCACTCACTCAAATCATATGAGATGAGTCTAAAGCTGGAGATTCAAAGAGATTCAGATTTCAGAAATTGAATCAAGGAGTTCAGAGTGGTTCATTAGGCGCAGATTGTAAGTTTACTGAAAGTTCACTTTGATATATTAATTTAGTAAGGTATGTGTCAGAAGATATCAGAAAATTTTATTAATTTACTTAACTACCCTCCAACCGAACTACAGAATGCAATCCCCTTGAACTGCATACAGAAGGTCTTACCCTAGGCCTGAGGCGTAGGAGCCTGCCTAAGGGAATACCTTAGGTCCAGAAAGACTTACCCTAGGCCCATTGGGCGTAGGAGCTTAGGTCCAGAAGGACTTACCAGCGCTGAGCCTACAGATCATCATTCATATCCTAGATAATATACCCCAGATGATTTCAGTTTATATTCAGAAGACAATATTACCGAAAATAAATATCAAATCTATTTTTATACCAGAAGACATATATCAAATTTATTTTATTATCATTATTATTACTTCGTATTCAATGTCATATATCAGATATATTTTTCATATCAGAGGTCAGAAGTCAGAGAATTGCTTCCTTTCGAACTACAGTATCATACTTTTAAATTTTAAGCATATGGTATTGATTTAGAACACAAATTATTTACAGATACATGGCACGCACTTTATGTCACAGTTTATTTCTTAAAGGTACTAGATAGATATCAGAAAGATGACATTTGGCAATTAGACTGATTTCAGAACGAGGTCCCTACGAATAGGGGAGTTCGATAAGACGGGTCAAAACAACATCGGAAGTTGATGCATCAAAATCATTGGGATTTCAGGTATATCGAGAGTGATTTGATCGCTAACGCTTACAAGGGTATTGTTGGTCATGCTGACCTTCGAGGGTAATTTGGTAAACTGAACCAACAAGGTATAAACATTGATGTACCGAATTCAGGAATTCTAGCTGCTCATCAAGCTTTCGAGTCCCTCTGAACTAATTGAAACCATTAACACAGAGATTTAAATATGATCGGATAAGTACTTCTTAAGCATTCATTTCCAGAACTGATTACAGCGTAACAACAGAGGAGATCGTCTTCACCTTACATCCACTGAACTTACTACAATAGATCAAACATGTATCCAAGCGGTAATTTTCCAAATTCCTGAACATGCATATAACACCCGAACTCGTTTGTTGGGTTTTTCGGTGCTCGAATCAATCAACCGTTCTTGCTCGCCAAGTGGTGGAGAGGTGAATTTTTGGGTGGAAGGGTTTAGGAAGCTAGAAAGAATAATGACACGATGATTTATAGTGGTTCAACTCCTCAACCGAGTCTACATCCACTACCTTAGCTTCCTACTAAGGATTTCACAACCAATTCACTAATTGATTCGTCCCATTTTCTAGGCTCAGGAGGAAACCCTTTACAACCCTCGAAGCTTTCTACCCAAAGCTTGAAGGAACCCCTCTCTTACAAAGAGATAAACAAAACAAACTTAAAACCTCTCAATAGGCGTTTGTTTGCACAATTAAGCTCTCACCCAAAAACCTAAACACTTGAGCAAATTTAACAATGTAAGCTCACAAGTGTTGTCTAAGCAAAGAATGAACATTTAAGCACTAGACAAGGTTTTTCACTCATAATGTTGTAACAATTGAAGCTCTTTTTGATCTTGATGCTTGGAGGTCCATTTTATACTCCAAATTGAGTTTCTAGCCGTTTATGGCCGTTGGGGATGTTTCATAGCCGTTGGGGATACAAAATAGCCGTTTATTTCCCACAAAATGCAGTTCAGCAGCCTAGTGTATCGATACACTCTCCACTGTATCGATACGGTCTTGAAATCAGATATAGCCGTTATGCTCTTCAGCTGATGCGTATCGATACGCTTGCCTGGCGTATCGGTACGGTCCTGCAAAGTCAAATGACCGTTGGGAATGACCGTTGGCGTATCGGTACGCGATACAACCGTATCGGTACGCGACTAGCCGTTGGGCTATTTTCAAATCACACCGTATCGATACGGCTAGGCGTATCGATACAGGTTTTAGCTACTGGAATCCTTGTAGTTTGAAAACCCTAAGGTGTATCGATACACTCTCCACTGTATCGATACTGTCACTTAAAATGCTCGGTTTTGACTACTTTAAATGTACTTTTAAGTCCATTCCAGAGCTTTAAAAACCCTAAAACATATTTTCAAGTTGTTTTTGACTAAAAACATATTTTAAAATCTTTCCATTTTAGTCCAAAACATTTTTCAAATATTATATCAAAACCTCAGTTCTACAATCTCCCCCTTTTTGATATAATAAAACCAACTTGAAAAATTGTTTGGGATTCTCCCCCTTTAATTTTAAAAATGTGAATAAGAGATTTAGAATATGAAATCAAAATAAAGCTCCCCCTTATTCATTTGAAAAATCAATTTTTCAAAAACTTTCAAAAACCATTTCTCCCCCTTTTTGTTATATCAAAAAGAATTTTAAAATAACATTTAAGTTCAAGATAACATAGGAGGCAAAAAAATTTGACACACTTAAAATTTTGGTTTTTTTTTTTTAATTGGCTCCCCCTTACTCAAGGCATCATCAAATTGTTAGTTCAACATATAAGCGTATCTAGTTGAATTAAAAAAAAATAAATCAAATAAAATCAAAAACAACTAGATTTTTACCAACACTTGAACCCAAGGGAGGATGTGAAGCCTTCCTTCTTCAAGTGTTCTTCCTTGTGTGTATGGAGCTCCCCCTCAATGTTTGACTTGTTGATCACTCTCCATCACACCTCCCCCTTATTGAGGGCCATTCATGCATAGGTGGGCTACTTCATTTTCGGTGGAGTCTTCATCACTCCATGTGGCCACGTATGCTTGTTTAGAAGATAATCCCTTATTTTTGGATTTGTGGGAATCCTTCATCTTCTTCATCGATTCATGCTTGGATTTTTCCATTTTGCTCTTCATGAATCGTGCGAGCTTGTTGAAGAGATAGTTCATCTCTTCATCTTCACTATCCTCCTCACTTGAATCTACGTGATGGCATGTGGAGGACTTGAGAGCCATGGCATTTACATTGATGACAATGCTCTTGAGCTTCTTCTCTCCCATAGCTCTAATTTCTTCCCTCTTTTTCTCATCCTCTTTATTTTTCTTCATGATTTGATGAGTAAGGAGAGACCCCATGAGTTCATCAAGCTTCAAAGTCTTCAAATTTTTGGCTTCGATGATGGCGGTCCTCTTTGAGTCCCAAGACTCGGGAAGTGAGTAGATGAGCTTTCGAACAAGCTTTTTTTCCGGGATGGCTTCTCCATAACCTTTAACACCATTGGTGATGGTGGAGAATCTATCAAACATCTTCTCGATGTTCTCTTCCGGATCCATCTTGAAGTTCTCATACTCTAAGGTTAGGAGCCCAATCTTGGTCTCCTTGACTTCATTAGTTCCCTCGTATGTGACTTCAAGCTTGTCCCATACCTCCTTGGCACTTTCACAAGAAGACATCTTCTCATAGATGGTTGGGCCAAAAGCACAAAAGAGCATGTGCAAGGCTCTACAATTAAGCTCCATCTTCTTGCGATCGTCGGCACTCCATTCCGCTTTGCTTCCTTGAGGCACGAACAGACCATCTTCAACTATGTCCCATAGCTTGTAATCTCTTGACTTCAAGAAGAATTTCATCTTTGTCTTCCAAAGGGCATAGTGATCTCCGTCGAAAAAAGGCGGTATGTTGATGGATTGCGCCATTTGAGCCGGTTGATGAAATGTTGATCGAGCTTGCCGGATCTTCTCAATAGGATGTGAATCCCCTTCAATTGAGCCAAGCTCTGATACCAATTGTTGGGTTTTTCGGTGCTCGAATCAATCAACCGTTCTTGCTCGCCAAGTGGTGGAGAGGTGAATTTTTGGGTGGAAGGGTTTAGGAAGCTAGAAAGAATAATGACACGATGATTTATAGTGGTTCAACTCCTCAACCGAGTCTACATCCACTACCTTAGCTTCCTACTAAGGATTTCACAACCAATTCACTAATTGATTCGTCCCCTTTTCTAGGCTCAGGAGGAAACCCTTTACAACCCTCGAAGCTTTCTACCCAAAGCTTGAAGGAACCCCTCTCTTACAAAGAGATAAACAAAACAAACTTAAAACCTCTCAATAGGCGTTTGTTTGCACAATTAAGCTCTCACCCAAAAACCTAAACACTTGAGCAAATTTAACAATGTAAGCTCACAAGTGTTGTCTAAGCAAAGAATGAACATTTAAGCACTAGACAAGGTTTTTCACTCATAATGTTGTAACAATTGAAGCTCTTTTTGATCTTGATGCTTGGAGGTCCATTTTATACTCCAAATTGAGTTTCTAGCCGTTTATGGCCGTTGGGGATGTTTCATAGCCGTTGGGGATACAAAATAGCCGTTTATTTCCCACAAAATGCAGTTCAGCAGCCTAGTGTATCGATACGGTCTTGAAATCAGATATAGCCATTATGCTCTTCAGCTGATGCGTATCGATACGCTTGCCTGGCGTATCGGTACGGTCCTGCAAAGTCAAATGACCGTTGGCGTATCGGTACGCAATACAACCGTATCGGTACGCGACTAGCCGTTGGGCTATTTTCAAATCACACCGTATCGATACGGCTAGGCGTATCGATACAGGTTTTAGCTACTGGAATCCTTGTAGTTTGAAAACCCTAAGGTGTATCGATACACTCTCCACTGTATCGATACTGTCACTTAAAATGCTCGGTTTTGACTACTTTAAATGTACTTTTAAGTCCATTCCAGAGCTTTAAAAACCCTAAAACATATTTTCAAGTTGTTTTTGACTAAAAACATATTTTAAAATCTTTCCATTTTAGTCCAAAACATTTTTCAAATATTATATCAAAACCTCAGTTCTACATCGTTCTATAGCATCAAATTTATCTTTTTGAGGAAACATGTTGCTCTACCAATAACTGAGTACTTTCTCCAATTAACCCGAACATGTCACCACATGGTATCTTTTCAAAATTACGATAATATCAGGAACGACCAACAAACACAGACCGTGAATTTCCACTAGAATCATTATATTGTCTAGCTTTATTGGTCTTCCTTATTCCAGTCTTAGAGGTACCTTCAGTCACTTTCAGCATTCGCAAGTATTTCAGATACTTCATATCCGAGGGTGTTACAATAATTCTGAGCCTTTCGGTTGTTCCAACTACTCATTCATTTATGATCTCGAGGGTATAATCATCATTTCGGTAAATTTTTGGCATCTAGTGCCCGAGGGTAAATCAATCCCTTTTTTTTGTCATCACATTGTTCCGATTAATTCTGCCTTATTAATATTTTCAATCCTCTTTGTCATTTCAGAAGCTTTAGTCAGTTTGATAATCACACCATTGGTAGCTCTGAACATGTGACAAATTCTTGTAAATTTGTCTTCGAAGATTATTCAGAATTCAGGAATAGCTTAAGTGTTAACATTTCCGGAGATGCAAATCTTATTACTAGGTCATTCCAGTATAACGAGAATTTCCGATGAATCAGTTGTTTATCAGATAAAGCGTAAAATCTCATATCGCATTACTCTCAAGGTATTTTCATCATCTCTTAACTTAGTATTTCAGAAATTTAAATCATTAACAAGCAAAACCCAAATTTAGAGCATCACAGTCTTATCAATCATTCTTAGATCTCGAAAGTTCTTTTAAGTCACTTATCTTTCTAACCGAGCAATAGTCTCAACTAGTTTACCACCCTTTTTCATATTCAATTAGGCATTAACAGAATTAATCATAAGCTTAAACACCATCATGCATGTGTTTACCGGATACCACTATGTATCATAAAGCATACAAGAAGTAGTAATGTATTACCTCAACTCCGAGCTACACCGGTCGATTCATGATACTTCATTCGATCACACTCGAACCCAAATTTGACGTCCCTCACATCTCGGATACAAGGAACTTTGAACACCTTCAAATACACAAACTCCAAGATCAGACCTTATTCACAAAGTTCTTAATTGAATAATTAAATACATATACAAGTTTGGGTTCGAGGTCAGATTTGGAGGCTTTTGGGTTGGAATTTTACAAAACGGGCTTCAAAATCGGACTCAGAACGTCGAAAAACATAAAAAGAGAGATTTCGGAAAAGTTGACTTTTTGGTCAACGGTCAAAGTCAACGCTGACGTCAGCAGGTCAACGCTGACATCAGCAGGTCAATTGTCAACAGGGGTCAGATTCAACGATGACGTCATCATAGTCAGCGCTGACGTCATTAGTCAACTGAGTTGACTCGGGCTGACTCGGACGAGTTGACTCGGGTTGACTCAAACGAGTTGACTCGGGTTGACTCGGTTCGGGTTTTCGGGTCGAGCAGACATGCCGGGTCAACGGGTCGGGTTTTGGGCTCGGTTTGGGTTTGGACTGGTTCGGACCGGGTTGGACGGTTCAGTCCGGTTCACTCACCCAAAATTTTCGGTCACCGGACGGCCGTCGGAAAAGTCGCCGAAGAATGTCGGAATCGCCCGATTCACCTGCAAAAACGAAATGTTTTAGCTATATACAACATTACACGAACCAACATGCCAAAAACTCGTCGAAATTTAGCCGGATCTTACCCCAAAATCCAAATCTCGCCGGAAAGTTGCGCTACTCCGACGAGGGGCAAAACGGCGGCGACTCACATTGGTTTTGTAAATCGGGACGCGAGGAGCTTGACTGTGCCCACGGTGAGGCGAGCCGACGCCGGGAACGGCCGAAAATGAGAACGGTGGCGGTCGAAATCTTTAAGCTTCCAGATTCGTTTTCTATCGCAAACGGCCGGCCGACGTCGCACGTGGTTGACGGAAAGCGGTTCAGGGGCTGACGGGGCTCACACTGACGGCGGCGGTGAAGTGCACGGAGCGACGGTGAGGGCATATCGGAGTTAGATCGGTGAAGGGGGGTTTGGGGAGAAAGTTTAGAACTTTCTGGGTTTTCCACTCCTGAAGGGATATCCATAAAGTGGATAGAGAAGAGGTCAGATTTGACTTATTAAATTTTGGTAATGAACACTGAACATAGCTTACATAAAAACTATCGGAAACTAAAACCAAAAGATGTCTTAGCTCAGGTGGTTAAAGCACGGGCTTACAAAGTTCCAAGTCAAGGGTTCCATAGGAGCAAAACTTTTTTTTTTGACTTTCTCATATTTTATTTTGCCAATATAATAGGGTGTTACAATATGTAATATATATAATATTCAATAAAAAATAATATCAATTAATTCGATTAATTAACCGGTTTCGAACTGAATTAACCGATAACTGAAATTTGAAGAAAAAAAACTATTAACTATTAACTAATCTTGCATAAAATTAACCGACCGATTAACCAAAAAAATCGATTCGATTGATTAATTTGGTTAAAACTGAATAATACACCCCTAGACCCTATTTACGGTCACTTGTAAAGAATCTTTTAATTTAAAGTATAAAATTGATTAATAATAATAATAATAATAATAAAAAAAAAGGGCGAAGATATCTGTCTGCCTTTATCAAAAGTGGAAGTGAATTATATATTGAGTATAGTTCACTCAACTAAGAGTATAGTCTATATTTATTAAACATATAAAAATAAAATACGAGTGCCGAATTAAAAATAAATTTTCCATATGTGAAAACAGAGGAGCATGTATTGGAATAATTTATTAAACAAAAAAAAATACCCCCTTGTGAAGTTTTTAGAGTTTACATATGTTATTAGTACATTGATTGATTACTGTGTTATTATAATTTTGTGTTTAAACTATCATATGAATTTATTTTTATTTTTATGTATTTTCATATTATATTGTATCTTTTTATATTTTAATTTCTATATTGTTTAATCCTCTTAAACCTAAATGAAGGAAAAAGATACTTATAGTAATATTAAAGGGGTTCAAACCAAAAATTCTCAGCTTACAAACATTAAAATGACAAAGGCATTGTTTGACAATTAGCGGATAGCTAATAGCATTAGTTGATTTGACTAGCGGATTGCATTAGCTGATTGTATAAAAGTGTTTGGTAAAATTAATCGATAGCTTATAGTTGTTTGATTATTTGAACGAGCAAAATGACATATAAGAACATGATTATATTTGATATTTGTTTGAATAATTTATTAGTTATTAACTTTTTGTATTAATAATATTAATTAGATTATGAAAATTAATTTGTTTAATATCATTATTGAGCATATATGAAAGATGTACATATTAATTTTTTATTTGTGAAATTATATTTTTAATATAATTTTAATACTTATTAAATTTAGATGTATATATTTAATTTCTTATCTATGCGATTATATTTTGAATATAAGTTCGTTAATTATTAAATTTAGATGTATATATTAATTTTCTTGTTTATGATATTGTATTTTGAATATAATTTTATTAATTATTAAATTTATATTTATTAATTAATGTATATATTATTTTCTTATTTACAAAATTATTTTTAAATTTTATTAGTTATTCAAATTTACTTTATTTAGAGAATTTTTTTATAATTATCAAGGATAAAATAGTCTTTACAATTCTTTTATCTAAACACTCAAACAACTCTTAAAAGGAGCTTTTTCAAAATGAGAGTTTTCAACTCAATCCGCTATTACAATCATTTATTTACCAAACATTCTAATTAGTATATTTGACTGATAAATCTCTAAAAATACTTTAAACCTTTAATTTTAGCTCAAATAACCGTTTAGCAAAAAAAAAATCCACGGACCTAACCTAAGGACATCAAAAGCAAAAAAAGATCAAACTTCAACCACCAGGGTCGACCTGCAGGTTGAAATATACCACAGTGGACTCACCGATGCAAGCCAGATCATCCAGTTCCGCCACCAAGCACCGTAAGCGCTCCGTCTCCACTAACCCTGCCGCATTTGGTGGTGGAAACAAATACTCTGCAGTCTGCACTCTCCAATGGTCCCGGAACGGCCCAAGGCAGCCAAGCAGTCCGCAACACCATTGCGCTCCCGACGTACATGTCGCACAGAGACAACCCAATCCTTTCGTCATCGGATTAACAGCAGCATCCACGTTCGCCTTAAGCCATCCTGATTAAGGTCATCGCCACGGTAACGAGACCGGCAAACACACTCCCGAGTCCCTCTCCTATTTTGTCAGCGCAGCGACACACTCTTCAACTAGACGATTTCCCCAGAGCAATAAATCCTCCCTCTCACCATATAGTAGGTTATTTATAAACTATAGATAAACAAACTTTAATACGATATAAATCAAATGTCAAACTAAATAATGTTAAAAACTCACATCAAGTAACCAACAAATGTTGGGTGTATTAGTAAGGCACATTATATTTTTAAAGAGAAGACATGTGTTCGAATCATGAAGATAACATTACTGAGAAAGACAATCTCGTACCACAAATATATACCGTAAAATAGACATGTATATAATCAAAAACAACTCACATCAAGTAAAAGTGCTATATATATATATATATATATATTTGTTTATTTCAAGTGGTCCTTTGTCTTTTCCTCTTTAAGTGTTTATGTTGTTTGTTAGATTTTTTTGGAACAAATTTTTTATTAGATTTTAAGTGTTTTTCTGTTTCGTTTTTTTTTTTACTTATTGATCAATAAAGCTAGCTGGCACCTATTCAAAAAAGATGGTCTTTTGTCTTTTCCTCTTTCATTGTCTCTATATAATAAATTAATAATAAGCAACAGAACAAACAACAAAGATGAAAGCGAAATTGTTGTATATAGTATATACCTATATAGTACGAAATTTTCAAACTTGAGAATTAAATTCAATTTTTGATAAAAATAGATTTTTTATAAAAAAATTACAATTAAGTTTAAAAATTACATACATATATTAACTTTGACTCTTTCATCAGGGCGTGTTCCGTTGTAGAGGCCGAATTTTGGGGTGTTTATGTTGGTCTTTCATGTGTATGGGAGTTTGACTATCGACATATTATTTTCGAGATGGATATTTTGACACGCTTCAAATATTGTCAGCATCTTTATGTTGCGTGACAATAATTGTGTGGCCGATGCTCTTTTAAAAGTAGCCTCGCATGATGGGCTCGCGGTGCATACACTGGCTGCCCCGCTAGGTAGCTTGGTGCCCTTGTTGCATGCGAACATGGGTGTAGAACCTGGGCACACTGGGTAATGTTATTGTATTCGTTTGTTAGGTTTGAGTCTTAAATTTGTTTTGCTTTAGGTCTTATTAGTGTACTCTTTTCTTTTGACTACGTTTAAAAAGTTTTTAATGAAACAATGATAGTATTATGGGTGTACTATTCCCTATTCATAAAAAAAAATCCGAGTTAAAAAAAACAACATGTCATTAGGAAAACTACCTAAGTATCTTTTATTTTTTATTTGTATAGATATGACCGAGTAAAGAAATCAAAAATAGAACTAAACTGTAATGTTTAGTATATGATTTATAGTTTAAGAGTTTAAATATTGTAGTTATTCGAATTAAATTAAATTTTACTTTGATATAAATAAATGAAAAAAACTTTAAAACATTACACAACAATTATTATTTATTTTTATTTGCTAAGAAAACGGCAAAATTACAGGACTAAAACTACACAAAAACATTTCAGAAACACAATGACTTTCGAATACTGGAGGTTCTCACTAACAAACAGGAGATCCCTGAACAAACATTAATATAAAATCATGTTTAATTGTAATATATGCATTAATTCATTATACTATTTTTTAATAGCAATTCATTATACTATTTAAATGAAGGGGAATGGATTCAGGTAATATTTAAATTGAAATTTACAGTAATCGATTTAACTGGTTTTTTTCATTTACCATAACTGCTAATTAATTCGAATAATGAGCTCAAAGCTGATTTGTGAATAATAATGCTGTAAACTAATGGATGTTCAAAGCAATGCAGTACCAGTATGTAATCTCCAGCATCTATCAAGATTTGGAGCGCATCGGAATCGACGAATTACTCGGGTGGTTTCCGGCAAGTAATGATGGCGAACTTGATCACCCCCTTCTGGTAACCTTCGATCATCAACGGCATTACCAACGCGCCTCTTAAGGTTTTAAATCCTAATCAAACACCAAATTCAACAAGCAAAAATGAAAGATTAACAATGATCCAAAATCAGAAAACTATAAAGAAAAAAACTGTACCGTTACCGCTGCGGAGTAGCGATGTGAAGCCCTTCCATGTCAATGCTGACCGTATCACGGCAGGCCAAAATGGGGCAACATGTTCAGACCAATCGTCTGTCTTTATATCCTGCATTTGCATCCAAACCAGGAAAAAAATGTAACTGTAGTCTGTACATGTTCAGACTAATTCAGTGCATGGAATAATAACCTTATATAAATATCGAACGTATTAAATATGATTGCAGTAGAAAGTAAAATACCTGGAAAGAAAGGGATTGGAATAATTTGACATAATCAGAAGCAGAACACCAGTCCGGTAAATAGTAAGCATCACATATTCTTTTTAGAAGCTCTTTCTCCCACGGCTGCAAAGACTCTTCAGATGGACCAAGATCCCTATGGCACCATGTCACTATTATTATTGTGCCTCCTGGAGCTGCCACTCGCACCAACTCATTAACAAACTGTCATTTTGTTGAAAATTTGTAAGCAGAAACATAATCGGTATAAAACGATATCAGAGACGAATCACTACCGATAGGGACGAAACAAACCTTAGCTTTATCGGGCATGTGTTCTCCGCTTTCCATAGACCAAACTAGATCAAACTGCCCATCAGGAAATGGTTGGTTCAAGGCATCTGCAACTCGAAACGAAACCTGCCAATACATACAACAATTGGGTGATGGTATTGTCTTTAAAATGATAGTTTTAGAAAATAAAGATCTTAAAACCAATGTTCTACCAATTGAACCAGAATCTTGAATTGTGTGATGATATTAATATACCTTGTCTGCCAGTCCTTGAGCTTCGGCAAGAGCATTAGCCCTATCAGCTTGAACAGGGCTCAAAGTAATGCCTTGGCATTGGGCTCCATATTTCTTTGCTAGATATCTAGAACTGCCTCCTATGCCACACCCAACATCAACTATTCTCTTTGGCTTCTTTGCTCGCTCCTCTGAAAATCAAATTCCAAGAAAAAAAACTCAGTTGATACAAAATTAAATCAGCCTTGAGTGTACTAGTAAGAAAAACAACAACTGCTTATTATCTTAAAATATTATCGAACATAGATCATAAAACAGATATAAGCATCAAATTTAGACATTAAAATGAACATAAAGGATTTGTTTATCTATACTAAAAAACTATAATTAAAAAAAAACCATTTATCGGTTTTAAAATGTAATTTCTGTTCATACTTTTTCTTAAACTTTTGATAACACACATCTTACAGACAATGATACTCGAATTTAATTTTAGTAACATGAATATCATCCTCTTTTATACTGGATCACTCGTTAGTTTCGAATATAGTGATTATTCAAATCCTTCCAAATGTTAAAGTGGCGTTGATAGGTCTATTTTGTAAGGACCTAATTTTGTTAGCAAAGGCTTTAATCAGTTAGATCCTCGTTATATTAGAGATCCTCTAGAATAAGTAACCGGGGACGTAGACACTGTCGTTATTGACCAAATAACGCCAAAATTCAAAACTAACCAATCTTTGAACAGAAGACGGACCAGTGACGGAAATTTAGGTAAGACTTTGAAGGGATAATTAAAAGTTTTTTTAAAAAAATATAGATTTAAACTAAAATTTTCAAAAAATTTGTGTGTTTGATTGAAATTTTTAATAATTTTCAGTGATTTAATAAGAACTTCTAGAAAATTATGAAAAAAAAATAATTAAAAACGTTTAAATTTTAAAATTTAATATGAATTTTTAAAAATCTTGAGGGAGTAAATTAAAAACTTAAGGGTTATTTGACAATTTTTCAAATTTTAGGGGGGGGGCCGTGGCCCATTGGTTATGCTTGTGTTTCGCACCTGAGACGGACACGTGGATTATAGGAAACGGAATATGCAAAGAGGTCAGAAACAAACCCGATATTCCAGCGAAGCGGAGCGATTCCTCGATCATTCGAATCTGTGCGGCACGATGATCCGAACCCGACGCATCGGTACCCGGGTCGTAAAACCCATGGTGCATATGTTCACCCCATATGTCTTCCCAGATCCCAGACGACTCGTCGTAAAACTCCGCTATCCCATCCTTCAACTCACGGACGTCGGCCGCGGTGGCGGACGACGACGACGACGCCTTGACACGAGCGGAGACGAAGCGTCCGTTAGATTGAGAGGTACGGGAGAAGGATGATGAAGAAGAAGAGGGGAAGGAAATTGAAGGACGCGGCGGAGGTGAGAGTTGGCAAGTACGGAGGAAGCAAGGGAGTGTTTGCAAGGCAGAAGCCATTAATTTATAGCTCGTTTTTTGTTAGTGAATCAGTCCTCGCTTCAGCTATAGTAATGGCCGCCGGAGTCGTGAAAAAAGTGAACGGTAGGGAAGGAAAGGGCCGCCGGGCGTCGGAGTCGATAGAAAACAGAGAATTCAGTGTAGGAAGGAACGTGAAGGAAAAGGGAAAGGGAAAGAAAGGAAAGTGTTGGCAGAAGTAGAAGTGTGTGGTGAAATTGCAGGTGACGTTAGTGGGAATGCTTGTAATTCGAATAAATATATATTTAAAAAAAATAACTATCACTATTGTAATTTAAAATCTTTTGAGGAAGAAACATCAACACCAACCATTGGATAATAATTTTTAATGGAATGATAAAAAAGAATAATTTTATCATAATAGAAAGAATATAATTAAGAGCCAGATCAATATAATGATAAAAAATTTAAAATTTCAATTTATCTATTAAATTATAAATCTTTTTAGCTTTAAAATTTCATACGGACGATATAAGTTTAACAGATAAATTTTGAAATATGTATTTATTTGATAAAGTTTTGATATAAGTATTTTTTATGTAGATAAAAATAATAATATTTACCTAAGCAAATATTTTTATACTATATTATATATATATATATGGATGAGTCTACCACATGCGACGAATATTGCTGAACACTACTAACGGTGAACACCGATGAACATCATTAATTTTTTAAAAAAATTAAAAATCTAAAGGACTAAAATAATAATTAAAATTATCTCTTAAAAATAAAAATCAAATTTAATAGTTACTTTATAATATTTTTTAATAGGTTAAAATCAAATATACCCAACTCTCCTAAACCTAAACCCTAACAAATTCATTGAATTTGTTGAATCATCCTCTACTGCTTTATTTGGGAATTCTAATCTATTTCCTTCTAATGTATAAATTATCTATTTCCTTCTAATCTATTTCCTTCTAATGTATAAATTATCTATGTGGGTTTATTTGTTGAATCATCCTCTGCTGCTTTATTTGGTCTCATCATTGGCCTGATTCTAATCTATTTCTTGACGATCACAAATTCATTGAATTGGTTAGGGTTTAGGTTTAGAATAGTTGGGTATATTTGATTCTAATCTATTAAAACATTATAAATTGATTTTTATTTTTTTAAGAGATTGATTTTGTTAGGGTTTAGGAGAATTGGGCATATTTGATTCTAACCTATTAAAAAAATATTATAAAGTAACTATTAAATTTAATTTTCATTTTTTAAGTGATAATTTAATTATAATTTTAGTCATTTAGATTTTTAAATTTTTTAAAAAAATAATGGTGTTCATCGGTGTTCATCGTTAGTGGTGTTCAGCAATGTTCGTCGCCCGTTGTAGAATTTTCCTATATATATGTAGGATGGGATCAAGTTACATGGCGTAAAACTCATTTAGTTTTACACTAATTTAGGACCATTGCATGAGTGAAATGTATGGATGAGATTAACAGTGAAGATTATTACTTGGGGAAAAATATAAGGAAATAATCTGGGTCATTAATTATTATCATCCAACGGTCCAAAAAACTGTATAAAAATAATTGAATTTTACACGATGTAAGTTGATCCTAACCAGTGGCGGAGCTAGAAATATATTTAAGGGTGTCATTTTTTCAACGATATTTAAAGAGGAATAATTATTTATAAAGGTATGTTATTTTATTCTTAAAAGAGGTGTCATTTGTCAATATTTTTAATTTTTTATATACAAATTATATAAGAAAAATAGGTTTTCCGAAAATTTTGAGGTGTCATGAGACACCCCAATTCGAAGGGTGGCTCCGCCCTTGATCCTAACCCTATATATATATGAGTACATTCCTTCTCCAACCAATTTGATCCTAATTATTTGTTTAAGAAAATGTGTCTAATATATGTTTAAAAATATTGTTGTTATTAGGATTGTAAATGAGACGAAACAGATTACGAGTTATTTGAGTCCGATTCGATTAAAACTCGGTCAACACTAAATTCGAACTCGGCTTGAATTCTTAACGAGCTTAATCGAGCTCAACACAATTGGGCTGGAGCTCGAACTCGGCTCAAATCAAACAAAAGCAATGGAAATCAAAATGACAAAATGGGCCTAAATAGAATTTGGACTCAAAGCCCAAAAGACTAGAAAATAGGGGGTGTCGAATGTAAGACTGGTCTCCTTGATGAAGGCTTCATGTTGTCAGTGCAGACAAATTTGACGGCCCATTCTGATCTACTACTTTATTTATTTATGGGCCTTTTTTGGTCTGCCATTTGTACCTTAATGAAAGTTATTTTGATTTTACAATCCTTTTCATTTTAAGGATTAAATATTTAATTTAGGGTTTAATTTGTATAGTTTTAATTTTAGAGTTTAAGTTTTACTTTAAAGACAAAGATTTAAATTTTATTTTTTATCGAGAAAATATACATGCTTGTCTATTTTTCTTTATATATGTATAAAAGTTAGGAAAATACTTTGATACACAAGTTTTGTAAACTTTAATTTATATAAGTTTTTTTTATTTTAGGGTTTATGGGTTTAGAATTCATGGTTTATGCTTAGAATTTAGAGGTTCTATTTAGGGTCTAGAGTTTAGGACTTATATTTTAGGGTTAGGGATTTGAATTTTAGATTTTATAATTTAAATATGAATTATTATGTAAATTTTATTAAATTTAGTGCTGTTATAAGCTTATCTGATACCAATTCAATTTGAAATTTGTTAAAATTTTAATTTTCTGAATGGTAATTAATATTATTGTAAATGATTTTTTTTTTACTTTTATATAATCTTTGAATAAAACAATTAATTAGCAGAGGATCAAACATGATACTAACATATTTGTATATAAATGCAGTCTCAACCAACTTGTATCATTTATTAAAATAAATCTTGTTAATGAATTTTTTATATAAAAAAAATCGTTCACGACCAGATGTACTTGTAGACTTGTAGTGCAAAATATAATTGAATTGATTTCCATAGGTTTTATCAGTACAAGGTTTTATAACTTTTATTGTACTCCTTTACCAACAATTCCCGATCCAACCAAATCAATTGATTTAATTAATACTAGGAAATGGTACACCCAAAATATTGGGGAAAGAAAAAAATACATAAATTATAATTATTTTTATTAAAAATTGGTACAATATGTGAAGATTATCGTTTGGGAAAAAAGTAAGGAGTTAATCTTAAATATCTATTTTCCACATCCAACGATCCAGAAAACGTGTAAAATTTAAGAGTTTTATAATGTGTAAGTGGATTTTAACTAGGGGCGAAGCCATGAATTAAAAGTTAAGGGGACCGGAAAAAATTAAGGGCATAAAAAAACCCTTAAACTTTTGGGAAAAAATCAATTAAGCCCCTAAACTTTTTTCACCCAATTAAGCTCCCAAACCAAGAAATTGAACCAGTTATGTCATCGAACCAGTTTTGACCATTAAATCTCGATAGTCTTTTTTTGAGTTTGTTGGTACAATGTGTTGTGTCACAGTGTCTCGATTTGACATTTTTAATATTTTATTTTATTTAAAAATTGTTTAAAAGTTCTAAAAACGAATAAAATGTAAAAAAACAACATATTTTTGAAGAAATCTATAAATGCAACATGATAGAATTGTGGTGTATAATGTGCAAGTAATATTCAAGATTTAATGGTCAAAATTGGTCAAAAAGGCTTAATTAACTCAATTTCATGGTTCAAGAGCTTAATTGAGTGAAAAAAAATCAGGGGCTTAATTGATTTTTTGTAAAAGTTCAAGGGCTTCTTACACCTAAGCCTAAAAATAACAAAAGACTTAAGAGTGTCATCGATAGGATTCGATTCACTAACTTCAAGTAAAATAAACTTATTTTTTATACACATTTTACCCATAAGACAACACTCGTTCTATAATATTAAAACAAGTAAAATAAATTATAATTTAAAATTTTACGGGGCCAACTTAGAAATAGAATAGATTGTAAGGATAGACCACAAGGGTCTGGCCCCTGCCAGCCCCATGTGGCTGTGACATAATCCTAACCCTATATTGGTATGTAAAAAAAATTAAAGACAAATGATAGTTATTTTTCAAAAAGAATTGAGGATTTACAAGGTTAGATTTTTCTTTTAAATTGTTTTTAAAACATAGATAAACTTAAATGATAAAATTAATTTTAAAAATATCATTTAACAATTTATATTTTTTTAAAAAAAATATTTTGATACAAATTGTGAATTTTAGATTTTGTTATTTAAAAATAGAGGGTTGTGTAAAAAGTTTACACAAAATGTATCTCAAAATATAAGTATTTTTTACCGCTATGGTAAAATTTTGATACACAAGCATGCATCTTTATACTATAGAACTTAAATTCTAAAATTTTAACTCTAATCCTAAAAATTAAACCTTAAACCTTATACTCTAAATTATAAACAATAATCTTAAATTCTAAACCTTACAATCTAAACCCCAAAACTTTAAACCTTAAAGTAAAATTTTAACCCCTAAAATTAAAAGACACGTATAAACTAAAGTTAACACGGCCTGTATATTAAAATTTTTTCTATATAAATACTCATCTTAATCAATATTCAATTAATCAATTACACTAACTCAATAAATTATATATTACGCTTATTCTTAAAATAGAAACCAATGATTGATTAATAACTTATTAAGGATACAGATTGAAGGCTAATTACTTAATTGGTGCAAAATAATTTTTTTTGTGCACAAAAAAACTACAAGCAAACAAATAAATTAAAGTGGTTTATTAATGAAAGTATTTATTATTTTTCATGTATAGTTGAGATCATTTGGTTTGGCAACTGGCAAGATAGTTTGGCAAATTGGCACAGGAAAAGAAGTACGGAAAAGTCTAAAATAAAATCGCCTAAAATGGGGCCAATATAAAACTTAAAAAAATAGTAAGGATTTATGTAAAATTGGTAAGAATTTTGGTTCTTACTAACTAGGTAAAATTTTATGTAACTACATAAAATTTTATCCATTTAGTAATAACTTATGTAGATTTTATATTATGTAATAATTTGTGTAACCACACAAATTTTTATATTATAACTTAAATCCTTATCATTTGGATAAAAATTGATGTTACTAATTGAGTAAAAATTTGTATAAAATCGCCTATTTTAACCGCGTGGTAAGAGTACCTTACCCTAAAACTACCCAGAAGTACATATTGCCAAATCTTGAAAATATGCCAATAACATGTGATGTTGGGTCCACACTTTCTAAAAAATTTATCTCTATATGTTTTTTTTATTTTATTTGCGTCTCAAGACAACATTAGATACACTTTTAATAAAGAGAATTGGGTAACTTGAATTCGAGTAGTATGTCTATACAAATTACATCGTGTTATTAAGAAGTTAAGACAAATAAACAAACATTATTTTATAATTATATCAGATAATTAATAAACAAGTAAATTCGATGAATTATAAAAATTATATTATTAAAAGTAACAATCACGAAAATTTAATATAGATCATCAAATAAATATAAAAGATGATAAAAATGACAATGTTGGATACAATATAATCATGTTGAAGTTCAGAATATAGCTAATAATATTTGGTTGTGGAATATGTCCGTTTGGGAGGAAAAAACTCTATCGCCAACTCATTAAATAATAATAATATTGTTGTCAATTAACCTAGTAAATAACTTTGTATAAGAATATTAATATTCTTATATATGATACTAATATAACAAAGAATATATAAATCTCTTATAATTAAATAAAATATTAATTATTAAATATCATAATTATTAAATAACATTAAAATAAAAAGTTATAAAAACGACATATATATCCAAATGAATTAATATATATATATATATATATATATATATATAATGAACACACATTTATTCGTTTATTAATTGATAAAAAATCTGTTGATGTTTATTCCTGTAATTCAATAAATAACATAACCAATATTATATAAACATTTTACAAACAATTCGTCGAACACTATATTCATTTACGCTCATACTTATTAAATATACACGTCTACGAATTAAACTTGATAATGAGGTATAAGCCATAAAGGAAGAGGTGCTAAATTCAAGAAATATGTAAAAGGGCGATGGGTCCATAGAATTTATGAAGCGGCAGTCCTCCCACGGCACTATCTATGATGCCTTTATCTTTCTTTAACAAACCTTCTTTTCTCGGTCCCAGCTTTTTTCTGTTCTTATTGTTCGATTAATTTAATTCAAATATTGTAAATTTTTAATATAAAAATAATTTTTTAAATGCAGGAAAATCAAGCTGACCCATTTATGCTTTGCTGATGACTTTCTTATCTTCTGCAAGGGAAATCTTGATTCCATCCTTGGTGTTCAAAGTGTGCTTGATGAGTTCTATTCTGTATCTGGACTCAAGCTTAATGTGGCAAAGTCGAAATTGTTCCTTGCGGGGGTTTCAGCTGTGCAGCAATCAAATTGGGGTTCCATCACGGGCTTCAAGATTGGGCTGCTCCCGGTTCGGTATCTGGGCATCCCTCTGGTTACCCGCAGATTGTCTGAAAAAGATTGCGATGCTCTTGTAGGGAAGGTGAAGAAGAGATTGGAGGCATGGAATAACAGGCATCTTAGTTATGCAGGTCGCCTGCAACTTATCAATGCTGTTCTTTTTAGTATAATCCACTATTGGTGCCAACAGGTTCTTCTTCCTAAGTGTGTTATCAGGCGCTTGGAACAGCTCTGTATGCGGTTTTTTTGGCATGGAAGGGACTCTTCTGTGCATGGTGCTCGTGTGGGGTGGCAACATGTTTGTAAGTCTAAGGGAGAAGGGGTCTTGGTGTCAAAGATTTGCATCTGTGAAACAAGGCCTATATGATCCGGCTTGCTCAAAAGCTTTTATCTAATGAGGGTTCTTTATGGATTATTTGGGTCCATACCTATGTTTTTAAATCGTTTACCTACTGGACTGTAGATTCTAAGCCCTGATTTAGCTGGTGCATTCGAAGGATGCTTAAGATGCGATCTATTGTGCAGGCTCTGCCCCGGGGGCCATTGGCATTGCGTCTCATTTGGAATGAAATTAGGGAACCAGGTGTAAAGGTTTTCTGGGAGAAGTTGATTTGGTTTGGAGCACGTATCCCAAAACACACTGTTATAGTTTGGATGGCCATTCTTGACAGATTACCAACAACGGATAGGCTTCAGCGTATGGGGTTGTCTGTTGATGGTTCTTGCTGCTTTTGTGCTGATGAGCAAGAGTCTAAAGACCATATCTTCTCTGCTTGTCCCTATTCGAAGCTGGTATGGCAGGCTATGTTGGATCATTGTGGTTTCCATAGAGCTAGCTTAGAATGGGAAGCTGAATTGGCTTGGTTATCTGCAAACTTGAGGGGGAAGAAAATGCAGGTGATCGTGTGCAAGATGTTTTGGTGCTCGTTTGTTTATCATATCTGGGAGGAACGCAACTATAAGAGGTTTAGAGATAAAAGACGTGATTGTAATACCTTGATACATAGCATTAAAGAAACTGTAAATATACGTATACAGAGTATAGGGGCAAACTTGTAACTAGTGGTTATGGATGCATGGGGAATTCCCTAATGGGATGGCTGCCCATGGTCCTTGGGTTGTATGGTTCAGTCGTTTGACTGCTTTTTTGGATAATAAACTCAACTTATCCAAAAAAAAAAAAATTTAACTCAATTTATTAGGTTGCATTTTGATTGTTTTTTTAGTGACACGTAATATAATTGCATCATACTTGATATTGTTGGGGTTTTTAAAAAATCAGAAACATGTGTGTGTGAATCGAAGCCTGTCACCTAATTTCCGGCATGCAACCGGTAAACTAAGGGGGTGATTTACCGGCAGTACCCGGTTGGTGGTAACGGGCCTAGGGTGACAGCGAGTGGTTGAGGGAACAAATAATTAGGGTTTTCATTTTTTAGACATTTCTCCCCTAAACCTAATCGATGCCGCGACTCTTCAATATATCAAAATTTATACCATATGCAGTGACGAAGCTAAGTGGGGGCGGGGTGGGGCATTTCCTACGCCCCGGATTTTTTTTTTAGCTTTGCCTTCTTATATAATTTTTTTTTTATAAATTAGTTTATTTTTCAATTTGCCTCCTCCTCCTAAATTTCAAATATTAATGTTTTGCTCCTTAATTTCAAATTTCGACTCCGTCCCTGATCATATGAAATATAATATATATTTTTAATGGAACACCTTACGTTTTTATCAAACAATAGTATATATAGTACAAAGTTGAAAATTAAAGGACCAAGTTAGTTTGGTAATGGTACCAATTAAATTGGTACTTTACAATCAACAGTGTTTGTCTTCCCCTTCCGATTCATTTCCAACTATTAATATTTAAATTGGACACTTAATAACGGTATGGGGTGATATCTTAATTGAATTAACATAAATGAAAACTAAAAGTTTAATTAGTTCCTATTGGAGAATATCACCTAATGTTATTATTAGCCAAACCTACCACACAATATGAGACTACGACATCAACTCAATAATGTCCTAGTAGAAGAGCGGATGATATTCATCTTAAGAAATACAAGTTCAAATTATTTTATCTACAAGGTATATGTACATTGTCAAAAAGTTAAAAATATGTATGAACATATACTACTTTGTACTCACCTTTAGATTACTAGAAAAAAAATGAAGTTCGTAAATGGTCACTAAACTACGTCTCAATGTTTATTTTAGTTATCAAACTTTCATTTATTAAAAAATATTCACTAAATTGTCGGTTTTGTTATAAAATGGTTACTGAACCTAACTATCATCAAGTGAGGTGGCGTGACAATTTGGGTAAAATTGTTTAATAGCACAATTAGTCTTTGTGTTTATACATTCAATTAATTTGGTCATAATTCTGACAGAAATTAACAAATTTAGACTCATTATTTACAAATTATATCGATTTAGACTCAAAATATAAATCTTATTTGACAATTTACATTATAATTATATTAGGTTATATATTGATACACAATGTGTGTTAAAAAAAATTACACAATCTTATTTTAAAATATAAAATCTAAACTCTAACCCTAAATCTCAAATCATACACCTTAAATCATACAGTAATTGTATAACCCCTAAAATTAACAAATGTGTAAACCAGAGTTTACAAATTTGTGTATCAATTTTTTTTCTCAGATATATTTACTATCAATATAACCACTTTTTACTTAGATGTAGACCATTTTAAAAAATTTATCTATAAATTTCCATATCTAAAATTCCCCACTTTATTTTATTGTGAAACTTACCACTTGAATATCATTATACAATATCAGTTAAACTTATTAATATCTGAATTTAAAATTACTTATTATGGGGACCAACTTTTTTAAATTACACATTTTCAGATCATCTACTACCCCTTTCATAAACATTTCTATCTCATTTGTCCTCAAGAAGCAATTGAAAACATAAATAAGGTTGTTTAAGTTATTTACTGGTCTTATTTTTTCACGCACATAAAAATCATGGATTTTACTTCAACTTTGCCACCTAATTTAAAGCTGTTGTGGGTCCTAAACCATTAAAAATTAAAAACCCACATCCTTCAAAAATATAAAAACCCTACTCTTTAATTGCAACTCATTAATTTCAAACTTTTAAACTTAAATTCCTAATCTCTAAACTTTAAATTTTAATCTTAACCTCTAAAATTAAGACGCTTATAATTTTTTTTTGTTTTCACCGCTATTTGCTTGTATATTTAATATAAATCCGTTTAAAAAAACATGTCGCTCTGATAAGAAGCTATATTTATAAATCGTTCATTAAATTAAATTATTACGGTCCCAAATTTGAATTTAATATTATGTAAATTATATGAAAGTTTAACCTTGTTTTATAAGTAACTTTTTATACCCATAATATATATATATATATATAATACATAAGCACGGGATAAAGTCATTAATAGGATATTACCAGCCTACCAGGGTTGGTCCAAGCGGTAAGCAGCTTAGTACTACTTAAGCAGGTCTCGAGTTTGAGATTTTGTTTATACAAAAAGATTCATGTTGTGAGACTGCTAAAACCAAATATGCGACAACTAGATCTGAATTAATCGAGACAAAGTCATGAGAAACCATAAAGATAACAAAAAAAAATCATTAATAAGATTGAGGAGCAACAATTCCTCTCATAATTTTTTTGATATAATAAAATTTAGAGTCATTTTTAGTTTTTTTACCATTAGTATATGATTCATTGACCGACTAAATCATATCTGATTTTACAAAGTCTCATAATTGGGGCCACCCTTCAAATCAAAGTTTTCTCCATTCATCATGTCAGGATTCGAACCGTTTACCTTGTTTAAGGGACCTAACGTCTCGACCTTTTCAAATTTTAGATTTAAAGACTACAAATTTTTGCCCTTTGTAATATTTGATTCTAGCTCCGTCCTTTTACAAACATGTATATTTACCTTTTTTAAAATTAAATTTTATATTTTAAAACCTAAACTAAATTCATAGGCACTGTTTGGTAAATAGCGGTTTGGGCAAAAATTAGAGGTTTGAGGTATAATTAGAGGTTTGACTAGTCAAATCCGCTAATATTGATGTTTGGTAAAAAGCGGATGAAAAAGCTCCTAATATGAGGTTTTTGAGATTAGAGGTTTGATATTAGAGTTGTATTGACTCTTTTACCCTTAACAATTACCAAAAATCTCTAAATAAATTAAATTAAATAATAATACTTTTTAATATAAATAATAACATATTAAATATTAGACTTATTTGTTGTTACTACTAATTTATATGGTGACATTTGTAAGTTAATTCTATTTTTTTTATTATCACATATTTATATGTGCATATAAAAAAATTAATAATTATATAAATAATAAGTTAATATATAAATCTTTCAAATATGTTTAGGAAATTTATATTAAAAAATATTTTTTACAAATCTAATTAATATTTATTAGATACAAAATATTAATAACTGATAAATTATTCAAACAAGTATTAAATATAATCATGTCCTTATATGTCATTTTGTTTGTTTAAATAATCAAACAGCTATCAGCTATCAGTTAATTTTACCAAACACTTTTATACAATCAGCTAATACAATTCGCTAGTCAAATCAACTAATGCAATAAACTATCAGCTATCAGCTAATGTAATCCGCTATCAGCTATCCGCTAATTGTCAAACAGGGCCATAACCTTTAAAGCATAAACATTACGTTAGTGTTTACTACACAACATATGTACCGGGTAATTTTCTGATCTTTATACAGATCACGTTCGCATTTGTTACGGTTTAGGTCTGGATTTATTTTGCTTTTAATTTAACTATATGGTGTAGTGTTTAATTTCAATTATAGTGACAGGGTGTATCAATTATAATTATATTTATAATTATATTATGATTTTATATTCAAATTCTATAATGTGTAAACATTACGTGTAGGCTTGTAAACGTACCGAACGAGGGTATGTTCATGTCCGTTCGTTTAATTTTAACTGAATACGAACAACTAAACGATCATAATTTTTTTGTTCGTTTGTTAAGGAATGTAGTTTGTTCATATTCGTTCGTTAAAATTATAAACGAACACAAATGAAAGAACGTAAAAGGACATGTGTGAATACAGGGCCGATCCTAGGCTTTTGGAGGCCTTGGGCGAACATAAAAATTAGGCCCTAAATCAGAGATTTAAATTATAATTGCAGTTGCAATCATATTTTCGGTTGTGTTGTGTTTATCGCAATTACGAATATAACATATGTTATTTCGTTCACTGTCTTCATCGCAGTTGTGATTTTTTTTAATAACATACGTTATTGCGGACATAACGGTTGCAAGTATCTTGTTTTCAGATGGTGTCACTACCGTCATATAACGGTCGTTGTTGTAGTTGCATACTACTATTTAAATCTCTGTCTCCAACAACAAGTAATGAAAAATAAATAAATTTTAAAAGTATGTCCATAGTAATAAGTATTGAAAAAATTGGGCCATACTAACAAGTATTGAAAATTTAAATTTTAAGACTATATTTGTAATAACTAATATTGAGAAAATTAGGGACCTAATAACAAGTATTAGAAAAAAAATTGAATATTAAAAGTAGACTCTTAATAATAAATACTGGAAAAAACTTATCTCCTATAACAAGTATTAAAAAATAGGCATTTGCCGTCATATAACGGTCGTTGTTGTGGTTGCATGCCGCTATTTAAATCTATGTCTCTAATAGCAAGTATAGTAACAAATATTGAAAAAACAAGTATTGTTTTTTTTAAAAAAAATTTAAGATCATACCCATAATAACAAATATTGAAAAAAACCGAGACCTAATAACAAGTATTAGAAAAATTGAATATTAAGATTAAACCCCTAATAATAAATATTAGAAAAAACTTATCGCCTATTGACAATTATTAAAAAATAAGCCCCTAATAACAAGTATTAAAAAATTAATTTTTTAATAATAAATATAATTAAAAAAATACAATATTTAATTTCTCCGAATGATGGGCCCTAGGCGGGCGCCCTTGTTGCCCCTGCCCAGGGCTGGGCTTGTGTGAATAAACATAAACGAACAAACATACGTGAATAAATTTATTTAAAAAAATAATTCTTTTATTATGAAAAGTAATAAATATAAATAGATATATGTGAATAAATTTACATGAACAATATAAACGAACGTAAATGAACGAACGAACCATTTGTTTATGTTCATTCATTTAATTAAAGAACAATTTTTTTTATTCATGTTCGAATTTCTTGCCGAACAGTTCACTCAAACTTTGGTTCGTCTAGTTTGAGTTGAGATTATTTTTATTTAAATTTGATTATATACGAATTTTCGAAAATTACTTTAATTTAAATTCATATAATATTATAATTATCCGTTATAATGACAAAATATTAGAATAATTTATAATTGTAATTATAATCGTTGGTGTAATCTTTAAGAAAAGCATTTGACTAGCTGCCATGGGTGACGTCACTCCATCTTAAGACAAACACTTACCTCTTCCCAACAACAAGAAGCAAACAACTCCCATTCAGACAGACAGCTCCACTCTTGTCCTTTTTAAGGAATTTCTTTTATTACAATTAATTAATCAAAATAATCCAACCAAAACCCTCTTAATTTGAGTTTATATTCTTAATCAAACAATGGTTTAATTAATTAACCCAAACATCTCCCATGAATATCTATATATAAACCGTTCAGCCTGTTGCTTTAAAAAACTTATCTTGGTGGGCGTAGAACATAAAAAAATAGTGAGTAAATTGAGGTTCTTTCTGTTCTTTTTCTCTTTTCTATTTTTAATTTCAAGTTTTTATTAGTGTTGTTTGATATATTTTATTAATACAAGTTTCTTGGGTTGGGCGGTGGTTGAAGGATGAATAGTGGTGGCGGTGGTTGTGGTGGTGGTGGGGCTGAGAGTGGCGGTGGGGGGATGGTGGCAATGAGGTCATCGTCACCGTTTACAGTGTCGCAGTGGCAAGAACTGAAGCATCAAGCTTTGATCTTTAAGTATATGATGGCAGGTTTGCCAGTGCCGTCTGATCTTCTGCTTCCTATTCAGAAGAGCTTTGAGTCCATTTCTCATAGGTTCTTTCACAACCCTACCAGTAAGCACAGATTAATTTCTTCTTTTTTCTTCATTTTTAAAACCTTTTTTTTTTCTCTTTTATTATTAACTTTTAAAGATTACATGTTATTTGTTTACTAGTTTTCTTTTGCCCTCTTTTGTGGGTTTGTTTTGTTCTGATTTGAAGGGAAATTTCTGGGGTTTTCCCCCATGTTCATGAGTTTTTAGATGAACTTTTTGATATACCTGACTGAATATTTGAAAAATTCATGGGTGTTTTTTTTCAGTTCCAATGGATAAATTAGACTTTGAATATCATTAGAATCACATTTTTAAGACAAAGATTGGGTCCCTTTTCCTTGTTTTCTCATATGAATTCCAAACATGTTTTATTCTTGATGTTGTTGGTGTCTTAATCATCAAATATAATATCACTTTCCGCATGTTTTATTCTTATTCTGATGTTTGTTAATTTTGATAATGTTATTGTGATTATTTTGTTGTTCTCATTGTTGTTGGTTTTTTATTTTATTCATCTAGGAACATGAATTTCTTCATGTTTTGCCACATTTTGTTCCTGTTTGTTCATGAAAAGCCTTGTTTACGAATTCGATTCGAGTGTAATTTTGCAGTGGGGTATTGTTCCTATTATGGAAAGAAGGTGGATCCGGAGCCCGGACGTTGTCGGAGGACTGATGGCAAGAAATGGCGATGCTCGAAAGATGCGTACCCGGACTCGAAGTACTGCGAGCGCCATATGCATCGTGGCCGTAACCGTTCAAGAAAGCCTGTGGAATCACAAACTATGACACAGTCATCCTCTACTGTGACATCATTGACTGTTTCCGGTAGCACCGCTGGTACGGGAAGTTTCCAGAGCCTTCCTTTACATGCTTTTGGTAGTACACAAGTCGCTGCTTCCGCGACCGGTCAGTCCAACTATCCTTTGGAATCGATACCCTATGGAATCCCGAGGAAAGATTACAGGTAAATTCATTATACGTGTTTCGTTTAACATGGTTTCATTCTTAGCACATCATAGGAAAGATCAAATCATTTCATCGTCTTTCGTTTACAGTAATGCCTACACAATTCGAGAAAGGGTTAATTTTGCTTCAATATATTAACCTTTTCGAGTTATAGATCGTTGAACCTATGGTTTGCAGTATAAGTTTCGGGTTCTTTTAGCCGTGGTAGGGATACAAAACATAATATTTGTTGGGCCCCTACCTGTTAGACTGTGTGGTAGAAGTAAAAATGCAGATTGCTTCTGCTAAGGGTAATGGAGATCTTGCAGAAACTTTAAAAAGTTCCTGTTAAGCTCAGTGTTCCGGGCCCTGGTGTCCTCAAAGATGGATGACGAGTTCATTCGGTGTTGCCGCTGAAATTTGTTCTTCACTGACAGCAATCTTTTCTGGTCCATCTTTTGCTTTTGTTTTCTCCGTGTAGTTTGTTTTTGTTGTCTGACGACCATGCGAAGTTGTCGATAGCATGCTACCCCGCATGGTAACTTATTCGCACTTTCTGTTTTTTACGTAATGGGATGTGTACTTTCTTTCAGAGTTTGATCCAAGGATTGCTTATAAAATCTGGAGGAAAAAAAACAAATACAAAAAGGAAACTACTATTTCTCTTCGAAGTTACGTTTTTACGGGAAAATAGTTGTACAAAACTAAAAATTGTGTTTACCTTTTAGTTTCCGAGTGTGTCACCGTGCGGCTACTAGGTCCTATGCCCTTCACGAGGTGCATGGTAATGTAAAAGTCTTATTGCCATTGGATTCTTTAGTTGTGATTTTCAAAAACTTGTTCTTGTTCGTATATTCATACGATGCGGATAATGGATTGGTTCCATGAAACTGAGATTTTCAGGGTCCGGGACCTTATGTTGAGTAGTGCACTGTAGAATTCCAATGTCATAGCAGAGTGTGTCTTTTACCGTCTTCTTTCGAGTCTGTTTCCTTCGTTTAATTCATGGAAAAAATATGGCAAACAATCTGAATTTGTGGCATATTGACCCTCTCCGTTTTCTGTCAAACGGAAAAGATACAAAAAGTAGAATTTGCTTTTACCATGTTGTCGGAACCTTGTCTTAAAATTATTGTGTTACCTGGAATTTTTTCGGGGGGAAAATGATGGGGTATCCCAAGTCTGAGGCCTTACAGCATGGAAAGTGTTTACTTAATTCATATTGCATATCATTTGTACCAAGTTCCATGGCATTTTTGATTTTGCTATTCGATTCATACTGTTCGGATTCTGTCATTTGTTTTAACTACACCTCCCTGGTGCTTCCCCGGTAAGTGCTTAACTGTCTCTGCAGATGTTTCGATCCGAGGCTGGTCGATCATGATTTTAATGTGTTCTACTCATTTCGTTCTAACACATAGGTATCTTCAAGGAATTAAACCCGAGGCTGGTGGACATAGTATTTCCTTTGAAGCTTCAGGGAGCAACCGTGATACATGGCCTCAAATGCAGTCTAGAGTCTCTTCGTTTGCTCAGTCGAAAACCGGCAGCAACCCGATCTTGCAGACTGATTACCCCCAGCATTCCTTTTTCAGCGATTTCAACTCGGGAGAAGCCGTGAAGCACGAGGGTCAATCTCTTCGACCCTTCTTTGACGAGTGGCCTAAAACCAGGGACTCCTGGTCAGCTCTCGAAGATGACAGGTCCAACCAAACCTCGTTTTCTACAACCCAGCTATCGATATCCATTCCGATGGTGTCGTCCGACATCTCCACAACTAGTTCTCAGTCTCCGCACGGTGAGTTTCAAACTCCATAATTCCCCTCGTATGCCCCATTCGTCCGAAACCCGCATTCGAACTATGCATGAACAGAAATTCGAGATTTCCCGGACGTGGATACAAGAGAAGGCCCAGAAAAGTTCTAGTTACTTGACTAATGTTGTACTCTTTGATGATTTTCCTTCAGCATGACTCTGTGTAGGATCAGTACACTGTAAGGTTCTGGTTTTAGGTATAAAATAAAACAAACCCTACCTGAAAAAAGTCCAGATATTGCAGTTTCAATTGAATGAATGAAAGAGCAACAGTTTTTTTTTTGCTTGGAATTTGTCTTATTTTTCATTAAAAATTTTACAAATTTGTTATTTTTCATTAAAAGCACTTCTAGATTATCGACTAAAAATCCAACCCGACCTGTATTTGCTCTAACATATTAAGTATTCGATCTTCATCTTGAATATTGAATAACTTCAAAACGTAAAATGATTATTTATTGTCCTCGTTTTAGTGTACAGAATAATTTTAAAGCCTTTAAATTTCATTTGTACTTTTATAGAAGTGTATTTGTTTGGGGAAGTTATGCTGTGGCCAAAGGAATGAATGCTACAATTAATGGAAAGCAAAATTGTTGAGGGCATTTCATTTATTCACAAGAAATTCACTCATTATTCAATGCAACATGCCAAATAATATCCATTTATCATTAATATTTAATTATCGATGGTAGGATTTTTGGTGCGGCATTAAGTTGTCATTTATATTTAAAACTCTTTGATAGGATGCCGTTTATATGCAAGAATCATAAACATTCCTATTATAATAATAATAATAATAATAATAATAATAATTTGTATACATTTATAAATTATATTTTATTAGAGTTTTATCACGAATAAATTAGGATGAAAAAAATATTTCATGTAAAAACATCTTTTAAAAATTTATTTAAGCATAATTATACCAAACATATTTGTACACATAAATATATGTAAAAAAAAAACTTTGATACATAAATAAACAGTTTACAAAAGCTTGTTAAATTTAAGATTTAATATTAGTTTGGGATTTATGAGTTTAAGTTATGGTGTTTAAAATTTAGAACTTAAGGCTAGAGTTTAAGCTTTAAGTTTAAAGTTTAAGAATTTATATTTTAGATTTTAAAGAAGATTGTGAATATTTTTTTACAGTGCAAAATATAACTCTTTTCGTAAAAAAACATAAATATTTTTTTTTAAATAAATTTCTAAGTAAATAAAAGCAATAACTTTCATATACAGCTTTTTGAAAAATAAATCTGTACATAATATTCTAAGTCATTATCATTATTTAATTTTTTTTATATTTTATATTATAAAAAAGTAATTTATAAATCAAATGAAGAGAGATCTGATTTGAATAACTACGCTAATCTAACTTGTTAATGATAATCCAAACATCACAGTTTAGACCGATTTTCGGTTCGGGTTTCAGCCCTACTTGTAAATAGAAAATATGTTTGTTTGCCCAGGCCAGTAGCCTGTTTAGACAATGAAAAAGAAGACCGATTCATATATGCAAAGATTGCAGCAAACAATAGCATCCTTCAACAGATACGGCAAAACGAAATGAAATGAACTAAAGCACCAAAGCTCATCAAATCAAATGCTGTCACCATTCATAATTGTTGCTAAACTGACCCAAATATTATACGTAATAAACAAAACAAACTGACCGAAAACAATCATTCGCTCCCAAAGATTTAACCAAAATATAACAAATTGTAAGTATATATCTCAACCATTAGATTAAAACAATCTGCTTCAGCTAAACTCGAATATATCCTGTTGGACACATGTCTATACTAAACTAAACACTCACTAAAGTCTGGGTAGTATAGAGTAGCAAAGGCACACTATATCTTTTTAGTACAAAGAATGAGCTCCCTTCCAATGACTCTCAAAGACAGATAACAAAACTCTTTCATGTTTGACGGTTTCGCCTTTCAATGACAATCCTGTTTACCTAGCCCTACTCTCCTTGTAACTTATTCCCGACTATCTCAAATTCTAAGGCTTTGCTTGGTATGAATGATGGAAAAGATGAAGAATAGAAAATTTATTAATCAAATGGTTAAGATTCAATACCACTTTCCTACCTTGAAGTTCAGCCATTAGATTAACAAACTTTGCATCCTTGATGCCGAGGAGAGCCTAAGGCTCTTCTTGGTATGAAGGATGGAAAATTTGTTAATCTCAATAGCTAAGCTTCAGGTAGGAAATTGGTTGGGAGTGTTAACCATTTGATTAACAAATTCTCTATCCTCCATCTTTCATATCAAAGAGAGCCCATGAAAACTTTCCGAAACATAAACAAATTAATCAAGTGTAAAATAGAGGAACTTTAATGCAATGCAACAAACAGCAATGAAGATGAAAGTGATGTATTAAAGAAGTACCTGCCTTAAAGTTATTCGAATCCAGAACGGAGAAATCACTGTAACATTCCAAGATATGAATTCAAAGCCAAAGTACAGGAGAAATGGCAACAGATATGGCTAGATGGTACGAGGTTAAATCTTTTGGTTATGAGATCAGTTGCCAACTTTCAGAAATTGATTTGAGGTGGTCAATTATTCTTCTGATCTCCATAAATGGGGAAACAAAAAACAATAACAAATTAATAATACTGAGTATATAAAGATGTTGGCGAATCATTAACAACCCATTACTGCACAATTGGACACAAATGCGCCTGCTCGCTCCTTGACAGAGAGCACATTCCACTCGGGTCCATCCCTGTTTCCCTCCTCTGGATCCCAAGAGTGTAGAATAATTACTCCATCATCACGCCCTCCATGTCCTCCAGCTCCTATTACTAGTAAATTGTTGCCGCATGCTTTAAATGCAAGTCCCCAACCATTGGAAGAGTCAGCCCTAACAGGTAGCCTCTTCACAACATTCCAGGAGTTATTAACCTTGTTATATTTCTTGACTTCATTAGTCACTTGATCAGCAGAGTAAAGCTGATTATTCACAACAGCAACAAGAGGAGGTGAACGCATAGCAGGATGAAATGTACCCACATTGTAACCAGGGTACATGTTTTCTATCCTCCTCCATGATCTTGTCTCGATATTGTACTCTTCACCACAACTCAAACAATCTGTATGACTTGACATGCCCCCAATGACATAAAATTTCCCATCCATAAAGAAACCCGAACACAGCTTTCGAGGTAAGTTCATATCTGGCAATGTTTGCCAAGTACCAAGCTCAGAATTGTAGAGCTCAGCAGATTGTAGAACATTTCCATTTTTATCACTTCCCCCAGCAACAATCGCAATCTCCCCAAGGCTGCTAGAACCAAACAAACACCGAGGCAAATTCATTAGAGGGCATCTAGACCAATTGTGAGTGATCAAGCTATACATCCAAATAGCAAATCCAGACAACTCACGACCAAACACAAGTAGTTCAGTCCCCACAGCCAGAGACTCCTTATCAGCACAAGTAAAGCAGTCATCACATGGAATCCTAGGTAGTCTCATCCATTTCTGTTTCATAGGATCGAAAGCTTCCCAAGGCATCATATTACAGGCTAAATAAACCCAGTGTTCAATTATGCCAAGCTGACGTCTCAGTTTATATAAATATCCACTCCCAATCAGTGACCTAAATTTTCTGTTTAAACAGGCCAGATTTGGGTAATCGGATCGGCTGCTCCAGGCCAGAATGTCCAGTGCCATGTCATCATTAAGACCTGGAATGAAACTATTATCTGACCCTTGTCCACCATGATTTTCTCGGGATCCCGCCATAATTTTAGGTTTTTTTCCATTTAATCCTATATAGCCAAAAGTTAGAGCATGCACTTCCTTGTCTAGTGAAACTTGCCCAACACCTCTCCGATTAGTCTTATTAGCCAAGAGAATATATGCCAACAGATGCCAATCATCTTGCGAAATTCTTGAAGTGTGGTTGAAAGATACTGGAGGCTGCAATGAGACATGACCTTGCGAACCAGCCATTACTGGTGATTCATGTTCTGCCCCTTCTACTTCCATATTGGGCTCCTTAAGTGAATCCCTGAACACCATTTGAGAGATTGTACCGTACAAAAAACTATTCTCTGAGAAAGGGGGGGAAATGATTCAATAAAAAGGTGAAAATACCGAAAAGCAAATGCACAGAATATTATCAATTATAAGAATACTAAATGATAGATTTCTTCTATTCTATCCATGCTTGACTTCAAAACCAAGGTTTTCCCTTCTTAGACGGCAACAGCACTGGCAACAAAATGGGAACAGCCATAATACAGCCAATATGGTCCAATAAATTAACAATGCATCACTTCGTGTATAATCTTCCTATGGTCAAATTAACAAAACTGAACTCATACAAGGATCAAGTCTGAGCTTGGACTCTCATTGATAAGAGTGTTATCCAGGGAAAAAAGTGAATACATAAAATAAAACCTGCATGTAAGTGATACACAATAGTGCAATATTACATGATACACTCAAATCAAAGTTTGAGCCTTTGTTCATCACTAAAGTCCCTCTTTTATTCAAAAGGAGTAGGAGAAACATATGAATAACAACTTCAAAAACAACTCCTCCATAACCTGAAACAAGTATCATCTTTCCATCTAAAGATACTGGTTATCAATCATTCCCTGCTTCCAGAGATAGTCACTGCTGCACTCCCAGAATGAATTAATTCCGGGAGCAAAGTTTTTGCAAAACTCATACTAAACAATAGAGGATCTTTTAGATTTATTAGATACTTTAATGTGAAAGATACGTTGATTCACAAAACGATGATCAGCAGTATTCTAGAAACACTTACATGCATTGCCCCTCAGACAAAATTACCCTACTATCTTATGATTAGAACCAATTTAAAAGCACCCAAATAGAAAATACAACTTTCTATGATTTAGGGAAATATAACCAATTTAAAAGCACCCAAATCGTGAAGGAAAAATTCATATCACTTACAGGTTTGATTACATCTCTGGCACATTTCAGAGCAACAGTTTGGATGATTTGGATATAGAAATAGGCTGGACAGCCTGGACTGGAGAAGCTTAACCATAATTCAAATCGATTCTAATCAGACTCTATAATTACATATGTTAACTTAGTAATTAACAATATATTCCTTTATTTCAAATCAAAATGAAACCATGACAGACTTTTTACACCACTGTCAAATTGATAGGATAAATGACTTAATTATGATAATTACCAGCTAAAATCCTGTAATATCATGAAAAAAAAAACACATAAGAAGCAAACAAAATCATATGAGAAACAAAGTTAGTTCTTTAGCTTTTCATTTTGTTCTGGTTTTCCACCCTTAATTTATCGAATAATCTAACATGCAATTTTAATTACAATAAAAATCATACAAGAAGCAAACAGAGCCCTGGAGATTTCAACTAAAAGGAAAACAAGCAAGCAACATTTTCAAGAAAATTTGAAAAGGAAATTAAATTAATTCGACAATCGAAGCCAAAATCTTAGCAAATCTTAACATGCAACAAACAAAGATTTTAAGAAGAGGAGGAAGAAGAAGAAATCAGTACTCACCGCGAGTGAATCTAAAACCCGACCCGATTATTTCGATCCCGTTGATTTCGACCAAACCCGATCTCTCACGAAAACTTCAAAACAGCAGAAAAAGGGGGAAAAAATCCCAATTCACATTACTCTGAAGCTTCGATAATCCCAAATTACCACATTTTTCTATATCTCCTTTTCTCAAGCTTAGAAATCTCATTCTCATCCATATATATATATATATATATATATATATATATATATATATATATATATATATATATAATATTAAAGTAATTGTTTATTAATATACTTAGTTTATATAAAAATATATAAATATGTGAAGACGATTTTTATCATCTTTCGCTTCCTCTTCTAAAAACTCAGAGAAAAGAGAAGGTAGTTTATTTTTTTTATGTAAGAATATATAAATAAATTACTGCTCTCCATTTTAGCTAACATTTTTTTTCATAAAAATATTATATTTTATTTCATAAATTAAAAAATCAAATGTTAAAAGTTAAAGTATTAAACGTTTAATTTAAGCATGTTCGACCTCACATACTCAAGCATTTGTACCATTAACAATGTCATTTGTATTAAACTCAATCATATATTAAATATATTATTTAAAATTAAATACATGATATAATTCATTGTATACATTTTCATAAAAAAATAAAAAAGTTTTCATTTTAGTGATACATATAAAAACGTTACTTTTGTTATTTTAATATAAAGGTGTATATTACACTATAATATTATTTTTCTAATCATTTTGTTAATATAATAAATAATAAAATATATGTTTGTCGATTCAAAAGTTTATTTAAAACCAGGATTATTAAGAAAATAAATCTTATTGTTATTGACGAAAACGATGAGTTATAGAAATGATTACTCAATTTTTAGTGAACTTTTATTTTTGTCATCGACCTATACAAAAATTACATTTTTGTCATTAATAATTTAATATTATCAACTATTATATTTTAGTCCTTTATTTGTTAAATATAATAGATAAAATATCTTATGCACTAGCGGTGGAAACATGGACGCAGCCAGGACTTGAGATTGAGGTCAAACTATAAATGTTTAAAAGTGGAGGGGAATTTATAAATAAACTAATTTTTAAAGAAATTTAAATAGGGGACAAAGGTGAAAAAAATATTCGGCCCCCTCCTCACCCCTTAATAGCTTCGTCCTTGGGTGAAAATATTTTGTTTTCAAGAGCACCCCAATTTTAGGGGATATAGATCTAGTTTAAGGTTTATGTTTAAGGGTTTAGAATTTAGGATATGTGGTTAGAGTTAAGGCTTTAGAGTTTAAAGGTTAGGGTTTAGGTAATATGTCAGAGGTTCAAATTTTTACTTATAACTCATAAACTCTAAATTTAAACCACAATCCCTAATTTCTAAGTGCATAGACATAAACCCCTACAATATAAACTTTAAATTGAATCTCTACCCCTAAAATTAAAGCGCTTGTAGAAACAAAATATTTTTACTGCTTGTGTATAGTATAATTACCCATATAATAATGCAATGACAGGCTAATAGGGTATGCTAAGTTGGTAAGTTATTTGCCACATGTATTTTACGTATTTGCCTCTAAAAAATTACTTTGTTTTATACTTATTTTCGCAACTCATTTATTATTTCATTTTTTCCAAAAAAACACAATCATAAAACTCTGAAAAATCCCTTCTATTCGTTATGAATTAGCAATTATCGTTAGGATAGACCATAACTCTTGTTTTTCTTCCCTCACTATTCAAAATAGTTTTTTTTTTCCGCAAAAGGGACTTAAACATAACAAAATCAAAATAAAACCTTCGAAAAATTACGTCAACTCGCTGATTATTGGCATCTGATGTAGTTATTGTTAACAATAATTACTCTTAAATCTATAAAAAAATATATTTTTTGTTAAAATATTTTTGTTAAATCAACTCATAGAATACGATAAAATTTATGTATTATTATAATAAACTGATATACTTCGATAATATATAATTTTACATATTATTATATTCAACTTTTTATATATCATTAAACAAATGAACCAAATAATACCATATTACTATAACTACGAATCTTGTGAAATTAAAAAATAACATATTTAAATATATCCAATTATCAAGAATATATATATATATATAGTATAATTTTACTAAATTGCATTGACTGTTAATTTAGATTAAACCGATCCCATGAACTGATTTGATATTCGTCGGAGAGAACCGAAAAAGAATATCCAATTTCTTTATAACGAAATCTACAAAAACAAAATAGAAGAGAAACTCAAATTTTTCTCGAGAAAAAAAATACGCGGCCGGCGAGAGGAAAAAACATAAATATTTATAAAGGGGCGGAGTGTGAGAGACTCCGTGGAAAAAGAGGGAAAAAAACGAATTAGTGAAAAAAAATTGAGGTAAATTTATTTGTTTAATTAAAAAATTAATTATTGATTTTTGTTTGAGTGGGAGCAAAAATTCATTTCTGTTATCAACGATATTACCGTATCAAGATATATTTTTGTCAGATCATCATGAGAGGAAGAGATATAAATGTTAAATTCATGAAGAGCAAAAATTGAAATGCTTTAGTTTATTCATGAAGAGATATATTTTAATATAATTTTTTTTCCTGTAGAATAACGGGAGGAAATTTTGAAGTAGAAATTGGAGGATTGAGATTGAAATTTGAATGGAAAACTTCTCCAGGGGATAAAGAGTGAGGTAGAGAGGGGGGGAAGAAGGAGGTAGTTTAACGTTAAATTTGCATTGCGATCGTTTGCGTCCGCGATGGCGGCGGCGAAAGCACCAGCTATTGTGGTGATGCGGGAGGTGCGGCGTGTTGATGAGCTTTACAATGCGAATGAGATACTCTACGAACCAGAGGCATGTAATATCAAATCTCTCTTTATTATGGTTTTGTTTAATTTTATCGATTAGAAACATTTCTATATTGATTTCATTGTTTAAGGCTTCAATTAATAGTGTTTTCGAGTTGAACTTTTCTGTTTATTTAAATGCCATGGAATATGTGGAAATGCTTGTACTATTTTATCATGAAAATCACTGTATCTCTATTCTGATGTTGGGTGGCCTATGTTAGGAACTAGGGTTCTAGGCCCTCTATGGAAATTGTATACTTCTTCCTTGCTTATCGTGCTCCGTTGAGCGACGTGGTAGGACACTATGTTAGGCATCTGTAAGGGGTTTAGATGCAAGGTTTTTCCATTTCGTGGTTTAGATGTTATGAAATACAGAAGATTTTTGCAATGGGTTTACTCGGAGAACTTTTTTTTAATGATACTTTTTTGGTACAGTGTGATTGCTTTTTATAGATACTGCATCTGCATCCAAGGGCCAATGCACGGCATGGTATTAAGAAGGATATGGTGAGAACGGGTAATCTGCAATCTATGCTCAACATGCAAATGCTTTCCTTTATCAATCATGTTTGATACAAGTACACCAATGTTTTTGACTGAAAGAACGATAGACATCTATTTATTAGTACTGACAAAAGAAAATGCCTAGTTCTTGGCATTAACTTTAGCATTTTTCCTGGTGAAGGGGGTTGAAAACCAGATTAAAAGATAGGTAGGGGATGGAGATTGATAGAATAAAAAATTGGTGTATTTTCTCCTTATGCTTTCGGGGAATGATTTAGAAGTGGAATGCAAGAAAATGATGTACTTATTTCTTAGTTTTTGTATGCTGTCTCCTAATCTCAACTGTTTCGCTGGATTCATATTTGTTGGTTTAGCAATTGGACACCCTTCATCGTTTCCATTTTATACGTTACCAAGTAAAAAAGGTTTTTGTCATGCATGCATCCTTTTCCTGACTTAAAATTGGATAAGATCTACTTAGCATACATGGATCCTGTTGAGGGGTCGGATGATTTTTCTAAAGATTCCTAGTTTTTGGAATTTAAAGCACTGCGATGCATTACTATTTTTTTACTGCAGTTTGTACACGGTTCTAATTTTCTGCACTGTTCAGTTTCAATGATGAAAAGTGCGTTCTATTAGAAATGTTATTGGTTTGCTTCTAAATAACAATCTTTGGATAGTATTAGTGTATGATTGATCATTTTGTATATAAAGTTCTGCCTATTTAGATTTAGAAGGTTTTAGAATCAATAAAATATTAGATTGGTGCTTTGTTTAATTCCTTTTTTCACCTTTCTAGATAATTTCTTTGGTACTAAGCTCATTTTTTTTCCTGTTGATATATCTGCCGAAGTAGAAAGCAGTTAATCTTTTCTTTTATGATGGTTGAATAAAAAATTATTCACACTTGCTACTATTATTTTTGTTCCATAGGACCAGTTATTTTTTTTCTTTTAGGAAAGGGCATAAAGTACATGTATCTATTGCTTTCCATTTATTATTTGCTTATTTATGCTTTTGTTTTTTTTATTCTTAGGTCCTATCAGAAACTGTAGAAAGGTTTATTTGGCCTAACACGAGTCAAAAAGTTCATGCAAAAGAAGTATCCATAACCTGCAACGTTTGCTCTGCTCCTTGTTCATCTTGTATGCACCTTAGTATAGCTCAAATGGGATTAAAAAGTGATGACTTTTCCAATGAAACTGATCCTGTTGCTGTGGCAAGTCTGCACTCTATGAACGAGGATAAACCAGGTGATAGCTTACAGCATACCCAGCGTGAAGCAAGCAATTTATTCTGTGTCAATTCAAATCTTGATTCTTACTCTGAAAATATAGAAACTAAAGCAACTATAAGGCCATCTGGTGTATCTGATGAACTAGAAGATGTTGGGATTCAAAGGACCTTCTCAAATAAATATGATGGTTCCAAAAGTGTTGAAGGCCATGATGCTAATATTTCTTGCGCTAGTAGAGCCAGTGATGCAAATAACGAGGATTTAGATATTAAGAATTCATCTCAGAGTTCATTGTCGGTTTGTAGTTTAGGATCCGAAAAGGTGTTCTCTTCCCAGAAGCCAGACTTCTCCGAACTTCTTTCCGGAAAGGAGAAAGATGCTGGTAGTGATTCACTGAGGATGCAAAGTCCACATTCACATTCTCAAAGTGGCAAAGATGCTATTGGAGGCAGTTCTGAGATTTCTGCCAAAATTCAGAAGTGCGAAGCAGATATCGACAACAATAAAGATGTCCCGCTAGGTAATGGTGATAAAAGTTTGAATGAAGGTGAGAAAGATGAGTCGCCTGAGTTTGTTGAATTACCTGACAAGAAGGAGATTCCTTTGGAAGCACTTTCCGCAGATGAGGATTATGAATCGGATGCTACAGAAGATGTCAGTAATTTTGTTTTTTTTCTTTGTTTGAAGAAAGTGCATGTATTGACTGATATAACTGGGTTCCTTGTTACTGATTGTTCAAGTATATTTAACCGGATTCTTACATTACTTAAAGAGAAGTGTTTCTTTTCTTTCTTTACCCTGCAGGACTGCTAGATCTGTTGTTCATTTAAATCTTTAAAAAGATTGATCAATACTTTTTCATATCAATAAATTTTTCTGATTTATCTGCTCTTTGTTTCCCCAATTGTTTGCAATAGGTTGAAGTATGTGATATTTGTGGGGATGCAGGACAAGAGGATTTGCTTGCTATATGTAGCAAGTGCTCCGACGGTGCAGAGCACACGTAAGTGCATCAATCGGTTTATCAATATGTTTCTTCAGTAGGTTTTATTGCATTTCTTTTGATTCTTATCCACGTGCCTGTAGTCATTGATTTTATTATTAATTCTATTGATCAGCTACTGTATGCGAGAAATGCTTCAAAAAGTTCCTGAAGGTTATTGGCTTTGTGAAGAATGCAAGCTTGTTGAGGAAACTGAAACCCAAAAGCAAGGTTAGTTATCAAACAAATGGAACAGAAAATGACACTCTGACAGGTCTTGTACTGAACTCCATTTGCAATTGAATTTTCAAGGTTTGGATGCTGAAGGAGAAAAAGCAAACAAAGTTGGCTCAAGTATGCAAAGCTTAGCTAAGAGGCATGCTGAAAATCTAGAGAGTGCTTTGGCTCTGAAACAGAAGGCTGTTGAAACAAGTATGGGATCACCAGAATCATTGAGCCCTAATAGAGTTTCTGCGTTGTCTCGAGAGGGTTCATTCAAGGACTTAAACAAGGGGAAAGTGAAGCCATATCTGCAAAATTCTTTTGGAAGCCATTCTGGTAATGATATGCCAGAAACTGTACGTCCTCCTTCTGGTACACAACTACAAGCACCAAAGGGTAAGTGAACTGGTTTTGTTGGCTAAAACTTTTTCCTTTTTAAAAATTTTTACACATTGGCATACCATTCTACTTGATACAGGTACCTCATTTAAATCCAATTCCTTCAATAGTTTAAACTCCAAACGCAAAGTTAAGCTTGTAGATGAAGTTGTACTTCAGAAACAGAAAAGTGCCACTGAACATGCATCCCTTGATAGCAGGGAGGAACTTGGTAGAATGATGGACAAATCCACTAACTCAGGAAAGTTGAATACTGGGGAATCAAATTTTAAAAGGCTATCATCTAAATATCTGCATGTTCAAGATCAAAAAGGATCAAAGATAATTAGAGAGCGGATACCATTAGCAAGGAAAAGTTCCTCAAAGTTGGATCGCTCTGGTTCTCCTGTCTCCATACACAAGGTTGATAAGAAACTGAGACCTTGTGCTGACATAATTTTCCATTCATCTGCAAGCAACCACCAAGAAACCAAGGCTGTTCAGTCTGATGGAAAACACAGTACTTTATCAAAATCAATCTCCAATCTAGCTCACAAAGGTGCAGAAAGTGCAGTTACTTCTGGTACGTTGTCACATTCTTATGGAGAGACTACTATTTTTTTTTCATTTTAGTGTTGACTTGAATGTTTTGCTGTGTATTCTATATGTACCTCATTTTTGTTGCTGTTTTCATTTGGTTCATCCTGACAAGTTAAGAGCATTCTTCTTATTTTGCAGATGTCGTAGTTCCATTAACCAATGGATGCATTTCTTCTGACCAGAAGTTAAACCAACTAAACTGGATGGAGGAACTGTCGTCAAGTTCTTCATGGACAGCCGAGAAGCAACATAATAATTTTAATGGATTTTTGTCAGATGAGCCTTCTCTGTCATTAGATTCAACAAACCAGAGTGAGAAGTCTCGGGAGATCTCTGTTAGTCGCTCCTCAAAAAGTGTTCTATGTCTAAAATGCAAAGAAATGAGTCATGCAGTTGACTATTGTCCAGTTTCTAAGGCTTCTGGTGCTGATCAGTTTGATCCAAGGACATCTAGGGAGGACATATCTAAAGGCAATAAGTTGAAAGCTGCAATTGAAGCAGCTATCCGTTTGAGGCCTGGAATACGTGACAGAGCATCTCATGTTCAATCATCAATTTCTAATAAGACAAAGAATATGATTCCTGTTGAAGGTATATATGAAGCGCAAGAAGATCTTCATAATCAGGCTTCCATTGGTAATATCAAGCAGGTTAATTCACATTCCACTGATGCTATCTCTGCGGTTTCTTCTGTTGCCAATCGTTCAATGAGAGATATATCAATCCTTCCTTTAGCCTCTGGATCTGCTGTCTCAAATAGTTCTGCCATCCCGGAACATGAATACATCTGGCTGTAGGATTCTTGCCCTTCTATTCAACTATTTTCTTTTCTCGTTTGGTGCCATTTTCATTTATTGTTGCAGCATATTGTGCCTTTAGATGTTTCTCAAATGAGATAGATCCTGTTACTTTTTTTGCAGGGGGGCTTTTGAGGTGCATAAAAGCAGAAAACTTCCAGGGTTTTCTGCTGAAATTCAAGCCCATCTCTCAACACTTGCATCACCTAAAGTGCTTGAAGTTGTCAACTCTTTTCCCCACAAAGTTTCCTTGAATGAAGTACCTCGCTTGAACACTTGGCCGCCACACTTTCATCACAGTGGTCCTAAAGAAGATAATATAGCTCTATATTTCTTTGCCAAGGACCTTGAAAGGTATATTCGAACATTAATTGTTTTGTTCTACTTGTTCAGACTTCCTCCTCCTATTTACTTTCTCCATTTGGATTGATCATTGATGCAATTTTTCTCAATTCTCTCTTAAAACTTATTTTTGTGGTTTTTGTTGCAGTTATGAGAACTACAAGGTCCTTTTGGATAACTTGGTCAAGAATGACTTCGCTCTCAAGGGAGCTTTTGAAGGTGTTGAGCTATTGATATTCCCATCCAACCAACTTCCTGAAAACTGCCAGCGTAAGATTTGCTGCAAAATTGAGATATTAAAATACAGTATATATAAAACCCTGTAATCTTGGTTGGGCTGTTTGTTTTGATCTAAGAGTCATGAAAAGGCTAGGATAAAGGGTTATGCCTGTCTATACCACACCATGTGGCCTAGTAGGTACTGGTAAAGCATGTTTATTGGGGCTATTTTTGACATTGGTTTCTTACATATTTGCCAAATATAGACCACGGTGGCTTAAAGAACTCTCCTTGATCATATTACTTGGATATGGAAATTCCAAGATATTCACATCCTCTTAGTGTGCTCTTAAACTACAAAACATTTTTTTACTGATGCATTCTTTTATTTTGGTTCGTTGTCCCTCTAGTTCATCTATTGAAACTTGCATTCTTAATTCATTATTCAGTTATGGATCTGGTGTTGAGGAAATGGTTGTGCAGAGTTTATACAGAGTTGTTAAAATGAGATAAATTATCCGCATACTTCCCCTGTTAAATGTAAAGCTTAAAATCAATTGGATGAGCTTCAGATTCGAGTTTCTACCCACAATAGCTGGAAAAAGCAATGTAGGTGGAAAACAACATCTCTTTATTCCAAAGTATTGCAATTAGATGAATTGTGTTTTAGCAAGATGTGCAACAAGGTGATAATGTGCTTAGACTTCATTTCCACGCCTATGCTCTATATCTGTGGATTAATGGACAAATTTGCCTGCTATCTGGATTTAACATGGGCATCCACCAAAATCCTCAAGTTGCGGGGCATTTTAGATAAAGGAAATTGAATTGGTAGTCTTTTTTGGTATGCTTTTGTGCAGGCTAGAGCTACTAGATGATATGATGCATTGAACGTCAAATTGTAGGCAGAGTTTTGAGTTATGTCACTTCTTAGTGTTTCAAAAGAAAGGAGCCTGACGATGGCGGGCAAAAAAAGGAAAGAAAGAAGATAAATGTCTTTTGTTTATAAACTCTGCTTAGGCAACAATGGAAGGCATCTGTTGCTACCAAGTGTTTTCTGTGTCTCTTGCCAACTTCAGTTTTTTAATGTTCTAACTCATGATTTAGCTTATGTATAGAACATTATGTTCTCATTCTTGTAAGTTGTACTCATACATGATGGACATATGTCCCATCCTTTGAGGCTGATCTTTTAGATCCGCATTCATTTGTTTCTCTTTGTTCTTAGATTAATCTTTGCTTTTGTTGGATTTTGTGTTTATATGTGTGATATTTTCATATTTTGATTTTTCTTTAAAAGATTGCTAAAATTTGTTATATTACTATTTGCAGGGTGGAATGCATTATTATTCCTCTGGGGTGTTTTCAAGGGAAGAAGAGTAAACTCTTCTAATTCCATAAAGAGTGTACGCAATCCTGATGCAAGTATGGTACATTTGGAGAGGGAGATATCAATTGATATCACTCGGCCGGTAGATAATAAATCAGCTGCATGTGATAGTACATGCCATGTAGTCCCAGTAACAAGTGCTGTTGAAAAGGCATGTATCTCAACAGAGAGAGTCGGTGATAATGAGGTCTCTTCTTCTGAGCAGGCATATGTGGGAATAGAAGAAAAATTGGAGGAGCAAGATGGTAAAGTTGACACCAAACTCTTGCCGAGAATTGCAACAAGCAGCACACAGGTGCATCCAGAAACAAAATGCAATAATCCTCCTCCGGTAATGTGCTCTTCCGTCGATGTATATTACTTAAAAAAGACTGTCAAGTTCTTATTGTTTCATAGTTGTTTGCATATATTTACTCTTCCCGTTATTTCCCAATCTTCAGCCCTACAATCAGCTACAGAATGTTATATATTCAGTGCCATTATTGAATCAATACATTTGAAGCTAAGAAAGAATAAGATTGTTTTCTAATGTCAGTGTTGTTAAAATTTATTTTAAGGTTAATTTATGTAAATTCTCAACCTTTTAAATATTTCGAAGGCCCCAATTGGAATTTCACTGGTAGCTCTGCATTCCTTAGAGAAGTCAACATAAGTCGAATTCCATGCAGTCATGAAATTCCATATTTTTTTTTCTATGTTTATATCCCTTCAATTGAATGTTCTTGCTATGTATTTTAAGGCTAGTTTCTAATATTTTCAGATTCTTAATATCACATATATTTTCTTTTTAGTTCGAGATTCTGTTGTATTAATCCAATCTGGTTAGATAGGAGCATTTAAGACTAAAGAGTTTCAGTCATAATATGGGGAAAATGTTTTGGATCATAGTTCTATTGAACTATGCCTAGCTCTCAGATAATTCTGATCCTGGCCATCAGCAGCATCAATAGTGTTTGTAAGTCCATTGTAGCCACCTTGGAAGGACTAGTAATCATTGAAAATTTGTTTTTTTTTTAAATTTAAATTGTGTTGCATTCATTTTTTGGAAAACAGGAAAAAGAAACAAAACCTCCTTCCTACGAATGTTGACATTCACCTTTGTTTTGCAGGAAGATGGAAAAGTTCCAGATTGTCGATCCGACGCAGAGCTCAAACCTAGCCTTCTGGCTACTGAAACCATTAGTGGTTCTGTCAGAGTTGAGAAAGAGGAAATGCATGTCCAAGAAGACTATCCACTTTTAAAAAATTGCCCTACTGAAAAGCAAATGGCAGTTGTGGTGGGGGAAATTGACGGTAATTCTGTTAAAATTAGGGATTCGATGGATGATATGTGTGCCAATACAAAAACTTCTTCAAAGAGAGATATTGATTGTTTGCAGCCGAATAATCGGAAACGCACATACTTGGATCTTACAGAAACAGTTTTAGAAATTTGTACCGATACAAGTCAAAAATTGCCATGGAATGAGGTGAAGAGAGTTTCTATAGGTGAGGGAAGTGATAATAAAATGCTGAAGACAGGTTTCAGTGGAATAAATCAATTTAACAGTGTTAGAGATCAAGGTGCTTCCAGTTATAGTTTAGCCTCAGAGAGACATGATCTGTGTTCCGCCTCTTCTGTCGAAGAGAAGAAATGTGACATTGCTAGTGAAAACAAAGTTATCCCCAAGGACATTGGAAGCGGAGAAGGGTTTGTCTTTCCCGTGGTTTCCGTAAAAGACGAGGACCGAGTTCACAATGCGTCTTCTAATCTTGAGCTGGCTTTAGGGGCTGAGACGAGACCACAAAACGAAGAGATCTCGCCTTTGGTTGTTGGAGCAGTAGACAGAAGTGGCAACCACGACAAGGTAACAGGAAAAGAAAAGGAGGATGCGTCTGCCTCCCTTTCTCTTTCCCTCTCGTTTCCATTCCCCGAAAAGGAATAGAACGCAAGTAAAGCTCATGTTGGGAAGGCATGTTGGGAATATTTACACTGCTAATGTGTGGAGGGGCATTCCCTGAAAAATATCATGGTGGTCCTAAGTCGTAAAAATGCGAACCTGGTCGCACAGCACTAGCTCAGGTTCAATGGCTGGTCTTGCATGCGGGCTTATCTGTCGGAGAAGCTTACATTCTCTCAATTTGACCTAGAAATAACTTCTCTTTTTTAATATATTTTTTAATTTTTGAATTTTTTTTTTGAATTGCATAACATAGACAGACACGGCTGTTTGTTTATGAAGAAAAGGAAAGCCGGGGTTTACTTGAAGTCTGAAGGCAATCAAACGGTAGCAGCAGGAAGACCAAAGAAAAATAGTTAATTTAAGGGTTTTTTTTTATTTGTGATAAAGATTGGTCGAGCCTTGAAACTATTTTTGAACAGAATTAATCGATAACCGAAAAATTTAATTAATTGATTGATTAATTAAAATAAATTTTGATTCGATCTATTAATCCGATTTTAATTGAATTATGAACACCCCTACAGTTGCATTGGCAGTAAGCAAAAGAGAGCGGATCCGACTAAGCGTTTACTTTGCTTTGGGTTCAACGGTAAAACTCGTCGTTTTGTGGCCAAGGTTTTCATAACACTTTTCCTTTAATACCCCTCTTCAACTTTCTTAATATCCATTAAGTGCTTTTTCCAAGTTACTACTCAACACATCAGTCTTCTTCATCTACTTTTAAATGAGGAAGGTACAAATTCGTAAACAAGAAAATTAAAATCGAATTTCGATATATATATATATATATATACATATATATTTAAAATATATTCCATTTTCGCTACTCTAGATTTTCCTTGAAAAGGAGTAAAAAGTTCAATTGATTTCCGCCTCTAGATCTCTCTCTCTCATGGCTTCCTGCATCGCTCCCGTTTCCATTTCAGGTTTTTGATTTGATCATTTTTTCTGATCTTTATTAACTTTTTTGCTTATTATGCTTCAACTTCATTTCGCGATCTCTTACTATGCTCCGTTGACCGTGAAAGTTAATTTAGGAATAGAAATCTATTATTTGATTTTATGTATTCATTTTTGTTTATAAATCGAATTGCTGCACATTTTCATTGATATCAAATTTGTGTGGTGTTTGGTGCTATGCTGCTGCTCTGACTTCCCATTTTTCTTGCATTATCATGCCTGTCACTTGTATCTGAACATGGATATGTGATCTCGGAATTAGAACTTAGAAGAACTTGGAATGAAATGAACGAACCTGTGTTGGATCTATATTTGTATCTGAAAGTCACACCTGTGTTGGATTTATTATCAAGTTCTTGCCTTATGCTTGATTTATTGTGGTTTCTTTCTGGTTTATAGGTGGTTCTCATCTCAAGTCAAGTGAAGTTAGTTTCATTAAGTCCAGCACTTTTGGGAAAACACCAAGTTTGGCAGTTCGGAGGAAACCAATGGCATCCAACCACCGGTTTTCGGTTTGTGCAGAGTATCGGTATGTCAATCTGAAATAATCCATGTAAATATGCTTGGATGAATATTCATGTTTCATATAAGAGTAACCCCACTCTACATTTCTTGTATGCTGTGTTATTTGATTACTAACGTGCCTAATCCCGTCTTACTAAATCACCTTGGTTCCAAACAGACTAACAAGGAAGTTATGCTCTTCAAAGATAACTATATTTGTAACTCAATATGGAATCTAAAATTAATTGCCGAACTTCAAAGATGAAGTCTTGGTGTTAATATCCAAAAGTCTTGACATCATTACAACCTGTCTATACTCTATAGAGTTACTTTTGTCTCATTGTTGAACACATTTGGAAGAATGGCATCAATGGAAACATTTCTGCCTAACAATATTTGGGTTCATGGTTGATACACTTGCAGTGGAGGAGTTTTTTTAACTCACAAACGAGGTTAAAAAACTACGGTATATCCAGTTTCCTGTATTTTGATTTATTTATTATTTTTTACTATACTCTAGGGGCTATGTAATCGTTTAAATTGCTTGTGGAATCTAAAAGCTCCATTGATCTTCTACTATATCCAATGGCTATTAAGTTGTTTATTGGATGATTCTCAACTCACAAACTCAAAAGATTTAAAGCATAGAGCTGCCTGAACTACACCATAGTAGATTGCCTTCCATTCTTTATGTCTTAATATTCTTAAGAAAGCTAATTTTTACTTCTTTGGATGATGTTCCATGTTTAGATTTGCTCCAAGTTGCATTTTTCCTGTTACTTCTTTTGATATTGTGTCAATATTTATGCTACTTATTTCTACCCAATTCTTATCCCTTTTCTGTCCACTCTGATGATATGCAGTGATGGCGCTGGTGGAGGAAATGATTTTGCTGCTGGTTTTGTTTTAGGAGGTGCTATATTTGGAACTTTGGCATATGTTTTTGCGCCACAGGTGGTTATTATTTGCTTTCACCTTCACTTAATTTCCTGCACATATTCTAACATATCCAATCGATGACCCTTTTTTTAAAACCACAAAAGCTTCATTTTTTTGGCCTAAAATTCTTGACCTGTTTAGCATTGAATTTATGGTGAAATGCACCTTTTAACCTCAAAAGTCGTACCAGTAACAATTCTAAACAATGAATCCTGTTACACTGTTGCTGATATTACTAAACAATGAATCTTTGCTGTTGTTTGTTGCAATGAATTGCATGCATCCTTTTTGCTATTTTACATTCCGCATTTTGGTTATTCAGGCCGGATCTGAATTCTTCATTTTTTCTTTTGATTTAGATTAGAAGATCCCTGTTAAATGAAGACGAATACGGATTCCGGAAGGCAAAGCGACCGATTTACTATGACGGAGGTTTAGAGGTAATTAGGTTCTACCTCTTTTCGTGACTTGGTCCATTGATATCAACTGTTATCCTTATGTTAATTGAGCTCCCAATTATTGAAAGCAGAAAACAAGGCAGACCCTGAATGCAAAAATCCGGCAACTCAATTCCGCCATCGACAATGTATCCTCCCGGTTGAGAGGCGCAAAGAATTCACCTACTGCGCCGGTCGAGACAGACCCCGAAGTAGAAGTTACTATGTAAGACATTTCTATTTGCTTAATCATGAAGTTGTGAGTTTTCCAGTGATTGATGGTTTTACTTGTTCTTCTGTTTTGAATTCTGAATTCGGACAGCGTTCTGAAGGTTTAATGTGGATTTAATTCAGTTTTTGTTATTCTATTTTTCTTTTTTTTTTCTTGAACGAGAGAATTTAACCCTCAGAATTGCCTGGAATGAACAGAAGACTGTATAGCAGTAGCATGCTATTATATTTGTCAATCCGTGACTCACCATTTCTAAATGTAAATATCGGTTTTGATATGCAATTATGATTCGATTCATAAACACTTTTAATACTCTCTCCGTCTCTCCTAAATTCTCTAAAAAAATGTAAGAGATATTTTGTAAAATATTAAAATGACAGTTTTATTATTGAAATATTAAATTTTATTTTATTAAAAAACTAAAAGAAAGGTCGAAATAAAAATGTGTCTAATAAAAGTTATTGAGTTTTTCAACGAAATCATTTAAGTGGAACATAAAACACAAAAGAGACAAATATAACGAGAAAGAAAGAATAGTATAAATAATTAACAAGTAATTATGAACTCAAATACTAAAAAAGCAGGAAAAATAAAATAAGATGAGCATGAATTCATTATTATCTACATCTTTCTAAATTGAAACATTTGTCTCTATACATTAATTCAAGAAACGTAAATTCCAAAACCCAAAGATTGAACTCCTACATTCTATCACCATGCAAAATCATTATTTTTATATTCTTATTAGAAAAAATACACGTGGCATTCTGAGTCTCCTTGTGATTTGGCTGATTCATTACATTTATGTACATGTCTGAATCAATTACTTCCAAATGTCTAACGTTAGAAAGAACCACACGTCTAACCTTCCAAGTTGCCAGCCTCGACCCATTCTGTCCATAAAAATATGCACCAACTTTCATCGAACACAATAAATAAAATAATATAATTATCAAAAATCTAATTCGATAAGACATTAAATTTTTTAAATAATATTAGGGTTAAAATAAAAATTATGACATAATAAATTAGAATAAATCTGATTAAGAAAATAGTTCTTTTAATAAGTATATGTAATGTTCGATCTGAATTAATTAGTCAAATATCGAATACAGATAATTACATAAATAAATGGAATGGAATGGAATAGAAGAATCTGGTGAAGTTCCTTCAAACAAACGTATCTAATTTATTATTTTATGGTTTATTGGTTTAGGTTAGGATAGAGATTCGATTCAAAGACTTTTAAGCTAAAGATAAGTACCTTCCCATACACCACTCACCACTCCAAAGTAACCCACTTTTTTTTTTCTCGGAAAAAAAAGAGGATTTTCCTAGAAAATTTTCTCTTAAAACAAGCTGCTAGATGATGAATATGGACCAAGAAACAAGTACTACCGTTAGAGAAATCAAACCAAAAAGCAGGCGAATCATGGTTAGGCCGCCCACCCCTTGTTGGACAATATTGATATTATGTTTCTGATGATAGTTATAATTATATATTATAGGGAGGAGGAGGACCGGAAGATGATTATGATGAGGAAATGAAGTGGCCGCCATGGCTGATTCCACTGCTTCAAACAAGCTTTTTCGGGCAGTGCAGGCTCCACGCAGATGCTCACAAGAGTGAATGCAATATGTATTGCTTGGATTGCATGGGTGCTGCTCTTTGTTCCCTTTGTCTTGCTTATCACAAAAACCATGGTGTTATTCAGGCATGTATAAATCTTCTACTTTCTTTTGTTCCTGTGTCTGAAACGCCACAGAAAACATGTTCGATAGGATGTACAGCGCCACCACTTTTGATCGTATTTAACGAAGTTTGGTTGTGTTTGCAGATAAGGAGATCATCTTACCATGATGTGATAAGAGTGTCTGAGATTCAGAAACTGGTAGATATTTCTGGGATTCAGACATACATAATAAACAGTGCTCGGATAGTGTTCTTGAACGAAAGACCACAGCCTAGGCTTGGGAAAGGCGTCACCAATACCTGCCAAGTCTGCCACCGCAGCCTCCTTGATTCCTTCACCTTCTGCTCTCTCGGTTGCAAGGTTATATACATACATACATTATAGGCATAATACCAAAAAATGCCTTTAATGTTTGATTAAATTTTCATTTTGGTCTTTATTCTTTATTTTGAAGCACTTTGGCCTTCAACGTTTTATTTTTTTTTTGTCAAAATAGCCCCTATGCAGATAATAACTATTAGTCAACCAGCGGTAAATGACTTGAAATGATATGAAAAACTTACATGACAGTGTACATCACGATAGCAGTTTTATATAGACAAATATAATGACTTTACAAATGACACATCAATCAAAAAATAATTTTATAAAATTGTATAAAATATAAAATATTTTTTTCCGGGTGTCATTCGCCAAGTCATTTTAAGCTGTTTGTCGCCAGTTGAGTAACAATTTTCATCTATAGAGGGGTTATTTTGACAAAAAATAAAACGTTGAGGGCTAAATTACTTCAGAAAAAAACGTTGGGAGTTTTTATAGCATTATGCCTACATTATAATGATAATTCTTCCTTTGTCTGATACTTGAATTCGAAGATATGATCCGAGTTCGAGTAAGATAATCGATTGTTATATTTTATTTTATTTCCTTGTGAATTAAGGTATTACTATTAGTTTCAGGTAGTGGGGACATCCGGGAGGAGAAAGAAAATGCATAGAGAAGCAGAGGAGTCAGAGGGTGAGTCGATGAACACAAGTGTTAGCAATGGGAGTACAAATTACAACAAACAACAGATTAGCTTTACACCGTCAACGCCGCCGCCGACGGCCAGGTCCGCCAGGAGGAGGAAGGGAGTACCTCATCGAGCTCCAATGGGAGATCTCATTATAGAATACTGATATGCATATAACATAAGTAATTATATTAATTTCTTTTTTTGCTTTTTTTTCCTTTTAAATTTTAATCTACTGATATATAGGAAGCTAAATTATACCAATGTAAAATTGTTATTATTGTACATAGAAATGGGTTTAAATCAAGAATATAGAAGAAAAAAAATAACAAAAAAGAAAGGGTTGGATAATAATTTAAGATAGGTGGTGGATAGAATGTGTAGGTTTTGATGGTACTGTTTTTTTTACAGAACTTTTTATTGTATATTGTTGGTTCAAAATGTATATAAATTAAAAGTTATTATATTTATACATAGAAGAATATTTTCCCATGTATATAATTTGAGTATATTCAAATTTTCAAAATTTTTATACATTTAAATCTTTGAAAGATGATCAATACATCAATGTTGGACATGAACACTTAAAAATTGGAACAATGAAGGGAGAATATACAAGGTTATAAGCTATGAACATGTAAAAGAATGGAGAAATCAACATGGTCTTCCAAGGCAGCATGTCATACGTTGGAGATATGATCCGAACCTACATCTGACCTTACAATATAACTTTGGAGATCGAATGCAAACGACTCGGCCAGTTCAAAGGCATCCTGCACCCCAAGTCTGGTCCCCTGTTGGCCGACAACTGTGGCCGCAATCCGAGCGGCGAATGTTCCCATGCCTTTCAAGTCCGAAACACCTCGTAATATACCATACAAAATACCAGATGCATACGCATCACCAGCACCGCAGGTGTCCACGGGCACGCATGGAGGAGGAGGAATATATACAGCTTCTCCTTTTACACCTATGTAAGATCCTCTGTGTCCGTCTGTAACCGAGACTAGGGAAACAAAATGGCTGAGATACCTTGTTGCTGAAATTGAGCTTTCGTCCGACGAAAGATTACATAAAGCTCTCGCTTCGTCGCTGTTTGCAAACAGTATATCCGCGTAGCTGCCAACAATTTCCCTGAACAAGAGAGGCACAACAATTCATGTTTGAGAGCTTAATGCAACAAAATTCCCACATGACATGAAGTGAGCTCAAGATTATTGATATTTTCCAAGAATGTTTCAATGTTCATGTATGAAGATTCTGATAATAGACCCCGTTTTCTAGTACCGTAAACGGCTTCGCCTAGAACCTAGTGAAGTCATCGAGACTAAAACCCTTTCCAGTAAAGTCGAGTTCAGATAATATTAACCATTATCCTTAAATTATATAGCTTACAACAATGTACCCTGTGTTCAACATCGAGGGTGAGTCCAAGGGTTTAGCTTCCGAAATAAAAGGGTTCGAGTAACTAAACAGCTTACAACAATGTTCCTTATGTTCAACATTTTCAGAAATTCAAATTTTCGAAGTTTTAGAATTCAATTCTGGGGGGGGATCAAACATAATTCTAGGATCCTTAGAACACAGTCCAGAAGATAAGCACAAAAAGCCAATCATAAGGTTGAAAAAATTAGATAACAAACTTACCAGAAATCATCGAAATGTCTCTTGATGCAGGAGACATCCGACGCTGTGACTGCTACCAACACACCACCCCTGCATGCTTCTTCACAAGCTTTTCTAATGGTTCTTATTGTATCAGGAAGTTCAAATAAATAGCCCTCGACCACAAATATATTTGTCTTGGAGACTACATCGGCCAAGCAAGAATCGTAATTTATAGTCGATGATGTACCCTGAAATGACAGGACAAAGTCATATGTTAGGATCTGGTTCAATTAGTTTCCCAGGCCATACACATTCTCTAATGGAAACTAGGACATCAGAGAGAGCAGAATGTTACTTTTAAGAACATTTGCACGAGAATAGTTAAAGATTTTTCCGTTTACTATAAAGTGCAAGTATTGAAGAGGCTGAACAAGTTCATTGTCCTGGAGATGAAGGCAAAACAACAGCAGACATAAACGGACAAGTAGACATAACGTAGCAGAAAATAGATTCTGAATCCGGTTTCTATGCAGCTTCTCCGTGATTAAGGGGTAATAGACAATTCAGTTAAATACAACAAGATGCATTACTCTCACTTATAACCTCGGCAATGTAAGTGACATAACCATACTACTATAGTATGTTTTCCTTCTAATAATTCAATTCCAAAAGAGGAAGTTGCAAAGACCAAGCGTGTAACTCAGAAACTTTAACCGAGATTAAATGAATCAATAATGCTTCAACTGAAACTAAGTATGAAATAAGACTATATAACCTTCAATATGTAACTTGCAATGACCGTCATTTGTAACTTATAGTCAAAGACATCTAACCTGATAAGCAAGCATCGTGCGCTGGGCATCTGGAGTAGTAACAACGATCACTGTTCCAGTTGTTCCGTCCTTAATAGGTTCAGAAAGAAAATTCACATTTGCTCGACGTAGTTTTGTCCTAAATGCATCAATCAATTCAATATTTAATTAAACAAGACCATTACGAATACTGAAATGAATAAAATATTCGAATTCTGATTGCAGACAGTGATTGGTCAATTTAAGAGCAATCTCAGATCACGTGCAGCTGCAAGAGGCATTCAAGATGCAAGAAATCTAAATACTAGAAGCAGCAAGTACTTAACTCACACAGGTTCATTCTAAAAGGAAAATGCATTTCTATTCTCATTTTTGTTTCCTTGGAGAAGTTGAAGCATCCACAATGCCATTAGCCAGAAAATTACCTGTAGAAGTCACCCAACGGGTCGCTACCTACGCTGCCTGCCATGGCTACATTTAAAGCAGGGCCTCCGATGGGCTTACAACCAAGCCTTGCCAAAGCCACCAGACTGTTCGAAAGAGATCCTCCGGCAGCTGCCTTATAGCTGCAACCATCCATAGCCTGCAAAACTTTACCCCTCTCCTCATGATTTACAATCTTCCTGGTTCCCTTATCTAATCCCAGTCTCTCCAAGAATTCATCATCAACCACGCCAGAAAAATCTACCTAAAATGATATGCACAAAATTTATTAAAAAAAACGTTTAATAATGCACTTCACACTATAATATGCAAACAAAACATGACAAAAGCTGCTAAGCAAAAAGTAAATTGTAAAAATGCATAACATCTTTTAATTAATCTTTCGCCGGACAATGCAATGAATGCATCATGCCAGTTTTATATCAACAGCCATGGTTCAATGCATACTATACTTTAACTAGAAATTGAATTTGATCAAATATATTACTACTTTCAGAATCTTTGACAATGATAAGGTAGCTAAACTAAACAATCAAAGCCTTGACCACTTTAAAACAACAAAGAATGGTAGGAGCACAAGGGGCATTTTCCAATTTCCTTTCTAAGTCATAAAACAGAATGTAATAGATTACATGGCTTGGCTTGTGTGCTAAACATTGAATTCTCTTGTTTTTTCTCCTACATTTTCCTATGAAACACAATAAAAAGAATTAAATTTTGGAAAAGCAATACAAATTCAAAACAAAAAAAAAGATTTTATATGTAAAAGGGGAAAAAAAGGAAATGAAATATATACCATGGCTTGACCAAGGCCAAGAACATCCCATCTATCGGGTAAAACACAAAACGAGCGGTGTTCTTCATTCTCCACGTCCTCTTCTTCACTCTCGAATTCGTCTCGTTCGCTGCAACTGCTACTCCTGTTAGAAGAAACCCAGAAAAAGCTACCGTTTGGTTTCCCCATTGAACCAGGATTCACACCGTCTCGGCTCCTTTTGAATCACCCAAAAACGCCAATTCTCTTATAACCCTCAGATTCCCATAACTTTGGTTGCGGTGATATAGTGAAGAAGGATGGAAGTGGTAAAGAGAGAAAATTGGTGAGCGAAAAACGGAGTTAGTTTGTGGAGTGGAGGAAGCCACACTGAATTAAGGAGAGAGAACGACAGTAATTCCCTCCAAATTTCAAATCTTTCTTTCTATTTTCAGCTCTTCCTTTTATTGGCTAATATGTCTCCTTTTTCTTTCCCCTCAACCAAACCAATTATAAATATTAAGGAATTTGAGGGAAAATTTGAATTATTATGGAAAAGAACATGTAAATTGTAGTAGAATGAATTGAAATATGATAAAAAATAGTTATAAAAACATGGCATGTGATAAGAATAAAATAAAATATGATAAAGTTATGGTACCTATAAAAATTTAGGGTAAAGTACACAGATGGTCACTGAACTTTGGTACAAAAAACAAAATGGTAACCAAACTTTCAAAAATCACAAAATGGCAACTAAACTTTATGTTTTATAACAAAATGGTAACTAGACGTTAAATGCCGTTAAGTGGCTGTTATAAACTTTGGTATAATAATACATTTAGTCCTTCATATTTATACATTCAATTAATTTAGTCTTAATTCGAAACAATTCACTAAATTTAGCCCTTGTTATTTACGCATTCTTTCAATTTGGTCCTTAAAGCAAAATTCCAAATTATGGTAACATGGTAAATAATTACAATTAAATTTTTATAGGAACTCGAAAACTCGATTCGAATCGAAAAAATTTCAAATAAAGTTTGAGTTGTAAAATATGACGTGTCAACTCGAATAACTCGAAATTTTTTGACTCGACTCGATCGAACGCTCATCTCTATCTTAAGATATGACGCGTCAACTCGAATAACTCGAAATATTCGAATGTTTTAAATCATATTTTCCTTTTAAATCGAATATTTTTTAAAATAGAATATTTAATATTTTCATATTCAAATCACATCGAATATTTAATAACAACTTTAAATATTCGATTTAAAAGAAAAAAATGATTTAAAATATTCGAATATTTAATTAAATTTTTATAGGAACTCAAAAACTCGACTCGACTCGAATCGAAAAAATTTCAAATAAAGTTTGAGTTATAAAATATGACGCGTAAACTTGAATAACTCGAAATTTTTTGACTCGACTCGATCGAACGCTCACCTCTATCTTAAGATATGACGCGTCAACTCGAATAACTTGAAATATTCGAATATTTTAAATCATTTTTTTCTTTTAAATCGAATATTTTTTAAAATAGAATATTTAATATTTTCATATTCAAATCACATCGAATATTTAATAACTAATTTAAATATTCAATTTAATTTAAAAATATTCGATTTAAAAGAAAAAAATTGATTTAAAATATTCGAATATTTAATTAAATTTTTATAGGAAATCAAAAACTCGACTCAACTCGAATCGAAAAAATTTCAAATAAAGTTTGAGTTGTAAAATATGATGCGTCAACTCGAATAACTCGAAATTTTTGGCTCGACTCGATCTAACGCTCACCTCTATCTTAAGATATGACGCGTCAACTCGAAATATTCGAATATTTTAAATCATTTTTTCTTTTAAATCACATCGAATATTTAATAACTACTTTAAATATTCGATTTAATTTAAAAATATTCGATTTACAAGAAAAATTTGATTTAAAATATTCGAATATTTAATAAATATTTAAAGTAGTTATTAAATATTTGAATATTTAAAAGAAAAATATTTAAAATAGTTATTAAATATTCGAATATTTTCAATCATTTTTTCTTTTAAATCGAATATTTTTAAATTGAATTGAATATTTAAAGTAGTTATTAAATATTTGATGTGATTTAAATATTCTATTTTTAAAAATATTCGATTTAAAAGGAAAAATGATTTAAAATATTCGAATATTTCGAGTTATTCGAGTTGACGCGTCATATCTTAAGATAGAGATGAGCGTTCGATCGAGTCGAGTCAAAAAATTTCGAGTTATTCGAGTTGACACATCATATTTTACAACTCAAACTTTATTTGAAATTTTTTCGATTCGAATCGAGTTTTCGAGTTCCTATAAAAATTTAATTGTAATTATTTATCATGTTACCATACTTTGGAATTTTGCTTTAAGGACCAAATTGAAAGAATGCATAAATAACAAGGGCTAAATTTAGTAAATTGTTTCGAATTAAGACTAAATTAATTGAATGTATAAATATGAAGGACTAAATGTGTTATTATACCAAAATTTATAACAGCCACTTAACGGCATTTAACGTCTAGTTACCATTTTGTTATAAAACATAAAATTTAATTGTCATTTTGTGATTTTTGAAAGTTTGGTTACCATTTTGTTTTTTGTACCAAAGTTTAGTGACCATCTGTGTACTTTACCCAAAAATTTATGTAAAATGAATTATTAATTTATAAAAGGTTTAACCGTCAAAAAAGTATTCAAATTATGCCTTTTTTTCAGTTAGGTACTTAAACTATTTTTCGGGCCAAATTGAGACCTAAAATTTCATTCTGTGACTCATTTCAGGTTCGTTGTTAATTTACACCGTAATATGTCACGTGTCACCTTCAGAAAAATCCAAAATTATATTAAGAATAAATAAAATTAATTAATTTTAAAAAATTTCTAAAATTTCTAGATTTTACAAAACTGCCTTAAATTCATAAATCTCTAAACTCTCAAAACCTAAATCCCGATTTGGGTCGATTCTGTCGTCGATTGTCACGTCGCCGCCCACCACATTGGTCGTCGGACCATCACGACCATTTCTCTTATCATTTCGTCATCGAAAATCGACTGACGCCGTACGAATCGACGAAATTATCGAATAATTCTTTCGAACGATTCGCGACGAACGACAATAGGAAGGGCGACGAACGACGTGTAGGTTGTTTGATGAGGGGAGGTCGCTTCATTCCGTCGCCGGCAACGTGGCCGCGGCCGGCGAGAGTGGTCGAATTTGGGGGTTGTTTTGAGAATATTTGAAAATTTTAGGATATATTTTTTAATTTTGTTTTGTTTTATTAATTTTATTTATTTATAATATAATTTTTGAAATTTTTAGGAGATGGCACGTGTCATTTAACGGAAAAATTAACGGTGAACCTTAAATGGGTCACGAAATGAAAGTTTAGGTCCTAATTTAGTCCGAAAATAGGGACGGGCATTTTACCCGGACTTGTCGGATTTCGACCCGACCCGACCGGGTCAGATTTTTTAATGAAAATTGGGTTCGAGTCAGGTTTTTGTTAAGGGTAAACTCGGGTCGAGTTCAGGTTTAGGGTGGAAAATATCCGACCGACTCGACCCGAGACTAATTGTGTAATTATTCCCTAAATTTTTTAAGGATATTTATAATAACGCCCCTCTTTAATTATTTTTATAATTAAGTCCTTAAAATTGAATTTTTATTTATAATTATCCTTTAAATTATATTTTTTTACTATTAAGTCTCTTAAAATTATTTTTTACAATTAGATCCCTAAAATTAATTTATTTTATATAGGTCAAGTCAGGTCGGATTTAGTATATTTATTTTTAGGTCGAGTCGAGTTTTTTAAAGAATATGTCCGAGTCGGGTCAATTGCGGGTTTAGGGTGTTTATTTTCAATTCGAGTCCGAGTGGGCCAAAAACCCGACCCGTGCCCATCCCTACCCGAAAATTAGTTTAGGCACCTAACTAAAAAAAGACATAGTTTAGGCACCTATTTGCTTATTAAGCCTTTATAAAAAAAATCCTAATGTTATTTTTCACTTCTATTTGGTTAACTCTATTAAAAAATAATATTTTAAGCTCCACTAACTTGGAAAAGCTATCAAATGAATATTTTAAGCATGCGTAATGAAAAATGTTTTTAGCACATTTTAATTTATTTTTAACCATATTGTTCTCTAAAACTTAGATTTTCAATATTTAGCTTTAAACAAAATAACAAATAAATTTATAATTTAAATTCAATAGTTAATTTTTTAGTTTATCAAACAGCTTAGTTGGTATTTGCAATGGGTAGGCAATTTACAATCATAAATAATCATATGCCTGAAACCATCTTTACATGGAGCAAAAACTACACAGCCAGTAACAATGAAGCATACATGTTTCCCAAAAAAGCTGCAATTACAAGACTTAACTCATCAGCTTCATTTAAACACATATTGCTGCATATCCTAAACAATTGATTATGACCTCTCCTCTTCCGTGTCCCACCCGATTTTGGGATAATCCTCAGCACAGCCGACGACGTGTTTCTGCTAACCCTGCAATGGAGCTCCAGCAGTCTCCATTTCCCCAAACTGAGTTAAAGAACACAGTTAGACATATTTACGAGTGCTCTATGAAAAAATTGTATACTAATACGATTTTAAAAGCACTCGATGAGAATGGCGAGTGTTCAACCTTTAGAGGGTCCCTCAATCCACGGACCATTCATTATATTTAGAACGCTACAAGCCTCGCTGTATTCCAGATTCGGTAGCAACTTTGGTGTAAGTAGGAAACACCTGCCACAATGTTTGAAACAACCTTCAAGCCACAATAGTATGTATTTCTGAAACAACCTAAATCTTTAACAAAAACATGCTTCTACCAAACTCTAAAAACATTAGATAGTTCATGTATTGGGAATCAACAGCAACTAGTACCATAAAAAAAGAGAAAGATAATTGATATGTCAACAGCTGCTACTAAACTTTGGACCAGGAAGCGATAGAAGCATGACTTTACATATATATGCACCTATTCTTAATCAGCCTCGACTCTATTAAGCATTAAAGCCAGACTAGTTGCTTTGGTAGCTACATCAATATTTTTCTTTTCAGTTAATACCCAACTTTTAGATTTTCATTTTTTTCCTTTTTATAAATAGGAGAACCAACGTAAAACTCGCCATATCATCTGTTCTGAACATTTGATTCCCAGCTTAATCCTATCATTCATTTTGTTATCTATACTGATCAGACTCACTTTATAGACAAAGCACACACCGATGGCGATGAGTACATATTTAGCAGTAAACTTTTCAATGACAACTGGATTTATAACAGAGCTTTTTAAAGATTAGCCAAATCAAGATCAATAAACTAGGAGTTACAAAAAGAAACAGCATTTCCTGCTTATGTTTGTTCTTACTGTGGGGTGTTTGGCTGGCTGGCCGCCCTTACTAATTGCTGAAACATCTTCCTTTCATTGATGGGGTCCATTCCTGGGAGAAGGAAAGAAGAAGAAAGTTACAAGAAATATCAACCACAAGGATTTTTGATGCAGCCAGTATCCGTAACATGGTGTGTAGAAGTTGATTTGGGCTTGCCTTGGTTAATCTCATCAACCACCCTAAAGGGGCAATTAGTGAGATCTTGAAGAGAAACAAGATAAAGAATTGTTGAAACTGAACGTTCCTGCAAAAAAGAGATTCAAAATTGCATCAAAAACATGCTTTTCCAAATTGATTCATGAATTAAAGAATTTGATTGAAATACCCCTCCAGATTGATGGTGAGCACTGAGAACTTGAAGTTGACCTGCTTGCCTGATGAGCAACATAAAAAAGGAAAAAAAAAAGAGATTAAAGAGCATTAACCATTCAGAAACATAAATCACATAAGCAATTCTACATGTTGAAAAAGCATAGTCTTGGAATCATTGTATATTATATAACAAAATGAAACCCGGGACATATAACTTACACTAGACAAATAAATAAAACATAAGAATACTTATCTCACGTAACAAATTATTAAGCGGGATATATATGGAACCGGTCTAAATAATCAGGTGTTTGACAAAGATATACTTCATAAATGAGCACAGTTTAATAATTATGGATGGACAAGCATATTACCAGAGTTATTCTGTTTACATTTATTCTTGTTCAACTCCCAAAAAAGTGATCAATAGTATATGAACATAGCAGTAGAATCACACATGCAACAGAAAATGTCCTCTATATGAAATAACTTTAATGAGATAACATCACACAGCAGTTGCATTATTTGATAGGCAATGAAAAACTTAGATCGGGAATTATCCAGTCAGGGAAACATCTAAGATTTTTAAGCAATAGTGACCTTGACGAGAAGTGTTCATTGGTAAGTGGATCCCCGAGCAGGAAAAGAAAAGAAAAGACAATGTTTACCATTCAAAACACTAAATCGAAGGACGTTAATGTTCAAATATTAACTTTAAGCAAATATTTGATTCAGTAAATTGAAAACCCGGGCATCACAAAGCTATAAACACATGAATAGAAAATGGTATAATGAAATTTATTCACTGCATATAATCTGTCAATACTGCAAAGATCTCCCATTGAGCAATAAGCATTTATGTTGAGAAGTCTTTTGTAAATTGTAATTGATCCCACATAGCAAACATATCTCATATTTTATTTTTAAATGATGCAAAACCCTGATCTCATACAAAAAAGTCATTGGTAAAAATCAAGTTCAGAAACCCACCTGAACTTCACTTTTATAAGAATTCCAAATTGATCAAAATCGGTATCATGCTCATCTGAAAGGAAACATTAAATGAGAACAGGAAACCACAGCTTAGCATATAGTGAACTCTCCAAAAAGTAATGATATACGATACCCAATGAAACTTCTCCTGCAACAGCCATCTCTTGGAAGTTACGACTAAAAGTTTCATTTATCTGACTAACAAGATTTCTCAATGTCGGAAGCCAAGTTCCCTGCATGCAAGAATTCCAAGATCTATTAAGGTATTGATCAAAATTGAGACCAAGATCAGAAATAAACACAAACAGTGGCACCGGCACCAAATTGTTATAAAATTCGACAATTAGGGAAGGAGACTGGGAGAGAGAAGAGAATGGAGAGGACAGAGAAGGGAATAATGGAAGGAAAAAATTCTTTTAATCATTATTTTTAAAAAGATCTTATTTTATTTAAATTTTAAACTTTTATATTTTTAAGAACTATTTTTTTTTATAAATAAGATTATGCCAGGTGCCTGTTCTAATCATCACCTCAAAATGAGGTAGAACTTACTCGGCCACCTGCCACATTACATTACAGTTGGCCCATTGGGCCATCACTAGATTTTCCTAAAAGTGTTGACGTAAGGACACATTGATAGACAGGATGAAGGTTTGAATACTGCATTAAACATCTTTTTAGTAATTGTACCAAATAAGATTGGTACCTAGAAGATTTTCCTTACTATAAGTGACATGGGACACTATCCCCACAAGCAGGAGGGAACAGTTCGAAAAATGCCAACAGTAGAGTCTCGTTTAGAGAATATTCCAAATAATTCATGTACTTTTTTTAAGCCTCACATGACCACAGTAATCATTACCACAATCCAGCAGGCAGTAATATCATCTACTTTCATGATGCCACAATTCATATTTACAACAATAAAGTAAGTTGACTTCTCTCACCTTAAGGGCATCTATCTCAGCTAAGCACCGTTGAAGTTCCTTCCTATCTGTGTCTAGTTTCGCAGAAATGGTTTCTATCTGCAATACATGCACTATGGATGAGATTTTTGTAACATACCAAAAAAATAAAGATAATAAAAAAGTACCTGACGTCGACGATCTTCATATTCCTGCAGTATGTTTTGGTTTAGGAAAACAATGGAATTGGCTTGAGAAATATTGTCTTGTATAGCAGCCTCCAATTCCTCGATTGTAGTTGGCATCTTCAGGTAAACTAGGAAAAATTAATAAATGGAAATATTTGGAGAACAAATAAACACAACCAATTCAAGTTGAACTGATGATGCAAACTACTGTTCAGAAGAGGTTTTTGAAACAAACATTTCACACACATTAATACTACATTTGAACAAAAAAGAAGAATCTAGATCATTTATATTCCTATTTTGAAACAAACATTTCACCCAATCTAATGACTGAACATTAAAAAGAATATTTATTGATTGGAAATTTCAGCTGCAATTCATGCACGTATAGTTTATCACTTAGCCCGTATTCTTCAGTGCTCAGTTTCAAAATATATATTCTCTTGGGATTGAGTAAAACTCCAGCAGAGTTGCTTTTAAGTTGATTCAGCCCATACATGTCTGGAATCACACTAGTGAATTAGTGAAGAATTTAGCACTGTAGATGAATGTAGTTTTACTTATCCAAATTTGTGCAGATGAGTGTGCTCATAACAAATTTAAATGAATGATACACTTTCAAGTTTTCACTTCAACTCAACAAAAACAAACCTCAAGAAATAACTTTTGAAGTTCAGGAGTAAGGGTGGCAATTGATTCAGCAGTTCTCTTGGCAGCTGACAGTTGTTGATGATAATCCTTTACTTCTTGTTGACCTAATCGAGAAGAAAATTGGGGGGGGGGGGGAGAATCAGTTTTTAGAAAACAATACTGCAAAAATTCAAAAAAAAATCCCAGGTAATCCTCGGATATATCATTCCAGTATATTCTGCTTTAGTAAATAAGTAAATCATTGGTTTTTTTATTTTTGGTTCACAACATTCACATTAGGGCTACATGAATTACGCAACAAAGCACAGAAGATTTAAACTATCAAAAATAAAATTGTTTATACCCGAGAAAAGGAACTAATGATGTTCCTACTTCAAGGGGACACTCAGAAATCCCATCAACTGAAAAAATTAAATACTCCATCGAAGGATCCATCCCTTAAACATTACATTAGCACTAATGTAGCAAAGAAATACATTTATATAAAACCCTTTACAAACATAGGAAGAAGGGCAATTCTGAATATTAAAATTTGTTGCGACAAATGAACCAGGAAGTATTTCCAGAAACTATGAACCCTAGAACGTAAGAATGTTCTGCATATTAAATGCAGAAGGCAAGAAATAATGCTATGCTATCCACCTTGAAAGGCTTCTATCAAGAGATGAACCTAAAAGTTGCATTTAAAGAAATAAAATAAAAACAGGAAAATGAAACTAATAACTCACAAATCTCTAAGTTCATTGATGCCTGGTAAGCAATCTTCTCATGCTCCTTGAGATTGGCTTCAGATTCTCTAATCTGTAACATTTGCAAAGCCACCAAAAACCAGGGATTCATTAATTAGAAAAACCAAATTATTTAGTCAATAACTTATGCCAGCATTTTGATCCTCAAAATGAAGTTCCCATCCATGACAAATGAAAAAAGAGAATTCAATATTTTTGGTCTTGAGTTTTATTAAAGTGTTGATGTCAAACAGACAATACTCACAATAGTCACTCGACAGAAATTGCAGTATCAACTCCAAACATGCCACATGTACATGGCAGAAATCCAGACAGCCTTCTATTCATGAAGGGGGAAACAGAGGGGGGAGAGAAAAATGAAAGGAGGGAGGAGAGAGAATGGGAAAGGAGAAACAATAGTGCTGGGAAGTACTGAATGTAGCTAACCAATCCTCATCTGAGCATTAAACAACTGGATACAGCGCTAGAATAGAAACAGAGAACAAGCAATAAACATGCAGGTTTGAATGAGAGGGAAAAAAGAAACGTGGGGGACATAAGCACAAAATTGATCCGCCTGATCCTGGTGCCCTATAAGCTCCAGTATTGAGACAGATAAACTGGGAAAGAGAAACAGTAGAGAGGGGGGGGGTGAAAAGTGGAACAAGTGTGAGAGGTAAAGGGAAAAAAATGAAAAAGCCAAGAAGCTGGCCTGCTGCCAACTGCGGGAGGCCAGGGCAAGGGAGGAAGCTAGGAGACAGAGAGGAGGAGGTGAGTGAGGAGGGCGTTAAATTTGAAAAACAAAATGAAAACAGAAATATAAAAAAATATAAGTAAATAGAAATATGCCATTTGCTCAACAAATGGTGATAACAAGGCAAATTTTGTCTAGTTTGTTCTGATGATTGATTGATAGATGGTTTTGACACATGTTAAGACATTACAACTTACAAGAAAGTTTTGCCACAGATAAAAATGAACTTCGGAAAGAAATTTTAATCACAGTTTTTTCACCCAATCAATAGGAAAGAAAGTTACCCTTGCATATTTCACCGAATAATACCTTTGCATCATATTCAATGGAAACCGTGTGTTTCTCAGCATAACTCCATTTGCAGGAAAAAGCTTCAACCAGCAAATCCTATTAAAACAAAAAAATGAGAACTAACAATACAAGAACAAATTAAAAGAGTGCATTATACTACATTACAACAAATATCAGCTCGTAACTTATTTCAGATAGAATCTCCAATTATTGTCTGCAAACACAAGAACAAAAAACAAGCGTTCAAAAAGCATCTTTACCTTAAGTTTGATTGCATGTTTAGCACGCTCAACATTTGATCTTGTAGCTTGGTCAATGAGCTTAGCCACAGCTGTTTCCATATCACCACCTTTCTCCAAGGATACTAATTTTCTTTTCCTTTGTTCTGCATTCACATACAAATGTGCACTTATCGTAAACAAATGATAAGAAGGAATAAGAAAATCCCTCATGGCAACCAATGAAACTACAAAACTTACCAACACAGCTTTCCAATTCTTTCCGTTTTTTCATTTCCCTTCTTGCTGTATCAACCATCTCCTCCTGCAGAAAGTATGAATTAGGTATATGTGGAAAGAAAAGCTCCACAAGACAATGCTAATTTAAGATTTTTTTTATTCCAAGCCATGCTTATAAATCACAAAATAAAGCAAAACAAAAATCACATTCTTGTGTCAGCATAGAAGATTCGGTTAAAAAACTTTTATAGAAAATAAAAGAAACTCCATTCTTTTAGCACACCCGCTGTTTTTGAAGTTTGGCTGCTTCATCTTCAACCAGCCGATGCTGAATCTGAAGTGATTTTATGCCTTCCTCCGCATCAGCAACAGACTTTTCAAGCTCATTCTTTCTGGACCTCAGTTTTTCAATTTCCCCACTATCCAAACCTTTAAGAAAAAAAGAACTTAGAAAATTCCAAATTTACGATTTGAGGTCAATCTAGAAAGGGAAGGGAAATACCACACAGTAGAAGACGTGAATCATGAACAGGTTCTACTCTTGCTGACATTTCATTATCACCATATCTAGAAACAGACCAATGGTAGTGGTTTTGCGGAGTCCAGAAATCTAAAATTCCCAATCCTCTTGCAATATCATCTGCCTTCTTATCAGTTTTGTCCGACCCAATATACTAATAGAAGCAAGTGAAAGCAAAAAAGGAGGATCAGATATCAAAGTTTAAATACTTTTAAAAAATACATCTTTAAACTCAGTTGAAATATATATATATATATATATATGTGTTGACCAAGGAAGTTAAGGCATACTGAATGCTCTAGACCATATTGTGATGTCAAAACCTCCTTTACAGCAGTGGGAGCATCAAAAACCTGGTCTAGCCGGGAATAGATGCCAAGTTCACGCATCTGTTCAAAAACATGAAAACATACACAAATATTAAGTTGCTAGGATCTGCTTGGATCAAATATTGGCTTAGGCCATCAATAAGAAATACCTGCTTAGAAATTTCAAAAGGTGCTTTCCGACCAGATTCTTCTCTCGTATTATTTAGAATGGGAACATCAAATGGCTGTAGGTTCTTTACAAGAAAATCCCTATCACTGGAATCTTGGGTAATGAAAGACTGAAATCAAAGAAAAGTGAGCATAATAAACAGTAGATCAATGTTTCGTATAAAATAGTAAGTGCAAATTTCACATCAGGTGTAGAAAATTTTGCCTAGATAAGTAATGCAGTAATTTGTGGATTAAAATGAAAGAAAAATATAAAGAACCAAAGAAAAGATATCCTAACTGCATAACCAATAATGAAAACAAAGAATACAAGAGAGAGGGAGTTCTCTAATAGGATCTAGAAGATTAGATCTGTAGTACAATATTTCAAAACCAAAGAACATTTTTCTTTCTTAAGCAACCAGCTTTTATTAGTTTTAAAACAAAGTTTGCAAGATCCTGTTACAGGCCAAAATGAAACCAGTATACATATTAAGCTTAGTTAACCGCCATAATTTTAAAACAGTAGAACATTGTTTCATTGTCCATGTTCCTTCTCATGAAAGAAATAAACTTGACCGAAATTCGAACAGGAGGTTATATCTATAAATGAGCCAAACTTTGAAGGGCTCTTACACATGCAGGACCACAGACTTCAGGTCAAGTGCCATTTCGACGCATGTTTCGCTTACCAGAGAGCTACAGTTAAACTTTTAATCCTTCACATTATGAGTTTCAAGCCATTGTTTTGGCTTCAACGAAAACTTTCTTGAGTCTGCTTAAGCTCAATTTAACCGACTTAAATTTACCAAATTGAGCCTCAACAATGCAATACTTAGCTAAGCTACATACTGCATATCAGCAATTCGGAAAAGATTTGGAAGAAAGCATTAATTTTGCAACCCCTTGCATACATGAAAATATGGTACGTTTGAAACCATGAATAAACACTACACTGAATTTCTTAATCTTGTTTGTTCTAAATTACTCAAAAGTTTAATGCACAATATCTCGACTATCAGCATCGTTTCCTACCAGATCTTTTGCCAACTTATTCGTATAACTAATTACTCTGAACGGTATAAAATCAAGTGCTGTGCTGTACTTAATATGAATAAACCTCATACAGGACAAAGTAAGCATATTTTAACTGCAAAGTAACAGGGATTCTTAAACCTGTGCTCAGACATAAATAAACTCACAATGAAAAAGGTAAGCAATGCAACTTTGTAATCTCTGATTGTTATTGTTAAACGTAAGAAACATAAAAAAGGAAATTAGGAAAATAAAGAGACAACGTTAAACCATACCTTCCAGATGTAGTGAGCAACGTGACCTTCCAAGAAGTTAGCATGGAGCTCATTGGAGACATTTACCTAAGTTTTGCAGGTATAGTGTAAGGAGATACAGATATATTATTAGTAATATACAAAATAATCTGAATTATTAAACTCATACCTCAAGCAATACAGGGCCATAAACCTCCTTGTTCAATTTATAGCGATTCTGTTCCAACCAGTGATAAGCATCAAAAATCTTTTCTGCACCACATCTCTTTAAAGCATGTAGACATTTGGTTTTAGTATTCTCCATATCTTTCAAACTGCAAATTTTGGAAAATATCAAAGAAATCAACAATCAATTCAAATATTTCCAAATAGTAGACAAACAGAAGTTGAACCATTTACCAATCCACACAGTCCCTCAGGGCTGTTTTCATTTGGCCTAGAGATCTTTCTTTCTCCTTCTTCTGCTGCATCATTTGATGAGCAGAAGAAGTTAGCTCGACAATTTGACTTTTCAATCTCTCCTGGTGAAAAGAAGTAAGATCTACATCAGAAGGCATAATGTTGAATTTGCCAAAAATATACAGTAAATAAACATCAGCAATATAATTTTGACACGGAAAATATTAAGCTAAATTATCCTTTATTCCTACCAAATTCTTCTAAGCCAATATATATGGATAATTGTCTTCAAATTATAATATCAGCTCTATGGAAGAGTAGATTAATACCGCATATGCCCCCAAGAAGAAAATTAGTTCATCTTCCCAACTTCTTGCAAATTTTTCCTATTTACCCAAAATAGATAACAATTTATTCTTCATTTTGCTATCATTTTTTTGAATAGTCATTTTACTATCAAGAATGAACACATTCACCATAATATCGATCGCCACAAATAATCAAGTATTAAGGGGAAAAGACAAAATCATGCAAAAACCAACTATATCACCCAACTTTTGTGCTGATAATAGGAGATTAATACTTAGGGACAGAAGTGGCTAAAATCTACGTTAATATCTCTTAGAAACTGATAACTATAAGTCTGCTATGTATAAAATCATAGTTTACAACTATTTTATGTGGTAACTAAGGGATTGCAAAGAAGTAATAACAACAAAAGCCAATAAATATGACTTACAATTTCCTCCTTAGGAGGCTCATATGCAGGTAGGTTCTGAAGATCCTCTTCAGCATCAGAAAGTTTCTTTTTAGCCTCTATAATACTTTGTTTGCGAAAATCTTCTTCTCTCCTCAAATCTTCGATTTCCTTATATTTACCTCGGGCATGCACTGCCTAAAAGTACAGAATCGATTCATTAGATCAATATAATTTATGCAACCACTCATGCAACTAAATACAAAAAAACTAACAGCAAAAGGCTATGACAAGTTCAACACACCGCCTCATTCTCTTTCTGCAGAAGATCATTCCGTTTCTTAATATTTTCATTCATGAGATTGCTAATGCGTTTACATTGATCATCCAGCTTTGATTTCTCCTGCTTTTGTTTTCTGCAACCATTGTTTTTTATTGAATATTTTCACTATAATTAGAGAAAAGATAGCAATGAACAATATGCTCGAAGGAAGGATAAAAGCATGTAAGCATTCAAATGAAAATCTTCAGGATCAAGATTTGAAGGACTTGGCTATAGTTTCATATAAATTGTCCTATTAACAAAAGAAACTGTGATCATTTAGTTGATCAGCAATCACTACTCTTCATAGAAAAATAATCAATTTTCTAACAGAGAAAATAATTGAAACGGAAACTTATAATTTTTAAGTCTGATATGCAGCTCTAGTTAAATTTATAACGTCTACACATCGAAGTGGACAGCAATCCCCAATAAAATTGTAAGTATCACTTATCAAGATATATATTTTGCATAGGAAGAGAAATGAATAAAGTTATTAATACAATCAACATAACCAAGCTATCATACTCAATGGGAGCCTTGACTTCATTCAGTGTCTTTGCGGCTTCATCCAACTTCTTCTTGGCCTCTTTTCCTCTCTTTTGGGCTTCCAAGTATTCAGTCTTCTTCATATCATACTTCAGCCAAGGCAATTTCTTTTTCATAGAATCAACCTAAATTTACCACAAACACTTCAGTATGTTATGAAGCAACTAAGGTAACAAAAAATAATGAGGCAAACCTTTTCTAGAAGTTCATCTCTTTGGCGAACACGCTCAACATCTTTTTCTTGCTCAGCATTAAGGGCTATCAGCTGTTTCAAACTTTCTCCCATTGTGTCTACAGCCTAAGAAAAATGGGTGAAGTTCAAATACATTGGTTTGTAAAATCGATAACACCCAAAAAAATAGAGTTTGAACTCACTTTTTGATATTTTTTTAGTTCACGACTTTTTTCTACCAGTGCACAATGTTGCACTGGAAGTTGAGGATCACCAACTGCTTTTTCAGTTTCTTCTAGGAGCTGAATGGGAGTTAATTTTGCAAACTCGCAGACCCTGTCTTGCGGTAAGAACTATCCCAGAAAATACCCCCCCCCCCCACACACACACACACAAAAAGGAGCATAAGTGATACCAATAACCAAATAGTCAAATACAGGAAGAAAGAAAAGAAGAAAACACGGGTATTTGCAGGCAGGACATAAGTACTAACTACTTCAACCAAGAGAAAACTAAAATTTCAAAAATTCAGATATCAGTTACCGAATACAAGCTTAGAGAAGGAAATATGAGCTTGTATCCAGCCAAGTAACCAGTTAGAAGTACCAAGATAAATTGATATTTGGCATCCATTAATATTCAACACAAACATGATATGGTTAACAAAACAAGGGAGTTGAAAAGGGACATGGAGAGAGATTAATGTAAATCACAACCACACTGCATCTTCTATAACGCATGACAATGCACCAAAGCAGACAAAATGGGCATCAAAGTCTTAAATGACTACAACAAACCACTTAAAAATGCTGAATTTCGAATATTTTAGACTCTAAGTAGGTACAATCAGCATGAGATAATAATATATTAGTTTTCAATTTGGGACTATGTTCAGCTACTTCTTGTTTTTCCCTTACAATTCAGCCTCAAGCAAAGAAGCAATATTTCATTATCATAGACCATACTCTTCCAAACTATTTATTGACAAATATTGCAAAAGACAGATTCTAAGACGGTCCTTTTTTCCCATGAATTCTTCTATAGTTTTCCAATAGAAAACAATTGTAAAGCTTTTTATTGAACTATTGAAGCAATTAATCGAACCTGTTGAGATCGACACCTTACAATATTTCAAGATATTATTTTAAAAAGTAAACATCCATTTCCAGATGTTTCTGTTCAGCATTGCATCTCGCTAATCTTTAAAGCCAAAAGCGACAAACAAAAAATACGAAAAGAAATACAGCTCGAAAGTAAACTCAGTGGAATATGCTCAGAACATATAATCTTGTCAACAAGTGTCTGAGAATCTGTTTCATCAAATTGCATGTCTTCCAAAAAAAACTGTGAATTAAATGATGCATTATCCATAATGGGCCAATAGTTTCCTTCACTTCAATCTTCCAATATATAATTGTTCATGAATATTTGCCCAAAGAACACCTAAACCAGGCATACTATTATGCATCTTTTGTCTCAAAAGGCAACCAGCTGATCAAAAGCACCTTGTTGAAGGGCTGTGAGGCAGTTTACGTTATCTAAACCTTAGAACCTGGGCACACACCTTGATAACAGTGGAGCAAAGCAACAAAAGATAGTTTACGGTGACCACCTCTGAAAAAATATTCATCTATATCTAGTCTCCCAAATGAAAATTATGCAACGGAAAATTTTGATATGAAACTATTAGGACAAGCAAGTACATACAAAACAAACTCAGTAGACAATACACTTGAAATCACTGTAAAATGCTATGTCACACCAAGCATGCAAATTTAGTCATAAATGTGAGCTAAGAAAGATGACGTGTAATTTCCAAACTGTAAGTTATAAAACTCACTTGTGTCAAATTGTTGACTTGAATGTTGAATTTTTGAACTGCTTCCAGTATCTCTCTTTTGGCCACAGATTTGCCTGAATCAACAAATCATTGGCAAGTAAAATCATATTATACTTTTTTCCCCTCAATTTTCGTTCTTTCTAATAAGAAAAATACTAAGTCTATAACACCAATATGTGACTTCCTTCCATATATAGAGAGAAAGAGATTTCCAAGCAACTAATCTATGTGAAACATGGACCAGACACAAAGAAAATCACAACACAAAAGATATGTAAACAAGATTATAGGAAGCCCTTGGAAAATAATCCAAAACACCTTATATACAAACAAGGTAACAAATACTAATCATTGAATTTAACTAGAAAAACCAGGCCAGTTACGAGCCAATCCACTAAAATGAAGAGAAACTTCTGTGATATGCAAAATTCTATTACAAGAAACAAGAGTTAAAACCACACAATATATTGGAAATCTGAGAAATTTAAGCAAGCGTAGCTCCAAAAGTTGACTTTATAGCCCCTTTTAATCAAATGCAACCAGTAAAAAATATACATTCCATGATTGACCGAAATGTTCTGATAGAGAGTGAGCCATATCAAGAATTTAACATCTAACCATTGTACAACCACTCTGACTTGTTGCGTGTATCTATTTTACGGACAATAGTGATCTGCTCCGCCCTAGTGTAGCCCCTCAAGGAAATCTTAATATATCCTGCATCTTCTCCACGCTTAACAAAAGAACCGACGCTTGCGGCCCTCCCGAGCAGCTGTACAGAGTCAAACATCCTCAGTCTTAAACAGCCGGCAAAATAATAAGCTATAGAATCAACCAAAGAATACCAACCTGAGGTTCACCGCCCAGACAAAGTGCAATAGCACATACAAGAGAGCTCTTACCAGAACCATTTGGCCCTATGACAAGGTTTAATCGAGGTCCAGGTTTGCATACCAAGTGATTGAAAGTCATGAAATTATGAAGTTCAAGCTCAGTGATATTTCCTGGCAGATAGTCGTCGTCACCCCTGGAAAAAAAAGTGAAAAATCCATTTATCCCAATTACATGATTGCTCAAAATATGATAATGAGAAGTGTATTAATTAAAAAAAAAACAATTCCCTTTTCTCTCTTGCATCACCCTTCTCCCAAACCCACATTTTCTTGGGAAACAAAGAGACAACAAAGAGGTGAGAATTCAAATAACTGTATCTCCTCTTATCACCAAAAAAAACCAAAATTTCGAAGTTCAAACGCTTATTTTTCTCTCAAACCGATCCTCTATGTTCCCCACATTTTCCCGCACTTTTTCGGTAACCAATAGTGACACTGAAAAATAAAGGAGGCTTCTTTTCTTAAAAAGGAACCCTAATTTCCGATCTCTGAAGAATACAGAAGCTAAACGACACTAAAAAGCATAAAAAGAGGAGTTGTGAGAGTGTTATGACCTTGAAATTTTGGGGCGCTTGATGCGAGGTTCCTCCATTAGAAGAACAAGAAGCAGCGAACTGACCAGTCAGTTGCGATTAGGACGGTGACTTTAGGCAATGGGAATTCAATTAGGAAAAAAACACAATAGAAACCCTAGAAGGTGATTGAATCAAGATCAATAGTCATGAAATTAGAAGGGGAAAAAAAAAACCTAATTTCCAAGAGAGGAGAGAGTGCGTAGAAGCTAACAATGGCGGGAAAATAATAATCAGCCGAGCCGAAGTAAGTTTCTATTGACCCTTTTTCTTGAACCTTTTACGGCTAATGGTCCTGTAATTATAATTTTATGTTTTGACGGTATAATTTGTTTAATTTTTAATTGTAAATAAAATTTACAAAACATTTTCTTTTTTATTAAGATTATTTATTGAATTTTATGTTTTTTTCTAGTAATAAAAAAATTATTATTTTATCATAGTCGGTGGATTTTTTTACAAGCGATTTAATTTTAGGGTTTAGAGTTTATAGATTTTAGTACAACGATTTAGATCATAAGGTTTAGGGTTAGAATTTAGAATTTTGGGTTTATGATAATATGGGTAGAATATTATGTTTTAGACTACAAACCTTAAATTTTTAACCCTAGACCTAAAATTTTATCAACAACTCCTAAATTTAAAACTATTACATTTAAACCCTAAACAGAGCCCCTAATCCTAAAACTAAAGCGCACGATGTAAAAAAATTACACAAGTACTTGTGTATAGAATAATTATCCCTAAAAAATTGTGTTACTTTAACGTTGTTCTCAAAAATAACTTAAAATTTTCAACCATATTGTAATCAAATTTATTTTATATATATTTCTCATACTACCTTAAATATTTTATATATATTTTCCATATTATATTGTTGGGAGGGGCAGTTTCGTACCCCAAACATAAACAATAAGACGAATATGCATATAACAAAAAAAATTACTCTAAAAAACGTATTATTGAAATCAAAGAAACTTAAAATCATCTGCAGCATTCTTTCACTAAATGTATACTTTTTAAAAGTATATTAGTGATTGGCATGTATATATTCAGTGTCTTTTTTTGGACATTTTTATAGTCTTAAAGCGAAAAATTTTAAAATAAACTTTTATAGCACGAATTTATATCTTATTATTTGAGAAAAAAATTTATATATCGGTGGTAGAAAAAGATCAAATAAATTATTTTTAAGGTTATGTTTTAGTTTAGAATTTATAATTGTATAGTTTAGGTTTTATGGAAACATGGTTAAAGGTTTAAATTTCGATCTCAATTTTTAAATTATAATCATATACCTTAAATTTTACACCATTAAGATTTGAACCTAAATTAAATTTTAAACACCTAAAATTAACACACTTGTAGAAACTTTGCAAATGGACATTAAAAAATATAAACAAATCATGAGGTTTATAACCAACAGTAGTAGCTTATATTGCAGATTTGAAACAAATGCCCATTTTACGTAAGAGTAATATTTTAATACACAAGTTGTGTACAAAAAATTATACAATTCATTCATATTTAAATTATAAAATCTAAAATTTAAATCCCTAACCTTGATACTTTAAATTCTACACATTACACACTAAATTATTAAACTTTAAGCAATAACTTTAAACCCTATAATTAAAAAAGTTGTATACGTAAATAAATTTGTGTATCAACTTATTTTTTTTATATAATTTGTCGTTAGTAGGAAGGCGACTAAAAACTCTTTATATAAGTTTTTTATAATGGAACTTACATGGTGGGTTTTTGGTCATGTTTGGTTAAAAGATTAGGTTTGAGCCAAAATTAGAGGTTTGAGTTAAAATTAGAGATTTGACCAGTTAAATTTGTTAATTTGGATGTTTAGTAAAGAGATATTGAAATAGTGTATTAGGGTGAAACTTTTAATTTTGAAAAAAACTACAAATATGAATCTTTTGAAATTAGAATTTTTGAAATAAGAGTTATAAAGACCCTTTCACCCTTAACAATTATAAAAAAAATTCAAATAACCTAAATTTAATCATTTTTATTTTAATTTTTCAACCAAACGTATTTACATTGTGATATTTGTAAAACAATACTTTTTTTTATTCACACACGTTTATATTTGTATTTAAATTTAATAATTAATTAAATTGTATTAAAAATAATTATATAAATAATAAATTAGTAGATAGATCCTTCAAATATGCTTAGTAATATTATATTGAAAATTATTTTTCATAATTTAATTAATATTAATAGATACAAAATATTGATAACTAATAAACTATTCGAATAAGTATTGAGCATAATTATGTCTTTATATATTATTTTGCTTGTTTAAATAATCAAACAACTATCGGCTATCAGTTAATTTTATCAAATACCTTTATACAATCAGCTAGTACAATTTGCTAGTCAAATAAGCTAATGCAATCAGCCATCAGTTATCAGCTAATGTAATTCGTTATCCACTATCAATTATCCACTAATTGCCAAACAAAACCTTTGTATTTTTGTTTTTTTTTACATAGTAGGTTTGACGGCAACCATTTGGTTAGCATTATAATTTCGAATAAGTATGATTGAAAATGAACAAAACAAGGTACGGTAATTATATAATTTATATATAGTCCAGGGACCAATAATAAAATTTGACCAAATTAAACTAAACCCTTGGTACCAGAAAATAGAAAATAACTTAAACCCTAAAAGCAAACGCATAGCGAGCTTATTTGCCATTGCCGATTTCTTGTCACTCGCTCAACCTGACGGCCCCTTCCAGTGTCAGCCTCCCTGCTTGTTTAGCCTCCGCTTTTGCCAACGTCCGCACCTCCTCCGACAACCTTGGCTGGCTTGCTCCACCCGCCGGTAAGCCGACAAGTTTTTTAGTTCTTTTTCAATCAAGTGCACTTCCCTACATATAATTTTTAATTTTAATATGTGTTTGTCTCAAGAAAAACTTCGAATCAAGTCAAGTCTACTGTTGCTTGTTCACTTTCCCGATCGGCCGTCGTCAATCTCCGTCACCGTCGGGTGGTGGTGGTCACCGCCTACATCGCTAGAGGCGCCACGTTGTCACGATCTCATCCATGACCACCACGCGCGTCGTCGGGCCGCCTTCCGCCAGCAAATCTCGATTGAAGCTCTGGCAAGAAACCAATCGACGCCACTGTTTCTCGCATTTTTCGGCATCGGTTGCCGTCCATTCGCGAGACGGACACCAGATCCGGGCTCCTGACGTGGCGGCGAGCAAAACCCCTAAGGTTCCGAGTCCAACCGACGTCGGCGGAGCCTCTATCGGAGCTACATAAGTTCCGACAACGACGACGACGGCCGAAGTTTTTCTTGGGACAAACACGGATTAAAATTAAAAATTATATGTAGGGAAGTGCAACACTCGACTTGATTCGAAAAAAATTAAATTTTTAGGTTTGATGTGAAAATACTCGACTCATAATTTCATAAACTCGACTCAAAAATTCAAAATAAAGTTTGAATTATAAAATAGAAATTCCAATAACTCGACTTGACTCGAAAAAATTAAATTTTTTGGTTTGATGTGAAAATACTCGACTCATAATTTCATAAACTCGACTCAAAAATTCAAAATAAAGTTTGAATTATAAAATAGAAATTCCAACAACTCGAATTTTTTAGTAGTTAGTGGACTAAATTTTTAAGTTTGAGTTATTAAATAGGAGCAATTTGGGCACCTAAGTTTCAAAGGGTATACTTTGGGCACCTATTTTTCATCTAAGCATTTATAATATTATTGTACTAATTGATTGTAAAGTTTTAGGATTGAAAAATGAATTTTTAAAAATTTAAGGGTGAAATTATAAAGAAACATTTTTATTAGTGACTATAATGTTTACTTTTTTAAATTGAGGAGAAAAAATGTAACATGAGATAAATTTTAATGGCTATTGCAGTAATTTATCCTTATTTTAATTCTGCCACATCAGCAATCCGTTAGGGGACTAACGGAGTATAACGTCGGAGTGACCAAGTATTTACACATTGAAAACGTAGAGGACTACTAATAGACACTTTTCAAAAGTGGTGACTAACTCTGTACAAACGCCAAACGAAAGTGACCCCTACAGTAGTTTACCTTTTTTTTAAGGGAAAACTACACTGGTGGTACCTTAACTATGCCTGTATTCCTACTTTGGTCCCACAATTATGTTTTTCGGCAAAAGAGTCCCTTCCGTCACATAGTTTTCCTGTTTTGGTCCCTCGACGTTAAAACCCTAACGGTTTTGCTGACTTGGCTTATTTTATATTTTCCCTAATTTTCACCTCATTTATTAATAAAATAAAAGCACCATTAACTTTCTCAACTCAACTAACTCAACTAATTTCCACCCTAACGTTAAGAACCGACTCGACTTCGATACTGCTGATATTCTCGCCGCCACTGATTATAACATCCTTCGAACGGTCTTTGATTTCCATGTACCCGTCGGCGTGCATAACGCCGACGTCGCCGGTGTAAAACCAGCCGTTCTCTTTCATGCATTTGTTCGTGGCTATTGGGTCTTTGAAGTAACCCAACATAACGGCAGCACCCTTTAAAACGATCTCCCCAAGAGTTGACCCGTCGCGTTTCACACTGCGTCCAGACTCAGGGTCCACCACGTCCGCTTCCGTCAACCCCAGAGTTCTCACTCCTTGCCTCGCTTTCAACCTCGCTCGATCCGTCGCCGGCAACTTATTCCACTCCCTTTTCCAAGCACAAGACACCACCACCCCTTCCGTTTCGGTTAACCCGTATCCGTGACTCACTACGAATCCGAGTGACTCGGTCCTTGATAGCACAGCCGCCGGTGGCGGAGCTCCGACAGTTAAGATTTTAACGGGATTCTCGAGTGACTTGATTTCAGGGGAATTCGATAACATGTTGAGCACAACCGGCGCTCCACACATGTGATTGACGCCGTGTGTTTTGATCAAATTATAGATGATCGAGGCGTCGAATTTAGCAACGCAGACATTGGTGCCGCCGACGGCCGCCATGCCCCAAGTGAAGCTCCACCCGTTCGCATGAAACATGGGGCAGTGTCCATAAGTAAACGGGTTGTTTTGGAACATTCCAATCGATTAAAGAATCGACCGTCGTCGTGAAAACTCCTCGGTGACAATGAACAACTCCTTTGGGAGATGAAGTAGTACCCGATGTATAGTTAAAAACAATCGGATCCCACTCGCTTTTAGGCCGAACCCATTTAAAATCCGGGTCGCCTATCTCCACCAGGCTTTCGTATGTGCAACCGAAGCGGGAATCAACGAAGGCGCCACCGTGATCTTTGATATAGACGAGAATCGACCGCGTTTTGTTGGGAGGGAAGAGGGAGACGGCTTCCAGGGCGAGGGAACAAGAGAGGGAATCGACGAAGAGGACCTTCGGTTCACAGTGGCGGAGGAGTACGGAGACAGTACGGGCGTCGAGACGCGTGTTGATGTTGTTTAGGACGGCACCGGACATGGGAATGGCGAATTGGAGTTCGTACATGGCGGGGATGTTGTGGACCAAAACGAAGACGACGTGGCCGGTGCTGACGCCGATGGATGAGAGGGAAGAAGCTAGCTGAAGGCATCGACGGTGGGTTTGTGACCAGGTGAAGAAAGCGTCGTCGTGGATGATGGAGGTGCAATCGCCGTACACGGTGGCCGCTCTTTCTAAGAAGCTTAATGGGGTGAAAGGGGAACAACTCGCGGGCTTTGGCTTTAACTCGCGGTAAAAGGTGGTGGTTTTTACACGTCAGGTGCTTTTATTTTATTAATAAATGAGGTGGAAATTGGGGAAAATATAAAATAAGCCAAATCAGCAAAACCGTTAGGGTTTTAACGTCGAGGGACCAAAACAGGAAAACTATGTGACGGAAGGGACTCTTTTGCCGAAAAACATAATTGTGGGACCAAAGTAGGAATACAGGCATAGTTAAGGTACCACCAGTGTAGTTTTCCCTTTTTTTAATGATAATAAAATAAAATAATAATATTAATGACAAAACCTAAATCCCTCTTTATTGTTCGTTTACTCTTTGGCTTTCAAACCTAGGGTTGTTTTCACGCCGTCGTCATCAGACCAGCATCTAGAGCGGCGCGATTTCACCTCTTGTCGTCGGCACGCCGTCAATCTCCTCTCCTCAACGTCGACCAATCCTCTTCCTGTAAGTCTCATCAGCTCGCCTCCCTTTACACTCTTACGTCACCCTTATCGCCCGCCCATGGATATTTTTTAGATTTTACAGTAACGGGAGAAAACAGGGATAGCGGCCCGTTATTACCGTTATTTACCACAACCCGTTAAATTGCGACCGCAATCCACCGCTACTAGTGTGATTCCGCGTCCCACCGTTGTTTTCGCCGATAACGGTTTCGGCCGGCGGCATTACCGCTAAATAGCGGCCGCTATAGCGGTCGCGGGCCGTTTTTTGAAACCCTGCATTACGGTATTTATTTCAATAATTCCATGTAGCTCTGTACAGAAGTTTAAGTTTTATCCTTACGTAGGCTAATTGACCGAACCCACCAATTAAAGCCGATTCTACTAAAACCAAAAACCTTAATGAAGAAACCCTAATGCCAAAGACTTCAACAAATCCTTTTTCTGTCATTTTCAGGGAAAAATGGCGTCAGTGACATTAAAAAAGAACTATCGCTGCTCTCAATCTCTGCAACAGTTTTATAGTGGCGGGCCATTTGTGGTCTCATCAGATGGCTCTTTCATTGCTTGTGCGTGTGGCGAATCCATAAAGATTGTGGATTCATCGAATGCCGCAACGAAATCTACCATTGAGGCTGAGTCAGGTAACATCACAGCATTGGCTTTAAGTCCCAATGATAAGCTGTTATTCTCTGCCGGGCATAGTAGGCAAATTAAGGTCTGGGACTTGGATACTTTCAAATGCCTACGCTCTTGGAAGGTCAGCCTTTACTTTTTTCTTTTTCTCCCCAAGCAATTTTATGAGGATTTTGAACTTGTTCTTTTTGTTCCACAACTATGATCCCAAAAAGTAGGTTTTGATGTTAAAACAAATTATGTCTTTCAAGAACTAAAATTTTCTGTTGTAATTTTCTCGGCAACAAAAGTGTAGCATGTTTTTTTTTGCTTAGATGAGGTAGATAGAAATAAGTTTTTTTTTTCAAATTATTTGAATTAAACTGCATAGAAAAAAGTCAGTAGCAAAAGTAACAATATAATGAAGAATTACTTGTTGTAATGATTTCTTCTAAATTGCATGACTTATAAAGTTCATATATTCTGTGTCAAAATTACAATGAAGCATTTACTATTATAGTGACTTATATAAAGTTCAAGTCAGTGGGTCTTGTAACCAACTTCAATTCAAGTAAAGAAGAATCATACATCAGAATGGACTTCAATTTAAACTGAGCTTACATAGGATATGTCTTTAGTTGGGGTACAATGACATTTATGATCCAAATTGCTGATTCTATCTACATTGAGGGGAAAAAGGAAAAGCGGTTGCTAGATGTATGACATATAAGCTTTGTATTAGTATTAATGTTTATTTAATGTTATGTTCACAAACTTGGTGGAGCTTTTGGCCTTATTTTTATTTTAATTTTTATCTTTGAGTAGGGCCATGATGGTCCGGTTATGGGTATGGCTTGCCATGGATCTGGTGGATTGCTTGCAACTGCAGGAGCTGATAGGAAAGTTCTTGTTTGGGATGTTGATGGTGGTTTCTGCACTCATTACTTCAAAGGTCATAAAGGTGTTGTGACTAGTATTATGTTTCATCCTGATATAAATAAAAGCCTTGTAAGTTCTAACCCAGTCTGTTTAGTCTTTTTTTAAATTTTTTTTAACCCTTATGCTAGTAATTGTTTACTTCTTTTTTTCCTTTTAAAATGTAATTTTGTCGGTCCTGTTTCCTTGTTTCTGTAGCTTTTCTCTGGAAGTGATGACACTACTGTACGAGTCTGGGATCTTGTAGCAAAGAAGTGTGTTGCAGTATTAGAAAAACATTTCTCAGCAGTTTCTTCTGTGGCATTGTCTGAAGATGGATGGACGTTGCTAAGTGCAGGAAGAGATAAGGTATGGCCGTAGGTGCACTACTAGTTTTAAACTGTGGTTAAGGGAAACTTTACTCGGTCTCCTTTTAGGTTAACTTGTGGTTTTTGTTTCTTCAATATTTTTATCCCTTCAATTGTATCTCTTAACTGTATCTGATGATAATTTCTTCTTCTGTATGATTGCTCAATAGTCTTCAATATTTTGGAATATCTTGCTAATGCTTTGTACTTCTAATTGTATCAAATTGTCAACCAAAAAGCATTTCTTTGTCATCTTAGGTTGTAAATTTGTGGGACCTTCACGACTATAAGTGCAAGAGTACAGTCCCAACGTATGAGGTGCTTGAAGCTGTGTGTATAGTTTATTCTGGGAGTCAATTTGCCTCATCTCTGGATGCATTCCTTCAGCAAAGTGGAAAGAAAAAAAGTCGATCAACCGGAGTTTATTTTATCACAGCTGGCGAACGTGGAATTTTACGAGTCTGGACCTCTGAAGGGTAATAACACGGGATTCTTATCGTAATTTCATGTTTAAAATTCATGTTTGATGATATAGGTATCCTTTTGGGATTATTTTTGGCCTGTGAGGATACACATCTTTAATTTAACATATACAAAATATTTGTTTTTATCATTGAAGAGTAATAAAGTGGAATTTTTTCCTAAAATTTAGTTTGAATAATCTGGAGGCCGCTTTGTGATTCTTTTGGTCTCCTCCTTGAGGATACATGTCTTTGCATTGGTAAATACTAAATATATTTTATCATTTACTTTGACAGTGCAGTTTGCTTGTACGAGCAGAAGTCCTCAGATGTTACTGTTAGCTCAGACGTGGATGAAGATCCTACAAGGGGTTTCACAAGTGCTGTTATGCTGCCCATGGATCAAGGATTGCTTTGTGTGACAGCTGATCAGCAATTTCTCTTCTATTCTCCAGCAGAGCATCTAGAAGAAACATGGTCTTTAAAATTGACCAAAAGGCTTGTGGGTTTCAATGATGAGATTGTGGATATGAAGTTTCTTGATGAAGAGGAACAATACCTAGCTGTTGCAACTAATCTTGAGCAGGTGATTTAGTAAGCTTGCTGGTGGTGCATTTGGACATTGTACTACAGAGAGATTTGTTATTTTGACGTTCAATGATTCAATTGTTAGCTTGATTTCAAATTTGGATTGAATTGTGCTCCTTGTTGGCCTTTTTTGTTCTTTTACCCAGTTATATTTGATCAATTTCTGCGGTAGTTTCTTATCTGGATTGGTTTTATTAACGTGTTCCTCCTTAAAGAGGCTTGCTGTATGCCTGTATGAGTTTACAGACCCTTGATGCATGTGCATGTGTATGTTTTTCTGCACTTATGCTTTATGTGGATGAAGGTATAAATGTCTAATTTGTATCAATTTACACATATGCAGGTTCGAGTGTATGACCTTTCCTCCATGTCATGTTCCTATGTGTTGGCTGGTCACACTGATACTATTCTATGCCTCGATACATCTATATCAAGTAATGGAAGAAGGCTTATTCTAACTGGGAGTAAGGACAATAGTGTATGTTTTTCCTTCCGTATCACTCGTATATATAAGCTTTGCCACTAAGAGTTGCCTTTGTTAGGGGGCGGGGAGGTTGGGCCTGACATTGCTAAGTAGTTTTGCATAGTGCATGGTGTGGTCTCTTTCGTCACATACATACTCATACAACATGCATATTCATGGGAAGTATTTTTCTTCATCTACTTTTTTTAGGTAAGGTTGTGGGAACCAGAAAGACGATGTTGCATAGGACTTGGCATAGGTCACATGGGAGCTGTTGGAGCTGTTGCTTTTTCCAAGAAGCGCCGAGATTTTTTTGTTAGTGGCAGTAGGTGAGCACTTGTTTTGCGAAGCTTGTCTGTTTAGTCACAATCAAATTTTACATGTGGTGTGCGCTCTCACTTATGATCACTTCTAAACTTTCTTATGAGTTAGTCAAATAACATGATGCTTAATTGCTGATTGTTCTTGGTCTGTGTTTGTGGAAGGAGCGAAGTGCTAAGATTTAGCCTTCTCTTATGTGATCCAAGTAAATATAAACCATAGTTAGTACCCTCAACTAAAGTAGAACAGGAAACATAAAGAATACATCTCTAGATAAACAAATTGAGATAAATTCTGGGGTGCTTCTTTGTCATCTTTTTATTTTTCTTATCTTATATTATGGAGTGAGTCAATTCTGTCCTTTTCCAGATGTAAGAATTTATGGTTGTAAAATGTTGCCAAGGTGGCAACTTATTGATTTTATTCTCTTTTCTTTTATTTTTTTTGGGTGATAATGGTTTTCTATTCTTACACATGTACTGTATTCTTCAGCGATCGTACTATTAAGGTTTGGAACTTTGATGGACTCTCAGATGATATCGAACAGCCTATTAATTTAAAAGCAAAGGCAGTTGTAGCAGCACACGATAAAGACATAAATTCTCTGGCTGTTGCACCAAATGACAGTCTAGTGTGTAGTGGTTCTCAGGTTAGTAGGCACTGCATCTCAGTCAACGTCCTATTTTGTTATGTCCTTATTGATTTTCTTTTATTAGAGGAGACTGATACTACATGTATTATCTTCAAGGCATCCTTTTATGATTCCAATGATTATTTTTAAAAGTTAAAAATAAGTTCTTTGGCATTCAGGATCGTACTGCTTGTGTTTGGAGGCTTCCAGAACTGGTACTTGTGATTAAATTAACAGGGCATAAACGGGGAATCTGGTGTGTAGAGTTTTCACCTGTTGATCAATGTGTCATAACGGCATCGGGTGACAAGACTGTAAAGATATGGGCTATAGCTGACGGTTCATGCCTAAAAACGTTTGAAGGGCATACATCAAGTGTATTAAGAGCATCATTTCTTACACGTGGGACCCAGTTTGTATCATGCGGTAATAACTTCTTTCTCTTCACTCATTAGGGTTTTCTTCCATTTTAATGTTTCGGTGACATTTAGCATGTGATTTATCATTCAGGTGCTGATGGTTTGGTTAAGCTGTGGACAATCAAAACAAATGAATGCATTGCTACCTATGATCAGCACGAGGACAAGGTTTTGAATTATTATTTATTTATTTGTTTTAATGTTTGGGTACTTTCATATATCTTTACTTATTGTGCATGGAGGAAGGTGAATGGATTTTTAAGAGCTTCACTCGTACATGGAGGAAGGTGAAGCTATGTGGCATCAATGCTTTTTAATTTTTGTGATAAAATTTGGTCTGCAGGTTTGGGCATTGGCTGTTGGGAAAAAGACAGAAATGTTAGCAACAGGTGGTAGTGATGCAGTGATCAATCTGTGGTATGATGCAACTGCTGCAGAGAAAGAGGAAGCTTTTCGTAAAGAGGTGTGTCACCTATACTTTTGTACTTTTATATTGTTTCCTCGTGACGCATATTGGAATGTATAATGTGACAAATTTAGTATAGGCCTTTGATTATCTTAAGTGAGTGAATTTTACTTGTAGCTAATATGTTTCAGCGTTGATTCTTGAATTTTTATAAGATACCTGGAATATGCCGTAACACATAAAAAAGTATAGGTTTTCTGTAAGACTGGTATATTTTCTTAAGAGGTGGATTAGAAGGGAGAATCAGAGTTAAAAAAACCCTAGAGCCCTTCTAAATACTTCTTTTATCTTTTTACGTGTTTTAACCAGACATTGTGAAATGAATTAAAAATTTACTCTTATCTTGGTTACTTCACCCGATTGAGGTCCAAATACTGAAATATTTTTTTCCTTCCCTCTGACGAGTAACCCTTGGGCTGTCATGATGTGTAAAGTACTCGGTGCTTGTTGGAGCTGGGAATTAAGACCTTTTGTCAAAGTTAGCTTTTTGTTGGATCCTAGTGTTTGTCAATTTGACATTTCGAGTTCGATCAAGGGCTTTTCTTCTTTCCGTAATTTTTGTTGTGTAAATTATGTCTTAGTAGCTCATAAATTGACCGTGTTTTCCCATTCTGACGCAGGAAGAAGGGGTTTTGAGAGGGCAAGAATTAGAAAATGCAGTATTAGATGCTGAATACACGAAGGCAATACAAATTGCTTTGGAGCTCCGGAGACCTCATAAACTTTTTCAGTTGTTTTCCGAGCTCTGCAGGTTAGTAATGCCTAGCCATATATGTGCTTCCTTAGTTCTACACAGAACATTTTCTCACAAGAATGCTATATAGGATGAGAGAAGCTGGGGATCATATAGACAAGGCTCTTCATTCCCTTGCCAAAGAAGAATTTCTTCTACTTTTTGGGTATATACGAGAATGGAATACAAAGCCAAAGCTGTGTCATGTTGCCCAATCTGTTCTTTTCCGAGCTTTCAACATTCTTCCTCCAACAGAGATTATTGAGGTATTCTTTAGCAAGAGTCGCTTGATGTTAACAGCCCTGCTTGTTGTTTATTATGGAAGTTGAATCTTAATGTCAAATCTGTTCCTAAATTTTCAATATTTTTGTATCTAAATACGCTTTACGGTCATAGAAGCAAAATGTTATTTGAAAATGCAAGAACCGTCACATTTTTTAGTGTCTGCCACCTGGTTCATTGATTTTTAGGTGTTCATTTTGTTTGATATAATAGTTTTAATACCCACTGAATTAGTTGCTTGAATAAACTATGTTGCAGATTAAAGGCATTAATGAACTGCTTGAGGGTCTTATCCCATATTCTCAGAGACATTTCAGCAGGATAGACAGGCTAATAAGAAGCACATTTTTGTTGGACTACACTCTCACTCGAATGTCCGTTATCGAACCGACGACTCAGGATGATTTGAAGACCAAGTCTCTATCACATTCTGGGGAAAATACGGGTGATGCGCCTTTAACAGATAATGCCGAAGAAGATCAAAAACAAGTTTCTGAAGGACTGAAGCCAAAGGCCTCAGCAAAAAAGAGGAAATCACATAAATCTGGAGAGGCTTCCTGCTCACGTAAGAAGGTCAAGGACAGCTCAATTCACGCAAGCAATGCGGCTGTGCCGTTGCAGGCGTAACTAGACGTAAGTTAGTTCTTTCTGATTCGCATGCATGCTTGCCTGAAAGTAAATACTGTAAGGGTTAGCAAATCATGTTAGTAGGGGTTATTGCAGTTAAGCTTTTGTTTGTTGTTAATTAAACCTTAGTTATAGATACATCCCTTTATTATAAAAATATATGATTCCCCCCCTCCCAACATTTTTGGTTGCAATGTTGACTCAAACCTTAAGTATTATCGTTGGACACTGTTTTTGGTTGAATTATTGATGTTTCATCGTATTATTTTAAAGTGTTATTCTTTTTATTCAGTCACAGGCATGAATACCACCAATCATCAAATGACACGTGGCTCTTTGTGACTACAAAATATTCTCTTCAAATGCTTTTATTGATATTAAGTGAATTACAATTATAATTACAAAAACACAATATTAACATCTTAACTTTTATATTAAGAGAAATACAATTCTTTGCCTACATAATCACAATCCATATGTTAATTTGAGATTTTTTTTTGTTTTTCTGGTATTTGTTATCTGTAACTATATTAAATTTAGTTTTTTTTTTCTCAAAAATATATACAAAGTATCTAAATTAGGAGAAATTATATCATGGGTGATTCCCACCACGTTATCCATGAGACCAACCAATAGAAACCACCCACTTAATTATTATTTTTTATGTCATTAATTTAATAATAGAATAACTTTCAAAAAACAGTTTTTAAAATGACATGGAAAAACTTTAGTGAAGTAAATGACATGAAAAATCACGGTGAAGTGAGTGGTTTCTATTGGTTGGTCGACGTGGTGGGAATCAACCATATTATAATTTTTCCTAAATTAGAGACGATTACATTTTAGCACATTCGATTTATGGCCATCTTCAACGGTATTTTAGCAATATTTTAGATCCATGCTAAAATACCATCAACGGACACAGTTTCACTAAGCTAATATCTAAATAACACATGACATCTTCAACGCCATAACTTCTCTCTCAAGGGAAAAAAACACTTTCATTTCCTTTAAATTTTGCTGGAAAAAAAGGAAGCAAAGAAAGGAAAAGAAAATATTTTTTTCCCGCGGAGAAAGGTTCGATCTTTTTGCCATAAACGGAATTCATGACGGTTAGTGCAATGTTTGTGATTTTTCTCTTCTTCCGATATCTTGTTTGGTTGGCAAGAAAATTGATGACAATTCACTTTGTTTTCTATCTCGATAGATAAGAGAATGGAAGAGAATGCTTGAATTTTGAAAGGAAAAAAAAACTATTTAAGTCCCCATTCTGCAACCATTATTGTGCATTTCATTTTTCTTATTTCATTATATAGTACTGCAATTTTCTCTACTTCGCAATTATATATATAACGTTGTACATTTTTATACTATACTTGGATCTGTTTGATTCCATTTCATCGTGCGTGTAAGATCAATGTGCTAATTGGAAATTTATTTGGTGGATAAAAGAAAATTGCTTAAATTAATTCTTCCTGCAAAAAGATTTAGAAAGTTTACAGAATCTAATTCGTGCTAAGGCTTTAGGCTTCCATATTTTGAATTTAATAATTATGTATGTTTGCATGCCAGCTTGTGTTTGGGAATCTTGTTTTTGATTTAGCCATGTTTTCTCAGTGAAAATGCTTGTAACAATGGGGGTAGAAATTATAATGTTCTGCAGTCTTAACTTTTTCATATTCGGACATGTATTTAAGAATACAATCCTCCAGATACATAATTTCTTTTTTTTTTAAAAGTTGAACATTTTCAAGCATCTGCATCAGCATTCACACCCAAATCCGAATGACATGGTTTACAAGTTCTTTTTTACAGATCCGATCGGTGAAAGTGAGCAACGTCTCCATGAGGGCATCTGAGCAAGATATTGAAGAGTTCTTTATCTTCTCCGGTGAAATTGAATATGTTGAAATGAATAGGTTAGCCATCATCATGCCTTGTGAATCATGTAGTTGTTCTGATGTTCTGAAATCTTACCGCTTTCGCTTATTTTCTTTCAGTGACAATGACCGATCACGAGTTGCATATATTACTTACAAGGATCCACAGGGAGCAGAGACTGCAGTTCTTCTTTCAGTATGAACCTGTCTCATTTCTTATGTCTGATGTGCTTATGAAAGCCACACACTGTATTGCATTGTCTGAGGGATCATACCTTCATAGTCCATACACATGTTTGAATGCGTAGGACATACATATCGGACACGAGTACTTAACGGAAAATGAAGAGTCGAAGTACATAGGTTAAAGTATTTTATCAGTTAATAGATAACAATCCTTGCTACTAAAAGAAATCTACTATGGTTATGTTGTTCTGACTTGTATGTTGTGAACAGTTCATTTGATTTTACTAACCATTCAGCATCATATGGTAAAACAGAAGTTATCTACTTTAGCTTCTCATTTAGATTGTCATTTATTCATTTATACACATAAAGGCTAATGTTGATTGATCGGATACGGAACACACGGTTTTCGTCAGGGGGCAATGATCGTCGACCAGACTGTTACGATAGAGCTGGCTCCGGATTACAAGCTGCCTGATAATGCTTTCGCAACACCGGTAGGACACTACTTCAATCCACTTTGGTTTCATTTCACTTACTAATTGATGATTTTTTGATGTGAAAGAATTGTTTGATCACTTTAGGCAACAGGGAATGATAGTGGGCAGGAAGAAGCAGGTTTGAAGAATGCAGAAGATGTTGTTAGCACCATGCTAGCCAAGGGATTCATTATTGGCAAAGATGCATTGAACAAAGCAAAGGAATTAGATGAGAAGCATCAGTTCACTTCGACCGCCTCCGCCAAGATCGCTTCCCTGGACCAGAAGACTGGCCTTTCTGAGAAATTCAGTGCTGGCAAAACTGTGGTGAATGAAAAAATGAGGGAGGTGGACCAGAAGTATCAGGTTTCCGAGAAGTCTAAGTCCGCACTCGCAGCCGCCGAACAGTCCGTCAGCACCGCCAAATCTTCTTTCATGAAGAACCGTTATGCTTTGGCTGGAGCCGCATGGTTTACTGCTGCATACAAAAGGGCTGCTAAAGCAGCAGAAGACGTGGGGCAGAAGACAAGAGAAAAGGTTTTGGCTGAGGAACAAGCTCAGAAACCAGAGGGCCATGCACACATCAACGAGTCTAGTTCTCCCAGAGCTGCTAAACCCGAAACCGATGAACAACCTTCCGATTCCTCGCCCGAACCAGGTTTACTCCTTCTCCATGGAGGAAAATAGATGGACAGTTGATTGGTGTAAGAAAGATATAAAATGAAAAGTAATGTTTCCGTTTATTGTTCAAAAGAGTTGAAAAGTGCGAGAAAAGAAAATAATGTCTACAACTTTTTATGTTTATTAAAACATTCGTATCTGATTTTATATATAATAAATATCCTGATATGAACTAGTTCTTTAAATATATGTAAAATCTTTAAAAAAGATTGATCATTAATTCGGATTCTCTACAAACTCATTTATGATTCTAATTATAAACATATATTAGGGTATAATATCACATTTGGTACCTAAACTTTAATAAAATATTCAACGTGATACTTATACTTTTAGAATGACAATTACTTTTAGTATTGGAATTCCCTTTGCCCGGGGAAGAAAAGCTGGGGCATAAAAGATATTGACATAGTTATTATGCAAATAGAAAATTACACCATATGGGTTTGAAATTACTTTGGAAACATCTTCTCGAATTCGAATTTCAAACATTTATTATACAAAAAAGAGAGTAAAAAAACCCAATCACATTAATATGGGTTCAACGAATTTGTTACCAACAGCAAAAACAGAGAAAAGCACCCCATCAATGCTGCAAAATAACAAATACCCCAGCAGCCTGAGAAAGACATAACAGCAGTTCTAGTGATGATGCTCCTGAACGTAGCGCAGGCCGCAATACTTGCATACCGCAGGCTCTTTCAAGTCGAGGCATATGAATTCAATCGGGTGTCCCAATGCAGGATCATTGTCTAAAACCAAAAAAAACAACAAACACCATGAGAACTTGTGTATCGGCAAAAAGATTCATGCAACTTCATGTATTTAGTTATGCCTTCATCTTTTTAGCTATAAGAGATTAAAATTCAACATTTAACTTTTGCGGATAACAAAAATGGAGGATTTCAATTGATTTGAAAACGAAAAGAGTACAGATCCTATCCAATTTGCTCATTTTTATAAAATATGATTCTAGGTTACTTATTGTGCAGTACTTAACTCATCTACTAATCAGCTTGCTCACAAAACGTGAAGGAAATTAAGTATCAGGACTAACCTCCTTCACAAGCAACAATCCGGCCTTCAACCTTGATCGGAGGGACTTCATTGATCAACTCCATAGGAGATTTCTTGCTTGTATCCTGCAAATTCAGGGTAAAAAAAGAGCTTAATCTCTTCATTTCATTTCCCTCTTGCCTTTCGGGAGGCAAAGGCCAATAATTTAATGATCATGTTATGTATAAAGCGTGTACTATGCTATCGGACTTGACTTTACCCTATCGTACACCATTTTTCTTAGGCACTTATAATATGATGCAACCATGTTGAGAGTTGAGACACACCTATGCTAAGACCATATACCCATGTTGATGTAACAAGGTATTCAGGCACAAGGATAAAGAAACAAGCAGTATAATCAAGGCTGTTCAATACTTTGTTTATAAATATGGTAGCGACGCTTAAAAGGCCGCCTTCATGTGTTTGTCGTAGATATTCAGCCAGCATCTTCTACAATTCAGATTACCAAAAAAGGACATGGAACACTGACAATTACAAACAACCACATGTAGACTGAAAAATTTGAGGATTTTCAAGTAAATATCAAAGGGCTTCAAGTTCAAACCTTCAATAATCAATATACTCAATTTACAGACTTAAGCACCCAAAACAATAAAAATATAAGGAAATTGCAGGATAAATAACAAGACAGACAATAATTTCCACATTTTAGTAAAACATAAAAAAACCTAATTTTTTTCTTTTCCGATAACTGAAATTCAAGCTTGTTAGCAGAAATCAACGAAATCGAACATATTATCAACCCGAGAACCTAAAAACTGAATTCAGATTCCACAATAACGTTAAAGAAACGGAAAGAAATATTAATCGATGTTGCACAAAATTTCAGCAGAAAATGAAACAAAAAAGGGTGAAAATCTAGGATTACGTACCTGCATCCATTTCGCAGTGTGATTGCTAACTTGGTTGCTAACAAGGCTGAAATTACGAGTCGTAGATCCCAAATATGATGATCTGATTAGGGTTTTCAGAACACCTGAATACGCCATTTTTTTCAACAAAAAATATATTTTTCTTGGTAATTGAATTCGAAGCTCGGACAGTCGAGATTCGATAAATATTAGTTAAAGAGCCTTCACACGAAGATTATTGGGCTCCGTCTTTGTGGATTTATGCTTGGCCCATTTTGAATACCCAAAATAGTAAAATGAAAATTTAAAGCCCGGTTTATATTTCCTAATTTCAAAAGATTTTTATATCTAAATATATAATATTTTCTTTTATAATTAGCGGTGTTCGACCCATTGATCGGCTAGTTCAGATGAAACACAGTAAATATTTATTATAGAGTGACTCTCCCAATTTAGTTAGCTCTATTTACAGTGTCCGGGACTGGTTCAATATGATTATAGAATATACTTATAAAATTATTATAATAATCAATTATTGATAAAATGATTAGGGATGGGCACAGCACGGGTCGGGTCGGGTTTTTGGCCCACCCGAACCTGGCCTAAAACTAATTATCCTAAAACCGACCCCAACCCGATCCGATCCAATTCTTTAAAAAATCCGACCCGACCCGAAAATAAATAATCTAAACCGACCCCGACCCGACCCGAAAATAAATAATCTAAACCCGACCCCGACCCGACCCGACTTATAGAAAAAAATTAATTTTAGGGACCTAATAGTAAAAAAATAATTTTAAGAGGCATAATTATAAAAAATAATAATTTTAAGGACTAAAATGTAAATAAAAAATTAATTTTAAGGACATAATTATAAAAAATATATAAATAGGGGGTATTATTACAAATATCCCTAAAAAATTTAAGGGAAAATTACACTATTAGTCCCGAGTCGGGTCGGATTTTTTCACCCTAAAACCCGAACCCGACCCCGACCCGACCTCACCCTACACAAAAATCCGACCCGATCCCACTTGAACCCAATTTTTTCATAAAAATACCCGACCCGATCGGGCCGGGTCGGGTCGAAACCTGTCGAGTCCGGGTGCCGTGCCCATCCCTAAAAATAATAAATGATTTGTATTTAAATAAATCATATTTTTATTCAATCATCAATTTTTTATATCCTTATTATAATATTATTTATTATTTTAAAAAATGTAACTTATTAATGTGAATTAGTATTTGATTAGTTTGTGACCCTAACTTAATAAGTTCTAAGTTGGTATCGCCAAAAAAAAATCAAACAAAATTTAAGATTTTGTTTTTGATAAATTCTAGTCAATCTTACCTAAAGGGAAGAAAAAGCGGAGACTTTAAGAGAAAGATGAGAGTGTTGTTAGTGGATCTATAGCTCAAAACCTAAAGGGATATGAGCGAATAAAAATAATAATTTGACTAATCGATTAAATGTACTCGTTTAATAAATTTTAAAATTTAAATCTTAACATTATAAATAAAATAAATTAAGTCAAAAAAATCATGGCAATTAAATACGTAGAAGAAACAAAGACCAAACATTCATTATCCGCCTAACATTTCAATTGGAATTGACAAGTGACCTCAATATTTTCTACCTAAACAACCAAAAATGCTTATGTATGCTCTTATGTCACCCCCGAACCCAATCATACACAAGCATTTCTTATGCTTTACTTTTTCACATAAAATATAAAATATAAATTAAAACCTCGAAAATAAATAATGCAAACAAGATAAATATATGTAACATATCACCTTAATTGCTTACACCAGACTTGCATGCTAAGCATATAGTTTAGTTTTCAACAGTTTCCATGGCAGGTGAATTGGAGCAGCAGCTTCACTTTGTGGTGTTTCCCTTCATGGCCCAAGGTCATATGACCCCCATGATCGACATTGCTAGATTGCTGGCACAGCGAGGCGTCATCGTAACCATCGTTACAACGCCTCAAAATGCCGATAGATTCCGAGCAATCCTCGATCGTGCCGTGGAATCGGGGCTCTCGATCCGTCTAGTCGAATTCCCATTCCCGTGCGCGGAATTCGGATTGCCGGACGGATGTGAGAGCTTCGACATGCTGCCTTCCTTTAGCTTAGCCTTGAATTTCTTCCAAGCGGCCAATATGCTAGAAAAACCAGCCCAAAAACTATTCCATGAGCTAACCCCACCACCCAGCTGCATCGTCGCCGATGTCTTGTTTACGTACACACTCCGTCTTGCCGACCAGTTTCGGGTCCCGAGGATCGTGTTCCATGGAGTTTGTTGCTTTCTTCTTCATTGTCTCCATTGTTTACGCACCTCCAACGTTCTCGACCACGTAACCTCGGAGACAGAGTACTTTGTTCTGCCTAACATGCCCGACAAAGTCGAATTCACTAAATTACAGCTCCCACAAGTCATGTATGAAAACCTCAAGGAATTCTCCGAGGAAAGGAAGAAGGCGGATCAAGACTCGTACGGCGTCATCGTCAACACGTTCGAAGAGATGGAACCCGAATACGTTAAGGAACTCAAGAAGACAAGGGGGGACAAAGTATGGTGCGTCGGTCCGGTTTCTCTATGCAACAAGGATGCCATTGATAAAGCACAAAGAGGCAACAAGGCCTCGATTGATGAACAACAAAAGATCTTAAGATGGCTTGATTCTCAAGAAACTGGTACCGTCATCTATGCTTGTTTGGGAAGCCTATCGAATGTGACACATTCGCAATCAATCGAGCTCGGTTTAGGCTTAGAGGCATCGATTAGACCGTTTATTTGGGTTATAAGAGGAAGTGATGCATCAAATGAAGTAGAGAAATGGATTTCGGTGGACGGTTTCGAGGAACGAACGAAAGGAAGAGGCCTAGTGGTCCGGGGTTGGGCGCCACAAGTACTAATACTATCACATCCGGCTATTGGAGCATTCTTGACACATTGCGGTTGGAACTCGACGATCGAAGGCATCTCGGCCGGGGTGCCTTTGATAACTTGGCCGCTATTCGCGGACCAGTTTGCTAACGAGAAACTGGCTGTACAAATACTTAAAATCGGAGTGAGGGTGGGAGTGGAGGAGCCTATGAGGTGGGGAGAGGAAGAGAAAATTGGAGTTTTAGTGAAGAAAGAAGATGTAAAAGTGGCTATTGAGAAGCTGGTGGATGAAGGAGAGGAAGGAGAAGAGAGAAGAAAAAGAGCTAAGGAACTTGGAGAAATGGCAAAGAAAGCTGTTGAAATAGGGGGATCTTCTTACCTTAACATTACACGTTTAATTCAAGATATCAGACAACGAGCTTATGATATGAAGCAAACTAGCACCTGAGATGAAGCAGCAAGTTTATATCTCTTTTGTTATGTTAATTTTTGCACCTTTTCTTTGATATAAAATAAGAAAAAGAAATCGTTTATTATATACGAATTAATACCTTGATTCATTCAAAACATTGCATCAAAGTGTTGTGGTGTAGTTAGTTATCACGTCAGTCTAACACACTGAAGGTCTTTGGTTTGAGTATGGGCGATGCCAGTATTGAATTCTTTTGCCACTTTTTCCTTTCTTTCACAGTACGGAGAAAAAGTAGGCCCGACCCCAAAATGATTTGTAAACATGTTGAAGACTTGGGAAGTTGGAATCAATTATGCTTGGTGACGGTGAGACCCATTTAAGACTTTTCCACCCAATTTTTTTAGTCTTTTAAAGAAGATGCCCACCTTTATTGTACCAAAAATAATAATGATAATATATATATATATATATATATATATATATTAAAGCAATAATAAAATATATACAGTTACACTAAATTGAAATATTTTTGTATCATATTACACATTAAATTTAAGTTCAAATGAAATTAATTTTAGAGTTTATCCTTGTAATAATTAATTATAGACGGGAATTCGTTTTATTTTCTTGAAATTCTCATATAATCTTATAATTTGCTTTATAGAAACACAAGTTTTTGGATGAGTCTACCACGTGCGACGAACATCGATGAACACCACTAATGATGAACACCGATGAACACCATTAAATTAATTAATAAAAATTTAAAATTTAAAGGACCCATCATACAATTAATAATTATTTTAAAAAATTCAATTAAATTATTTTTATATATATTAAAATTTTATTTTTTAATAAGGGTAAACTATATATTTAGTACCTCGCTTATTTCCGTATTTTTATTGAACCCTCATTATTTAAAAATTATTTCAATTTGACCCTATTCTTTATAAAAAAAATAATTTAACCCTCAACCTAAAACCCTAAACTATTAAACCTTAAACTCTTAAACATATACCCTAAATCATATACCATTAAAAATAATTTACAACAGCCATACCATATGACCTTCCAAGACATATCCTCCTTCCAGCACCAAACGGAACATATTCGAAGTTAGCACCTCTATAATCGACTGAACCTCTCTGGATTAAATCTCTCGGCTTCGTTCCAGTAGTTCGAATCTCTTCCGATTGCCCATGCATTAATAATCACTTTGGTCTTGGCTGGTGTCTCATATCCATTAATCTCACGTCTCTGTGAACCTTCTCTTGGAAGTAGCAAAGGTGCAGGAGGGTGTAATCTCAGAGTTTCCTCGATGACTAACTTCAAGTACTTCAATTCATGAAGCTCTGATTCATTGACCTCCCCTGTTCTATCGTATACTATGACTGTTGTAAATTATTTTTAATGGTATATAATTTAGGGTATATGTTTAAGAGTTTAAGGTTTAATAGTTTAGGGTTTTAGGTTGAGGGTTAAATTATTTTTTATAAAGAATAAAGTCAAATTGAAATAATATTTAAATAATGAGGGTTTAATAGAAATACGAAAATAAGCGATGTACTAAATATATAGTTTACCCTTATTAAAAAAATAAATTTTTAATATATATATAAAATAATTTAATTGAATTTTTAAAATAATTATTAATTGTATGATGGGTCCTTGAAATTTTAAATATTCATTAATTAATTTAATGGTGTTCATCGGTGTTCATCATTAGTGGTGTTTGAGACAAATGTAATTTTCCCAAATTAGTGGTGTTCGTCGCGCGTTGTAGAATTTTCCCAAATTTTTAATGAATTTGTTCATATAATCAAAAGTTTTACAACACTATTTGTCAACAACATGAAACTATTTGAGACAAATGTAATTAAATAGTAATAAATTTCAAATGTTTAGGGTTGAGATATACAAAATGAAAGAAGGAAGGAACGTTTTAAGAAAGAATGTAATTATTTCAAAATAAATGAAAGATATCATTCAATCTTATACAAGATACTAATTTTCGTAGACAATGGCTAGTTTTGGATATTTATTATTTATCTTAGCCATTAATCATCACAAAACAAACAACTTCATTACATTAGACAAAGAAAGAAAGAAAAATATTAGGTTTATAATTCAGCAAATTCAACTGTTTTCTTACCATCATGTGCTTTACGAAAGAAATATTTTACGTAATCGGAATAAAGAACTTGTTTGTAAATTGGTTTCTCACCGCTTGCGATCAGTTCAGGTAACGGTCCTATCATATCGGCAGGTCTTGGGTTCACAAATATGGGGACCGAAATTCTGTTATTACTTCCATTAGCGACCACACGGTGTTCAACACTCTTATACCTTCCGTTGCTTATTATCTGTAGGGCATCTCCAACATTGATCACAAGGGAACCTTTAATCGGAGGAACATGAATCCAGTTATCTCCCTCGTTTTCCCTTACGAAAAGTCCTCCAATCTCATCTTGAAGGAGAATAGTAAGAGTCGAGACATCAGAGTGACGACCTACTCCGACAGTGAGTTCAGGATTTGGACATTTAGGATAGTAGTTAAGGTTAGTCCTCATTGAACCCATCAACAACGATTCTTTCGTCTCATCAATCTCATTAACATTTAAACCATTCATCAGCACCTGTAGTAGTTGTTTGATGACAACTTCAGACTTCTTCATGTAATCCAACACTTGCTCCCTACAAAAGTACCGAAGAAAGTTCATTAATACACTCTTCAAAAAAAAAATGGTGCATGTCATAAATTTTAATGACTCAAGAAAATTTAACAAGTAATATTTTTCCTACCTACATACAGAAGGCCATAGTGCAGAAGCCTCTTGTTCGGAGACGTAAAATAAGCTGAGATAATCTTTCCACTCGAGAGCTTTTTCTGCTTGAGGAGTAAAACTTGTACCAAACCTGACATTGTTTGAAGATGAATGCTCCTTGGAATACTTATTTTTGACCTCAGCTGGCAGCCTAAAGAACCTATAAGTAGCATCCTTAACATTCTCCAACACTTCAACTGGTACATCATGGTTAACAATTTGGAAGAAACCCCATTTGGAAGCAGCATCACATATTGATTTGGCCACTTTAGGATCTTCCCAGTTTGACATATCAATGATGGGAATGGATCCTTGGGGTACGACGTTGGTCATGCAAGTCCTCTCTTCCAAAGGTTGGATATATTGCTTGGGGAGAGCTTTGAGACCAAGTTCGGACAAACCCTTCACACCATTCCCTTGGTGAATCACAAACTCACGGAGGGCGGAAGAGTCACCGAAAGGATCGGCAAGTGCAGGAGCCATTGGTCTGAGCAAATTGTGAGTTAGAAGAGGTAGGTGGCGTTTGTGGAAAAAGATAGAGTGTTAGAACTTAGAAGAGAAGAGAATGGTGCAGCTTGGTTTCAATGGACTGACTATTTATATACAAAATTTTCAAGGTGGAGTACGGGAAAAAGGCAATAACTTTGGTCTTATTTTGAATGCTCACCAACCCAAGTATGCCGCACGCTGCACGCAGTTACCGCGAACCTGGTTTGGTGCAAAACCTAAAACGCACATGAGTCATCAAAACATTTGAAATAATTACTTCAAACAGTTCAAGTCCAAGATGGTTGGCTCAGGCTATAATATAAGATCTCCACCGTTGATATTTAAGTCATTTATCACTGTAAAATTCATTTAATTTTTACTCAATTTATGATTTTATATAATTCAATAGTCACGTTTCGTTTTTTATTGACGTAAATCTTACGTATCCAATTTTGATCAAGTAAATTCTTTTAACTATTTATTTAATAATTTTTTTATCATCACATGTATTAAAAGCAGGCTCGTTTCTAGGAATTTGGGGCCCTAGGGAGAATCAAAAAATTTGACTCATTATCAAGAAGTTAAATTACGGTTTCGATCACGTTCTCGGTCGCGTTACGTTTATTGTGATTGCAGACATAATAGATGTTATTGTGGTCACTGCGAGTATCGTGGTTGTGAATTATTAATAACATATGTTATTGTTGACAAAACTGTTGTGAAGCGTTATTTAAATCATCGTCCCTAATAACAAGTGTTAAAAAAATAAAATTTAAGAGTATCTTCATAATAACATGTATTGAAAAAATTAGGCCCTTAATAAAAAGTATTAAAAAATTGGGTCCTTAATAAAAAGTATTGAAACAATTGAGCTCTTAATAAAATGTATTGAAAAAATTACACTCCTAATAACAAATAAATATTAGGAAAAAATTGAATTTTAAGAGTATGCCCCTAAAAATAAATATTGAAAATAAATTGGTCCCCTAATAACAAAAATTGAAGAAAATGGGTCAATAATAATAAGTATTAGAAAAAAAATAAATTTTAAGAGTGTCCAAGATAAGAAACATTGGGGGTGGGGGGAATTAGGCACTTAATAACAAATATTAGAAAAAATAATTTATAAGAATATGCCTCTTATAATAAATTTTGAGAAAAAATTAGGTCATAATAATAAATATTTGTAAAAATTAGGCCTCTAATAACAAGTATTGAAAATAATTAAGCTTTATATTTAATATAAAAATATTTTTTATAAGTACAATACACTATAAAAATTCTGGGCCCTGAGCGGTTGCCCCTCCTGCCCGAGTCCAGATACGGCCCCAATTAAAAGAAAATTACAAAAACAAATTATCAAATAAATCAAACAGTTGTCGATTGAGTTTAATTCGGTCATTATACCGTTAGTACAACCTACATGAAATCATGTGTTAGAAAACATTTTAAGCGTTTTATATTTTTGAATTTATGAGTGAAAAACTATCTAAATAATATAGATATTGTATTAAATTGTACAATAAAACATTATTATAAGAATTTTTGATAAAAGCTTATCTAGATCCTGCTCCGTTGACTGTTTATGCAAAAGCATTTCCATGTTACCATCATCATATTGTACTATGTACGTGGGTTCTTTTTCACGCTTATCATCCATTATTGTAATTGCAACAAGAAAGATAATATCTTGTTGTTCTTGCACCAATAAATTTTTAATATTTCAAAAACAATCCTTTTAGGGATAAAATTGTAAAACAACATAAATTTTAGTATCTACATGCAATTTCTAAATTTCTAGTGCCAAAATTAAACTAAAGGATTCTAAGCTTACTGTCAAAATCTTAACTCAATTGGACATCAAAATCTCATTTAATTGCAATTTGAAGTTTTATGATGAAAACATAAAGTATGCAAACTAGTTTTATCTACCACAATGGTATAATTATACATATAAAATTTTGATTGTGGTTAAAATATACGTGTGAAATTTTTATTTTTAATTATACACATCTAAAAAATAAATAAATACATTCATTTGTTTTCATATTAAAAAATATGATTATTTATGTACATAATGTATAACGTTTAAGTCGAAAATATAGTTGGTTATTTATTAAAATTGAAAAAAATAATATATATAAAATTACATATTTCCAAAAAGTTCATGCTATTTTTGAGGAATATCATATTTATTTTTGATAAATTATTGATTGGTATATAAATAATTTAAACTAAATTCACTATAAATAACTAATTATTTAAAATTTTATTTCTAATTAAAAATAATATATTACATTTAATCACACGAGACCCATCACTTCAAATAAATTCTTAAACAACTAATAAATTGCCCCATTTCCTAAAGCTATCACTTCTACATTTTTACTTAAAAAAACACTTCTACATTGTTATTTATGTATTCACTTTTTAAATAATAATAATTATTTGAGACAAATGCAATCAAATAATAAATTTCAAATGATTATGATTTACTAGAATTAAAAAAGAAAAGTTTTAGACTACTAATGTAATTATTTAAAAATAAATGAAATATATTTTTTTTATTAAGTCGAGAGGTTTTACATTCTAAAGACAAATGTCAAGATTTGAACCTACACAAAATAAGACAATAGAAGCATTTTTTTGAATCTGGATTATATTAACAGCGAAAGGAATACAAAGTAATCACACCTTTTACAAGATAATTACAATGCAGAACAAAATAATAAAATTCTAAAGGTGTGAAAAACGTTAAAATACCATACCTAACACTGTCAGAAGAAATCTTCTGATAAAAATCCAGAAAAACTATAACTTTGCCTTGAGTGCTCTTTGAATATAGCAAAAATTCTTCTGTTACTTGTTCTTGGCATGTCGGCACAACCACAAAAGGGAATCATAGCATGTATAGAACGGCCTCCTTCGTTGAAAAGCGCTCGTTGATACTCGTCACTCGAACGCGTAACTGTCAAAAGACAGACTACTGTCATGAAGACAGACAAAAACTGCTAAAAAGCAGACGAAAGAACTGCCACCAAGCAGACAAAAGAACTGCCATAAAAGCAAATTTGAATAAGAATCCTGCAAAGTAGAAGAAAAACAAGAAACAAACTTGAAAAACGAAATATTCATCGAAAAAGATGAATTTTATTTATGTACAGAACCAGCAGAACGGCCAAAAGCCGCCGCCGGTAAAGAAAAACGATGAAAAAGAAGAAGAAAGACTTAGAAAAGTTTTGTAACCGCCTCAGAGAAAATGAAGAAGTGGAAAAGTGGAGAAGTTATGTACAATAGAAGCATTTTTAACTACTCGATCAATTAATAGATATCATAAAAGATACCATTCTAATTTTGTACAAGATAAATGTGTTCGTAGACAATGACTAGTTTTGAATACATATTTGTCTTAGCCATTTTTCATCACAAAATCAACCATTTTATAACATTAGAAATATAAAAGTATTATTTCTATAAATCAGAATATTCAATTGTTTTCTTTTTGTTATGTGATTTACGAAAGAAATGTTTGACGTAATCTGAATATATAATTTATTTGTAAATTAGTTTCTTTTTGTTTGCGATCATTTTAAGTAACGGTCCAATCATATCAACATGTCTTGAATTCACAAAAATAAGGACTGAAATTCTGTTTTTATTTTTGTTAGCGACCACACGATGTTCAACACTCTTATACCTTCAGTTGCTCGTTATCTGCATGGCATCTCCAATATTGATCACAAGGAACCTTTAATTGGAGGAACATGGATCTAATTATCTCCTTCGTTTTTCGTTGCAAAAAGTTTCTCGATCTCATCTTGAAGGAGAATTGTAAGAGTCGAGACATCAGAGTGACGACCTACTACGACAATGAGTTCAGGATTTAGACATTTAGGATAGTAATTAAGGTTAGTCCTCATTGAACCCGTCAACAACGATTCTTTTGTATTATCAATATTATCGACATTTAAACCCTTCATTAGCGCCTGTAATAGTTGTTTGATGTCAACTTCATACTCCTTCATGTAATCTAACACTTGCTCCCTGCAAAAAGTACAAAAGAAGATCCATTAATAAATTTTTCGACAAATAAGGTGCATGTTATAAAGTGTAATGATTCAAGAAAACTTAATAAGTAACTTTCTTTTACATGCAGACTGAAGGCCATAATGCGTAAGCCTCTTCTTCAGAGACGTAAAAGAAGCTGAGATAGTCTTTCCACTCGAGAGCCTTTTCAGCTTGAGGAGTGAAACTTGTCCCAAACCTGACATTGTTCGAAAATGAATGCTTCTTGGAATACTTATTTTTAACCTCAGCTGGCAGCTTAAAGAACCTATAGGTAGCATCCTTAACATTCTCCAACACTTGAACGAGTACATCATGGTTAATAATTTGAAGAAAAAAAACCCATTTCGAAGTAGCATCACATGTAGATTTTCGTCACTTGAGGATCTTCCCAGTTTGACATATCAATGATGGGAATGGATTCTTGGGGTACGAGTCCAGAGATGGACCGAAGAGGTGTTGGTGGGGGCAACCGCCCCCCTCCCCTTAAAATTTTGAAAATCATATATGATTTAGAAAAATTTTAGAATTTCTCTATGTATTTTCTATTAAAAATCTATTTTCGTCCCCCTAAACTTTTATAAGTTCGCCCCCCTAAAAATTTATAGGTTCGCCCCCCTCACCTAAAGTCCTGGGTCCGTCCCTGGGTACGACGTTGGTCATGCATGTCCTCCAAAGGTTGGATATATTGCTTAGGAGACCAAGTTCGGACAAGCCCTTCACACCATTCTTTTGGTTGATAACAAATTTAAGGAAATCTGAGGAGTCATTAAAAAGGTCAGAACGTGTTGGAGCCATTGGTTTGAGTAAATTTTGAGTTGAAACAACGAGGTAGTGTTTGACGAAGAAGACAAGGCAGGGGTGCTTCTTGGTTTCCATGGAATGGCTATTTATATGAACATAAATTTTTTGTCCTTTTTAGTGCTCTTATTTATACTTACATAAAAAACCAGATTTTTGGTTTAAGATTAAGGTTTAAGGTAAGAGTTTAGGATTAATATTTGATGTTTAATTTTTAAGGTTTAAATTTTGAGATCTAAAAATTAAAATTAAGACTTAGGATTTAATTTTTTAGTGTTAGTGCATGAATAAGGACACAAAAAAGACAAATAATTTTTAATCCTATATATAGAGAGAATCTCATGACTGCTATTTATATGAATTATTATCATATGAATCGACCTTTCATTATGTCATATTTTTGTAGATTTTATATATTAAATTTTGATTAAATAAAAAATTCTTAACTACTTATATTTTCCCGTTGTATTATGTCATATTTATTTAGTTTTTAAATTTAATAATTACGTTTTTGTGACACGTTTTTATTTTATTTTTTGATACGATTTTTTTATTTTTTGGCACACTTTTTTTTCTTAACCGATTGCTTGACCGTTTTTTTTTTCATTTAATTTCTACCAAGAATAAATTTGATGTCGCCGTGACAAATTAATATGTCACTCTTTTAATTATCTCGTCAATCTTTCTGTTTTGGACAATCTAATTAACAAAAAAAAATCCAACCTTCCAGGTCAACCGAGCAACAAACTCACAGAAGTCTCAAGCGGTCAACCAGCTATTAATTATAACAATGCAGCAACCCAAACATGCTTTTATAACAAAATAAATGAAAGCTATTATTTCGATCTTATATAAGATACATGTTTTGGTAGAGAATGGCTTTGAGTACATATTATTTATCTTGACCATTTTTCATCAACAACTTCATTACATTAGGCAAAAGAAACAAACAAAAAAATAATTTATTTATAATTCTGCAAATTCAACCGTTTTCTTACCGTCATGTGCTTTACGAAAAAAATGCTTAACGTAATCAGAATAAAGAACTTGTTTGTAGATTGGTTTCTCGCCGCTTGCGATCAATTCAGATAGCGGTCCTATCATATCAGTAGGTCTCGGGTTCACAAAAATGGGGACCGAAATTCTATTAATACTTCCATTGGCGACCACACGATGTTCAACACTCCTATACCTTCCATTGCTCAATATCTGCAAGGCATCTCCAACATTGATCACAAGAGAACCTTTAATTGGAGGAATGTGAATCCAGTTTTCTCCTTCATTTTCCCTTACGAAAAGTCCTCCGATCTCATCTTGAAGGAGAATTGTGAGAGTCGAGACATCAGAGTGACGACCTACACCAACAGTAAGTTCAGGATTTGGACATTTAGGATAATAGTTAAGGTTGGTCCTCATTGAACCCATCAACAACGATTCTTTCGTCTCATCAATCTTATTAACATTTAAACCCTTCATTAGAATTTGTAACAGTTGTTTGATGACAACTTCAGACTTCTTCATATAATCTAACACCTGCTCCCTGAAAAAGTACCAAAGAAGGTCGATCAATGTATTTTTCGACAAATACGGTGCATGTTATAAAGTCTAATGATTCAAACAAAATCTATCAAGCAACATTTTTTCTACCTGCATACTGAAGGCCATAGTGCAGAAGCCTCATGTTCGGAGACATAAAACAAGCTGAGATAATCTTTCCACTCTAGAGCCTTTTCTGCTTGAGGAGTAAAACTCGTGCCAAACCTGACATTGTTTGAAGACGAATGCTCCTTGGAATACTTGTTTTTAACCTCAGCAGGTAGCCTAAAAAACCTATAAGTAGCATCCTTAACGTTCTCCAACACCTCAATCGGTACATCATGGTTAATGATTTGGAAGAAACCCCATTTAGAAGCAGCATCACAGATGGATTTGGCCACTCGAGGATCTTCCCAGTTCGACATGTCGATGATGGGAATGGATCCTTGGGGTACGACGTTGGTCATGCAGGTCCTCTCTTCCAAAGGTTGGATATATTGCTTGGGGAGAGCTTTGAGACCAAGTTCGGACAAACCCTTCACACCATTCCCTTGGTTAATCACAAACTCGCGGAGGGCGGAAGAGTCACCGAAAGGATCGGCAAGTGCAGGAGCCATTGGTCTGAGCAAATTGTGAGTTAGAAGAGGTAGGTGGCGTTTGTGGAAAAAGATAAAGAGTGTTAGAACTTAGAAGAGAAGAGAATGGTGCAGCTTGGTTTCAATGGACTGACTATTTATATACAAAATTTTCAAGGTGGAGTACGGGAAAAAGGCAATAACTTTGGTCTATTTTGAATGCTCACCAACCCAAGTATACCGCGCGCTGCAGTCCAACGCAGTTACCGCGAACCTGGTTTGGTGCAAAACCTAATACGCACGTGAAAACATTTGCAATAACAATTACTTCAAACGGTTCAAGTCCAAGATGGTTGGCCCAGCTTATAAGAAAGAACTCAACCGTTGATATTTAAGCCATATATCAATGTATAATTCATTTAATTTTTATTTATTTATTTTATATGATTCTAGAGTTACATTTTTCATATTTCTTTTCTTTGAAAACTAGCACCTTGTTTCTCATTTTCCCCCTTTGTCAACGGTAGGAATGTTCAAAACTACTCGACCCGATTGATTCAGACCGACTACCCAACTATCGGAAAGGAAAAAAGTCGAATATTTTACTAAAAAAATTACCCGACTAGACTGGGTACTCGAATCGGGATTTTTTCCGGGTAGTTGGGTCGGGTTTAGGCCAAAATTTTTGGTAATTGGGTACACGACCCGACCTGATACTTTTAAAATATTTAATTTTTAGTTTTAAATTATATTTTTATTTTAGGTTTCTTAATATTATTTTACCTAAAACTAAATTTAAATAATCAAATCTCTAAACTATTTCTATGTTTGTATTATGTACTTTTTAATTTTTAAATATATTTTTATTAATTTGTTAATATAAGATTCGAAAGAAAAAATGATATAAATATTTTTAATGTCTTTTTGGTGATGAACTTTAGGGTAAACTACACAGATGACCACTGAACTATGGGTTTGGTGTCAAAATGACCACTATATTATTTTTCGTCGCAAATGCACCACACAACTATTTAAATAGTTTCATTTTAGCCACACGCCGTTAAAAAAATGAAAAAGTTGACAGAATTGTTAAAAAAATTGGTATAATTACACATTTGGTCCTCTATATTTATACAATATATCAATTTAGTCCTAATTTTAATCTAATAAAATAAATTAATTATTCAATAAGATGATGACACGTGTCACCACCTTATTGGAAGTCTTTAATTATTTTTATTTATTTAATTTAATTCATTTTTCCACCTCCAATCAGGTGGTGACATGTGTCACCCAGTTGGAGGTGGAAAAATGAAAGGAACAAAATCCCCCTACAATGGATTCAAACTCAGGACTAGGTACACAAGCTGTGTGCTTGCCACTGAACCAAGCACACTTTCGTGCTATAGGGTCATTAATCTATGTATTTAATGATTGTTAATGCCCAGAAAAATTAAAGAGAAGAAAATGCAATTGCAAGGATTCAAACCAAGGACCTCATGTTCCAAAGCACATGTGCTTGCCACTGCACCAAGTGTATGTCATGTGATATAAAGTACAACATTTAATATACGTCTTATATAGATTTTAATGCTTGAGAAAAGGAATGAAATGTGGTTTTAAAAAATTCGAATGTAATATTTTTATGATGCATAAAAAAATCTAACCCAATTAAATAAATCTAATAACTAAATTAAAGTTAACAATATTTTGTATATATTTTAAACTATAGTGAGTGCACGATTTAAAATAAAAAAATTAATATTATTTTCAATATAAATATCATTTTAAAATTTTTATATTTTAAACTAAATTTAATATATTTTTCAATTTTAGATTTATTTTTATAATTCCATTTATATAATCGTTGAATTGATTTTTTTTACTTAATTAATAATTTTAATATTTATTAAAAATTTAATTAAATTATTATATATAATTATCTTAAACTACTCCAAATTATATTAAATTCATTTAGCGAATTCAAACTCACAAACACAATTTAATATTGTTAACTTTAATTTAGTTATTAGATTTATTTAATTGGGTTAGATTTTTTTATGGATCATAAAAATATTATATTCGAATTTCTTAAAACCACATTTCATTCCTTTTCCCAAGCATTAAAATCTATATAAGACATATATTAAATGTTGTACTTTATATCACAAGACATACACTTGGTGCAGTGGCAAGCACATGTGCTTTGCACCATGAGGTCCTTGGTTTGAATCCTTACAGTTGCATTTTCTTCTCTTTAATTTTTCTGGGCATTAACAATCATTAAATACATAGATTAATGATCCCATAGCACGAAAGTGTGCTTGGTTCAGTGGCAAGCACACAACTTATGTACCCAGAGGTCCTGAGTTTGAATCCTGGTAGGGGGATTTTGTTCCTTTCATTTTTCCACCTCCAATTGGGTGACACGTGTCACCACCTGATTGGAGGTGGAAAAATAATTAAATTAATTAAATAAAAATAATTAAAGACTTCCAATAAGGTGGTGACCAAATGTGTAAATATACCAATTTTTTTAACAGTTCCGTCAACTTTTCGTTTTTTTTAACGACGTGTGGCTAAAATGGAACCATTTAAATAGTTGTGTGGTGCATTTGCGACGAAAAATAATATAGTGGTCATTTTGACACCAAACCCATAGTTCAGTGGTCATCTGTGTAGTTTACTGTAACCCCCTAGACCCGCCTATGCGTTACGACGGATTCTAGGAAGTCACATTAGGGTCACAAGAGCGACCCACAGTAATATTTCAATTAAACATATAGTTAAACCTTTAAAATCATAAAACAAATATCTGATTTAAAATACAATTTCAGAAATCGTTTAAAACGATAAAACCATCATGATACCAGTTGCAGAAAATAAGTTTCAGGCTCATTTGTATAATTCAAACACGACACACATGCCCCCTAGTTACACAGATACCATACTCCCTGACGAGCCGAAGAAACTCCCATACCGACGTTGATGGGTGCAACTTGTTTGATCTTTTATCCTGAGATGGTAAAAACAACATGAGCTTGGGAAAGCTCAGTAATACAGAACTACCAAAAGATGCTATAAGCTCATGCAGACATATGGTAGGCATAACATTTTTATGATGTTCCAGTCAATACTTGTCTCCATTTATGTTTCGCTGATTTAGTGAAGCACTATTCTTGAGGACTACAAGATTTGTTCTTTCTATGTTACTGAGTATTAAGAGAGAGCTTATTGTTCAGAGAATCAACAGAGTGGCAGGTTGGAGAAGTTAAACCACGAAGCCTAGTGTGTTTTAATAAGTTGCAAAACAACATACATAAGTACTTAGCATCATATCATATGAGCACATAACAGATTAAATGTTCAAACAGAAGTTTACAAGAACTACCCTCCAACCTTACACCAATGTGTAGTCCCCCAGAACTGTATTCAGTAGGTCTTATCCTAGGCCTGAGGCGTAGGAGCCTACCTAAGGGAATGCCTTAGGTCCAGAAAGACTTACCCTAGGCCCGTGGGCGTAGGAGCTCAACAGAACAACTGGATCAGGGCTGTGACAGACACTTCAATCATAACCCGAGAGTATACCCCAGACAGTAATCAGTGTTCAGATTCCAGATATGAATAACATAATATATGTATCGGACATATTCTATTCAGAGTATCAGAGACAGAAGTTCATGCTTTTAACAGATAAATAGGCATACTATTGAGCAGAGCAGACACTTGTTATTCATCATGCAAACAGATTATACCATCATAGGTCAAACTAACAGATCATACTATTGAGTTTATCAGACAATCAGACAAAACCATTACAGATCAAACGATCAAATAACAAATATACAGATTGATCAGACATATACCAGGTAGGCAGAGAATGTCATCAAACATAATATTTTTCATGACTAATTAATTATAAAGTTCATTCAACAGAATATATCACACATAGAACACACTAGGTGGGACAAATCATTTCTTGGAGATGTTTGGCATTTACGGAATGAGACATATTGAACTCTTGACAACTTGAACGAATTTCTGAAACGTGGCTCCTCTTAAGAAGGGGGTTCGTACTAACGGTATAACCCAGATATTCAGAAGGTGATACTTCAAGATCTTAGAAAGTTCAGATATATTATGGGTACTTTAGTCCTTTAAGTTATCAGATATTTTCAGTGATATTCCGATTATTTAGGCTATCATTGCCTTTCAGTTATTTTGGTCTTATTAACAAATCCAGAATTTCATTAAATACATAGTTACTGATTAACTCAAGAGGGTATTTCAGTTATCTTTGGACTGAGATAGATCTACCATTTCTTTCTGAATTACCATTTGGTACCTCCATCATTCACTTACTTAAACGAGATTAAGGAGTCCTAACTCTCCGGCCCTTTACAGAAAATTCATTTATTTCAGAACTTGAGGTTTATCGTCATTCAAATTAATCAGACATTTCGGTGTTCGAGGGCATTACCATCTTTTCGGTCATTGCAATCATTCTTATCCAATTCACGTATTACAGTCAAAAGGGTCGACTTAGGATTTCAACAATATTTCCAGAAAATTCTTATTCATGTGTTATACAGAGATTGAGGGATTATCCAAGTTTATATCACACGTATTGCATAATGATGCCGAAAGCAGATTTTAGGTCATTTCCTTTATCAGATGATTAGTTTAGTCAAACTTATGCTTTAAGGGTATTTCCGTAATTTTATATCCAACGTCTCGTACTCGACATTCTGAACATTGGTTCTTAGACATCATTGATAGAGTTTCAGATTTAAATGTATTATTTACTACTATTAGCACTTTCGATACTTCCGGTCTATTAATATTCTTATCTGAATTCTATTTATATTCTTGTCTGAATACTTTGATCTTACTGATTCTGATACTTAATTTTCGTATCGAATTCGGCTTAAGCAGAGTTCACAGATACACTTCATCACAAACATGCATGCTTTAACCGGATATCAACATGTGCATAAAGCATACAAGGGGTAGTAAGGTATTACCTTAATTCCGAGTTATACCGGTTGACTCCCGATACTACATTCGATCGCATTCAAATCCGGATTAGATGTCCCATGACATTTCAATTACTGAGATATTATCATACCTTCAAATACACAAATTAACATTTCAGTTCTTATACTTAGAGCTCTAAACAGAATTAAACACTTTCGGGTTCAAAGTCAGATTCGGAGGCCTTCGGGTCAGAATTTTGCAAAACGGGTTTCAAAATCGGACTCAGGACGTCGAAAAACATAAAATATGAGTTTTCGGAAAATTTGACTGTTTGGTCAAAGTCACGGTCAAAGTCAACGCTGACGTCATGGTGACGTCACTGTTGACCGGGTCGGGTCAACGGGTCGGGTCAACGGGTCGGTCAACGGGTCGGGTCGGGTCGGGTTGGTAAACGGGTTTGGACGCTGACGTCATGCTGACGTCACTGTTGACCGGGTCAGGTCTACGGGTCGGGTTGCTGACATCATGCCGACGTCATGCTGACTGGGTCGGTCCGGTTCGGGTGGCTCGGTTCGAGACCAGACCGGTCTGAACCGGCCGGTCCACTGCCACAATCCAGGGTGGCCGGGAACGGCGCGTGAAGCCCACGCGCAGCTCCGGACGGCGCGTGAGGCCCACGCGCCGCCGTGGACGGCGGAGGAAAATTTAGAAAAAAATTCCAGAATGCTTAAAATTTGAAATTATACCACCCCAAGCTCGTATTTAAGTCAAAAACTTACCCGATTATCACCGATTTGAGAAAAACCCTTATTTGTTCGAAACCTTCGACGGCAAATTAACGACAAACGGAGCGGCGGTTTGACGCGTGGATAGGGGCGTTTTAACCGGAACGTCGAGACGGTTCGGATGGTGATGGCGGTGAACGGAACGGCACAACGATCGACGTTTGAGTGAAGAAATGGTGTAGATGGAGTTGAGAGAATTTTGAGAACACAAATGATTAGAATTTTTTTTTCTAATCTTAGGGGGAGATGCTTTCTGCCGAAAATAGGGGCTTGAGTGGGAGATAATTGAGCATATAATTGAGAGAAAAAGTTAGTGGGGTGGGTGAGATATTATAATTTTTTTTTAGTGTTACATTTACCCTAAACTTTAATATATATATATCCAAATATTTATCTTATAATTAATTTTAAATCACTAATTTTTGTGTTTCAATTATGTATTATGAACTTTAAAATTTTATGTGTTTAATATGTGATATTTTATAATTTTTAAATTTAAAAATAAATAAATAAAAAATGTGAATCGGGACCCGTTACCCAATTTTCTAGGTACCCGAATAGCGGGTACCCGGTTAAAACGGGTCGGGACACGGGGCGACATATGTAATACCCAGAAAAAAATTAGGTACTCGAGAATGAACACCCCTAGTCAACAACACTATTTTTAGTGTTGGTTTTCGACCATATGTGATTTATATTTCTTTTGTTTTCTCTCTCACACATCTTGTCTACCTTAGTGGCACGTTTCTATGGTTGTTTCTGATTTATGTTTGTTGGTGGTCACATAGAATTTGATCCCATTTTACGTTGTTTGTCTATGTAATTTGTAGCGTATCGTCATTTTTCGGAATAGACGTGAAAAGTGGTTGCCGATTTTGAGAATTTCATTTAGTTCGTGTTTTGAAAAATCTCCAAGGACCCTTCCTACAATAGGCTGTAGAGAATTTCTTTGGTGCAAAGAGGAAGTGTTTGGTCTGATTGATTTAACGCTTATCTTTTTTTTAGATTTATTTTTTGTTGTTTTTATGTTTAAAAATATTTAGTGGGTTATATGTTATGGTTTTATTTATTTTTATCAATAAAATTGTTTGGTTGATGCATAAAACAAGAACTACATTTATTTTTTATTTTTGTAAACCACACGTATTAAGTTTTGATGAAGTTAAATTAATAGAACCTGTTGAATTTTGAAATTAAAATTGTTATTATATTAAATCATTCATTTCATTTTTAAACGATAGAAGAATCTGTTGGAAAAAAAGTAATTGAGATAATTGAATTGTTGGTTTAAATGGACATATTCTTTTTTAACAAAATATACAATATAGTGACCTGTGATTTATTTTATCAAATTATATTTGTATTATTCTTTGTCAAACTTGTCAGTAACACCAGAAATCAAAATAGACTTTTCCATCAATCCCATCCGTATATATTTTCTCCAATTTTTTTTGATCAGCTTTATTAATAAATAAAATTAGAAATATAACATAGCTTAAAAAAATTTAGAACACAAAAAAACAACGAGATAGATAATGGTAAATATAAAAATAAAAAATAAGCGATGCACCAGTCAGATCATACATTGTCTCTTTACACTAAAAAAAAATCTCTACGATTTATTATAGGAAAGATCTTTGGGGAGTTGTCAAAACACGAACTAGATGAAATCTCTAAAATTGACAGCAACCATCTTTCACGCATATTCCCAAGAATAACGATTCGCTATAAAATACATCGACAAACAACCAAAAAGGGGATCAAACTCTATGTGACCACCGACAAAAACGAATCATAAATAAGTGTCGTGAGGGTTACCGTACGAACACTAAAAACCTGTAAAGTAACCATAGAAACGTGCCATAAGGTAGAGACGTGTTATAAAGACAGAAGAAAATGTCACAATATATGCAAAAAAAAAAAAAAAAAACAAATAAATAAAAAATATGAATTATCGACAGTCGACAACCAACATTAAAATTAGTGTCGCGGCCGATAAGGCAAAGAACAAATAAAAAATACTAAGCGGCTAATGTTCAAAGGATACTTTCTCCAACTTTAGAAACTAATCAACTTCTAATTATTACTATATTATATTTAAAAAAGCGACTAATGTCTATTTCGAAAGTATATTAATCAATCATATAGTATAGTAGTAATTTTTTGGGTAAACTACACCGGTGGTCCCCTAACTATGTCTGTCTTCCTACTTTGGTCCCACAACTTTGTTTTTCGGCAAAAGGGTCCCTTCCGTCACATAGTTTTCCTATTTTGGTCCCCGACGTTAAATAACTAACGGTTTTGCTGACGTGGCATTTTTAAATATTTTTTAAGGCTGACGTGGCATTTTTTTTAATATTTTTTAAATCAAAGTCGGGGACCAAAATAGGAAGACAGACATAGTTAGGGGACCAAAATAGGAAAACTATGTGACATAGTTAGGGGACCAAAAATATTAAAAAATGCCACGTCAGCAAAACCGTTAGTTATTTAACGTTGGGGACCAAAATAGGAAAACTATGTGACGGAAGGGACTCTTTTGCCGAAAAACAAAGTTGTGGGACCAAAGTAGGAAGACAGACATAGTTAGGGGACCACCGGTATAGTTTTCCCTAATTTTTTTTAAAAAATAGTCCAATCATATAATGACAAGTGTAAACGTTACTCTTTAGACAAGACGTTTGGGTAGTGCTCCCACATGTCACATGGGGTCACGTGGTTTCTATTCGAATAAATAAGGTTAAATGTGATAAATTACAAAGATGGGGTCACACCAAATTGTACAATACGACAACTTTTCTGGTACTGCACCGCTGCAAGCAACCAAATTCACTGTCAATTTCGACGGCCCCGCCACAATTCCACCGCTGCATTTAGTTCATTTTTTGTTCTCCATTTTTATTGGTTTTATATTATGTTTAATTCATTTTTTTTCTCCACAATCGTTGCTTGTTTCAATTGCTCAATTTTTGTTTTGTTGCCGGTGAAATTTGAGGTTTGAATATAGTTTTGGAGATTGATATTTTGAGATTAGGGTTTGAAAATATAATTTGGGGATAATATTTTTTATTTTAAATCTTACTTGTCAACTAAATATCAATAAAAATCACATATTAATAAAATAACCCGCCTCATTGGGCCGTTAATGGGAAAACGGATGAGTGACAAAAAAAGTTTAATGTATAAAATTTAGTTATTAAATTAATAATTTTAAAAGTTGAGTGACTAAAATAAGAGTGGAAAGATAATTGAGTGATGATATTTGTATTTTTACACTTAAATATTTCATTTACAATTTAACATTGTAGACGCCTTGAAATAACGTCATCAAAGGCAGCAACGTGTTTAATATGAAACATATTAGTATAAAAATTCCAGCCATAGGCCGCCGTTTCCTCATTTTCTTTCTAAGAAATTCTAGTACTAAGGTTTAATGGTTAAAAGAAATATTAATAAAAATTAAAAAATCTTTTTAACATATTAATGTAATGTCTATAATATTTAAATCAATAGAAGAATATTGAACGCTTAAGTATACTTAATCTTACGCTCTCAAGTGTATCGTACCGAAAATAATATCAATCGAGTTAAGGTCAACGAAAACTTATATTCGATCTTTGAAAATATTTCAACTAAAATTGATTAATATATTTTTGAAAAAAATGAATATAATTGAGTAATACACAATCATCAGTCCTGACAGTAGAAAGCTTGAATATTATCATGTACCACGATAAGATGTTATTATATCACATTCAAACCCACATAATTAATTTAGTTCCCTTGTGCTTTTGGCATATTAAATCCCCACGTTCCCTGTCTGCAAAATTTCAACTCCCAACCGCATTAAATTTCCACCGTTAATATTTAGTATTTAAATTTATAAAAATGTGTAATTTATATAATCAAACATGACATAAAAAATTAAAATAAAATTATATTATGTTTGTCTAACATGTTTAGGTAATTAAAATTCTTAATATAACCCATTGAGTGGTCTATGATGATTATTTTAAAAAACCCAGATTTAAATAGTTTTGTCCGTAAGATGTGCGTCATATCAAAAGAAGAAAAAATATGAGCACACATTATCTTGTAATCACTTTAATACTGTTAAAAAATAAATTTCTTAATAATTTGAGGCAAAAAAATTACACTATAACGTCTACATAATCAAACGTATGATTAATAAATTTATATACAAATCTTTTCCCATTCTAAATAACCTTTCATTTTCTAAGACCAGCACTTGTTAGCAATGTATCCACGGATACCCAAATTTGACTTATATATTTACAGTTAAAGGTTTCGAAAGAATATAAATAATTTAGACATTATATAAGAATAAAAAATTTCAAACTTTTTAGCATTGAAAATAACAAAACAATAAGAAAAGTTAAAGGCTAAAATGTAATTATAACAAAATCAATGAAAGATTTTATTTCAATCTTATACAATATACATATTTTTGTAGATAATGGCTTTGAGTACATATTATTTATTTTAGCCAATTTTCATCAACAACTACATTAGACAAATAAAGAAAAAAATCAAGGTTTATAATTCAGCGAATCCAACCGTTTTCTTACCATCATGTGCTTTACGAAAGAAATATTTGACGTAATCTGAATAAAGAACTTGTTTGTAAACTGGTTTCTCACCGCTTGCAATCAATTCAGATAGTGGTCCTATCATATCGATAGGTCTTGGGTTCACAAAAATGGGGACCGAAATTCTGTTATTACTTCCATTGGCGACCACACGGTGTTCAACACACTTATACCTTCCATTGCTCAATATCTGCAAGACATCTCCAACATTGATCACAAGAGAACCTTTAATTGGAAGAACATGAATCCAGTTTTCTCCTTCATTTTCCCTTACGAAAAGTCCCCAGATCTCATCTTGAAGGAGTATTGTAAGAGTCGATACATCAGAGTGACGACCTACTCCGACAGTGAGTTCGGGATTTGGACATTTAGGATAGTAATTAAGGTTAGTCCTCATTGAACCCATCAACAACGATTCTTTCGTCTCATCAATCTCATTAACATTTAAACCCTTCATTAGAATTTGTAATAGTTGTTTGATGACAACTTCAGACTTCTTCATGTAATCTAACACTTGCTCCCTGTAAAAATACCAAAGAAGGTCCATTAACAAATTTTTCGACAAATAAGGTGTAAATTTAAAGTTTAATGATTCAATAAAATTCAACAAATAACTTTTTTTACCTGCAGACTGATGGCCATAATGCAGAAGCCTCCTCTTCAGAGACGTAAAATAAGCTGAGATAATCTTTCCACTCGAGAGCCTTTTCTGCTTGAGGAGTGAAACTTGTGCCAAACCTAACATTGTTTGAAGACCAATGCTCCTTGGAATACTTATTTTTAACCTCAGCAGGCAGCCTAATGAAGCTATAAGTAGCATCCTTAACGTTCTCCAACACCTCAATCGGTACATCATGGTTAATGATTTGGAAGAAACCCCTTTTGGAAGCAGCATCGCAGATGGATTTGGCCACTTGAGGATCTTCCCAGTTCGACATGTCGATGATGGGAATGGATCCTTGGGATACGATGTTGGTCATGCATGTCCTTTCTTCCAAAGGTTGGATATATTGTTTAGGGAGAGCTTTGAGACCAAGTTCGGACAAACCCTTCACACCATTCCCTTGGTTAATCACAAACTCACGGAGGGCTGAAGAGTCATTGAAAGGATCAGCAAGTGCTGGAGCCATTGGTTTGAGTAATTTCTGTGCGTTTGTGGAAAAAGATAAGTGTTTGAACTTAGAAGATAAGGCAATGGTGCAGCTTGGCTCACTACAAAAAAATATACATATACTGACGATGGTTTATACCGACGGACGAAAACCGTCGGTATAGAGTATATATACCGACGGACAACAATACCGTCGCTAAAAACCACAGGTTGTACCGACAGATACCCCATCCGTTGGTATAGACAATATATATTCCAACGGTTTAAAATAGCTGTCGGTATAGACAATATATATTCCAACGGTTTGTCGTGTCCGTCGGTATAGATGTAGGTTTTACCGATAAATATTTTATCTGTCGGTATAGTGTGGGGTTTGACCGACAGTTTTTATTTCCGTCGGTATAGGGTGTATTTTAAATTAACAAAACCCCATCTTATCGGGAAAAAAATAAAATCCCTAATTCCCCACAGCTGCATCTGTCGTGCTTCTCCCTTGAGCTCGTGACGGCCGTCGGTACCACAGCCACAGGTTTGTTCTTCGATTTCTCTCTTGTTCTTCAAAACTGAAATCCCTAATCCCTAATTCCCCACTTCAAAACATTCTCTGATTTGTTTTCTTTTTCCTCTCATCTTCGTGCTTCTCATCTTCATTGTTCTTTAGCGCTGCTTAGTGAACCTTTTTTTTTTCATTTTAAATTAGTTAGAACGAGCTTAAAAATGAGGAATTGGTAACCGATTTTGATATCAAACAACTTGATTATGATGAGCATATCCATTATTGATTGGTTCGATTATTGTGGGTCTTAGACTCCAATGAAATTGCGATTGTTTAAGCTAAAGCTAAGCGCATTTGTGAATCTAAAATCTTTAAACTTTCAATTTGAATCTAAAATCTTACGATTAAGAAAATTAATCCATTTTACTTATCTTATAACTGTCGGAAATAAATTTTCAAACATCAAAAATTTAAATTCGACTAGTTTTCAAGGTATTACACTTGTTGCAGAGCCAGACGTCCCTCTTGAATATAATTAGATTGATAGTCCACAGTGTAATTAGAATGAGAGGGTATGATGTTTCAATGAATCAAAATTGGGAGAAAAAAAAAGAAAAATCAAATTTATCGTTTATAGGAAATCATGAGATTTTAAACTTTTTAAAATCAAATTTATTTCCGATTGTTTAAGCTAAAGCTAATTGCATTTGTGAATGCAGTTTTAAATGAATTAATATGTTTAAATTCAATAATTCTGTTGGTTTTTTAAAACGATAAGCACATTACAAATGTGAATGAAATTAAAAAAAAAGTATTGGAATTTGTTTATTCTGAGCATATTCTTAAATTTTTTATGGCATTGTTTTATCTTCTGTTTTATGTCTTTGTTTTCTCATTTCGAGCATTGTCTTGCAGAGTGAGCTTTCACTGGTGGGGAATACTGCTCCCGATTTAGAAGCAGAGGTTGTCTTTGACCAGGAGTTCATTAAGGTATATTATGTGGATGTTTAGTTTTAAATTTCTTGAGGAAACAAACGAGGGGTTGTGGGGCTTACATTCTCTGCATGCAAACTTTTGCAAAGAAACGGCTAAATCTCAGTGCTTCCCACACTAATGTCAATTCCTTCCACCTTCTACGTCCATTCAAGTTTGGTTCATTCACATTTAATATATAAATTATTTCATTCACTGTTTTCGAATGACACGTCGGATTAGGAAATTTTTACAGTCTATTCTAAGTAACATGTGTTGGGTCGAGTGATAAGAAATTCGATGTTCTTTAAATAAAATTTTAAAGATTCGAGTAGAATTTTGTCCCTTTTTTTTGTGTGGTTGAAACATGAAAATCAGCAGTGGGACTCTAAAATGATGAGGGGACATGTAGGATATAAGGGCCCCTACTTAGGCAGATTGATGGATTATAACATAATCAAAAGAGCCATGGGTTTATTTACACCAGCTCCTTTTCCTATTGAACATAACTTGTAACCCCCAATAACCAGCATTTTCTTGTTATCTTTTCAACCACTTGGACAATGAGCATTTTGTACAGTGTCAAAGTTGGGGTGTGCTTTGTGCTCTTTTGTCGGTAAAGATGGGAGAATGCTAATAGCAGCCTTTCTAAGGTGCTGAACCTTGACCGTAAATGTGCTTGGGTTTAACAAATGGCTTAATGGGTGGTTGTATTGTGCTCTGTTTAATGTTCTATTCTGTGCTGGACTGCATTCATTGCATGGAAACGTATGCCAAATTTTCAAGTCTCTATAATATCTGTGATATAAAGATCTTTGGATATCTTTTCCGATTCATTGTTTTATAAATCGAAAAGGACAACCATATATATATATATATATATATATATATATATATATATGTTTTCAAAGTATATACAATATGTCATGTCAATAATTTCATCTACGGTCTTTCCAAGTTTCTTATTAATGTCATATCATGTAATTATTTAGGAATACTTAAAAAAATGATTATGAATTTTTAGGTTTTGCAGGATTTTCTACCACATGCATCTTCCCAGTATAAGTCTTATGAAGATGCATTTTTCAACAAACTCAAAGATTATTTTATTTTAATTTTTAATTTTTGGGGTTTTAATTACTGGATAATTAGTAACTTTTTTTTATAAAAAAAATTACAAACAAAAGATGGCGTGAGGAGTGCAAAGGAACACCCAGGTACAGCTGTTGGGATTACTATTACTGCTGCTCTTTTTCTCATGCCAGGTTTGTTCTTCCTGATTATCATTTCTGTTTATTTTCAATTGTTTCTGTTGCAACTTATGTCATGCATTAGCCTGAAGCATATATGTGTACTGAAATCTGTTAGGGGGCTGCAATTTTACTTGTTGCTTTAACTAGAAACATTTCGTAGAAATTGTGGAAAATCATATAGTGACTCCTAAGCATATATGAAGGCCACTGCAATGGCCATTATAAAAAATTACCACGTCAAAATGGTTGAAACGTGTTAAGAAATAGGTTCTCTCAGATATGAATACCAAATGGAGGCAGTGGAAAAATGAGTTGAAATCTCAAATATTTGATGAGAACCAAACTGTGGAACAAATGGTCAGAAATTGCAAGGATTCACGAGTGAATAAGGAACAATTGAAGACACTTGTTGAATATTTGTTGTCCTCAAAGTCGATGGTAAAATGCTACAGTTGTATAATTTCTATGACTTTAATATTTTTATTTTTATTAACAATTTATTACTTATAATTCGAATAGGAACAAAGTGCCACAAATAGATTAAATAGGTCAAAGCTAGATGAACCACATTGCACAGGGACAAGATCTTTCCCTAGGATTGTTGAAGACATGGTACGGATAATTTTCTTTATTATTACTTTGTATTCTAATAATATCAATTGTTTCTAATATCTCATGTTGTTTTCTTAACGTCAGACTGCAGAATCTAGTGGAATTCCACCATCACGCGCTGATGTCTATGTTCGAACCCGTACACGCAAAGATGAAAGTATCGTGAATTCTGCATCCGCAGTTGTTGTGGTAATTTATTGTTATTAAGTTTTGTATACGTGTTTTGAAAAATATAATATAGTTATGATATTATATGTTTAACTTATTTATATTTTTAGGAACGTATACAAGAGAAGATAAATGAAGGTACTTCTTCTGGGAATTTATCACAAGCTACATCGTGGTCAAATGATGTGTTTGCTCAAGTTAAGGGACCAGAAAGAAAAAGGGCGTGTTCGTTGTGTAGGTGCAGTTCAGACTCGTCCTTCTCAAGAATCTGGACCTTCACAACCAGTCCAAAATATTGAAGAAGTGGAAGGGTTGAAAGCTAAGCTTGCGGCATTTGAAAAAATTCTTGAAACTTGCCTTCTACCCATCTATCGACAACAACGTCCAGACTTACATGTGCCTGATATGAATGCTTTACTTCAGATAGTTGATACACAGGTATACAAAATACTTAACTTTCTTATTACTCCTTTCATTTTTTCTTACTTAAAGTCATTATTTTTATTTCTTTTAATAGGCAGCTTCTGATGCTGGTAGTGCTACAGCGGCAGTTAACAGTCGATCCATGCCTTCAGAAAATCAGCATAATATAGATGATCCGAGCACACAGTAGAGGAGACTCTTTGAAGTATTTTTAGCTTTTATTATAAACGGTATTGAGACAAACAAATATTTTGTTCCACTTTTCTTCTACTTTTAATACACTCGTAGATGTTTTATTCGATATTAAAATACAAACTTTTTAATATTTAAAATACTAGTATTGGTAATTTTAATAATTATTTAAACATTCAATTAGATATTTTTCATTGAAAAATCCATACAATTATTGTTATAATGTTACTAGTATATTTAATATTTAAAATAAAAAATACAATAGAAATAATTAATATTTAAATTCAATAAAAAAAATACAACAGATCCTATACCGACGGATAGAATCGTCGGTATAAGTAGAACCTATAGCGACGGACAAACCGTCGGTACAAGTAGAACATATAGGGACGGACAAACCGTCGGTACGAGTAGAACATATAGGGACGGACAAACCGTCGGTACAAGTAGAACCTATAGCGACGGACAAACCGTCGGTACAAGTAGAACCTATAGCGACGGACAAACCGTCGGTAGATACCCGTCGTTATATATTGATTAGATATAGCGACGAATTATTTCCGTCGGAATATATGTACTAAAATGTCGGGGTAGTTCATATGTATACCTACGGTTTGGACCGTCGGTATAGGGTTCAAGATCTATACCGACGGTTATAACCGTCGGTATAGATCTATACCGACAAACATATTAGCGACGGTTACTTTTCCGTCGGAATATGTCTTCTGTCCGTCGTTAAAGGGTTTTGGGACATATACCGACGGTTTTTTGTGTTGTACCGACGGTTTGATGTCCGTCGGTATATGTTCCTTTTTTTGTAGGACTATTTATATACAAAATTTCCATGGTAGAGTACTGGAAAATGGCAATGAGTTTGGTCTTATTTTGAATTCTCATCACCAACCCAAAGATGCCGCACGCTGCACGCAGTTACCGCGAAACTGCTTTGGTGCAAAACCTAAATAGGGACATGAAAACATTTGCATTATTTTCTTCAAAAAGTTCAAGTCCAAGATGGTTGGCTCAGGCTATAAGAACTCCACCGTTGATATTTCATACATATATTACAATATACTTTATGAAATTATATTCAATACACTGGCTGTAACACCCCCCTTCTCGGCCTGGTAGAAAATCGGGTCGGAGAGCGTTACGGAAAACAATACGGAGATCAGAAACATAAATTTTAAACTTTTAATCAATATTTTAGTGTCAAATATGTAAATTTTATTACTAACTCTAAAGTCATTATAGCTTTAAAACCTTATACAAAACATAGGCAACATTTACACAATAGTAGGTCCATAAGACTAGTATAATTACTTTAACTACTTTGCCACCATACTAGGAGTTCATAAGGACAAAACACTTTACTCTTTACTTGTAGTAACTTGTCGATCTTCCAACTAATATCCGTTACTTTCCTTAACCTGAAATGTTATGCAAATGAATGCATTAAACTTACATAGTCTAAGTGAGGTAGCCAATAACAATGAATGAGCATGTTATGCAATGCTGCATACTTCAATGGCATATTTAATGGCACATTTCACATAAGCAATCTATATACATATTATAAAGGAAATGCATGTTATCCAATCAAAACAAAAGCAATATCAATAATCAATATTTTTCTTTGGACCGATTCAACAGTATTTGGATACGCGAATTCCACCACATCACCAACAACAATGGTCGTGTCATAATCCCTCCTCTGCACCAATTGACCAACACACAACACATCCCTCCTCCGCACCAATGGCCGAAGCTTAATACCCGTACCAATGAGCTCATGAATTCTAGGGCATGCCAATTGTATCCTATACTCTCGAATCCAAGGTTCCATACTCAATAGTTCAACAACGATATTTCAATAGCAATATTTACACATCAATACTAATAACAGTAATTCAATAGCGGTAGACATATATCAAAGTTTCAATAGCAATGTGCAATAATCAATTCCTAATGCTCGATATGCAATACTTAATCAAACTTACCAAGTAAAGCTTTCAGTATAATTTTTATGCAATGAGCTTCAATAAAATGGTTAACAAATCAATAAACAATGATTCGAGATGACACCTAGCCAACTTTCGAGACTCCGACTACACTCACATATCACATCTTAGAAACAAAGATCAGAATGACACTGTGTCACCCGAGACAAATGCATCTACACTCACCTTGACAGACTGATGTTTTATTTTTATTTTTTGGGCTTGACGGTTGTTCCGAATCGACCTCGTGTACTACGATAATTAATAAAAACTAATTAAAATCGATAAGACAATATCGAATAAAAATATTAAGCATGCTCGATATCGAAACTTAGACCAACTAAGAATTTGAGCTTATCCCAACGTCGGTAGAGATTCGATATTATTATATCAAAAATATCGGATCACCAATCTAATATTGGACCGTATATTTTTATTTCTGTTACTTTTCACTATTTCCTTTTCTCACTCGGTCGATCTTACTAATTCTTTCTCACCTTGCCGTGAGTGATCAATGCCCTCTTGCCTCTTTTATACTTGAATTGTCGTCCCCCTAATCCACTCTTCATGCTCCACGCATGGAAATTTGGTGGCACAAATTTGGGGCATGATTTAGCCACCTAAGGCCACGTGTTCACAAGGCCACATCAAATGGCCAATTTAAGCCACGTTTGTGGCATTTTGCCACCTTTATTTTCCTTTGGCCGAGTGGCCTGGTGCAAAGATTGCGTGGAATTGTTTTGTGCAATTCCTTCAAAATGAAGGAATTGTACGGCATGTCCTCCTATATTTTTTAATAATAATAATAATAATAATAATAATAATAATAATAATAATAATAATAATAATAAACCGAATAAATAGGTTTCAAACCTAATTTCTACTAGACCCGAATAATCTAATAATAATAAACCCGAATAATTAATATGATCAAATAATTTATAAAACCGATATAAAATATTCGGTCATCGAAACTTAATTCCGATTAGACTGATTTTTAGGATGTGACACTGGCTGTCAAGGCCAGAACGTAAGGGTTTTGGGTGGCCTTTTCTCAATAATAATAGAATAATTATTTAAAAAAAGATAAAATAAATTCTATAATCTCATTATTTTTTTTTAAAATTTTATTATGGCATCCTTTGGGCCTTGTAGGCGGTGGAGTTTCCCCCCACAAATGTTTTAATTTTAAAGTTTAAAAATTTATTTTGAGGTATAAATTTTAAAAGTTTAAATTTTGATGTCGTTATGATTTAGTGTTGGAATTTAAAGATTAAAAGTTAAGTTTTAGGTTGTTAGAATTTAGACGTAAGTTCGAATATATTTAAGAAGTCTTCGACTTATAAATGAAAAATTATCTGAATAATATATATTATATTAAACTGTACGATATTCCCCCCCCCCCCCCCTCTCCCCCCAAGACACGTGATAAAAGTTTATCAAGATTTTGCACCATTGATTTGACTGTTTATGGAAAGGTTTTCCATGTTACCATCATCATATAGTACTATGTATGTGGGTTCTTTTTCAAACTTTTCATCCATTATTGACTTATTGTGGTACCCTAAAAAAATTATTGTAAGCTGCGGCTGTTCAAATTAATTTATTAAAAATATTATCTTTTAATTTATAATTTTAAAGATATATAATTTTTTAAAAATAATATTTATATCTTAGTAAAAAACATATTATGAGACCCTCTTTAAAGGATAAAAATATTGTGTCCTTTTTCGGTGCCCCTATATATATGTCCTAACACTAAAAACTTATATTCTAAACCCTAATCTTAAATTTTAAATCCTAAACCCTACATCTTATACCTTAAAAATATACCCTACCCTAAATTCCCTAAACCATGAACCATAAACTCTAAACCTAATTTTGAGTGTGGGGCATATATAGGGGCAGAAGATTTCTATCCCTCTTTAAGGTACTTTTTCTTATTTTTTCTTATAATTTATTAAACCAAAATATTTTGTTTTTCACTCTAAACATTTAATTTAACTCATTAATTCAACTCATTTGAGACCATCTTTTCTTGAAGGCCGTATACGATTGCTTATCTCGCACATGTCCAAACCCCACTGTAAGTAAATATATTAACATCTTTAATTCTTTCTTTTATATTAATATCTTTCACTTATGTATGTAAATTTGGTATAGAAATAATTTCAAACTAAATTCATTACAAATAATTAGTTATTTAAGGTGAACCTAACAAGTAGTCTCAGTGAAAAAGTGGATGAAGTTCATCTTAGGAGACTAGGGTTCAATCGCTTTAGTCTGCAAGAAGTGTGTGCATTGTCAAAGGGTTAAGAATATCTATGAACAGATACTACCTTGTAATCAATCACCTTTAGACTATTAAATAATGGCAAAAGGTCAAAAGTGGTCCCTAACGTTTGACCTTTTGGTCACTTTGACCCCTATTCTTTTATTGGTCCAATCAACCACCTAATGTTTCATTTTTGTTAAAATTTCACCTCGTTGGATGAAAATTGTTAGTCAACTAACGGTCAACGCTTGAGGGTGACGTGGCATGTCTGCATGGCATGGGGAGATGACGTGACAATGCCACGTGACAATGCCACGTGACATTTTGCTGACGTGTAATTTTAAAAAATAATTTTTTTTAACAAAGTAACCCCAAATTTTCTAGATTTCACAAAATAGCCCTTAAAATTTGAAATCCCTAACTCCCTCAAACCCAAATCTCAATTTGATCCAATTCTGCTGCCGATTGCTACGTCGTTGCCCACCATATCGGTCGTCGGACCATCACGATCATTTACTCCACCATCTCGTCCTCGGAAGTCCATCGACGCCGTGAGAAACTCTGGATGAAGGCAAAATCGTCGAATGGTTCAATTCAATGATTCACGACCAACATCGGCATAACAGACGACGAACGGTGTGTGTGTCGTTCGACGTGGGCAGAGTGCTTCATTCCGTCGCCGGCAACGTGGCCAACACCGACGAAGGTGGTTGAATTTGGGGGTTTAGGGTTTTGAGGTCTATTTTGAAAATATTTGGAATTTTTAGGAATTTTTAAATATATATAATTATTTTTAAAATATATATTTTTAACCAATCAAATGATGCCACATCAGCAAAGTGCCACATGGCATCATCCAATTGGTTAAAAATATTTAAAAAAATATATTTTTTATTTTTTTTAAATTCCACGTCAGCAAAATGCCACGTGGCACTACCACGTCATCTCCCTATGCCATAAAGACATGTCACGTCAGTCTTAGGCGTTGACCGTTAGTTGACTAACGATTTTTCATCCAACGGGGTGAAATTTGAACAAAAATAAAATATTATGTGGTTGTTTGGACCAAAAAAAGAATAGGAGCCAAAGTGACCAAAAGGTCAAACGTTGGTTCTACTTTTTGACCTTTTGCCATAAAAAATTAGTCATTTAAGGTTTTATTTATAAATTGTAATAAAATCAATGTATTGTTTGTAAATTATAAAAAATATAATAATTCTTTATTGTTTAAGATTTAATATGAATGTGTTAACCCGAGACCCGTCGCTTTAAATAAATTCTTACAAATATATACCCATTTCCTAAGGCTAACACTTCTAGATATTATATACTAGGGGGTTTATTATTCGGTTAAAATCGCATTAACTGATCGACCGGATTAATCAAGATTAGATTTAAGATTTCAATTTCGGGTCAAAATTAGATCGGCCTAAAACATGACCTAAGTCAATTCGTGCCCATTCTAGTCATGTAAAAATTGTGTCTCATAGTTTTAAAATGATATTAAATTTTATTTTTATTAGAAAAAGTAAATCAAGCACTGTAAACAGTAAATTGATCATAATTACAACAAAGACCTATCTTACAATAGCAATAGCAATAGCAATAGCAATAGTAGTACAACAGAACATGACACCTAAACACAATCTCACACTTATCACCATCGTTTTCAATATTAGAAAAATAAATTTTATGTTTACAATTCTGCAAATCCAACTGTTTTCTTACCATCGTGTGCTTTACGAAAAAAATGCTTGACGTAATCTGAATAAAGAACTTGTTTGTAAATTGGTTTTTCACCGTTTGCGATCAATTCAGGTAACGGTCCTATCATATCAGTTGGTTTTGGGTTCACAAATATGGGAACCGAAATTCTGTTATTACTTCCATTAGCGACCACGCGGTGTTCAACACTCCTATACCTTCCGTTGCTCATGATCTGTAGGGCATCTCCAACATTGATCACAAGGGAACCTTTAATTGGAGGAACATGAATCCAGTTATCTCCCTCGTTTTCTCTCACGAAAAGTCCACCGATCTCATCTTGAAGGAGAATCGTGAGAGTCGAGACATCAGAATGACGACCTACTCCGACGGTGAGTTCAGGATTTGGACATTTAGGATAGTAGTTAAGATTAGTCCTCATTGAACCCATCAACAACGATTCTTTCGTCTCATCAATCTCATTAACATTTAATCCCTTCATTAGAACTTGTAATAGTTGTTTGATGACGACTTCAGACTTCTTCATGTAATCTAACACTTGCTCTCTGCAAAAATACCAAAGAAGGTCGATTAATATATTTTTCGACAAATAAGGTGCATGTTATAAAGTCTAATGATTCAAACAAAATCTATCAAGCAACGTTTTTTCTACCTGCATACTGAAGGCCATAGTGCAGAAGCCTCTTCTTCAGAGACGTAAAACAAGCTGAGATAATCTTTCCACTCGAGAGCCTTTTCAGCTTGAGGAGTGAAACTCGTGCCAAATCTGACATTGTTTGAAGATGAATGCTCCTTGGAAAACTTATTTTTAACCTCAGCTGGCAGCCTAAAAAACCTATAAGTAGCATCCTTAACGTTCTCCAATACCTCAATCGGTACATCATGGTTAATGATTTGGAAGAAACCCCATTTAGAAGCAGCGTCGCATATCGATTTGGCCACTTGAGGATCTTCCCAGTTCGACATGTCGATGATGGGAATGGATCCTTGGGGTACGACGTTGGTCATGCAGCTCCTCTCTTCCAAAGGTTGGATATATTGCTTGGGGAGTGCTTTGAGACCAAGTTCGGACAAACCCTTCACACCATTCCCTTGGTTAATCACAAACTCAAGGAGAGCTGAAGAGTCATTGAAAGGATGAGCAAGTGCTGGGGCCATTGGTTTGAGTTGAAAGAAGCAGGTGGAGTGGTGTTTGAGGAAGAAGAGATCAAGGCAGTGGTGCTTGTTGGTTTCAATGGAGTGGCTATTTATAACTATATAGAAACCAATGAGTTTGATTTCAATGGAGTCGCAGTCTTATTTTGAATGCCATTGGAAGGCTGGCTCACCTACCCAACTATGCCGCATGCTGCGCGCATTTACCACCAACCTCGTGTGTGCGCAAAGCCTAATAGAAATGTAAAATATTTGCATTCTCCTTTTAAACTCTAAGATTATATACTCATATATCGGTGTAAAATTAATTTATTTTTTATTTTTATAAAATACAATAGGAACTTTATTCAACTAACTTGAGTTCGGACGTAAACATTTGGTATGTAAATGAGACAAACAAAATCAATCACCACATATATTAAAAGTAGGCATGGGCGGTTCAAAGATTTATGGGGCCCTGTACAACTTATTAAACGAGGCCCTTTAATTTATAATCCTAAAAGTATATAAGGTTTTTTTAAAGATTTTTTATCTTAGTAAAAAATATATTATGAAGTCCTCTTTAAAGTCATTTTTTATATTTTGTCTTGTAATTTAGTAAACTAAAATCTTTTTTTCTCCCTATAAACATTTAATTCAATTTATTTGGGCCCCTTTTTACTTGGGGGCCCTGTGCGGTCGCTCACCTCGCACATGTCCAAAACCCCCTCTGAAAGTAGGGTCAAATTAATAGATTGTTCAAGTTTTTAAACTTAAATTGTTATTATATCAAGTTGTTTTTCAATTTTAATAGTATGTTGATAATACAATTTTAATTGAATAATAAAATTATTATTTTTAAATAAAAAATTATATATATACTTAATATATAATTTTTGATGAATATGTCGATTGCGTTTCATTAAAATAAATCTGCCACAAAAAAACTAAAATATATATTTTTACCTAATCAATAATTAATGACTAGTAATATATATTATCAAACTATATTTGGATGGCTGTTCGTCAAACTTGTCCGCAAGTGTGACACCAAAAATCAAAATAACTTTTACTATCAATCCAATTTAATATATATTCTAACTTTAGAAACTAATAAACTCGTAACTACTACTATATTATATTTAACCGTGCCTAATGTTTATTTTGAGAGTTTAAGCTTTACATTTTCGGTATGTGACATGGGGTTACGTGGTTAATATGCAACATATTATCTACCTTTATTTATTAATATGTTTAAAGTAACCAGAAATTTATATCTGATCACATTTGAATTAAGAATCCAATATTTCTAGCAATAGGCCGTCGTTTCCTCCTTACGTTCTTTCTAAGAAATGCCAATATTAAGGTTTAGTAGTTAAAAGAAATATTAATAAAAAAATTAAAAATATAACTAAATATTTATATTTTTATGAATCAAATTGCTATTTCTCGCGTATACGTTTAATCTAACTTAATCTTTGATGCACCGCTAATGTAACTTTTTTACAAGCGAGTTTTAAATGATGTGACATGTTATTTTAGGGGGCACTAAATCATACACACTAAAAATCAAACCCTAAAAATATAACCTTAAACCTTAAAATCCTATCCTTAAATCCTAACTCTAAACTCTAAAAATATATCGCTAGTGAAAAATTTCGTTTTCCACCTCCTGTGCATCAAATCATTTTTCGTAATTAAATTATTTTTACTGAGCAATATATATATTGATAAAAAAACATTTATTCTATCTCCAAATCCAATCCGTTTCAAAATGATGGAAAGTCATCGTCACACTGCAGCCATTCCCATGCTAATGTGTTTGGTGGTCAGGTTGCTTTTCTTTTAATTATTTGCTATTAATTCTCAAATGAAATGACGTTAGTGCTGCAAAATTTGGACCAAAACTCAGGGAGACGCAAGAAAGTAGACGGCACGAGAGGAACCACACAAACAATAAATGTTAATCGAATCATAATTTGGCAACTTATATATCTTTGAAACCATTTCAACAAAAATTAATTAATATTTCCTTCTCCCCATAAAGGAAATAAACATAATGGGTACTACAAGTCTACAAGTCATTGGTCTTGGCGGTAGAAAGCTTGAACGATAACAAATGTACAATAGTGCAAGAATTGACCCATGATTTCATAGTATGAGTGTGAAATTTTATACTGAATATAATTATATAGGATGTAATTATAGCATATGCAAATCCACATAACTAATTCGATTTCCATGTCCTTTTAGGCTTTAGCCCTTTAAATTCCCACTAATTATTCATTCAGCTCACACCCTTCCCCTACCCTAATAGGATGGAAATCGTCTACCCCTAATTATGCCTCCATTGGCGCCTTCACTTTAAAATAGCAGGTTTAGAGTTTAAGGTTGGAACTTAGGGTTAGGGTGTAGTGAATTAGGGGTAGGTCTATTTTTAGGGTTTAGGGTTTAAGATATAAAAATTAAAATTAGGGTTTATAATTTAATTTTTAAGTGTTTTTTAGTAAGGAGCATATAAGGAGATATGGAGGAGATTTTTACTCCCCTAATAACCTACCAAACCCCACATTCCCCATCTGCAATTGATTTCATCTTCCAACCGCATTAAATTTTCACCGTTAATTTTTAGAATTTAAATTTATATAAATATGTAATCTAATAATTTATATGATCAAACACGACATGAAAAATTATGAAAACTTTTCAAACTTCTTAGCATTGAAAATAACAAAGAAATAAGAAAAGGTTTAAGGCTAAAATGTAATCATAACAAAATCAATGAAAGATATTATTTCGATCTTATATAAGATACCTATTTTTGTAGATAATGGCTTTAAGTACATATTATTTATCTTAGCCTTTTTCATCAACAACTTCATTAGACAAATAAAGAAAAAAATTCAAGGTTTATAATTCAGCGAATCTAACCGTTTTATTATCATGTACTTTACGAAAGAAATGCTTGACGTAATCTGAATAAAAAATTTGTTTGTAAATTGATTTTTCATGCTTGCAATCTATTCAGATAGCGGTCCTATCAGATCGATAGATCTTAGGTTCACAAAAATGAGGACCGAAATTCTTCTATTACTTCCATTGGTGACCACACGATGTTCAACACTCATATACCTTCCATTGCTCAATATTTGCAAGGCATCTCCAACATTGATCACAAGAGAACCTTTAATTGGAGGAACGTGAATCCTGTTTTTTTCTTCATTTTTCCTTACGAAAAGCCCTCCAATATCATCTTGAAAGAAAATTCTAAGTGTCGAGACATCTGAGTGACAGCTCACTCCGACAGTAAATAATTAAGGGTTTGGACATTTATGATAGTAGTTAAAGTTAGTTCTCAATGAACCTATTAACAATGACTCTTTTGAGTCATCAATCTCATTAAGGTTTAAACCCTTCATTAGAACTTGTAATAGTTGTTTGATAACAACTTGGAGCTTCTTAATGTAATCTAATACTTGTTCCCCGCAAAAATACAAAAGAAGGTTGATTAATATATTTTCGACAAATAAGGTGCATGTTATAAAGTTTAATAATTCAGGAAAATTTAACAAGTAATTTTTTTACCTGCAGACTGAAGGCCATAATGCAGAAGAGTAGCTTTGGAAACATAAAATAAATTGAGATAATCTTTCCATTTAAGAGCCATTTTCACTTGATGAGTAAAATTTGTACCAAACTAGACATTATTTGAAGATGAATGTTCATTGGAATACTTATTTTTGACCTCAACTGACAGCCTAAAGAACCTATAAGTAGCATCCTTAACATTCTCCAACACTTCAACCAGTACGCCATGGTTAACAATTTGGAAGAAACCCCATTTCGAAGCAACATCATAGATCGATTTTGCCACTTGAGGATCTTTCCAGTTCGACATATCGATAATGGGAATGGATTATTGGGGCACAATGTTGGTCAAAACTAGATAATAGTAATATTTTATATTTTGTGTCATCTTAAACTGATTAGGTCAAAACTGGTAGGTTGTATTAGATGAAATTCAACGATGTATATATAGAAAAATTATTGTATGGTCTCGGACCACCACGTCATCCATGGTTCCTTCTACTAAAAATCAGCCATGTAATTTCCATGTCATTTTTTCAAAGATAAATCTTCATCTTTTTAAGCCATGTAAATAGGGAGTGGGTGGTTACATAGTGACATGAAAAAAAAAAAGAAATTACATGGCTGATTTTTAGTGGATGGGGACCATGGATGACTTGGTGGTCCGGGACCATGTAATAATTTCTTGTATATATATGATAGTATGGAAACTATTTAATTTTTAAATTCTTTTTCGCATGTTCTATTTATGTAAATTGTATATATTAAATTTCAATTAAATTAAAATTCTTTAACCATTTGTTTGATATAAAAAAGATGTTAATCGCCAAATATATTAAAAGAAAAAAAAGATTCAATAAATAAACAATTCAATAACCAACAAAGTGCTTAACATAAATGGTAAAGGTGCGGGAGTAAAAGGCATGCGTGTGTATTTGTAGCCCCACAAGTTTATATTTTATAAAATAATACACTTAAAAAGGGGGAAAAGTGAGATTATTAATACTTAAAAGTTTGAGAAATCGGATTGAATTTCACTTTATAAATGTAGTTTATACATACATTTTTTCTTTTTCAATTGAATTTCGTTTTACATTTTTTTGTTGTCCTTCCGGTTCTCTAGAACTTTGTCATGATTAATTCGAACCGACCTACATAACAAACCTAATTTTAATGGGTCACTCTTTCAACAAAATTTTTTTATATATACACAAGACATCAAATATATTTTTAATTATGAAGAAAGAAAATACTTGGTTTGAGACTGAATCTCATATTTAATATTGATCCAACTTCATTTTATAAAACTTGCATCAATAATAATGTAATATATTACTAGAATACATAAAATTTTAGTTTCAAAAATATAAAATGGACTTTACCACAAAATAATTTATCACGTCATATAATATAAAAATGAAATATTCTCGTAAAATATTCAAACTTGCTTGCTTGATCATTCAAAGTTATACTTTTCCCTTTATGACTGTCAATTTATGTCTCCCGTGTAACATAAAAATCAAAATAAACCTCATCATCAAATCCAGAGGCGTATCTATCTTCAAAATCAGGGTCAACAAACCTAGTTTGATTTGTTAGGATATGTATTTTCAAAAAACTAATATAAAATTAAAAACTTTTTTATAAAATAATTAAAATTTATCTTATTTAATTTATTAACATATGAAGTCAATAATATTTATTGTACTGATATGAGAATTCTCATATCAAATCTCATTCGTAGTTTTTCTAACAATGAAAAGTAATAAACTTTTATTATTATTATTATTATTATTATTAGCCCCGCATGTAACATGAGGTTACGTGGTTTCCATTTGTACGAGCAAGGAAGAAAGAACCGAGTAAATTAATTAACATTATCAACGGCCATGAACGATGCCGTCCGACAAAACGTGTTTAAAATGAACATATATTATTAAGGAAATGAATGGTTTTTTTAAATATATTTAAAGTAACCAGAAATTTATAGCTGATTATATTGGAATTAAGTGCCTAATTTTTAGCAATAGGTCACCATTTCCTACTAGCCTAACCCATGCCAACTTGTTTGGTGATTATGTTGTTTCCCTTGATTATTTACTAATAAAATGTGTATTTCTGAAATGGAATGATGTTTGTGCTGCGAAATTTGGACCGAACGAAGGCAAAGAAAGTAGGCATGAAAACAGCACGAGAGGAACGACTCAATTACTGAATGTTGATCATCTTAATATGCATCATAATTTGGAAACTTATCTCAACTAAAACTAATTCATATTCAGGGGTGGATCTTGACTAGGGGTGAGCAAAACTCGACTCGAAAAAATCGAATAACTTGACTCGACTCGAGGCAAAAATACTCGACTCGTCTTGACTCGACTCGAAATTTCATAAACTCGAATAACTCGAAAAAAAATCAAATAAAGTTTGAGTTGTGAAATGGAAATTCGAATAACTCGAATAACTCGAAATTTTTAGTAATTAGTGGATTTATTTTTAAGTTCGAGACGAGTCCATCTATTTTTATGATATATATATTGATATATAAAAATATGAAGAAATATTGTCACATGTGAAAAAATATATATGTGCATATCTTATATGATTACAGAAATTAGTTTAAATTGGAATCAAACCCTACTATAACATGATAAATAATTATAATTAATTTTTTTTATAAAAACTCGAAAACTCGACTCAACTCGACTCGAATCGAAAAAATTTCAAATAAAGTTTGAGTGGTAAAATATGACTCGTCAACTCGAATAACTCGAAATTTTATGACTCGACTCGACTCGATCGAACGCTCACCCCTAATCTTGACAACAGGGTTTTGGGAAGCCTACTTGAAAGTTTTAAAAAATTTGAAGGTCTAAATTAAAATTGAGAAATAATGATTTTTTATAAATATTTCTTTTAACCATTAAACCTTAATACTAGGGGTGTTCAAAATTACCCGATACGACTACCCGACTACCGAACATAAATAACCGGGTATTTACCTAGATTTTTTTTTACCCGGGTCTGAAATTGAGAAATGTTGTATGGACTATCAAGGTTGCAGTTGTTTCTCCCCGCAGCCTGCCATCTTAGACTTGAAAAGGTGAATGCAAATAGTTTACATTTCTATTAGGCTTTGCCCAAAAACAAGGTTGGTGGTAAATGCACGCAGCATGCGGCATAGTTGGGTAGGTGAGCCAAAGGCATTCAAAGTAAGACTGCGACTCCATTGAAACCCAAGTCATTGGTTTCTCTATATATAGTTATAAATAGCCACTCCATTGAAACCAACAAGCACCACCGCCTTGATCTCGATCTCCTCTTCTTCAAACACCACTCCACCTGCTTCTTTCAACTCAAACCAATGGCCCCAGCACTTGCTCATCCTTTCAATGACTCTTCAGCTCTCCTTGAGTTTGTGATTAACCAAGGGAATGGTGTGAAGGGTTTGTCCGAACTTGGTCTCAAAGCACTCCCCAAGCAATATATCCAACCTTTGGAAGAGAGAACCTGCATGACCAACGTCGTATCCCAAGGATCCATTCCCATCATCGACATGTCAAACTGGGAAGATCCTCAAGTGGCCAAATCCATCTGCGATGCTGCTTCCAAATGGGGTTTCTTCCAAATCATTAACCATGATGTACCGATTGAGGTGTTGGAGAACGTTAAGAATGCTACTTATAGCTTCTTTAGGCTGCCTGCTGAGGTTAAAAATAAGTATTCCAAGGAGCATTCGTCTTCAAACAATGTTAGGTTTGGCACAAGTTTCACTCCTCAAGCAGAAAAAGCTCTCGAGTGGAAAGATTATCTCAGCTTATTTTACGTCTCTGAAGAGGAGGCTTCTGCATTATGGCCATCAGTCTGCAGGTAAAAAAAGTTATTTGTTGGATTTTATTGAATCATTAAACTTGCACCTTATTGTCGAAAAATTTGTTAATGACCTTTGGTATTTTCACAGGGAGCAAGTGTTAGATTACATGAAGAAGTCTGAAGTTGTCATCAAACAACTATTACAAATTCTAATGAAAGGTTTAAATGTTAATGAGATTGATGAGACGAAAGAATCGTTGTTGATGGGTTCAATGAGGACTAACCTTAATTACTATCCTAAATGTCCAAATCCTGAACTTACTGTCGGAGTAGGTCGTCACTCTGATGTATCGACTCTTACAATACTCCTTCAAGATGAGATCGGAGGACTTTTCGTAAGGGAAAATGAAGGAGAAAACTGGATTCACATTCCTCCAGTTAAAGGTTCTCTTGTAATCAATGTTGGAGATGCCTTGCAGATATTGAGCAATGGAAGGTATAGGAGTGTTGAACACCGTGTGGTTGCCAATGGAAGTAATAACAGAATTTCGGTCCCTATTTTTGTGAACCCAAGACCTATCGATATGATAGGACCGCTATCTGAATTGATTGCAAGCGGTGAGAAACCAATTTACAAACAAGTTCTTTATTCAGATTACGTCAAGCATTTCTTTCGTAAAGCACATGATGGTAAGAAAACGGTTGGATTCGCTGAATTATAAATCTTGATTTTTTTTTATTTGTCTAATGTAGTTGTTGATGAAAATTGGCTAAAATAAATAATATGTACTCAAAGCCATTATCTACAAAAATATGTATCTTGTATAAGATTGAAATAAAATCTTTCATTGATTTTGTTATAATTACATTTTAGCCTTCAACTTTTCTTATTGTTTTGTTATTTTCAATGCTAAAAAGTTTGAAATTTTTTATTTTTATATAATGTCTAAATTATTTATATTCTTTCGAAACCTTTAACTGTAAATATATAAGTCAAATTTGGGTATCCGTGGATACATTGCTAACAAGTGCTGGTCTTAGAAAATGAAAGGTTATTTAGAATGGGAAAAGATTTGTATATAAATTTATTAATCATACGTTTGATTATGTAGACGTTATAGTGTAATTTTTTTTGCCTCAAATTATAAAGAAATTTATTTTTTTAACAATATTAAGGTGATTACAAGATAATATGTATTTATATTTTTTCTTATCTTTTAGTATGGCATACACATCTTACAAACAAAACTATTTAAACTTGATTCTTTTAAAATAATCATCATAAACCACTCATTGGGTTATATTAAGAATTTTAATTTCCTAAACATATTAGACAAACATAATATAATTATATCTTAATTTTTCATGTCATGTTTGATTACATAAATTACAAAATTATACATTTTTATAAATTTAAATACTAAATATTAGCGGTGGAAATTTAATGCGGTTGGGAGTTGAAATTTTGCAGATGGGGAACTTAGGGATTTAATATGCCAAAAGCACAAGGGAACTAAATTAATTATGTGGTTTTGAATGTGATAGAATAACATCTTATTGTGGTACATGATAATCATTTAAGCTTTCTACTGCGATGACTAATGACGGTGTATTACTCAATTATATTTATTTTTTAAAGGAAAATACTTTGATGCACAAGCTGTGTAAACTTTAGTTTACACAAGCCCTTTAATTTTAGGGTTTAGGGTTTAGGGTTTTATGTTAGGGTTTAGGGGTTTAGTATGTAGGGTATATAATTTAAGGTTTATGGTTAGAATTTAGAGTTTAGGGCTTAGGGTTTAGGTTGCTAGGGTTTGTGATTTAGATTTTAAATTTTATAAAAGGATTGTGTAAATAAAATTTACACAGCTTGTGCATCAAAATAAAACCCTTTTAAAAAAAATATTAAACAGTTTTAGTTGAAATACTTTCAAAGATGGAATATATGTTTTCATTGACCTTAACTCGATTGAAATTATTTTTAGTACGATACACTTGAGAGCGTAAGATTAAATATACTTAAGCTTTCAATATTCTTCGATTGATTTAAATATTATAGACATTACATTAATATGTTAAAAAGATTTTTTAATTTTTATTAATATTTCTTTTAACCATTAAACCTTAGTACTGGAATTTATTAGAAAGAAAATAAGGAGGAAACGGCGGCCTATGGCTGGAATTTTTATACTAATATGTTCCATATTAAACACGTTGCTGCCTTTGATGACGTCATTTCAGGCGTCTACAATGTTAATTGTAAATGAAATATTTAAGTGTAAAAATACAAATATAATCATTTAATTATCTTCTCACTTTTATTTTAGTTACTCAACTTTTAAAATTATCAATTTAATAACTAAACTTTATATATTGAATTTTTTTTGTCACTCATCCGTTTTTTCATTAACGGCCCAATAAGGGTTATTTTATTAATATGTGGTTGTGACATGAATTTTTTATTACTATTTAGTTGACAAGTAAAATTTAAAATAAAAAATATTATCCCCAAATTATATTTTCAAACCCTAATCTCAAAATATCAATCTCCAAAACTATATTCAAACCTCAAATTTCACCGGCAACACCCTACCCTCCCCAAACCCTCACTGCCCCACACTTACCTTCCCAAACCTCAAACAAGCAACAAAACAAAAATTGAGCAATTGAAACAAGCAACGATTGTGGAGAAAAAATGAATTAAACATAATATAAAACCAATAAAAATGGAGAACAAAAAATGAACTAAATGCAGAGGTGGAATTGTGGCGGGACCGTCGAAATTGACAGTTAATTTGGTTGCTTGCAGCGGTGCAGTACCAGAAAAGTTGTCGTATTGTACAAATATACCATCGATATGTTATATGTTTGGTGTGAAATTTAGAAATAAAACAACTCATGTATATATGAACCCATTTTGGAGAGGAACGGTGGCCGGAATTTGAATTTTTGGGGAAAAAAAGAAATGAAGTAGAAAGGAGACAAGAGAACATTTTTTAATTTTTACTCATGTATGAGTTAAGTATTTAAAATGATGTCGTTTTAGTCTAAATTTTTAATTTTTAGGGGTCTAAAATGATGTCGTTTTGGTTTAAGCTACCATGCCATAACGCCGTTAACTATTTAATAACAGAGTGACCAAAATAGAAGCAATTCAAAAGTTGAGTGAGTAAACTGAAAATTTTGAAAGTTGATTGACCAGAATAAGAGTGAAAAGATAATTAAATGTTGATTTGTACAATTTATCCAACATTTAACCTTGTTTATTCGAATAGAAACCACGTGACCCCATGTGACATGTGGAAGCACTACCCAAACGTCTTGTCTAAAAAGTACCGTTTACACTTGTCATTATATGACTGGACTATTTTTTAAAAAAATTACTATTTTTTTTTCGAATACAAATGAGGCCGTAGCCAGGAATCAAATGTTCACATGAACGTAAGGAGGGCCATGAACATCTCGGTGCAGTATATCTAATAGGGATGGCGAAGGAGCATCATAAACACGCAGATGGTTGGAACGAGTATGATCAATCTTGGCCATATAATCGGCAACAAAGTTGGATTCCCTGCGAACATGAGTAAAAGATACCTCGCATACATAAAATTTCTTCGTCTAATATTGAAAACGATGGTGATAAGTGTGAGATTGTGTTTAGGTGTCATGTTCTGTTGTAGTGCTATTGCTATTGTAAGATGTCCTATTGTTAGTTCTTTGTTGTAATTATGATCAATTTACTGTTTACAGTGGTTGATTTACTTTTCTAATGAAAATAAATTTTAATATCATTTTAAAACTATCAGACATAATTCCTACATGACTAGAATGGGCACGAGTTGGCTTGAGTCATGTTTTAGGCCCACCCAATTTTAACCCGAAATTAAAATTTTAACTCTAATCTCGATTTGACGTGTGATAATGTATCACTTGATTTAAATTCTACTCGAAATTTAGATAAAAATTTGTTTTCGACGCGACACATATTTTTTTTTATTTTCATTAGGAAAATTATAATAAGCATCTTTTTTATATAAAATATGAAGATAATTGAAAATATATGTATACTCAATGAGTGATTCTAGTGAAAAAAAATATTATTCATCCTAGAGAATTAGGTTCAATCCGCTTTGTCAGCAAGGTGTGTAACGACGTTATAATAATTATCCTTATATATATATATTTTTATACTATTATCTCATTTTCACCATAAACCCAACCTAATTTAATCCTCCGGAAAATCTAACTCACATTAAAACCCCTATAAAATCGAGTTAAAATCCGTCCAATTTAGGTAATTTGACGATTGCTATAGTTAAAATTCTGAAGACAAGGTTGAAAATATTTGAATCCACAACGATTGTTCTGAATTGAACTGTGGAGTTACAGTAATTATTCTAATGGATATTTTATTGTACAATTCTTTCAAGGAAATAATTTTGTTTACCTGAATAATAACAAGCTCTCGTAGCTCAGTTGGTTAGAGCACCCGTTTAGTAAGCGGGAGGTCTTGAGTTCGACTCTCAATGAGAGCAAACAATCCTTTTCTATCTTTTATTTGGTTTGGTACTGCTTTTCCAGAAAATAATAATTTTGTACCAACCGTTTTAGGAATCCCAACCACACAAATAAAAGAAAAGAAAAGGCATTGAAAACACTCACAGTCTTCCTCTCTGCCAATCAACAGAATCGATTCATGTCCAACATTTGATTTTGTTTTTTTTTTTTTACCTGAACATGCCCTCTGCCTCATCTTCATCTTCATGTCAATCCCAGGAAATGTTTCTTGCCCAGAAAGCTTCCCCTCTTTTCCTCCACAAATTCTATCCCCAAACAGCTACTAAGCTGAGATGTTTTCCCAGGAAATTCACTGTTTCTGCTTCCCTTAACACCATAGCTGCTGCTGCTGCCGCCGCCTCCGGCTCCACCGTCCATGGGGCCGTCACTTCTGCGATTACCCAACTGGCTGTTACTGCCGTTGCTATTGCCTCCGGGGCTTGTCTTTCCACTAAGGTTGACTTCTTGTGGCCCAAAGTGGAGGAGCAACAAGGTACCCTTTTGTTTTAATTCTCTTTTCTTTGGAGTTTCCTTCACTTTTGGAATTAGAACTTTTCCTAATTTTGTGCTTTTATAAATTAGAAATAATTTTAGCATAGCGTTCATTTATAAGTTTCTTCCCCAGGTCTTGTAGCCTTAGTTTAAACTGAATCACTTGCTTTGCTACGTTTATTTACATATTTTGAGCCCAGAGGATTCTGCTTTTGATGCCTTTCCAAAATTATGAAGTAATAGTTGAGCATAAATTAATGAAAAGGATAAAGATTTTTATTCGGGACCTTGTGCTCCTTATTATAGCAATTATTGATTCTTTATGTTAGCTTATCAGCAAGACCATTACAATTTATGCTCTTTATAGTTTACATTTACAATCACTATCTCCTGCCTTCTTTTTTTCTCATTAGATGTCAAACCATTTCACTCTGCCTACTTACTGAATCATTTTCTCTATATTTTCTGATTTCAAATTGCATGTTAACACTTCCCATCAATATGGTGCAGGTTCTTTTAAAGTAGAAGGAATAGATGTGACTGACTACCCTATATTTAGCGAGGCAAAGGTTTGCCATGTCTCGTTGCCTCATGACTATGACTTGCATATAGTGCTCTTCTTCCACTAAAACACTGAATTGTGAAGGCAGGTGCAAAAGGCTATTGCATTTGCGAAAAGAGCTCACCAAGGGCAGTTCAGGAAAACCGGAGATCCATACTTATCACATTGCATTCACACAGGAAGAATCTTAGCTATATTGGTTCCATCAACTGGCTTACGAGTATGAAACCGTATAACCAACCACTATTAAGTTTATTGTATTGTGCGTGTCTGTATTATTTTGTTCTTCTGATAATCTTCCATCAGCTTGCCATTCTCTCTCTCTCTCTCTCTCTCTATCTCTTTGTGGGTTTTTTATGCGTTCCATTTTCACCCGCAAATTGCTTGTATAGTGCATTAATTTCATTCCTCAGCTTAGTGTTTTCCTTCATTAACCCATCTCTTACTGTAAAAGCAATAGCTATGGTGATGTTTTGATGTTAATGGTTAAAATTGGTCCTTACATACCAATGATTACATGGTTTGATAGTTGATTAAACTCCAGTGATGTTGGTATGGAAGCTTGGTTCATGCAGTATTATGCTTGGTAAATTGCAGTCTTTCTTATTACAGAAAAATGAAGCCCTTAAAAGTTCCAGGGTTCAAAATGTAGTCCTTAAATTGCAGTCTTTCTTATTATTAGTAAACTGCAGGCTGTTGACACAGTTGTGGCTGGGATACTACATGATGTGGTTGATGATACATGTGAAAGTTTGTTCAGCATAGAAGCAGAATTTGGTGATGATGTAGCAAGGTTGGTAGCTGGTGTTTCTAGATTAAGTTATATAAATCAGGTAAGGCTTTGGTTTTAGTTTGTGTTGTATGTAGAATCATCATCCTTAATCTTTATTTTTCATTACAAAGTATTTGTAAGCAGTAAGATTACATTGTCTTGTTTCTTAGCCCTTTAATAAGGATAGTTTATTGTTGTGTAATCCATACTTGGTTGTTTGTGCAAGTTTTAAACTGTAAAAGAAAAACTAAAATAGTAAGAAAAGAGTAAGAAGAAAACAAGTTCTTTATTGGTGGTTGTATCATATTTTTACCTTATTCTTATATTGACATGTAAAGGTCCAGCACAGCTCATCAGTTGTAACTCATTTTTAATTGAAAGCTGAATTGTTGAAAAGGATCCATTTCTGGAATTGAGATGGTTTTCACTAGAAATTCCTAGGTTGTGTTGATCACTCTTTTGCCATATTAAAAGCTCCATAAAACAGAAGCATTAGTTAGGCATGTATATCTTCCAGTAGATTTTTTTTCCAATTTGGAAACTCGTAGAAATTATCTAGATTATGTTGTCAAGGTAATTCTTATTCATTTCCTTTTCTTTATTACAAAAAAAGAAAAGAAAAGAAAAAGACTGAAGTGTTTTTACTTCTGATGTCTGATATGGTACATTTGGGAAGGAAATGTCTCATCAATTGATGGAAATGATAGAGAAACAATAACTATGTTACTGTCAGTTTAGAAAGTTTGAATTCTAAATTCTTGTTCTTCATTCTTATTGTTTTTCTTACCTTAGTTAATATTTTCCATCTTTGATGTTGTTCCATGTGTTGCCACCAATGCCTGACGCCTTTGTGGTGTGATATATCATTTTCATGATCATGCTTTTGTTTTTGGATCCTCTGATTTTAATATTTAATGCCTTGCACTATATAGATACTCATCCGATTGATATATTATGTTGTTTGCAGCTTCTACGAAGACATCGAAGGATAAATGTTAACCAGAGTTCCCTTGGTCATGAAGAGGTATGTGGTTAGAAAATCTTCACTATATAACATATAAATGTAACGTTTTAGAAACTAAGCTTAAGCTGAACCATAGGTGAATGTTAATTGATTATTTTGGTACAACTAAATTGCATATATTGTTTTGGAATAACTAAATTGTATATTCAATGTATAAGTTATTTTGTTGTTTAAAAAATGTATTAAGTTATTTTTGTTTGTGTTTGTTGTTGGGAGGTCAGTTGAAATGGTTTTGAATGTGTTCTCTGACATTTGTGAACTTAAGAACCATACAGTTTTACACATAAAAGTAGTGGTAAAATGTAAATATTAATATGTAAGGTAGAAAACTGTAAAAATTCACATTGCAGGGATCTAAGTGATCGTAGTTAGAAGTCAGTGTGATATCACATAAGGGCCTTGGGAGCAATTTTGGGGATCTCCTTGTCTAAGGAAGGGCCAAGTTCTATGGTTCAAAGCTCCCATTCTTGTGGTTATCTTCAAAAATCATTTCAATGCATATGGGTGGTAGGATGATATGTGCTTAAAGATCTAGCTGGGTAGAAAACTGCAATATATGGTTATAGAAAGAAAAAAATCAATAAAGTTGTAACTTCTGGGTTTAGAAGTTATTGTTTTCTGATTTTTGTATTCTTTTCTTTTCTTCTAAGGCTGATAATCTACGAGTCATGCTCTTGGGAATGGTTGATGATCCAAGGGTGGTGCTTGTCAAACTGGCAGACCGTCTTCACAATATGAGAACAATGTAATGTCTCTTAAATTACATATTAGATTTATCAAAAGTGAAAACAGATCTCCATATCCTTTTTATATTATATAATTCATTGAACAACCAAAATTGGCCTAGTTATCGTTAATCCTTAGGTTTAAATCCACCTCCCCATGTATCAAGAAAACTAATTCATTGGAATGAAATAATAATAATTTGTTTCTCAAATCTTTTGGATTTAACCCTTTACAAAACCTTGTATTATAGACACACCATATTTCTCCATCCTTTTGAACATTATATGAAGCTCCGAGATATTTACAACAAAACCTGTGGTGCCCGTGCTATAATTCTTGAAAAAATTTCAGTGCTTTTAAGGTTAATCTTAGGGTATTATTGTATGAATCGCTCTCAAAGATGTAATCATTCTTTACAGTTATGCCCTGCCACTAGCTAAGGCTCAAGCTGTTGCCCAAGAAACCTTATTTGTTTGGTGCTCCCTAGCTTCCAGATTGGGTCTGTGGGCATTGAAGGCGGAGCTGGAAGATCTATGCTTTGCAGTTCTTCAGGTAAAGGACTGTCTTTTCAGTCCTCCATGATTTTATATCGCAGATATAGTCCTTAATCTCTTACTCCATTCATCATGTAGTTTGGGCATGATTAATTCTGTTTGAGTGGGACACATATTTCATTCAGGCATGTCTCATACATTTTGTAATGTTAAATTCAAGTGATATTGTGTTCAAGTTTAGGGTTTATTTTGGCTGTTCAAGTCATACTGTTATTGTAATCAATGCCATGAGTTAATATTCTTTAATGAAAGGTACTAAACCTTCTTCCTTTGGTGCGATGGTTTTATTGCTTCTAAGTAAAAATGTGAAGCCTTTTGATTTATGCATTTCAATTTTTTAATCAATTCTATGGTGCAGCCTCAAATATTTAGAAAGCTACGAGCTGATCTGGCTTTGATGTGGAGTCCCAGTAATAAGGGAACATATCCTAGACGAATATCTGCAAAAGGAAGTTGGTCCTCCTTGCAGGGAAGTGATTCAGTGCATGAGTATGAAGCTTCTATGCATGATGAAGATATCACTAGCATAAAGGTAAGTGTGTGCTGTGTCTAGATGCTCACTAAACTCTCTGTGCACTGCTTGGTTAAAATCTTGCTTTGATATATTAGATTGCGCCAATTTTAATAATTTCTTATTCATAGACAATTTTTAATGCATAGTGTTCGTTTTGCCTTCCTGCCAGTAAATGATTTTCTTTTGAAAAATAGGTAGTTTTAGCCTTCATTTTATATACTAAATACAATTGCTTTCTTCTTAGTGAACCTTTGACAATTGACAGGGTTAATCAAAATACTTAATATGTGCTGCCACTGGCCACCTTCAGTACGTGATCTTCAAAGATATCTCAACTTACATTCATATTGATTATTGAACATTATAGTTTGATTTGGTTCTATAACGAAAAACATGTACTGAATAAATTTCTGATGTCATGAATTTTTGGCCAAACTAAGCTTGTCACATTCTTCTGAGGGTTGCAATTTATACTTTGATTTTCTGTCAGATTGCTTTTTTGTGCTTTACTGGATTATACTGGAAACCTTCTGTTTAATACAAAATAAATTTTGAGAAACAAATTGGCTGTCAAGTGTTTACCACCATGAAACTAATAGGAAAATCTGTTGCAGAAACCCCAAGTTAAAAGGCTTTAACTGAGGATCCAAACTTCTAATGTTCTGTACTTGTTATACATGGCAATGGTAGTTTTAAGGAATTTTCCTTTTCAGAGAGTACCAAGATGTCTTTATTTCCAATGAACTATATGCATTGATTGGCTCTAAATGTGATTTTTCTCTCTTTATTTTAAATGTATGAAATAATAACTCTGGCATCATGTATGCACATGTCTGGAAGCATGAATGCTAAATAAAAGGGGTTGGAAGGTGTTGAGTCAGTAAGTAGGAAGATGAACAAATGCTGTAATATAAAAGATGAACCTTAATTATGAGTAATAAGTTTCAGTTGTTTTATGCATACAGGATCTATTGGAAGCAGTGGTTCCTTTTGATGTCTTATCGGATCGGAGAAAACGGATTAACTTTCTTAATAATCTTGGAAAAAGTTCAGAGATGAAACCAAGACCGAAGGTTGTGCAGGATGCTGGAGCTGCTCTGGCATCTCTTGTTGTTTGTGAGGAGGCACTTGAGAGGGAGTTGCTCATATCAATTTCGTATGTTTTGCTTGTCTTACAATGTGTTTCTACTGCTTTTTTTCCCCGAATAAAACCATTTTGGTTTATTTATTAGTTCTAGTTCTTGTGTTGCTAGGAGTAACTATTGTTAGTTTAGTTATTTTCTTCTACGTGCTTTCTCATGCTCCTCTTTTCCGCTGCAGTTATGTCCCAGGGATGGAGGTTACTTTATCCAGCCGACTAAAAAGTTTGTATAGTATCTACAGCAAGGTATGAGTAGCAAATAATGTATTTGTATCAAATATTGGATTCTTTGATTCTTAACTGTAAAGTGATATAATTGTGTTTTTGGGTGTTGTTAGAATCAAATGCAGTCAAATCCCTCTTTGTGCCTTAGTTTAAAAGTTTTTTTGGGACATAGTTAACCATATTGTTGAAGGTGTAAACTGTGATAATTTTGTAGCTGCGGCTCATAGCTGTAAGTTATAGCAGGGTAATGGTTTGATGAGACATCTAAGAATCAATCAAGAACTCGATTCCTTCAATGCTTGTGAAACCTCATCAACATATAGTATCTATATAGGAGACTTTATGCAGTAAAAAATGTAACAATACGTTGGGTCCTTGAAGCATTTTTTTTTTGATAAGAATAGGAGGCCTCGTTAAAAACCCCCTTCTTAACTATCCGATTCCCGAGGGTGAGAAGCGGACACTCAGAGGAAGGAGGAAAAGAGTGCCTCAAAATTTTATTGACTGAAGAAGAGTACAATAAATTACAGAGATTAGCTAGGAACCCCTTACTAATCTAACACCCACTCTCAAAGGAGACTAAGCTCGCTTACCCGATCCCTTTCTTAGCTAAATCATCAGCTTTACAGTTAGCAATCCTGGAAACCAGGCAGCATATAACATTCCTATCTAGTACCATGGACTGAATTTCCCTAACAATACTCTCATAACATAAAGGGTAAGAAGTAAGGCCCTTAATCCATTCCAAAGCTACCGAACAATCACTCTCCAAAATGAGACGACCCGATGAGCTCCACACAGAACTGAGGAAAAGTTTCAGACCTGTTCTGATAGCTTTTAGTTCAGCTAGAATGGGAGGTCCGGATCCCACTGCCTCGTGAAAGCTCATTAGGACTGTGCTGTCAGAGTCTCTTAGCAACCCACCGATACCTCCCTTCTTCCAATTTCTGATTACAGCCCCATCTACATTCATCTTGAAGAAACCAACGGGAGGAGGAGACCACTGAATGAGTTTCGGCTTGGCCTTGCTGCAGGAAGGCAGAGAATCGGCCAAGCGAGGGTTCCCAGTGAGCAAGTCGATAGACACTGCCCCTTTTGGCTCTTTGGCGAGGAACCAGGATGCGATCCTGCATCTAGTTAGAAAAGATAGCAGGAAGAAGTCCGAAACTCCTTCATCAAAAACTATGCTGTTTCTGACTTTCCAGACAGTCCACAAAACTGCCCCTGGAATAAGTTTCCAAATCCTAGACTTAGGGACGAGATCGTCCCAGGAAAGAAGTAAGGCTTTAAGATCATTAGGCAAGGCGAAGGAAACATTCCAGAGACGAAAGAAAATGTTCCATAATTTCCAAGAGGCGTTGCAGTGGATGAAAAGATGGTTGGTAGATTCTGGGCATTGATTACAAACAGGGCAGTTTATGTCCGATTCTGATAGTACACCTCTTTTTGATAGCTCGGTCTTAACTGCTACTTTCCCGTGAGCCAATTGCCACAAGAAGAACTCCACCCTTGGTGGAACCAGACCTTTCCACACTAGCGAATTCCAGCTACAATCAGAACATCCTGTGCTTAATAACAGTTCCCTGCAAGATTTTATTGTGAATACACCTTCACCATTCCCATCCCATACCAAGCTATCTTCTTCTTTGGGATCGAGGTTGATATTATTCAAATCTGTCATTAGTAGTAGCCAAAGATCAAACTCCCAATCAGCTAAGTTTCTTCGTGCTCTCACCTCCCAAACCCAGCCTGTTGATTCATAAGATCCGAAATCAGCCACTCTTCCATTCTTATTAGTAGATAACGAAAACAGCCTTGGGAACTTCATGCTTAAAGGAACATTGAGCAGCCATCTGTCGTGCCAGAAGAAAATCGCATCACCTCTTCCCACCTTGAACTTTAGGTGAGAACGAAAGCAACTCCCAATTTCATCATCCATCGTGAAGTTGTTGACCATTCCCCTCCAAATCCAAGAAGCTTGGGGGAATTTTGCATTAGGGACTGACAGAGAACTCTGATCAAGATTGTTTTTGCAGCAAACCACCTTCTTCCACCATGACTCTCTTTCCACACCAAACTTCCAGACCCATCTTCCCAACAACGATCTGTTCATGATCTTAAGGTTAGGTATACCCAGACCTCCTTTGTCTTTTGGCAAGCACACCGTGTCCCACTTAATCCAATGAATTTTGTTTGCTGTCTTCCCCCCACCCCATAGGAAATTAGCAAATAAAGAGTTTAGATGTCTACCTACAGAGGATGGTAGCGGGAAAATTGACAAAAAGTATATAGGCAGAGCTGATAAGACTGATTTAACCAAAATTAGCCTGCCTGCAGTAGACAAAGTGCCCGATTTCCAGCCCGAGAGCTTACCTTGAACTTTCTCTATAACTGGATCCCATAGAGCAACCGAATTCCTCTTTGCCCCAAGAGGTAGACCTAAATATTCTGATGGAAAAGAGCCCCTTTGACAGCCAATTGAAGCAGCCCATTCATCGAGAACCGAGTCTTCTACATTAATCCCCATTAACTTACTCTTCCCACAGTTAATCTGTAGCCCCGTCATGATCTCGAAGATGCGAAGCACTCTTCTGACATTCTTTATTTGAGTACCAGAGGCGCTGCAGAAGATTATTAAGTCATCGGCAAATTGAAGATGAGATAGCGTGAAGGAATTTTCCGATGTTCCAATCCGAAAACCATTGAACAGGCCTAAATTCACAGCTTTTGAAAGTAGCAGATTGAGCACTTCGCCAACCAAATTGAACAAGAGAGGGGAGAGGGAGCATCCCTGTCTTAGGCCTTTTTTCAATGGAACCTCCTCCGTCGGAACTCCATTGACTAAAACCGAAATGGAAGCTGTTGAAACACATCGATGAATCCAGGATTTCCATCGATCTCCAAACCCCATCTCGTCCATAGTCTTCATAATTATTGGCCACTCAACCGAGTCATAGGCTTTCCTGAAGTCCACTTTAAAAACAGCACCTTGCAGACCTTTTTTCCTCCAGTAGTCAATCCCTTCATTAGCTATAAACACGCAGTCTAGGATCTGTCTGCCAGTAGTGAAGGCAAATTGCGAGGGACCAAGAATAGAATTCATACAAAATTTCAATCTGTTTGCTAAGACCTTAGATAGGATTTTGTATAACCCGCCTACCAAGCTGATTGGTCTGTAGTCATCCAAACATTCTGGATTTGCTTTCTTAGGAATGAGAGTTATGAAGGCGTGATTGATCCCGTGTTCCCATTGTTTCCCTTCGTAGAAGTCTGAAAAAAATCTGAGAATTGACTTCTTCAGACTCGGCCAAAACTGCTTAAAAAACCCCATGTTAAGGCCATCTGGCCCCGGAGCTTTGTTGCTGTCCGAGGAAATAATAGCCGCCCACACTTCCTCCTCTGAAAAACCTCTCTCCAGATGAATCTTCTGCAGTTCGGAAAGTCGGGGAAAATTTAGTCTCAAATCTGTTATAGGTAGCGAACTGACCGAGCCAAAAGCTTCCATAAAATGGTCCCTGATTGTGCTCATTAAGCGCACCGGATCGGAAATGTGTTCCCCTCTAAATTTCAGACTTCTGATCGTATTTGCTCTTTTTCTGGCTGACGCGCAAAGATGGAAGTATCTTGAGTTTCTATCACCAAACTTAACCCATTTCTCCCTTGAATTTTGATACCAGATTTTCTCCTCTGTTTTGTACAATCTCCATAGGTCTTCTCTGAGTTTAGAAAGCTCAGTCCCCCTGTACGGATTAGACGATCCCTGAACTGTAGCACATTCCAAATCATGAATCTTCTTTTCCATATCTCGGATAGCGCGAGAGAGGTCGTCAGTACTGCTGCCCGGCCACTTCTTTATCTCTTTCTTGGTCTCTTTAAGAATGTTGAAAATATTCTTCCCATTGTTCCTTTTAGTTAACCTTTGGAGAGTCGACTCAACCATCTCCACGAAATTTTTCTCCTCCAGCAAATAGCTATAAAATCTGAAAGGTTTGGGGCCCCAATTAATTCTTGTGGAGGCTAATTCTACTGCATTGTGATCCGAGATTGACTTGGGCAACAGAGTTTGGACAGATTCGGGGAAAGCCTCCATGAAAGACGTGCTTACTAGAAAGCGGTCTAATCTGACGGAAATGGGAGACTCTCTGTTGTTACACCAAGTGAATCTTCCCCCTGTGAGTGGCAAATCAACTAGACCCATTTGATGTATGAAGCTCTTGAGCAAATCCATACTCAGCACATTTTGGTGCTCGCCAGTTTTCTCCTCCGGTGACAAGTAAGTGTTAAAATCGCCTCCGATGCATAACGGAAAATGCAACCCCTCGCAACAGGACAGCAGCTCCTCGAAAAATTCTCTTTTATCAGCATCAATGGCTGTAGATGAAAAGGAAAGATATTCGTCTAGGATATGTTCCCTTATTACTGCAAGGAGGTTGGTCCTCCTTGAAGCATTTTACTTGGCCTTTCAGAATAATATTATCAATCAAGCTAGAGTTGAAATGTGATTAAAAAATCTTCTATTAAAAATAAGCAAGCAGTTTCTGGTTCAGAAACCCCTTTGTAATCTCTTTTGATGTTTAGTTTGTTTCTTCATCTTGCTGTAGATGAAAAGGAAAGATGTTGGCATCAATAAAATATATGATGCACGTGCACTGAGGGTAGTTGTTGGAGACAAGAAAGGAACCCTACATGGTCCGGCAGTTCAATGTTGCTACAGTCTTCTCAACATTGTACACAGGTATTCCAGTTGTTTCTTCTGTTTTATTTTATAGATTTTTTTCAATGATTAGTTTGTTTAGAATTACTTTTACTTTGTTTCATGGATTTAAGGAAAGATACACATGGTAGAAAAAGGAACATATACATATTTTTGTAGTTTTATGTTTGCAAATAATTTCTTTGGCCAATAGTAGCTATATTTATAAGAACATAGAAGTTCTCAGTTTTAAGCTTTAACGATAGTCATAAACCATACTTTTTAATGATGGTATCTTTTTCTTAAATAAGTTAGCATGAGTCACACTATCCTTTTTCTGCAGGCTGTGGACTCCAATTGATGGTGAATTTGATGATTACATAGTTAATCCAAAACCCAGTGGCTATCAGGTAATATTTTGCAAATGTTCGTAGGAGATATATTGAAGACACAAATATATCAACATAGTCATTCACAGATATAAGGCCAAGCATGTATTTAACAAGCTTCGCGCCTGACAATTGATGTATTTATTAAGTTTCTGCCCTTCGATACATCGCTCTAGGCAGCTGTGAAATTGTTTGTGAGAACTGATACGTTCTTATTGACTAAATCTCTTAAAAAACTAGTTGAAGACCATTTCAAAGGTAACATCAATTTTGCACCAAGAAACGGTGTAAAATGTTTACTTAGATTCATAACTTGATTAAGCTGTAAACCCTCCTGATTTTCTTAGTTAAAATAGGCCATGCACACAGTTTATTTTGCTCAAACATTTTTTTCACCAATCATTCAATTTAAAAGCCTTTCACTGTGTATCTTGCAAGAAACAGTTTCTACTCAAGCATAATTAATTGACTTAATCAACATACAAGCAATATCGGATGTGTAACAACGACTAAATTTTAATTGTTTTTAATCACTACAGAGTGCAATTACAAGAACAATTCTCCACATGCTTGGAGCATAAAGCAAAATATATTTTCTGCCTATATTTTGGGGCTCATTTCTGACGAATTTTCCTTTGCCAATTACAGTCTTTGCACACTGCAGTACAAGGTCCTGATGCATCACCTTTGGAAGTTCAGATTCGAACACAGGTTACGAACTTCTTCCTGGTTTATTTGATGTCGCACTTGAGTGAGATTGAGATTATTTTATCTAATAGTAGCGCTAAATTTTCTCAGAGAATGCATGAATATGCTGAACATGGACTTGCTGCCCACTGGCTTTATAAAGAAACTGGAAATGATTTACCTTCCATAAGCAGCTTGGATGAATCTGAAATCGAAGAATCATCCTATCTCCCTGAAGATCCGGATGATCAAAATTCCATGGACCACGATTCGTTTCAGAAGTATAGCTCCCTGAAAGTGGGACATCCTGTCCTTAGAGTGGAAGGAAGTAACCTACTTGCTGCAGTTATAATCAAGTATGTTATAAACCTAATATTTAATTGTCCTTACCTTCTAATCTTCACATTTAATTAACTGGTGCATAAAATTGCATCCACAGAATAGATAAGGAGGGGAGGGAGTTGCTTGTTGCTGTGAGCTTTGGATTGACTGCTTCTGAAGCTGTAGCTGACCGAAGGTCTTCTTTCCAAATAAAGCGATGGGAAGCTTATGCAAGGTTATACAAAAAGGTGCTTTGCTTCATTTCTAATCTTGAATTTCAGTCCAGTACATTGCAAAGGATAATGCTATATAATCACTCCCCGAAGGTACTGTCAATCATCGGTCATATATCACTGGATGGGCCTCATGTATCACTGTGTGGGTTCCATGGGAGATAAATAAGAATTCTTACATCTATTGATACAAAGTTTGGTTTAATCTAATTTTTCCATTTGCTGCCTTAGTTAAAAGAAAAGCTGGCCATTGAAAATCCAAAATTGATATCTTAGAGGAGAATCTCATAAAGTTGTATTCTGCTAGGACTTTTTGGTTCTTTCTGGAGTGTAAAAGCTAGTGTTATGTGCAATATGATGTCGTATTGAATGATGAATGAAGCTAAGATTTTATACTGGGTGAATATCACAGTGACTTTAGGACTCTAAAATCTAAATCTTCAAAATGCCTTGAGCTTTCATAGGCTTACATTAGTCTTATAATCAAAAGTGGGACGACTTGTTAACTTTAAAACTACTAATTTGGTTTGCTGCTATCCACTTGGCTTACCAGGTTTCAGATGAGTGGTGGTGTGAACCAGGACATGGGGATTGGTGTACTTGCCTTGAGAAATATACACTTTGCCGGGACGGCATATACCATAAGGTACATTTAGCAAGCCCTTATTGAAGAAATTAAATGTCTTCAATTTCTCTTTTTTTTTTATGATGCTGGTGTTTTTGGAATTCGGTGAGGTATTTGATATTTTCTTACTTTGGAATACGAAAAATGGGGCAAATTTAGAATCCAAGAAATTTAAAATTTATTTTTTGGGAATCATCTGAGACTTTGACTGTCATCTATTGCTCCAGAAATGGAACAAGTTTTTAATTACTTGCCATTTTGGAATGTATGTAAAGATTAATAACGCGTCCCTTATTTTGCGGGCATCTCAGATTTTTCAACAGTAAACATATTTAATAAGCTTTTCAGAACTTCGCACAATAGTGAGCTTTTGCTTCTTCCTGCATCTCCTTTCTTGGCTGTTCAACTTTAACTGATCATTACATCGGTTTACTGATAGAACATTTGTTTACCTCACTAAATTATTTCCATGCAGCAAGACCAATTCGAACGTCTTTTGCCAACCTTTATCCAAGTGATCGATTTGACAGAGCAAGAAGAATCTGAATATTGGACTGTTATGTCTGCTGTTTTTGAAGGCAAACCAGTTGAATCAATTGAATCAAGGCCTAACCTTGATTATGTTGCTTCCAATTCAATTGAAGCTAGCATCAACCGCAAGGTTTGGTAACAATAACATTTCTAGACAAGTTTCAGTTGTCGAAGTATGATTTTTCCAAACCATGCAGAAAGCTGTTTTTCCTTGTTTCTTATATCCATGAATTTTCTTTCACTATTATTATATATTTAAACAATTAAATAACTTTTTCTGTGATCATAATTTATTCGTTTGTTTATTTTTTTTTGTTAACCTTCTCCTTTACAGCATTGCTAATATAGACTTGGTGTTTGAGATATCAAACTTCCTAGTTCTAACAACACAGTTACTAATAAACCTTTTTCTTTTACTTTGATTTGCTAGCTATAGGACCTAGAACTCTATATTAACTGGACTTAAACCTAAGACCATCAATATGAATCATGCATACATGTTAATTGCTTTACCACTTAAGTGATTCTAAAATCCTCTTGTCTCCCCTTTCGTACTGTGTATCCGTGTTTGTCTGAATTTACATCTCTGCACATCTCTGTTTTCACAACATTGCACTTATTCAAACTATTATTCTCTAAATGCAATCATGTGCCTGTGGGGTAACATTCCCCCCCCCCCCCCTGAAAATGAAATATGATGCTGAGTTGTCTTTTAAATTATACAGGTACGATTGCTAAGGACAATGCTTCAATGGGAAGAGCAATTACGTTCGGATGCAAGTTTCGGAAGACAAGATGACAGCGCCAAATCCAGAAACAGCCCTGATTCCGTTATCCTCGGGGAGGTTGTTATTATACGTTGGCCTCATGGTGACATAATGAGATTGAGAACCGGCAGCACTGCTGCAGATGCTGCAAGAAGAGCAGGTCTTGAGGGAAAGCTAGTTCTAGTTAATGGTCAACTGGTATTGCCTGGCACAGAGCTCAAAGATGGTGATGTTGTAGAAGTAAGATCATGAATTAACCAAACCAATTTGTATATATCATAGGGTAAAACAGATTCCGCTGCAATTTGATTTACCAAATCTGAAAGTCGATACGAGTGATTGGGTATGCTGCAGTGCATGATGGCCTGCAATTGATTTCCACATTCAATGTAAATACAGATAAATTGTAGAGCATGAATGAATATGACAATTTTTCTCTTCTATCCCCCTTTTCGAATTTAGTTTAGAATCTTGAAAGCCTATGTATGGGAAATATGCCATATTATGCTTAAAGTTTTCTTCTTGTGAATGTAGTCTACCGCATCAGAACCTTTCACAACTGAATCTAAACTTTTTTGGACATCTTTTGTGACTTGTTCTTTGCCTTGTAATGAAGAAATGATATCTCTACCTTGGGGAAGCCATGGTAATAATAGAAAAAACTAAATGATTTATTGGGAAATAACGCTTCACTTCATCTTTATTAGGATTATTTGCATGAAAAGGTTTCAACTAATCAATGCTTATTAGCTTTAAATTTAGACCCAAATTTTTTTTTGGAATTGCTCTTTGTTGGAGTGATTCAACAAGAGCGATTTTAACCGGATTATTTAACCATTCAGCTGACGTTTCGCATTCACTTTCAATGATCACCCTAAATACACAAACTATTTAAACTATAAAAACATCTTTATTCATATGACATTATACAATCGGAATAAAAGTTCATTCGACTGAAAAATGAGTATGCACGGACGGAATCAAGATTAAATCGTCTTTCCTTCTTGCAGTCACACCAAATACCTCATTCATATCCAAATCTTGATGACTCATTCCACTAGGAAGCTCCCAATCAAAATGGTAAAGTAATTTTGCTAGAGGTAACTCAATATTAGGAAGGGCAAAAGATATGCCTGGACACATCCTTCTACCTGCACCAAATGGTATATACTCCAAATCTGTTCCTCTGAAATCGTAGCAACTATTGAGGAACCTTTGTTGTTTCTGTGAACACCACCTTTCCTTATTGTTGTTTCTTTAAGAAATCCTTATATCCATCCCAATCCAGGACTTGTTCGACTCAACTAAAGACTATCGTTTCAAATTAACAACTGCTTTCATGCTGATTTTGTAAAGTAAAGAATATCAAATATGTGCTCAACAACCAAAACAAGTTTACTTTACAGGTAATGCTAATGACAGTTCTTTGCTACGAATAAAATCAAACATTCAAGCTAAGGGGAAATACTGAAATTTGTCAATCATGTAAAAGGCTTCAACTTTGGGAATCAATGCTTGCTTCTTTTCCTTTTGTTTGTTGCCTCCATTGCTTTCCGTTTAAGAAGTCGATTGCTGCGTCGAAGTGGTAAGTTTTCGGGATTCTTTAAATTGCTCTTGCGACAACTTTCTTCTGAATCGCTTTGTGCATCTAAGGGATCTTGTGCAGACAGCTTATGGCTAAGTTGTTTTGTCTCAAAAGTCACTGAATCAGGTGTGTCGAAGTTGGATGCTATCTCCTCCATAGATTCATGCTCAGAAGTTTCTGATCGATCAACCAACCCCACAGAATCTATATCAATTCCTCCATCTTCTGATGACAATCCGAACGAATTGAGACTAATGTTGTACATCGAAACAATCGAGTCCCCTGGTACCAAACATGTATTGACGCTCCACTCCAATTCAATTTCCTTGGATGATTCTTTGGCTTCACACTCTGATTCTTCTGTTGGTTCTGAAACATCCGATAGTTGAGGTTGAACTAAATATTGGGAGAATGGAGTTTGAACGCTTGATTGTGGAAAAGGAAAATCTCGAACAGCCACAGCCCTATTGTTGCGTCGGAGTGGTACGATTGGAACAATTGGAATAGGATAATCCCGGACAGCTGAGACTCTGTTGTGGGGTTTATAGCCTTTAGACAGTAACACAGGAGCAACTTTCTCAGGTGATTTTATAGCCTCGTCGTCTGGAATCACCGCAACCTCAATCGGAGTCGAAGTCGAATCCGGGGTTTCTAAAGCTGGTGTCGGATCTTTTCTTTCAGATTCCAGCGTCGTAACAACAAAATCCTCAGAATCAGATGAATAACATAACCAGCTAGAGCTAGACACATCCGAGGGAATTAAATAATGAGTGCTTTCAAACGCAAAATACCCTGTGTTTCCTTCCTTTTGTTTTCCAAAAGTTTCTTTGGAAGAAGCATGGCTTTTCTGGGAAACCATTGTCAATTGATGAAGATTACAGATGCTCCGAGTGAAATCTTTAAATCAAGTCCAGGGTTTCGAAAGTAACCTTCTGATGAATTGCTTGGGAAGCAAAAAAGCGGAAACTTGATAAAATAGAAGAAAGGTTTGGCTACTGATTGGCTTGCTTTGCAAGGTACTTTGCGTTGAGAGAGAGATGAGAGTAGGTCAAATATTTATAGGCAATCCCCGGCCAAGGATTTTAAAAATAATAATTTATCAATCCAAATAATATTACAATTTAACTTGCAATTAGTATTTTATTATAAATAATAATAAATATTTATTTAGTTTTTAATTGTAAACAATTAATCCATTAGTGAACATACAGACCAACAGAATAAATTCTTCAAAGAAATATTTAATTTCAAGAATTAAAATATTCATATATTAAAAACTTATGCCGACTTGTTATTATCAATGGCTGTGAAGCTTTATTTTTCATCTGACGGTTATAATTAATTTCGTTTTCATTAAAAAAATCATTGTAGTTGAGGTAAAGTTAGAAGATATTCTTAGGGATTAAATTTAAATTATAAATTTTTAAAAGATTAAAATATAATTCTTTAATAAAATAAAATCGAATAACTTACAAATACAAATACTTTATTGGACAGATGACCTTAGGGTTAATTTTTAACTTCCTGTGGTTAAACATTTTAAAATAAATAGAACAATCACCAGTCCTTTTTATTCATGCTTTGCTTAATCTTCTCTGCATTTTCCTTAATAATGGCTTCCTTTGAATCATCGGCCACACTGTCTTTAGTCTTTTGAGCTTTCTCTTTGGCCGAGTCGCGTCCATTTTTCGCCTTCTCGTTTGCCTTGTTGTTCGCCTATCGATTAACGTAACACAATTCGAAATAGAACATATGTCATACACATATTCAAATATAAATATATGATTTTTCAAATATATGAAAAACTCGTGCCGGACGTATTATTATTCGAATTTCATGTACCTTCTCGCATGCTCGCGCCTCCAGCTTCGAACTTGCCTACGCCACATGAGAAAAAAAAACATAATGAATATTTAAGGTAAAGATTAAGATTAATGAGACGAGAGAAAGAGTTAATTACTTTAATAAATCTTGGCCTAACAGCTGAAACAATCCTGTGGTTTGCAGCTCTACCTCCGAAATTGCCTACATTGATAAAGTTCTTAACTAGGTTTAACAATGCCATATTTGTTTATTAATGAAGTTTGCCTGTATTCCCCTTACTAGGTTTAACAATGCCATATTTGATTTCTATATAAAAAGGTTTCGATTAACTATATATATCATTAGTTCTAATTAATTATGACAACATAGTATTACTTTTTTATATAACGAATTATCATTTAATATACCCTCGATAGAACATATTTATTATAATCTTATTATCGTTTGTAAAAATTATTTTTCAACATTAATATCAACAGATAATTCCTTAATTAGTCAACTTTAATTATAGTTTTTTTGGTAATATGTATGTCCATCTTATGACTCATGTTCGAGTTGCAAGGTTGTCTCTTCCAACAATGTTATCTTCATAGATCGAACTCATGTCCTCACCTTGAGAATACACCGTGCCTTACAGATGCACCAAACACTTATTCGTAACTTTAATTATAGTTTTGAGTATTCGTGATTCATCTTTGTGGAGCTTATAAATCGTAGTTTCTTCTTATTCAAACATATTGCGTCACTAAGAGTAATTGATAATTTAAATATCCTTGCATAATCACACACTACGATCATTGTACACTTTTTTCAAATGAAATTAATTTTATTAAACGATGATATATCTAAAATTACGTTTACAATTTAATAAATAAAATTATTTAATTCAGACATATTTTTATAACTGTTAAAACAAGAAACTGACGTCAAAGAAAAGGTAAAATTCCAACCCAAAAACTTGAAACAACAAATAGATAGAAACATTACCAAAGATCGACAATGAAAGTAAAACTTTATTATTTTGTTTTAACGGAGATAAAAATGATAATATAATTTTTTTGAAAGATGATTTTATTAGAAATACAATAAATTTAGGATTATTCTCATAGGCGATGAATTATTTTGTTTTCACAAGCGATTTAGTTTTAGGGTTTATTAGTTCAGTTTAGGGTTTAGAATTTAGAAGTTTTAGTGTGTGGGTTTAGAATTTAGGGTGTATGGTTAGAATTTAGGGTTTAGGGTTTAAGGTGATATAGTTAGAAGTTTAAGTTTTAACCTATAAACCCTAAACTTTAACCCTACACCTTAATTTTTATGAACATCCCTTAAATTTAAAACTACTACACTTAAACTCATACTCTAAACCCTAAAACTAAGGCGCTTGTGTAAACAAAGTTTCCACAAGCTCTTGTGCATGGAATAATTACCCATAAACTTAACCTTATTTCATCTAAGCTACAGAATCCACTATAAAATAATAAAATTAATCTTTAACTGTTATTTTATTTAATTCTATTGTATATTTGTTATATTTATAATATAATAATTGTTTATATACTTCTACAAATCTAATGGTATTGTATTACATATTTTTAAATTATTTATTTTAAATCATTAATTTTCTTTTATAATTATTGTTTAAAATATAAAAACATAATACACTTAATTTTTTTCTAAATTAATTATGTATTCAGATAAAATAATATAAATACAAACATTTTGGAATGATACATTTTAAAATATAACATTTTAAAAATCTATAAAATTTTGAATTTTTTTATATATATCTCATTAATTCTAATTGAAATGATGAAACATTTAAAGCATAAAGTCAAAAAATTGCCCATCAACGTTTGACTGAATAGTCACTTTGGCCTATTTTTTTGGAGCAATTTAACTCTCAACGTTTTATTTTGGGTCAAAATGACCCATTTGCAGATGAAAATTGTTAGTCAACCAACGGAAAATAGCTTGAAATGACGTGACAAACCTATATGACAACGCACACTGACATGGCAGTATCATATAGACAAATGTGTTACCTTGAAAAAACGTTACATCAGTCAGAAAATAATTTTATAAAATTATATAAAATATAAAATAATTTTTAGCTAACTTATCATTTTCTCAAGTCATTTCAAATTGTTTACCGTCAGTTTTCTAGCAATTTTCATCCGTAGAGTGGTCATTTTAACCCAAAATAAAACGTTGGGGGTTGAATTGCTCTAAAAAGAAGTATATGAATCAAAGTGATTGTTCAGTCAAACGTGGGAAGTATTTTTTAACTTTATGCCAACATTTAAAATTATATTATATTATATTATATTATATTATATTATATTATATTTAAAATTTGATTAAAATATATTATATCTTGGAGCTTTTAGTACACTTCTTCATTAGTGTACTTTAATTGTGGTTTGAGTATTCACTTATTCATTTGTGTAGCTCGTAATGAAAAATAATGCAAATAAATGTTTGGAAAGTCACCATAAGTCCATAACCGTATAACTAGACTTTGATATCAATGGATGTAATTATAGTTGAAATATGTTTAAATAATTATTGTGATTCCGAGTCTTGCTAAATTGAGTGTAATAAATTTATTAAAATAAAATATAAATAAATTTTTGGTCGAGCTTTTTTATTATTATCAAATCTCACTTTATTGAATGATAAATGTCTAAATTAGAGGTGTTCATGGATTAAATAAGGTATGATTAAACTTATGCAGGTGATTAATACTTTCGCTTGTCCAAACCTAACTTCAAATATAAACTTCAAATTCTATATTTGTTTTTAAAAAATTTGATGTGGCATCAGCAGATCTTAATACGTGGCAAGTTCAGTCAGCATCAGCTGTTAAACATCAGTTGACTGACAGTTTTCATCTAACAGATGCATATTTGGACCAAATTGAAACGTTGGGGGACATATTTGGACTACGAATGAAACGTTGGGGGCATATTTGGACAAAAAAGAATAGGGAGCCAAATGACAAAAATATGCAAACGTTGGGGGCATCTTTTGTCATTTTGCCTTTTGAATATTCGTGATTCATCTTTGTGGAGCTTGTAAACCGTAGTTTCTTCTTATTAAACATATTGCGCCACTAAGAGTAATTACTAATTTAAATATCCTTGCATAATCACACACTACGATCATTGTACATTTTTTTTCAAATGAAATTAATTTTATTAAACGATGATATATCTAAAATTACGTTTATAATTTAATAAATAAAATTATTTAATTGAGACATATTTTTATAGCTGTTGAAACAAGAAACTGACGTAAAAATAAGGTAAAAACCCAACCCAAAAACTTGAAACAATAAATAGATACAAACATCACCAAAGATCGACAATGAAAGGAAAAACAATCAACAAACATCATAAAATACGAAAAATTCCGCCACGAACGACGAGCACCGATGAGCACCATTTGAAATTTAAAGGTAAATTAATTAAAATATATAATAGTGAGAATGTGTTTGTTATATAGCTTTTCAAAATAAAAATGACAAAATAATTATTAAATAATTGAAATAAAATATAGTTATAAAATATTATAATAATAACAAATAAATAAAATATGAGTAAATAAACCAAAGTTTTGAAATATGGCATTAGAATTATTCGAACCTGGTTAAAATTTAAAAACCGTTGATTTCATATTTTCTATTTCCTACAACATTTTCAATGAAAACAATGAAAACATCTTGGGTCATTTAGTATTAAAATAGCGGCATTAAACGACATCATTTTGGTCTAGCATTCAAGTCTTCACGTCGTTAAGGAGTTAACGGTGCGGTGGTATAAACGAGTCGCAAAATAAAATTTGATGGCAAATTTAAACCAATTGAAAGATTAGTTGTAACCCCCTAGACCCGCCTATGCGTTACAACGGATCCTAGGAAGTCACATTAGGGTCACAAGAGCGACCCACATTAAAAATACACATAAAAACATTTTTTTTGTTTTTTCTTTCAAACACTTATTAAACTGTAAAATCAATTGAAGACGTCGTGGAAATCGAAGTTGACAAAGTAGTGCATCTAGTAAGAGTTGTTGAGCTTGGCTTCTCGGATGCTAAAGTTGGCGAACGAAAAGGGAACACACAGGGGATGGCTGGCGAAAAATTAGCCCATTCAAAAGACGAAATTTCATCCGAGGCTTCATCGGAAACCAATCGGAGTAGAGGGCCGGATATGGATGGGGCGGGAAAGCTTCAGGAGGAAGATGAAGCATTCAATGCCTTCTTTATTGGAAATGAGTGCAATAAATTTGATTCTCTAGCAGCAATGGAATCGAACAGACTCATAGGGGAAAGTGAAATGAAGGGCAGTGAGATTGCTGCAGTGGAGAGAAGTAACAATGTCTCACTATCTGGGAAAGGCAATACCGTTATTGTGCAGAAAAATGATTCTGCACAAAGTGTAAGTATAAGAATTAATAAAAACAATAGTTGGGCTGATATAGCAAAAAAGGGACAAGAAGAGAATATGGGCCTACAAATCAACTCAAAAGGAAAAGGGAATGAGGAGTCATCATGTGATGAAGAATTATGCTTTTTCAAATAGAGCTTTGGATGATATACAGTGTATGGGCTTGGTTTCGGGTGAGCCCGAGACCAAATCATCTTGGGAGGAAGCTGTCGATAAACTTAATAGAGAGCATTTCTATCGTAGCAGTCAAAAAGGGTCTGCAAAAGTGGTAACCCTTCAAGAAGGAGTGGAGGCTAGGGATGTCTTCCCTGAACTATCAAAAAGGAAAGCCAAAGATAGACGGTATAGCTCTCTGAGTGAGTTCCAAGACTTAGCTTTAACCGATCAGGAGAGGAAGAAGAAGGAACGAGCAATTAGAAGGGAAAGGAAGAAGGACAAAGGGAAAGAATTCTCTGAATTGTCAGGAAGATCCCTCTCTGACTCGGATATGGTGGCTAGATGGGAATCGCTAACTAAAGAGGCGAGGAAGGCAATTAAGCTAGGCAAGAGACTGGGGATACAATTTGATGGCGATGAAAATCAGGCAGTTAGGGATATTACCATGCTAGGAAAAATTTAAAGGATCAACTCACGACGGTGAACGAGGATAATGAAGATCCTCACTTGGAATATCAGGGGACTGGGGTCAGAGTCGAAATTTAAAGAAGTAAGGCGAAAGGAGTTTGCACAAATAGTGGATATGTTTTTTCTACAAGAAAAATTGAAACAAACGATTACAGAGGGTGAAGTCCTGAAGTTGTGGTATGATGTTGAAATCGATTTATGCGTTGCGGAGGCAAATGGAAGATCAGAAGGACTGTTGGCAATTTGGGATAAAACAAAATTCGAATTGGTATCTTCGATTGTAAAACCAAATTTCTTTCTCTTAAAAGGAAGCTGGTATCAAGAAGAGGAGGAGGTAATCCTTGTAAAATGTGTATGCCCCATGTGAGTTATCAAGTCAAATTCTACTCTGGAAGGATCTAGCTACAGCGAAGCAATATGAGACTGAAACTTCGAGGTGGTTGTTTGGGGGAGACTTCAACGCGGTATGCAGAATAGGGGAAAGGATTGGTGTAACGACAAACATGTGTGTTTGCAGTTTGGTGTAAAACGTTTATAGAGGATACAGATCACTTGTTTACTGGTTGTATATTTGAGAATAGATTATGGAGTCAATTCTTTACTTGGTGGAGACTACAATGGTGGCATTCAAGATTTCCTGCACTTTTGTCCTTTGCATGTATCATCAAAGAGGTGTGGCTGATTACAGTAGGAGCAGCGCTTTGGAGGATTTGGATTGCGAGAAATGAAGTAGTGTTTCGAGAGAAATCAACAACAGTTAAGGACCTCCTTTTCTTAATCTAACTTCAAGCTCTCTATTGGATCAAATCGACAAATGAAAATGGCTCTCCAGTCATGGATGGTTGGTGGGGTAATCCGCTGAGTGTGGCGAGGAGAAAGTGTAGAGTGTACTGTGTTGAAGATAGGACCCTCCCAGATGCAGGTGTTGTTTCATGTGACTTGTTATGGGGAGGAGACATGTTATGTAGGAATCTTGAAAATAGAGGACGGCTCATTGCGAGTATTGTTTTTTGGATCGATCTACACGGTAAGAGATCAGATTTTTCAGAGCTTTCAACGGTTAAAATGGCTTTAGAATGCTTCATTGAGGTGGTGTAAATTGATAGTGGAGGCTGGTATGAAGGTGGTGTAAATTGATAGTGTAGACATGTTATGTGAGCTTTGGTATGAAGGTGGTCGAAACAAAATTGGTTTAATTTCTATTAATAAAATTTAGTATTTCAATTTTAATTTTGTTTTAGGACATATTTTGTAATCAGTGACGGAGGTATGTGAGGATAGGGTTTTTTTCCCCTCTAATTTTGTCTTCCTATATAAGTTTTTTTATAAATTAGTTTATTTTTAAATTTATCTTCCTTACAAATATTTATGTTTTGTCCTTAACCTCAAATCTTGATGTCGTCCCTACTTGTAATATATATTTCTGTAATAAAATTGTTGGTACAAATCAAATGCGTTAGTTGTATACGCGTTTACAAATTAATGGAGCCAACTCCTTGTGACCCCAAGTGCTCATTTTGCTTAAACAAGTTTATTTCAATTCTAGACTCTATTTCTCCATTTCTATTGTCTTTTTTTTTTTCGATCAAAGGAAGCATTTCTATTGTCTAATAGCTTATTATGTTAAGTGTCAATTTCATCAAGAGAAATGTAATTAAGTCTCAATTAAAAAATATTTATTTATAAGCCATGTCCAAATTATCAATTTGTAAATGTGATAGAAATTTTCTATCTTTTTTAGTGTATTTATTTACGTCTCATATTAAAGAAATTGTGGATGTAATATATTTTTTAAGATTTAAAATTTTAAAACTAATCGTTAGATTCGTTTCAACTACTATTTTTTTAACAAACCATCGAATCAAATTCAAACATATAGCTTGAATAAGGGGAGTGTGAAATTAAATAATTTTCCAAATATATCATTTTATTACAATTAATATAACCCTCAAAACACAAAACACAGAACCCATTATTATTGCAAATAATTGAGAAAAAATGTGTCTCACAAGAGGACAAAAATTCTCTATTCTTTTCAGTGTACCCTTCTACACCTTAAAAATATATCATACCTCCAATTTTCTATACCCTAACCATTAGCTTTAACTCTAAACTTATTTTTTAATGCAGGGACATAGAACGGGACAGACGATTTCCATCCAAAGCTTTTTGGCCTTAGCAAGAGCTATAATCATAATTGAAGAGCAAAAAAAAATACATATCCGTTATCAAAGCATGCACGATGAACTTGATATGAAATCAAATCCTAATTAAACATATCCTAATTGTAGAAACTAAAAAATCTGTGTTGTTGTTATTGAAACTGAAATTGAGTAAATTACAAAGTAACCATGCATACCTTTATATAGATATGTTTACATAAGAACCCTGCTCTTTACCCTGTTCATTGATCATTTTCTGAACACCACTGCAGGTACAATTTGAACACGTACAGATAGGCTTTACAGAACACAACTCATCCCAAATAATCTTGTGCTGAGTGTAATAGGTACTTACAGGCATAGACCCTTGAGCAAGATCAATTAATTTCTTGCGAAGCTGAAACATCCTTGGACCATTGTGTTGCTGGAAACGATCTTCAAGATCCTTCCATATTGCAGCAGCAGTCGATTGATATATCAAGCTAGCTGCAATGTCTTTCGAAACAGAATTCAGGATCCAAAAATTTACAAGATCATTGACCCTTTTCCAGGCACTGTAAGTAGCAACCTGAGTAACAGCAGGAGCAGAAATGGACCCATCGATAAAATCAATCTTGTTTTTGGCTGAAAGAGCCATTAACATCGAACGCCTCCAACTATTGTAGTTGTCGGTACCAAGTTGCTGCGTGACCAGAATCATTCCAGGGCTATCGGACTGGTGAAGATAGTAAGGATTGGCACCATTATTGAACTGATCATTCAAACCGACTTCCCCCATGGCTGGTGAAAACGCAGAAAGAACTTGAAAAAGAAAAAAAAAAGAAACTGAAAAGATTGAAAAAAATGACTCAGAAAAACGAATTCTTGGAAGCCAAAACTAATTCATCTGATACCATGTAGAAATTAAGAAATCTGTGTTGTTGTTATTGAAACTGAAATTGAGTAAGTTACAAAGTAACCATGCATACCTTTATATAGATATGTTTACATAAGAACCCTACTAACCCTACTAACAGAAATAACTAACTTCTTATATATATATATATATATATATATACTTAATACTAATTGAAGAGCAAAAAAAGAACATATCCGTTATCAAAAGGGATTGTTCATAAAAAAACGAGGAAAGGTGGTTTCTATGACAACAACAAAGATTCTAGTAGACAGAACATTACAAACTATATTAATGTTATTACAATTTGATCTTTTAGGCTATTGAAATACATCTGATTTGATTTAATAAACTTTTGTCTATTGTAACTTTTTATCCTTGCTCATTCCTATATATTGACATTTCTTTCCTTTGCAAAGTCAGAATAAAGCATTTGTTAAGTTCAAAAACAGTCTTTAAGTGCTGTTACAAAGAACTTTAATTGAAATCAAACTCTTAATTAACATAAACAAATATAGAATTTGAAGTTTATATTTGAAGTTAGTTTTGGACAAGCAAAGTATTAAGCACCTGTATAAGTTTAATCGATATCTTATTTAATCCATGAACACCTCTAGTTTAGACATTTATCATTCAATAAAGTAAATATTTGATAAAGAAAAGCTCGACCAAAAATTTATTTTTATTCTTTTTTAATAAATTTATTATACTCAATTTAACAATACTCAAAATCACAATAATTATTTAAACATATTTTAACTATAATTACATCCAATAATATCACAGTCTAGTTATACGGTGACTTTCCAAACATTTATTTGCATTATTTTCCATTACGAGCTACACAAATGAATAAGTGAATACTCAAACCAATTAAAGTACACTAATGATGAAGTGTACAAAAAGCTCCAATATATAATATATTTTAATCAAAATTTAAATGTTATATATACACTTACTTATATAATATATTTTAATCAAATTTTAAATGTTTCGTCATTTTTAATTAGAATTAATGAGATATATATATGTGTTTGGATAAAAAATTCAAAAAATTTTAAAATGTTATATTTTAAAATGTATCATTCCAAAATGTTAGTATTTATATTATTTTATTTGAATACATAATTAATTTAGAAAAAATTTAAGTGTATTATATTTTTTTATTTTAAAAAATAATTATAAAAGAAAATTAATGATTTAAAATAAATCATTTAAAAATGTGTAATAAATATCATTAGATTTGTAGAAGTATATAAACAATTATTATATTATAAAATATAACAAATATACAATAGAATTAAATAAAATAACATTTAAAGATTAAATTTATTATTTTATAGTGGGTTCAGTAGCTTAGATGAAATAAGATTAAGTTTATGGGTAATTATTTCATGCACAAGAGCCTGTGAAACTTTATTTACACAAACGTCTTAGTTTTAAGGTCTAGAGACTCTATTTAGGGTTTATGAGTTTAAGTGTAGTAGTTTTAAATTTAAGGGATGCTAATAAAAGTTTAACCACAGGAGGTTAAAAATTAACCCTAAGGTCATCTGTCCAATAAAGTATTTGTATTTGTAAGTTATTCGATTTTATTTTATTAAAAAATTATATTTTAATCTTTTAAAAATTTATAATTTAAATTTAATCCCTAAGAATATCTTCTAACTTTACCTCAACTACAATGATTTTTTCAATGAAAACGAAATTAATTATAACCGTCAGATGAAAAATAAAGCTTCACAGCCATTGATAATAACAAGTCGGCATAAATTTTTAAACATATGAATATTTTAATTCTTGAAATTAAATATTTCTTTGAAGAATTTATTCTGTTGGTCTGTATGTTCACTAATGGATTAATTGTTTACAATTTAAAACTAAATAAATATTTATTATTATTTATAATAAAATACTAATTGCAAGTTAAATTGTAATATTATTTGGATTGATAAATTATTATTTTTAAAATCCTTGGCCGGGGATTGCCTATAAATATCGGACCTACTCTCATCTCTCTCTCAACGCAAAGTCCCTTGCAAAGCAAGCCTATCAGTAGCCAAATCTTTCTTCTATTTTATCAAGTTTTCTCTTTCTTGCTTCCCAAGCAATTCATCAGAAGGTTACTTTCAAAACCCTGAACTTGATTTAAAGATTTCACTCGGAGCATCTGTAATCGTCATCAATTGACAATGGTTTCCCAGAAAAGCCATGCTTCTTCCAAAGAAACTTTTGGAAAACAAAAGGAAGAAAACACAGGGTATGATTTACCCAAGGATTTGGAACCATGGCAGAGGTTTGCCTTTGAATGCACTCGGTATCGAAATTCATCAGATACGTCTAGCTCTAGCTGGCTTTCATCGGATTCTGAGGATTTGGATGTTATTACCTCACTTTTTACTGCGCTGCAATCTGAAAGAAAAGATGCGACGCCAGCTTTGGATACCTCGAATCCGACTCCAATCGACGTTGCGGCGATTCCAGACGATGAAGCTATAGAATCACCCAAGAAAGTTGCAGAAGATCCCTTAGAGGCACAAAGCGATTCAGATGAAAGTTGTCGGAAGAGCAAGTTAAAGAACCCCGGAAGCTTACCACTCCGACGCAGCAATCGGCTTCTTAAAAAAGACCCAGATACTACAGTGAAGCCAAGGCCTAAACGGAAAGCAAAAGCATCGATGGAGGCAGTGCCGAATTGCCGAAGGAGTAAAAGGATAAGAGACTCTAAATTGAGCAGCAAGCATTGATTTCCAAAGTTGGGAAGTTTATTTGCAAGTTAGTACTAGTAGATTTTAAGTTTAATATTTTGTTTCCTTTGATTTGATGCAAAGAACTGTCATTCCCTTTGCTTTCAAGTGTTGTAAGCAACCATATAAAAAGGCTTGAACTAAATTTGATTGTTGAGCACATTTGATATTCTTTACTTTGCAAAATCAACATAACAACACTTGTTAATTTAAAACCATATTCTTTAGTTGAGTCGATCAAGTTCGTGATGCATTGCGAAAGAAGTTGATTTGACATTAAATCTTTATTAAAATCAAATCAGGGATTGGGGCGGATATATAAGGATTGCTTAAAGAAACAGCAATGAGGAAAGGTGGTGTTTATAGAAACAACAATGCTCTAAGTAGATAGAATCACAGAACATGTTGATGTTTTTACAGGGAAACACCGGTAGACGCAGACCATATTGATGTTCTTACAAGTTGCTCTTACAGGAAACCTACAAGAAGACAGCATTCGGGACAGGGTTCCTCATGAGTATTAGTAGATGGAACATAGAAATAGTGGTTGGTTTTAGTTGTTGTAGCTATTGCTTATGTTTTGCCAATAAAAAGAATAAAGGAGGTAAGAAAAGAATTAGCAATTTCAAGTATTTGATATATATTTTTTAATATTTTGGGTGATATTACATGGTAGTATATGTTAAGTTTAAAAATAGTCTTGAAATGCATTTACAAAGAACTTTAATTGAAATCAACTCTTAATTAACATAAACAAATATAGAATTTGAAGTTAGTTTTGGACAGGCGAAGCTCGACCAAAAATTTATTTATATTCTATTTTAATAAATTTATTACACTCAATTTAGGACTCGGAATCACAATAATTATTTAAACATATTTCAACTATAATTATATCCAATGATATCAAAGTCTAGTTATACGGTTATGGACTTATGGTGACTTTCCAAAAATTTATTTGCATTATTTTCCATTACGAGCTACACAAATGAATAAGTGAATACTCAAACCACAATTAAAGTACACTAATGAAGAAGTGTACAACAAGCTCCAATATATAATATATTTTAATCAAATTTTAAATATAATATAATATAATATAATTTTAAATGTTGGCATAAAGTTAAAAAATACTTCCCACGTTTGACTGAATAGTCACTTTGATTCATATTTTTCTTTTTAGAGCAATTTAACCCTCAACGTTTCATTTTGGGTTAAAATGACCCCTCTACGGCTAAAAATTGTTAGAAAACTGACGATAAACAATTTGAAATAACTTAAGAGAATGATAAGTCAGCTCCAAATACTACAGAGAAGCCGGTTCCTAAACGGAAAGCAATGGAGGCAACAAACAAAAGGAAAAGAAGCAAGCACTGATTTTCAAAGTTGTTCTTACTTGAAGACAACATCCAGAGACAAGGTTCTTCACGAGTATTAGTAGACAGAACATAAATTTTTTTTTGTAATAAAATTGTGGTTGTTTTTTGTTGTTATAGTTATTGCTTCTATTTTATCTTTTATGTCAGTTTTGGGATGAAAAAAAATAAAAGATTGCTCAGTCAATGTGGGTCTGAAGTCATAATTAAAAAGGTAATAATAAATATGTGACCGTATTATAAAGAATAAGACATTGAACTTTACATTTTAATAGTCTGTGTCCGTATGTAGTATACTTTTACAATTATACATCTCAACGGTTGGGATGATATTTTTATAATGATTCTTTGTAGTACTCAATTCGAATAAATCGATTAATAAATTAGATACCGATAATTATACCATGATAATAAAATTTGATCAGTAAAAATTAGGCCTAAGTTTTATAAAAAAACACATTTTATAAGTTTATGTATTATTATTTAAAATTGACTTTGCAATAAAATTTTATTTGTGAGAAAGGTAAATTAAAATATTTAATTTCTACCAACAACTAGTTAATCTAACGAGATAATATGTTAAGTCCATTAAGTAAGGTGAATGGTTCAAATCATGGTGTTACGAATGAGAAAAACTTAGTCAGGATGATTGCTCCTATATTGTACCTATGTAAAACCCAATACGAATCAGTGAGCCAATAAATCAGATACCAATGGTAAAAAATATTTAATTTTTATTTCAATAGTATACTAATTGTAATCTGCGATTATACAAAGATATCTAAATTGTTGATTACTCTTAGTTACGCAATATGTTTGAATTATTTTCAAGTTTTGTTTCCTTAAAAGAAGAAACAACCGGCTACGGCTGAAGAAATTAGGGGAATATTGTCTCTTTAAAATTATAATTATGGAAATAAGGTCTTTATTTTTTATTTTATTTTTGAAAACTAGGATAAATTGAATAATGGAAGTAAAAGACGTCACCTGCAGGTGACGTTCTGAATTTATTTAATATTTTTACAACGTAAAGTGTTCAGTTCAAAAAATATATATAAGCTCAAATTTGAATTAAATATTTCAAGTTATGTAAACTAAAAATAAAAAGTTTATTTAACCAATATGGTTGGACAAAGTAGTAAGCAGTTTGGTATCGCTTAAGCGGATCTCAAGTTTGAGGTCTTGTGTCCGCTAAGAAACTCACCCACTAAAGCTAGATGTACAACACGGGTTGGTTTGGATTAATCAGGGAAAAGTCCTAAAGAATCGAGAAGATAACCAAATCGTAGATAAGATTATTCACAGAGACAACCACAAAATCCGAACATGGACAGTAAAATAGAATAAAACTAAACATCCAATTCCCAACTGCTAAGAATACAAAATCAACAACTTTACAAAGGCATTTCAAATTATAGAATAAGTTGGCCTAGGAAGCCAGATATACAAATCAAGGCAAATTCTGAAAGACCAACTTGTATACTATAATTTCAAATTACCTGTTTGCTACCTGACAACACACTCTTCTTCCATTGATTCCTCAGAAACAGATGTTCAAAGCCTACAAACACTACAACCAATCAATATACTCATCATATAAAGCTTAGTTCCTATGCCCATTACCTGGTCTATCTAATAATTATTGGTAACAAAACAAGCACCTCACCTTGACGATGCCGGCAATTTGCCGTTAGTGGGAATGCCTTTTGTCAAAAAAGAGGAAATTAGCTATCCTTATTTTGCTGACAGTCTTTAATGTTTCGTTGTATCAATGTACAATGTGATCTATGATGAATCTCTTACTGCATCACTTGAAAGTATCACTTTACTAGGTGCTTTTGATGGTGGCCTGTTGATCTTTTCAAGTAACCTACTGAATACTAGTGTGACAGGTATGCAGGCCACTGTTGTGGGACCAGATGTCTCTGGTTTGATTAATCCATCCATTTGACAGTTGCTGCAATCATGTGTAGACTTGGAACTAAGATTATGATCTATACCAATTGATGACGGTGTTCTTGTTTTCTGGCTAGAAAATAAGCTTTCTTTCTTTGGTAACTGCCTGTCTGTATGAGAGCCCGGAACATGAGAGATGCTCGTTTTAACCAGGCCTGCATTAGAATTGGAACTTCCTACATTGTACTTCTTAAAAGGTGGTTTCCGTTCATGATCCAAGGAATGATATTCAGTAGCTTCATGACTACCCAATGCAAATGGTCGGTGAGGACGTGGGACCCTAAAATTTGACCTCTTGGCAGTCCTCCATGATGGCGGAAGAGAAGTGTGTCCATGGTTTATTAATCCATTACTGAAATAACCATTAGTGGAGAGAAGAGTCTCAGTTGAATTGTCGTCTAGAGCTTCAATTTGAATTGGATGCCCTATTATTGCCTTCCCATCCAACTTGCTCATCAATGAAACCATAGGCACAGGTTCTTTCTGATAGCTTGTTTGGACTTTCAAATCCGCATCAATCAACATAGATCTTCTTTTCCCACCGAAATTATGATAGGCAGAAAATTTTGGATCAAAATGCCACACTTTATTCTCCCACTCTCTTTGCACAGCAGCATGGTTTTCCCATGGCATGCCTTCCCAATCACGGATGTTACGGTTGAAACTATTTCTACTTCTGGATGAATCCCTTGGCATGTATAAAGATCCTGTACTACCAAAACCAAACATTTGGGCTCCAAAATCATTTGCACTAAAACCAGCCACATCAACATCATCGTCAAAGTCATGATTTCTAGGATGACTCTGACCTAATAGCCTTTTCCTGAAAGTTACCCTTTCTTCAGGATATAATCCATGAGCAGACCCATCATAACCTCTTATCTCTGCTGCATTTATGGATCTTTTTACCAGATTCCGTATGTTCCTTTTCCCTTTAAGCTGCCACTTGGACACAGCTTCATTCATGGAAAGAGGATTAAGAGGATAAAAGTGAGACATCTCACCAGAAAGAGATGACTCATCAGACTCTCCTTGGCCCATGCTTCCACCTCCTACTGTGTCAAGTCTTTGAAAGGCACCCAATCGAGGATCCATACTTACAGTAGCACCTGAATAGAGAGTGAAAAAAATAATAAGGGGATACTAAATGGATACCATCAACAGTTAGACAGTGGTTGTAAGATAATATTCCAAGCATAATGCATGAAACTAGAATTAAGAATAAGAAAAATTAACCTGAGTGTGAAGTGATATCCTCATCCATATCTGGTTCAGTCTCAGAAGAATCAGAGTCTGACTCAGATTCAGAGGAAGATGATTCGGAAGAGCCAGATTCAACATCTTCCAATAACTCACTAGTATCATCTTCATTCAAGAGACTATGAGAAGGATAAGAATTGCATTCCAGATAATGGGAAGGCCACATATCAATCTGATTTTGAGGAATTTCTTTATAATCCAAAGCATCAAATGACTCGGGTGGAAAGTACATGCATCTGCTCCTCTTTGCTCGGAGAATAGCTCCTAGTGGCCCTCCTCCTGAAATAGAAGTAGAAACGGAACCAAAAGTCAGGTTGTAGAAAATGAGAGACTTCAAATATTGCACTACTCAGCAATACTTGAACAAAGGGGTGCCTCCAGCCATATCTCTTGACCAAAAATTCCTTAATAAACCCTCATGTAATCTAAAGAAGATTTTACCTTTGATGTGAGTGAGTCTTCCCATGCTGGAAACCCTTGTTGAAGGAGATGGAGTATCATCAACGTCCAAAGCAGCAAAAGATGTAACCTTTTGTTTCACACATGCAGGCTTGAGGCCCAAGTTCTGCAATCCTCTCATCTGAGGTATGATTTCAGCATGATCATTTTCTGAACTTGGCTGATTTCCGGCTTTATCTTTTTGCAAGTGTACAGGGCTGCTCACTGTCTTGCCCTTGATGGAAGTTTCTTGACACCTGGATTGATTTGATTTTGTGTTACCAGGTTTTCCATTACTAATATCTGAACCACAAGAATCCTTTTTAGCATAGCCAGATGATTTACTTCTTGCATTAGAAGGTCTGTCCAATTTTCCTTGTTTTCTCAATAATTCCTTCTCAAGTTCAAGTGCATGAAGGATTGCATCTTCCCGTCGAGCATATTTCTCTCTTTTCTTGGGTGGCATACCTTGCAAGGATTCTGCCCTTTCAATGCAATCATCAAACTCTCCACATCGAAATGCCTTCACACGCTTGGACTTTTCTAAATTGTACCAATCACTGAGACGACAATAACGAGAAAAGTTATCTTACAAGTAGAAATTAAATGCAAACAGTCGACAGATTCCGTCATAAATATTCTAATCAAAGCATGGTAAAGAGGAAGAGCAAAAAAAAGGCGCTTTTGGAGCATAACTTTGAAAAAAATGGATAATCATCCATCCACCACAGTGGAGATTCTAGAATTCATTAGCGAGATTAGCAAGGCCACACATACTCCTAAATATTCATAAAAATAAAAAAGAAAAGAAAAGGCCCCATGAATTCTCTCCAATTACAATGACCGCATAAAATTGTTGCAAGATGATGGTAACAATGCAGTCTCTTAATGTTATATGCCTCCAAGTTATTTGCACATTTTCCGCATCATTTTAAGGAATGAGATAACTTAAGGAAAAATCCAGACCGATGAGACAACTTGAAAGGTAAGGATAATGGCCTGGATAAGAAAGGTAACAGTGTTTCCATACAACAGAAGATTTTTCTACAAAAAGTAATGCAAATTGATTTATTGGACCTAGTGAAATCCATAGTACGACCATAAATTATCTAAACTTGCAAAAATATAACCAAAGCATTGGTAAAGCAAATTAATAATAGTATTAACTGATTCTTAGTGAACTGACAACCAAATTAGTAACGCTAGAAGCCAAAGATGCCTTATATAAGATACTCCTTTCTTACTTTAACTTCAGGCAAGCTAGGGAAAAGCAAAGATATTTGGTTGGCCTAGAAATCAATAAAAGCGCCCGCTAACTTATTTGTGTACTAAGGCTTCAAATGACTACACAAATAATCTTTCTCCTAACTTGAAAAATCAAATTTGACATGCTTCTTTAATGGAAATGTAGAATACATCAATGTAAAATCTCTAACTCTAGCATGAATAAAAGAAGCACTACAGTTACATATGCTTTTAGGCTCCACTGTTCAGAATAAGGAGAAAGGGTCATAGCTACAGCAATCAAAATTCAACAAGTATTATACAAGGGATAAATTTATCTCCTTTTTAGATTCTCAAAAATAACATTATTCTCTATTCTCCAGTAGTTCAATTCTATCATTAATACTTAGTACCGTGGTCTATAAACATCAAGATTAAACTTATAAAATTTTTGCATTAAAACCGCTTGTAAGATTTCTTTAGGCAATGCTAAAAAATTATGGCAACAAAACTTACAAATTAAGAAAAGAAAAATAAAATAAGGCTTACACGCTGGCATCCTCTCTGCCAAGAAGTTTGACCGGAGTTCCAGTCCTTGGAGACGCAAGGTGTGATGCCGGCAACTCTTCCGGTCCCAGTATCTTCCCCGGCCACCACGATCCGTTCCTCCTGCGCACCCACACGATCGACCCGACTCCTCCTACATCTAATCCTGTCCCAGTCTCCATCTCTTGCTCTCTAAAATATCTTTCCCTCTCTATTTCTCCATTTTCCGTACAATTAACGCATTTCCCATCTTTATCTGTGCAACAAAACAAAAATGAAACGGGATGAAAGGGAAAGCAATATAACTTAAATTGAAGAGGTAGCGGAAGGGGGTTTCAGCCGCCGGCGAAGGAGAGGGAGGAACGGAGGATCCGAAAGTGGGAGGAACCGAGGGATCCAAACACAGGGATCCGGGTGAGGGTTAGGGTTTCCATTCAGAAATTAGATTTGGGAATTTTGTGCATTTTAATTATTTATTTTTTGTTGAATTTGGGAGGGACCCAGCTCTCCTCTCTTCGGTTTTTAGAAGTTTCTTTTCTTTATGACAGAATCTTTTTTTTTTTGTTGTTGACAAATGACAGAATCTATTTATTCTGAAAGCGTGTGAAACGTGTATTGAACTCGGACCCAATTTTCCTTGTCGGAAGAAAAATTAATTTGAGATCGATGGATTTTATTATTGGTTAATACTATAAATGTCGTGACGAGTCAAGTTTATTTAATAATTTTTTAAAATAATTGTTTTGAATAAATATTTTTGATCTAAACAGACAGCAGAAAATTTAGAAGAAGAAAAAAACTTAACATAGGTCCAATAAATTGAATGGGCAATATAACACGAAACAAAAAATAAAGGTCCAAAAAATACTTAAACTACGTGAGAATTTAATATTTTTAAAAGTGCGACCGCACTTCCCTCGTTCCATCCATGTTCACATCATTACTCGAATCATCATCAAGTTTCTGCAATTGCCAATTGTAACATGCTTCAGCAGGGTCAATGTCGATTAGTTCAGCCAACTGGGGAACAAGATGGGAAATAAATGCCGCAGAAGCAGAAAGGAAATAAAAGGGTTGGTTCAGGGTTTCTGTGAACACCACCTTTCCTCATTGTTGTTTCTTTAAGAAATCCTTATATCCATCCCAATCCAGGATTTGATGTCTTTGGCAATGCATCACGGACTTGTTCGACTCAACTAAAGACGATCGTTTTAAATTAACAACTGCTTTTACGCTGATTTTGTAAAGTAAAGAATATCAAATATGTGCTCAACAATCAAATTTAGTTAATCACAAGATTCTATTCAAACAAAAAGTTGATCACAAGATAGCATAACAGAGGAACCATTCCTAAATGATAACTTGACAGTTAAGTTTTCTGCCAACCAAAACTAGTTTACTTTACAGGTAATGCTAATGACGGTTCTTTGCTACGAATAAAATCAAACATTCAAACTAAGGCGAAATAATGAAAATACTCAATCATCTAAAAGGCTTCAACTTTGGAAATCAATGCTTGCTTCTTTTCCTTTTGTTTGTCTCCCATGTCGTGCTCAATTTAGAGTCTCTTATCCTTTTACTCCTTCGGCAATTCGGCACTGCCTCCATCGATGCTTTTGCTTTCCGTTTAGGCCTTGGCTTCACTGTAGTATTTGGGTTTTTTTTAAGAAGCCGATTGCTGCGTCGGAGTGGTAAGTTTTCGGGATTCTTTAAATTGCTCTTGCCACAACTTTCTTCTGAATCACTTTGTGCATCTAAGGGATCTTGTGCATCAGACAGCTTATGGCTAAGTTGTTTTGTCTCAAAACTCACTGAATCAGGTGTGTTGAAGTTGGATGCTATCTCCTCCATAGATTCAAGCTCAGAAGTTTCTGATCGATCAACCAACCCCACAGAATCTATATCAATTCCTCCATCTTCTGATGACAATCCGAACGAATTGAGACTAATGTTGTACATCGAAACAATCGAGTCTCCTGGTACCAAACCGTATGTATTGACGCTCCACTCTAATTCAATTTCCTTGGATGATTCTTTGGCTTCACACTCTGATTCTTCAGTTGGTTCTGAAGCATCCGATAGTTGAGGTTGAACTAAATATTGGGAGAATGGAGTTTGAACGCTTGATTGTGGAAAAGGAAAATCTCGAACAGCCACAGCCCTATTGCTGCGTCGGAGTGGTACGATTTCGGGGTTCTTTGAACTACTCTTGAGACAACTTTCTTCTGTTGTGTTGACTGGAACAATTGGAATAGGATAATCCCGGACAGCTGAGACTCTGTTATGGGGTTTATAGCTTTTAGGCAGGAACACAGGCGCTACTTTCTCAGGTGATTCTATAGCCTCGTCGTCTGGAATCACCGCAACCTCATCCACAGATTCATGCTCAGAAGTTTCTGATGGATCAACCAACCCCACAACTTTTGGCATATCACCTTCATCTTCTAAAGACAATCCAAACGAATTGAGACTAATGTTGTTCTCGGAACATCCGCTCAACTGCAATTCAATTTCCTTGGATGATTCTTTGGCTTCATACTCTGATTCTTCTGTTGGTTCTGAAGCATCAGACAGTAGAGGTTGAACTAAATCTTGGGACAATGGAGTTTGAACCCTTGGTAGTGGAAAAAGAAAATCTCGGACAGCCACACCAACTAAACCATGAGAGATTGGTGTTTGAAATTGAAGCCTTGTTGGTGGAAAAGGAAAATCTCGAACAACCATAGCCCTGTTGCGGGGTTTATAACTCTTAGGCAGTAACATAGGCGCTACTTTCTCCGGTGACTCCGCTTCCGAAATATCATCGTCTGACACCACTGCAACGTCAATCGGATTCTGGTTTTCTTTTTGCTTTTCAAAAGCATGACTCTTTTGCGAGATCATCGTCGATTGTTGGAATGGAGAATATGATATCAGGATCAAGGTTTCAAGTAGAGAAATCTTTGTTTCAAAGCTTACCTCTTTATTATAACTTTCTTGGTAGGCAAGAATGGGAAAAAGCTGAGAGTGGATCGGTGGTTTTTATAGGAAATTTTAGAGAATTTTGTTTTCCGATTTATACACAACTAGAGTTACCTTTTTATAAATGCTTGAATTCTAAGTTCGTTCTAAAAGTTTAAAACGTTGATTAATGACGGATATGTTTTAACCCTTCAATTCCGTGCTAAGGGCCTTAATTTTACTTTATTAATTTGTATTAACGGAGATAAAAATGATAATATAATTTTTTTTGAAAGATAATTTTATTAGAAATACAATAAACTTAGGATTATGATCTCACAGGAGAGGAAAACTTTTTTGTTTCTACAAGCGCTTTAGTTTTAGAGTTTTGGGGTTTAGTTTAGGGTTTAGAGTTTAAAAGTTTTACTGTATGAGTTTAAAATTTATGGTTCATGGTTAAATTTTAGGGTGTATGGTTAGAATTTAGGGTGTAGGCTTGGGGTTTAGGGTAATATGAATAGAGGTTTAGATTTTAACCTATAAACCCTAAAATTTAACCATACACTCTAACTTTTATGAACATCCCATAAATTCAAAACTACTACACTAAAATCCCTATACCCTAAACAAAATCTATAAACCCTAAAACTAAAACACTTGTGTAAACAAAGTTTCACAGGCTCTTGTGCATGAAATAATTGGATAAAATTCGTCTGCCCCTTTTCTGTGCCCCTACTTATGCCCCAACACTAAAAAACACTACAAAATTAAATTACAAGCCCTAACCCTAAGTTCTAAATTCTAAATCCTACACCCTATACCCTAAAAAATACACCATACCCTAAATTCCCTAAACCCTAACCACAACCCCTAACCTAAAACCCTAAACACTAAACTTAATTTTGAGCGTGGAGGCATATGTAGGGGCACCGAAAAAGGGTAGAGGATTTCCATCCGAAATAATTACCCATAAACTTAACCTTATTTCATCTAAGCTACTGAATCCACTATAAAATAATAAATTTAATCTTCAAATGTTATTTTATTTAATTCTATTGTATATTTGTTATATTTTATAATATAATAATTGTGTATATACTTCTACAAATCTAGTGATATTTATTACACATTTTTAAATTATTTATTTTAAATCTTTAATTTTCTTTTATAATTATTGTTTAAAATAAAAAAATATAATACACTTAATTTTTTTTCTAAATTAATTATGTATTCAAATAAAATAGTATAAATACTAACATTTTGGTATGATACATTTTAAAATATAACATTTTAAAAATCTATAAAATTTTGAATTTTTTATCCAAACACATATAAAAATATAATTGTATATATATCTCATTAATTCTAATTAAAAATGATGAAACATTTAAAATTTGATAAAAATATATTATATAAGTAAGTGTATATATAACATTTAGAATTTGATAAAAATATATTATATATTGGAGCTTTTTGTACACTTCTTCATTAGTGTACTTTAATTGGTTTGAGTATTCACTTATTCATTTGTGTAGCTCGTAATGGAAAATAATGCAAATAAATGTTTGGAAAGTGTAACACCCCAATTTTGCCCTAATTGGAAACCCTAATAATTGGGGATTTTATCTTAAAAATCTAATTGAATTTCAGTGATTAAAATGAGAATTTTTTGGAATTTCAGTGGCTAAATTGTAAAAGTTGTGAAATTTAGGTGCCGTTTTATAAACCCCAGAAAGTTTAGTGGCACGCTTCGTGATTTACCCATTTGTTAGGGTATTTGAATTCTTTTGAATCCCATTTCAGATATGGGAGTGGGGAGCCATTTGTTTTCCTTCTTCGTGTTTCAGTAAAAGAAAAAAAAACCTAACCTTTGTTTTTCCGTTTACCGTCCGGCAAGGAGCCAAACGCCGTCCGTTCGACGGTCCGACGCCACCATTCGACTCCCCTCACCGTTCCGGTCAAAATCCTAGCCATCGGTATTGATTCCCGGCCATCATTGTTGAGAAACCGTTCGTCTTCCTCCAAAGAGCCACCGTTTCAAGTCGTTTCACCTTGGTTTTGAGTTTGGGTGAGTACGGAAAGGGCGAGAGTGGTGTTTGGTTGGCCGGAAATAACGTTTAGACGTTACCGGCGTGTTTTCCGGCGAGGAAAACCGATTAGGGGAAAACCCTAATTTTTCAATCGGTGGAATTTGGGGATTTTTGCTTGAACCGGTCTGAACCGGTCCAGGGGCTGAACCGGGTTGACTGAACCGAATCAGTTCGTCTTATTAAATAGCCGGCTGACGTCATCGATGACGTCAGCGTTGACCTGGTTGATCGTTGACCCGGTTGACCGTTGACCCGGTTGACCCGTTGACCGTTGACCCGGTTGATCGTTGACCCGTTGACCGTTGACCGTTGACTTTTTCAGAAAAGGGCTATTTTATGTTTTTCGACGTCCTGATTCCATTTCCGCTGCCCGTTTTCCCAAATTTGATCCTGAAAGGTTGTTTTGACCGCTTTTATTCGATTATGCACGTATTTAAAGATTTGAATATCGGAAGAATTAATTGATATTATTCGTATTTGCAGACGACATTGACTCGGATACTGAGATCCTTCCTCCTCCTCCACCTGGACGCCCTCCTGTTGCTCAGACATCGGGATCCGCTCGTGAGTTTAATTATTAATATATATATTCGATATTTATTCTATCAGTGTCTTGACATAGTAGTAGTTTTCTTGATGGAGTATTTAATTGTTATAGGAGCTGACTCTGACCGACCTAGAGATAGAGCTGAGCGTGGGAGACGTCACCGTCGACGTTGAGTGTTAGCTACTTGAGGTGTGTTCTCTTCTGTGCTATCTGTTTTACAGTGCTCTGTATGTAAATGTATTGATTTGCTGATGTGTATACTCGATGTGGTCTGATAGTATATGATTGTAATATTCTGTTGATTTGTGATGTTGGACTTGTTCAGCATTCTGTTACATTATGAAATATTTGAATATATATTCAGATTCGGAATACGGTATATCAGATGATATGATTATGCATTTCTGACGATAAACAATGCATTCAGATTCAGAACTCAGATTATAGGTCATCTCATTATGGATGGGATTCTGTACGGGGAAGTTCAGTAGCTTCATCCTTCGGGATGATGTCTACTTCAGATCAGTGGTTTCGCCTACGGGCTGGATTCCACTTCAGATGGTGACGAGGTAGAGAGTGGTTCTGGGGAACCTTACTCTTCGGATGGTGATGTAGTTGGGTGCATGACATATTGTGTTGCATATTCATTCGCATTTGTTTATGTGTTTGAACTGATTTATGATGGTAAATTGTATTCTGATAATATCTGACTGACTCTGTTGATATGATGATTCTGTTAATCCTGTTTGCACTGTAGAGACACACTGAGCGTTATCGCTGACCCCCCCTTAGTTTCTATTTTCAGATACTCAGGTGTAGGCTACGGTACTTGGAGGACCTCGTTTTCCAGCTTATTTATTTACTATTATCAGTATGAGACTTGGACTTATTTTTATTATATGTTTTATCAGATTGTGTATAATTTCAGATTTCTGAATAGTTTATTTGGGATTATTGCGTTTTATCATGCATGCACATTTTGAATATTTAATATTTTCAGGAATATTTTATCAGTATGAATTATACGATACTATTATTATCTATTTGGAATTAAAGATTTGAATCAGGTTATTTGAGTGAGGAACAAGCTTTGGGTTTGACTCCTTATATTCGACTCAGTTCTTCCGGGTCAGGTTTAGGGGTTACAGAAAGTCACCGTATAACTAGACTTTGATATCATTGGATGTAATTATAGTTGAAATATGTTTAAATTATTATTGTGATTCTGAGTCTTGTTAAATTGAGTGTAATAAATTTATTAAAAAAGAATAAAAATAAAATTTTAGTCGAGCTTTTCTTTATCAAATCTTTACTTTATTAAATGATAAATGTTTAAGGTGTTCATGGATTAAATAAGGTATCGATTAAACTTATACTGGTGATTAATACTTTGTTTGTCCAAAACTAACTTCAAATTCTATATTTGTTTATGTTAATTAAGAGTTTGATTTCAATTAAAGTTTTTTGTAAATGCATCTAAAGACTATTTTTTAACTTAACAAATGCTTTATTGTGACTTTGCAAAGTAAAAAAATGTCAATATGTAGGAATGAGCAAGGATCAAAAGTTACTATAGACAAAAGTTTATTAAATCAAACCAGACATATTTCAGTAATCTGGAAGATCAAATTGTAAGAACATTAAATGATATGTGTTTCCCGTAAGAGCAACCTATAAGAACATCTATATGTTCTGTCTATTAGAATCTTTGTTGTTGTCATAGAAACCACCTTTCCTCGTTTTTTATGAACAATCCCTTTTACATCCTCCCCAATCCAGCATTTGATGTTTAATTAGGATTTGATTTCAAATCAAGTTCTTCGTGAATGCTTTGATAACGGATATACTTTTTTTTTTCTCTTCAATTATGATCATAGCTCTTGCTAAGGCCAAAAAGCTTGAATGGAAATCGTCTGCTCATTCTATGCCCCTACATTAAAAAATAAGTTTAGAGTTAGGGCTAATGGTTAGGGTATAAGAAATTAAAGATATGGTATATTTTTAAGGCGGAGAAGAGTTTGAATTTTAGGCTTAGGATTCAAAATTTAATTTTTTAATATTTTTTTAGTGTGAGGGCATTGAAGGAGGTGCATTTTGGGGCAGATGATTTTTGTCCATTTACTTTCCATTAATTTAGTATTATTTTTTATTAGCAGAAATAAAAAAGAATTTTATTAAGAAATGAAAAATTCTACAACTGCGACGAATATCGATGAACACCACTAATGATGAACACTGATGAACACCATTAAATTAATTAATAAAGATTTAAAATTTTAAGGACCTATCATACAATTAATAATTATTTTAAAAATGTAATTAAATTATATATATATATAAATTTTATTTTTTTAATAAGGATAAACTATATATTTAGTACCTCACTTATTTCCGTATTTCTATTGAACCCTCATTATTTAAATATTATTTCAATTTGATCCTATTCTTTATAAAAAAATAATTTAACCCTCAACCTAAAACCCTAAACCATTAAACCTTAAACCCTTAAACTCTTAAACATATACCCTAAACCATATACCATTAAAAATAATTTCACCATCATCGATTCAATTCAATTCAATGAATCGTTGAATTCTCCTAAAAAAATTAATTAAATTATTTTTTATATATATCAAAATTAATTAAACTCGAATTTCCTAGAATTAAAACCATCATCTTATTTGAGATGAAGAGGCCATATTGGCATTGTTTTACAGATTGACTGAACCGGTTGCTTCTGCGTAGTTAACTTATCGGACTAGTTTTAAGGTCATTGACATTGATGTAGATGTTATTTCATGATTTTTATGATTACAACACTTGTTCTGCGGTCTATGCTCGCACAACTGCTCGCAAGTGAGAGCCGAGTAAGCGATTTTATACCAATTTGGAACTAACTTAATCGACCACGGTTTATAATCGCTGCATAGACTAGACTTATCATTGCTCACTGGGGTGATTTTTTTTCCTAATTAGAAAAACCGTAACCCAAAGGTAAAGAAAGATATCGCGAATACAGTCAAATTAAAGTTAAAACAAATTTGAGTTATTTCTCAATCAAATTCCAATTCAATTTCTAGATCAAGGATGAAGTCTTGAAAGATATCCTAAGCATGTCCTAATTTTGTTACACCATGAATAATCCCACAACAGCAAGACTCTGGAAATTAGATCAATGATGAAGTCTTGAAAGATATCGCGAATACAGCTGAATTAAATTTCAAACAAATTTGAGTTATTTCTCAATCAAATTTCAATTTAATTTAATGAATTGAATTAATTATGATTAACTCTGATGACCTTTTCATCTCAAATAAGATGATAATGTTAATTTTAAGAGATTCGAATTTAATTAATTTTGATATATATATATAAAATAATTTAATTTAATTTTTTAGGAGAATTCAACGATTCATTGAATTGAATTGAATCGATGATGGTGAAATTATTTTTAATGGTATATGGTTTAGGGTATATGTTTAAGAGTTTAAGGGTTTAAGGTTTAATAGTTTAGGGTTTTAAGTTGAGGGTTAAATTATTTTTTTATAAAGAATAGGATCAAATTGAAATAATATTTAAATAATGAGGGTTCAATAGAAATACGGAAATAAGTGAGGTACTAAATATATAGTTTATCCTTATTAAAAAATAAAATTTTAATATATATATAAAATAATTTAATTGAATTTTTTAAAATAATTATTAATTGTATGATGGGTCCTTGAACTTTTAAATCTTTATTAATTAATTTAATGGTGTTCATCGGTGTTCATCATTAGTGGTGTTCATCGATGTTCGTCGCACGTGGTAGACTCATCCTTAAGAAATACAATAATCTTGATCTTAATTAAACAAAAATGTTCCAAAATATTAAACATATATGATTTCTAAATAAAAAGGTTTCCATTAACTATTTTTCATAGTAATATATATACATGTCATTAGTTGTAAATAATTATGATTAAGCATTTTGGAATTTATTAAATTATATATTATTTTTATATTTTTAATTAATTATTATTTGATATGTTATTAATAAAATCATTTATTATTGTTTGTAACTATTATTTTTCAACATTAATGATAGATCAAATGTTAATCCCTCCTTAATTATTGCACTTTAATTATTTATGTTTTTGAGTATTTATTATTTTCTATATGGAGCTTGTAGCCGGTTTCGTTGGATATATATATGTTGTTTAGGAGAAATTATATCATGAGTCATACATATCACGTCATTTATGAGATTAATCAATAAAAATTACTTATTTTATTATTTTTTCATGTTATATTTTTATCAAGTGAATCTTCAAAGCAACCTTATATTCCCTCAACCAAACAATGCAATATTATATTTCTACCAAATAAACCAAACCAAACACGCCTAAACGTTTTATTTTCTCAAATAATAAATGCAAAATTTACGCATATTTTATTTTTTTTCATTATAAATAAGTATTTAATTAAACAATTACTTATCCCAAAAATCATTTAATTAAAAAATATTAAATAGTGACCCAATAGAAAAGGGAGTGTTGTTATTCTTACGAGTTTTGGATTCGAGACGATGTGTGTGACTTTTCAAAGAGCTAAGAATAAAGAACATATACTACCATGTAATAACACCTAAAATATTAAAAATATATATCAAATACTTTAAATTGCTAATTATTTTCGTATTCCATCTACTAATACAGTAATACTCATGAGGAACCCTGTCCCGAATGCTGTGTTCCTGTAGGTTTCCTGTAAGAACATCAATATGGTCTGTGTCTACCGGTGTTTCCCTGTAAAAACATCAACATGTTCAGTGATTCTGTCTACTTAGACCATTGTTGTTTCTATAAAGTATAAACACCGCCTTTCCTCATTGCTGTTTCTTTAAGCAATCTTTATATCCACCCCAATCCCTGATTTGATCTTAATCAAGATTTAATGTCAAACCAACTTCTTTCGCAATGCATCGCGAACTTGATCGACTCAACTAAAGAATATGGTTTTAAATTAACAAGTGTTGTTATGCTGATTTTGCAAAGTAAAGAATATCAAATGTGCTCAACAATCAAATTTAGTTCAAGCCTTTTTATATGGTTTCTTACAACACTTGAAAGCAAAGGGAATGACAGTTCTTTGCATCAAATCAAAGGAAACAAAGTATTAAACTTAAAATCTACTAGTACTAACTTGCGAATAAACTTCCCAACTTTGGAAATCAATGCTTGCTGCTCAATTTAGAGTCTCTTATCCTTTTACTCCTTCGGCAATTCGGCACTGCCTCCATCGATGCTTTTGCTTTCCGTTTAGGCCTTGGCTTCACTGTAGTATCTGGGTCTTTTTTAAGAAGCCGATTGCTGCGTCGGAGTGGTAAGCTTCCGGGGTTCTTTAACTTGCTCTTCCGACAACTTTCATCTGAATCGCTTTGTGCCTCTAAGGGATCTTCTGCAACTTTCTTGGGTGATTCTATAGCTTCATCGTCTGGAATCGCCGCAACGTCGATTGGAGTCGGATTCGAGGTATCCAAAGCTGGCGTCGCATCTTTTCTTTCAGATTGCAGCGCAGTAAAAAGTGAGGTAATAACATCCAAATCCTCAGAATCCGATGAAAGCCAGCTAGAGCTAGACGTATCTGATGAATTTCGATACCAAGTGCATTCAAAGGCAAACCTCTGCCATGGTTCCAAATCCTTGGGCAAATCATACCCTGTGTTTCCTTCCTTTTGTTTTCCAAAAGTTTCTTTGGAAGAAGCATGGCTTTTCTGGGAAACCATTGTCGATTGATGACGATTACAGATGCTCGAGTGAAATCTTTAAATCAAATCCAGGGTTTCGAAAGTAATGGCCTTCTGATGAATTGCTTGGGAAGCAAGAAAGAGAAAACTTGATAAAATAGAAGAAAGATTTGGCTACTGATAGGCTTGCTTTGCAAGGGACTTTGCGTTGAGAGAGAGATGAGAGTAGGTCAAATATTTATAGGCAATCCCCGGCCAAGGATTTTAAAAATAATAATTTATTAATCCAAATAATATTACAATTTAACTTGCAATTAGTATTTTATTATAAACAACAATAAATATTTATTTAGTTTTTAATTGTAAACAATTAATCCATTAGTGAACATACAGACCAACAGAATAAATTCTTCAAAGAAAAAAGAAATATTTAATTTTAAGAATTAAAATATTCATATGTTAAAAACTTATGCCGACTTGTTATTATCAATGGCTGTGAAGCTATATTTTTCATCTGACGGTTATAATTAATTTTGTTTTCATTAAAAAATCATTGTAGTTGGGGTAAAGTTAGAAGATATTCTTAGGGATTAAATTTAAATTATAAATTTTTAAAAGATTAAAATATAATTTTTTAATAAAATAAAATCGAATAACTTACAAATACAAATACTTTATTGGACAGATGACCCTAGGGTTAATTTTTAACCTCCTGTGGTTAAACATTTTAAAATAAATAGAACAATCACCAGTCCTTTTTATTCATGCTTTGCTTAATCTTCTCTGCATTTTCCTTAATAATGGCTTCCTTTGAATCATCGGCCACACTGTCTTTAGTCTTTTGAGCTTTCTCTTTGGCCGAGTTGCATCCGTTTTTCGCCTTCTCGTTTGCCTTGTTGTTCGCCTATCGGTTAACGTAACACAATCCGAAATTGAACATATGTCATACACATATTCAAATATAAATATATGATTTTTCAAATATATGAAAAACTCGTGGCGGACGTATTATTATTCGAATTTCCTGTACCTTCTCACATGCTCGCGCCTCCAGCTTCGAACTTGCCTACACCACATGAGAAAAAAAAACATAATGAATATTTAAGGTAAAGATTAAGATTAATGAGACGAGAGAAAGAGTTAATTACTTTAATAAATCTTGGCCTAACAGCTGAAACAATCCTGTGGTTTGCAACTCTACCTCCGAAATTGCCTACATTGATAAAGTTCTTAACTAGGTTTAACAATGCCATATTTGTTTATTAATGAAGTTTGCATGTATTCCCCTTACTAGGGTTTTATTTTTGTTCGAATCTTCTAATGCAAGTTAACTGAGTATTTAAGGAAGGAAAATAGTGGTCTATATTGTCTTTCGTGAGAGTAATTTTTGAGAACGACTGGTTCAAAAAGTTTAAAATGTATCCTATAATACAGGGTCATGTATGCCTTTTGAATAAGTCGTTCTCAAAAATTATTCTCGTATTATCATCCTTTCCTTATATACTCATTTGGCCAAGAAAACTTGACATTTAATTCACATAGAGCAAAGTTGATAGAAATTAGAATGGCAACGTTAAACATAGTTAACAATCCGTCGGGTACAGGTAATTTTGCCAGAGGTAGTGTTCCTAAGAATAGGTTTCTTCCACCGGCTTCGCCGAAATTTATTCGGGTAATTTCCTTTTTTCTTCGTTTCGTTTCTTTTCGTTTTAATGTTTAGCTTCTCAGTTGGCTCTACTAAGCAAGTGTAATGTGGTGTAGGCGAGTTTGAAACATGGAGATGATCAAGCAGAGGAGGTCGCAGACAATCTGAAAGACAAGGCTACTTCGACCGCTAACCAAGTAATTCGTCAAACACGATTTTGATTGTGTTATATCGCAATGCGACCGTAGACATAATGAATGTTATCATGATTGATTATCATAAATGATTGAGATTGAAAATTAGTTCGGAAATTATGGTAGGTGAACGAAAAGGCAAAGGCGACAAGCACGGCGCAAGCAACGTTGAGTGCGAAAGCAAAGCGGGTGTGGGAAACGGCCATAGAGACTGCTCAAAAGGCGAAAGAAACCGTGCTCGGGAAGGCGGATGGTTCGAAAGAAAATGCAGAGAAGAGAAAGCAAAGCATGGACAACAATAACATCTGATTCATTCAATTCATTCTGAAATGTTTAAACCCGCAAAGGAATAAAATTCGGCCTAAGGCCAACAACACAATTATAAGTTGTTTTAACCTTATTCAATTTCTTAATTTCGAAGCCTTCCATTTTTGTTTTTCTAATTATTGAACCTTGGGCACAACATAGCCTAGATAGATGGTTAATATACATGCTCACAGTGGCTGAAGGCGAAACTTGGAGTAAAAGTTTGAAGGGCCAGTTTAAATTTTTTAAAAATTTGGAAGCTTAAATAGAAATTTTCAAAAATTTGATGGTTTAACTAAATTTTTTAATAATTTTGAGAGATTTAAAAAAAATATTTAAAAATTTTGAGAGAGAATTTAATTAAAAATATTTAATATTTTAAAATTTAATATAATTTTTTAAAAAATTTAAGGGGACAAATTAAATTTTTAAAAATTTTAGGGGCAAATTCAAATTTCTTAAAATTGGGGGCATGGCCCCATGTTTAGGCTTGATATACAATCCGTCATTAAAATGAACAAAATAATCAATAAATATCAGGTGCAATGGTCAAAGCGTTACAAAATTGCAATCTCAAAGAGAGATTCGTATTTAAACTTTAGAGATGATATTGGTCGAGGGGACAACTATAAATTTTGAATTTGGGTCAAAATTATTTGTTTAGGTTTAATAGTCAAAAAGGTGCCCAACTTATACTCTTTGTTCCAATTTGGTGCCTAATATTTTTTGGGCCACTTTGGTGCCTAACGTTTCATTCCGTAACTCAGATTAGTTTTTCCGTCAACGACCGTTAAAATTTTTTCGTTAACCAATTATAACATGGCACATGACCTATTTTTATATATTTATTTAATTTTTGAATTACTTAAAAATTGTATACTTCTTAAACTCCAAAGTTTTAATTTCTTTCAAACAAACCCTCAAATCACATCTCCATCACCATTCGGCATCCTCACACATGGTGGTTCACTTTTCACCACCCAAACGTCGGATACCTCACTGTTCAACATCCCCCACCCTGTAGTCATCGATTAGAAACCCAACCGATCTCTTTTTTTTTTTCATTTTTGAATGTTCGTCGACGGAGCAATCGACGGTTCATTCGTCGATTTTGGACGACGGAATCATGGGCTTCCGGTCGTGGGGACCGACGAAGGCAAGGGTGACCGGTGGTGATTGAATCGGTGGTGGGAGGAGAGGAATCTAGGGATCTAGGGTTTGGATTTGGGGGTTTTAGAGAAATTAAAAATTTTGGGTTTTTTTATAAAATTAAAATTTTCTAATTTTTAAAAAAATAAAAATTAAAGAAAATATCATAATATGTCACGTGTCGAGTTTTTATTGGATAACGAAGAAATTTTAACTTCCATCACAGAAAAATTCAGTCTGAATTACAGAATGAAACATTAGGCATAAAAGTGACAAAAAAAATATTAGGCACTAAACTGGAACAAAATGTATAAATTAAACACATTTTTGACTATTAAATTTTTTTTATCTAGTCTGTCCTTGTTTCTTGTTTCATTCTAGAGGAGCAGAATATGCTTGTTTCTTATCTCGTTCAACAAAAGCGTGGAGAGATCTGAGTGATTTGTGAGTCATGGAATCGATGGTTTTTTGTTTCTTTTTTTTTTTGAAAAATTATTTTAAGTTTATTTTGTTTGGCTCTTATTGTAACATGGGTTTTATCTTTGTAATCTTTAAACAACTTGCAACACCTTGTTTTGCTGCAATTTGGATTTTTGTCTCAATATTTCTTTTATTATTTTAATAATTATTATATAATCCTCTATTAATACTGTTATTTAGAATCACTTGCAGGTATATATATAGATATTTCCTCTTACATCATGTTAAATTTAAAAGTTTTATGTTTTTCTCGGACCGCTGGATAAAAACAAATGATTAAATGAGATTAAATAAAAATATTATTACAAGTCATACAATAACGATACATGTTAACAAATACACAAGTCATACAATTAATGATTAATGTGTGTGGACTTTATTTTAATCATTCAATTAGCATAATTTAAAATTTCATATAGAATATTTGGAAGAAAAAAAATACCAGATCAATGCGGTATATAGTTTCTTTGCACCAATAGTCAATGCTAATATTTGAACCTTAAACTTAAAAGATATGAGAAGTTCTAAATTGATACTATTTTCAATGGATACACAATACTTCTCTTTCACGTTAAAAATATTAAAGTGGCCAAATTATCGTTTATAAAATTGACCAATCTAATTTTGATGTTGATGAAAAATGAGATTAAAATTAATAATTTAATTATTGTTAATCGATATTTAACCGTAAAATTTAAAGTCACATAAATAAAGTAAATATATTGAAATTTTATTTAATTAAAATAAATGAAAATACATCTATTGATATATAACGGCAAATGTGTAGTCGCACAATAAAAAAAACTAAAATTAAGATCATTGTGAAAAAACCCTTTCACGAAAAGACAAGAAAGAGATTAATTTTTTTTACTAATATCGAATAAAAATATACAAAAAGATCGTGTCTTAACACAATTTGTGAGTTATTCGAATTTATGTTCTAATCTTAACTCAAAATAGTGATTAGATGAAACGGTATCTAACGTTATCCATTGATACTAGCAAACGAAAAGATTCCCCTCCTCACGATCTTGTTCTTTGTGGAGACATTATAAAAATAAAAAAGGGTAAATCACATTGTTAGTCACTAAAATATAGTATGTATTGATTTTGTTATTAAATTTTAAAACATTTCAATTTAAGTATTGAACTTTAATTTAATTAATTAAGGCACGAAATCGTTAAATTATTAACGACGTGATGACATGGTACTTTCTTTTCTTTTTTGTAGAAAAACATCAACTATGTTGATTGTTGTTGTTGATCAATCGTCACCTGTCATTGATCATCATTCACGACAAGGTTAGTATCAAAATATTTGTGTTTCACTCTTTTTTTTCTTCTCTTTAGATTATTTTTTCATGAAACTCACTCATAATCGATGAAAATTCATTTAAAAGTTCGATGTTCTAATGATTCAATCTCTGACGACGATGTCCGATGAGACTAGTTTCGATGTATGTTGTTTGTCTTCTCGAAAAAATGTTTCTCATTGTTAGAATTTCGAATCGAACCCTTCAAATATGAGAAACCCCAAAATAACATATTTTTGTGTTTAATTTCGTGAGTTTTAAAAATGTTTTAAAAATATATAAATCGAAAAAGTAACAAGACAGTAGATGGGTTCTTCGATGTTTAAGATAACTAAAATAATATCAAAAAATGAAAGTTTCTGATGATGACTAAAAATGAGTAAAATGAGTAAAAAAAACAGGCCAAAGACATATATAGTTTACGATCAAGTCATTACAAAATTAAAGTTTAATGACTAAATCGATCTCTTGTCACACCAAACTACTATCTTATTAAGTTGTTATCAATTTAATGATCTGATACTTTAAATTGAACCAAAAACTAAAGTCTGGTGATTAAATTGAAGCGTTTTAAAGTTTAGTGGTAAATTGATATATAGACTAAAGTTTAGTGATAAAGAGTTTGAGAGTTGGAGGTCCCGCCACATTTCACACAGCTATTGGGTTGTCTTTTCTTTCGTTTTTCTTCTCATTTAAATTTCCTGTAAACCCATTTTATCTTTGTCCAAAAACCATTGCCAGCAGCAGCCTAATTTAGAATGGCTGCAACTCCAGCTTTTCCTATTCTTCAGCTTCGTTCAGCCAAACCCAAATCCACTGCTTCTTCTTTAAAACTTTACGGTACGTTTTCAGCTTCAGAATTATCCAATTTTCTCTTATTATTTATTTTCTATGTTTTTTAAGCTTCATTTTTGCTTGTTTAATGTGATTTTTCAGGCACATCTAAGTTTGGAGTGGTGAAATGTGGATCATCTTCTAATGGGAGAGAGCCTGACTCGGTTGACGGTGGTGTCAAAAGTGTGGAACGTTTACTTGAAGAGAAACGCCGAGCTGAGCTATCTGCCAGGATTGCTTCTGGAGAATTCACTGTTCAGAAAGCTGGGTATTTGTTTTATTTTAGTTTTGTTTACGCTTTGAACTGTGACTGTGATGCTTAATTAGCTTTTGGGTATCTTTTGTTTTACATCAATGAAAAAGGGATGTTGACTTTTATTTCCCTTAATTTTTCAATTAATTATGGTTAGAATAATATTGGATTTGGTATCCTTGTATTCTTTTGTTATCTTCCATGTCATGTCATGTTTGGTTTGGCTTGGCTTAGTCTGTGTTCTTGTATTTCTTTATTTCATGATAGTTTGTGCTAATTTGCTGCTCTCATGTCTTTTTGTTCCTGGGAACAAGTTTCCCTTCTCAATTGAAGAATGGTTTGTCGAAACTCGGTGTTCCTGGTGAGGTTCTTGAAATCTTATTTAAATGGGTTGATGATGGTGAAGATTATCCCAAGATTCCGGAGGCGAAAGGGTCGATTAAGGCCATCCGCAGTGAGGCCTTCTTCATCCCTTTGTATGAGCTTTACCTCACTTATGGTGGGATTTTCAGGCTAACCTTTGGACCAAAGGTTTGTGTGTCCTTTTCCTTTTGGCTTTTATTTTTTATTAGTGTATAGTGTTTGTCCAGGATAATTATGGATTTCCTGTTGATACATATGGGGATGTTGCTGCAGTCGTTTTTGATTGTTTCTGATCCTTCCATTGCTAAGCATATATTGAGGGACAACTCAAAGTCTTATTCAAAGGTAAACCATGGTATACTTCTTGGTTTTACTTGGGTGGCTAATATTGCTTTGTTGTTTATCTCATCTCTTGTTCTCTTTAATGTGAAGGGTATATTAGCAGAGATTTTGGATTTTGTCATGGGAAAAGGACTTATCCCAGCTGATGGTGAGATATGGCGTGTTAGAAGACGCGCTATAGTCCCAGCACTGCATCAAAAGGTATTGTAGTTAACTTATGGCTCCAATGTTTTAAAAATAAGACATGATTTCTTGTTTATATTACGTGTTATCATAGAAAACACTATTAAGACTTTTGATTCAATTATATTTGATTCATGTCAAATGATAAATTATATGCTATATCATTTCTTTTCTAAGCATGTTAGTGCTTTGTAATATGCACTTGAACTATGTATGGCAATTTCAGAATTGTTGGAAGTTAGAGGCATAGCTTGAGAAAGGGGGTTTCACATTATTATATAAATGACTTAAGAGTGATTAATGTATTCTGAAAAAGAGTGGACGGAAGGGGTTTTAGATAACCATATAAATGATTAAATTAGTGCGCATAATTACTAACAGCAAAATGCAGTCTAAAAAAGAGTGATAAATTAAGAGAATGCTCATTAAACTTGATTGAAACATGCCCAGAATCATTAGATGGTAGTTACTTTTAAATATTATTTTTACTTGATCTGTAATTGTTGTTTTACCTTTTGTTTTTCAATTTTAGTATGTAGCAGCTATGATTAGCTTATTTGGACTGGCTACCGATAGGCTTTGCCAGAAACTAGATGCTGCTGCAACTGATGGGGAAGATGTAGAAATGGAATCACTTTTCTCCAGGTTGACATTGGACATTATTGGCAAGGCAGTATTTAATTATGATTTTGATTCGTTAACAAATGATACCGGTATAGTCGAGGTATTTTCTTCTCTTATTTGTCTGGAACTTTTGTTATGCTGTTGCCACTGAGTCTGAGTTTCATTTACATTTTTTTTGTTAAAACTGTCTAAAATATGTGACTGTATTTTGGCTAGGACAGGCTGTTTACACAGTTTTGCGGGAAGCAGAAGATCGAAGTGTCTCCCCTATTCCAACATGGGAGATCCCTATTTGGAAAGACATTTCACCACGACAAAGGAAGGTTACAGTAGCACTCAAATTGATTAATGGTGTACTAGACGATCTGATTGCGACATGCAAGGTAAAGTTATCAGTAAATGTACTGAGATAATATTATGCTCTGCCTTTACGTCCTCTATAATCACTGTGCATGTGGGAACATGTAGTATGATGTATCAAACACCAGATATGGTGCATGACTGCACGCATAACTTTTTGCAGTTATACCAAGCATTGGAATATATATTCAAATGCAGAGGGATTGTCAGAACTGAAAATATCTCTAAATAGGCCATTGTTGGCATTGTTGTATGTTGGTGTTAAATAAAATCATTTGAAAATTTTAGTGAGGAAGTTGGCTTTTTTTATGCCGGAGCTGGAGTATTAAGCATGAGGCCCAAAATGTAAAAAATTCCTAAGGCTGATGACATTCACTAAGTAGGTCCCATCTTTATTTTCTTGTGCCCCCTTTTCAATGGGAAAATAACAAAATCTTAGTAGTTTTAGTTTTTGAAATTGAATTCAAAAGAATATGCATTCACTTATTTACTATATTAATTTCAATGGAACTTATTCTTAGTTAACACGTGTGCTGTGATCAGGAAATTTTCTTAATTTTGTACTCTGCTCCTTTCTAATATATCAGTGTAAGGTAAAACCATTGTGTGGATTAGTTGAATTGTTTGGCTTTTGTATGTTTTACTTCCACTGACCCGATTAAGTATTTCTTTTGTTCTCCTTTAAATTTAAATTCTTCATTTTTCAGAGGATGGTTGAAGAAGAAGAGCTACAGTTTTATGATGAGTACATGAATGAACAAGATCCTAGTATTCTCCACTTTCTTCTGGCTTCGGGGGATGACGTACGTATTAATAGTTATCAAATGTGTGGATTAGTTAGCTTAGCTCATGGGATATAAGATTTCATTGAATCCTTTTGCAGGTTTCTAGCAAGCAACTCCGTGACGATTTAATGACATTGCTTATTGCTGGGCACGAAACCACAGCTGCTGTTTTGACATGGACCTTCTATCTTTTATCAAAGGTAATTCAAGGATTTGTTCTTTGAAAAAAAGGAGCTGATTCACTCCCTTGGGATGTTTTGCTTCTTGTTTGTGGTCTGCATATATAAAAAAAAAACATTTGATACTAATTTATGTGCATTTATCATTAGATACTTTCTTGAACAGCTTTATGAAAAATATATTTATCTAAATAAAGAATTAATGCAGCAAGAATAAAAAAGCACGAAGGCATCACATGGCTTGATCTACTAGTCAACATTCACTGGAGAGAACCCTTGTTCCAAACTTCACTCATGAAAGAAATTAAGTTCAAGCCATTCTCCTATAGTCAGGAAAAGCATGTGATAATTTTCTATCTGATAATGCACGTTTGTTTTATACTACTTTTATCCTTGATATTAATGTGTGTAAGAACCGATTATTCAGTAATCTTCTCTTCCTATCCCTTGCACTTGTGATTGGTTGTACCCTTTGAGTAAATAATATACCATCCAATCTATTCCAAAATCGCTAGGTTTAGCAGTAATAGTAAGCTCTCTTCTTTCTTTTTTTTTATAAAGAATGGATTATTACCATGTGCCTCATTAAAAACCCTCTAATCCTAGTCGGAGGAAAAGAGTACACATGGTAATAAGAAACATAGATAACTCAGCAGATACAATATTAGTCCAAACTATCCTCACGCAGAGGAGCTCCTAAATCCTGGTCGGAGTGTGGCTAGATGATGATTGTTTCAGAGGAGAAGAGTTATCCCTCAAATGAGTTATTATTCTGTCAAACTTGAAACAAGTATCATGGTTGAATGATAACTCATGCCAAGTTCTCATTAGTTCCTTTTCTCTGATGGTTGCAGGAACCTAGTGTTGTAGCCAAGCTCCAGGACGAGGTATCTTTAAAATTTTTGTGCAATACCAGTATAAACGGGATAGTCTAAGCTTTCACTTTATGCAATCTATCTCATTTTCTTATTTATTATTGTATCAAACTTCCTAGGTTGACTCTGTTCTAGGAGATCGATTTCCAACAATAGACGACATGAAAAAACTCAAGTACACAACTCGTGTTATTAATGAAGTAAGAGTAGTTCTATTTCCATTTCATGTTTCATAAAATATTTTGCCCTTAATGCACCTCAAAAAGATATGATTCAATCTATTTTTTGTGCAGTCTTTGAGGCTCTACCCACAGCCACCAGTCTTAATTCGACGGTCTCTTGAGAATGATGTGCTTGGACAGTACCCGATAAAAAGGTCAAACCTTAAAATCAATATCATTACCATCTTATCGGTCTGCTAGCATGCACAGTTTAAAATCACTTTCTAGGCCTCTGTTTTTGTTTTTCACTAGTAGGAGAAAATATGGTTGTTTGGAAAACCTACAAATATATAACTTGTAGCGTAGATCAAATGTTTGACATATGAATAAATATGTCATCTTATATGCCTATAAGTTTGTTGCAAGATTAGCAGAATGATATTGGAATTTTAAAACATTTTCTGATCATTTGTAGTTGTTTATTGTTTTATTTGAGAGGCTCTAATTCTGGACTGGCACTTTTCATTTTGTCATATGTAAAAAGTATTTGTTTTTCTATCAACGTGCTTTTTCTAGAAAGCGTATAGGGTGCGGAAGTTGTGATTACTATTTTTCACTTTTTATTTGTATATTGTTGTCTTATCTTGAGCTTCTTTGCATGAAAAATCTATGACATATTCACTTCCACTTGTACTTTTCCTAATTCTTTGTCATATATTTTACATTTAGGAGTGAAGATATTTTTATCTCTGTTTGGAATCTGCATCGTAGTCCAAGTCTCTGGCAAGATGCAGAGGAGTTCAATCCCGAAAGATGGCCTTTAGATGGACCGAATCCTAATGAAACAAACCAAAATTTCTGGTAACAAATAATTACAAATTTCTTTATTTCATCAATTATGTTTATAAATGAGATGGCAATGAGTTTTTCTGGTTTCTAGTAATTACAGTTTATAGATGTAATTTGGTAAAAATTGAAAATTGTCTTGAAACTCTGGGGCAGTTTTATTGGCACTGTACAAGGACTAATTCCTGAATCGTAGAAAAGAAATATCTTAATATAAAATTTAATTAGTTTATTAAATTCTAAGTATTAGTATATACATGGGCATAGGAATAAGACCCTCCAATATGTGAAAAAGTTGGAAAAAAAAATTATACTCATGTCATTCACATACTCGTGTCCGATAGTACCTAGTCCAAGTCACATTTTCTGGGTTAGCTTAACCAAATCTCAATTGTTATTTGCCCTTCGTTTCAGTTACTTTCATTTTTTCCTTCAATTACAAATCAATGATATTAGCATTCTTGTCTCAGTTACTTGCCCTTTGGTGGAGGACCTCGGAAATGTGTAGGAGACATGTTTGCATCTTTTGAGGTATTTTTATGGAAAGATATGTACGAAAATAATTTCTGTCAGTACTTGGTATCAAAAATTTAAAGTTGTCAACTTTGTGCATTGGGTTCCATACTTATTTGTTCTAGTTGAGACATGACAAATTCCAGACACTAGTGATTGGTATTGTAAAACCTGAAGAAGAGTTACTTTGATCTACAGGCTGTTGTAGCAGTTGCAATGCTTGTGCGGCGGTTTAACTTCCAACTGGCACTTGGAGCTCCTCCGGTAAGCAAACTGCCTTGTGCATTTTGTTCATGTCAACAGCTTTGTGCAAATACAAAATGCAGGAAACGGGCTGAAGGGTATTAGGCTATTAGATCATACGTTTTTAAATTGTAGTTGTTCTCAAACTTAAAATTTCAAAATCCGTAGCTTATAGTGGACAAAGAATCCAAAAAACCTGAAACCCTTTCGAAATGTTTACTTTTCGATACCACATTAGTAGAATAAGAACTGTTGACTACATGCATCTTGAAACTATATATGATAATACCTCATCTATAAGTTGGGTATAAAGAGACTCTCAGCTATTTTTGAATCTCAAATACCAGTACCTACTCCTAGACAAGTTATGATTTGTTTTTCATTTGAGGGTCCGATAACTATTCGAACGTGCTTTAAGTATGCCTGTGTGGTCCCATAAACCTGTAGTAACTCAAAAAGGGAAGCATACATATACCTTATAAAATATCAATCAAATCTGTATGCAGGTTGAGATGACTACCGGAGCAACTATCCACACAACACAGGGGCTGAAGATGACAGTTACACGAAGAATAAAGCCTCCAATTATCCCTGAAATAAACATGCAGGGATTGAAGATGGAAGCATCTGCCAGGATCTCGGAAGCAGAGACCCAACTTGGAGAGAAAGGTGAAGTTTCTCAAGCTCATTCATAAGTAGAATAGCTTGCTACATTTCATTACACAATGTATATGTATCAAGGGGAAGTAAAATTGACAAGACATTACCATTGGGAGAAAATTGGTAAATGTTTTAGTTTGATTCCCTTCATTGCAATCAAAATAATTGATTGTTTGCTGTTTATTTTTGTTCCAAATAATAAAAAAACAATTATTGGTCAAGAATTCCTGGTCTTTTCATCTTGTCAGAAAGTCCTCATGGATGATAATTTGGGTTTCCAAATAGCTCCTGAGTTTTATGTGGTTGTACTGGAATTAGTAAAAGAAATGAAGCTTTGAGTTGAACTCTGAATAGGGGCTTGAAATGGATACCCTGAGAAAGATGAAGGGTTTAAATAATTGATTAACTATATTTAATGTTGGTATTTTTTTTAAATGTAAGCTACCTTGCCTAACCTCTAGGTGTAAGCAAAGCTTGATTCGATCTAAAAAATTATTTTTTTAGATAATAAATTCAAGACTATCAAATTAAATTGATCATAATAAAAAATTGTTGCTTGTCTTGTTTTATTCTAATAGAATTATCAAATATTTATGGTCAATTTTTTTTTGCTTGGAATTTAGTAATATTGCCAATAAAGTTTTAATTTAATCTTTCTCTTCTTAATTTAACTCTGAACATTTATTGACTCAAACTCAACTCTTAAAAAAATAATTGAATCGAATTAAGATGACAAAATAAGCTGTCACGCATAATTGAAGACCACCATAATCCCGGGATAAAATTCGTCTGCACCTTTTTGGTGCCCCTACTTATGCCCCAACACTAAAAAACACTATAAAATTAAATTTCAAACACTAACCCTAAATTCTAAATCCTAAACCCTACACCCTATACCCTAAACCCTAAAAAATACACCCTACCCTAAATTCCCTAAACCCTAACCACAACCACTAACCTAAAATCATAAACCCTAAACCCTAAACTTAATTTTGAGCAATGACATATGTAGGGGCACCGAAAAGGGTAGAGGATTCTCATCCATAATCCCATGCCCATTTGCAAAATATAGTTCAGATAACATGCAGGAAGAGACCTCCACAAGCAGGCATATCAGTAGCTTTCAAGCAAGAAATGTCGATAAAATATCGAATCAAAAATATCATCGAATCGACAGCCAAGGAAAACAGTGAATACATCACAGTTAAAATCTGAGAAAATGACGCATGCAATATATCTTTCAAACAAGATAGACAAATATATAATTACTATGTGCATATGGAATGAGAATTGAAGAAAAGGCAATGGAGATGTGCCTTATTCTAAGGCTGGAATGTTGAAACCATACAATAACATTACAAACACATTACTCATTCTATTGTAATTTCAAAACAAAATATTGGAGGGTAAAGGGGAGGGGCATAAAGAAGAGAAAACAAATGAAAGAGAAAGATGCTAAATCAAGGTCAAATTGGCATTGTGCATTTCTTTTGAGAATGACCTAATAAATGGCATCTACCACATTGAACAACTCTCTTCGGCCGCTTCAAGTTCTCTACACGAAGAACTTTCTTTTTCGGTCTACCAGGTGGCCGGCGAACTTTGGGAGGGCGTATCGGGATATCAAGCTTGGCAGCTCCACCGTCAGCTCCTTCACCAACCTCATTCCAAACACTCTTATCCGGAATAGGATGTATCATCTGTGAATAGGTCTCACGGTAGCTTCCCACTGTGAAACAAGGTTCAGCGAAAAGATGAGCGTTCTGCCCACAAGAAATAAGGGCAGCTGCAGCATGTGCACATGGTAAACCGTACAGCTGCCAACGGCGACAGGAACACACTCGACTCCTAATATCCACGATATTTGTTCTCTCTGTTGAGACAATCTCAAATTCAACTTCATTTGCTCTAAGTACTTGGTAGCAATGAGCATCAGCAATTGCCTCCGAAATCCGCTTCTCAGCAGACGGGACAAGAATTGAGGTCCAACTCATTCCCACTTCACGACGATTGTTAAACCATGTAGCTAGTTGATTGCGAATATGTTCCATCATTTGCACAATGGGGAGCTCATGACATTCGAGGGCCCAGTTATACAACATCTCAGTAACACATAGCGTAAAGTGGCCATATCGCACTCCTTCAAAATATGCTACCGCCCAAAGCTGCGGAGGAAAGAGTTGAAACCATTGTATAACCTCCTGTGAGATCTCTATCATTTCAGCAATTTTGCTCTCAAACTCTACAGTAGTGAGAGCATAAACAGCATTCCAGAAGATATTAACCAACTTTGTGTTCTTAAATGTATCACGGAAATTTTCACTGACATAACGTAGACAAAAACCATGAAAGGCACTTGGAAAATGGGTTTCTACTGCATCTACGATGCCTCGCTGTCTTTCAGATAGTATAGTAAGTCTAGGCATGTTTTCAGTGTTTACGCCAAGAAGCTTCCTCAACTCTGACATGAACCACATCCAATTTTCATCACTTTCCACATCAACAATAGCAATCGCCAAGGGAAACAATGCATCATCAGCATCAACGGCTGCAGCACAAAGTAATGCACCCAAGTATTTTCCTTTCAGTTCTGCCTTATCAAGTTCTAGAAGTGGTCTACAAGCAGTTATAAACCCGTAGATAGAAGCGCGGTAAGAAAAAAAGAGGCGCTGGAAACAATTTTCTTGTCCGGTAGCAAAAACCGATGCAACACTTCCAGGGTTGTTTATTCTTATTTGCTCACAGTATGCAGGAAGAAGGCGATACCCTTCTTCAAAAGTCCCATGAAGTGCGGCCATACTTCGTTCCTTTCCACGCCAAGCTTGCATATAAGAAACAGCAACTCCATGCTGGTCTCGGATATCTTGCAGGATTTCTTTTGGCTTGTACTGTGGATTATCCCGAATGCGTGCTTCTACTGATCTTGCAACCCAACCCACTGATGCTTGCTGATGATGGAGGTCGCGAACCCCTTCACATGTATGCTTCCCATTCAGAGTTCTAATTGTGAAAGTTGGAACCCCAGGACATTTTGCTACATGGACACGCCATGGACAACCTTCTTTGGAGCACTTGGCTATAAATCGGCTGCGATCAGATTTCACTATCCTAAGATCAAAATGCAGTGCTATAGCAATATCTTTCAAGGTTCTTCTGCAAGTTTCAACATCAGGAAATTCCTGCCCAATAGCTAATGAATGATCTACAATGGCATGAGAAGTATCAGCTACCATTAAAGCATGAGAAGTATCAGCTACCATTAAAGCATGATCATCCATGACTACATGAAATGTAGTACGCAACAGTCTGACGTGATTCAAAAGGCTCCCTCCATGCAACAAACAGAACAGAAAAATGCTTCCGAGGAAAAGCTTCAAAAACAGCACATATATGCTCTTAGTTAGGCACAGATACTGCAGTAGAGACAAAAAAAAAGAAATGAAATTATATATATAGATAATGGGGTGGCGAGTCGGGGGAGGTAGCCAAAATAAATCAGGGGATCAAACTTAAAATATGAATACCAGTATAATTAATCAACATAGAAATGGAAACAATTTTCTTCTCGATAGAACAGAAACATTGGCAGCAAAATCCCTTTTTAAGTTGTCAATTAGTGAAGCAACTTATTCAGTACCCAAAAGGATTATATAACACACCTGTAATAGAAAAAGAAACTAATGAGCAGAGTTATAACCAAATTTAACAGTAACCTCTTCCTCTATAACAGGAAGGGGAGGGGAGATTGAAAGAAAAAGAAACACGCCTATCGGAAGGGGGAAAAAGAAGTATAAAATGAAATTTTAAAAAAAGGTGATTTGCATTAATTGCTATGTTCCTCAGAAATGGATACAAAGAGTCAATCATCAGCAAGAACAAAGAGTACTAATTTAGCAATTCTAACATAAAGGAACTAACTTTGTAAGATTTAGCAACTTGACAATCGGAAACTCCTTGTGTCTTAGCTCTGGAGAACACACCAATAAATCAGAGCCAAATCAACTTTATGCCTAAAACCATGAGGAGGAACCACACATGGTCACCGTAACAAGAGCAACCTTGGGTATGTTTGTGAAGAGGTATCAACATGCAAGTCTTCTATGAGAATATTACCCTCTAATGTAGGACCGCCTTAGTTTTTCTTTAGGTAGGAATAGAAGAAACTGTAGATCCTCTATCTAAAAGCATTGAAAGAAGTTATAGAGAATATCTAATCAATATTACTTGTACCAAGGATGATTACAAAATTTTTACAGCCTACCATATTGATATTCATCTGATAAAACTTATAAAAAGAAAATTCTGATTTAATTCATTCTTTTAAAGGAACCGAAAGTGGAAAATGCAAAAAGAAAAACGTATTTGATATCGAATAGCAACCACAAAATTTCATAGCTTTCCCTTTTTCCCTTGAGAAAGGATTTTGACCAACAATTTTCTTCCCCTTCTTAGTCCTTAATATGTATTCAATTCATTATTTGTTGATTACCATACACCCTAGTTACTCACTTTTGCTTTCATCATGGGTTCCTTGTATAGTTAAGATTCCATCAAATAAAGTTTTTTTTTATCAAAGACCGTGTAGGTGTAACCTTTATGCAAATTATACAAGAAGCATTACAGCAGAAATTGATAGTTTTGAATCAAAACTGTATTATACTTGTACATCAATTAGGTTTCTATCGAAGTTGAACCCTCAATGCTCCAGCAACATTTCGGTTCGAAACCAATCTTTAACCGTTTGAGGGTTTAGATTTGAAATATAATGCAAAAGAAATTCATATAACTAGGATGACTGGCTTGAAAGTTTAACATAACCAAGATAGACTTGACAACCAACAACCCAAATAATATATAACTTGAATCCAACCAACCACAAAAACTAAAAAGAATTGAAACCTGAACCAACTGAAAGCCAACCCAGTTACCTACTTCTAGCAGTGTGAAATTGAAAAAGCTAGCCAGAATAGCCAACTCAACTAGCCTGAAAGCCTACATAATTGACACTAAAAGTCCAAGAACCAAGCCAAAATGACTCAGTTCATTGTCTCCTCTGTCAGCCGTTTACAATTATAAAAGGCTCTATGCAAAATCCTAACTTCACCTAAATCTGGCAATACTTCGAATCAATATTTTTTTGTGTGTGGAGAAGTACTTGAAATCCCAATTACAAAAGTAAAAGAAATATAAGAACACAAACTAATTCACTAAAATCCCAACAACTACGTAGTAACTAAACTTCTGAAGATTTATTATTCACTAAAATCCCCTTTAAATAAGACCAGGCCCTAAATAAGAAGTAAGAGATATCTTCTAATAATAAAGTTCATATCTCAAGTTTGAAATCTTTGACAAGTAAAAGAAACTTGAACAATGTGAGTTTAGAATCAATTCAACCAATGAAATGATGAATTGGAACATAGAATCATCAAAATATTTGACAAGTAAAAGAAACTTGAACAAATTCTAGTGAAGGTGAAATCCCCATGTCACAACAAGATTATTATAACAGAAGCAATTCAAATTTCAATGCCACACACAATTTTTACAACAGTGAAAAAATACAAAGACATGGGATACCTTTGATAGCTAATATCAAGTCACCTTTAACTCTTTAAGGAACAAAAATAACATTTCAGTCTCTATAAATTTACCAATAATTCAATGGTTCCAAGCAATCAGAAAACTGAAATCGCAAAATAGGCTAAATTCAAAGGGCATAGTAAGCACAATCTAAACTCACATTTAGCTCTAGAAAACTTTACGCAGATTAACCCCTTTTTTTTCTTAAGTCGGCTAATCACTATATCTTAAGGTATTTAATAAACTAGTTCACTTTCACCAAAAACTACAAATTTAAAGACCCAATTGACCAAAAATGTTACCTTGGATAAATTTGGTTCTAACTCTTTCAAATTCCGCGATGCCCGCGAGATCTAAGGCTCATTTCTTTCGATAAATTTTCACAAAAAAGGCACGAACTCTTTCCCGTCGCTTACCGCCGCCTTTTAAATTAATTGGTAGGTTAAGAAACCCTAGAATAATCAACAACGTTGAGAATCGGAGAGGGAAAAATACGATTAAAAAAGGACTTGTTTTGCTTCGTGTTTGGATGATTGGAAAACGAAGGAAAACAAGGTAGCGAAGTATACGTGTACCCTGTGTTAAATAATTGGCAGTTATGAGAGAGAAACATTTTTGAGTAAATATCACAATGGATCCCCAAACTTTCAGCATATATCATATTAGTGTTGAATTTTAAAAGGCTAAAATGTTAAAAAAATCCATTAACTTTACCACTTCACGTAAACAAGTCCCATGATCATACCACTTTTTACTTTAGGGGATGTATAATCTCTTAAAACCTTAAATTTTGTTTTTTTGGCTTAATTAGGGGATTTTTTATATTTAGGAAGATAGTGATCATGTGATTATTTAGGGATATATAGTGAATTTACAATGAATGTAAAATCGTTGAAATATGATGACGACTTTGCCTGAGAATCTTCCAAAATCATCATACATCATACATGGGACAAAGTCGTTGACAGATGGGACGACTTTTTTTCAATCTGAAACCTTTAGTCGATCGTAGGGTGTTGTAAGAAGGATCAAAATTAGGGGTCAAGATGTTAAGAAGTAAAAATAGGGAGATGGAAATGTGAAATAATAAAAAATATGAATTTTGTCTAAAAAGAAAAGAAAGTGTCGAAGATACGCGTTAACACAAAAAAAAAAATTAAAATTTCTTGCAAAGTAGTCCTCATATATTCACGGCTTTACTTTTACTCAAATAATCTTGAAACGATCTCATTTTTTCTAAATAAAAAATAACCATTTCCCTCATTAAAGCCATTTTTTGTTTGGATAAAATACACAGATGGTCACTGAACTTTGGTACAAAAAACAAAATGGTAACCAAACTTTCAAAAATCACAAAATGACAATTAAATTTTATGTTTTATAACAAAATGGTAACTAGACGTTAAATGCCGTTAAGTGGCTGTTATAAACTTTGGTATAATAACACATTTAGTCCTCCATATTTATACATTCAATTAATTTAGTCTTAATTCGAAACAATTCACTAAATTTAGCCCTTGTTATTTACGCATTCTTTCAATTTGGTCCTTAAAGCAAAATTCCAAAGTATGGTAACATGATAAATAATTACAATTAAATTTTTATAGGAACTTGAAAACTCGATTCGAATCGAAAAAATTTCAAATAAAGTTTGAGTTGTAAAATATGACGTGTCAACTCGAATAACTCGAAATTTTTTGACTCGACTCGATCGAACGCTCATCTCTATCTTAAGATATGACGCGTCAACTCGAATAACTCGAAATATTCGAATATTTTAAATCATTTTTTCCTTTTAAATCGAATATTTTTTAAAATAGAATATTTAATATTTTCATATTCAAATCACATCGAATATTTAATAACAACTTTAAATATTCGATTTAAAAGAAAAAATGATTTAAAATATTCGAATATTTAATTAAATTTTTATAGGAAGTCAAAAACTCGACTCGACTCGAATCGAAAAAATTTCAAATAAAGTTTGAGTTATAAAATATGACGCGTAAACTTGAATAACTCGAAATTTTTTGACTCGACTCGATCGAACGCTCACCTCTATCTTAAGATATGACGCGTCAACTCGAATAACTTGAAATATTCGAATATTTTAAATCATTTTTTCTTTTAAATCGAATATTTTTTAAAATAGAATATTTAATATTTTCATTTTCAAATCACATCGAATATTTAATAACTAATTTAAATATTCAATTTAATTTAAAAATATTCGATTTAAAAGAAAAAAATTGATTTAAAATATTTGAATATTTAATTAAATTTTTATAGGAAATCGAAAACTCGACTCGACTCAAATCGAAAAAATTTCAAATAAAGTTTGAGTTGTAAAATATGATGCGTCAACTCGAATAACTCAAAATTTTTTGGCTCGACTCGATCTAACGCTCACCTCTATCTTAAGATATGACGCGTCAACTCGAAATATTCGAATATTTTAAATCATTTTTACTTTTAAATCACATCGAATATTTAATAACTACTTTAAATATTCGATTTAATTTAAAAATATTCGATTTACAAGAAAATTTTGATTTAAAATATTCGAATATTTAATAAATATTTAAAGTGGTTATTAAATATTTGAATATTTAAAAGAAAAATATTTAAAATAGTTATTAAATATTCGAATATTTTCAATCATTTTTTCTTTTAAATCGAATATTTTTAAATTGAATTGAATATTTAAAGTGGTTATTAAATATTTGATGTGATTTAAATATTCTATTTTAAAAAATATTCGATTTAAAAGGAAAAAAATGATTTAAAATATTCGAATATTTCGAGTTATTCGAGTTGACGCGTCATGTCTTAAGATAGAGATGAGCGTTCGATCGAGTTGAGTCAAAAAATTTCGAGTTATTCGAGTTGACACGTCATATTTTACAACTAAAACTTTATTTGAAATTTTTTCGATTCGAATCGAGTTTTCGAGTTCCTATAAAAATTTAATTGTAATTATTTATCATGTTATCATACTTTGGAATTTTGCTTTAAGGACCAAATTGAAAGAATGTGTAAATAACAAGGGCTAAATTTAGTGAATTGTTTCGAATTAAGACTAAATTAATTGAATGTATAAATATGAAGGACTAAATGTGTTACTATACCAAAGTTTATAACAGCCACTTAACAACATTTAACGTCTAGTTACCATTTTGTTATAAAACATAAAGTTTAATTACCATTTTGTAATTTTTGAAAGTTTGGTTACCATTTTGTTTTTTGTACCAAAGTTCAGTGACCATCTGTGTACTTTACGCTTTTTGTTTTGTTGACTTAAAAATTTCCAAGATTTTTCAAACTAGTAATCTCTAACAAAATCATTTGAGGATTAATTTGTATAAAATCACGTTAATCATCTTAAAATGTTATATCAAAAGTACAAAACAATTATTATCATCCTATGGAAATATACACTCAAAAGATAAATTATTTGTTCTGTGGATATGAAAATGATTATTTTTTTATATAATAGCGGTGAAGTTTTTTGACTCCATAAGTAGTCATATGTTTTTAAAAAAAAAACAAATACTAATTTAAAAATTTTAATAAGTGCTAAGAGATATTTTACCGACAATAAATGATTGGATTTAATATTTTTTGTGAAATTAGTATGATTTCATTAATGTGAAATTGTACACGGAAAATATTATCGTGTGTTTCATTAAAAAAAATTCTTAAAAATAATCGGAAGAAAAATAGTACACACAATAATATTAATGGTTCCTAAAAACAAATTACTACCGTACATCTCTTTAAAAAAATTGTTGAGAATCATTTAAAAAATTTAAACTTAGAATACCAACCATGATTTTTTTTTGAGAAAAATAAATTTTAGTATAATTTCAACTTAAAAATTTTCAAATGTTTGTATTTGGGGAATCATAATCGTCTTATATCTCTTTAACCTTTCGCTACTGTTAATAATATATACAGAGAATAAAGTTCGTAAAAAAAATACAAAACGGTCAAAACCAAAACTAAAAGTTGTAAGTTGTGATATTGATCAACAAATTAATTTGCAAATGTTAAAATGTGAAAAGTTTTAAAATGAAATAAAAGGAGAATAGTTTTGGAAGGTAATAAATATGGGTAATTATTGAAATGCACATATCGTGGAAACAAAAAAAAAAATCAAACGCTTCATGTTTAGGGTTTAAGAAATTTGTTTAAGGTTCAATATTTAAGATTTAAGAGTTAAGAGTAGGAATTTTGAATTTAGAGAATGGGCTTATAATTTAAGGGTTAAATTCTAAATCTATAACCTCTAAACTCAAAAATCTAACTATAAATTATAATTCTAACCATGTACCCTAAATTATAAAACCATACATTTAAACCACAAAATCGGATCTATAAACCTTAAACTAAGAGAGTTTGTAAAAACTTTTTATTTCCACTATCGTATGAGATATTTTCTCAATAAATAATTATATTGAAATATAATATTTTTCAGATCCAATAATTGATTGAATGATTAAAATATTTCATATTGACTCATTTTATACGAGGACATTTAACCTTGATAACATAATTATCATTTAACTTAATAAAAAAATAAGTATAATATCTCAAGGCAATAATTTGAAATTTATATGAAATTTCTAAAACAAGAACATAATTAACTTAAAAATTATCTAATTTATCCTAAAATCATTTGTTTTCAACTACATACCAAAAGTTAACTTCACTTTTTTAGAAATTTGATGATCAGAAATATAAATGGAAAACGAAAATATTCACATAAAACACTAATATGTTAAGAAATAAAATGCAGTGATGAGATGTCAATCTCCAGAAATCTAATCTTTTTCAACACAAACATAATTCAACCTCAAGTTCTAATTTTCAAAGGAGTCTCACTTTTGCTGGCTGCCACCCTCTCTCAATAATTCGTCAAATTTTATTCTTTTTCTCTAAATCTTATCAGTATTCGGCAAAAACAAAAACAAAAATCTATTTCCTCCCCAAAATCCAGGCTTGTCAATAGTTGAAGGGAGAGATCATCGTTAATGGGATTTTGTTTTAATCACTTTGCTTCTTTGCATCTTCTTCTTCATGCTCTTCCATGGCTCCATATCTCTGCTTTCTTCTGATTCTACATAGATTACCCATCACCGCCATTCATCTCCTCCTTATCTTCCTCCATTCTCTCTTATAACTCTACCTTCTCACCGGTTTTTCCCGGTTTCAAGAAAAAAACCCTGATTTTTCTTTCACTTTGAAGGTGAATTAAGGGGTTGGGGGACAGATCTTTGATTAAAAAAGGTAACTTTTTTACGTTTTTATCTTGTAGAACTGAACTTGTGCAAGTTTTTAAAGGAAATTCAGTATCTTTCTAGTGAACAGTTTTCTTATTGCTGTTGTGAATTTTTTTTTCCTGTTTAGTTGGCTAGAGGAACCGGTAAAGTGATTAAATGAAATCGGTAATTGAAAATTAAAGCACCCTTTATTGGAATTGGATGAATAATTCAGATCTTAATGATGATTTTTCCTTGTTTTCTCAGTAAGCAAACAGAAAATTTAAGGAATGGCATCTGTGCTTTTGTACCATGTGGTGGGGGATCTGACGGTGGGGAAGCCGGAGTTGGTTGAATTCTCCGAAACAGAGACGGTGGAAGCAGCTATAAGAGCGATAGGAGAATCGACAGAGTGTGGTATACCAGTTTGGAAGAGGATACCTCATGTGGGAATGATTGAAAAGAATGAAATGAGACAACAGAGGTTTGTTGGTATTTTAACTTCACTTGATATTGTCTCCTTTTTAGCTAAAACTCAGTGTTGGGAAGATCAGGATAAAGCTATGAAAACACAAGTTTCTGATGTTGTTGTCCCTAATAAGGCCCTCTTGAAGATTGTTGATCCTGCCACCAGGTTAGTTAATTGCTGCTTATGTTTAATCACTTGCTTCTTAGTTCTTTCTTTATTTATTTCAGCTTAGAATGTTGGAAAAAGTTCACTTTTTCAGAGGATTAACCTCACCAGAATCTTCATGACTTGAACTTTATGTTAAAGTGATTTATACTTTTATCATTGCCCTCATACATGTAGGAGAGATTCATTACCATGGAGAAGTATTCGAGTTTTTCGTGGTGCCTTGTTCTTGATAATAAAAGTATAAAACATGTCCCTTTTTTTTGAACTTTTTTTAATCTAGATTTCATTATTTTTAAGTCTTTTTCCGGAAGAAAGCTTATGTTTTCTTTTTATTTTTCAAAAAGTGTTGTCTCTTGAAAAGCAACTTTACTACTTGTGCTTGGAACATTCCCTGTAGACACCCTAAGATAACCCAAATTTAGACTCATGTCAACATTGGAACAACTGGTCTAGGATGGTTGTGTTTTCTTGTGTGTCTTCATGTTTTTATAAACGAATCTTGTTATAAACAACAGCTGTTCGGTTCGTCATTATTATTATGCCATTACTGAATGGATGGTAGCAGTAACCCTTTTGATTAAGTATTGTTGTATACTTACTTTTATAGTCGTGTTGAATGATTCCCTTCACGCATTCATCAACAGATACTTGATTTTCATTGTTTAATCAAGGAATTAAGCAGTTGGGAAATTAAATGTCTGAGTGGGTTGTTCTTGTTTAATGATCATAGAAAATCAATTGTTATGTTCCGCTTCTTAAGCAGTTGTACTGAATACATGCATATCTGTTTCGATACTCGAAAATATTTCGATTAGGATGAAGCCTCTTGCGTTTGGAGTCGATCATGCATCAGTTGTGTCGATTTTTAGCTTACTCTGTATAGCCATGTATGCTAGATTTTGCCAGGAAGCACAATCACCAATTAAATTTATATTTTGATCCCATCTAAGGAGTAAGTTATTAAACAGATAATATGTTATTCATGAGAGATCTATTTTTATTTTGTTCTAATTATCTGGTTTAATATCTAGAAATTATTTTTGGCTCTGCCTTCGATGTTCTCTATCAGCGTTGTTAATTCTTTGTTTGACTAGATTGATAGATGCACTTGAGATGATGAAGCATGGCGTGAGGCGACTTCTTGTTCCAAAGAGCAAGGTATGGAAAGGCATGAGCAAGCGATTCTCGGTTCTTTATAACGGGAGGTGGCTCAAGAACAATGAAAATGCTAGCAGCAGCAACCTCATTGCTAATGCCAACCGCCCTTCCTCTTCATGCACCTCCACCTACATGCGTGACAAGTTTTGCTGTCTCTCTCGAGAGGACATCATCCGTTTTCTCATCGGTTGTCTTGGTGCTCTAGCTCCTCTTCCCCTCTCTTCTATTTCCTCGCTCGGGGCAATTAATCTAGATTATAGCTCCATTGAAGCCTCGCTCCCAGCTGTAGAAGCAACTCAAAAACATCCCGGTGATCCCAGTGCAGTTGCCGTTGTGGAGATCACACCAGATGGTTACCATAAGATTCTAGGAGAAATCTCGGCCTCTAAACTATGGAAATGTGACTACTTAGCTGCTGCTTGGGCTTTAGCGAACCTCTCAGCCGGACAATTTGTTATGGGAGTTGAGGATAATGTGAGTTCAAGATTACTTCCCGATTTTTCTGTTAATTCGCCGGTTCAAGATAATAAAACAGCCAATGGTGGTGGGTCACCAAGGCTAAGGAAATTCAGTAGTAGAAGCATCGGGTTTAATCCAGTGAGCCCGAGTTTCGGTGTTGGCAGGAGCATGTACAGAGGCAGAAGTGCACCCTTGACATGCAAAACTTGGAGTTCTTTAGCTGCAGTCATGGCTCAAATGCTGTCTCATAGGGCTACCCATGTGTGGGTGACCGAGGATGATAACGACGACGTTTTAATCGGGGTGGTCGGTTATTCCGACATTTTGGTCGCAGTGACCAAACAACCTGCTGCACCGATTCCCTCAACTCGATCGACCACGGAGCTTGCCTCGGAAATTCAAAGTTGAGTTCCCCTCGTGCCTTTTTTACCTTTGTGTATGTTTCCACAGTTTAAACTGAAATGGTATCGGATAATAATTTAGATATTGAAGTAAAGATTTACAATTAAGGGTTTGATTAAGTACTAAACCTTTCTCTTTTTTCTTGTACTTTCTTATATTTTCGTAATTATGATATTTAGAAGGCATGTTTTCTTTATGCATTAAAATTTCGGAGAGAGTCCAATTGACTTGAGGAAAAGTGTATAGGACTGACCATAATATAATTGATAGGGTAATAACTAATAAAAGGATGTTAGGGGAACGTCAAAGTCAATAAATCATAATTGCTTAGTCAAAACCACAATAATAAATCATTCTATTTTGTGCATTCCTATCTTTTCTTTTTCCAATTTTTGAGATTGAATTTGATGTTAAAATTTTAAAACGTTTAAAACATATTTAAGATATTAAACATGAAAATTTAATAAATAAAGATGAAAAATACTTTGATGTTACCCTGAAATAATTTGTCCGATTCCGACCATATTAATGTGGTGTGCCGGTTGATTTATTTTTATTTTCCTCTAAATTAATTTTAATTTTTCTAATCTTAGAGTGGCAATCAAATCTTATTACGCATGAACTCAACCCAAATATGTATAATTGTATATGAAAAAGTAGGAATACTTTTATTACAAGGTGATGACAAAATGTGACAACTCATTTGATTGTTATTTGTTTTAGAGTAGCACATGTTTTGGCTTTTGGGTTGTTGCATCATGTCCAAATCCTCTCATCATAATGCAAAAGTGTTTGCAAAGACCGGATCTAATTAATGTATTTATTGTAGCGTTTGATACAAATAGTACATCTAAAATATTTCTTGGGTATGAATACGTTAGTTTTATTAAAAAGAAAAAAAATTAAAAATACAATGATAATTTATAACTCAAATAAATAAATTTGATCCGAACATATTCATATAAACTAACGTTTTTAGATCATAAACATAATCATAAACAAGTCCATAAATGGTACATCTACTATTAAATAGATTAATTTAATTTTATACTAATAAAAATTAAATAAGATCATATTTTAATTTAATCTTATAATAAGATGCCTTACTGATCATTAAGCACTAACATTAATTAATTAATTAATACCCCAAAGAAAAATAGCCTTATAAATTAAGAGCAATTGGCTTCATAAACAAGGGCAATGTTTCCTCAATGATCCCATATCTTGTGCTCTAATACTATTTCCAGTGGCAGATCTAGAAATATATTTGAGAACAGGTACACATAAAATTTAAAAATTTCAAGGTAGGCACAAGTCATAAATATTACAAAATTTTAATGACTAATTCATAAAATTTTAAAAAATAAAGACAAATGTATGAACCTTAAAAAGTTCAAGGTGGGCTTGGATCTGCCGTTGACTATTTCCAGGCAATGCTACTTCCTTGAGGGGAAAAAAACTATAAACAAAATCCAACTGGAGAATGGAGATAGCCAAACTGGAAACAACAACTCCATATGGAATTTTTATAAACCATTGACAATTGAAGAAAACAACAGATATTCTCTTTCTCCACTTACAAACTTGCATCCAAAGCAATTACACGTAGTGGGAGTGAAAGAACACATCGAAAATTGGCATTATGCCAAAGGGGCTGGCAAAAAAAAAAAAAGCAAAACCTTCTTATATCTTAAACTAGTGAAATTCTCAACTTGTTACATAACTTATTTTTTCATTAAAATGGGAAAATGATAGGAAATAGAAACACAGTTTCTCGTGATTGAAACTGTACCTGATAATATTTTGGCAAGGATATGTACAAGAAATGTTGAATCTTTTATTGGCAATATTCTAAAGACTCGCTATCGTCTTCAAAAGCCTCCTGCAAGGACAAAGAGCATGTGAGATTCCGTGGGAGTGACTTACAGGTTCATTTTCAGCAAGCAATTTATGAGGTGAGATCTCCGGGAGCTTTGAAGACTCCGAGGAAATGATGTGTCGACAATATAGGACTGTGCTTTTCCACTAGTGTATGCTTCTGCACCACAATTTCTAACATACAATCAAGAAGAAAAAATGTCTCAGTGCAAGAAAAAATAGTAAATATTACCTCAAGAAACAAGGCTGTTATTAGACCATAAAGATTCAGCAGAAAACTAGGCAGATGCTTAAAAATTGCACGAAAGGAAAAAAGAAAAAGAAAAGGCCTCCTACAACATAATGTGAAATAAACATAACACAAAAATCAGAAAGGAAAACGAGCTTCGGGACAGATGAACTGTTCACATATGGTTTTCCCAAATGTGACATAATTTTCAGATTTATACAATGCAGCATAGCATTATGAAATTCAGAAGATGCAACTGTTGACTGGATTGCATATTTTTCAGAGAACAGAATCAACTTGACAGGAACTTTGTACATCTCCAACAATGGAAAATGAATTTACAGATCACTCTTCCTCATCCACCAAAACTATTGTCAAATGTAATCAGCCCATATCTTGTTGCACCTTTTATCCTTCCGTGTCAATATTATCATCACCGGGAGATAGCTGTCTATTTTCGGACAGTGAAAGTCGCCTGGGCTTTGTAGAAGCTGTTTCAACAAGCCCCTCTGATGACAGGTTTAACCCAGTAGATCCTGATGATGACCCCAGGAAATTGCGAACTGGGGCATCAGATGGAGATGATGCTGAGTAATCGTATGTGAAAATTCCCATAGGATGGTTAAACTTGCAACTTGGACCGAACTTGCAAATTCCATATCGAGAATAAAATATGCATAGAGGTTCACCCTGTTAGAATGCAGAAGTAGCAATGTCAATATTGTTAAAAGTATCAAGCAACAAAAGAATAAAATGAAACCAAAGAATAAAACACGCAACAGTGCATGTTTGAACATAGTCCTCTTCTTGCAAACCAACCGCAAGCGCCATAAAATCAATGGTAACATTACATGGAAGACAAGATGGCGAGAAGAAAAGCCACCCTCAAACCAGAAGGAATATGTGCAAAATGGGTAATGGATAAACGAAACATTCTAAGATTGTAAAGTAAAAACGAAAATAAGAAAATTCAAAATATTAACATTCTGCAACTGAAGATAAATCTGAACAGCATTAAAGCTTCCAAATAATGACGCCACGATAAGGTTCTCTAGTCTCTACCATAACAAAATAAAGGCACAGTAATTAAGAATGAAATTAGGAAGTTAATTTGGAAGATAACCTCGTAACCTAAGTTACATGGACTTTGGTATGGGTTCTGGTTTAAATTTGATCAAGGATGACTCCTTTCCTCCAAAATTTCAGACTAGTAGAGTAGGCTACAAAGAGTCTGAAAGCTGGAAATGGATACACAGATACCATATAATAAACAAGAAAAATAAAAAATTGAAATTTCAAAACTAATAAAAATTCAAATTTAAGAAACTAGATTTTGGTTTCATGACTATCATTTTAAACAGTTCAGAAAAATAAATCTGGATTTTGTATTTTATAATAAAAAAATAAAGAACTAAGAAGTATAGCAGTAATATATATTTAAGTAGTTTAATCTATACTGTTGTAATATTCTAAATGTGTTTTATAAGATAAATATGGATTTTGTATTCTAAATGTTGTTCTGTTCTGCCATAGCAATGAAGTTCATGTACAAGCTTTATGAGTATCCTCTGATAAAACTTACAGTTCATCTTTTCTTTTGGGTATACAGTTTACAATTTAAGCTAATGGCAATATTCTTGACATGATTACCCCAAAGTTATGAACTAGTTTTTTCCCTGGAGAGAGCTAAAAGTTCGATCTATTGAAAAGCCTCTTGAGGAATTTTCACATTGTACAAATTATTAATCTGATGCTGGATGGAGGGACAGAAAGAGAGACAGAGAGGAGGGGAAAGACAAAACAAAGGTAGAAGAAAGGAGACTAGAGAGTCTGATCTTTACTTTAAAGCAACATCCATTTTGCCGGGCAAAAATGAACATCCATTTTATGGCAATTCTTTCTAGTATAATTTAAAGTCTGCATGGCAGTGGCAAAATGTCAATTGCCAGCAGGTGTACCAAAGCAACATCCATTTTTTAACATAAAATAATTGTTAGCTTGGCTGCAATTAAAACAATCAGGAAACCAAGTTTTTAAAAGAAAAATCATGTAAGATTATAGATGAGGGAATGCCATTTTTAGGTAGCATGAATACTAGGTTTTTAATAAACAGACATAATAATTTGAACAGATCAAGATTCAGAAATAAACTGAAAGACGGAATACCACTGAAAACATAACTCACCGGGCGTAAAGGAAGGCCTATAGGACTCAACACACAATCAGGGGCAGGAAGAACTCTTTCTCTTGGGTGATGAAACCTACAAACTGCACCAAACTTACAATCTCCGGTCTTCATGTAAAATTGGCACTCGGGCTGGCCAGGTCGTTCTGGAAATACATTCTCCCTCTGCAATGCATAAACGCCTACAGGAACAGAACTAGAGCGTAATTGGGAAAAGGATGCTTGGGATACTGCAGTTGCTGATTCATTCTGGCGTGAGGTTCCATAGATTTGGTGATTTACATTTGTCTGCTGCAGGTTCTCTGAAGAAGAAGCTGATGTCAGTTGACCCTGGAGAAATAAAAAGAATTAGAACAGTAGTACCAAGAGAGAAATACTATTCTTCTCCAAACACAAATTATTAGCGTACTGACAATTACAATTCTCGTGAGTTGCCTCACTTGTCACCTCTAATGTTGTCCAAACACATGAAAACACTAAATGAGCAAAGCATTAGTAATAAGCTAAGGAAAAGCTTACACTATAAGCATTCCAGCCTGGAACTGATACCATCCCTTGGGGTAAAATCAAGGGTGCATAACTTGATGGACCTTGCCAACGGGGACTGGGAATGAAAGATGCCCTTGACCAATTTGTAATTCCTCCTGGATATGACTGCTGCTGACCAGGAGTGGTTGGAGAAGGAACAGTTTGATAAATAGGAGAGCCACGCAATGAAACCATCATATTAGTTGGTTGAGGATGGTGAAATTTACACGTGCTCCCAAACTTGCATTGTCCAGTTCTTAGATAATAAGTACACTCAGTCTCGTTCTGTATTAAGGAAAAGAAAAAGAAAAGCAAGTTACATCAAGACTATGAAACACCAATAACAACAACAACAAAATGTTAGAAACCTATCACTGAAGAAATACAGCTTGCCTTAACGTCCAAACTTACGCAACAACCAAACAAAAGTTCTAGGCTAAAAATGGTCCAAACTTCAGGAGTTTTTTCTTCATGAATCCTTATTTAAAGTTGAAACCAAATTCATAACTCAAAATGAAAAGAGCAAAGGTTCCCTTTTGAGTCATAGCAAGTGATAAAAAATTTAATTTATCATCCTTGTCTATATATGTGCATTTTTCAAATTGGATCTAATCTGGATGGCATTAGTTTCCAGTTTTGCTCAATTAATCCAATTAAAAAATTGTATTTTTTGTTTAATGACAACAAAAACTGAAACAAGAAGAACAAGAACATTGATAAAATTTTGTATCATTATAAAATTGTATTTTAAGGAGTAAATGGAAAAATTAAAATCCAAACCGGGCGAAGAGGGTAGCCCAAAATATTTAAGGAAACTCTCCCAGCTATCCCAGCTTTGTCTCTAGGATGGTGAAACTTGCATGTAGCTCCAAATTTGCAAGTTCCTGTTTTCAGGTAGTACTGCGTAGCAGTTAAGAGCAAAATGTCAGTTGTTAGATCCGAAGGTATATGAAAATGAGAAACATAAGAAACCCATAATTGGATATGATGCAGTAAAACCAAAATGAGTAGCTTCAGTCAAGATAGCAGTTTAGCTTCCGATGCAGTAAAAGCAAGAGTCGGTGCTATATAGGCTTTCCAGAATAGAAGTGTGGAAAAGAAGAAAACAAATACTAGAAGTCAGTCACCTAGTCAAGCTGACAATTCAAACTAAGTTTTACAGATAAGTCAAACCACTAGAAGAGAAGTAAATCTTTTCTCAGTCCAATTTATTAGCATCTTTCTTAGTTTCTTTATTTGGTTATTTTCTTATAGTAGGATCAAATCGGTATTCAATTTGTCTTTATGAATTGCCTTTGACAACAATAACCTTTTGAGGCAAAAGCAGAGACAAGGGAGGAAGAAAGTACATGCAACCTTTATCATCAACAACCTATGTTGGTTATACCAATATCTTCGATAAATTTTCCTTTAACCTAAAATGAGTCTCACTCTATTCAACATCCAACATGATTTCTCCCTAAATATGAAATTATCTTTGTTTCATTATGAACAAAGTTAAAAGCAGCAGGAACACTTATTTAATTATAGTGCATCAACTGCACTGCAAGACTAATGGATCCAACAGTGAAATCCATAAGAATTCACCAATAAACCCATGATTTCGAATAAATTAACCAATATACAACTAATAAAATTTCCTTTTTTAGATACATAAAAAGTAGTATACTTCATGTTAACAGTACATTGTATATTGCAAAGCACATATGTAAAAGTGGCAACATTGTTACATGTGAAACCAAGGAACAAGTACATGCCTGACATTCAGGTTGTCCTACTCTTTCCGGAAACTCTCCTTTCATCCTTGCCGCAGCAAAAGCCTGGAATTCAATTTAATCTAAATAAACATTTCAAATGACGATTGATATTTAAAAACTCAAATGAGTAGTACAAAGTTAAATGAAATCACAGTAGCAGGTTAAGTATGATCCTCCTCCTGTTTTTAGCAGCAACCATAGTGTGTATGCATATACAAAACCATGCTAATCTCTTGAGTATCTAATACTTCTATAAATTTCCTACAATGATTTTTATTTAAGAATGATTTAGATGTAAAGATCCATGCATAAAAGTTTCGCATGTACAACTTCTTACCAATATTATGCCAATGACAATAATAAAAGGCCTCTAAAATTAAGCTCTTCGTCATTGTACCAAAAGAAAATATCTCACTTAAAAAGCAAGCATTAACTCTGAACAGGACTTTTTGAGCTAGTTAATATAAAGAGCCCGAAGAGGCGGCATCTAGTAGATCTAGGGTTCGAATATCAACACATGCTACTCAACTTTGTACCCCCCCAAAAAAGTTGACTCTGAAAACATAAGAATTGTCTGTACAAGCCATGGCTTTGTACCAGTTCCCGGTTAGGAGGATGATTAAAATGACACGTTGCCCCAAATCTACAAAGGCCTGTCCTGATGTAATAAGAACAATCAGGTTCTCCAGGACGCTCAGGATATGGACTAGATTCCATTGTTTCACTGGATCTCAAGTTCATTTGCCACATAGCATCTGAAATAACATTAAATAGTAGGTTCAGAAAATACATGGAAAAACAGTGGTAAAGAACTACAAAAGGAATTGAAAATTTCAAATTCATAAAAAATTTACTGCAAAAATCAACAATAAATATCAATTTCTATTCACTTTAATTATCATATATGTATCCCTCAAATTTAAAACAGACTCACTCGATGTTCTAACAGTGGAAGTATCAAAGTGTAAATAATAGAGAATTTAAATGAAATAAATGGAATGAGGAGAACATACATCCCTTTAACAAACATTTGACAAGCAGCAGCAAGAACTCTCAATGTAACCATTGACCTTTGCAAGCCTCTTCAGTGGCTAAAATTTTTGGAGGAAAAGATTTCTATTTTTTTTCTAAGGCCTCAACTAAAGAACGTTACATATTTTTTTCAGCTCCTTTACAAGACAGATCCAAAGAGAAAATTTTCGCTTTCGAAAACTCAGCACCCTAAGAAATCATGAAGATCAACTGTGATAATTGCCAAAAGTTTGAAAAACAAATAAATGTAGCAACATATCCTTTAAATTATATATTTCTTATTATATATTCCTTCTATACCTTTAAATACATCCTTAAAATATATATATTTGATTTTATGCTGCCTTTTGTTTATTAAAAAATAGTAGTTAAAGAAATTTAATTAAAAAATGCCTAAAATGAAAATTTTAAAACTGTTATAACATTTTTTATTTATTTTCACACATAAAAAGAATCCTCATCGTTCAATAAAAAGAGCAAACAATATATATTTTTTCTTCTCTTATATGCCTATAAGGGTGTAAACAAGACATCTGTGACTGTAACTATTTGGTTCAACTAGAAAAGAATTTGAATTCAACTTGATCATTATAGTTTCATATAAATGACATATACATATGAACAAGGAGAAACCTCACTATATTGGATAGTCAACTTCAACTCTTTTCATATAGAGAATAAAAATAAAGGTCTCCTATTTACTCTTGAAACTTGAAAGGAAATTCAAGGAAATCACAAGAAGGAAAGTAGAAAACATGAAGTGGTTTATTTTCTGGCAACCATGTAAGCGTACATCCTCTTATTCAAAGACAAGACTACAAGAATAGCTTTTCTTTTTTTTAATTATGCTTCGATCAAATTAACCAGAATTGACAACCAAAATCAGATAAGCAGAAAAAGCATTAACCAAATGCACCTTAATCCTATGATAAAAGAATAGAACTTACTATTTTCCTACAAGTAAGCAATAAATTTAAAAATAAAATAGGGGAAAGATCATAAGAGGAAATTGTAAATCTCATTTTAAGTCCTGAAACCTTGAATTTTACTAGAAAAATTAAGAACGTTCAATCTCTAATTCTTCCAGGTCACCAAAACAAAACTTGCAACAATTTATTCAAAATCACCGCAGAATTTAAATTGTTTTCTCAACAGTTCAAATGCAATTAGATCAATCATTAGAATTCAAATTTTACATAATTTCTTAAATAAAACTTAACCGAAAAAGGACTGATTTTAAACAATGATCAAACAAGAATTCGCCATAAAAATGAGCTAAAGGACGATCCAGGACAAAAAAGAACCAACAAAAACACATGAATTGTATTTCACTTGCGTTTCGCATGATTGAAAACGTAAAATAAAACCAAAACAGAGTAAATAAATGAAGAAAGAGAGAGTCAGAGAGAGGCCTTGATTCAACGATGGTGAAAGCGAGGATCCTTCCGTCATAGCCACCGCCGGCGCTGCTGTTCGAGACATTGGAATTCCTGCATCGAAAGCGAATTCCATTCAGCGGTCATCTTCCTTCCATCACCATCACTCGGCTGTCACGTTAGCAGCACCTCAACGTAGGAATTCTCATTCCCCGTTACAAAACCGAGCTGTCACCTAAGCAAAAACTCCTCCCCCTCTCCTCCTCCTGCTCTCTAACAGAAACCAGAGAAATAAAATTATAGAAATACTAAAAAAAAGAGAGAGCTTTTCTTCGCGGAAAGTCTGTCTTTGTTTTCTAAAAAATATATATATTCTTTTTCTTAATTTCTTTTTTATTATTTTTTGTGTTTCTTTTTTTATAGAATCGAAAGGGCGTTGTTTTCTCTTCTCCACACAAAAAATAAAAGGAAAAATCGAAAAGGAAAAAAAATCAACCATCCAAAACCCACCCACTTTCTTTTAGGTAAATTATACACATCATCACTCAACTATTTTTTTCTCTTGTTTTGATCACTTAACTTTAATTTTTTTTAATTTAATAACTATTTTATTATTATTTTCTTATAACATTACATTTTTTAATATTATTAAATATAAAAATAATTTAAAATAAATAATAAAATTATATTTTATATTATTAAATTAAAATTATTTAAAATAATTATTGTTGCTTATCATTATCGTCAACCACCGTTAACCTTCAGAATCGACAGTCATTTTATCTCAAATTGTATTGGGAGACTTATTTTGACACGTTGAATCTGAATCTGGTAATTTTTTCATCAATTAATGTCCCGAAACCCACGAATTTCGACTGAAACGTTTTAGTTTCCTCGCTTTCGATCTCCTATCGTGGATTTTGGAGCATTTACCGAAAAATAGAGGTCATATTCAAACTTAGAGGGCCGAGATGAAATGATCGATAAAATTTGAGATCGAACAATCACCAACTACGGTCGTTAGCAGTAGCATCTTAAGACGGTGAACAATGGACAGTGAACAGTTTGGTTTTATTTTTTATTTTTTATTTAAAAATATAATAAATTATAATAAAAATATCATGTTATACTAAAATAATAATAAAATAATTTAAAGTGACCAAAACATAAGAAATCTAAAAGTTTATTCATTAAACTAAAATTTTTAAAAGTTGAGTAATCGAAATAAGAGTGAAAAGATAGTTGAGTGGTGTACTTTAGCCACTTTTTTATTCATTTATGTTGTACACTTGTACTCCGCCATGTCATGGCTTTGCTAATTTGTAACTTCTTTATCTATTGGCGGTTTAAATTTTGGTTGAACTGCTCTTATCAAATGAAAGCGAGTGAAGGATTTTAGCGCCACTTTGAGTCGGAGGTAACCGCTGTTACTTTCTGCGGGCGTTTTCTTTTGTTTTGGTAACTTTTTTTTTATTACAGTTTCATTTTTTTCATAATCACTTATAGTTAATATATTAATTAACTAATTCGAATCAAAGTTTTATAAAAGTTTATTATGAGAGTAACCTTTTCAATATATCTTTCTCTATTAAAAAGTCAGAATTTAAACCTCTAATCTTATTTAAATGACCTAATATCTAATCTCGCTAGATCATTGGTATAATCTCAAACTCGCTTAACCAATCATAATGTATTATTATATACATATTGATCTAATAAGATTATATGTTATATTACATTTAATTTCCGAATTTTGACGACGTGAATTGAGTAAATTAGATTGTAATAGTTATTTTCATAATGAGATTGTGTAAAATTAGTTTTGACAATGAATATAATAACAGTTATTTGGTTAATTTGACTTAAATATAAATATTATAGTGTTTGATTAAATAATTTATATTATCTAGAAATACGCTTTACTAAATTATGCTTGTTACAATTTTGGTATATTTAAATGAAAAAAATTTGATATGTAGACCGTGTAAACTTCAGTTTACGCGTGCTTTTAGTTTTATGGTTTAGTGTTTAAGTTAAAGAATTTAGTTTGTAAAGTTTTAAATTTAAGTTATTGGTTAGAGTTTACGGTTTTGGGTTAAGAATTAGGGTTATGAATTTAGAATTTAGAATTTATACTGTAAATTTGTATGCTTGTATAAAATTAATTTTACACCACATGTGTATCAAAATTTTACCCATAACATTATAAAACATACATATATTTTTTATTAGAATAAGACCATTTATAAGAAATGCAAAAATAAATAAATAAATAAATAAATCAATTGCTATCTTTATCCCAAAATCAAAACTTATAAGTATCACCACTTCAGATTTATTTTAAATCAAAAAATATATAGTTTGATTTTTCGTTATTCTAATGCCCAACATAAAACTATTTAAATCTACATATGCATTTAGGATTTATATTTAATCAATTGCTATATAGTTTGATTTTTCGTTATTCTAATGCCCAACATAAAACTATTTTTTGAATCGTTTAGTATAGAATTGAAATTTTGATAATTATAGTAATATTTATTATTTTAGTTTATATATTAAAAAGTTAGGGTTCCTTTTTTGCCCTCCGGCACGGGTCAAATTATTTATTTTTAATATAAAGATAAAATAAAAGAAAGGGAAAGAAAAGAAAGAAGGGGGAAATAGAAAAGTATATATAGCAGTTCAATTGAATTCCCCTCCCAGAACTCAATCCTAAGTCCTAACCGAAGCTTAATCCCAAACCCTTTCTTTTCCTCTCTTCTTCTTCTTCTTCTTCTTTCTTTCATCCAATCCGGAAGATAATGGCGTGCATTATAGAAGATGACGACGGAGACAACGCCGTCATGGAACCGCCGTACAATTTTTCAACGGTGGAAGAAGGCGTTTACCGAGCCGGTTGCCCTCGACCGTCCAATTCCGCCTTCCTGGAAACTCTAAACCTCCGTTCCATCATGTAAGGCTTTCTTCTTTCTCTGTACTTGGTTTCTTGTTGCATTGGCAACTCTCTTTATCTTTTGGGGCAGTCGCATTGCCATTGCTGATTAGTTTTACTTCTTCTTTTTCAAGCTTTTTGTTCGATGTTTGATTTTCTTTCATACTGCCATCGTCTTTCTTAGCAATCAAGATCTTTTTTAGAAAAGAATCTCGATTTCTGTTTTCTTTCCGACTGTTTGGTTTCTTAGAAAGTTAAGAGGGAAAAAGAGACAGATTGAAAGGATTGAATAGTTAATTTCGACATGCATGCTATATTCTGTTGATTTAGCTGTTGCTGTTTGTTGATTTGAGTATGTTTTAGTCTCGTATCTTGTGTTTGTATCCTTTGTTGCCCAGTAAAGTGCTTTAGAAGCTGGAGATTTGTGTACTGGTTTGGTTGAGTAGGAAGTTTTAATCTGTTGATGATGTAGCTGCTTATTAATTTGTTAGGTTATGTCGAGTATACTCCAGGGGTTGATTTAAGGATTTTCTAAGATTGCCATGGTATTTGGCTTAATGTTGATATGCTATATGTTGAAGGACTTATTGGATGGATGAAAAGGGAGTTTGTTTATGTGTTTCGCTTGCAATGGATTACAAACTTGGATATGTACTTTTGGGTGACTGAGGGCAAGTAGTATTGAAGAGGAGGCGGTGGATATTAGAGACTTTTAGCAAAAATTAGTCCCTCTAGTTTGGTTTTTGTTGGGTCATTTAGGTTCTGTTTCATCTTCCTTTGCAGGGTTAGTTTTTTTTTTAAGATTCTATAAGAGTTCCTTAGTTTGTTTCTTAGGATTGCGGTGTGATGTAGGAGTGTACCTTTCAATATAGAGTTTCCTTGGAATGATATTGCTGTTGGTGTTGATTAGTAGGGTGTAAAGTCTGTTGCTTGTTTTTCCTGGGAATTGTAGAAGTTTTTGTGTTTGAGGCTGGTTTTTGAGTTGAAGCAGGGTTGTTGAGGGCTGATCGGATGATGACCGTGTGTTAGGTAGGTTCTCACTCGTTCTAAGGATGGTTGGGGTAGCGGGGTATTTTTATTTTCTTTGATTCTTGTTTCTATTTGGGTGAGATTTTGAAGGTGTTTGGTCATAGCTTTTCTCCGCAATCTCGTTTGATTTGGCAGCTCAAGTTGCAATTGTGTTGTGGCTCTAGTTCCTTTAGGGTTGTGGTAGTGTATGAATGAGGGTGGTTTCAGGAAGATGGTTAGTCGGGACCTTATTTCGCAGAGTAATTTTTTCTTCTAGTGTGTGGTGTGATTTTGAGAAAAGAATCTCAATCTTTCGTTTTCTTTCTGACTGTTTGGTTTCCTAGAAAATTTAGAGGAAAAAAGCGACAGATTGAAAGGATTAAATAATTAACTTCCACATTCATGCATGCTATATTATGTGTTCTGAAAAATATGAAAAGGAATTCCCAGGTGATTACTTAATATGCCTACGCCTTTCTCTACTTGGAAAACTAACTCTTTTTGTTTTCCTTCCAATTTTGCAGATACTTATGCCTCGAGCCTTATCCTGAGGAGAATATGGAGTTTCTTAGAGCGCATCATATCCAACTTTTCCAATTCGGGATTGAAGGGAAGAAGGTATTTTCTCCTATGCTTCTATGAAAATTATACTTTTTGAATTTAAGTATGTTAGAAGGGAGTGTGAAATCATTTGTTACCAGAAATTTTGTAGCTTCATTTTAGCTTGTTAGATACTTATTGAATTTAAGTATGTTTCAGATTTAAACACCTGAAGTCGACTTTTCTTTTTTTACTTCTCAGGAGCCTTCATTTTAGTTTGTTTGATACTTAATGAATTTAAGTAATTTTCAGCTTCAAATACCTGAAGTCGACTTTTCTTTTTTTACTTCTCAGGAGCCTTCATTTGCTGCTCCCACAGATGCCATTAGGGAAGCTCTCAAGATCTTAATTGGTAAGTCATTCATAAGTTTTGGAATCAATGCTTTTGTTTCATCTTTTTACCTTACCAGAGTGTTTTACCTTTGCGAAATGAACTTGTTTCTTTACAGATGTGAGAAATCATCCGGTTTTAATCCACTGCAATCACGGAAAGGTAATAGTCCAATTCCAGCTATTATCCTAGAGTTATTAGCTTAGCTTGATGGAGTGCATATTAACTATGTGGTACATTTGTGTGGTTAATGAAAACGTTTGCAACTCTGTCTATTTTATCCTTCATGCAGCATCGAACAGGTAGACTTGTCGGTTGCTTAAGAAAATTACAGAACTGGTGCTTCTCTTCTGTCATTGACGAGTACAAATGTTTTGCTGGCATCAAATCCCGTACCACCGATGTGAAGTTCATCGAAATATTTGATGCAACCTGCCTGAGGCAGTCTATTCATAGCATCCTCTATCGATATCAAGGGTACGGTACGGGAAAGAGAAGGTTGCTATGTGGAGAGAATGACAGGCACATTCCCCAAGTAGCTTCGGTTTAACTGGATTGTACAGACTGATTGTTCCCCTACGGCTGTCAAACTGTCCATTGTTAGAGTTGTTTTAACAATAGCCAATAGGTTGTTTCTTAAAAATCAGTTTTCCAGTTTCTGTAGTGTTTATACTGTTGATAGAACATTTTGTGCAAGTACCTTCTTTAGTTTTTTCCCCTATAGCAAGTTCTTTCAAGTAAAGATCAATGAAGAAATTGGTCTTTTTCTCTATGAATGTACTTCACTCTACACTATGTAAAATTCAAAACTAATAGCATTTTAATCAAATTACTTCAAACCAAACTTTAATTGGTTTAAAGTGGTTCCAATTTGTCTGTTTATTTGAATTGAACTGTCAAGTAAATCAATGTGTAGTGCAGCCGGATCCTTTATCAACTAATATGATGCTCTCAAGATCTTAATTGGTAAGTCATTCATAAATTTTAGAATCGACTCTTTTGTTTATTCCTTTTTACCTTGCCCCGGTGTTTTACCTTTGCGAAATGAACACAAACTTGTTTCTTCACAGATGTGAGAAATCGTCCAGTCTTAATCCACTGCAATCGCGGAGAGGTAATAGTCCAAATCCATCTATTATCCTAGAATTATTAGCTTAGCTTGATGAAGTGCATATTAACTTTGTGGTACATTTGTGTGGTTAATGAAAACTTTTGCAACTCTCTTCATTTCATCATTCATGCAACATCGAACAGGTAGGCTTGTTAATTGCTTTAAAAAATTACAGAATTGGTGCTTCTTTTCTGTCATTGACGAGTACAAACGTTTTGCTGGCGTCAAATCCCGTGCCACCGATGTGAAGCTCATCGAAACATTTGATGCGACCTGCCTGAGGCAATCTGTTCATGGCATCATCTATCGGTATCAAGGATACGGTACAGGAAAGAGACGGTTGCTTTATAGAGAGAACAGCGGGAACATTCTCCAAGTAGCTTCGGTTTAAATGGATCGTATAGACTGATTTTTACCCTACAACTGGGCATGACAGACTATCCATTGTTAGAGATGTTTTAACAATAGGCTGTCAATAAAAACAATGTGTGTATTGTAGGATCCTTTTAACTTGAGTTACTTGGGGAATGTGCCCGTCGTCTTGTCTGTAAAGCAACGGACCCTTTTCCGAACTGTTTTTGGTACTGGTAAATGATGTCATGATCATACTTGCCCGTAAACTTTTGCTGCTCCCCTTTGCCAGGTTCAATTGTTGCTTGCTTGACTTCTGCGATTGTTTTTTTTTTATATTTACAAGGTCAGATTTCGAACTTTAAACCATCTCGTTAGACTAATTAATTTTCGGTACAATCTCAAACTTAACCATTCCTAATGCATTAGTATTTACATTATGATTAATGATGAGATGGTATGTTAAATTACATTTGAGGTTTGGATTTTGACAACATGAATTGAGCAAATTAGATTGTTAGAGTTATTTTCATAACGAGACCTTGTGAGTTTAGTCGATCAAAGATTTGATTGTCGATCAAAGTTTCATTCATCCAATCTGGAAGATAATGGGGTGCATTATAGAAGATGATGACGGAGACAACGCTGTCAGGGAACTGCCGTACAATTTTTCAACGGTGGAAGAAGGCGTTTACAGAGCCGGTTGCCCTCGACCATCCAATTTCGCCTTCCTGGAAACCCTAAACCTCCGTTCCATCATGTAACGCTTTCTTCTTTCTCTGTACTTGGTTTCTTGTTGCATTGGCAACTCTCTTTATCTTTTGGGGCAGTCGCACTGCCATTGCTGATTAGTTTTACTTCTTTTCATGTTTTTTCTTTCATACTGCCATTGTCTTTCTTAGCAATTAAGATCTTTTTTAGAAAAGAATCTCGATTTCTGTTTTCTTTCCGGCTGTTTGGTTTCTTAGAAAATTAAGAGGAAAAACGTGACAGATTGAAAGGATTGAATAGTTAATTTCAACATGCATGCTATATTCTGTTGATTTAGCTGTTGCTGTTCGTTGATTTAGTTGAAACTTTAGCGGCTCCCCTTTGCCAGGTTCGATTGTTGCTTGCTTGACTTCTTCAGCTGGTTTTAGTATTTACAGATTGATTTAATTATAGATGATAGCTTAAATTACATTTAAGCTTCGAATTTTGATAATGTGAATTGAGTAAATTAGATTGTAAGAGTTATTTTCATAATGAGTCTTTATATGATTAGTCGATCAAAGATTCGAATATCGGTACTTATACAAATAAATGTCATTTTATCCACTTTCATGCAAATGCTTTAAGAGTGTAATTGATTCACGAAATGCAGGTAATAGATTAAGAATATGATTACGAGGAATTTTGCATTATCTTATTTGAATTGAACTGTCAATTAAATCAATGTGTAGTGTAGCCGGATCCTTTACCAACTAATATGATATTCTCGAGATCTTAATTTTTAAGTCCTTCATAAATTTTGGAATCGACTATTTTGTTTATTCCTTTTACCTTGCCCCGGTGTTTTACCTTTGCGAAATAAACACAAACTTGTTTCTTCACATATGTGAGAAATCGTCCGGTCTTAATCCACAGCAATCGCGGAGAGGTAATAGTCCAAATCCATCTATTATCCTAGAATTATTAGCTTAGTTTGATGAAGTGCATATTAACTTTGTGGTACATTTGTGTGGTTAATGAAAATTTTTGCAACTCTGTTTATTTCATCATTCATGCACCATCGAACAGATAGGCTTGTTAATTGCTTTAAAAAAATACAGAATTTGTGCTTCTTTTCTGTCATTGACGAGTACAAATATTTTGATGGCGTCAAATCCCGTGCCACCGATGTGAAGTTCATCGAAACGTTTAATGCAACATGCCTGAGGCAGTCTCTTCATAGCATCATCTATCGGTATAAAAAATACAGTGCAAAAAAGAGAAAAATGTTGTACAGAGTGAACAACATAAACATTCCCCAAGTAACTTCGATTTAAATGAATCGTAAAACTGATTTTTACCCTACAATTGGGTATGGCAGACTATCCATTGTTAAAGATGTTTTAACAATAGGCCGTTTCTTAAAAATCCAGTTGCTGTAGTCTTTATACTGCTTATACAACTTTTTTTGAAAGTACCTTACGTTTTTCATTTTTTTCCTATAGCAAGTTGTTTTGATTTGTATGTTTATAGGTTTTTTTTTCAGTTTCTTTATTTAAAATGAATCACTTTTTTCTAATTTTAAGGGTTATGGGTCCGATGACGGAAGTGGTGGGCAAGCCGTCGACAATAGACGACTACAATGGCTGGAATCAAATTTTGGTACTTAAGAATTTAGAGACTTTGAGAATATTTTGGGGATTTTGAGAATTTTAGGATATATTTTTTAAATAAAACATGATATATGCCATGTTTTTATTTACTAACAATTTTTTTTAATAAATGTTAACGGCAAGTCACTTAAATGAAAATTTTGAAAAAATTAAGTACCTATTTGACCCAAAAAAATACTTTAGGCATCTATCTGAAATAAAAGGTATATTTTAAACACTTAATTGTCTGTTAATCTTTTTAAAATAAAAAGTATTATTTGGTATAATACAAATAGTAAAGTGCACAAATAAAATTGAGATAATAACATGTATCTAACATAAATTTAAAAATAAATAGATACGTCCTTAATTATTTGAACCTTATATTTTTTTCCACTAATATACTTAAAAAAAACTAAAAATTATATTTAAAAAAACTAAAAGTTGATTTTCTTTCGGATCTACAACATGCTCAATTTTTTAATACGTACTAGACAAGTCTATATCACCTTAGTAGAATCGATAAAATCAGACAATCTAGTATTAGAATATCATTGTGGAATGGTTTGACTCACATCTGAAAAGACTTGACTGATTCGAGACTCAAAATTTACTCAAATACGATGATCTGAATTTGACCTGAAACTGAAAACAAATTGAACCGAACTAAAATCGACCCAAATTTAAGTTGAACTGAAAATAGACTCGAACCGAGTTTTAAACGAACCGAATGGACCTTAACTGATTTTCAACTGAACTGAAAGCAACCCAAAATAAAAAAATATATATTAAAATAAAGAAAAAAATGATGTGAAATGTCGCACAACTCACCATAAAGCCAATTATACATGCTATATAAAGTGATATATAGTGTGTAAAAACCTAACTCGACCTGAAAACTTGACTGAAAATTGATCGATCTCATATTAACCCGATATTAATCAAACTCGAAATCAACCGACCCGATATTAATGGAACCGAAAATCAACTGAACGACCTGATACCCGAACCGAAATCACCATAAACCCGGACTATAACTGAATGTCCGAACCAAACCTAAACCGACCCAAAGCGAATGTAGTCAGACCTAAAATGACCCAAACCAGATAACGCGTTTGCCACCTCTACATTTGAACCAAAAATTCAAACCCTAATTCAATTTTATCTGATTCGACGTAAATAAAAAATATATTTGTTTTCATTTTAATTCAGTAAAATAGAAAAATAATTGAAACAGATATATAAATAGAAGAATATTATAATAATTATTCTATTTTTATTCAAAATAATAGAGAGATAATTATAAGAAATATAGAGATATAACTTTATAATAATTATCTCTAAATATTTAGAATACAATTATACTATTATAACAAGTTAGATATTTTTCATCGTAAACTCAAATCTTACATGACCCAACCCATCCTATATAAATCCGACACGAACTTACTTTTTTTAATAAAAAAACTAAACCCTATAGGTCGTATCTGGTCAAAATAGGTCGTGTCAGAGTGAATTAACTATCCTCTTTGAAACATTTGGTTCACTTTTTTATGATTACAAAACATAATATTAGATTTTAGTATAAGTCATGTAACACCCCCTTCCCGGCCTGGTAGAGAACCGGGTCGGAGAGCGCTACCGGAAAACAATACGGTGATCGGAGACATAAATTCAAAGTTCAAAAATCATTTCATAACATTTTATTAATCTCTTTTAAGACTTAACACTTAACTTATTAACAACTTACTCAAATTGGGGTCAATTTCAAACTTTTTCAAACTTAGGGACTAAATTGTAATTTTCACAAATTAAAGGTCTTTATCTGAGATTCGTGAAAATATACTGAAAATAAACTTACTAGTTATTAGTCTGTAAAACCTCATTACTATCGGAGGTCATTTATCTACCTGATTAGACGATGCAATATTTAGTGACTATTTTGTAAAATATTCAAATCTATTTCTTTTTATTATCTTACTAAAATTATTTACAAATTTAAATGAGTCTAACAACTCACAAAAATCTTAAAGATCTTTCTAATCATTTTTTTAGATTATTACTCGTATCTATCATTACTATTATTCCAACATTTATTTAATAGGACTTTTCTAGATTACTAAAATAAAACCATATTATTAAATTATAAAATACAATTTATTCAAAAGTTGGTTCATATGCCACTTTACTAGGAGTTCATGAAAGATATCATACATATATGGTAGAGATGTGACTTGCAACTGCACCACACGATCAAAGGTTGGAAATCTATCAGGGTCCTGAAAATGCATGAGACACGTATGTTAGGCTTACATAGCCTAGTGAGGTAGTCATGATAGTAAATTGACAATAATATGAATGTCATGATTAAATATAAATTTAATCTAACTTATTTGCATGCTTCTATAACAGTATAAGCATAACATGATCAGATATCCATATCACTAACATAACATAATATAATCATATATCTTATCATAAACATGTCATGGTATAACATATCGAACACATATTATATTGGTACCATTGGATACGCGGATTCCCTGTACACCATATCATAAATCATAAATGAGCCGTAGCCCTGAGCCGTAGCTCCATGTATCCCTTACACTTCCATCCTTTTATCTCCCACATATAGGCCGTAGCCCTGGACCGTAGTCCTCCCTTACATGGTGAGCTCGAATATTCCTATGGCATGCCAATTGTATCCAATGTCCATAAATACACACAATTTCACATAGTCCATGATTTTCAGATCATATCATATCAAATAGCAAGATGAGCCGTAGCTCCATATCAGATAGCATTTCATATTATTTTCATGTACATATAGCATATCATAATCATTTTTGAGCATATCCAAATAATGCAGGGTACTTACCAGATGCAGATAAATTCATAATTAATGCAACGGGGCAGCACCGAGCCTACCCCTGACACGACTATACTCACATATCAAGACATAAAAATATCGGAATGACACCGTGTCACCCGAGACAAATGCATCTACACTCACCTTGACAGACCGGTGCTTTATTTTTATTTATTGGGCTTGAAAGTTGATCTGAATCGACCTCGTGTACTACGATAAAAATTAATTAAAATAATAAGACAGTATCGAATATATATAAAAATATTAATCATACTTGATACCGAAACTTAAACTAACTAGAGATTTAAGCTTACCCCGTCGTCGGTAGAAATTCGATATTACTATATCAAAAATATCGGACTACCAATCAAACGTTGGATTGTATCCTACTAAACTTTCTTCAATTTTGCCGTGAATTCAAACAATTCCCTCCCCCTATTTATAATACTTTGGCGTCAACTACTCCTTTTCTTTTTCTTTTTTTTTCTTTTTTTTTATAATAAAATAATAATAATTTTAACTACTCCATATCTACTCCTTAAAATAATAATAATTTTAACTACTACATAAAATAATAATAAATTTTTACTTACTCCATAAAATAATAATAAACCGAATAAAAATTTTGAACCTAATTTCTACTAGACCGGTTTTTGGGATGTGACAACTCACCCCCCCTTAAGAAAATTCGTCCTCGAATTTTTACCTGAATCAAACAGATGAGGATATTGCTTTTTCATCGTGTCCTCAGGTTCCCATGTTGCCTCTTCCCTCTTGTGATTTCTCCACAAGACTTTAACCAATGCAACATTTTTGTTTCTTAGTCTTTTGATTTCTCTATCCAGAATCTGAATTGGTTCCTCTTCGTAAGACAAGTCAGGATTCAGCTCTAATTCTTCCGGCTCTAAGATATGAGATGGATCGGATCTATACTTTCTGAGCATTGACACGTGGAAGACATTGTGGATTTTATCGAACTCGCTAGGAAGTGCAAGTCGATAAGCTACTGGGCCAATTCTTTCAGTAATTTCAAAAGGTCCAATGAAACGAGGACTGAGTTTTCCCCTCTTTCCAAAACGAAATACTTTCTTCCATGGAGAGACTTTAAGAAAGACTTTGTCTCCCACATTATGCTGAATGTCTCTTCGTTTCAGATCAGCGTAGGCTTTCTGCCTATCAAAAGCTTGTTTCAATCGAGAGTGAATGATTTGAACCTTCTCTTCCGTTTCTCTGAGCAATTGTGGTCCCAACACCTTGTTTTCACCAAGTTCGGACCAACACAGAGGAGTTCTACATTTTCTGCCATACAACGCTTCAAAAGGAGCCATCTGAATAGATGACTGATAGCTATTGTTGTAGGAAAATTCTACTAAGGGTAGGGATTTCTCCCAATTTTTCCCAAAATCAATAATGCAGGCTCGGAGCATATCTTCCAGAATCTACAAGGAAGATCGTAATTGATATAGGATACCTAGCTTATGTTTAAAGAAAGAAACTAACGAGGTTACCTGAATAACCCTTTCAGATTGGCCATCGGTTTGGGGATGGAATGCAGTACTGAGATGTACTCTAGTTCCCAGTGCCTCCTGTAAGGTTCTCCAAAATCGGGATGCAAACCGTGGGTCTCGATCAGAAATTATTGATGTTGGAACTCCGTGCAAGCGTATAACTTCGCTGATATACAACTCTGCTAGCTTGGATAAGCTGAAGTCCTTTCTTACAGGAAGAAAGTGAGCTGACTTGGTAAATCGATCTACGATGACCCAGATTGCTTTGTTTTTCTTTGGAGTCGGAGGTAATCCGCTTACAAAATCCATAGTGATACGTTCCCACTTCCACTGTGGCAGTTCAATGGGTTGAAGAAGTCCCGTCGGTACTTTATGTTCGGCTTTAACCAGTTGACAAGTCAAACACCTTGCTACAAAATCTGTGATTTTACTTTTCATACCGGACCACCAGTAGATCTCTTTTAGATCCTTGTACATCTTAACAGCTCCGGGTGAATAGAAAAAGGGCTAGCATGTGCTTCACGCAGGATCTGGTTCCGAAGATCATCATTGTTTGGAACACATATACGATTACGAAAGCATAACAAGCCGTCAGAATTTATGGCAAAATCAGGGTCCGGTTCATCCTTGATTCGGGCTAAAATAGGTTGCAACTCCTCATCATCTTCTTGAAGTGCTTTAATCAGGGACACAATGGTCGATTGTACCCTGAGCTCGGCTAATAACTTGCCACGCTTCATGAGCCGAAAGTGAGCGTTTAAACATCTAAGAGAAGAAGTGGGCTTCCGGCTAAGAGCGTCCGCCACCACATTTGCTTTACCGGGATGGTAATCAATTACCAAATCATAATCTTTCAAAAGCTCCATCCAACGACGCTGACGAAGGTTTAATTCTTTTTGGGTCAAAAGGTATTTCAGGCTTTTGTGGTCAGTAAAAAGATAACACTTTTCACCATAGAGGTAATGTCGCCAGATCTTTAGTGCGAACACAACCGCAGCTAGCTCAAGGTCATGAGTTGGATAATTAAGCTCATGCGGTTTGAGTTGACGTGAGGCATAGGCTATAACTTTACCTTCTTGCATCAAGACACAGCCCAGTCCTTGATGGGATGCATCGCTGTATACTGTGAAATCTTTTCCTGGTTCCGGTTGTACTAGGACAGGAGCGTGGGTGAGGATTTGTTTAAGCTGGTCAAAACTTCGTTGTTGGTCCACTGTCCACATGAAAGGAATGTCTTTGCGGAGAAGCTTCGTTAGGGGTGAAGCAATCAAGGAGAACCCCTTAACGAACCTACGATAGTATCCTGCAAGACCCAGGAAACTACGAATTTCTCCCACGTTTTTCGGGGGTATCCATTCGAGAATGGCTTGAATCTTCTTTGGGTCCACTTGAATTCCCGCGGAAGATATCACATGACCGAGAAAAGATACTTCGGTTAGCCAAAACTCGCATTTATTAAATTTGGCATAGAGCTGTTTTTCACGGAGGGTTTGGAGTACAATCCGAAGATGTTCTTTGTGAGTAACAGAATCTTTCGAATAGATCAAAATGTCGTCTATGAAGACAACGACAAATTTATCAAGATAAGGTCGAAATATTTGGTTCATCAGATCCATAAAGGCTGCAGGAGCATTGGTGAGCCCAAAAGGCATCACCAAGAATTCGTAATGACCATATCTGGTTCGAAAGGCTGTTTTTGAAACATCTGGTTCTTTCACGAGCATTTGATAGTAACCAGATCGGAGGTCTATCTTAGAAAAGACAGAAGCACCCTTTAGTTGATCAAATAGGTCGTCTATTCTAGGAAGCGGGTACTTATTTTTTATTGTTACTTTATTCAGTTGTCGATAGTCGATGCATAAGCGCATCGATCCATCTTTCTTCTTCACAAATAAAACCGGTGCTCCCCAGGGTGAGGAAATCGGTCGAATAAACCCCTTACTTTCAAGGTCTTGGATTTGGGCTTTCAACTCCTTTAACTCCATTGGAGCCATTCTGTATGGAGCGATAGAAATTGGAGTAGTTCCAGGTTGGACTTCTATCCCAAACTCAACTTCACGTACAGGAGGGAGTCCCGGAAGTTCTTCAGGGAATACGTCAGGAAAATCTTTTATTATGGATATATCTTCAGGCTTCAATTCCTTCTTAGATTCTAAGGCACACATAAGACTACTCTGACATTTAGATTTCATCAAGGTGATGCTTTCTCTACCTAGACCACGGAGATATAATTTCTTTTTAGAACAACCTACCCATGCTTGATGTTCAGCTAGCCAATCTAGACCAAGGATAAGGTCGAACTCATTAAAGGGTAAGACCATCAAATTGGCCGGAAAAGGAATTCCTTGGATTTTTAGGGGACAAGATCTACAGATCTTTTGGATTGCTACACTATCTCCTAATGGGTTTGACACAAGTATTTCAGAAGCAACATGATCATATTTTAAGGCATATTTTTCAATCAAAGGTTCACTAATAAAGGAATGCGTGGAGCCTGGATCTATCAAAGCATAAACAAATTCAGAACCTAACTCCACCATACCTGCAACAACATCAGGGTCGTCTTCTTGTTCGCGTCCTCGAACGTGGTACATCTGGGCTGAGGTCTTTGGATTTCGGCTTCCTGAAGGAGCATTATTGTTATGGGGCCTTCTGGAAGAACCAGACGGTGTTTGATTTAATCCCCTCCCTTTTTCTGGAACGTTATGAGAGGCTATAGAGGTAGGGGCTTGTGGATTTTGGGGGCATTGTCGGATGAAATGACCAGATTCTCCGCACAGGTAACAAGAACCTGACTGTTTACGGCACTGTCCCAAATGTCTCTTTTGACAAAAATTACACAGAGGGATCTGAGAACTTTTGGCAGAGCCTCCTGTACTGTTTATTGAGGTTGTACGCGTAACAGTGGTCCCACCAGATGGAAATTGAGAGACATAATTAGAGTTAGGTAGCTGTTGATTGGCAGATGACCTTTGGTCCCACTGTCTTCCTCTTTTTTGAGATAGAGGAGGTTTAGAATCTTCTCGGAATCTTTTATCAGGCCGAGCTTGGTTTCCCTTCCTTCTTTCCGAGGCTCTTTGAGAAGCTTCAGTTGCAATGGCTCGATTCACCAGAATTTGAAAATCCTCGATTTCCAGAGCAACAAAAAGAGGACGTAATTCATCGCAGAGGCCATCTATGAACATTCTACATTTTTCTTTTTCAGTGTGGATGATATCAGTACCATATCTAGCGTACTTGCAGAAATCATGAATGTACTGCTCCACTGGCCTTCCTCCTTGCTTCAAATGGAGGAACTTTTTACGTCTTTCAGCGAGGTAATGCTCACTAATATACTTTTTACGAAATTCCTGGAGGAAAAATTCCCAGGTTACTTTATGTTTGGGTACAGTGAGAGTTACAGTGTGCCACCAGCTTTGTGCTTCATCTGCAATCAAGGCTAAGGCACACTCCAACTTATGCTCCTCGGGGCACTTCAGTTGCTTGTTGATTACTTTCAAAGTATTTTCTAGCCAATATTCTGCGATTTCAGGATTATCCATATCTTGGCCAGTAAATGTATAAACTTGATAACGTTTGAGCTTATCTATTGGAGCTCGAGAGATCTGCTGAACAGCTTCAGCAGATGAGGAAGGTGCTTCTTGTCGAAGAGACACCACTACTTGTTTTATCATGTCGGCCATAGACATCAAATAGTCTTGTTGAGCCGATAACATAGGTGGAAGATGAGGTGGATCATTCTAAGCCACTTGTTCGGTACTTGGCTCTAGCCTCACATTTTCCCCTCGAGTGGAAGAGGAATCATGATCGGGCTCATTTGTTTCTTTCCTATTAGTAGGAGCAGTCATTTTGGGTCTAGACACACATAAGAATTAAATCGTGTAAGTTGCAAGTCACAAAATATATATTTAATCAACTCCTAAGTGGCATATGAGACATAGACTCGTTAACGAATGCCTGGTTAGTCCTAGAATCGACTAAACTCTAGCTCTGATACCACAAATGTAACACCCCCTTCCCGGCCTGGTAGAGAACCGGGTCGGAGAGCGCTACCGGAAAACAATGCGGTGATCGGAGACATAAATTCAAAGTTCAAAAATCATTTCATAACATTTTATTAATCTCTTTTAAGACTTAACACTTAACTTATTAACAACTTACTCAAATTGGGGTCAATTTCAAACTTTTTCAAACTTAGGGACTAAATTGTAATTTTCACAAATTAAAGGTCTTTATCTGAGATTCGTGAAAATATACTGAAAATAAACTTACTAGTTATTAGTCTGTAAAACCTCATTACTATCGGAGGTCATTTATCTACCTGATTAGACGATGCAATATTTAGTGACTATTTTGTAAAATATTCAAATCTATTTCTTTTTATTATCTTACTAAAATTATTTACAAATTTAAATGAGTCTAACAACTCACAAAAATCTTAAAGATCTTTCTAATCATTTTTTTAGATTATTACTCGTATCTATCATTACTATTATTCCAACATTTATTTAATAGGACTTTTCTAGATTACTAAAATAAAACCATATTATTAAATTATAAAATACAATTTATTCAAAAGTTGGTTCATATGCCACTTTACTAGGAGTTCATGAAAGATATCATACATATATGGTAGAGATGTGACTTGCAACTGCACCACACGATCAAAGGTTGGAAATCTATCAGGGTCCTGAAAATGCATGAGACACGTATGTTAGGCTTACATAGCCTAGTGAGGTAGTCATGATAGTAAATTGACAATAATATGAATGTCATGATTAAATATAAATTTAATCTAACTTATTTGCATGCTTCTATAACAGTATAAGCATAACATGATCAGATATCCATATCACTAACATAACATAATATAATCATATATCTTATCATAAACATGTCATGGTATAACATATCGAACACATATTATATTGGTACCATTGGATACGCGGATTCCCTGTACACCATATCATAAATCATAAATGAGCCGTAGCCCTGAGCCGTAGCTCCATGTATCCCTTACACTTCCATCCTTTTATCTCCCACATATAGGCCGTAGCCCTGGACCGTAGTCCTCCCTTACATGGTGAGCTCGAATATTCCTATGGCATGCCAATTGTATCCAATGTCCATAAATACACACAATTTCACATAGTCCATGATTTTCAGATCATATCATATCAAATAGCAAGATGAGCCGTAGCTCCATATCAGATAGCATTTCATATTATTTTCATGTACATATAGCATATCATAATCATTTTTGAGCATATCCAAATAATGCAGGGTACTTACCAGATGCAGATAAATTCATAATTAATGCAACGGGGCAGCACCGAGCCTACCCCTGACACGACTATACTCACATATCAAGACATAAAAATATCGGAATGACACCGTGTCACCCGAGACAAATGCATCTACACTCACCTTGACAGACCGGTGCTTTATTTTTATTTATTGGGCTTGAAAGTTGATCTGAATCGACCTCGTGTACTACGATAAAAATTAATTAAAATAATAAGACAGTATCGAATATATATAAAAATATTAATCATACTTGATACCGAAACTTAAACTAACTAGAGATTTAAGCTTACCCCGTCGTCGGTAGAAATTCGATATTACTATATCGAAAATATCAGACTACCAATCAAACGTTGGATTGTATCCTACTAAACTTTCTTCAATTTTGCCGTGAATTCAAACAATTCCCTCCCCCTATTTATAATACTTTGGCGTCAACTACTCCTTTTCTTTTTCTTTTTTTTTCTTTTTTTTTATAATAAAATAATAATAATTTTAACTACTCCATATCTACTTCTTAAAATAATAATAATTTTAACTACTACATAAAATAATAATAAATTTTTACTTACTCCATAAAATAATAATAAACCGAATAAAAATTTTGAACCTAATTTCTACTAGACCGGTTTTTGGGATGTGACAAGTCATGATATTTAGTTCGTAAATATTATTATATGGTCATAATATATTATTATGGGTGTAATTTTATATTAAATTATTATCTTATACACTGGCGGGGGAAAGCAAAGTTTTTACAAGTGAAATTATTTAAGGGTCTAGGATTTAAAGGTCAGAGGCTTATGTTGTAGGAATTAGAATTTAGGGATTAGATTTAAAGTTTTAAGATTAGGGTTTAGGGTACCTCACCATTTTATACTAACAATGTACGTCACCATTTTATATTTCGGTGTAATTTACATATTTAAAATTTATTTAATATTTTTATAAAATAAAATTAATTATAAATATATTTCATAACTTTTTTTAATATATAAATATATTTCAGTATAGATACTCTAATGATTATATTTATTGATTGATTAATATAATAATTATGATTATAATTTTGTTTTAAAAATTTTATATAAAACTATAACAAAATACTCTAATACTTAAAACTCTATGAAGGAAATATCTTGGTATATATAATCAAACCAATAGGATTTAAATTATGGGTAATTATACCATGCACTGGTTGTGAAATTTTTTGTCCACAAACGTCCTAATTTTAGTGTTAGAAATTTAATTTAGAGTTCATAGTTTATGGGTTTAGGTTTATGTGCTTAGAATTTAGGGATTGTAGTTTGAGTTTAGAGTTTAAGATTAGAATTTAGGGTTATAGGTAAAAATTTAAATCTCTACCATATTACTATAAAACCTAAACCCTATCCTCTAACCCTATACCCTACCACTAAACTCTAAATTCTAACCACACACTCTAAATTATAAACCCCTAAACTATAAACACTAAAATGGATCCATAACCCCTAAAATTAGGAAAAAATGATTCATTTTAAATAAAGAAACTGAAAAAAAAAACTATAAACATACAAATCAAAACAACTTGCTATAGGAAAATATGAACTACGTAAGGTACTTTAAAAAAAAGTTGTATAAGCAGTATAAAGACTACAGCAACTGGATTTTTAAGAAACAACCTATTGTTAAAACATCTCTAACAATGGATAGTCTGCTATACCCAGTTGTAGGGTAAAAATCAGTTTCTACGATCCATTTAAACCAAAATTACTTGGGGAATGTTTACGTTGTTCTCTCTATACAACATCCGTCTCTTTTTCATACCGTATCTTTGATATCGATAGATGATGCTATGAAGAAACTACCTCAAGCAGGTTGCATCAAATGTTTCGATGAACTTCACATCAATGGCACGGGATTTGACGCCAGCAAAACATTTGTACTCGTCAATGACCAAAAAAAAGCACCAATTCTATAATTTTTTTAAAGTAATTAACAAGCCTACCCGTTCAATGGTGCATGAATGATGAAATGAACTGCCGAGCAAAAAAAAATGATGAAATGAACAGAGTTGCAAAAGTTTTCATTAACCACACAAATGTACCACAAAGTTAATATGCACTTCATAAGCTAAGCTGATAATTCTAGGATAGTAGATGGATTTAGACTATTACCTCTCCGTGATTGCATTGGATTAAGACCTGACGATTTTTCACATATATGAAGGAACAAGTTTGTATTCATGTTCGCAAGGTAAAACACCGGGGCAAGGTAAAAGGAGTAAATAAAAGAGTCAATTCGAAAATTTATGAATGACTTACAAATTAAGATCTTCAGAGCATCATATTAGTTGGTAAAGTATTCGGCTACACTACACATTGATTTAATTGACAGTTCAACTCAAATAAGATAATACAAATTTCCTCGTAATCATATTCTTAATCTATTACCTGCATTTCGTGAATCAACACACTCTTAAATCATTTGCATGAAAGTGGATAAAATGACATTTATTTGTATAAGTATCGATATTCGAATCTTTGATCGAATAATCTTATAGAGACTCATTATGAAAATAACTCTTACAATCTAATTTACTCAATTCACGTTATCAAAATTCGCTTAAATTTAATTTAAAATATCATCTAATTAAATCAATTTGTAAATACTAAAACATTAGGAATGGTTAAGTTTGAAATTGTACCGAGACTTAGTTAATCTAACGAGATGGTTTAGAGATTGAATTCTGAGGATATAAATAAAGAAAAACCAGCTGAAGAAGTCGAGCAAGCAACAGTCCAACCTGGAAAGAAGAGCCGCTAAAGTTTCAGGCTGAGCAGGACAATAAGAATGCCTAATTTGATCATTAGGCGATTGATTTTCAGTTATATTTACAAAAGAATGAAAAATAAAAATGTTATCATAATAATATTAATCACTATTTCAATAACAGGCGTTCTTATAATTTCTTTACTATATTAATATATACTTGATTAATTAATTACACCAACTCCGACTTATTATATAAAGTGACTATAATCTATAATTTGAGTATATATGTTTACAATATTATATTTTTATGTATATACATAAATTTTTGTTTGTTTTCAAAATGTTTTTGGAAAGTAAGGTTCATGCTCACGTACTACGCTACTCCCATGTTGCATGGAAGATTAGAATATTATATGGAAGATTCAATATATGAGGATTTTGGTTGTTGGTTAATTGGTTTGATTGAAAATTTCTTAAAATATTAAATAAGTATTTTTATATAAATGTTAAATAAGTATTACGTATATATAAATATTTATTTTTGATTTAGTGATTAGGGTGAACAAAACTTGACTCAACTCAATTTAAAAAAGATTAAAATTTTTACTTGACTTGACGTAAAACAACCTAGTCTTGACTCGAATCTTAATTTCATAAACTCAACTCGACTCGAAAAACTTTCAAATGAAGTTTGAGTTATAAAATGAGAGTTCGGATAACTTGATCTTTTTTTTGTAATTAATTAATCGATTTCAAGTTCGAGTCAAATCCCTCAACTCTATCTGAGACATGTATAACACATGTCTAAAATATAAGGAAATACATAGTCATAGATATGTATATCGTATATATGTATATACAAAGTCATTTAAAAAAACTAGAAACTAAATTCATATTTTAAATAGAGATTTCTTCTCCATAAACGACAATATTTTTAAAAGGCTTAATTGTCAAATAAGTCCTCAAACTATATCTTTTGTTTCAAATAGGTGTCAAAAGTATTTTTCGAGCCAAGTAGATGCCTAACGTTTTCAAAGTTACTCGTTTAGGTGCCCCGCCGTTAACTTACTTTTTAATTTTTTTCAAATTAAGTCAAGTCAAATTTTATTCACCTTAATCACTAAATCGAAAATAAATGTTTACTAATAAACTGATAATACAAACAATGACACCTACAATACGAGGGTGACATAATTTAGTAATATAATAATATAACTATATACAAACTTTATATAATCCTAACAATTTTTAATATGTTTATTACTTAAAAACGTTAAAATTGATAATACAAACAATGACACCTAGTTGTTTACCATTTGGACCAACCCCGCTGGTATAATTTATGTATTTTTTATATATTTAAACAAATATTATTGAGCAAAAAATGAAATATTATTTAATTAAAAATGAACTAAATTCTTTAAATTTTAAAGACGGCTTTATTGAGAGAGACAACCTCGAACCCAACATGTATATTATCAAAAAAAAAAACTAAATTCTAACTACATAAAAATTATATGTTTTGGGGATTTTTTATTGGAATTTTTTTTGAATCGTTTAGTATAGAATTGAAATTTTGATAATTATAGTAATATTTATTATTTTAGTTTATACATTAAAAAGTTAGTGTTCCTTTTTTGCCCTCCGGCACGGGTCAAATTATTTATTTTTAATATAAAGATAAAATAAAAGAAAGGGAAAGAAAAGAAAGAAGGGGGAAATAGAAAAGTATATATAGCAGTTCAATTGAATTCCCCTCTCAGAACTCAATCCTAAGTCCTAACCGAAGCTTAATCCCAAACCCTTTCTTTTCCTCTCTTCTTCTTCTTCTTCTTCTTTCTTTCATCCAATGAGGAAGATAATGGCGTGCATTATAGAAGATGACGAAGGAGACAACGCCGTCATGGAACCGCCGTACAATTTTTCAACGGTGGAAGAAGGCGTTTACCGAGCCGGTTGCCCTCGACCGTCCAATTTCGCCTTCCTGGAAACTCTAAACCTCCGTTCCATCATGTAAGGCTTTCTTCTTTCTCTGTACTTGGTTTCTTGTTGCATTGGCAACTCTCTTTATCTTTTGGGGCAGTCGCATTGCCATTGCTGATTAGTTTTACTTCTTCTTTTTCAAGTTTCTTGTTCGATGTTTGATTTTTTTTCATACTGCCATCGTCTTTCTTAGCAATCAAGATCTTTTTTAGAAAAGAATTTCGATTTCTGTTTTCTTTCCGACTGTTTGGTTTCTTAGAAAGTTAAGAGGGAAAAAGAGACAGATTGAAAGGATTGAATAGTTAATTTCGACATGCATGCTATATTCTGTTGATTTAGCTGTTGCTGTTTGTTGATTTGAGTATGTTTTAGTCTCGTATCTTGTGTTTGTATCCTTTGTTGCCCAGTAAAGTGCTTTAGAAGCTGGAGATTTGTGTACTGGTTTGGTTGAGTAGGAAGTTTTAATCTGTTGATGATGTAGCTGCTTATTAATTTGTTAGGTTATGTCGAGTATACTCCAGGGGTTGATTAAGGATTTTCTAAGATTGCCATGGTATTTGGCTTAATGTTGATATGCTATATGTTGAAGGACTTATTGGATGGATGAAAAGGGAGTTGGTTTATGTGTTTCGCTTGCGATGGATAACAAACTTGGATATGTACTTTTGGGTGACTGAGGGCAAGTAGTATTGAAGAGGAGGCGGTGGATATTAGAGACTTTTAGCAAAAATTAGTCCCTCTAGTTTGGTTTTTGTTGGGTCATTTAGGTTCTGTTTCATCTTCCTTTGCAGGGTTAGTTTTTTTTTTAAGATTCTATAAGAGTTCCTTAGTTTGTTTCTTAGGATTGTGGTGTGATGTAGGAGTGTACCTTTCAATATAGAGTTTCCTTGGAATGATATTGCTGTTGGTGTTGATTAGTAGGGTGTAAAGTCTGTTGCTTGTTTTTCCTGGGAATTGTAGAAGTTTTTGTGTTTGAGGCTGGTTTTTGAGTTGAAGCAGGGTTGTTGAGGGCTGATCGGATGATAACCGTGTGTTAGGTAGGTTCTCACTCGTTCTAAGGATGGTTGGGGTAGCAGGGTATTTTTATTTTCTTTGATTCTTGTTTCTATTTGGGTGAGATTTTGAAGGTGTTTGGTCATAGCTTTTCTCCGCAATCTCGTTTCATTTGGTAGCTCAAGTTACAATTGTGTTGTGGGCCTAGTTCCTTTAGGCTTGTGGTAGTGTATGAATGAGGGTGGTTTCAGGAAGATGGTTAGTCGGGACCTTATTTCGCAGAGAGTCATTTTTTCTTCTAGTGTGTGGTGTGATTTTGAGAAAAGAATCTCAATCTTTCGTTTTCTTTCTGACTGTTTGGTTTCCTAGAAAATTTAGAGGAAAAAAGCGACAGATTGAAAGGATTAAATAATTAACTTCCACATTCATGCATGCTATATTATGTGTTCTGAAAAATATGAAAAGGAATTCCCAGGTGATTACTTAATATGCCTACGCCTTTCTCTACTTGGAAAACTAACTCTTTTTGTTTTCCTTCCAATTTTGCAGATACTTATGCCTCGAGCCTTATCCTGAGGAGAATATGGAGTTTCTTAGAGCGCATCATATCCAACTTTTCCAATTCGGGATTGAAGGGAAGAAGGTATTTTCTCCTATGCTTCTATGAAAATTATACTTTTTGAATTTAAGTATGTTAGAAGGGAGTGTGAAATCATTTGTTACCAGAAATTTTGTAGCTTCATTTTAGCTTGTTAGATACTTATTGAATTTAAGTATGTTTCAGATTTAAACACCTGAAGTCGACTTTTCTTTTTTTACTTCTCAGGAGCCTTCATTTTAGCTTGTTTGATACTTAATGAATTTAAGTAATTTTCAGCTTCAAATACCTGAAGTCGACTTTTCTTTTTTTACTTCTCAGGAGCCTTCATTTGCTGCTCCCACAGATGCCATTAGGGAAGCTCTCAAGATCTTAATTGGTAAGTCATTCATAAGTTTTGGAATCAATGCTTTTGTTTCATCTTTTTACCTTACCAGAGTGTTTTACCTTTGCGAAATGAACTTGTTTCTTTACAGATGTGAGAAATCATCCGGTTTTAATCCACTGCAATCACGGAAAGGTAATAGTCCAATTCCAGCTATTATCCTAGAGTTATTAGCTTAGCTTGATGGAGTGCATATTAACTATGTGGTACATTTGTGTGGTTAATGAAAACGTTTGCAACTCTGTCTATTTTATCCTTCATGCAGCATCGAACAGGTAGACTTGTCGGTTGCTTAAGAAAATTACAGAACTGGTGCTTCTCTTCTGTCATTGACGAGTACAAATGTTTTGCTGGCATCAAATCCCGTACCACCGATGTGAAGTTCATCGAAATATTTGATGCAACCTGCCTGAGGCAGTCTATTCATAGCATCCTCTATCGATATCAAGGGTACAGTACGGGAAAGAGAAGGTTGCTATGTGGAGAGAATGACGGGCACATTCCCCAAGTAGCTTCGGTTTAACTGGATTGTACAGACTGATTGTTCCCCTACGGCTGTCAAACTGTCCATTGTTAGAGTTGTTTTAACAATAGCCAATAGGTTGTTTCTGTAGTGTTTATACTGTTAATAGAACATTTTGTGCAAGTACCTTCTTTAGTTTTTTCCCCTTTAGCAAGTTCTTTCAAGTAAAGATCAATGAAGAAATTGGTCTTTTTCTCTATGAATGTACTTCACTCTACACTATGTAAAATTCAAAACTAATAGCATTTTAATCAAATTACTTCAAACCAAAATTTAATTGGTTTAAAGTGGTTCCAATTTGTCTGTTTATTTGAACTGAACTGTCAAGTAAATCAATGTGTAGTGCAGCCGGATCCTTTATCAACTAATATGATGCTCTCAAGATCTTAATTGGTAAGTCATTCATAAATTTTAGAATCGACTCTTTTGTTTATTCCTTTTTACCTTGCCCCGGTGTTTTACCTTTGCGAAATGAACACAAACTTGTTTCTTCACAGATGTGAGAAATCATCCGGTCTTAATCCACTGCAATCGCGGAGAGGTAATAGTCCAAATCCATCTATTATCCTAGAATTATTTGCTTAGCTTGATGAAGTGCATATTAACTTTGTGGTACATTTGTGTGGTTAATGAAAACTTTTGCAACTCTCTTCATTTCATCATTCATGCAACATCGAACAGGTAGGCCTGTTAATTGCTTTAAAAAAATACAGAATTGGTGCTTCTTTTCTGTCATTGACGAGTACAAACGTTTTGCTGGCGTCAAATCCCGTGCCACCGATGTGAAGCTCATCGAAACATTTGATGCGACCTGCCTGAGGCAATCTGTTCATGGCATCATCTATCGGTATCAAGGATACGGTACAGGAAAGAGACGGTTGCTTTATAGAGAGAACAGCGGGAACATTCTCCAAGTAGCTTCGGTTTAAATGGATCGTATACTGATTTTTACCCTACAACTGGGCATGACAGCCTATCCATTGTTAGAGATGTTTTAACAATAGGCTGTCAATAAAAATAATGTGTGTATTGTAGGATCCTTTTAACTTGAGTTACTTGGGGAATGTGCCTGTCGTCTTGTCTGTAAAGCAACGGACCCTTTTCCGAACTGTTTTTGGTACTGATAAATGATGTCATGATCATACTTGCCTGTAAACTTTTGCTGCTCCCCTTTGCCAGGTTCAATTGTTGCTTGCTTGACTTCTGTGATTGTTTTTTTTTATATTTACAAGGTCAGATTTCGAACTTTAAACCATCTCGTTAGACTAATTAATTTTCGGTACAATCTCAAACTTAACCATTCCTAATGCATTAGTATTTACATTATGATTAATGATGAGATGGTATGTTAAATTACATTTGAGGTTCGGATTTTGACAACATGAATTGAGCAAATTAGATTGTTAGAGTTATTTTCATAACGAGACCTTGTGAGTTTAGTCGATCAAAGATTCGAATGTCGATCAAAGTTTTGTTCTTTTTATTCAGTGACAGTAAGGGTTTGATTCCATTTTCTTTAATTTTATCCTTCATGCAGCATCGGACGGGTTGCCTTGTTGTTTGCTTGAGGAAATTGCAGAATCGGTGTTTGTCATTTGTATTTGAGGTGTACTACGCATTGCAGGTACCGAATCCCGGCCTACAATTATGAGATTTCTCAAAACATTTGATATGGTTTGCTTGAGGCAATGTCTTCAGTTCACAGCATCATTTTATCAGTAACATGGATACAGTTAAAAAACGAGACGATACGGTTCCTTCGAGGAGAAGACATGGCACAGAAGCCCTGAATAACATCGGTTCAAAAGATTAAAATGTAATAAGATTGCAATTACACATGATTTACAGAATGACAGCACCCTGTTCTAAATGTTTTAGGAAAGTATTTTAGTTCAGTTAATATCGTTGCTACGCATCAATATGGAGATCATGATATCGAGTTTATTTAAATACACAGCTATCTTTCTCATATTCATGTGAATATCCGAATATGTGCCGGGTAAGATCTCCTCACAACATCAAATTTGCAGGATAAGAAGATCAGTCGCATTCTAACATGACACAGTTATAGCACATTCAGTATACAAGGAATGTAGAACAGTGTAAGCTTAATGAATTGAAGCTTTCATCTACCCAGCAGTAACTTGAATGACAAGGCAACACACCGCCTCTCTCGAGACTTTGGCATAGATAAACATTTTCACACTCGATTTCTAATTCTATACCAACATAACATTCGATACAAAACAAGACTGATCTTACATTCAAATATAACACAAAATTATAAAGAACTCATACAAAAGCAATAGCATCACACTCAATTACTAATTCTACCCTAACTTAAGCAATAACATAACGTTCATAACTATGATTCCATTTGTTATTAAAATGAACCCTGAAAAACAGTAACCAGCTGCATTTGTTCAATATCTGCATCCAACAATAAGTTAACCAGACAAAACAAATCTTGGAAATAAAGAAACTAAACTTAGTTGCTAAGGTTTCTAAGAAACAAGTTCATGCATCACAAAAACTCCATATCCACAAACACTTGATTGGAATTCAATAAAGGAGCTTTAACATAGTCATCATCACCATCAAATTCAAGATGGGTTAATATACATCAAATCCAACCTTTTTTTACCCAAACCTACTACTAAAGAAACCAGACCCAGATTCCAAAACAACTCAAAAGCACCAAATCTTAAAGAAAGGGGAAATTTTAGTAATAAATTTCACTTTTTCAAGCTACCCCTAACACCAGGACGAGGCTTGGAAGAATCAGCGACATGAGTAGCATGAAGGTTCGCAAGCTTTGACTCCTCAAAGGGAATCTTAGGATGCTTGGAATCATGATGAATCTGCATCGTCTTCAAATCAGGGGCTGTTATTTTGCAATGGGGACACTCGAACTTGGCATGTCCACCCTTCTCCACCCCGGAACGGTCAGCTAATCCGGCCTTGCCGCCGCCTCGGTTGGTTGTGGCGGCATCGGCTTTGGCTGCTATTTCCTTGGCTGTGTGCTTCTTGGGCTTGGCTTTGCCTGTCATGATCGATTGAAAAACACAGACAGAAAACCTTATGCGTTGACGATCAAAGAACTTGATGGGTTTTTTTTTCTTTCTTTTTCCCCTTTGCTAGGTATTGGCTTTATGGCTAAGGGGACGAAGATATATTATAATATTATATACACGTAATAAGCTTAGCCGCTTAGCTATTGGAATCGAGTTTCCCCAGTACTTTATTAAATTGAATTTTATTTAAACTATTATAAAATTTAGTCTCATGAGAATCCAATGAATCATCATTATCTTTTTTATAAATTAGGTAACAATATTTTAAGTGTTCCTTAAAAAATAATTTAAGGGTAGCTTTATTTTTTAATTTTTATAATAATTAAAAAAAACTTAACCATTCTTTTTAAAACATATTTTATTTTAAAAATTATTTTTTCATCCTTTGAATATGTTTAAATTTATTATTTGTAAAAAAATATCAATCGAATTAAGACTCAATTAAAAAAAATTAATTAGATAATATAACTCAATTTTAGGGCCTTCTTGAAAATTTTCATTTCATTAAAAATAATAATTTTAATGATTTAATATTTTAAACATATTTAATAATCTAAAATTAAGTCTATTTGTTAAAAAAAATTCAATGAAAAAAATTAATAGATAAAGACTTACTTATCACAAGATCGCGAATAATTTTATTTTTTTGAACAGAAACGATTTTTTTTATTTCTTTTAACTATATTGTCTTTAGAATTTATATTTATCAAACAATTTGAGTATATTCAGTATTTAATTTTAAACAAAGTGACAAATAGATATATAATTTAAATTCAGCACTTAATTTTTTCTTATTTAATTTTTCAGTTTATCAAAGATTTTTAATTAATAAATGATAGGGAAGGACCTAATTATTTTTAACAAAAGATGAGATATTAAAATTACTCTTTTTAATTTTTATTCAAAATTACCAAGCATATTATAAAATGTTATTACCTTAATAGAGTTAAAATTTTGAAATGAATAATTTATTTAATGATGGGTTTGAGCCCTGATACAAAGTTTTTCAAAACCTTAATCTCGTCATTGAACCAAAAATTCAATGACAAGTTCAATGTTTACGGATATTAAATAATATATTTACAATTTTGGGGCCATAAAAATAGATAATAAAACAAAAGAAATTTTCAACAATCATGAACAAAGCATTAGAGACAACCAATTTTAACCTGTAATATTTAATTTCTATGTATAAAATTGAAAGTCATATATGATCACAATCACATACTTATAGTTGCAAGATTTGTATAAGAAACAGCATAGACATGAAGAAGCAAAACTATATATGATAATTTAGCAACATAGGAAGAGCAAGAACCTTTGATTCTGGACAAACTCGAGTAGAATCCAACAACTTACCGGGATCGGGTATGAAGCGAATTGCGATCTAGGATGGAAAATTTCCGACGGCCGGCTGATAAATTGATGATGATGATAATGTTGTACTTTCATGGTCAACAGTGGAAAGGCAAGGATCATATTGGTTATCATCCTTTAGCTCCTGTTTGATTCCATGGAACCCAGTAGCATTATCTTTGAACTGTTGCCCTGGAAGGAAAGACTGAATTAGACCAGTTGGTTTTCCAACATTATTAATATCAAAACCAGCCAAAGATAGATTTGCAGATGTCGGGAGATTCAGCGGCATCGGAATTGGAAATTTTGGAACTGATGAGGCAATGGAGCCAGATGAATGAGTTGTGATGCAGTTTGGGTTCAGTCCAAAGGAGCCATAAGATGTAGCTTTCCGTAAGGAGGGAAACTTCATTTGGTAAACAGAAGCCAGAGATGTCCCAAGTTTCATCTCATTGTTGAAATCCCCAAGAAAACTAGGCCTCATATATTCAGTTTTAAATTCAGCATTTTGACTAAAAGGAGGGGCGATATCTTGGATCGGTGTAGCTTTAGTGTTGGACACGGTTGGGGCTAAATTACAACCACTTGAGTTAACATGACTGCTGCTTCTGGCTGCTGGAACTCCATGATTGTGTTTTCCATCGTATGTTGTGAGCACGAATTTTAGATCATGGGAAGCTCTTTCCACATGCTTTCTCACAGGACATCCGGGACTTGTGCATTTGTAGTAGCTCCTATAAGACAACAAAAAAGTTTTACAATAGGACGGTTCATTTAGAATTTACCCGTGTCTTTTGGATGGTTCATTTAGTTTCACATACAAAAGAAATGAGATGGAGCAAGAAAGAGAGACATCTGACAAGTTTTGATACCTAGGATTAGGGTTTCCTTTGACAACCTTCTGTCCATACTTCCTCCAACGATATCCATCATCGAGTATTTCCACATCACTTTCTATCTGCACAACAACTCTTGGTTCACGGAGATCCCCAGATGCTACATTCATCTCTGTCTTCCTGCAACGGGAAGCGGATGACAATGCAAAGTATATGTTAGTAAAAGCTACTAGAATTGCCCCAAGTATACATTCATTAACATGTACACTGATACCTTCTTTTTGACTCGGACTCGTCATCATTAGTTGCATCACAACAGAGTGATATACTTCCCTGGGTAGCCCTATCATCATTATCATCACCGTGACTAGCAAGTGTTGATGAAAACTCTGGAGTATCAGCAGATTCAAATGCACCAACAGATTTCCCTTGGGCAGTTGACAGTGGATCAGAATGATCAGTTACAACAGACGTTGAGGATGTTCTTTCCAGACCATCGGCTCTCAAATCAGATGCAAGCTTAATATCCTTCTGTACTTTGACACAAGTTCCGCTGCCTTCTGTACTCTCTGACATTTCATTATATGATAAAGAGGACCCAAGTGATGGGCGACAAGGCTGAGGCTTTGAGTGATTATGTGCACCTTTGTAGACGATTTCAGTAATTTGGCCGTCAAGTGAACGCTCTACCTTCTTCTTCACCGGACAATTTGGATGGGTACATTTGTAGTAGCTTCTCGGATACTCACTGCCCTTTACCTGTTTCTGTCCATACTTCCTCCAGTTATATCCATCTTCTGATGTTCTCGTTGTTCCTGTTGCGGTGTTTGTCCCCTTCGGATCACCTTCTGAAGGATTTGTGCCGACATCTTGTCCCTTGAAAGGAACTTTCTGCATAGACATTTGAGCACCAGCCAATTCAGAACGATGGAATCCCAAATTAACATTATCATTGACAATGTTATTTAAAACTTTGACTTCGGTGACTGAATCTGCTGCAAAACTTGTTGAAGTAGCTTCTTTGGAAAATTCTGCAGGAAATTCAAAATCCAAAGGTGTATCCAAATGGACAAGAGGTTGATAACTAGCCTCGGCCTTCTGAACCACATCAAAATAGGAAGAAACCTACACAACATAAATTGATCACTAACAGAAACAGTGTTTTATACGAAACGCCTAAATATGCATGTGATGGGTGAAAAGGACTGGCTACCAGGATGAAGCCACTCCCCTTTAGAATTGCCAATAATGATATGATCAAGCATATCAACCATAACAAAGATCAGATGTGATGGATGTTAGACATCAATTACTATACAGATGAACTGCAGGTTTACAATATCATCTAAATGAAATAGCTTTCCTCCTAATGATAAAAAATGGAAGTCGGGTTATCCGATCCACAAGGGAACTGAATACTGATGTGATTAACTAGGCCAATCAACTTACAACCACAATGAAAAAAATAACATTCTGAACTATCTTCCTTCCTACCTAGAACAAGGCTAATAGAATTACAAATGATTTGGATTCCACTTCAACCAAGCTTCTGAAGGAAGGATATTGTTTTACCAGCAAAAGTATGACCTTGAATTCCTATTTTAACAAACTTAAGTGTGTTGCACTTGTATCTGAGAAAGCCGAAGAGTGACTAACTCCTAAAGCCAAAATAAACAAAAACTGACAATCGTAGAGAAATTTCTTCAAACATAAAAGAGAAGGGATTAATCTCAAGGAGAGCTGAAGAAATCTATCAAAAAGCAAAAGTCAACAGTTTTATAGAAGAATGAACATGGTCATGATCCCTAAAATTGGTCTGCTTAACTGGTCTTTCCTAAAGAAACAAGAACAAACAGTGCAGAAAGAAGAATGTCATATAAAACACAGGTACTAAAGTTGAAGTAACAAATGAAGGTTGAAAAATAAGACATAGAAGTCATGATTATAAAGTTTTGCCTATTCAGTTTGCAAATCTGGAACCATCGGCAGAGATTAAACTTTATGACTTGGTATTACTAGAACAGAGGAAAATCACCTGATCTTCTACACTAGAAAAGCTTGGCTGGAAATCCATATTCTGGGGTTTAAATGTGAAGGAAGGAGCTACATTGCTGCCTCTGTCTCTGTCTCTGTTGCTTACACGCGACACTTGACCATCCTGATTGAGAAGGGGTAGCGGAAAAGTTCCAGTGGTGGGAGATGCCTATGTAGGAAACAAAAGTGATCAAGGACCATGTTAGTTGAAAAATCTAGAGCTAAACAGGAAACAAAAACTTTGAGATATTAATTTGACAGATAAAACACAATGCAGACAAATATGATCCAAATTATAGAGAACATAATAATCATTAAAGCCTTCTAACATGCTTTGCTTAATTTAACTGAGCTTAATTATTGCCCAAAAAACAAAAACTTCTTTAAATATACTTGAATAAGTTGTTCAAAGTCAAATAATACAAATCAAGTAAGACAATTATCAACAAAAACAAAGCTTAAGAACCCTTTATTAAAATTCCAGTGATGGGGTATCACCAAACAACCAAAGGATTAGATTTTAGCAATCTTTTAATCCGATTGGATAGCTAAGAGAGAGAAGTAGCACTTCTAATATGATTATGCTCTACGTGTATTCAGTTCAGAAAATAATTTGTAAAATTCTATTTTCAATTCTAGGAACATATTGCAAGTTTAGTTCATAACCTAATCAAATTTGTTGACAATTTTAAGTAAAGAAAAAAGCCAACAACAAGCAAGCACAGCTTAAAAGATGACCTTTACGGCTTTACCACTAAAAACCAAAGACAATCATTAAAAAATTCTCCATTTTCTTCGTTAAATTTGTTTCATAGCATTCAAAGCTTAAACCATGGACAAATTATTGATTAATAAAAAATATTACATAATCAGTGAAAAAGAAATTAAAAAAAACTGGTACCTGAGCATTGGGCAACATAATAGGAGAATCCAACAACGCCGAGGGGCTAATCCCTGGAGGAATAGTAAGGTAAGGTGACCGGACCGATGGGGAGGCTAATGGGCTAGTGGAGGCCCGAAACCTCGCCGTACTTATCTTTTCCGCCTTGAATCCACACGTTGCCGCCCTCCTCTCAGCAATGCTGACGTCTGCCCGACCACCGCCACCGTCACCTTCACCTCTGTATCCATGATCGACTGTTACATTGTGGTCCATGGAAGAGACGAAAAAGCGAGATAGAGAGCTGAAAAGCAATCGGCAGCGATTTAAGAATTAGGATTTTACAACGATTAAAATGAAAAATTAGAGAAAAAAAAATGGAAAAAAATCTGAGTTGGTGTGATTCAGCTGTGGAGCTGAAATGTTAGAGAATGTTCAGAATTGAGAGAGAAAATTTTGAAAGAAAAAAGAATTTTTAAAATTTCTTTTGGACTGGTTTGCCGGTTTATTTAAATTTGTTTTACTTACCATAAGAAGATTTATTATTATTTTGCCTTTTATTAAAATTTGCATTACTACCATAATTTTTTTAGATAAAATTATTACCATACTTAAAATTCTTATTTAATTCATTTACGATATTAATATTAAATCTCTAACATTTAGGTAAGTAACATTTTGCTGTATTAACTGATAATTAATAAAATTTTAATAACTTTAATTTTTTTATATTTTATAATATTTTATTTTATATTATATTGCTTGTAATTTTTTCAGTTATATATATTTTTATAAATTTTGATGAATTTTTAATAGTTAGCATTTTTCCAAGTTTCGTATTTATATATTACTGTCAAGGGATCTGGATTCAAATATTATTATTCTTAAATTTGTTATATAAAAGAAACGTTTTATTTTCTTTATTAGGTAATATTTTTCACTTTTTTGTCTTTTTAATCTACATCACTACTTTAAAATTATTTTAGTTTCTCCTTTTCTAGAAGAAAAATGAAAAACTATTTATTATATATATTGAGTTAACTTCAACATTATTTTTAACTATATTTTGTTAAAAATAATAAAATGGTAACCAAACTATCAAATGTTACAAGATGACAAATAAATTTTGCGTTTTGTTACAAAATGGTAGTTCGGCCGTTAAATATTTAATGTGATTGTTGTAAAATTTTGTACAATAGTACATTTAGTCTTTTATATTTACACATTCAATCAATTTAATCCTAGTTTACAAAAATTCAATAAATTTGACCCTCATTATTTTTTTGAACTATATGTGTTATATATTCTTATTTGTTTTCCAACCCTTTCTTGGTTATGCATTACTCTTCAAACAAACACCACAATTACTTTATACAGACGAAGAAGAAGAAAATTACTGAAGAAGGTGGCGGTGGATTTAAAGTGAAGAAGTGGGGGGTTATTCCACCTAAGAGGAGATCAGTGAAGAGGATGATCTTCCATAAATTAACAAAAAAAGTGATAGTCATATTTCATTTAAGTATGGATCTTTGTATTTAATTAGGATTAAATTGATTGAAATTATAAATATAGAGAATTAAATGTGTTGTTATTCAAATTTTTATAATTGCAACGTTACTCCATCAACGGTCTCTAATGGCTGAGTTACCATTTTGTTATAAAACATAAACTTTAATTGTCATTTTGTAACATTTAAAAGTTTGGTTACCATTTTATTTTTTTTAACAAAATTCAATGACTATTTTTTTCTTTACCTTTATTTTTTTACATATCAGATCAATTTAATCAGAATATAATATAAAATTTAAAATCGAACATTTAGTAAACCTATAATAGATTGAAATAAAACTAAAGTCGTAATTTTATAATAGAATATCATATTTATTGGACAAATAAAATTATGTAATAAATTGTTAACGGATAATTTAGACTCCGTCTACGCCATACGTGGATAAAAGGGGTGATACATGTCTTTAAATGATATAAAAAATGAATGTGTAAAAAATATGTTACCTTGATTTTTTTTTCATTTGTGAAGTTAAAAATTCAGAATTAATATACTAAAATTAACTTCTAAATTTAAATATATCTTGTTAGTATATCCATTACTTGTTTAATATCGATACTATTATTTGATATATTTTCTAATCACATCGAATAATCTAATAAAATCGAAAAATTAAACAAATAACTAGATATATTTATATATTTTGACCAGGGATTAAATATAATTCCTAGAAAAACCTTGATGTAGTTTACATCATCATAAAAGTTTCATGTGAAACCTATTTTGTTCATCTCCATATTGTGATTTTCGTATCAGTGCAATTTTTAATTTATTATTTTTTGAGATTTTATAGAGTAATTTTTAAAATATAAATTATTTTTGTTAGAAATTATCAAATTAAAATTACTAAATTCTAGAGATTTGTAAAATGTTAGGTTTATATTTTATTTTCAATGTTTAAAAGTTTGATAAAAATAATCTTCTGTTCAAAATTCTTTATTTAAACAAACTCTAACATAAGGGTGAGGGTTAAAAATTGGCAAAGCAACATTTGGTAAAGGATTTTTTCACTACTCAAATGGCACGTGGTAATAATTTGTTTCCGGCATGTAAAATCCAACCTAAATTCCGTTGCACAAATTTCTTAATCCATCCACGTGTTAAATTAATTAGTACTGCAGCACCATTTAGGTCCTAAATTTTGGGATTTTATCAGGTCCTAAATTTTGATACTCATCATTTTAAGTATCCTAACAATTTGATCTTTCTAGTATGTGGTCTATTAGTGCCGTGCGATATATGTCCGATTACCTGAAACCTGTCCTAACAATTTTTTTACCTGAAATCTACATTTTATACTTTTTCAACCCAAAAAAAAAGATATATGTACTTATGTAGATTTATAAACAACAAAGTGTAAAACTAAATAATGAATTTACAAATCAAAGTGCAGCCATGGTGGCAAGTATTTGACGAGGATAGTTTTTAATTGTGCCCGATTAAGTATATTTAGACGGTTAGTCAAGCAGTTCAAGATGTTCATCTTTGTTTTCTTATATTTACGTAAGTCATGGGATTTGTTAAAAAAAAATGTACTGAGGAGATCTATGGTCTAGTGGTCCTCAAATTTGTAATCCGTTGATAGAGAAATATTAGATGGATCTGGCTCACCACGTCATCTATGATCTCAACCAATAAGATTCATCTATTTCAAAATAACTTTCAAGTAACTGCTCATTCCCTATTTACATGTAAGAAAAAAATAAAGATTCGCCTTAAAAAAATAAATTTTATTGGCAGAAATCACGGATGACATGATAAACTGGATCATCTAATAATTTTTCCCATTAATGGCTATCTTACATTCTTACTCTAATAATATTAATAAAATGTAATTTTGCTGAGAAAAAATTGTTATGTAAAATTAAATAATGAATTTGGTCCTCTAAGCTTTCTTGAAGTTTAATTTAAATCAGTGCTGGAAACCAACCGCCATGAGATTATGACACCTAATCTTAATCACCTTTATTTCCCCTATACATCTCAAATTTGATGATTATGATTTGAGTTTCGACCTATCTGTACCATTAATCATCTTGGTGCCGTGATTTTTTAATTATAATCAACTTTAACCGCAATTTACCATATTTTCATCTACTTTGGATTTTATATTTTTTTTGGGTAAACTACGATGGAGGTCACTTAATTATGCGCAAGGTTACATTTGGGTGACTAATTATTAAAAGTTACATTTGGGTCACTCAATTATGGATAAAGTTACATTTAGGTCACCCAATTATTAAAGGTTACATTTGGATCACTCAATTATGGATAATGTTACATTTGGGTCACCCTTCATATTTAAAAAATGTATATCAATTCGTGTATTAGATTAATTTATGATTTCAAATGAAGTACTCTAATGTTAACAGGGATATACAAGTGATTTGGAAGAAAAAATGATTAAATTGATGTACTTTTTAAAATATGAAGGGTGACCCAAACATAACCTTACCCATAATTGAGTGACCCAAATATAATATTTAATAATTGGGTGATCCAAATGTAACCTTACCCATAATTGAGTGACTCAAATGTAACTTTTAATAATTAGGTGAATCAAATGTAACCTTACCAGTAATTGAGTGACCTCCTTTGTAGTTTACCCTATTTTTTTGTTTGAACTAATGTATCCACCGTCGATAGCAATGATTAATCTTCTCGTTGTGAGTGCTCTCACTAAGAGATAGACCATCAAAAGTCAAACTAGTTTTATACAAACCTCAATTATTTTAACAAAAATCAATTTTCAAATCCAATATATTTTTTTAAGTTCGAATCGAAAAGTTAATAAATAAAAAGGTGGTCCTTTTTTATGACTATATTTTTTTATTTCCTATCAATTTTAATGTTTAAAATTAATACAAAATTGAGAAAAATGAATTACAAACTTACCCAAAATTTTCAATAAAAGAAATTACCAAAAATATAAAAGAAATAAAGAAAAAAAGTAAACACGTGACATAATTTTATGCAAGGAAACATGATGAGGTAGGGGCAAATAAAACTCGATTGAACTCGAAAAATTAAATTTTTCGATTCGACGTGACACAAAAATTTTAATTCGGATTGAGTTGAATCGTAATTTCATAAGTTCAATTTAAAAAAATTAAATAAAGTTTGAATTATAAAAAGAAATTTCGAATAACTTTTTTGTAATTAGTAGATCGATTTTCAAGTTTGAGTCAATCCCCTCAACTATGTCTTATATATATCGCATATAAAAAATATGAATATATATATATATATATATCTCTCCGGGGGTGGAGCTGTCACATCCCAAAAACCGGTCTAGTCGGAATTAAATTTCGGTGACCGAGTATTTTTATTGAATAATTTATTCGATCTTATCTGAACCAATAAATATTATTCGGGGTAATTTATTATTATTATTATTATTATTATTATTATTATTATTATTAAAAAGTGAAGTGAAGTGGACGGCAAGAACCAACCACTCCACAAATGAAAAATAATTGGAATTGGATTTGGAAATCAAATTCATATACCACTACATGTGGTAGGAGTTTAAAGAATGAATAGGAATTGAAGATGGATGACCGGCTAGTTCATCTATAAATAGGAGAGGGGGGTTCGATTAGTATGAGAAAAATTAGGGAAGAAACAAAGGATGCAATCCAATGTTCGATTGGTAATTCGATAAATTCGATATAGTAATATCGAATCTCTGCCGACGTCGGGGTAAGCTCAAATCCTTAGTTGGTCTAAGTTTCGGTATCGAGTTGATTAATATTTTTATATATATATTCGATACTGTTTTATTGATTTTAATTAATTTTTATCATAGTTCACGAGGTCGATTCAGAACAACCATCGAGTTCAAGAAATAAAAATAAAGTACCGGTCTATCAAGGTGAGTGAAATAAATTAAAGTTGAGATTAGAGTCTCAACTATCTTTAATTTGATGTTAGTATTTATATTAAGCATGAAATTAGATTAATTAAAGGTTGGTAAAAGATAAGGGTAGAAAGAATAAAGAAATTCGGATTTATAAACTGTCCTGTAGAAAACTGCATTTTTGAGCATGTTAGAGTCATTTCTGGAAAACGTGTTCTTCTACAAAGTTGTAGAGGACAAAATTTTACATGGAATAGAGGTATGATTTGCTCAAAAATGTTAAGTATAAGTCTCTGAATTGTTGTTAGAAGTTGACGGGACTGAAACTGAATGGATTTAGAATCTGCTGGACTAAATTGTAAAATTCGAAATGTTTAGGGGTTTAATTGATGCCAATAAATTCTGGAAAATTTATTAGAAACAGGGGAGGTATTGTAGGATTGAAAAATAAATAATTTAGTTTGAATTATATATCAATTGATAGTTTAAATATCATTAGAACACATAGAATATCAAAATGGACTAGTTTGTAAGAATTGATAAGTTGAGGACTTATATGCTCTGTTTTCATGGTTTCTGGAACATAATTATCATGTTAATATGTGAAGGTAAATATGGTTAAAATCTCAAGATTTATGGTGTAGTGAAACATAGGTTATAAATACACTAAAGTCACAAATAGGCAGATTAGTTTTCTAAAGATATCCTATGTTCAAGTAATAAACTGTATTGATAGAGAAATGATAAAATTATGTTCCATACATGGTTGTAAAGGTGTGTTTATAATCTTTCCAGAATGGTAAAGAACTCTTTATTTGGAGTTGTGAGTAAAAAGATATGACCAGTTTAGTAGAGGTTACTCAAACTGCCAGTTTAGGGGGCAGATTCACTTTTCTAAGTGATTATGTTTAAGTAAATGAATTTATATGTTTGAATTAATTACTAATGGGTATTGTATATGATATTTTATGTATCAAGAGCATATTGGTGAAGAGATATTAGAGAAATCAAGGGGTGATCAAACCAAGAAGAAAGGGAGAGGCATCACCATTAAGGAGACATACTAGCTTGGAGTATTGTGAGTGTAGTTTTGTTTAAAGTGTTGGGATTAGTATCCTAACCTTGTTATTTTTTTTAGATAACATGAAGAAAGCATGAAATGAATTTAATAATGATTGGTAAAATTTAAAATGATAAGGAAGAAGGATTAAAGGCAAAAATATTGATCTAAGTGTATATTGCTTGTTAGATAAGCATGCTTAGTATAAATATGATTAGTTACTATGATGTGTTGATTGCTTGAGCTATGTGATATGTGACTAAATGATAAGCTTTGCTACTGGTTTTTGATGATCATAAAATGAAAATGATCTCATGTGCTTGCTGGAATTTTATGTTACCATGATGCTTGATTGATTATATGTATATGCCTATTGAAATGGTTAAATGCCTCTGAAATTATGAATGATTGGCAAGTGAATGATCTTGTTAATAAAGAAAGATAAGTAAAGTCCTTGGTTTGATTAGTGTCTATAGGTAGAAGGGCATGCCTTAGAGTCGTTGAGCTCCCCTGATCTTTGTTACAGGATGGTGGTTAGTCACCTATAAACCTGATAAGGTGATTAGTCACCTTGATAATTGAATGGTGGTAAGTCACCATTGATGCCTATGCATCCCCTGTTATATGTTGAAATGAGAAATGGATACTTTGAGTATCTAATGTTACATGTTACATGAAGACTTGATTACCTATTTCATTAATCATCCAAGGCAAAACATTTATTAGAACAATGATATATGTTTAAATGAACAAATTGGGTATTAGCCCTTATGATATGAAATGAATATGTGTACTTGGTTGAGATTCGAAATGAACTATGTTGTGATGTGAAACTATGAAATGTTGCTTCCAAGATGACAATGAGATTACATGTTGTTTGTTGTCCATGTTAGCTTGAATTGTAAAAGTTTGCTGCCCTATTGGTTAGTATTTGAGACTAGCTAAGTTAACTTGATTTTTGATGGAACTAGCTAGGTATTTCAATGTGTGCTAAGCCTAGCTAAGTAACCTCAAAGATTGAATAAGACTTTAAAAGATTGAAACTAGTAAAGTTAGGGCTGCCTCACTAAGTACATTATGTGTACTTATCACTCTCTTTGTTTCCTTCTTCCAAAACAACAGGTTCTTTGATATCCGAAAGTCATCCGTTCTAATTCGAGAGCTTCGCAAGCCAAGAACAAGTATGATATAATCTTGCTTAGACTCCTAGTTGGTGGCATAGTCTAAATTAGTTTGTCATGCATTATGAATCATGTAATTCTTAAGTGTGGTTTGTATAAAACTAAGACATGTTATATTACGTAATGACTTAATAAATGTTTATATAAATATGGATATGATGATATGAATGAACTATGTTTGAAGTTAATCAAGCTTGATATGAATTGAATCTCATATAATTGTAAGTTTGATGAGTTGACATGTATGAATCTGTCTATCATCCGAATAGTAACATCGCTCGCTCGTAACCGGGTGAGGGGTGTTACATAAATTGGTATCAGAGCTTCGGTTTAGTCGATTCTCGGACTAAATCGGGTCTATTGCATCATATAGGTTAAACTATGCCACCTAGGAGTTTTATATCGAACTGCTTGCGATTGCGCTCTCTAACTTCGATCTGTTCTGAAGTCTTATTAGAATGTCCGAATCACTTTTGGCTCGTGATAATGAAAGTCCTCGGGAATCATCTAACGAGGATGGTAGCGTTAGGATGAAAACCAAAGCTTCGGGACAATCTAATCCTCTCGAGCAAGCGGACCCTCCGAGAAGATCGGAACCGCGAGAACCGACTCCACCCCCTGAACCTAATCAAACAACTCTGACAATTCCAACTGTTCAAAGTGCTCAGCGGGAATGTCTCCTAAGTATGAAGGAGATGTTCGATCAATTAGTAACGAACATCCGACGAGAACAACCGAATCCGGTGGTTGCTACCCCGAGTCGAGCCCCTATCGACAAGCTCGCACAACATCGAGCAACTACATTCACCGGTGAAAACGAGGAAAAGCCGGAAGAAGCTGAGAATTGGCTAGAAAGAACCACTCAAATCTTAACTCGCCAACTCCAATGTTCGGATGAACATAAACTTGAATGTGCGATTGCACTTCTAGCCGATGAAGCTCTAAGTTGGTGGGAAACCACGACTCTAACTGCCCCTGCCGAGTCAGTTACATGGAAATTCTTTGTTGATGAATTCAAAAAGAAATATATTAACGAACAATACCTTGCTGATCGGAGGAAGAAATTCTTACATCTGAAACAGGCCAATCGGCCGATTGAACAATATGTTGCCGATTTCTGCAAATACTGCAAGTATGGCTCGGAGTACATCAAGACCGAGAAAGATAAATGCAGAATGTTCATCGACGGGCTAAGTGATGAATTGAGTCCGATGTTCACAGCACTTGACATTACGGATTTTCAAATCCTTGTGAATCGGGTCATCGCCACTGAATCTAAGATGCAGAATGCCGAGAAACGAAAGAGTGGATTCCGAACTGATAAGAAGCGGAAGAGTGACGACAAGTCTCAGTGGTCTAAGAAGCCGAAACATCAGAAGGAATCATCCTCCACCTATATACCATTTACTCGGAATAATTTCCAACCCCAACACTCCAACAAGATGGCTACTCCGGTTGTTTCCATCAACAGTACTGGAAATGTCGACAGACCTCCTGTTTGCAAATTCTGTCAGAAGAATCACTTTGGCCAATGCCGAACCCAAGCGAACCTCTGTTATGCTTGTGGCGCTGACGATCATTACATCCGAGACTGTCCAAAACGAAATGATCAATCTTTTGTTCGACCGGCTAACCAAAGTTCTGTACCATCTAGCCGAGGCAAACATCCGAGACAAGTTCAGTCGAACAATCCCGGGAAAGGCAAGGCTGCCCAGTCAAAAGCCACCACTTATCAGGAGTCCCGAGCCCCAGCTCGTGTCTATCACATTCGTGGCAAGGAAGAAGAAGAGTCTCCTGATGTCATCGCGGGTACGGTTGAACTTAACCTTAAACCTGTTTACGCATTGATAGATTCGGGATCAACCCATTCATTTATATGCTCATACTTGTTAGATGAACTTAAATTGAAACCTAAAACTGTACAAACTGGGCTAATTGTTTCGAACCCTATAGGAGGTAGTATGCCAATAAATTTGATCTGTAAAGATTGTCAGATAACAATTCAAAATATACCCTTTCCTTGTAATCTATATGTATTACCCAAATGTGAATTTAATCTAGTTTTAGGACTAGATTGGTTGGGAAAACATGAAGCCTGGATAGACTGTCAAAACCGTAGGTTATATTTACGGGGTTTAGGAAAAGAATCTATCCTATTGATAGACAAGAAACCGACCTCTATTTTTGCCGCTATGGCATTGCAAGACAAGCTTGATTTCAGTTTACCTGAAATGCCTGTCGTATCTGAATTTTCCGATGTTTTTCCTGAGGAACTCCCTGACCTTCCTCCAACTCGGGAAGTTGAATTCAAAATCGAAGTTCAACCCGGAACTAATCCGGTGTCCATTACACCTTATCGGATGGCACCTGTTGAACTCAAAGAACTAAAGAAGCAAATTCAAGAACTCGAGGATAAAGGATTCATCCGACCTAGCATATCTCCCTGGGGTGCTCCTGTCCTATTCGTGAAAAAGAAGGATGGTACGATGCGGCTTTGTATCGATTACCGGCAACTTAATAAAGTAACCATCAAGAATAAGTATCCGCTACCGAGAATCGAAGATTTGTTCGATCAACTCAAACACGCAGCCGTGTTCTCTAAGATTGATCTTCGGTCTAGTTACTATCAAATGAGGGTAAGAGAAGAAGATGTACCCAAAACAGCTTTCCGAACTCGATATGGACATTACGAATTCTTAGTAATGCCATTCGGTCTAACAAATGCCCCTGCTGCATTCATGGATCTGATGAATCGAGTATTCAAGCCCTATCTTGACAAGTTCGTTGTCGTATTTATCGACGACATCCTTGTTTACTCCCGGAACAAGGAAGAACATGCTGATCATCTTCGGATTGTACTTCAAACGCTCCGAAATCACCAATTATTTGCCAAATTCACTAAGTGTGAGTTTTGGTTATCCGAAGTTTCATTCCTCGGACACATCATTTCTGCCGAAGGAATCAAAGTTGACTCTAAGAAAATTCAAGCTATTCTTGATTGGAGACCTCCGAGAAATGTGAGCGAAGTCCGAAGTTTCCTCGGATTAGCTGGCTATTACCGAAGATTTGTGAAAGGATTTTCCACTATTGCCGCACCGTTAACTAAACTCCTTCGAAAGGATGTAATCTTTGAGTGGTCGGAAAAGCAGCAACGAAGCTTCGACCAACTCAAACAAGCTCTAACACATGCCCCAGTCCTTATTCAACCCGAATCGGGTAAAGAATTCATAGTATACAGCGATGCATCACACTCGGGCCTAGGATGTGTTCTGATGCAAGAAGGCAATGTGATTGCATACGCCTCCCGGCAACTGAAGCAACACGAATTGAATTATCCTACTCACGATCTCGAGCTTGCAGCCATTGTGTTCGCACTCAAAATTTGGCGACACTATTTGTACGGTGAAAGATGCAAGCTGTTCACTGATCACAAAAGCCTAAAATATTTACTCACTCAAAAAGATCTGAACCTTAGACAAAGAAGATGGTTAGAGTTGCTCAAAGACTACGATCTGACTATCGATTATCATCCTGGAAAAGCCAATGTTGTTGCCGACGCTCTGAGTCGAAAACCGAACCTCTCTTCTTTGGCTATCAACGCTCATTTCCGGCTATGCAAAGCTCGGAATTATCTGAATGAACTTCAAGTTCAATCTACTCTGATCACCAGGATCAAAGAACTTCAACAAATTGATCCGGAACTTCAGAAAATCAATTCTAAGCTTGAGTCTAATTCTGACTTCTCTGTTAAGTCGAACGGTCTTCTATACTTTAAAGATTGTATATGTGTCCCTAATAACAAAGAATTACAAGATGAAATCCTACAAGAAGCACACCAAAGTTCTTTTTCGATCCACCCTGGATCAGTTAAGATGTACAAGGATCTCAAGCTCTTGTATTGGTGGCCAGGAATGAAAACGGCTATCAATGACTATGTAGCAAAATGTTTGAACTGTCAAAGGGTTAAAGCCGAGCACCAAGTCCCTACTGGTTTACTCCAACCTCTCAAATTTCCGCAATGGAAATGGGAACAGATCACAATGGATTTCGTAACCGGCCTTCCCTGTTCGCCAAGAAAGTGCGATGCTATCTGGGTGATCGTTGATCGTTTCACCAAGTCAGCACACTTTATTCCGGTGAGAATGAATCTCAGTCTTGAAGCCTTAGCTGAATTATATATCCGAGAAGTAATTCGTTTACATGGAGTTCCGATCTCAATAGTCTCCGATCGAGATCCCCGATTCACAGCTCGATTTTGGAAATCATTACATAAAGCTCTCGGAACCAGACTGAATCTTAGCACAGCTTTCCATCCGCAAAGCGATGGTCAATCTGAACGAGTAATTCAAATTCTCGAAGACATGCTCAGAGCTTGTATCATTGACTTCGGAAAGAACTGGGAGAAATCGCTACCTTTGGTAGAGTTCGCTTACAACAATAGCTTCCAATCTTCGATTCAAATGGCTTCTTTTGAAGCGTTGTATGGTAGAAAATGTCGAACACCTCTGTGTTGGTCTGAACTCGGTGATAATAAAGTTTTGGGACCACAATTGCTTCGGGAAACCGAAGAACAGGTCCAAATCATTCATTCTCGATTGAAGCAAGCTTTTGATCGCCAAAAGTCCTACGCCGATCTGAAACGTAGAGACATTCAACATCAAATCGGAGATAAAGTGTTTCTTAAAGTCTCCCCATGGAAGAAAGTATTCCGATTCGGCAAAAGAGGCAAGCTAAGTCCTCGGTTTATCGGACCATTTGAAGTAGTTGAAAGAATTGGTCCTGTAGCTTATCGACTCGCTTTTCCTCCCGAGTTTGATAAGATACACAATGTCTTCCATGTCTCAATGCTCAGAAGATATCGATCTGATCTGTCTCACGTCCTTGAGCCTGAAGAAGTTGAGCTCAATCCTGATCTTTCATACGAAGAAGAGCCTGTTCAAATCCTTGATCGAGAAGTCAAAAGACTTCGAAATAAAAGTGTTCCTCTTGTCAAAGTTCTTTGGAGAAATCACAACGTCGAGGAAGCAACGTGGGAACCTGAGGACACGATGAAAAAGCAATATCCTCACCTGTTCGATTCAGGTAAAATTCGAGGACGAATTTTTTTTTTTAGGGGGGGAGAGTTGTCACATCCCAAAAACCGGTCTAGTCGGAATTAAATTCCGGTGACCGAGTATTTTTATTGAATAATTTATTCGATCTTATCTGAACCAATAAATATTATTCGGGGTAATTTTTTATTATTATTATTATTATTATTATTATTATTAAAAAGTGAAGTGAAGTGGACGGCAAGAACCAACCACTCCACAAATGAAAAATAATTGGAATTGGATTTGGAAATCAAATTCATATACCACTACATGTGGTAGGAGTTTAAAGAATGAATAGGAATTGAAGATGGATGACCGGCTAGTTCATCTATAAATAGGAGAGGGGGGTTCGATTAGTATGAGAAAAATTAGGGAAGAAACAAAGGATGCAATCCAATGTTCGATTGGTAATTCGATAAATTCGATATAGTAATATCGAATCTCTGCCGACGTCGGGGTAAGCTCAAATCCTTAGTTGGTCTAAGTTTCGGTATCGAGTTGATTAATATTTATATATATATATTCGATATTGTTTTATTGATTTTAATTAATTTTTATCATAGTTCACGAGGTCGATTCAGAACAACCATCGAGTTCAAGAAATAAAAATAAAGTACCGGTCTATCAAGGTGAGTGAAATAAATTAAAGTTGAGATTAGAGTCTCAACTATCTTTAATTTGATGTTAGTATTTATATTAAGCATGAAATTAGATTAATTAAAGGTTGGTAAAAGATAAGGGTAGAAAGAATAAAGAAATTCGGATTTATAAATTGTCCTGTAGAAAACTGCATTTTTGAGCATGTTAGAGTCATTTCTGGAAAACGTGTTCTTCTACAAAGTTGTAGAGGACAAAATTTTACATGGAATAGAGGTATGATTTGCTCAAAAATGTTAAGTATAAGTCTCTGAATTGTTGTTAGAAGTTGACGGGACTGAAACTGAATGGATTTAGAATCTGCTGGACTAAATTGTAAAATTCGAAATGTTTAGGGGTTTAATTGATGCCAATAAATTCTGGAAAATTTATTAGAAACAGGGGAGGTATTGTAGGATTGAAAAATAAATAATTTAGTTTGAATTATATATCAATTGATAGTTTAAATATCATTAGAACACATAGAATATCAAAATAGACTAGTTTGTAAGAATTGATAAGTTGAGGACTTATATGCTCTGTTTTCATGGTTTCTGGAACATAATTATCATGTTAATATGTGAAGGTAAATATGGTTAAAATCTCAAGATTTATGGTGTAGTGAAACATAGGTTATAAATACACTAAAGTCACAAATAGGCAGATTAGTTTTCTAAAGATACCCTATGTTCAAGTAATAAACTGTATTGATAGAGAAATGATAAAATTATGTTCCATACATGGTTGTAAAGGTGTGTTTATAATCTTTCCAGAATGGTAAAGAACTCCTTATTTGGAGTTGTGAGTAAAAAGATATGACCAGTTTAGTAGAGGTTACTCAAACTGCCAGTTTAGGGGGCAGATTCACTTTTCTAAGTGATTATGTTTAAGTAAATGAATTTATATGTTTGAATTAATTACTAATGGGTATTGTATATGATATTTTATGTATCAAGAGCATATTGGTGAAGAGATATTAGAGGAATCAAGGGGTGATCAAACCAAGAAGAAAGGGAGAGGCATCACCATTAAGGAGACATACTAGCTTGGAGTATTGTGAGTGTAGTTTTGTTTAAAGTGTTGGGATTAGTATCCTAACCTTGTTATTTTTTTTAGATAACATGAAGAAAGCATGAAATGAATTTAATAATGATTGGTAAAATTTAAAATGATAAGGAAGAAGGATTAAAGGCAAAAATATTGATCTAAGTGTATATTGCTTGTTAGATAAGCATGCTTAGTATAAATATGATTAGTTACTATGATGTGTTGATTGCTTGAGCTATGTGATATGTGACTAAATGATAAGCTTTGCTACTGGTTTTTGATGATCATAAAATGAAAATGATCTCATGTGCTTGCTGGAATTTTATGTTACCATGATGCTTGATTGATTATATGTATATGCCTATTGAAATGGTTAAATGCCTCTGAAATTATGAATGATTGGCAAGTGAATGATCTTGTTAATAAAGAAAGATAAGTAAAGTCCTTGGTTTGATTAGTGTCTATAGGTAGAAGGGCATGCCTTAGAGTCGTTGAGCTCCCCTGATCTTTGTTACAGGATGGTGGTTAGTCACCTATAAACCTGATAAGGTGATTAGTCACCTTGATAATTGAATGGTGGTAAGTCACCATTGATGCCTATGCATCCCCTGTTATATGTTGAAATGAGAAATGGATACTTTGAGTATCTAATGTTACATGTTACATGAAGACTTGATTACCTATTTCATTAATCATCCAAGGCAAAACATTTATTAGAACAATGATATATGTTTAAATGAACAAATTGGGTATTAGCCCTTATGATATGAAATGAATATGTGTACTTGGTTGAGATTCGAAATGAACTATTGTAGAACCAAGGTTTTGATATAATATTTGAAAAATGTTTTAGACTAAATTGAAAAGAATTTAAAATATGTTTTTAGTCAAAAACAACTTGAAAATATGTTTAAGGGTTTTAAAGGCTTTGGAATGGTTTTAAAGTGTATTTAAAGTAGTCAAAACCATGATTTTCAAGTAACCGTACCGATACGATATTGGACCGTACCGATACGCCTTAGGGTTTTCAAACTACCAAAATTCCAGTAGCCAAAACCCGTACCGATACGCCTAGCCGTATCGATACGGTGTGTTTTGAAATAGCCCAACGGCCATAAATGGTACTATTCCCAACGGCCATAAATGATACTATTCCCAACGGGCATAAATGGTACTATTTCCAACGGTCATAAATGGCACTATTCCAACGGCTATAAACGGCTCTATTCCCAACGGCTATAAACGACAATATTCCCAACGGCTACAAACTCATTTAGGACTATAAATTGAAGGCTGGAACACTTGAAGAATGAAAGAGACAACATCCAAGCAATATGGTCAAGAGAATTAGAGTCTAAATCTTTATTTTACTATTCTCTTGTACATAGTCTGTAGAGAGTGATTTTTATTGTTTTTATCCTTCACTCTTTCTTGTGAGCTCAATTGTGTAAACACCCACCTTGTGAGGTTTATTTGTTTACATTTCTTTACCCTTGTAAAAGGAGAGGTTCTAGTTTAGCCTTGAGAGAAAAACTAGAGTTGGTTCTATCTTAGCCATTGAAAAGATAGAGTTGTAACGGTTTCCTCCTGAGCCTGGAAAAGGGGACGAATTCATTGTTGAGTGAATTGGGAAATCCTTAGTGGTGTGCTAAGGTAGTGGATGTAGACTCGGTTGAGTAGTCGAACCACTCTAAAATCCTCGTGCAAATTGTCTACCTTATTTCGGTTTTAGCCAATTCAACCACCAAACATTTACAACCCTCATTGACGGTTTCGGTGATCGATTCGAGCGTGCAAAAAACCCAACAATTGGTATCAGAGCCTCGTCTCCATCGAAGGACTAACATCCGGGAGTAAAGATCTATTGCTCGAAGTCCAACCGTTCAAGAAAATGGCAAGATTTGAAGAAGGCCGCTCTATCTCGTGTCCTCCACTCTTCGAAGGAGAATCATACTTCCAATGGGCAAATATCATGAAACTCTTCATCAAGTCTCAAGACTATGAGGTTTGGGACATCATTGAAGATGGGTATTTGGAAGCTCCAAAGAAGAAGAAAAAGCAAAGGAGTGCCAACGACACGAAGGCAAAGCTAAACACCAAGGCGATGCACATTCTCTATTGTGGCCTCAACGAAGAAGTTTCCAAGAAGATCTCCGTATGCAAAAGTGCCAAAGAAATATGGGAGAAACTTGAGAAGCTCTATGGCAACAAGAAGGGAGAAAATAAAGATGATGATCAATCATGTGCAAACCCTCTCTCCAATCCAAAGGTGGATGGTGTTTTGGCTCTCGAGGAGCCTAAGGTATCTTCTAACTCAAATGAATTAAATTCATATTCTTTTGATGAGTTGCAAGATGCTTTCGATGAATTATTTTTGGAATTTAAGACCATGAATTCCAAATTTAAGAAAATGATTTCAAAACTTGAATTTGAAAATGATTTTCTTTTTAAAACAAAATTGGATTTTGAAAAAGAAAACGAGATTTTGAAAAATGATTTAGAGTTTTCAAAAACAAGCAATGAAATTTTAGAAAAAGAAAATTTTGATTTGAAAGTTAAGCTTGAAAGCTTAGCAAAAGAAAAAGAAATTATTTTTAATAATTCATCTCATCCCATAATGACAAAATGCTCACATTGTCATTATCATGGTCATTCCTTACATACTTGTCCTATTAGGAATAGAAAGTCTTATAGGATTAGACAAGTATGGGTTCCCAAGGGAACTAAAGACATTGTGACTAACGTAAATGGATCCAAAGCAATTTGGATACCAAAAATCAAGTGAATGTCTTTTGTAGGTGTGATGGAGCAATGGCAAGCAAAGCAAAATCAAAGAATGCTCAAATCACACATGAGAAGAAGATTAGGTAACCTCTAAGCTTAATGCTTTTATTTTATACATTTGGTTATCTAACTTTTGTTTAAAGACTTGGATTATTTGTTAAGCCTAACAATGATGCTTTGAGTAAGGGGGGCCAATTTTTTAAAACCAAAATTTTAAGTGTCAAATTTTTTTTGCCTCCTATGTTATCTTGAACTTAAATGTCATTTTAAATTCTTTTTGATATAACAAAAAGGGGGAGAAATGATTTGAAAAATTAAATTTTCAAATGAATAAGGGGGAGCTTTATTTGATTTCATATCTTAATCTCTTATTCACAATTTTAAAGCTAAAGGGAGAAAATCTCAAACAAATTTTCAAGTTGGTTTTATTATATCAAAAAGGGGGAGATTGTAGAACCAAGGTTTTGATATAATATTTGAAAAATGTTTTAGACTAAATTGAAAAGAATTTAAAATATGTTTTTAGTCAAAAACAACTTGAAAATATGTTTAAGGGTTTTAAAGGCTTTGGAATGGTTTTAAAGTGTATTTAAAGTAGTCAAAACCATGATTTTCAAGTAACCGTACCGATACGATATTGGACCGTACCGATACGCCTTAGGGTTTTCAAACTACCAAAATTCCAGTAGCCAAAACCCGTACCGATACGCCTAGCCGTATCGATACGGTGTGTTTTGAAATAGCCCAACGGCCATAAATGGTACTATTCCCAACGGCCATAAATGATACTATTCCCAACGGCCATAAATGGTACTATTTCCAACGGTCATAAATGGCACTATTCCAACGGCTATAAACGGCTCTATTCCCAACGGCTATAAACGGCAATATTCCCAACGGCTACAAACTCATTTAGGACTATAAATTGAAGGCTGGAACACTTGAAGAATGAAAGAGACAACATCCAAGCAATATGGTCAAGAGAATTAGAGTCTAAATCTTTATTTTACTATTCTCTTGTACATAGTCTGTAGAGAGTGATTTTTATTGTTTTTATCCTTCACTCTTTCTTGTGAGCTCAATTGTGTAAACACCCACCTTGTGAGGTTTATTTGTTTACATTTCTTTACCCTTGTAAAAGGAGAGGTTCTAGTTTAGCCTTGAGAGAAAAACTAGAGTTGGTTCTATCTTAGCCATTGAAAAGATAGAGTTGTAACGGTTTCCTCCTGAGCCTGGAAAAGGGGACGAATTCATTGTTGAGTGAATTGGGAAATCCTTAGTGGTGTGCTAAGGTAGTGGATGTAGACTCGGTTGAGTAGTCGAACCACTCTAAAATCCTCGTGCAAATTGTCTACCTTATTTCGGTTTTAGCCAATTCAACCACCAAACATTTACAACCCTCCTTGACGGTTTCGGTGATCGATTCGAGCGTGCAAAAAACCCAACAACTATGTTGTGATGTGAAACTATGAAATGTTGCTTCCAAGATGACAATGAGATTACATGTTGTTTGTTGTCCATGTTAGCTTGAATTGTAAAAGTTTGCTGCCCTATTGGTTAGTATTTGAGACTAGCTAAGTTAACTTGATTTTTGATGGAACTAGCTAGGTATTTCAATGTGTGCTAAGCCTAGCTAAGTAACCTCAAAGATTGAATAAGACTTTAAAAGATTGAAACTAGTAAAGTTAGGGCTGCCTCACTAAGTACATTATGTGTACTTATCACTCTCTTTGTTTCCTTCTTCCAAAACAACAGGTTCTTTGATATCCGAAAGTCATCCGTTCTGATTCGAGAGCTTCGCAAGCCAAGAACAAGTATGATATAATCTTGCTTAGACTCCTAGTTGGTGGCATAGTCTAAATTAGTTTGTCATGCATTATGAATCATGTAATTCTTAAGTGTGGTTTGTATAAAACTAAGACATGTTATATTACGTAATGACTTAATAAATGTTTATATAAATATGGATATGATGATATGAATGAACTATGTTTGAAGTTAATCAAGCTTGATATGAATTGAATCTCATATAATTGTAAGTTTGATGAGTTGACATGTATGAATCTGTCTATCATCCGAATAGTAACATCGCTCGCTCGTAACCGGGTGAGGGGTGTTACAGGAGCCAAAAAAAATTAGTTTGAGGTGTCATAATTTAAAATTTTCATGAATGAATTTTTTAAGTAGGTGAAAATAAACAACGAGTATAAATATTGTTGTATTATTAAATTTATAAAAAAAATTCTTCAAAATTTTTAGAATATCATATGACACCATGTCCATTGGGTAGTTCGCCCATGTGTATATTATATATGATTATAAAAAATTATTTAAATTAAAATACATTAATATCCTAATATTATAAATTTTTATACTTAAATTTGAGTTAAAATTTCAACAACTCGATTTGATTAAAACAATTTAAATAAAAAAATTTAACTCAACTAAATTTTATCGAGTGTTCACAGCTGAGGCAAGGATTTGCCTTGAGCAGCAAGACTATTGCAGATCCTGTTATTCTGACTTGTTTCATAAGATGAAATGTCGTGTAAAACTAGCTCTCTTATCACCTACAATTATTTAGATAATGATTATTTATTTAATTCCTTTTTTTGAATTGATTTCGTTGGCACATCATCAGTCAAAGATATACTATGTTATTGTCTTTTTCCTGTCCTTTTTTTAATATTTTCATAGAATTATCGACAATAGGTGGTATAGTGAGATAATGTATTAGATTTTTTTAAATAAAGTTAGATGTTTAAATTACGACATTATAAATGGAACAATTAGGTTGAGATGGTTGTCCAATAATGAGTCTTTACAGTTTCTGATCTAGATTAGTCAATTAATGAGTTAGATACCGGTGGTTAAATAATTTTCTTCTTTCTTTCATGAATATAGACTAAAACATTTTCAAAAAGAAAGTGACACTCTCAATGTGAAGTGGGTTTGATACCAATTTAATTACCATTTTGATTCTTCATTCTTAATTTCATGCTATTTTGAAGAAAACCAAAAGTTGGTCAATATACAAGTAAGCAATTACGTCATTGTTGTGCATGAAAACAAGCATAAATAGCCAAGCTTCATCCACTCAATGCACTAAAATCACACAAGCAAAACAAAACAAGAAAATCTTTGAAATGGAAGATGAAGTTGTTCTACTTGATTTTTGGCCAAGCTCTTTTGCAATGAGAGTGAAAATAGCCTTGGGTGAGAAAGGGATCAAATATGAGTGCAAACAAGAGGACTTGTTCAACAAGAGCCCTCTCCTCCTCCAAATGAACCCAATTCACCAAAAGATCCCTGTCCTAATCCACAATGGCAAACCCATTTCCGAATCCATCGTCATCCTCCGATACATCGATGAAGTTTGGAACCACAAATCGCCTTTGCTTCCCTCCGATCCGTATCAACGGTCACAATCCTTGTTCTGGACCGACTATATCGATAAAAAGGTGAGCGTACCCGATACCTTTTTATTGAATTTGACATGTTAATATTCGATACACTTTTTTCGGGTTAATTTAATGTGGGAATGTGATTAGATATATGGCATTGGGAGGAGAATATGGATGGGAAAAGAAGACAAAGAGGAAGCAAAGGAAGAGTTGATGCAATGCTTGAAGACCCTTGAGGGGGAGTTGGGGGACAAGCCCTACTTTGGGGGAGACAGCATTGGGCTGGTGGACGTGGCGCTTGTACCTTTCACCACGTGGTTTTATACTTACGAGAGATGTGGGGGTTTCAGCATAGAGGCAGGGTGCCCTAAGCTTGTGGCATGGGCCCAAAGGTGTAAAGAGAATTATCAAAGTGTGTCGAATGCACTCCCTCATCCTCACCAGATTTATGATTATATGTTGCAGCTCAAGAAGAGGCTTGGATTGGCATAAACCAACGTTATATATAAATATATTTGTCGGTCTAATTCTAATTTTCTGCTGTATTGTTGTCTTATTTTATATCTGAATACTTTTATGTTATTTCGGTCGAAAAAATAAAATATTTATCAAGTTGTATTGTTTCGATATATAGTAGAGTAGAAATGGTGACATTATAGTGTTTGATAAAATGCCGGAGAGAAATGAAGTTTCGTAGTCGGCTTTTGGTATGTAAAAGGAAAGGAACCGCTGGTAGGAATGAGCACCTCGGGCACCTCTCCAAACCTTACTATTGAAAAATGTTTTTCAAGGATTATTAAAACATATGCGACGCCTGAGAGATTCGAACTCTCGCGGGGAAACCCCATGTACTTAGCAGGCACACGCCTTAACCACTCGGCCAAAGCGTCGCTTGTTGCTCACCTTAGAGTTGATACTATTACATCTTTTATTTTATTATATTTCCCTTAACTTGTGATTATGCAACATCGTTAGCTCTCCATTGTGGCTGACTTTGATTTTATTTGATTATTTATGGAATGTCATTCAAAAAACATTAACTAATATTTGTTTATATTTTTAATGTAATGGATTGAAAATTATTATTTATAGTGTAATCTTAATTAATTTAAAAACCGTAAAAGAAAGCAGGGACGGACGAAGGATTTTAGATTATAGGGACGAACCTATAAATTTCTAGAGGGCAAACTTATAAAAATTTAAGAGGAAAAAATAGATTTTCAATAAAAAATTACATAAAAATTTCTAAAAAAATTTAACTCATAAAAATTTCAAATTTTTAGAGGCGACCACCCCGCGAACTCCCCTCGGTCTATCCATAAAAGGAAGGGTGGTATCAGTTCATGTAAGACAAAAATTGTTCCTCCCTTATAGGACAATTGGCATTGATTTCCCCTTAACTACCAACAAACCCCCTTGTAATTATCACCATAATATAATCCACAAATAAAGATGAAATCAAACTGAAAATGACAAAAAGAAGTGTCAGTCAAGTCTGAGACACCAAAGCTCTATTCTCTGCCCTTCGTATATTCATGGTTTGTTTCATCTTATTTAAGATTTAATCTCTTATTTTGAATCCATAGATTTGAAAATTAGATAAACAAATATCTGCGTTGAAAATCACAAGACAAATTTAGTTCTACATTTAAATTTTAGCGGATTGAATCCGATTCCGAACCGCATTCGCACACCTATATTTGGGGAACATCCTTGTTTTTCTCTGACTTATACCTAGATTGTTTCCTCATAGATTGTTGGAATGAATAATGGGGAATCTGCTTTTCTCTTTCTCGAATTCCCCCAAATCCCTTGCTTGAGTTCAATCATCGCATGATTCCTGGTGAGTTTAATGAAGTTCTCTGGAAAAATGTATGGCCATTGTTGATTGGTTAACTGTTCATATGTTTATGGTGTTTACTCTGGATACATTAAACAGATGTCTTGCGGCGTTGGACGAAGCCCTCTACATAATCGGAGAGTGTCGGAGGTAGGAAAGGTTAATAGGTGCAACAATTCTTTGCAGCTCAATGGTTTTAGAAGATCATCGCAGGTTACATTACTTTCTTTAATTTCCTTTTGAATACTCTTTTATTTTTTCATTAAATAGATTAAGTGTTTGTTTTCCTATTGAATTCAGGATTCCAGAATTTCTTCTTTCAATTTGAGGAACATTGATCAGAGGTAGGTTATCCGATGTACTTGCATGTTCTACATCTTCAAATTTAAAGTGATTCACCAAAATTTGCTTTAGTTTGATTTTACAACTTGAATTTGATTTCGCATCGAACTGGGTAATAAATTTGAAATTTAATTAGCGTTTAGATTTTAGAATTTAGATGATGTTTAACCGGCTCTCCTAAATTCATATTCCCAAACATGGAAAATGTTCTGTAGTTTAGACAATAATTATCATTTTCTGGGAATTAATTGTCAAAATTATTTATATTGCATCTTTCTTTTATATTTTTTTATAACCCCTTCCCCTTGTCAAAATAAAAATAAAAGTAGGCAAATTTTTAAATAAACTTTTCTCATCACATAAGCTATAAGCCAAACGAGTCAAATTAATATAGGTCAGATTTTTTTTTCATTTCATACTTGCATGTAAATATGAATCTCCATGCATTCTTCTTAAAAGAATAAGGAAAAATATATTCATGTCATTCAGTTAATTTTATTGGTTGGGACAATAACTTAGAGCAGAAGAGTGTCTAATATGTATATATATTTTTTCTAAAAAATTCTAGCATTTGTGTCCTTGAATCTAGGAATATCATCACAGCATATATACCACAAAAAACATCAAACTTTAGATACTCCATTAATGAGAATTGTAAGGTAATTTACTTTATAAATCACATTACGAGTCATTAATTTTTATGTATGTTGTAATCTTTAAAATCTCATGTTATTATATCTGAACCTTATTAACAAATTAGATCATTTATGCAAGCTTTGTTAAATAATTTTAATGCAAAAATCATTTTAGCTAGCGTATCTGACTTATTTTCTAAACAAAACTCAATTTGAGGTTTGGGTATTAAGTCATGTATGCATTTCGAGTCAAATTTTCCTTGCGAACTAAGTAAAATGTTAATAAAGGCTTCTATGGTTGCAATTGACATTGATAATCTTGTGTTCTTCCACAACTATGATGTAACACTTGTGATCTCATAAATGCATATAAACCTTGTGTGACTGGGTTTATCGCTTGTTAACCTTTTAGGTGTGCCATATTGACTTTCCCAACACTCGAGTTTGACGGGCAGTGGAGAATTGTTGCACTACCGTTGCAATATTTTGATCACACTAACCGTTTCGGAACTGGAACTCGGGTCAATATGAATAGCCTGCATCTGGTCTCCTCTCCCTCAGTTAACTCATTTAAGGTTGATGGACGGGAGACACAGAAAGGGCCTCAACCTGATCAGATTACTTATTCTGCCAAGCCTTTTAGAACAAGAAGCTTGTCTGTCTCCAATGTGCAACAACAATTCTGCAACCGGACCATTGCACATAAGATGACCAAATCGAATGAAATGTCCTACAGTTTTTCTCGTCATAGTTCCATCACTTGCAATGATTCCTCTGCTGTCATGTCAAAAGGATCCAATGCTACTATGTTCATCGATTGTTCTGAGGAAGACAAGTCTATGAAGAAGAATTCACGAAAGAAAGCAAGAAGGAAGGGGAAGCATAAAAAGAAACCTTTGTGCGACTTTGGCTCCACAGAATCAGAGGCTTGCGCGGAGTACACCTGTGGAAGTTCAGCATCTGAAATCCGTGGTAACTAACTATGACATTAATTCAGGGTCACATTCAGCTTCACTACAAGTTTCACCATTTGATGTTTTTCTTAATATAATTGATCATCTTGCAGAGAGCAGCAATGGTGCTGTTACAAGTTCTCAATCACAAAATACAAGCACATGTGGCATTGATGAAGCGGATACATCAGAATCTATTTTACCTTCTCAAGCTCAGAAGTATGGGGAGATTACAGATAGCTCTGAAATCGGTAGCGAGGACCAGCAACTTTCTAGGTGTCAAGGGGATATAGAGAGGAGGCATCCTTCACAGACAGGCTCTCTTGTGGGTAGACATCAGAAGGATTTCTCAGACATGCATGATTCTCTAGTGTCAGATTCAGTTTCTGTTGGTTCAAACAGTGAAGAAGGGATGAATTCGAGTGGTGGTCATATTGTTAATCCATTTAACGAAAACAGACACAAAATCAGTCAGTCAGAGCTACCAGGTTCGGGTACCAAGGAGGGGTCCTTCTATCATGAAAACTCATTATGTAGCATTTCAAAAACCTGCGATTATACCGAGGGAACAAATCATGGTCCTGCTCGTAGCAGCTTTGATGGCCGAAAGGCTGCATCAGGCAAGCGAGATAAGCAGTTTAAATCTGTTTCTGGGAAACCTGGAAGTTTGGGGAATGTGCACGGTCGAACGGGAATAGAGAACGGTCATTCTGTTTGGCAAAGGGTTCAAAAGAGTGATGCGGAGAAATGCAACGCTGAGATGAAGAAAACAAGTTCCATCGCCTCACAGGTTGATGCTATTTTAAAGGATTCTCCATTGCAGAAAAGAAATTGTAATGCTGCCAGTCTAGCAACCTTACCTAGTACTGAAGACAAAAGGAAGTTGAAAAATAAGGTTCCTAGGAAGTTGAAAAGAAAAGTTAGTCCTCCTAAACAAGATAGCGGCATTTATTCGAGGAAGGAGTCTCTTCCCAGCAAAGTAAATTTAAATGCTCATGCAAAGACCAGCATGTCAAAAAGTGGAATATTGGATGATTTAACTTCTCTGCATGACAATGGTGTACGTAAAAATCATTCAAGGTCTTCTTCGCAGCTTGGTTATGCAAGGGTTGAGACCCTGAAATCTGAATCTGTTAGTGACTTTGAAGTTGTTCCAACCTGCATGGAGCCACGTGAAAGTGTCTGTGATGCTGCATCTGGTTTGAATAATCAGGACAGCTTAGGGGAAAACATGTGTGTCCCTTCGCACCGATCAAATTTGCTTGAAATGGAAACTCCTGTTTACCTCCCTCATCTGATGGTGAATGGTGTTGCTCGAACAGAAAAAAATTTGGTTGCTGAAAATGGTAAGCAAAGTCATAATTTGGGGTCTGTTCTGCAGAAATGGATACCTATTGGGATAAAGGAAAGCGGGTTTACATATTCTAAACCTGTCAATTTGTCATTGGAACATTCTAACGGACCAGATGCAGAAGATGGGACTCGTAAAAATACCTTTGAAGATAATTTTGCTCTCTCTTCTAAGAGTCTTGAAAATGGGAACCATATTCCAAAAGTGAGGAATGTGAATTCTACCATAAATGGAAAAGAAAACAATCCAAACGGGGCTAATTTGTCAGCAGGTGCAACTGATTTAAACAAGATAGCAAAGGCATTGAATGATGGCTATAGGGCACAAATGGCATCTGAAGCTGTTCAGGCGGCCACTGGTGGCCCCATTGCGGAGTTTGAAAGGCTTCTTCACTTTTGTTCTCCAGTCATTTGTCATTCATACAGTTCAGTAGGCTGTGAAAATTGCTTGCTGGATCAGGTTCCTAGTGCTCTATTGTGCAGACATGAGACACCAAACATGCGATTGGGATGTTTGTGGCAGTGGTATGAGAAACATGGCAGCTACGGATTAGAGATAAGAGCAGAAGATTATGGAAATACAAAGCGATTGGGCATTGATCAGGTTGAGTTTCGCGCCTACTTCGTGCCGTTCTTGTCAGCAATTCAACTCTTTAAGAACAGTACAACTCATTCCACCCCTGGAATTTCAGAGGCTTGTGATATTGATCCTACTTCAACAAACTCTACTAATGTCAGTCAACCTCCAATATTTTCGGCTCTTGTCCCACAGACACACTCGATAGAACCGAGTAGTCAGTCTCAAGTAAATGGTATTAGATCTGCAGTTTCTCCTAAAGAAGTCAAATCTGTTGACATGGAACTAGTTTTTGAGTACTTCGAATCTGAGAAGCCTCATCAAAGACGAGGATTGTATGAAAAGTAAGTACTAATTTCACGTCTTTGATACTCATCAAATTTGATGTATAAACAATTTCATTTCGAAATCCTTCACCCTGGATCTGTTTGTTTCAGGATACAAGAACTGGTTAATGATGATGTATCTCCCAAGAGCAAAATGTATGGTGATCCAGCTCAGCTCAACTCCATAAATATGCATGATCTGCATCCTCGATCTTGGTTAGTTAACAAAAAAGTTTAAAAAATGTTCCAGTTTTATATGAAATCTCTGTATTACTTGGTTATACCAACAGTCGTTTTAATATACGGTTGCTTCTATATTTCAGGTATTCTGTCGCGTGGTATCCTATATATAAAATTCCAGATGGAAATTTTCGTGCAGCGTTTTTGACTTACCATTCACTTGGCCACTTTGTTCGTAGAAGTTCCGAGACAGATTACCCTAGTCTGGATCCATGTGTAGTCTCTCCTGTTGTGGGTCTCAAGAGTTACAATGCTCAGGTACCAAAACTGAATTACCCGATTACTCGATTCGTGTACTAGTTTTACCTTAATTGCTTATTTATATGTAACCTTGTGCTAATGTCTTATCCATTTATCAAAATTTGTAAACTATCATGTATTAGTTATCGAATTGTGTTTTGCTGCCAATGATTTCTGTAGTGCATGTATTTTAAAAGATGGTGTGGATTGTTTGATGGTAAATCCACATAGTATGAACAGGGTGAATGCTGGTTCCGGCCGAGACACTCTCCGGCGAATATTACCCATGAAAACCAGGGCGTAAGTCCTTCTAGAATACTGAACGAGCGATTAAGGACTCTGGAGGAGACTGCATCACTTATGGCAAGGGCTGTTGTCAACAAGGGAAACCAGACATCGGTAAACAGACACCCCGATTACGAGTTCTTCGTCTCTAGGCAACGATAGGTAACTCGTGTACAACTACACACCAAGTAACCTCTTTCGGCTTGTCAAATAGTTTAGCTTATATTCCGGTAGAAGCTAACCTTGATAGGGACTTCATTTCATAGTGTTGGTTGGCCAGTATTTCTGTTCAGTTGTTTGTATGACTGAGTTCTTTTGTATTTGTTTTCAAAGAATATCTACATTTTTTTTTAATTTTGGAGTAAAATTAGTATCATACTTTTAATTTTACTAATTTTGATCTTATTTATTATTAAGTTATTTATTTGAAAAAAAATTATATTTAGTGCATCATCAATGTACATTTTAAAATTTTTCTATAAAAGGTTAAAAATATTTTTTTATTAATTTTTAAAGGTTTTTATGAATATCATTGTACACTGTTTGTGTATAGATTTCATATTTTGATGATGTATTAAATATAATTTATAGATATTGACTTTTAAAATTATTTTATTTTTTAGATAAGTTCTCTGATCTTATCCTACTTTAACAAATTATAACCCTTAGATTTATTTACAACACTTATCTTTTTGAAGCTTCATTAACTATTTTCTTTTTTTAATCTCAAATTATTTTTCCTTGTGTGAGGATATTATTGGATCTTGACTTAGATAATCAACTACGGATAGAGAATTAAAAGTAGAAGGTTTAGGCTCATTGAATAGTCTTAATGACGAAGGATAACGTAGTCCGTATATATATAGAGGTTTTTGTTATCTTAATTTTTTTTGTTAAATGATATTTTAGTTTCTTATAGTCTGAATATTTATCAAATTTAATATTATCTCTTTTAAATTTTAAATTAAATATTTATTAAGTCCTATTAATTTTAAAATTAAACACTTTATTCTTCTCATATGTAATAGAAAAAAATATTAGATAAGTCTGGCTCACCATTTCATTCATGGTCTCATCCAATAACATTTTTTCATATCATTTTTTTTCAAGGTGAATCTTCACCTCTTTTCTACATGTAACTAAGGAGTGGGTAGTAACTTGAAAATTACACTGAAATGGGTGAATATTATTAGATAGACTATGAATGTCGTGGTAAGTTGTGCCTTTGCCAATTTTTTTTCCTAATAATAATAAAATGGATTTTTAAGGAAAAGATAAAATTAATTTTGTAATTCCCTTAATCTTTTTTAAATCTTATTATAGCCCCTTAAAATTTTTAATTTTATTATAATCATTTTTATAAGTTTCTAGTTCTGTTCCTGAATATATATTGGAAACTATAAAGATACATAATATAGGTGACCTTTCCAACTTATTTGTAATATTTACAATATCTATAATTATTTTATATTTTAGATAAGTGGGATGACAACGAAAGGTGGGAAAAGTCGTGTCAATATAAAATCACAATTGAAAACGTTTTTTTGCCTTTTATTAGTAAATTAAAAATAATAATAAACAATAATAATGTCAAGTCAAATGTAACAGCTTTTGAATATATATCGTGTATAGTTGTAATTAAGCACGTGGGATAATAAATAAAATATACGCTTGCCTTTTTTGTTGTAGACAGGAATAATATAGATGCCTATGATAACACGCAATGAATTAATATTGTAAGAACGTTAGTGGGTGATGGAAGTCTTAGGTTTATACTTTTTTGATACACACAAAAAAAGTATAAATATATTATCATTCTACGTATGAAAATTCTAACATTGTAAATAGAGTAATTAATTTGGGAGTATCGTTTTCAATCCTCATAATAAGCTTTTACAGTACTTGATTTAGATTAGTAACTAGTCAATCAATAAGTTGGATACTACTAGTTAAACCAAAAAATATATAATAAAAGATTAAACTTTTGTTTGTGAAAAAAATATTATTATATCAAACAATGGTCTAATGTAGGGGTCATCACTCGATCAAGTCGAGCCTTATTTTATAACTCAAATTTTATTTGAAATTTTTTTAGTCGGGTTTATGAAATTCGATTCAAGTCAAGTTTGAGTTTATGTTCAAATTTAATTGTAAACATTTATAATGTTATGGTACTAATTAGTTTTAATTTAAACGGTTTTTTATAACCATATACAATGCGCGCGCGCACACACACATATAATATATATATATATATATATATATATTTCTTCATGTGTGATATATATATACATGTCAGACAGAATTGAGAGAATCGATTCAAATTAGAAAATATATCTAATAATTACTAAATATTTCGAGTTATTCAAATTTTCATTGTATAACTTAGACTTTATTTGAATTTTTTTTGAGTCAAAATTTTCACGTCGAGTCGAATAATTTAATTTTTTTGAGTTAATTTTTGCCCTACCTAATATATAAATGTATGATTATGACTTGTAACCAAAATTGCGTAAGGTTTATTGGTTTTCTTTGACATAACAATTATAAATTATTTATAATACTATTAAAAATATTTCTATTAAAAAACAAGTGTTTATAATAATAAATTTAATGCACAATTTTTATGCTTTTATTATTATGACAAAAACTAAACACACAAGTCAAATTTCAATAAATTAAATTTAACCACTAATTATAGGAAGAAGAATTTGAATACAACATAATTGTTCATTTGGATACAATAAAAAATTATTAACATATATAATATAATATGTAAAACTACTGGTATGAATATCTCTAAGTGTATCAAAATTCATTTAGCATAAGTTATTAAAGTTGAAAATTTCATATATATTAAAATAAAAGAATATTTATTTAAATATTTAATAGGAGTACTAATGTAGTGTCCATTTACACAGTTTTACACTCATTTTAGATCATTGCATGAATTTAAATTTATACGAATATGATTTACTTCTTTTTTCCCCTTAATTTTTTTTTTTGTTTTCGACTTTTAATCTCAGTCATTAATTTGTATTTATCCAATGATCTAAATCGATGTAAAATTAAAAAATTTATATATTATATAATTGAATATTATCTCTATGGAATATTTTGAAACATATATATTAATGTTTGCTTTGTTCATAATCATTTGACGTAGTTTTTCATGTCTAAAAAATATGTTGTAAGGTTGAAGGAACCTAAAATTAAATTTAACAATATTTTGTTAGGGATTAATATTTTCATTTTTTGAAGTTAATAAAAAATGAGTTTTAAATAGTTTAGGAATAGAATGTTCAATGTTGATAGTTGACCATGATTCCATTATTTTGTTTTTCATATATATAATGATTAAAACTATGTACGGATGATATACAGCAGAATATTATGTGGTCCAAAAAATAACATAGATAAATATTTATACAACATTTGCAAGAAAAATAGAGAATTATACACAAATTATTGAAACTACATTTAATTGTAAAAATTCAAAATATTTTTATTATAAATTAAAATAAAAGATTTTAAACCACAAGACTAATATAGGATGAAAAGTATCTTCTGCTTTAATTGATAGTCGAAGGTTCGATTATCGTAAACAGTAGACTCTCTTTATTGGATATTTTGAGAAATTAAAAAATTAATTTCAAAAATTGTTAACTAAAATACTATGAGAAAATATTAAATAAAAATAACTTTGTCAATAAAATTTTTCCAATTAATTTGAATTTTATTATTTTAATAATGTGTATTCAAAATATTGTAATATAATAACAATCGAAATTACTATGGTTGTTCATTGTCGGGTAACCGAAAAATCGGGTACCCAGTTCATGTGGGTACCTCTTTTACCGGCTCGTGTTCCGGCCCGTTTTATTCGGGTACCAGTTTACATATTTATTTATTTTTTAATTTAAATTTTTTAAAATATCACATTGTAAATCATAAAATTTAAAAGTTCATAATACATAATTTAAACACAAAAATTAGTGATTTAAAGTTAGTTTTAAAATAAAATATTTGGATATATATATATATATATTAAAGTTTATTGCCAAAAAGACGTTAAAAATATTAATCTCATTTTTTTTCTTTCAAATCCCGGAATGGGAATGTAAATATGTAATACTTCTCTATTTAATAAAAAAATATTTGAAAATTTTAAAACTTTAAAGTACATAATACAAACATATAAATAATTTATAGATTCAAATTTAGTTTTAGGTAAAAATATTAATAACCTAAAATAAAAATATAATTTAAAACTAAAAAATAAATATCTGGTCGGGTAACCGGTTACCCAAAAAAATCGGCCCAAACCCGACACAACTACCCAGAAAAATCTCGAGTCGGGTACTCGGTCCGATCGGATAATTTTTTTAAAAGAATTATCTGATTTTTTAGGTTCGGATCGTCAGATGGAATCTTTTGAACAAAATTACCATATATCAATATATTAAAATCATAACATGAAAAAAAATCATTCATCCTTTCTTTTATTTATTTCTAGATTTGTATAAAAAAACAATAACAAAATTTAAACCATTTCTTAATAAAAATCGTATTTACATTTTTTGTGTCCCTATTCATGATCCAATACTAAACAACCAAACTCTAAGCATTAACGTTAATTTCTAAAGCAAAAAATTAAATCATATACTTAAACTTTTAACCTTAATCTTAAACCTTAAATTTTTTTTTTTGAATATGTTGGTGTGATGCAAGGATAGTATCTGTTCAACTTTCTTAGTCTTTTCAAAGACGGAACACACAGCATGACATTACTGGCAGGGATGGACCGAGGGAGTGCTGGTGGGGGCAACCGCCCCCTAAAATTTTGAAAATCATATATAATTTAGAAAAAAATTAGATTTTTTTATTTATTTTCTATTAAAAATCTATTTGGGTCCCAAGGAATAATAAACATTTATCTTTGCTATCAGTACAAAGGGATTGAGCCTTAAATTTTAAACCTTAAATTTAATTCTTTTATTGTGGGGGCATAAATAGAATTATAGGAGCACAAAAAATAAAGGATTTCTCTTCCCATCTCTTAGCTGACCTTGGTTACCCCCCCCCCCCCCCCTATAAATGGTGTATAGTGTTGGATTGAATGGGCAATAGTTCTTCAGCTGTAGCCTGTAGCAACATGGGATCATCATACACAGAAGATGATTTAAGCACCTTATCCCCTTCAGCAATCAATGTCCAGGAGCTTGTAAAAGGAGGACCGTCCATCTCAATCCCACAACAATTTATACGTTTAAATCAAGAACCACCACCTTCCTCCTTTGTCACCGGCACCGCCACCCCAACCATTGACATGTCCCGCCTGCTTTCCCAAGATGACCTTGAGCTTCACAAACTGCACTCTACATGCCAAGACTGGGGCATCTTTCAGGTTCTTCCTTTAAATAACATGTTTTACGGTTTCGGAATTTTCATTGTTATGTATGTTTGAGAAGAGTTAATGGATTTTGCAGCTGGTGAACCATGGGGTTAGCTCAACACTGCTGGAGAAACTGAACCATGAGGTTGAGCAGTTTTACGGGCTTCCTTTGGAAGAGAAACTGAAGTACAGAATAAGGGATGGTGAGATGGAAGGGTTCGGAACCAGGAGCAGAGGAGATGGGAAATTTGATTGGGTTGATACTTTCAATATTGTCACTAACCCTGTACATAAACGCAGGCCTCATCTCTTCCCACAGCTTCCTCCATCTTTAAGGTTACTCTTTGATCTCTTAGTATTAGTGTTTTTTTTCTTTCGATCTTTGATGTTTGATGAGATCGGTATCTCGTCGTGCAGGAGTACGTTGGAGTGTTACTTGTCGGAACTCCAGAGGCTTGCTGCGAGACTAATATGTTTAATGGGGAAAGCATTGAAGATCGATGAGAAGGAGATGACGGAGTTGTTCGACGACGGGTTGCAAGCGGTGAGGTTCGCGTGTTATCCTCCGTGTCCTAAACCGGAGCTGGTGATGGCCCTCACTCCTCACTCTGATATCACTCTTCTTACTATCCTACACCAAGTTAATGGAGTGGATGGCCTTCAAGTTAAGAAAGATGGCCATTGGCTCCCTTTTAACTTCATCCCAGATGCTTTTGTGGTCAATGTTGGAGACATTTTCCAGGTTAAATTTATCCCTATATTCAGTACATGTATATGTGTGTGCGTTGACAACTGTAGTTGATGTTAATGCAGATATTTAGCAACGGTGTTTATCACAGCATTGAGCACAGGGTTTCGGCCTCTAGAGAGAAAGAGAGAATGACAGTTACCTTCACCGTGCTTCCCAATTCCGAGGCGGACGTCGGGCCTTCACCGAGCCTCATAAATGAAGATAACCCTCCGTTGTTCAGAACCGTGGGACTGGAGCAATACTTCAATGATTTCTTTACCCGCAAGCTCTATGGGAAATCATATCTGGACCATATGAGGATTCAAAATGGACATCAACACAGCTCTACATGAACTTGTGTTTTGACTGAATAATTGTAGTTTTGTAATAAAAGTAAACAATTGTGGAGGGAATAATGCTCTCAATAAAGTGACTTCTAGCCTGAAGTTTATGGTGTTTTGTTGTAAATTGAGTTCTAAAATTATGAATGGAGCAAAGCTAACAAAGAATAAGGGGGGCTTCATTACAGCTACAAAGCAGCACTCGCCGTCATCGTCATCTAATAGTATAAATATACAGAAAGATCAATCTTGATCGTAAGAAAAAGGAGCTTTAAGAAAACTGATTTGTACCAGGAAAGGCTTTTGATTTATATGTGCCATAAAAAAGCAAACTGGTACATGTAATGTAAGCATGTATGTATATATGTATGTAACTCCACCTTCTTTTACCTTGCCTACATCTTGAGATTCAATGAGATTGTATTAGGCGATGCATGGCATCTCTCTTGTAACCCATCTTTTCTTTTCATTTTTTTAAGATTTCCCCCTTTTTTCTTCTTCCTTTTTCTTTTGCTTCCCTCTTCGTAAACCGTCTTCTTGTCTCTTCTGTCGTATAGAGAAATTCTTTGAAAATACTTTGAATCAAGTATTCAGGTTGAAGACCTTCGCCCTTGCCTTTTGCTTTTCTTCTGAGGCATTTTAAATGGACTCCAGCTCTTCCTGCGTTTAGAGGTTTCGCAAAAGAGGCCAGAAGCCAAGGCCTGCTGAAGCCATAACTCAAATTCTTCGTCCTCATCAATCATTTCAGCATCCAAATCCCAAGGAAATTTGCTCGAGTTGGATCTTTGTGTCTTGTCCAATCCAACCATGTTTACATGGAAGCTAGGTCGATGGGTGTTTGGTCTACATGCCATTCCCTGCAAGAACCATTTTCAGGAGATAAGCATCTATAAAGTTTACCAGTAGAAAATGCATTGCTTTCAGCAGGCAATGTTTCTCCCTCATATTCCATTGTACATAATATCAAATTAACCAATAATGTTAGCATAGGCATCCACCGGACACACATGTACATGCATGTGCCTACAAAACATGAACTTACCTGACAAATAGCCCACTCTGAAACATCAAAGATCTTGCTCTCAGCACAAACAAAAGCGCGTGGTATTTCCACCTAGAAAGAAAGCCAAGAGAGAAAACTCCTAAGCATGATGAATACTATCGCCTGTTAAACGGCATACCACACAAAAGGAGATGAAAGATAGCCATCTAAAGCTTACATTGTTAAAAGGGTATTTCAGCCTCATACACATCATGTTTTCTGTTACCGCATAGAAAGTACTCATGCAGAAGGCCCATAGCCATATCCTCCTTATTAATCTTCAAATATTATCTCTGTTATGTTTCCCCACATTTTGTTATTAAGCAATTGTAATATATTCTACGTTTTTCCATCCAAAGTTTCAAATACCTAAATTCACTTAATGCTTAGGTCAGGAGCTGCTTAAGGAAGGTGAAGTTGCTGAAAAAAATCCCTTCCCAGGACATGCATGCGAGTTGTGTACTCAAATGCTAGAATTAAAGAGCTATTATAAACTTGTAATCTAAATAATCCTTTAGCCTCATTGAAAGCATCTTCCTTATTCCAAAATAAAATGTTAGTAATGAAAAACTCAAATCTGTTAACTTGTTCCAGCTCCGATCTTAAATTTTAGTATCAGATAAGCCATTTGCTGCTTTTAACTTAAAACACCAGATCAAGAATGGTATTTTGGTAAAGCAAAGCAAATTGCGAATTTGATAATAAAAACTGTAGGCAGAAAACACTCACAACGTCATGCCATACGAAATTCAGGTGAAACAATCAACGTTGTACATCAAATTGATTACGATTTTTGTAAGAAGGAACCTACCTTTTGCGGCCTATCAAACACCAAGGAACCTTTGTATTCAACCCACCCATCTCCATCCTTGGCTTGATGATACTGACAGCAATCCTGAATGCAGATGTAATCTAAAAAGATTATGAAATAAATTAAAGAAAACAAAGATTATTAATTTGAGTGTGCAATGTGTATCCATGCATGTTTTTGTGCGTGTACTTACACGGGCATGCATTTGCTTGTAAGTTTTGTGCCTACAGGAATGAAAGAAGGTGTGATGTGTTGTGTTGTGTTGTGTGCAAGAGAAAAAACTTCACTGGTGCTCTAAAAAGAGCTAGTGAATCATTCCCCCGCAGATGCTATCCATATATGAGGTGCTATAAAATCACCTAATGGAACAACTTGGAAAATTCTATCTTTTGATTGTTACCTTTAACATTTTGAATATTCTAGAGTGGTTTGCAGCAATTGTTACTTTTAGTTTGACAAGTACCTTTTGCTTTTTTAAGCTCCAAGCATTGGATTGAGGCACCATTTTTGTTTGAACTTTTATGTTATTTTTGTTTTCAACTTTTCTATGTCTAAATTTAAAACCTTTTGGTTAAGCTGTACTTCATAACCTGTAAAATGCTACACCTTTTAAAAGACTGGATTGGGAAAGGAACGATTTCTGACCTGACACCATCTAGCCTTGGCCTTGTTCCTATTTGTGCACACCCATATATGTGAATTACCGCACTTAGTGCACTGAATACGCCTTGATTCTTCAGAGCAATGATCTGGGCTAGGCTGCTGAAATGAGATAATGGTTGAAAAGTATAAATTTTACACTATCATACGACATAAATTACCGACTCAGAATCACATGAATCAGCAATAAGAAACAAGCTTTTGCACACAGCCAGAAGCAAGTGACCAATAAGAGCATAAAAGACTGAACGTTGATTATATTACCACCATGTTGAACAACATTTAATTAGCCAATTGAAACACCAGGAAATTTCATCACTGTGAATCATGAATAGGTTTTTGCTCAAGAGGACAAAGTTACAATAGAGTAGTCAGACCATTTTTTCCCATTAGCCAAAAAATTTAGAGCTGAATATCAATATATAAGAAACTCATAGACAGAGCAAATCTAGAGATAAGAACCCCAAAGCTAGATTCTTGAATTCTAAGGTAGAGTTTCATATTATCTCCCTTATGCCGAGTATTTTTGCAATTCAATTCCTCTAGGCTATAAATTTCATTGAAAAAAGAACCACAAGAACATAAACAGAAGCAACAAAAAGGACAACAGGAAGGAGAAATCAAAACTACCTGCCACGAAGAGCTATGGGACTTTTGACAGACACTCCTAGTCCTGGATTCCTCCTTTCTTAACTGCTCATCATAGTCCCTCTTTTTCATGGAATCAGAAAGAACCTACAAAATAGATGTCAAATGCTGCTTAAAGCCAGAACCCAACTATTTCCAGAGCTGACGACATTGCTCAGTCTTCATTTTATATGTACAAAAAATAGGAAATCAAAATAAGAAAATAAATTAAGACTAAACAAAAATAACAACAATAACATTGTTGCTCACCTCATAAGCACATTGAAGTTTCTTAAAGGATTCACTTGCTAAAGGACTCCCCATATTTTTATCAGGATGTACGAGCATTGCCTGTTGAAAATAGAATTGAGAGAAAATAAATGAAGAAGACAAGTGGGGGTGCCCAAAAATGAATGGAAAAAAAAATAAGGCTTAAAGGAACCCAATGAGAAGCAAAACAAAAGAAGGATATCTCCCCTCTAAATCTAAAGCATTCCCTCCGCACCAAGTTTCTCCTTGATTTTAACCCATTAAGTTACTTTACACAAATCCAAAATTTCTTTCCGTTTTCTTAATAATGAATTAGAAATAACCTATAAGAAACAAAGTGCAAACATAGTCCAACATCTCTTGCATAGAAAAGGAGAAACCTAGCTCAAGTCTGACTAATTTTTTTTTTGTTGAATTAAGTACTGGATGATTACTTCAGATTACATATTTGGATAATTGGTATTTGTATGCCTCTTTTCTAGGATAGAATCTACCTTCTTTCTATATTCCTTTTTCAAGACTGCAATGTCCATTTTTGTGTGACGAGGAATCTCCAGTGCTTGATAATGATCTGAGCAATTCAATATTCTTGTCATTTCATCAGCTGAACTCGTTTCTTCCTTGACAACCATTTTAGCAGAAAACTCTTTTTGGTTAATAACCGATGTAGTAGCAGATTTGCTGGATGACTTGCATGGCTGCATCTTCTCAGATTCATTGATAGGAATAGAGTATTCACATTCTCCAGACAAATCATCTTTCATAACTGGTTTGGATTCCTTTGGCTCTTCATATTGCATGTTCTCACTCACATTATCAAAACGTTGGAGCAAATAATTTAATACATCATTTGAGAGAAATGCAAGGTTTATTGATAGAAAAACACCAAGCCAACCAACTCGAACTTTGACAAAATAAATAGAGTACGGATTTGCTATCAAGACTATCAACCGTGCATAACTTAAGGAGAACATATAACCTGCACAGAGAGAAAAGAATTTCAGAGATCTCAAATCAACAGAAGCAGAAAAAGAGATCAAATGCAAATATTATGTCTATCAAACAAGTTTCAGATTAAAGAATCTTCATCTAGAATTAGACATAATTGTTTCTCATGAGAATAATTCAACCATGTTTTAGATGATGTATAGGAATTTTGTGAACTCTCTTTTACATACAGCAAAGGCTGGGTAAGAGCTTAAAAGGATAGTCATGGATATTCCTCAAAATCATCTACTATTGAACTTTCATGTTCCAGAAGGTTAATTGTTGGCAGTATCAGTGACAAGGAATGAGAAAACTTGATAACAACTATGAGCAATTCAATTAATCACCAATGGTTGGTTACAATACTGACTGCACACACTCAGTTTAGACAAAGGATTTGATAGTGAGCATGCATACATAAACACTGGTATTGAGGAAAATTACAATACATAGATTGAACTCAACATAAATATATGCTAATAATTTGACCAAAACAGCAGAGATGTGAATTTGAAGAAATAAATAACATAAAAATACTGTCAAAGGATCCTACAATTTATGCTTTTGGACTTAATTATTCAATTGATCACCAGGGATTAATAGATAGATTAACTCAACCTAAGAAATCATAATAAATTAACTAAAAAATAGTAAACTTGACAATTTGAAATATTAAATAACACTAATATAAATACCGGCAAAGGACCCTACAATCTTTTACTTCTGGACTTGATAACATCAAGTGTGAACTGCAGGCACTCGATTTGGATAAAGCATTTGATAAGGCAGTGAGCATAGGATACTAAGACAAGCAATGGTATTGAGGGAAATTATTATAGATAGATTGACCCTTTGACCTTGACCTAAAGATATGCAAATAATTTAACCAAAATTCAGAACTTTTGAATTGGAGATAGTTTATAACATTGAAACAACTGTCAAAGAATATAATATATATATATATATATATTTACTTTTGGACTTGATAACATCAAAGAGCAATTCAGTTAGTCACGAAGGTGTTAGCATACTGACTGCATGCATTCGACAAAAGCATTTGATAGGACAGTTAGCACGTTTAGACAAAGCACTGGTATCGAGGAAATTACCACAGATAGACAAAACTCAACCTAAACACATGCACAGTCACGTTTAAACAAAGCAATGGTACTGAGGAAATTACCACAGATAGACAAAACTCAACCTAAACATATGCATAATTTAACCAAAACTAGCTCACTTTCAATTTGACATAGTAAATAACACAATTACTGTCAAATGATCCCACGAGATTTTACTTTTGGGATTTAAGCACTTATGTTCCTCGTCATAAATCTTATCAGTTCTGATAAAACTAATCCCACAATTGTCTACATTTGCTAGACATGCAAATTCCCTACAGTTTAAAGAGGGAGAAAAGAGAGCCTAAGGTGGTAAATGCTTAGCTTATAACTTATATTTAGTCTCACTCAGAGAGTATGAGGCAAAGCTCCTTTCATTATTTCTTGGCCTTGAGCCTGCTTTTCAATTATTTTGAGGCCTTGTCTTAGCGATACTTGTCACACACACAAAAAAACACTTCCCCATCAGTTTCCATTGGCAGAGTCTGACGACCAGCCTTACTTCATAGACAACCAGCTCAATTTGTAAAAGAACTGACAAATATTCCTATAGGTTTTCTAGTTTGATTAGCTTTCCATACACAAAAACCTGCATGTAGGAATGTGTATCTACAAGCTAGAAAAACAAGACAAGTCATTTTGAAACAGAATAAGATAGATAATATCTGTTTGAAAAACAAACACTCTCATACTTGGTGTCTGTAACTAATTCTCAAACTCAAACAGAAGATGTATCACAGGAAATGCCATCAACAACATTGATAGAGCTATATCATGTATATATGAACGAAATAAGTGAAAACAACATCTTAAGACAAGAAAAATTCATAGTCAGGGGGCAAGAAACAAGCCATACCTCCAACTATAAACAATGTACCCGTTATCCAAAAGTTAGCATACATCCATAATATCAAAGTGCCAAACAGCCCTACAATAAAGAGTCCGGGAGTGTAACCTAATTGCTGAACTGCACCTCCAGCAACTCCCTGAAACATTTGAGACAACATTCTTAGCATCGTTCTCAAGTTTCTGATAGCTATTTAAATAAGATTGACGCCACTCAGTAAAATTGACCCTTGTATTTGTTTAATAAAGTGAAAATCCACCACAAGTGCCAGTAAAACCAAGACATCAGTAAGTATTGTTTAAGTAAATAAAAAAATCCACCATCAGTGTCTCTTGGCAACTTTTGGTCCTCTGATTTCATGTCCAAAGGAACCAGTAGAAACAAAATGCTATCAGACGGAATAACACACAGTTCTAACGTGTAGGGTGGGGTTGGGAGGATTGAACCTTTGAAGGCGCATATTTTAGGGAACAAGTAATTTGGCTCATTCAGGATTAAGTGTTCAAATAAAGTTCAAAAGAACTAATATACACATTTGTATGCAGACAGTTTTACTTGAAATAGTGTGGGGCAAAAAATAAAGTCCGACACTTCATAACAGCCTAAGGCTGATGCTCAATGAACAATCAATAAATGAAAAACAAAAGCATTTTGAAATCTCTCACAAGAATTTCAGGAAATGATTTCCAATTAACAGTTCAGCAATCAGCACATCCAGAAGATTTCTGGGGGAAAAAACTTTTAAGCTAAATCCAAGCATTCTTGCCAAGTGTCTAGCCTCTAATAAATTGATTGAGAAACAAACTTTTTTTAACATCCTTTTTCATTTTTTACTACTCAACAACAAGCAATCAGACAATACTCGGATAACCAAAAATAGAGAACAACATATTTTAAGAAAAACATGAAACAAGACACACCATTGTAAGAAGCACATAGAGCAAGCAAGACATGGAAGTCAAGCTGAGGAAACAACTCCACATTATAACAAGCAAGGAAGCTGAACCCAATCTGCTACATGACTGAAACCCTCTCACCACACTATCTTTCCAATAAACCAAAAGCAACCTCGAAAACTTCCAGAAATTATCAAACGCACTACAAACCATAGGCCAATGCCTCTCCGTTAACAACCCCATTTTATCTCTACAACAAGCAACAGCTGTTTTCGCCTTGGAGTAAACATGTTTCTGCGATTGTAACCATTTCCAACCTTGCTTAAACAGCCCAATATCCTCCATCGCCCCTTTTACCCTTCGATCCACCTCACGAAGCAGATGAAACTTTTGCTAATAAAATGGGCAGAAGAACGGTAAAAAGTGTCAGGAATTGAAACTTAAACGAAATAACACATAATTATTGTTCATTTATTCGAAAATTTCAAAACAAAATAGTATACCCATTTGAGGAATTGCAGTTAAGAGAGTAAATTCGATCACACTGGGTTCATTCAACACTAAAATTTGCTTCACTTGTAAGCTTCCAAAAAAGTTAATTTAATAAGGGGGAAAAGCGAAGAGATGGAAGCAAATTATTGCCCTTTTTGACTCTGAAAATCTGAAACTAAATCCAAAGACTGGGACAAGAGTGAGGTAAAGCAGATGATAAAGTGAGTTGAGCTGAGTGGAGTCGAGTGGAGTGTGAGCAAAATTACATTAAGAAAGGTTAAAACTTAAATGTATGAATTTGAATTTCCCCCCTTGTTATGGTTACAAAACCCTAATTAAACCGATAAATGTCGGATTGCTGTTAGTCTTTGAACCGTAAAGACAATATTTTTAAACATAATTTTATGAGAAAAGAATATAATAAAATTAAGTTAAATAAAAATGACTGGGAATCAAATCGAATCATAAGGTGAAAATTTGTTTCCTTTCTTCTTCTTTTTCTAACCCTAAATTTGATAATTTTAGTTGAATTGACTCGTGATTTTTTCCATTAAAATGGCTCCAAAATTATCAGGTTTAGTCAAATTGATCTTTGAAGCTTTTTCAGTCAAATTATTCCCAGAACTTTGAGAGTGTAAAACAATATTCTTCAAGATTTAAAGTGTTAATTCTTAGATATTCTATCAACTTGACCACTAAAAAAGAAGGCTTTAAACTCCATTTTAAAAAAACTAACATGTTAATCTTATGAATTATTTCAGATTATTTTGGATTATGTTTTAAAATTCATGGAACAAAATTGACCAAATCTTTAGAGTTCAGTAACTGATTTAATCGAATTAATATATATATATATATATATGCCAAAGTTTAAGAGATTATTGTACGTTTAAGCCATAAAATTCTTAATTATACATTTTCCTTTATCGAATCAAATCAACTTTGAAACAAAGCACCAAAGAGGTGGGTCTTATACTTTGTGATGTTAAGAAAAGAGATGTCCAATTTACTTTACATAAGAAGATACATGGCATAGGACCCCAAGTGTTTCATAGGATCATAAAATTACACGAACCCGACTCGATTCAATGTGTCTTGTCTTGTTCTTTTTTTTCTTTTAATTTTGGATTCAGGATAGAGTCGAGTCGGACATGCTTTTGAAAAGAAATGAATCAGACATATAGAGTCTGGGTTTATGATAGAAATTATCTGCTCGTCTTGATATATTTATATATATTATATTATTTTTTATTATTTTTCAGGGCCGGTCGAATTTTATCAATTATTTTATTAAACTTTCAAGGCCATGTCAAGATCAGATTATATTTTATTATATCAGACTAAATCAAATATAAAATATATTAAACTCAAAATTGAAGTATAATTTTTAAATTTCGAGTCGAGTCGAGAGGGCTAAAAAATCACCCGACTCACCATTGACATCCCTATAGTTGTCTCTCGTGAGAGAGATTCATTAATATACCTTCATAATAATTGGTGTATTGATTTGACGAACAAAAATTATCTCTCTTTAATTATAATTTATTTATGCCTCGCACTAAAAATATTAAATTTTGAATCTTAATCTTAAATTTTACATCCTAAATCATAAGCCCTAAAAATACATACTATCTCTAATCCCCTAAACATTAATCATAAACTCTAACTTCAAATTCTAAACTTTAAATCTAATTTTTTTAGTGGGAGCACTAAAAGAACATAATTAGGAGCAGAGGATATTTAACAAGCTGAATTCTTATAAATTTTGAGATATTAAGTTTAAGTATCATACCATGTAAATCAAGTGTTGAATTTTCTTTGAACTCTATTATGGTTTAAACTGTATGTTTTCAATACAGTTAATTATTTCTACCTTACTTCTACGGCAATACTTAGATATAATCAATCAAAGAACCTAACAAGTAGTTCAAGTGAAAAAGCATATAATATTCATTTGAGAGACTCGGGTTTAATCACAAAGTCTGTAAGATTTGTGCTTTATCACATGGTTCCTTTAAATTTGTTTGAAAGAGTAAAATTAGCATGTATTGGTAGGGGTGAAACACAATAGAGGCGTATGGAGTACACGATTATGAAAATTTTAATTTAAAACTCTATTTGAAAAAAAAATAAGTTAACTCCAAACTCTACCCTAAATTCCGCCTGCTACGTATTGAATCACTTATTCAGTAGGACCGATTGGTCCATTTATTTTGTTCTTTTCTTTATCGAATTTCCACAAAGATGTGTGGGTGGTGAGTCGTGACTTACATGTAGCAATTATGATTTCCAACCATTGAACTAAGTTTTGTGACAAACTTTTCCATTTCACACTCAAAAAGTCATGTTTTTATAGATGTATTTATGGGTCGGTTAGATATATGTCTAGGGTCAATATATTTTATGTCTAATCGTAGACGTAGTTGTAAATGTATGTAAATAGTAAAAAAAAATCAATCAACATTTTAGTTTCCTAATATCTCTGGCCGCCGATGTTTATTGATTAAGAAAACCCTTGGTCAAAAGTCATTGCACGAGGATTTTGATCCTTTCTTAGTTCTCACTAAATTGTTAAAACGGATTATTATTTGATACATTAGGGTAAAAACTTTTATTTTTACAGAAGTTTTAATTTTAAGGTTTAATTATTTAATTTAGGGCGTAGCTTTAGGAGTTTAGTATTTAGTGATTGCGGATAAAAGTTAAGGTTTATAGGTTAAAATTTAAATCCTCAATATATTACCTTAAAACTTAAACCCTACCCTATAAACCCCGAATTCTAATCCTATACCATGAACTATAAATTCCATTCACAGTCACTAAATTCTATACAACTAACTCTAAACCCCTAAACCCTACACCCTAAATTAAGTCCATAACCCCTAAAATTAAGACGATTGTGAAAACTAAAAGTTTACGCCGCTAGTGTATTGGATATAATTACATGCATTAATATTTGGTTAATATTTTAAGAATGTTATATGTGTATATATGTATTGTTTCCCTGTTTTTTCCATTGACAAAGGTTTTGCTTCTCTCCACAGCATCCTGTTCTCTCATTACCATATCACTGTTTTCTTGTGAAAAAAATTATGGAAGACAAGTACGAGACTCTGAAGATTACTCAAGATTCATCAACTTCTGGAGTTTTTAACCTAATCCTAAACCGTCCATCTGTTAGTAATGCACTCTCACTCGGCTTCTTTGCTGAACTCCCCAAAGCTCTTAATGCTCTCGACCATAACCCTAACGTTGCTATCATCGTCCTATCCGGCTCCGGCAATCATTTTTGTGGAGGCCTCGACCTTAAAAGCCTCGCAGGTTTCATCAACGGTGGCACCGGTGATCATGGCCGCACCGGGGAGCGATTACGGAGACAAATCAAGTTCATGCAAGATGCGATCACTGCCATCGAGAGGTGTCGAAAACCGGTGATCGCGGCAATACACGGCGAGTGTCGCGGCACGGGGATCGGTCTCGTGACGGCCTGTGACGTAAGGTATTGTAGTAAGGATGCATTCTTTTCTGTCAAGGAAGTGGATGTGGCTATCACCGCTGATCTCGGTACGCTCCAGAGATTACCGGGGATAGTAGGGTTTGGGAACGCCGTGGAGTTGTCGTTGACGGCAAGGAGGTTCTCCGGTGAGGAGGCCAAGGAATTGGGTCTGGTTTCTCGGGTTTTCGGGTCAAAGGAGGAGCTGATGAAAGGTGTCCGCACCATTGCAGAAGGTAGGTTTGTGGTTTGGTTTCCTTATCTTAATTCAGTGTTTTATGTTGAGGGTTTGGCATGAATAATGAAATGGGTTTGTTTGAAATCGGACGGCAGGAATCAGCGGGAAGCCGCCGCTTGCGGTGGTGGGGACGAAAGCAGTGTTGATAAGAAGCAGGGATCTGAGCGTGGAACAAGGATTGGATTATGTTGCAACATGGAACTCGTCCATGCTTCTGTCCGATGATCTAACCCAGGCTATCTCTGCTCAGAAACTCAAAAGGAAACCTACATATGCTAAGCTTTGAATTTTCTGATTTTTTTTTGTTGTTGTTGTTCTTACCGTTGTTTAAAATTCCTGTTAAGATTAAACTATTATATTTCAATGTTGATCCCAAGTTAATGTAATGATCATCAAGGGCGGAGCCAAAATCGAATGTTGGGAGAGCCAAACTATTGAATTTAAAAATATAAGGTTTTATGAAGTATTAAAACTCAAAATTGGTGTCTAATTTATCTAATATTTAAATTTATAGAGACTTAAATTATTATTAGACCAAACATTTGAAGGGACCAAATTAAAACTTTTAGAAGATTTAATTAAAAATATTCAATGTTTTTAATATTTAATATATATTTCTAAAAATTTGAGAGGGCTGAATTAAAATTTATAAAATATTTAAAGGGCCTATTATATAAATTTTAAATTGTTAGATGGCCCCTCGTTACCCTCTGATTATGGTCTTTAAATCTAAGTTTAGTCCAGTTACGTCCCCCAGTATTTCTCCCCATTTTTCGTGGATTGCTTCAGAGAAGGTGCTTATTTGTAAGGTTTATGTAAAACTACACTATAGTTCGAAAATGTATACTTATCAATGACCACTCAGGACAACGCATAAATTTATGTTTGGATCCAAAATTTTAAGAATTTGTATTAGAATTTCAAGGCAATGGATAAAAAAAATTAATGAGGCTAACTTAAATTTTTAAAAAAAATTAGAAGCTTAATTTTTTTTTAAAAATAAGGGTTTAACTAAATTTCTAACAATTTTGAGACATTTGGAAAAAAAGTTTAAAAATAGAGAGATAATTTAATTAAAATGTACATAATTTTGTAACTTAATATATGGATTTTTAAAATTTTTAACCGGGTCAAATTAAAATTTTAAAAAATTATAGGGGTAAATTTAAATGAAGAGTATATTCTCATATCACGTAAAACTTTTAAGTTTTATAATTCTTTTACTATTGAATGAAGATAAATGAATTACTACGATTAACAATAATAAATGAAAAGATCAAACATGTTGGTCGTAGGTAAACGCGTTTTAGGAAAGTTAACTGTTTAACTGATTGTTTGATTAAATTCTACATTCATGCATATCATGATATAAAATTACATATAGAATTGATAAAATAAAATAGAAATCTAGAACGTCCGAATTTCCACAAAATGTTTAGGTTGGGAAATTGCATGCCATTGGATCAGCAATTGAATATTTCAAACATACACCCAAATTTACTGATGATGGACAAACTTTTCCATTTCCACCCTCTAAAGTCTTTAGTCTTTGATAACCATTATCACAAATTGAGAAACAAAAAATCCATGGAATTTTTTTCATGTCCGGCGTTGCGGTATGACTTAGTTGCCCAAAATTGACTTCTTCATTTTTTTCTACAAATAAAAATTAATCTGGAAATTTAATTAAACAAATGGATATTTATTTGTTATATAAGTTGTGTAAAATTTAGACCGCACAATCTTATCTATCTCGATATAACATGGAAATTTTAAAACCTAAATAAGACAAATGAAATCGAAAATGAACAAGGATGTGGGGATGATCATGGGTCGGGTTTTTGGTCGACCCGTGCCCGACCCAACATTTTAACATCTCCACAGAATCTGAAGCCACCGCTTGCGGTGGTGGGGACGAAAGCAGTGTTGATAAGAAGTAGGGATGTGAAGGTTGAACAAGGATTAGATTATGTTGCAACTTGGAACTCGTCTATGCTTCTGTCTGATGACCTAACCCACACGATCTCTGCTTACAAACACAAGAGGAAACCTACCTACGCTAAGCTTTGAACTTCGTCATGTTTTTGTTTACGAGTGTTAATAATAAAAATGTCTAGCATGAATAATGGGCAGAAGAGGCAAACTCTAAGGCCTGTTGAACTTAATGTAATAATTTTAGTCTTTAATTTGAAGTTTAACTTTTTTTTATTATAACCTAAAAGGTCATTACAGGATAATGCATATTTATAAATATTTATAACATATTAACAAAGCACACGCCTCACAAATAAAGGGATTGAATCCGTTTAGCACCCTTTATTAAGATGCTTAACGAAAAATAAGGCTCAAGCCCAAAGAACAACTGAGAGATAAATAATGATATAGGGGTAAGCCTCTTTAAATACCCCCTCTATTCTAATCCTATTCTAACAAGGATAACCATACTAAATTCTACTTTAACTATGATTACACTTGTTCTAATCTCTTGAGGAGTAGTATTCCTTATTCAGTTATTTTTCAAAGATTTGTACTTCTTAACTTCCAAGGCTATTTTAAGCCCAAATCGGTGAGGAAAGCTTGTCCATACCTTTAGTGTGCACTCTTGGTGTTGGCCCTAAGATGCGGATTGAACTTGGTTGTGAGGCCTGACCCTGGTGCTCCCGCACGTCCAGCTCCTCGGTGTGAATTCTAAATTTATACAGATTATATATAAAATGTTTTCATTTAATTTTTACAATTATAATACAGGGGTTAGATTTAAATTATGATAAAAGTACAAGGGACAATGGAATAGTTAGACCAAAAGGAAATCCGATTAAGATAAGGTGCAGCTTTTTCCATGGCAATGGCATAGCCGCAGGTAAAAAGAGAAGGGAGCAGTAAAGCCTAGCCCCAGCCCTCCGATCACTACTCAAAGAAAAAGAAGGGTCAATTCACACTCACACGACCCCAATTGTTTAGCATTACCGTACGTATACGACACCGAGTGAGACAAAATGCAAAACACTGTCGTCAAGGTTGCCGTGGCGGGAAGCGGAAGTATCAACTCTATCTACAATATCCCACTTTTTCTTTCCCCCACAGCAAAAAAATAAAATGAAATGAAAACCCCACTCTTCTCATCTCTATCTATGTTATTCAAAGTTCAAATTTTTATCAGTATTTTGTTAACAATGGAAACTTCAAATTGGCAGTTTCAGGCGCTGTTTGTGCTGCTACATTGGCAAGGAATGGAATTTCAGTCACCCTTTTTGAATCTGCTAGAGGCCCTGGTGGCCGCATGTCTCAAAGAAGGTTCCTTTTCCGTTTCTCTCCATTTCTTTTAATTAGGATTTCGTTTTCTTTGACGAAATTTGACTGCACTTTCTTATGATTCCATTATTTGCTGGTGTTTTGGGAAACAGAAAGAAAATTTTGAATTGGGTAGTTTAATTAATTGTTCTTATGATTTTATATATATTTTACAACAATTGGGTAGTATGTAATGTTGGGAAACTTTGTCATTTTAGAGAGGTTAGTGATGATGGGAGAGAGCTGTTGTTCGATCATGGTGCTCCTTATTTCACAGTGACAAATCCTGATGTGTTGAGTGTTGTTGCTGAGTGGGAATCAAGAGGACTTGTTGCTGAATGGAAATCAAATTTTGGTTCTTTTGATTGTTCCAACAACAAATTTGTCAACACTGAACACCACAAACTGGTACTGGTATCTATTTGCTTGTTTGCATGATTTTATCTTTAATTATATATTAACTTGCTCGTGAGGAGAGGGCAGTGACCGGTGATGTTTTCGAATTGTTTACGCTCTTGAATTGTTGCTTTTTTTTTCTTGATCTCTTGAGAGCTTACAACATTATTCTTTTTCTGATGCTGTGTATGATATTGTTAAATGTTAATGATCCTTGCTGTAGTTGCTTCTTAAGTGCTTGCCTGCTAAATTGTTCTTTCTAATATTCATGTACTGTTCAACTTGATTCACGTGTGTTTATCTCTGGGATCGATCATAGCTTTCTTTCACGTAACCCTTCATCACCTTATGCTGTTACGATTGTATTATTCTTTCAAGTAACCCTTGTTTTGCATTCAGCATTCCTCAACATTTATTCCAATAGATTTGAAGAACTAAATGTGCAAGTCTCATTACATTTATCATGTTTATCCGTGAAAAGAAATTGTGAACACCATTAAGCTTTCTTGGCAAATAAGTTTTCCTGAACTAATTCCTTTTTAGGAAAGAGAAACCAAGAAATATGTTGGTATGCCTGGAATGAATTCGATTTGCAAAGCTTTGTGCCACGAGTCTGGTGCGTAGCAAGACCGCTTTGTTTTTCTAACTCCTTATTGCGGTTGAATTTACACCTAAATTTTCATGCTTCCACTTTATCTGTTCTTCAGGAGTAGAGAGTAAGTTTAATGTTGGTATCGGGAAGTTTGAATGGCTAGAACATGAGAACATATGGTCAGTGATGGGTTTGGGCGGACAGCATCTTGGTCATTTTACGGGAGTGGTTGCATCAGACAAAAACATTGCTTCGCCAAGGTTTACGGCGGTAACAGGACAACCACCCCCTCTTGGTACGAAAATTTGTGTCTACATGTTTGCCAATCCCTTCTTCAAATCCATCTGTGCATGTTATTTAATCCTTTATGGCCTATATGACTGTATACCATGTGTCATTTTTTATGCAACCATGGACTATATTATGACAAAAAAAACTTATACAAGAATTCAGGAATATCTCAAATTATCACAAAAGTCGACTCCGATTATCACAAATAGTCCTTTATTTATTTGTTATTTTCAAGGAAAATATGCACAAAGATGAATGGAATATGTCATTGATGAGTTATTGTCCTCACCTTCATCTGCTGTATACCATACAGATTTGACTTTGGCCCCGGAATTGGCGAAACTGCAGAATATTCCCGTTCATCCTTGTTTCGCTCTAATGCTAGCGTTCAATGATCCTTTGTCTTCGGTGAGATATCAGCAAAACTAACCAATGTGCTTGAAGATATAAATATTTGCGATTAACCAATGTGGTGTTGACATGACATCTTCTACGATTCAGGTACCTGCAAAGGAGTTGTCATTCACCAATTCTAAGGTTTTAAGCAGGGCATTTTGTGAAAGCAATAAGCCAGGGCGCTCTTCCACAAGGCACAGTTTTCGTATTTTGCATAATGACCGAATCTCTGAGTCAAGCAATTGAAGTTTTGTTTATTATTAGTTTTTGGCATATTCTTATGTGTCTAGCTTCTCGAATGTACAGTGAACGATGGGTATTGCATTCAACAATGGAGTACGCCGAGGATGTGATTGCACAATCCGGCCTAGTTAAACCTTCGAAAGAAACACTATCAAAAGTGGGCAACGAGATGCTCCAAGAGTTTCTTGGCACAGGACTCAGTATTCCACAACCATTTTTCATGAAAGCTCATAGATGGTGAGTGAGTCTAACTGAAAAAACACAAACATCATCACTTGGTCCTAATTACATTGATATCGAATATCGGTGTATTGTCAGGGGAAGTGCGTTCCCAGCAACCAGCATAGCCGAGGTAGAGAAATGCGTGTGGAATGAGAAGAAGAAACTGGCAATCTGTGGAGATTTCTGTGTTAGTCCCAATGTTGAAGGTGCAATTCTCAGTGGCTTGGCTGCTGCTTCGAAGTTTAAAAGCTTAGCTAGTACCCTATAATATAGTACAATCTAATAACCTTTGCTTTCCTTGTATTTTCTTTCCTTTGATGTTGGCCGCATAACATGTTTAAACACAATGAAGAAATGAGTAAGATTCAATAAAACCAGTCCTTTTCTGTTTAGTTGTATTTCGATATGTAGTAATTTCAGTCATCACATCAACCTTTAAATACAATCCCTGCCTATTGGAATGAAACCATTTTTTTCACCCGATTTTCCAGGTTTTGTCCTAACTAACCCGAACCAACTCTACCAAACTGTTTACCACTTAAACCAACTCTCGTTAGTAAAAAAACCATTATTTTAATGATGTGAAAACAAAATTTTCCATTTATTAAACTAGTCCAACTAAAATATTACAATAAAAATTAAATTAATGAGAAAACATAATGATAATGGTAAGTAATAACTTCCTGACATAACAAGAACTAGAAATCAATAAATGGAACATCATGTTACCAAAAAACAAAACCAAGTCTAAACATTTCCCATACACATATTCAAACGAAAGAGAATCAAACAAACAAAAAGATAAAAAATAAATAAATAAAATTTGATCCCACCCCACCCTCCAAAAGCCAAAAGCTTCTACTTTTTACTCATATAAATAACATATTCCCCCTACAAATTTTATGTACTCTTCTTCCCTTTTTTAACAGGTGCTTTTTCACTTCTCCGAAACCCTAACAAAGCCAAAGCCCAAAAACAAACCGAAAAATAAAAAACAAAACCAAAGCTGGGTTACAATACAAGCAAATACCCTTTGCTTTAGAACCACCATGGCTTCAGCTTGTGTTAACAACATGGGTGTTTCGCCGGACAGTTTCCAACGACACGGTTGGTTGAGTCGTAGGATGTCGTTGAGCCGAGAAGATGAGCCGTCTAAGTCTAGACCCAAGGCTGGTCGATCTAAGCCTACAGATCTTGTTGAAGCCGAGATCCAAGAAACTGCAGCAGCTGGTGACTTTGAGTTCAGGCTCGAAGATCCTGTCACCATGCTTCCAGCCGATGAGCTTTTCTCTAATGGTAAGCTCCTGCCTTTACATTTCTCGACACCCAAACAACAAAAACAACAACAGCCTCCGTTGTCTGAAACCAGGTCCCTGGAAACAGCCAAATCTTGTCCGACGACAGAAATGGATCCTTACTTGTTGTCTCCCCGAGCTCCGAGGTGTTCCAGCCGGTGGAGGGAGCTTCTGGGTCTTAAAAAGTCCTCCCAACAACACCCAAAACCAGAGTCTGAAACCCCAAAATCTCTCAAGCATTTCCTCCATAGAACCACAAAGTCTTCGTCTTTATCTTCATTGAATCTCCCACTGTTGAAAGACTCAGATTGCGAATCAGTTTCCATATCTTCATCAAGATTATCCCTTTCTTCTTCCTCCTCCTCGGGCCACGACCACGAGGATCTCCCGAGGCTGTCGCTTGATTCCGATAAGCCCAGCCCCAACCCTTTCGCTCCTTGTAGAAACATAAACCCACCAAGAACCGGACGAAGTCGGATCCGGAGGGATCCATGGACAAGCAGGGGTGTCTCGGTGGATAGTCCGAGAATGAACTCGTCGGGGAAAATCGTATTTCAGAGCCTGGAAAGAAGTTCAAGTAGTCCGAGCAGCTTCAATGGAGGTCAAAAGTTTAAACAGAGAGGAATGGAAAGATCGTATTCTGCAAATGTAAGAATCACCCCAGTACTTAACGTCCCCGTTTGTTCATTGATCGGATCTTCAAAAACAGGCTCGGTTTTCGGATTGTTTTCATCTTCCCAGCAAAAGACTGCAAACGGAGGAAGCAGCAGCAAAGGGCGACAGTGTAATAGCAGCATCAGCATCAGAAGTTAAAAACATATTTGCAACGTTTTCATGTGATATTTTTTAGATTTTTTTTTCTATGTAATGGGGCTATATTTACTGTTAAATCCCACATTTTGTTGTTGCTTTTTCTTCAGAAAGTTGTAATTTTGATGTAAATAGTTTTGTATTTTTACCCTTATTTATGGAGTTGGTTGACTTGAGGATCTTTTACGGTTAAATGTAAGGTTAGTCAGTGTACTTTGGGGACTTGTTTTGAACGGGATAAATGTATGTGAGTTTGGTTTGTGTTGTTAGAGATTGAAAGGAAGGGTGGGGGGGGGCTTTTGGTTTTTGTTTTATCGACCTGATCTGAAAGATATGGAATCTCTGTTTTTCCCGGTTGGCTTGACAGAATATAATTATAAAAAATATATCTTGTTTTTTTTAAACAGCATTAATAGTAAAAAGAAAACAATTTACACTACTTTCCATAATTTAAAATAATATAGAAATTTAATTATATTATGTAAATGAATTGGGTAGTTCCAGGGTCAAGTACTCTTAGGATGCGGATAATATAAATTCGTTTTATACAAATTTTTATTAAAATGGTAAGAATTCAGGTTATAATATAAGTATGTGTACTTAAAGTAAAATCTACACAAATTTTTATTCAATTTATATAGTTTTCAATAAATATTATTTTTGATTATATTTATGTCCGTCTTACCGTCCATATTCGGAGTGCGAGAGTGCTCATTCCAATAATATCATTTCTAAAGTTTGAGCTCATGTCTTCTTCTTAAGATTTAAGAGTGCAATTTACTTTACCAAAATATCCAATACTTATTAGTACTTAAATTACACATCTTAAATTTTAAACTACAATCTTAAATTTTTTAATATCGAGACATGCATAAAAATATAAAATGGTTATATTCGAGTAGTTGAGTTTCGCATTTCACGCGCTGGAATAGAAATCATGGTGTTTTCTTTTCTCCTAAAGTCTTTTGGTAATGATACTCATTTTGCAGCTTTATGCTAATTCAACAACCTCTATACAACTGATTAAAAGCTCTTAAAGTTAACACTTTTTCTCCTCTTAAATTATAAATTTTAGACCTAATAAAAATAAAATTTTCTTTCTTTTTCCCTTAAGTAAAAATTATTTAAAAATAATTTAACCATTTTATTTAACATTTATAATATTTTGTATTTATTTTTTTAATTTATTTATCTATTCAAATCCTCGGAGTTTATTCAACATAATACAATAATTATAGGACTAGGTAATTGCATCATTCATATAAGATATATTTTTCTTAAAATACTGGATTATATTCAAAGAGAAATAATTACAAAAGAATCATACTATAAAACAAAGATCAACGCGTAAAAATAAATATGTGAAAGGCAATAAAGTACAAACCCTATCACTTTCAGAAGAACTTGAACAATCTTTTAAATGAAATTCAGTGAATAGTTTATTTTGACTATAGTGCTTTATAAAGAAAGAAAATCCTTGCGCTACTCGTTCTTGGCATAACGACGCAACCACAAAAGAGGTCATAAACATCTATCGGTCGGCCTCCTTTGCTGATAAACGCTCGTTGATACTCGTCATTCGAATGTAAAACTATCAAAAGATAAATAACTGTCATAAAGACATACTATAAAAGTAGACGAAATAACTGCCAAAAAGCAGATGTGATATGAATCTGACAAAATAAAAAAAACTTGAGAATAAAACATTCATTACCAAAAGATGAATTTCATTTATCTACAAAACTAGCAAAACGGCCGCTGCCAATGAAAAAAAAACTAACGAAAAAAAAAACTTAAAAAAAATTATAATCGCTACTGAGCAAATAGAAGGAGTGGTTCTTTTTTATTCAAGCCAGTTTTTAAGATATTTAATTTAGATAAATGAATTCTATAAGAAAAAAAAAATCAATACATATATAATGATATGGTGGACTCTTTCTAATTTCTATGCTCAACAATAAAAAAAAATAAGCTATAATTTTAAATTTTAAATTTTAAATCTTAAATTTTAAATTTTAAATCCTAAAAATACATCATATCTTAATTTTTTACACTTTAATTTTAAATTCTAACTACAAATTTTGTTCTTATACTAATCTTTTTAGTGTGAAGCATAAATAAGGGCACTACAAAACAAGATAATTTATATTCTAATACGGTTAAGGTTTTTTTTTATTTTTTTATTTTTTGGGTTGAATTTGAGACATAGTTGTTCCATTTTGCTTAAATATAGGGTGGCAAATGGACCACACACCAATTAACATATGCTGAGATGGCCAAACATGTGGGATATCTTCAACTAATGCTTAAATTATTAAAGATGCTAAGTTTGTTTCCATCTTAATGTCATGTTATTATTTGTTCCATTGGCCCCACATGTTTTGTTTTTTCCTTTCTTAATTTATCCACACAAGAATAACAACCCCCGCATTCCACGTTAGACGTTTAAGAACAAATTATGTAATAATAAGGGTAAATTAAATAAATACACATAACAGATTGTGGGTTTTCCAAATTGATCCCGTAATGCAATGACTAAAACATTTTTATTGATATTTAATTTTAATTTTGGTCGTCGGATAATTTATGATTATTTTAATAAAAGGCTAAAATATTCGTTTTCTACTACACTGAAAACAAGAAGAAAAAAAGAGGTTTGTGAGAATAGTGGACAAAAATCACTTTATAGATTATGTAGTGATTATATTGAACAAAAGGTAAAAGAAAATGAAATGAGAAGAGTTGGCGCAGTTACTTTTGATTTGACACTAGGATTAGGTCGGTGATAGCAGTAATTACTGAGCACACCTTTCACTTTGGATTAATTATTACTCAGCTATTGTCTATTGGATTAGGGACGAGTAATAATTAATTTAAGTTGTTCGAATTTTTATCTAAATTTAATTTTAAATATTTATGGTATTATAATATTAATTAATTTAAATTTAAACGGTTTTTTATAGTTATATACGTAGATTTTCTTTCATATTTTTATATGCAATACACACATATATAAAAAAATTAAGAAATTTAACTGAAACTTAAAAACTGATCAACTAATTAATAAAATTTAAATCATTTAAATTTTAATTTTATAACTCGAACTACAATTAAATTTTTTAGTCGGATAGAGTGGGGATTTTGGCATTGAATAGTGAAGTCAGGGCAGGCAATGAATAATGATGTTTAGTTTGACCTGGTCAATCTGCTTCTCTCAGTGGAAGTGGAACCAACCACCAAGTCCAACACCAACCTGAACCTCATTGCTTGCTTGTCACAAATCACAACTTCCCGCCTTTTTTCTCTCTCTCTCTTTTCGATTTTTATCTTAAATTATAGGGTAAATTACACTGGTAGTCACCAAACTTTTACGGTGCTTTCAATAAGGTCACCAAAATTTTAAAACTTTCATTACAGTCACCCAACTTTTAATTCGCTTTCAATAAGGTCACTGCCGTCAACCACCGTTAAAAAAGCTGACGTGGCATGTTAAATTTAAGGGTAAAATACACTGTTAGTCACTGAATTTTTAAGAGGCTTTCAATATGGTCACCGAACTTTTAAAACTTTCATTACCATCACTCAACTTTTAATTCACTTTCATTACCATTAAAAAAGTTGATGTGACACGTTAAGTTTAAAAATAAAATTTTTCCCACCCTATTTTATCTCCATGTCTTATTTTCTTCCATCCAAACATGTCTATCTTTTAGATACATTAATATTTTCCTTTGAACTCCTCATTATCCAGTGCATGACTCAGTAAATGTCAGGCCTGAAGCATAAAGAGGATTTTTATGAGCAAAAATTTTAGTTATTTCTTTATGATTCCATCATCGGATGTCTCCCAATATTTTTCTTGTTCTCACACATGTCGCATGCATGTCTAGATACATTAGTATTTTCCTTGATGTGTTACTAGAGAAGTAACGACCTTCACCAAAAAATTACAATTTGATTCATATGGTAGAAAGAGACATGTTTGGATGGAAGAAAATAAGAGGGGAGAGAAAATATGGTGGAAGACGTTTATTTTTAAACTTAACGTGTCACATTAGCTTTTTTTAACGGTAATGAAAGCGAATTAAAAGATGAGTGATAGTAATGAAAGTTTTAAAAGTTCGGTGACCATATTGAAAGCCTCTTAAAAGTTCAGTGACTAACAGTATATTTTACCCTTAAATTTAACATGCCACATCAGCTTTTTTAACGGTGGTTGACGGTAGTGACCTTATTGAAAGTGAATTAAAAGTTGGGTGACTGTAATGAAAGTTTTAAAAGTTCGGTGACCTTATTGAAAGTGCCCTAAAAGTTCAGTGACTACCAGTGTAGTTTACCCTAAATTATAGTAATAAATATGATTTACATAGGGTTGAATCTAAGATCTCATAACTTCAAGTAAATTTAATTTTAGTATTAAGTGAAATGTCAATTACACAATTATATAATATAAACATATTAAACCTGTATTACTATCAAATGCAAGGTGGATTGAAGGAGAGAAATGAGTAAAAAATATGAGAGAATGGTGGTAGTTGAATAAGGAAAGAAACAACTAACAAGTAGTGAAAATGAAAATAATAATAGGGTGGCAGCGCAGGGCAGCAAAGTCTGGAAATGGGGCATCAATGAATGAAACAACGTGATTTCCTGCATAGATTCCCCCTCCCTCTGCACCATTTGTCTCTCTCCTTTTTAAAAAAACTTGAGATTCTAGTTTTAGCATCCGCCCACATTTCTCATCACTCACCAGGAAAGTATACCAAGGCCCTAGGGAAGGACGAGAAACAGGTGCCATGGGCTAGGCCCTACGCATTAGGCAAGGAGAGCATGCCAATTATTTGGGTCAACTGATTGGATTGGATTCAATTTGGACTCATCAAAAAATGTTTTTTTTTTCTCCAATATGTTATGTTGGGTATTTTTTTAAGGATTTGTATTCAATACGATTGAAAAAAAATTCCCACAAGTGTCTTAGTTTAGAGTTTAAAGATTCAGTTGTAGTGTAAAGTTTAGGGTTTATGTTTATGATTTTATAATTTAGGGTTTAGGGTTAGATGTTAGAGTTTATGTTTCAGGAATGTTTGAGGTTTATGTTGTAACCTATAAACTTTAAATTCTAACAATAACCTATAAATTCTAATCCATTTAACTTTAACCCATACATCAAATTCTTAAACCTTAAAACTAAAACATTTATAGATTTGTTTTTACGTTGTATGGAATATTTTTTTTAATATACAAATTTTTGGATGAATTTATATATGTACTTTAAACTCGGCAAAAACCTGCTACTGTATAATTACAAAAAGAGTAAACCAAAAAGACCCTACACGGTTATACCTCCAAGCTCCAACCTATACAAAAAAAAATACCTCCAAACTACTTTTTTCTAGCAGCCGAGGACATCAAGTTACCGGTTAATAGAACCTGAAATTAAACTACCTTTTTTCTTTTAAGTGTGTAAAGTTGACGGATATATAAAGTAATATTTTGATATGCATTCACATTTATATAATCATGTTAATTTTAGGATTTTAGAGTTTGGTTTAGAGTTTAACATTCACGTGTGTACATTTTATTGTTTATAATTTAAAGTTTAAGTTTAAAATTAAGAGGGTATATTTAAATATTTATAATTATATGGTTCGGATTTATGTAAATAAATTTTACGCATTCTCTATCTAAAAACAACTCTCCCTATATTAGGTGGATGATTTCTTGGCCTAGTATTAAAATTCTATAATATATTATATGAACAATTATAATTACGCAAATTATTACGTGTTTATCTACATAGTATGGAGAGATTTTTTTTTCAAAGCCAATAAATTAAAATTAATTATATCGAATCAAAATATAAATATCATAATTTTGTAATTTTAAAATTATGAATTGAAGTGAATAGCAGAGCTTCAGCAACACGAACAATGTTGCTCAGCTCCAAAATATCAGCACTCCCTTCTCTTCATTCTCCAGCCCCTAATCTCCCTCGCGTCTGCACCAAATCTTTACTGCCATACTCGAGAACGATAACTGCCCCACGGAAAGGATCTCCGACACCGCGCACCCTGGTCAAGGTCTCATCGTCGTCGGAAAATCAGGCGGCGGTATTCGACGTCGCATCTAAACCACATGATCAAGATGCAGCGGAGGTTGTTAGGAGGTTCTACGCGGGAATCAACGGCCGTGATCTGGCGTCGGTGGAGCCCTTAATAGCGGAGAATTGCGTGTACGAGGACCTTATCTTCCCCCGTCCATTCGTTGGTCGCAAGGTAACTAAACATTTTAGTCAAGTTACTACTCAATTTTCCATTCACGCGATTATTCTTTCTTTCCCCTTTTTTTTCCTAATAAGTTTTGAACAATTAATGAAAAAAAGTGTTGTAGATATAAATACAAACACAATTTTTTATTTAATTATTCTTTATTTCCTTCAAAGATAGTCTTTTATTTATGTAATATTTTAACAAATTGTGCTTGATATTGGAAAATTGATAACAGATAAATACTGGATGCATTTTAATTACATGTTCTAATAGCTTAAAATTGGAAGTCTACTTTTTCATAATTAGTATAGTTTGTATAGAATTTTAAATAATTGTGGTGGACTGTGGTTTTTAATTTTCCCTGGAAATTGAATGATGGTATAGGAAATTGTGGAGTTCTTCAAGAGTTTCATGGATTCAATAAGCAAGGACCTCCAATTTGCTATTGATGATATATCTGCCGAGGATTCATCTGCTGTTGGAGTTACATGGCATTTAGGTAAACCTACCGTCTTTTACAATTCTTCCATTTTCTACCTTGATACATTCAATATTGAATTTAAACAGAATGGAAAGGAAAGGCTTTCCCCTTCAGCAAAGGTTGCAGCTTTTATCGGCTACAAATGGTGGATGGCAAAAGGCAAATAGTGTAAGTGATCTAACTTATTTAGTAAATTCCATTTCCTTTCCTTGTTGTAAATGCAAATTTGTTGGGCAAGACCAAGAATGTAGTTTGTTTCTTGTTCTTTGAACAGATATGGACGAGACGTTGTTGAACCTGCAATCAAACCTGGGAAGACAGCTTTGGTATGAAAATCAGCCTTCATTATTCGAATAAGAAATCGAGAAATGTAGAAGAACACCATCTCCTAATTCCTAAACTAGTCTGTTATTGTCTCATTTTGATTACAGGGTGCCATCAGGGCTGTAACATGGCTGTTGCAACAATTTCCTCACCTCGCAGATCGGCTATGAATAAACCTACTGTATTTGTATCTACAAAAATCAGCTTGTATTTCATCTCCACTGGTGAGATATGCATATTAACTTAAATTCAGAGTTGAATTATGAAATCAGACCCCCTTTTTTTACCTGTTTCGTGTATTTACAAGATAATATCTGATTAATTATTAATTATTTTAATAATATACAATATAGACAAATTGTTCGAACTTCGGTCAACCAATGACAACAATATTTCTTTTTCTATTGGGACGACTTAATAGGTAGAAAAGTCAGACTTTTTTTTATACAAATAATGGTTGCTGGTTATATCGAATAAAAAGAAAATATCCAAAATTAAATAATAATAGAGTAATTGTTGTGAATAAAATAAAGAAGAACAAGAATAAGAACAAGAAGAACAAAGAGATGAGAGAAAGAGAGAGATTTGTATTATTCTTAAATATAGAATTGTATACAATGCCTTCAATGAATCATCTATTTATAGGCATAAGAAGTACATAATACATTAAACTCTAATTCATAGAGATAATATTCCTAATAATAAATAAATCAAACTCCTTTGATAAAGTTCTAATCATGATAGACATCCACATAGATAAATATTCATAACACTCCCCCTTGGATGTCTATGAAGATAATGTGCCTCGTTAAAACCTTACTAAGATAAAAACCCAGTGGGAAAAAAAAATTCTTTAGTGAAGGAAAAAGAGTACACACATCTTTGATACGCATAACATGTTGCCTCATTAAAAACCTTACCAGGAAAACCCATTGGGACAAAACCTCGGTTAAGGGAAAAAGAGTGCAACGCGTATTTACTCCCCCTCATGCAAACATCACAGAAGATCTTTGAATCTTCATAATTTAATCTTGAATATCATTTTTCTAAAGACCGTGAGGGATGAAAACTTTGGAGTAATATGTTCCATGATGTATCCACTTTCAAACTGAGATATACATCTTGCGTTATCTTCACACAAGATAGCTTTTATCATATCTTGTAAAAGTAAATCCACATATCTTTTGGATATGTTGGGTCAATAGTCTTAGCCAAACACATTTTTTTTAGCTTGCCTCGTGCATAACAATTATTTCTACGACATTTGAGGAGGCATCAACGAATGTTTGAAGATCTAAATGTAATGATCTTTGTATATTCATAGATATTTCTTGACCAACTAATATATAGTGCTTCAAGACCAAGAAAAGATATAATTATCTTTATTCACATCCAACAATCTTACAACTATTGGGATACTCAATAGATATGTTCTATTCATATTGAATCTTCTTTAAGATTCTTTCAGCTTATGTCTATTCATAGACAAAAGAAATATATAAAAATGCTCGATCTTCAGGTCGAGATAAACTTGATGTCAAGATTCAAGTACTTGTATTGAAAGTACTTCATGAGTTTCCAATTTGAAGCTCTTTAGGAGTTCTAAAATTATCATAATGGATCTTGATCCAAACTCCTTTATAAAATACATAAGGAAATCTGATCATTCTTATAGTATTTTCTCAATTAGTATTAACTAAGGCGATTATACCAAATACGCCAAAATATTCACGAGACATGTCTAAATAAATTTCCTCAGAAATTTCCAAATGCTTATAGCATTTTAGATCCTTCAAGGATAAATATGGATCCACAAATAATTAGACGCATGTAAAATTTTCAAAACTGCCAAAATAATTGCATCCACCATGAAGTAATTAAAACTTTTCATAAATCATAGTTCAAGTCGTATTTACGACCACTTATTTGTGCCTCACTTGCATTACACCTTTAGGTGTTTGGACTGGTGGTCCAAATACTTCTATTTTAGAAGTTCAAAGCGTCTTTCAACATTGGTCAATTCAATATCTATACTTCTGGATAGATTTTATACAAGATCCTCGATTTCTTTCTTTACTTCTATAGAAGTATTTTATGTAAAATTGTTTGTAAAATCGTTGTCGACAACTTTCCAATTTTCTAGTTCTATTCTCGTAATGACATAACTCATCGAGATCTCTTCAAGATTTCAATCTTTATTTCAGGTACCTGAAACTCTTATAGAGTTTTATTATTTGTTATGTCTTGGGTCTCTTCAGGAGCACCCGCCTCCAATATATGACCATCTCATATTACTTTCTATTTACGAGAATTTTGATCATTGGAACCATTTCAACTATCATGCTTCAGGCATGATTTACATTCTCTCGCTCTAACATGTAATTTAAACTTAGAGCATTTCAGCTGGTATATGAGACTTAATTACTCTCATTGGGTCAGTAAATATGTCTGGCAGTTGACATGTAATAACATGAATTATCTTATGAACTTCTAGTTCATATACGAGGATCTAGATAACGATAATTCATTTTCCTCTATCTAGCTGATTATTATCTCCCCCTGATGTTGAGAAAAATCATGTCATAAATCATAAAATGGGAGACTCGTACTCAATATATATTCTCAGCCCTTTTTATTTACCCATTTTGTGCGTTGTGGTGGAGCAATTCATATCGCACATTCAAAAATCATAAAATGGGAAATGTATGGTTTCTGACCAAAAACCAATCATAACGGGGAGTTTATTATAACTCGCTGGCTTGATGCGTATAAGTGTTGCTATATGGAAACACCATATAAATAATAACTCTTTTGTTCTCATAGTTTAACTATTAAATAGGAGGCATCCAATTGAAATTTTGCTAAACTATATTTTTCATAATCAATAGGCTTTGTAACAACTGATATAGCCTAAAATATAAACCCACTAGCTTTTCAAGACGAATAGTCTAACTGTATAATCTGAATCTTTTAGAATCAATCTCACAAACTTCTGGTTGTAAGTCGATAAAACAATGTAGATGCATCTACTAAAATCATATAAAACTTTTCACATTTGTGGATATATGGGCCCATATTTCGTTCAGATATGCAAGACATACAGTCTTAACTTCAGTACAAGAACTTTAAGTTCTAATTCTTTTGGTAAGTGAGATCATCTATATCCTTTGAGAACAAACAACACAAGAACTTCAAGTTCTTTTAGTAAGTGTAATTTAATAAATTCCTTTAAGCAACACAAGAACTTCACGTTCTTTAATAAGTAGAATTTAATCCATTCCTTTTAGAATAAGCACCACAAGAACTACAGGTTCTTTTAATACACGTACATGTAAATCTCAATAATTTCTGTACCATTATTGATCAGGATGGTCTAACCGATCATGCCAACTATATATACATGTGTATATATCTCTGAATTCGTAAACTCCTTGTTTACCATAACAAGTAATTCAATCTCACTCGTACATGTCTAGTACGACCATCAAAATTATTCCTTTAAATAGGAATATATTTAGCTCTTTCGGAGCTTTCAATTGAAATTATCTTTTGGTAGCAATATATAGCTCTCCTAGGGCTTTCAACTGACTTTTTGGCTACCAGAACTTATATTCATATTGGCTTATTTCAAATGCCAATTGATAACATATGTTATCTATAATTCCTAAAGGGATAGTTTGCGAACTCATATTGCTCTCTTTATGACTTTGACGAGTATAACGCAATGTGAATATGGAATAAAGTTCCATTTGACAATAACATATTTGCTCAACCAGAGCCTTTTGTGATATTAGTACTTTCGGATATAGTACTCACATTATTCCCTTGCATTTCAATCGAGAAATGCATAACTGTGCACTTTTTAAAATGTGCTTTGTTTCATTTACTTCAGGTAATGAAAATATGTACTTTGTATCATTCACTTCGAGGAATGAAAAATATAAAATATAGCACATCATATCAAGTCGATTATCTATCAGAGATAAACTTTCAAGTGCTCTTCCAAAGTATTGATATTTTAGTACTTTGAGAAATACTACTCATATTTCCCCTTGCATTTAAATGGGAAAAATATTTCTTATGATTAAGTACAATATGAGTACTTGCATTATCTGCTAGGCATAAATAGCCACAATTCTAGGCATAAATAGCCACAATTCATTGTATATTTTATTCCGGAAGTAATCATATTCTTCAAATAATAAATTAACATAAACCGTAAATAAATAATATGTGAAATAAATAAACATAAAGTAAACTAACATAAATAAATAATAAATAAAACGAATTAACATAAAATAAATAAAATAAAAAAACACAATTATTCCTGTTAGAGGTTACAAGGGAAATAAAATAAATGGTAAATTATTTCCTTCAAGGGTTATGAGAAAATTAACAATATCCAATTGAGTTGGACCAATAACGCCATAATTATTTTCGCCATAAACAAATTTTGTTTATATTTTATTTCATTTATCATTCATGATTATAGATAAAGTCCATAATACTTTGGCGTTTAACAAGTACGAAACCAATGGTTTATAACATCACATTGGTAAAAGGATTTCACTTCCTTAGAATGATCTTTATCACTCTTGTCATCGTTATAACTTTGCTACCAGCGGGTAGAAGTATTCTTAAAACGACTATATTTTTCATGTGTATATTCGAAGCCTCAACCACGACCACAACTTTTAATGTGATTTTTTATTCCTTCCATAATATAATCTCACATTCACTTCAGGGAAAGGAGTAGAGCCAGTGGACCTTTAAAACTTTTTTTACATATCCTTATCACAGAGAACAAAGATTTAATCCTCGTACGCGACATTGTTAAACCTGTCCACAAGGTCCTTTAAAAACCTCCTTTGAGACCAGTAGCCTCGCAGAACGGAATGTCCAGCCAATTATACTTGGATTATATCAAAATTATGTCTCTAATTGAATAATGATTTACCATGTTTGCATTCACTTCAGGGAATGAAACGGTTCCAATAATTGCATGGAATAAACATCATGCTTGCATTCACTTCAGGGAATGCCCCATCTTTGATAATCGCATGGAATAAATATCATGCTTTGCATTCACTTCAGGGAATGCCTCCCATAAAACTTTTTAGATCAAGACGAATTTCGTAACTTGAAATTGGGAGAAGTCTATGGTCGAGTTTTTCGACGAAGAAAAAATATTGCTTTCGAGCAAATATAGACTTTATAATAATCTTCTTGTAAATTCAAAAGCATCATGATTTATCGCACTTTAAAATTGTATTTTAAAAGATAAAAATAAAAATAGAGTTTACCGATATTGAATTTCGTCTCAAAGATGACGTAGCAAATGAACCAATGCATCTTCTCATAATCTTTTTTTTACGCCATGTCTCTTTCCAACTCATTTGAATACATGAAAAACTCAAAACACGGTTAAAAGCATCGACTTTTATCAATAGAATAAAAAAATTATTTGAGACTAGATCAAAAAGTATAAAAGTAGTCATAGATCAAGTTGAATAAACATAACTATAAGTGATGTGATTAAATTATAAACAACCATAGTTAAAATCAAACAACATTTTGATGAATGTATAAACACATCAAAGTAACGTATTCCTTTTGCCTTTGATTCACATACAAAGTAATTAATACAAATAATAAAGTTATTTTATATCTCGAATTTATTCATATAAATTATCATAATAATAATAATAATGATAAAACAAATATATAACAACCACATGACAACACAATCTTGAATTGAATCAATTATAAATTAGAATGAAATAATATAAACTTTGAATAAAACTAATATACTGTGTAATAAAATGTTTCAATTTGTGCGCCCAATAGCATTTAGCCGAAATCCTTGAGGGCTTTAATTCGGTTTGCTTTATCAATCCATCTAATGAAGTACGACGATAATTTTAATTTTCGTTAATTCAAGAGTTACTTCGAGTATGAATAAAATAATAATAAATTAAAATAATAACCAAATAATAGATATGAATATACTAACTTTTGGAGAATGATAAATCAATCATTATATTAGTATATAAATAGATAAAACATACTATACTTTCCAAGGTAAGCTGAATATATGATAGATGTAGTCACCAATATCAAATTGAAATCCTTTTCGAGAACCACCAACAATAATCACAGTAATTAAGCGAGCGAGATCGTGCTGATAACGTGTTGTGAATAAAATAAAGAAGAACAAGAATAAGAACAAGAAGAACAAAGAGATGAGAGAAAGAGAGAGATTTGTATTATTCTTAAATATAGAATTGTATACAATGCCTTCAATGAATCATCTATTTATAGGCATAAGAAATACATAATACATTAAACTCTAATTCATAGAGATAATGTTCCTAATAATAAATAAATCAAACTCCTTTGATAAAGTTCTAATCATGATAGACATCCACATAGATAAATATTCATAACAGTAATTGAAATATTTTCCCTAAAATTATTATAGTGCATAAACTAGTCACTTAAAGATAAAACAGAAATAAGACCCTTTAAATTTCTTTTTAAGAAGAAACTATATTCTTTTAAGAATTATATTATCTCTAGTTAATTTGTGATAATATGAGATAAATAATAAAAATAATTTCTAGTCAGAATAACATTCAACTAAAATACAAAATGAAAAATAATTCATCATGTGTAACAATTCTTTTTGGTGTAGAATTAGAGAAGGGATTTAATTTATTTGATTTAAAATTTAAAATTTAAAGTTTATGATTTAATTTAATTTTTAAAAAATAATTTCTATATAGGTCTGTATAAAAATTGTATACGGTACTATTTATTGTAATTGACTCTTCTCTTCCCGCAATTCTCCAGAAGCTCTTAAAACCGCCCTTTTCCCTCTAGGCTGCTTAAAATACTTTCTTATCAGAATTGTGATGAAAAGGAGCAATTGAACTATTACAACTTACAAGCACAACCAAGAAATCTTATTTTTTTCCCAGAAAATATTTTGTGGAAATTGAAATTATCAGCCATCAAATTGTAATCCAAGAGAAAGAAAGTGATGAGATCGTCGAAACGGAGAGCTGCAGATAACAATAGAGGAAGCAATAATAGTAGCTCCGACCATTTACAAACCCTCCACCAACGTCTTAAACATGCTTTAAGTCTTGGTTCTGCCAGGTAAGTTCGCCCCATTTTTTTTAGTTTTAATAATTTATCCATAAAATTAAATTTTTGGGTTTTTGATCAATTGCTCAAATTGGGTTGTTTATGGACAGACCGAGTGATGATAAAGATAGGAGATGGAAGTGTACGGATTTAGAAATTCAGAAGCATGTGGTTCGTTCCCTTGCGGCTTTTCTTGACGCTTCTTCGGGACCTGCCTCCAACCATCGCCTTCTCAAGGTTGGTTTTTTTTAAGGGATTATGATTTAATTTCTATATTTTGAGTTTCTGTTTATTTATTTTGATCTTTGGGTTGTTTTGGTTATTGAGAATTACCAGTATGTTACTGCAAATTAATGCCTGGTTGTGATCTTTGCCATTCCGCGTTATTAGAATATAAAAACACGATTTTTATTTTGAAGAGTTAGAAACTGAAAAGTTTAGCCATTTGCTCTCTATTTTCATTCAAATCCGAGTTTGTCTTTTAAATTTTTTTTTTTTGTTCATAACAACTTTTGTGGATGAAAAAAAGGAATAGAAATTCTCTAGCCCTACTCAGTGCCTCTATTTATGCCCACACTAAAAATTAGGTTTAGGGTTTAAGGTTAGGGTTTGTGGAATTTAGGGTAGAGTGTATTTTTAGGGTATAGGGTATAGGGTATAGGGTATAGGGTATAGGGTATAGGGTTTAGGGTTTAGGATTTAGGATTTAGAATTTAGAGTTAGGGCTTGGAATTCAATTTTTTAGTGTTGGGCATAGAAATGGGCACCAAAAAGGGCAGAGGATTTTTATCCAGCAGCAAAAGGCTAATGGTAAAAGTAGAAAGTAAATTGATTACCCAGTTATGAAGCAAAAACACTTTTGTGGGGATTGGTCTTGCTCATGTTTTGGTTTTGTTACATATTTGAGGTAGATGATTATATTGCCTTTATCTTTTTTCTCCTCATTTAACTTTGGACGAATGAGTAGTTGGTAAATGTTAGTTCCGAGGTTATTTGTGTTCAACCATGCTGTTTTTAACGGTTTTCATGTTTTGGCTTCCATTTCCAGGATTCCCTTGCTGATATTGTTGAGGCATTGGTGTGGATTCTGCAATGTAAAAGTGAAGCCATAATAAGCATGACAGTAAATGTGGTGGTGAAGTTGGTCAGCAGTAACAGTTCAATGATGCAATTGTACTTGACAGAACTCATCAACCCTTTGTCATCATTATTATGTTCCAACAATTTAGAAGTTGGTACTTCCTCTGCCACAGCTTTGAACATGGTCCTTTCCAATCTAAGAGTTAAGAGGCAGAAACAAGTTTGGGAGATAGTCAAAGAAGCGAAGATTCTCATTCAAATTATTAGGATTATTAGAGAATTTCCTGGTGGCACCCGGCCAGTTGGGAATTTTCAAGAGATGGTTTCCCTATTGTATACAATATTGTGGCGGTGGCCTCAGTCTCGTTATTTTGTGTGGAATGATACTATTTTGATCAAAGTCTTAGAAGATTGTTTTACTAAATCTCATCTATCCACAAAAGTTGCAGTGTTGAAATTGTATTCCGCATTAGGTAATGAATCATCTGTTAACTTACTAATTTTTATTCCTCAATTTCTGGATTGAACAATTTCATATCTCTTTGTTCCAGCTCTATGCAATAAAGTAGCCAAGGAGCTTCTGGAAAACGGAGAAACAATTCTAACAATGATGGTTTCTTGCATGGATAGTTCAGAGCCTCTGGCAGTTAGAATAGAGGGATTTAGACTTGCCCTGCATTTGGTGGTAATGGTTATAATTTGTTTTCTTGCACATATATCTTCAACAAATGTGTTTTATTGTTGTTTGTGTAATCTTTTACATTCGTTACTTAGGCAGATGAACAACGATGTGTAAAAATGACAAGCTTTTGTTCCGGGTCTCTAATTAAAGCCATTATTGGAGGAATGAGAGTATGGAGTTTGGGCTCTGGAAAGGGTGCAAACGATCTGATGTCTTTGCTAGATGAGGCCTGTAGGTTGGCTCTAATTACTCGCTGGCCGGGAGAACATCACAATCACTTCTGGGAGCAAGGGATTGACAAAGTTCTTCTTGATCTACTTCTTGAAAATTTTGACAAACAAGCATTGAAGCACCCTTTGTCACCTCAGGAACAAATGTCAATTGCTCAGGAAGGCCTTGATACTAATTTTCTTCTTGCACTAAGGCCATACATCTGGGAGATTTTTGGATGGCTTGCTGTGCACTGTGGGAAAGATTTTAGACCAAGAACGGATCAAAATGAGCTCTATATTGACATGCTTATCACTTGTTCATGGTGATTTTCCTCTTCATCAATAATTCATGTTTTGCCTACCCAGTTATGTGCATTTCATGTTTCTATTCTGTATTGATATATTTTTATTTTAATTCTTTGTTATACTGCTGTGTTCATTTTTTTTTTGGTTTTTTAGCCACTCAGATATTCTCATTACCTATGCTGATATTTTTTGATAGCTTGTCTTTTGTAGAAGCAATTTGCAAAGGATGCCAAATTTGCGAAAATGACGATGCCTCTAGAAGTGAGTCATCAGCAAGAGCAGTTTTAGTGATGATGCATTCGAGCAGTACATATATCGTGTCAAAAGTAAGGCTCATCCTTTCTGGTGTTCTAGAGATGAAGGGAAATGAGTGTCTGAAACGCTTGCTGCATTTTCTAGATTATGCTTCACCAGCAAACAACTTTGGGTCGGCAAACATTCCTAAAACTGTTTTTGAATTGATTGGTTTGATTTGTTATTCTGAATTGCCACAATATCAAAAAAATGTTATAAGAGGTGATTGGATGAGGACACTAGTGACTTTTATAAGAAGATGTTTGAGCAATCAAGTGTGTACTAAGAGGAGAAGCTTTGCCCATCATTTCTATAATGACGTGTTTTATCAGAGGGCATGTTGCTGGATGACTGCTGAAGAGTGGGAAGGAAAAGATGCTCTTTTATTTTACAGTTTGTGGGGACTGGCTGTGTTGGTACAACATTCCTCTGATATAGATCATACTCGAATCAAATCACATTTAATAAAGACAGTACAAGAAGTCTTGGATAATGTATCTGCTGCTGGGCCAAGGTGGCTGGCTGCAAATATTCTTAGTTATTTTGGAGTTTATGGTTTTCCCGATAAACATGACAAAGGCTTTGGGAAAGCACTTCAAGACAAGGAGCATACTGATCTGGAACTCTTTTTTGCAAATGGTGAGTCTTTGAGTGTTCATAAAATTATTCTTGCAGTCCGTTGTCCATCATTGTTACCCCCTGAGCAATTTCCTCAGAGTGCAACAACAACTGATAATGCTTTAGTAAGAGATATTCCAAAGAAGCTCTGCTCAATGTTGCAGAAAGAAGTCCGTTTGTCTTCTCGTGTTGATCAGCAGGCGCTACTGAAGTTGTTGGACTATGTTTACTTTGGTTATCTTGAAGCAGGAGAGGAGCTTTCTAGGAAGTTGAAAACTCTGGCTAAATCTTGTAACGTGCAACCTTTATTCCTAATGCTTTGCAGAAAGATACCTAAGTGGGGTACTCCAATTCCGAGCACTGATCTCAGTGCTGCTCTTGGCCCATTTGGGTTCCAATTCACGTGCGTCTCTCCCTCCCCCTCCCCCTCCTTGCTTAGTTATACCCTGATTCATTATGTCAGTATAATCATTTGCTTTTCCGATCTCAATTTTTGCACTAGATTTAGCAGCTTCATTGCAGATAAAATTTTGAAAGTACACTTGCGAAGGATACGCTATTCAACTGTTAATTTGCTGCATGCTGTGCATTTATGTTTCTGTAGTGTGAATTAAAAGTTGCTATATCCTTGTTTCAGGGATATAATCTTGGAAGCTAAAGAGACAGAACAAATGTCCTGGGCATGCAGTTTTTGCTCTCTATTGGTGCCACACATGCATGCTCACAAAATCATACTGCAGTGTAGGTGTAAATATCTACAAGCCTTGTTTCTATCTGGAATGCAAGAAAGGTGCACAGAGAACATTTTTCTCTTCCTTTTTACATTTTGAAGTTCTAATTTTTTTTGGCATACCTTAGCATGATAAGTTATGAAAGGTGTTTTTTGATAACTTTAGCTTTTATGTTATTATTTTACTCTTCCATTTTTTGATTATGTGACAAATGGATCGACATCAAATGTCAAGGACATTGACTTTTTATTATTATTATGGTATAAACGAGGCCAGTTGTCTTGAAGAGGACAACTAAGCAATCTAAGGAAACCAACACTCACTACATCTGTCTGTTGGAAGAAGAGATTTCAAGCCAAAAGGACCTTGATGATGAACTTTTAATCCTGCTGCATCTGAAATACTTTAATTATGAAGTCGGTCATCAGTATAACTTATCTTGGAATGTGGGAAAGCTTTGAAGTGCTGGCATTGAGGAGTTCTTTTATTGCCTGGATGATGGAAGAAGTGGGTGTTGAGGTGGGGTGTTCTGCTTGATTAAGAGCATAGAACTTAACGATTCATAATGAATCTCCACTCTTTCAAATTGCATATTCTTTGCAACTTTAGTTTCATGATAGATTGCCCAAAGTTTTGCCAAGGCAAGTGGACAATCATGTAAGAAGCCAGCAAATACAACCATTCAGTTTTTCCATTATCCTCCAAATACACCTCCTATTTGTGCCTTTTGTTCTCTTCGATTCCAGTTTCCATGAACATTTAGCTTAAGTGATCTGTTTTGTCCCGTTTTAGAAGAACTTCAGGTTTAGGGACTTTAGGAATCTTGCAATCAGAGAATATAAGGCATTCTTTGACCACTTTACCAATGTTGTCCCATTTGACTAGGGTTGGGATTCTGAATTATTGTATTTGTATAGTTCAAAGACATCAATTTCCTGCTAAATGACATTTCTCTATCTTTGGAGCTTCTAACAAGCCAAGAACAGTATTGCACTGTCCTTTTATACCATATTTCTCTTCCACTCTCACAGTTTGTTATCTTAGCTTTTCAATCCTCGATCATCAGAACAGCTATGTGACTCTGGATGTTTCATCATTCATTTCTTGATTTCTTTGCATGATATTGTATTGATGACTTCGATGCTTCTGAATTCTTATATTGTGTTTCAATGGTTTTTTTCCTCCTAAACAGGCGATGATTTGTGTGGCTTCATTTTAGTTTTGGTACTCGGTATTTTCATTTTTGTCTCTGTTTTATGTTCACTGCAAAGGTTCAATTTGGTTGCAGCCATTCACAAAGCATAAAGGTTCCTGTGAGTTGGGAAGCTTTAATCAAGTTAATTCGATTGATCTATAGTCATGAGCTGCCTGATCCTCCCTTTGGATGTGTGTGGGACAATATGGACACCGAGGAAAGGCTATATGAGCTCAAACCTTATGTAGAACTGTACTGGCTGGCTGAATTTTGGATTTTGGAAGATGTTCAAGAAGACTGCTTCACAACTATTGTATCTTGCTTGGATTCTGATAGACATTTAGCCGTTGAAGTTATGAAACTTGCATATGGTTTCTCACTGTGGAAGCTAGCAGAGGTTGCAGCAGATTACGTGGCCCCCCTTTATCCTAAACTACGAGACTCCGGTGTTCTTGAACAACTTGATGATCTGCTAATTGAGTTGGTTCGTGATGCTTCTGTGAGGCTCTCTCAAGAGGGCGGTAATATTTCTCGATGAGATCATCTCACCTAAAATATATGAAGGTGATTATTGAATCATTATTATTAGGGTAAGAAGCGACGAAACCATTTCTCATACTTCAAGTATTCATCAAATGGCATCTCTTCATGTAGAGTTTCAAGTACACTTTGTTTTGACAATCAGTATCTTACCTAAGGATGTCCTGGTGGTTCAACTGTGGATTATTAGGCAGTAGTTATGATATATACGCATATGATGATGAAATGAATGTGTAATTTTAAGGATGTGATTCATCAAATGGCATCTCTTTAGCATTTGCTATCCATTTCCTGTAAATGTCTTGAAGATTTTGATTCAAATAGTAAGATGGCTTCATGTTAATACAGACCCCCAGAATTTCTGTTTATTTGGATTGTATTTTTCTTTTTCAAATAGTTAAACTATTACTGTTTTAGTATTTAAACCATCGTTGTGGCTCAATTTATCCTAAAAAATTGAACGGAATCTATTCTTTATCTGTTATTTAACTAATAAATGTAGATGTCAGAATCGTATTGTTGAAAGTGACATTGCAGAGATGACAATAAAGGGCCTTGAGAAATTTATGCCAATACTAAAATAATGCCCAATTGCAGGGCTAAAAAAACTTTCCTCCATAAAAAGCTAATGCACCACTTTAATTGAACTGATAAGGCAAACACCGCCCTGCATTTCTTTATTCAGTGCCTGCAACATTGCACGGCGACTGTTCCGACAGAGACCAAGACATGATCCATCCTACCTCCTTTAAAGAAAAATATATGTCGGGACGCAGGATATCTTCTGCACTGAACCACCTATACACTAACCAACTACATCCTCGTACACAAAACATAAGTTCTATCAAAATAATCTCCAATCTATGGAAAGAACCCCAGGAAAGGAAATCCCTGCAAGGTTCTATCATACATGCACAATGATAAGTTTTGTAAAAAAGTAGAAACATGTTTTTATTGAAGATTAAAACAAGTCAACTAGTGAAACTAAAATACGACCATAAATTATGTCCTTAGAGCTTTCACCTGAACCACTCTGGCCTCTGGGTGCTCCATCATAGCCATCAGCCACACACGAACCGGTATAAGATATTTGAGTTACTTACAGCACACGGCATCACTTCCACTGTGTCCTGTCCAATTGTGTGTGAATCGAAGCTTCTCCCACTAATTTATCATGACTTCCCTACAAGCATAGACCACTGAGAGAGATCCCATATCAGCTTTTTCTGCTGCTCATTAATGTGCGGTAGACATGCATGTAACAGATCAATTGGCATTTCTCTTTTAATTGCTTTTGCAGCATCTGATTCATCAATTACCGTATTTGGTTTGACCTGCATACGAAAGGACTGCATCACCGTATCATATTTGTTTATAAAATACTTGGTAAGAAGGTTAAAGAATTCATCAAAAGAGGCCTTCCAAAGGGACTGATTGCTCATATTGTAATCACCACCAGCTCTAAAATCAGTCACTAGTTTTGTTGCCCTATCAAGCACACACTTCAAAATAAAAGATGCCCCATCTCCAGCAGGACTTCCAAGAGGACGAAGAGGAGGCTGCTCTGAGGAACAAACCACAGCTGCAAGACAGAAACTAAGTGCACGAAGATCCATCTCATGAACACACGAGGATACAACCTTGGCAAGGTTTGTAGTGGTTTCTGCTGCTCCTGGATCAGAGGGAAGACCTCCAAACAAGAACCTTAAGTGACGGAAAATGGCCATGCAGACAACCCGCATGAGCTCACCATTTGGAAAGAGAAGCTGAAGGTACCTTGCAAGCAGCTTCCGGCCTTTGGGAAGGGACACTATCCGTAGAAAGACAAGATCATCCTTCTGAGCAAGCTCATCTGTGTGGCCATTCTTGCCAAGAGGGTCAACCAATTGAAGTGATGCAGCCAACCCTTCCAACAAAGCCTGCCGTCTTTGTCTCAGCTGTGCTCCACCATCCTGTAACTGGTTAAATTGTAAAAACCGATCAATATCATTTACATCAAGAAGAAGGCATAGACCGTCCTCAATTGTAACTCTAGCCGCTAGCATTGGTTCTTGTTCCAAGGGCATATCAGAAGCTTTCTGATCATTCTTGTTGGCAGCAGATGAATTTGGGGGCTCGACTTCCAGAAGAGGACGAGGCCTCCGAATTGAAGAGAAAGGAACCCTCCCAAGAGCATCAACCTGGAGAAAAGCATGTGGCTCAGCATTTGCACGTGCTCGGGGCGGAAGATCCCTCAGATGAGTTGGGCAGAAATGATGTCTCAACTTTGCCCCAGCTGATTTTCTTGCAAGGCAAGCCTGGTGGTAATAATCATCGACGTAGGGGTCGTTACTGTGAGTTGCAGCAAGCTGCATTCGAAGAATGCCTTCAATCTCATCAGGTGACATGTATTTGGATCTAAATTGAGGCCATCCAATATCAAAGCCCTGCTGAGAAAATCGAGGATTTTGCCTACCTTTCTGAGATGATTTAAGTCTGTGATCTCTCAAATCACCAATACCAAGTACAGCTTCAAATTGGTTCATTAGAGGTGGGGACAGAGAACGATGAGGATTAAATAGTTGCGACTGAATCCCTGACAAACGGTTAAATGATGGCTGAACAGGATGCTGCAGTCTCTGCTGGTGCACCTGCATCTGCGGCATCAATTGAGGTGGAATTAAACCATTTTGATGAGGTAACTGTTGCTGCAACATATTGTTCAAAACACTAGAACCATCTCCACCATATAATTTGGGCTGGCTTCCCCATTGATCTAATGCACGGTTATTGACAGACAGACCGGGAACCAATTGAGCCATGTTCCTACCATACCCATGATGTAAACCTGGCATTTGAGGCTGAGAATTAGATAAGGTGGAGAGATTGGGCGAAGACGTCATCTGTGATCCACCAACCATATAAGGTATATTCAGTTGACCAGAATGTTGATTTGGTGAAGCTTGTGGAGATCTGCCACAAGGGGGAGGGTGTGAAGTGTAAGAAGATTTTGGAACTAAAATTGGTTCACTAGAGAAATGTTGATGGTGTTGTTGTGGCTGCTGCTGCTGTGACTCGGGGTATGAGGATGTCCTGAGGAGATGATTTGGGTCCAAATTGGGCAATGGTTGTGATGACCAGTGCTTTCCTTCAGGAATACTTTCAGTTTCAAGAGCTTGCTGGTCAAGCCAGTAAGGAAATTGCTCCCCACGTGCCCACTCAGCTACAGATGAACCTGTAAGGGGAACATGGTCAGAACAATGAAAAATATGTCGATATAAATATAGGATCATACGCAAGTGTGTGCATGTGTTTGTCCATATAGTTGTTGAATTCAGTTTGATTATGTAGGGTCCTTGTGCTTACGATCTATGTTGCTCAGACTCTTCATATTTCATTATCTGTGTCTGACACTTGGATTTGGGGATATGACCTCTAAGGATCCTCCAAATACATAGAAAACACTCAGAAAAATCTAGCCATACCCGTGTCGGATACATACGCGAGTCCGAGTAACATAGCTTAAGATACTGATTCACAACATGGGAAATAACAGTAATAAAGTTCATATACAACTTTTCATTAAAAATGGCCATGAAGAGAACATTGTGATAGAGTCACATGACATGACTATTAATTAATTATGGCAATGGTATGGAGCAAACTTTTAGTGTTAAGAAATCTTCATCACACACATTTATATCAGTCTGTGGGAATCAATGCCGTACTTTACTCTAATGATGGAAGGAGCACCAAACTTGCAACTCAGTACCTCAACCCAATCAAACTACTTAAAATGAAACTAAACTAGAGATACAGAAATGTTAGTGGAAGGGCAGAGGAAATGTGTAGAAGATTTTGAGTCCCAATGCCATGTGGACGGTTAAATGTAAATTATAAGAAGCTTGGTTAACAACTTTGAGAACAATACAATCCAACATTTTAACCAACCAGTACCACAAATACCATGACCTCAGAGAATGTTATCAATGCTATATTAAACATATTTAAACTTTTTTTTTGCCTATCAGTACCGGATTCCTACAAATGTTTTGCTTAGAGCAGCATATAATAAATTCCTAAACAATGGCGAATTGAATTTTGACAGCTTGACTAAGGTAAGCGTCATCAAAATGAATTAGAATGGTGGTAAGCATCATCAAAATGGATTTCCACAAGTCCTGTAACAAGATATGTTATTAAAAGGAAAAAAATGTTTTGCTTCATTGAATCAGTGACCAATTATTCTGTCTCATGCAACAAGAACAACTTCATGTCATGGCCCAGAGCGAGTTCTTAAGGACCATGGATGGGCACAGGTCGGGTTTTTGGCCCACCCGAACCCGACTCGAAAATAAGTATCCTAAAACCAAACCCAACCCGAAAATATATACCCTAAACCCGACCCTGACCTATAGAAAAAAAATTAATTTTAGAGACCTAATTGTAAAAAAATAATTTTAAGAGACTTAATTGTAAAAAACAATAATTTTAAGGACTAAATTGTAAATAAAAATTCAATTTTAAAGACCTAATTAAAAAAATATAAAGAGGGGGTATTATTACAAATATTCCTAAAAATTAGGGGGAATTAACTATTAGTCACGGGTCGGGTCGGGTCAGATTTTTCCACCTTAAACACGAACCCGACTCGGCTGCACACGTGGTAAAAACCTGACCCGACACCGACTTTTTTCCCACAAAAAACACCGACCCGATCGGACCGGGTCGGGTTGGAACCTGTCGGGCCCGAATGAAATGCCCATCCCTACAAACAATGAACTTCCACCAAAAACTCAATCCTAATCCTGATACAATTAACCCATGTTTTACCATTTCTTTTCCCTAGCTATGAAATCATCAACCCCCAAAACCTCTACGTGAACTGTTAACTCTATCAAATCGTTTGATATATATTCCATATCTTAATTTCTTATCAAATCATTAGATAGTTTTCCTTAATTTGAACATACTTCTCAATTAATGCACTGGAAGCATGCAGTTACACTCCCTGTTTCAAACAGGTAAAGGGGTGCTCATGTCAAAGTTCGACAATCAGCATTGATACTGAATAAAACACACCAAAAGCTTCTACAATAAACAAATCTACAAAAGATAGGACCACAAAAACATCAATCATCACTGCCTGATAGAAGTAATTAGATAAATAAACTTACTCTCTCGGGATCCCCTATCACCAATTATCCCTGAGCCTCTTGGTCTACTAGCAGCTGTGTTCAACTGCAACAAAATCACAAGCCGCCATCAGCAAACACTACACCATTAATCACCAAGAAACATACATCCCCAGTAAATGCCACTGGTGAATGGTCATTTTAAGAAATATTAAGGAAAAGGATAGGAATTTTATCCTTTATGGCTCTCTTGTAGTGCAAAGATTTGATGCAGGCATTAGCAAGCGAAGATATATAATCTAAAAGGAAATTATCTTTTCTAATTAATTATACAGAAATGAAGTAATATCAAGGGAATTTAAGGTTCATTCTAAAAATGGATTAATATTAGCGTCCTTACTTTACAGAGTTGCAATAGAAGTTTAGAGGACTAATCATCTTATAACACTGTCCGAAGAGTTCGGGATGGAGCTCGTAAAACATTTCTAGTGTATCTTAAGAAACCAGACAGACATACACTCAAAATGGGGGGTGGTTTGACAAAACATTGACACGTCTAGTGTAGATTATGCGAATAAGGTCTAAAGCCAATGGTAAATGTGGTTCAAGGGAATTTTCACCAACCTCAAAATGATTGAATACTCAACAGATCCATTATTAGAAAAAATGCAAGGATCAAATTGTTCTGAGCCCCATGAAAATATGAAAAACAATAACTTTGTTAACAGATCATATTAGAAGCTAGTCCTTAGACAGGGAGAAGATCTTTAATGATCATAGTAGTTGCAAATTACAGTAACTACATAGCAAGCTAACCTTTGAAAATGTACTTTCAAGATCATCCATGTCTGATAAGGATCTCAAAACTCCACCCTGAAAATTAGTTAGGTGTGCCAAAAGAAACATTTAGAGAGATGAAAAATCTTGATTAAAACATGAAATTTTAACCATGTAACGAGCATTTTAAGTTCACAATTCCAAGAAGATAACGAAGGGGGGAAGATATGAATTGCATGATTTACATTTGTTAGTGACACGCATTTTCAGACTTCAAATATTGAAACAGGAAAAATAGAACTGAAAGAAACATGAATACTAACCTCCTCTTGATCAAACAAAAATTCCTCTTCATCAAGTTCAACTGCGGGTAAATCTTCCTCCTCGTCTAGTCCCCCCAATTCAACTTCCTCGAGAACATCATTTCCAAAAAATGCATATTGTGATGCATCAAATACTGCACCTCCTGCATCACAGGAAAGCTAACTTTACTAAAATGAACTCTTCAAACTCACAACATAAAAACATATTATTCTGCTAAAAATCAGTAGCAACACATTCGGGGACAACAAAATACAAATTGAGATATAAAAAAAAAACATCTGAAACATACATTGCTCCAGTTTTTCACCAATTCCAGAACAAAAAGTATATATGCAATTAAGAAGGCGGCAATCAAGGGGACTTTTTTTTTGTCTTTCCCTTGAGGCCAAACAGAAAGCAAGTAGCTATATAATCCATCAAGCACCACCACAACAACAACTTGTACTGCATGCCCAAAGGGACGACTTGGCAAGTAGGACTCGGATGCTCTATCTCCAAAGTCTCAAGTTTGATGCACAACAATGGGCAGGACTGGGATAGTTCAGAAGGGAGCAACTCCTCAAGTTCAATCATAATTCAAACAAATTGTGCTCATTTCCATTAGTAAAATTACTGGAATCAAATTCAAATAAACTGAAACACAAGCACATTTAAATCATTAACTGCCGTGCCTTAGTATCCAAATTCAAACTTTATAATTACTAAACCGGGAAAATTCCCAAGCCAATATGAAACGAAGCAAAAACTTAAAAACTAGAAATTCTTCACACATGGAAACAACCACATTCGACTTCTAACTGAATCCAACAGCATCATCCATGATTGCATTAGCAACTGAAGCGTACACTCAGCATTCAAAACACAATATTAAGGATCTATTTCTCATTTTCTTCTAAGCTATAGATTAGACCTCATAATCACACTAACTTCTCCACTATAAAGGTCTTCAATTTTACTCTAAGCTAAAAGCTAACGAAAAGGGGATAAGCTAATTTATCTCAAGAAAAGCATAGACTGAGTAATTGAAGCAAAAATGAATAAAAAATCAAACCTTTAGAAGTATCGCCTAATTGCTTAAGGTCCTCAGAAACATCCATCTTATCCGCACTTCAAAATTACGACGCGACCGCAAAACCCCAAAACAGAAAAAACCCCTAACTATTAACTGAACCTTCAATCTAATGGTTTCTTCAAAAAGAATCTAAAATCTGAACTCCAACAAAAAAGAAAGAAAATTTAAAAGAGAAAGGACAAAAAAAAACGTCTGAAAAGCAAAAGCCCTTGGCAAATAAATATGGTTTAGTGGAGAGAAGATCTGTATGTATTTCATGGTTAAGGAAATAGCTTCATTTTTCCCCTTTTGTTCTTTTAATTTGGTTTCTCAAATTTGTCGAGATAAAATAGAAAGAAAGAGAGGAACCCTTCGGATGAGAGAACGAAGGAACTTTTTTATATATATATATATATATATATACCGATTGAATCGACTGAAAAAAAGAGAGTTGTTTTTTATTTTATTTCCTCAATCAAAATTTAATTTAAAAATTATTTTAAATTTTAATTGCTACTAAAATTACTACAATTGATGCCCAACCCTACGTGAAAAATACTTTTAGAAGATTAAAAAAACCATAATAGAGATTTTTTGAAAAAAAAGTGAATATAAACTATGGATTTCGTCATTGGAATTGATAAGGTATTTAATTTGACTGTTAGAAATCGATATATTTACAAATGATGGAATTATTATAAAAATAAATAAAAATTTAATTAACTTTTTAATCATAGAGCTTATTAAAACTACATGATACACTGAGGTTAAATTATGAAAAAACAAAAACGAGGATCAAAATTATAATTAGATCTTGACAAAAAGTGAAAGTAAAATATTTATTTTGAATTAAGTTTTTTTGAATATGCTGGTGTGATACAAGTGTAAATATTTGTTTAATTTTTTATTTTTTTAATAATGCACACACATCGTGTAGAATTAGTGTTCGAACCCGAATTACTTGGATAAATTACATTATTTTTTATTACTGAGACAACAAAAGGTGAGCATTTTTAAATTATTTTTTTAAATAGAATAGAAATTAATTTGGCAACTATGAAGTAGTATATATGAATAAATTTAAGTTTTTTTTTGAATATGGAATGGAAGGGAAATAACATTTATTATTATTATTTTTAATCAAATTTAACGACCTCCATTATCACTAGAATCGTTTAACGAATTCATCTAGTTATGTTTCTAGTTAATCAATGATTTGAACTCATATTTATGGAACTCGAAAATGTTGTACTTTCATCATTGTAGTTGTTAATTGTACCATAAATATTATGGTCGTAATTATTTTATAACATCCATTAATTAATTCGAGTAATCAATTTGTTAGCACACCAAGTGCCACACTCGACCGAGGGACCTTTGTCCACACATCATAGGGCTGAGTCAAGCACCTCATGTGCTGCCCACGAGAGAAGCACTCAAGGGAGCCCAACCGAGCATCTTACATGTTGCCCACACCTTAGAGCCCGAGTTAGCACCCGACGTACACACCAGGAGGCCTAGACGTACCCCATCCGAGTTGCCCACGACCCTAAGGCCCAAAACAGTACCAAGCAAGTTGCCGCGGAGGTTTTGGACGCGAAAATTGGGCCAAGCCAAGCTCATTCCACCCAAGAGTCAAAAGGCATTGGAGAGAGACCATCCTTGGACCAACACACAAGGGAGGAGAGCATATTTTGACCAACAGTTATGGCAAAAAATCATCCATGGAGCCGTATTTGAAAAAATATCATTTGCCACACCATTGGAGATAGCGTGTTATGTAGGCATCTATAATTAAGTTTCAACGTCTTCTGCAAAAAAAAAAGTGATGAACCGTTCGGCAGACATCTGAAACTTGAACTTTTTTCTCTATGAGAAAACAAGAAGAAAAAAACTAAAAAAAAAGTAAAGAAGAAGTGAATAGTGATTATAGAAATTGATTTTCTGAGTAAATACTCAACTTTATTTAAGCTCATTTAACTTACAAATTTTTAACTGCTTAACAACTTAAAAAAACCATTTAAATTCATGTATTTATAGTTGACATTTCTTTAATTATTATTAGTATCCTACACGAGAAGATAGGTTAGATATGGTTATACTTGGTTTAGTATTTTATTTATTATATTTACTATACGAGGTTTTAAGCTCGTCTTCTACTAGCTTATATTTATATTTTGTGCTGTAAACAACCATTTTTGCTGTCACTATTGTACAAGCATGCACCATTTTACTGATATATGTTCCTTTTAGTATGGTGGGCTTGCCATCTAGTATTTCAGCATTGCTAAACTATTATTATTTAATAAATATGGCTTAGTGGAGAGAAGATCTGAATGTATTTCATGGTCTTTCTCCATTTTCAATCATCACAAACAGTGTCGATCTTAGATTAATATTTTTGTCACTGTTTTTTCAAGCTTTCATTAGTGCAGCCACGAAAACAATTTGAACAAAACAACTTCAGATTCTTCCATTACATAACATTATTCGACTAAAACACATACAACACTTGCATGATCCCAAACAAAATCCTTCTTTAAAACAAAGAAAAACTACTAAATGGAACTCAGAAACTAAAGCCCCCATAACTGGCCCTCATGCATTACATATATTGCCAGAAAACACATATTGATGCTCATTGAAATCAATACTGTCTTCTTCCATCACCCTCGGTGATCACATCTTTGAAAGCGCCTCCGCTGGGGATCATAGGCAGGACATGCTCTTGATGTGGAACAATCACATCCAACAAGTAAGGTCCAGGAGTGTCCAACATTTTCTGAATTGCTGCTTTGAGATCTTCTTTCTTCGTCACACGGGCGGCTGGTATTCCGCATGCTTCGGAGAATTTCAACATATTCGGGAATATCTCAGACTCCTTTGAGGGATCTCCCAAGTATGTATGAGCCCTGTTTGCCTTGTAAAATCGGTCCTCCCATTGAACAACCATGCCCAAATGCTGATTATTCAACAGCAATATCTTAACGGGAAGATTTTCCACACGGATGGTTGCCAACTCTTGCACGTTCATGATGAAACTTCCATCACCATCGATGTCTACAACAACTGCGCCAGGGTTTGCAACAGCAGCTCCAATGGCAGCAGGCAATCCGAACCCCATAGCCCCCAATCCCCCTGATGTTAACCATTGACGAGGCTTATTGTACTTGTAAAACTGAGCAGCCCACATTTGATGCTGACCGACACCAGTACTTATAATCGCATTCCCGCCGGTTAATTCATCAAGAACCTGAATTGCATATTGAGGTGGAATAGCTTCACCAAAGGTCTTGTAACTCAATGGGAATTTCTGCTTCAGCTCATTTAACTCTTGCCTCCAATCCGAATAATCAAGGTTCAGATTTGCTCCCTTGGTCTCCAATACATTATTAATCCCCTGCAATGCCAATTTCACATCGGAACACACTGAAACATGAGGTTGCTTATTCTTCCCAATCTCAGCTGAATCGATGTCGATATGCACAATCTTGGCACGACTGGCAAAAGCCTCGAGTTTTCCAGTCACCCTATCATCAAATCTCACACCAAAAGCTAGCAACAAATCACTCTTATCCACAGCATAATTAGCATATACAGTTCCATGCATTCCAAGCATTTGCAATGACAACTCATCCGAAATCGGAAACACCCCGAGACCCATCAAAGTACTTGCAACAGGTATCCCTGTAAGCTCAACAAATCTCTTCAACTCCTCACTGGAGTTCAAACACCCACCACCAACATATAAAACCGGCTTTCGAGACTCGAAAACCAGCCTCACAATCTGTTCTAAATGAGATTCAGTGGGAGGCTTAGGCAACCTAGACATATACCCCGGCAACCTAAGAGGCTGGTTCCATTTAGGAACAGCAAGTTGCTGTTGTATATCCTTAGGAACATCAATCAAAACAGGTCCAGGCCTGCCCGAGGTAGCTAAAAAGAAGGCCTCACTAACAATCCTAGGAATATCATCCACATCAAGAACAAGATAATTGTGCTTCGTAATAGACCTTGTTACCTCAACAATCGGAGTTTCTTGGAAAGCATCGGTACCGATCATCCTACGAGGGACTTGACCAGTGATGGCCACGAGTGGAATGCTATCGAGCATCGCATCAGCGAGACCACTCACCAAGTTGGTTGCCCCAGGGCCCGACGTCGCAATGCAAACACCGGGAACGCCGGAGGAGCGGGCGTAACCCTCAGCGGCAAAGACCCCGCCTTGTTCATGTCGCGGAAGGACATTTCGGATAATGTTGGAGCGGGTTAAAGCCTGGTGAATCTCCATTGATGCTCCACCAGGGTAGGCGAACACGTCCTTAACCCCTTCACGTTCCAGGGCTTCCACGAGGATATCGGCTCCTTTCCGGGGCTCATCGTCTGCATAACGGGAAATGAATTCATGGGAACGTGCAGTTGTTTGGGTAACGGCGGTGGCGGCGGCGGATCTGGGATTGGAGTTTGCATGAGAAAGGGAGCAGGAAACGTCGAGATAACGGTAATGGGTGGGGTTTTGAGGGGTTGTGGAGAAAGGGAGAGTGGATTTAGAAATGGGTATCGAAGATTTGAAGGAGGAAGTTAACGGGGGAAGCTTAGCGAAAGCGGAGTTCGCAGTGGCAGCCGCCATTGTAGATGTGAGGTTGTGGCGAGGCGTTTAATTTTTTTTTTTTTTTTGGCTTATAAGCAAGCCACTACATAAAGGCTACCGTTCACCGGGTATTTTTTTTAATTTAACTGTCACTATAAAAGTAATTTTATCCAATGGCCCAAAATTAAATAATCGATATTTAGTTGACAAATAAGCCGCGTGTATTTAGAATTTCTCAAGAGAGGAACATAATGATATCAAATTAAAACGCAATGGCTAAAAAATAGCTAAGGGTGTTTCATATTAAAACTAACTAATGACATTACTAAAAATAAAGGGACATAATGGTATCAAATTAAAACGCAATGGCTAAAACCTAAATTAATCAGTTAGGGTTTTGTGTTCTTGCGATTTTAGTGACAAAGATCATTCCTACTATGGTAATGGAAGTCTGCCTCCGGATGAAATTCTCCCAGACAAACGGGATTTACAATTATGCCTTTTCTGTGTCGAGGTCATCCTGTGGCGGTTTCTTCCTATACCTTCTTTGGCGTTTGATTTGTCTCGTGGGATTGCACGACACGATCTTGGTTAGGCTTTGTGCCTCTGATGTCTTGTATTCTCTCTGCATTGCTTGACTTTGCATAGATATCATGTACTGCTGCTTGAATGTCTCATGGTTGATGTCTATTGGTGTTTCTATGTTTCCTGCACTTCATGTGCATGGGGTTGTGCCCCTTTTATCTTAATCGAAGTTCGTTATCCTTTGAACAAAAAAAGATAACGAAGGAATTTTTTTATACCAATTGAATCAACTGAAGAAAAAGAGTTGTTTTTTTTAATTTTATTTTATGAATCAAAACTTAATCTAAGTTTTTTTTATTAAATTTTAATTGTTACGAGATTAACTAATTGGCCTATCAACTCAGATGTTTATTTTGTCTCATCTTATATGAATTTAAATCTTAACATCGAAATGTAATACCTTCTGTTTAATAAAAAAAATTAATTGCTACTAAAATTACTACAATTTATGCCAAACTTACATGAAAATACTTTGAAAAGATTAAAAAATTGATTAAAAAGGAGAAAAGATTAAAAAAAACATAATTGAGATTTTTTTAATGAAAAAAGTGAGTATAAACTATGGATTTCGTCGTTCGAATTGATTAAAATTTTAATTTGACTGTTAAAAATCGATATATTTACAAATGCTGAAATTATTATAAAAAAATAAAAACTTGATTGAGTTTTTAATGGTAGAGTTTATTAAAACTACATGTTACACTAAGGGTTATGTAACCCCCTCGTCCCGGTCTGGCCGGATGACCGGTCCGAGTGGGCCACACGGGAAAAACCGAGTGAAACTCCTTAAGGAATTCCCCCTCGGTTAGCAATCCTAATTTTTTTTTCATTTTAAAGTCTTGTCTAGATGAGTATTTAATCCTATGTGGTCATACAGCGGAACAACATTCACAAATCAAACAAACGAACTCAACTAAACATATTACAGCCCAATTTTAAGCTTATACTGCAGGTGGTATCGATACACCTAAGGGGTGTATCGATACCCCTTGACTAGGTCAACTGGTCTAAGTCAACCCGTAGAGGCCGTATCGATACACCCAAGGGGTGTATCGATACCCTCCCCAACGGTTGACTTCCCACGGTCAAAGCTAAGACACGGTATCGATACACCTGGGGATGGTATCGATACCGAACTGGACAGTAGCTTCAGTGACCAAAAAGGTATCGGTACACCAGAGGCCCGTATCGATACCAAGATGGACAGTAGCTCCAGTGACCAAAATGGTATCGATACACCTCTCAAGTGTATCGATACACGAGGCCTGAACAAGAAGGTGGTATCGATACCGTACTAACCGTATCGATACCCCCTGCACAGCAAGGCCTCCCAAACTCAGCAAAAACGATCAAGACACGAATCTAAATGCAATTTAGGACTTTCCTAACCCCAACCAAACATACATACAACATTCGTATACCACCAAGCAACCATACAAACACTCAACAAGCATAAACATCAAGGAGATCATGCAATAGACCCAAGATGACATCCAAGCATTCAAGTTCATACATCAACATTCAAACATGAAGGCAACCTCAAGAGACACATAGCTAACATTTAGAATAAGCAATTTAGGCATGGATACAATTCGAACATGGCAACACAAGCCATACAAAAACATGAGAACATGGAGTCTAAACGAGCTCCTAAACAACCAACAATCATCCATCAAAAGACACATGTCCCATTGCTTAAACTATTACATGTCCAAACATTAAAAATCCATACTTGATGTACTCAAGGCTAACAACCACACTTGGAGCCTTCCACTTGCGCAAGCAACCCACGAACTAAGGATCTGCAATGTTGAACAAAGAGAGCGTAAGCAATGATGCTTAGTGAGAGTAAGCTCTAAAAACAAACCTCAACATTGCAGGGTCCGAGCACGATCTAGCCAAGGCATTTCACAAACATACCAAGGATCCACAAGAGCCACAAGATAAGATGCATGAGCAATAAATACAAGTAAATGTCATGATCAACAAGCTCTAAATTCCTCAACATAAGTAGCCACATCAAACATCCACATAAGGATCATTTATCACAACACATTGATACAATTATCAATCAACATTGGCACCTAGCTATGACTCAAATACGCGGATAACTGTTGGAACTCACATCCAACAACACAACCATTACCTGACGGTGGGATTACACTCATCACCGGTCTCGCGGAGGGGATTCCACTCATCCTCACGCCCCGTCGATGGGATTCCATTCATCACCGACTATATTTAAATACAATTTCCGGGCGTACCCGTACTCCTCCTTGGTGACTCAACGCCACCAAGGCCACGCGCGACTTTTGACTCATGTGTGCACACTAACATCCTAATGATCGATCATTTGTATTTAAGTATACTAGTGCCAATATTTACTCATTTCACATTACTCATTTCAACCAATTCCGTGCTTAGCACGTACTCATCAACAACCATCATCATGCATGTCTCAAGCATCACAAGTCATGCCTCATCTCACATGTATAACACAATATACATAGCAATCATATTACATTTCATACGAGACATACACAACCACACAAATGAGTTCATCCAAAGGCTCTAGATCAAGTTTAGGATTAGGCTACCACCCTAATCCTAACTCTAGGTGGGTCTACCAAGCCCAACCTAGTCCATATACTCGAACCAACCATTTTAAATCCATTTAAAACATTTAACCACTCACCTAAGCTTCCAAGCTCAAAAACCAAGCAAGCGACCACCTTCAATTTCCCGGATTCACTTCCGACGCTTCACCGATGCCCAAACTCGATTCTAATCAATCTCAAACACAAACAAAACATCCACAATCAATAACTCATCATCGGAACTAACCCGAATTAACATTATCAAGCATTCAACACTTAAAATCAACCCCAAAAACAGAATTTCCGAGCAGCCCCTATAACCCACTGAATTCTTCCATTTCAAACATCCAAACAACCATCAAACACACCCAAAGTGACCCTCATATATCATACTAACACCAGCCCTCAAAAACCAACATTAAACAACCCCAAAAACCACTTTAAAACCCTTCAAAAACCCCAAGTTTACCCAAATCCGAAAATTGCTCAAAACCCTTTGAAATTCACATATGTCATACCATTTGACCTCTATATAACATAACTAAACATATTAAATCAACACATTTACTTTAACAACATAAAGCTTTCATTTTTAATCAAAATGCTCAAAACTTCCATTTCCTAAAAACTTCATGAAAACGAAAATAAAAGGTACTTTCATGGAGAATGAGATGAGGGAAGGTCAAAAATACCATTACCTTTCAATTTGGAGTTGAAATGGGGAAGCTTTTGAATGAAATAGTGAATGGGAGAGGGAAACCTTTTTTCACGTTGGAGGAAGAAGGTGAATAGTAGGAGATGGTGAGAAAATGGGTGTTTTGTTTTGTTTTAAATTTTAAAAGCCCAAAGACCATCTTGCCCTTAATGAAATGGGGTATTCACAAGGGCACACCATCTATGGCTATTTGGGGTTTAATCCCAAAGCATAGTCAATCATCAAATTAATTAATTTGAAAACAAAACTCGAACCACTATTTAAATCACAAAATCGAACCCAAAAATATTTAAAATATTATTTTCACCTAACCCCTAAACCCAGGTGTTACAGGTTAAATTATGAGAGAAAAAATAACGAGGATCGAATTATAATTAGATTTTGACAAAAGAGTAAAAGGGAAATATTTATCATTTTTAAATTAAATTAAAGAGAAATCAATTTGACACTCATGAAGAAGTATATATATGAATCAAGTTATTTTTTAATCAAATATTTATTATGTTTTTTAATCAAATTTAACCATGTCTATTACTACTAGAATCGCTTAATGAGTTCATTAAGTTATATTTTCGTTTTTAGTTAATCAATAATTTGAAGTCATGTTTATGGGACAAAAAAATGTTAGACTTTCATCATTGCGGTTGTTAATTGTACCGTAAATATTATTATCGTAATTACTTTTAGCTAAAATTTCATGCTTAAATATAAATTAAGTATTTAAAGTATTTTAGTTTTTCTTTTAATCGCTTAAATTATATTTTAGATAAAATTAGTGTATAAAGTTTTTATTTTGATCTAAATAAGTGACTAAAGTTTTTTTAGCCAAACCATGTGTTTAAAGTTTTAATTTTTGTCCAAATAGGCGCCTAACTCTTTTGCGAATTTAGGTTTTAACAAATGAACAAATACATAAGTTATTGGTAATGGCATATACAACAATATGCTAATCCAGTCTTTACGCTTATTAAATTAATATTAAAATATTTTTTCCAAAAAAAAAAAGAATAATTAGAATTACAAGTAAAGTATTCTTCTTGAAAGAAAAGATCAAAACCAGGGAAATGCGACCCATATACAAGAGAAGTTCTCTTGTGCCACTGCACAGATTATATCCACTTTTGTTAATAATGGAACCTTCTGATACAAATTCTTTAACCCTCTTTCTTTCAAAAAAAGAGAAAACAAAACCTAACATAAAATCCATCATAACAATTCTAATGGTAAGTAAAGCAGCGAACGATGTGATTTGTGCAAAAGAATAAGTAGATATATCAGAAACATACGGAGATAAAAAAAACGCCTATTACTTCAAAAACGCTTAAACACCACAAGAACTATTCTTGTGTCTATTGTAAAAACCATCTAAAATGTATAGAGACAATACTAACAGAAACTAACTATAGCAGCAGGCAGAAAATGGGTAACCTAACCTCTCTCCGCAACAATTTATTATGGTATGTGCTGCTTATAGCCTGTCCTCGTAGTCCGAGAGTGGGGTCATCTGCTCCCTCAATCCCTTCCTCCTACGGATGTCAGCAACATGGGCTGCTGCCTGGGAACCAGGCTCCATTGGATCCGATGACATCATGTCCCAGTGATCAAACACACACTGTGGGAAAGCCTGCCCTGATGTTGCAGCCCTCAGAGTGCTAGAGAATCCAAAAGACTCGATAACGGGGAGGTATGCTTTGATGTTGTATAATGGAGTACCAGGCCTCTGCATCTCTTCAAAGACGTGTCCACGCTTCTGGTTAAGAACACTGTAAATACCACCAAGTGCCTGCTCTGGGGCTTGGATCTCGACCAAGTAAACCGGCTCAAGCAGCCTTGGCTTGGCAGTCAGCTGAGACGCATAGAAAACCCTCCTGGCAGTTGGAATGATCTGACCACCACCTCTATGGATAGCATCAGCATGCAGAACCACATCACAGACTTCAAAGCAAATACCCCTCATGTTCTCCTCAGACAATGCACCTTCCTTAGATGCCCACTGGAACCCAGCCACTACTGAGTCCTTAATTTCATTCAGGTACTGAACTCCCTTACACATATCAACCACCATGTTAGGTCCAGTGGTCTCGGGGCCAAAACACCAAATCTTCTTAGCAAGATCTTTGTCCCATCCATACTCCTCGGCCAAAATTTTAGAACGATTCTTGGGGTCATCTCTCGGACCAATACGCCCATCGTCAATGGCCTCTGCCAAACCTTCCTCCAGAGGACGAGCTTCCATGTACAAACGGTTGTGCTTGTTAGGAGACTTGCTCATCACTGTCCTGCAAGACCTCTCCAAGACAGTTTCACGGAATGACACAACAGGGTCAGACCTAATGATCTCAGCACCACCCATAAAATCTTCTTGCAAATCTTTAAGACAGATCTCAAGGTGGAGTTCTCCAGCACCAGCAACAATGTGCTCTCCCGACTCTTCAATGGAACACACAACCATAGGATCAGACTTGGCCAAACGCTTGAGCCCTTCAACAAGCTTGGGAAGATCAGATGCAACCCTGCACTGAACAGCAACACGGACAACAGGAGAGACTGAGAACTTCATGGCACGAATTGGGTGAGCATCAACTTCCTTCTCGTTAGTCAAAGTAGCATTCTTGGTGATAAACTGATCCAACCCAACCATGGCCACTGTGTTACCACAAGGGACATCCTCGACAGTTTCCTGCTTCTTTCCCATCCAAATAACAGTTCTCTGTACACTCTTAACATACAAATCTTTCTTCTCACCAGGGACATAGTTTGGACCCATGATCCTGACCTTCAAACCAGTTGAAACCTTGCCAGAGAAGACACGACCAAAAGCAAAGAACCTACCCTTATCAGAAGCAGGAATCATCTTTGAAACATAGAGCATAAGTGGACCCTCAGGATCACAGTTCCTGATAGCATTGGCATACATATCATCAAGAGGACCCTCGTACAAGTTCTCCACACGATATTTCTGAGCCTTGTAAGGAGAGGGAAGGTGAAAGATCATCATTTCAAGAAGGGCACTGCTAGCAGGAAGCCAAGTCTGCATCACACGCTTCATTAGGGCCTTCCCCATCAAGTCCTTCTCATCAGACTTCATGGTGACTTGGAGCTTGTTCAACATGGGCCAGAGCTTATCCTTCTGATCATTCATACAAGTGTTGATGATCTGCTTGATGGGTTCATAACAGAATTGAACAAATCCGCGCTTGCAGGTAGCAGTGCCAGTGTTCTTGGTAGTCCACTTCTTGGTAGCTGGATCAAAAAAGTTCTCTCCCCAAAGTCTCTCCATCATTTTTCCCTCATCAACTCCAAACTTCGAGGCATACATTTTAGCAAAGTTGGTCAAGGTAAAAGCCCAACCGTGCAAACCAGCAGAGAAAGCAACTGTTCCCTTTTCAGGGTAGACTTGAACATCACCAAGAAGAGGATCTTCATATGTGGCCATGATGACATTAGCATTCTCAATCACTCTTTGGAATGTCTGGTAAGCCTCCTCGCCATCAACCTGGAGCTCAAGGAAGCACCTGTCCATCTTGTTAACAGTCAAAACAGGCCTAATTCTTTCACCAAGAGCCTGACGGAGGACAGTTTCTGTTTGCACACAGACACCTTCAATACAGTCGACAACAACAAGGGCACCATCAGTAATACGAAGAGCAGCTGTGACCTCAGATGAAAAGTCAACGTGCCCAGGGGAATCAATAAGATTGATGAGGTACTCATTCCCTTGTCTCTCTCCTTTGTAGCTCTTCAAAGATTCATCAGACATTTCATAATACAGAGAGATACCAGTAGACTTGATTGTGATACCGCGCTCAGCCTCATCAGCACGGGTATCTGTCATACGAACATCACCTGCAACTTCTTGTGCAATAATTCCAGCAGCAGCAACAAGAGAATCTGTAAGAGTTGATTTCCCTGCACAACACAAAAACTAGATGAGAACCACTGCCAGGTAGAGGAATCTGCAAAACTTGACAATTATCAACACCTAAAGAGCTATTGCAGTGAACTGATTCTCAATCTGAGACTAACCTAGCATAAATTTCATACAGCTTTTATCTTCATATTACTGTAACTATCTTACAGATGAAATTTCATAGAAACACTCGTAAACAGCAATAAAATGAAGTACAAAATTAGTCAAACAAGCTATAATTATTTTAAAGTTAAGTTCAGTGATAAACAAACAGGAACAGAAACAAGCTTACCGTGATCCACATGGGCAATAACAGACATGTTACGGATGTTGTGCTTACGGTCCATAATGGCCCGAAGCTCCTCAGCAGTAAACTTGACCTGTAACACATCAAACATCAACTCCAATCAAATGAAAATCACACATAAAATAATAAATGAAAACCTAACAAAAAAAATCAGCAAAAAAGGAACAAACAGTTCGATCAAACTTACCATCTTGGCTTGTTTTTAAAAAAAGAATCAAAACCTGCGAAGCGAAACAAAGCACATAAGTTCTAATCCAAAAAAAAGTACATACTCAAAGTTACAACAAAAGAAGCTTAATCTCAAATACGAAATAATCCATCCATAAAAAGTAAAATATCCTGATATCTGAAATCACATTACCTATTTATATATGATAAAAAAAAACTTTCAACTACATGAATTTAGAGGTAAGCAACAACATGATTTACTTAGTAAACAGAATCATACACGATCAAACATAGAAGAAACAAGTATCAAAATCAGGATCAAAGATCAGAACAATAAGAAATGAAAATACATGCATATAAACGAAAGAGGAAAAGAGCGAACCTGGAAGAGAAAGGCGGAAAGCGAGAGAAAGAGAAGAAGAAGTTGAAACACAGACTCTTCTCTCTCGAAAAGAGTGGGAACAAGAAAAGGAGTGGAGATTCGCTACTTCTTTCGATGCGATGGGGACGAAACAGTGAGTGTGAGCGAAGGATATAAGCTCAGGTCGGTTAGGGTTTTTCTATTTTTAGGGTTTGGACTTTTCGTTTCGTGGCCTTTTTAATGCTGTTAGACGCTAGTGGTTACACAACATCTAAAAAATATCTTTTGACTTCCGAAATGGGATAAAACAACGTTTAGTCCCTGAACTTGACAGTTATTCCTAACTTGACCCCTAAACTTTTTTGTATGCATTAATCTTGAACTTGAGAGTTTTTCTTTTTAGTTGTTTTGATGGTTTGCACGATGTGATACAGTAATTTAGGGATTAATATGGATAAAAAAAGTTTAGAGACTATTGTAAAAAGTAATTAAGCTCAGGGAGTAAATGTTGTTTTATACCCTTTGAAAACATGTATTCTTTGGATACTTTCAAACTCTTTGATTTTTTATTTTATTTTCGTGGACTCATATTGTTCTTGCACGCCAAGATTCAAGCCTTGTGAATATGTATAATTTATTAAATTGTTTTAATGTTGAATCAGTCAATTTGCTCGCAATTTCTTTATTGATATATATATATATATATATATATATATATATATATAGGGACGGAGCTAAGATTTAATGTTGGGAGGGGCAAGAGTCTATTAAGCTATTAAATGTAAAAATTGGGAGGGGCAAAAGCCTTATTTGATTAACTTTTAAATTAAAAGGGACTAAAAATGTAATTATACCAAAAAAATTGGGAGGGGCAACAGCCCCTCCCACACACAACATGGTTCCGTCACTGTATATATATATATAAAATTTATGTGTCAAAATATAAGTTATTTAGAAGTTTGATTATACACCCTTATAAACTTTAGTTTACAAAGGTCTACATATTATAGGGTTTAAGTTTTTTTTTTTATTTAGAATTATGATTTAGAGATTTAAATAGAAAGTATTGTGTAAGTTTTGTTATATAGTTATTGTATCAATCACAATGTCCGCAACGTGTATATTGTCAAAGAATTAAAAATATCTATAATCAGATATTATTTTATAATCATCTTTAGACTATTCAAAAAAATGTATTACATTATTTATTAGACTAAAGTTTCTGTAAATTTGGTATAATTCTTTTATAGCATTAATAGCCGGATGAAAATTATCTGCCCCCAAAGTATGCCTCCATTTGTGCCCCCACTTTAAAATAATGAGTTTAGAGTTTGGGGTTTGGGGTTTAAGGTTAGGGCTTAGGGTTAGGGTGTAGGGAATTAGGGGTATGGTGTATTTTTTAGGGTTTAGGGTTTGAGGTTTAGGATATGAAAATTAGGGTTATGGGGTAAAATTTAATTTTTAAGTATTTTTAGGCAGGGGCATAGAAAGAGGCATGGTTAGGGGTCAGCAGATTTTTACCCTTAATAGCCTCCACAATTCGCCAAAAAATGTATACCAACAGGCCTTATAATTTTATACAAAAACTGAATACTATTGGAAAACAAATTTAAATAAAAAAAAAGAGTTTTGTTAAAATTGATAATAGGGGTGTGAAAAAACCCCCAAAAAAACAAAAACCCAGAAAAAGTGAACCGAAAAATTCAGTTTCGGTTAGAATTTTTATTTTTTTAAAAGAAATCGATTCGGTTACGGTTTACAGTTTTGAAACAAATCGGATAATCGAACCAATTATATAATATATTATTATATTATGTGTCATTTTAATATTTTATATTTAAAAAACCAGATTTTATTTTGAAGTAAAAACTATAATTTCATTTTATGAAGTTTAAGTGTTTAACTTGTTAGTATTAAAAAAGATACTAATATCATGTGTCGGTTTTTAAAAGTATATATTTTTTTCTAACAGATTATTAAAATTTATATTTGTAATAAACAAAATAGAAATCGTTACCCCAACCAAACCGAACCGAATTTTTTGGCTAATCGAATCAACGGTTACGTTTAGGGTTGAGAATTGGGTGACTCGAACTTACCGGTTAACCGAAATAATTTGCTAATGGTTAACCGAACCCGGTTTTGCACGCTCCTAATTAATAGAGAATCTGAATTCGAATCTTGAAGACGATATTGTTGAGAGGGAGAGAGTCGTGAATCTCGAATATAGACGATAGGATGGACACGTAATTTACCTAAAACGGTGTTTTTAAAGTTCAAACCAATATAGATATAATCATAACACGAGAATTACACGAACACATATAATATAAAAACACGAAATGTCAAAACATAAATAAAAGAAACTGGATTAAAAGATGCAGAGAAAAGGAAAAAGGAAGAGCGAACCTAATAAAAGAATGAGAAAATCACTTGTGCTTGTCCTTTCTTAGAGGCTCTGCTCCACTTTACTTGGTATTATTTTTTAAACTTAAAACCAGTCTTATAAAAACATTAAAAACAAGAAAAGACGAAAGAAAGTCCATTCGAACATTTTAACCTAAAAGATTTCGAAACCCATCATTTTATTATAGTAATATTCATGCAGAAGAAACATTCCATTTTCGGGGAATTGTTACAGACAGAAGGAAAAAGAAAGAGAAGGGCTTTCACTTGCAATTGTAGATAGTGGAGTTCCTGCCGCACTCAAGCAGGAAGAAACTCGCCAAGGTATTCAAGCTAATAAAGGGAGAACTTATGGATCTTTTGGTTTTCAAGATTTGGCAAACACAAACAGCTGTATCGAAATCGCTCAAATCCTGAAACCGTTGGCAGCATCGAGTGCTAGGGGTTAGCGGCAACGTCGGTGTCGGTTCTAGGTCGCAAGGAGTCAGATCTTTAGGACACGTTCGAGGAGTTTGAGAGCTAACCAGAGTCAACAAAACAAGGTTGAGGGAAACAATGAAGACAATTGATGCTGAAACCTTGGAACCCATTGTTTTTTTTTTCAATTAAGCTTTCTTGGATTGCTTGTTGTATAAGCTATGAGTGAGCTAGGGTTGCATGGACTGAGGGTATTTATATAAGGGAGATGACCTCCAGACACCGCAAATAATTAAGGTAAATTACATAAGTGGTAGAGGTGAACAAAATTTGACTCGACTCGAAAAAATTAAACTTTTTACTTGAATCAAAAAAATAAATAAAATTTGAGTTATAAAGTTATAGTAATTAGTGGATCGGTTTTCAAGTTCAAGTCAAAACATTCAATTCTGCCTAATATATATATTACATACGAAGAAACATATATGTGTATTGTATATGGTTGTAGATAACATTATAAATGTTTTATAATTAAATTTGAAAAAAAAAAACTCTAACAATTCAACTTGACTAAAAAATTTTAAATAAAATTTAAGTCACAAAATAGGATTTTTCAACTCAAATAACTCACTTTTTTATTCGACTTGACTCGATCCAATGCACACCCCTAATAAGTAGTCATAGGAAAAAAGTAATAATAACTTTTTAATTTAACCGTTAGTAAAAACATCCATGACTGCGTGTCTAAAAATTTAATTAATTATTTTTCCTCTCTTATAAGTTGTTCATCATCTAAACTCACAGTTAGATTGAAAGAATGGCCAAAATGAAAAATCATTCTAATAACCAGAGAAATTATACCATGTGTTCTTCCCACCACGTCATACATGGGACTAACTAATTAAATGCATTAATTTCAGTAATTTTTTTCATCTCATCTTTTTACCAAGTTAATCTTCCTTTGCTAAAATTGTTTTTAAAATTGATTTACAGTAAATATGAGTAAACATTCACTTGACAAAAAGATGAGATGGAAAAAATTAATGAAATAAATTAATTTATTCGTTGGTCCCATAGATGATGTGGCGGGAAGAACCAATAATATAATTTCTCTTAATAACCATGATTAAATGAAACGAAATTTCTTATAATCACCAATGTAATTTATCTTAATTATTATTATTTAATAATCAATTAGTGATGATATATCATTTCATGCCTGTCTCCGTAAACTGAATTAAAACTCTCACATACAAGTTTTGTTTTTGTTTTTTGTTTAAACTTAAACGATTATTAAATGCTAGTTGTGTAAGAGCTTATAGAAGCTAGTTTCTAATGCTACACGTGTTGAAGGTAATTTTATATGTTTATTTTTTATTATATTAAATATTTTTATACTTTTAGGTATTAATTGAATGAAAATACCTAAACATTGAATGCTAATTTATTTATTTTATAGTGCTAACTCTTGGTTATATTGTTGAAATATTAAAAGTGTAACTCTTGGTTATATTGTTGAAATATTTATTTATTTTATAGTGCTAACTCTTGGTTATTTATTACAATATTAAATCATATTGAAAGTATAATTTAACATGGTTACATAGTTTAATTTCAGCGGTAATAAAATATTTTTATACTAAAATTTAATAATGAAATAAAATATTATTCTAATGTTAATATAATAATATAATAAACAAAATATTACTATATTATATATATAATATTAATATAGTAATATACACGTACGCAAAAAACATAAATGGTTATTAACTTATTGATTGAGGCCTAACATTCTCCATTTGTTGAAGTTGTTAAGAGTACTTAATTTCTGCTCATTAATAGTAATACTTAATAGTTAGGTAAAGAATTAATAGTAATAAAGGTGTCCGACCTATACTTTTTGTTCAAGTTTGGAGCTTAACATTTTTTTGGTCACTTTGGTGTTTAACGTTAAATTTTTTTTTGTTATCCAATAAAAATACGACACATGACATATTCTGGTATTTTCTTAAATTTTTATTTTTTAAAAAAATTAGAAAATCTTTAATTTTATAAAACCCCCACAAAATCGTTAGTTTCTCTAAAACCCCCAAATTCAAACCCTAGATCCCTAAATTCTTCCCCTCCCACCACCGATTCAACAACCATCGGCCACCCTTGCCTTCGTTGCCCCCATAATTTCGTCGTTGAAAATCGGTGAATGAACCGTCGATTACTCTGTCGAAGAACATTAAAAATGAAGAAAAAAGAGACCGATTGGGCTTCTAATTGACGGGTAGAGGGTGGGGATGTTGAACGGTGAGGTAGCCGACGCTTGGGTGGTGAACAGTGAACCTCCGACATGTGGGGATGCCGAACAGTGATGGAGATTTGATTTGAGAGTTTGTTTGAAAGAAATTAAAACTCTGAGCTCTTTTAAAAGTATATAATTTTTAAGTAATTAGTAATTAAATAAATATAAAATAGGCCATGTGTATTTTTTAAGGTTTGGATTTAAAATTTAAAATTTAATAATGAAACATAGAAAGAAAACACAAAAAAATAGAATATTTTTGTACCCTTGTAATTTTTGACAAAACTATATGAAAATAAAATTGAATACAACACGAAAAATAAAATGAGTTTTTGTTAAAATCCATATAAACGGTGCTTTTTAAGTTCCAACCAATGTAGATATAATCATAACACGAGAATTACATGAACACATATAAGCTTATGAAATGAAACAGAGTTGCTAGGTCATTTAAAATCTATAGTTACATTCTTCACATATCCGCACAAGCGTGCTAGGCCGCACCAAAGAGTCGCAGACGACACACTGATCGTCGCATTTCTTGCAAAGCCGGCCGAGTGTAACCACTAATTTTTGTCTGGGTACTATTATTATTATTTATAAAAAATAAAAACTATAAATAATATAAAGAAAGGGAGACAAAAGGGGATGGTAACCCATGCCTTCTCCTATTATGGGCGGAGCCACCATTTGAAATGAGGTGTCTCATGTGACTTCTCAAAAAAAATTTAAAAATTTATTTTTTCTATATAATTTGTTTATAAAAAATTAAAAATATAAAAAAACGACACTCCTTTTATGAATACATGACACCCATTTATAAATAAACGACATCCCTTTATAAATAATTAACATTCCTTAAATATCGTTGAAAAATGACACCCCTTAAATAAATTTCTGGCTCTGCCCTGTCTCCTATGGATGAAAATCCTCTACCCCTTTTCGGTGCCCCTATTTATGCCCCACACTCAAAATTAAGCTTAGGGTTTAGGATTTAGGGTTTTAGGTTAGGGTTTAGGAAATTTAGGGTAAGGTGTATTTTTTAGTGTATAGGGTTTAGGATTTACAATTTAAGGTTAGAGCTTAAAATTTAATTTTGTTGTATTTTTTAGTGTTGATGCATAAGTAGAGGCACTGAAAAGGGGCATATAATTTTTATCCGTCTCCTATTACACCTCATATCTCTAACACCTACACCTATACATGCCACTACCATGCTCCTATATTGTCTACCCCATGCCCTAAACATGCCATCACTGCCCATATTTACATTCTCCTAACCCTTCACCATCTCCCTTCATTATTGTCTACCCATGCCCTAAGCATACCACCACCATGCTTATATGTTGTCATTGTCTTAGCCTTTCACCATCTCCCTTCATCATCTTTAAAACTGGACCATCCACACACGGCCATTATTCATTTCCCCTAATCAATTCCCCCACTGCCCATATTTTCCCTAGCCATTCTCGACAACACCCTTAGCCCTTCATCCCCACACTGCCGCTCACTCAAACTCTCCTTCACTCACCTTTCCATTCCCTTATCCACCATAATTTCCCCCTAACCGAAATCATTTTCTACTATTACCATTCCTACTGAATCGAGCTTCTCAACTCCAACAACAACTCGTGGAATTTAGTTGATCGAGCATAAATATTTGGATTTTTGGTATATTCTTCCTTTTTTTCCATCTGTTTGTGCAATTTATTCTTATGGTTTAATGAAATGTTGTTGAGTTTATTGGTAATCATTGTTGGAAAAATTTGATAGTTTTGGAGTTTTGAATGAGAAATTGATTCAAACGTTGTTGAGGAAAATGTGGAACCAATTGTTGATTCATAAATGTGCAGAGTGCACTATGTGGGTAACGCAAATGTCTGAACCGATCTGGTCTTCCGTGTACCTGTAGATATTTTGACTCAAATTTAAAATAATTTTTTTGTCAAATAAGAGCATATATTTACCAAATTCTATCTTGGAATTAAAATGATAAATAGTGAAAGTTACCTTTAATTTAGATAATAATTTTAGAAATTGCTCTCTAAAAAAATCGATTGATTCTCAATATTAAATGTTTTATTAGGTCAAAATTTTCTTATATCCTTCATGAATCTTCTATAAATAGTGTGCAAACCTTCTAGGTTTTGTTGAACTAAAAACACAATGATCTTCCTATTGTTTTACTCTGTGATTTTTTATAAAAATAGTTTTGGCTATAGAAGAAGGTAAAGGCATAGTTTGTGATCTTTATAGTTGTGCTACTATAAAAGATCATCTAGTTGTTGTATCTTAAGAGACTGACGACCGAAAAATCTCAAGCATCAAGGAGTGATCGAAAATTTATCTTAAGAAAATTGCGTAGATATAAGCCTCAACATATTTCTTATGGCTTTTCATTTTAAATTGGTTTGGTTTAAATATGTTGTATTTATTTGTTCTGTTCAATTAATAATAATATCAATATTTAGTTTATTGTTTATTATTTTATTATTGAATTATCGACTTTTCTAACAATTCTAAGATAAACTTTTTGAGTTTTAATCTAAGACAGACATATTTCATATTTATGGTCATGATCAGTATATACAGTACGTGTTAGTGGATTCGATGACACCTTTAGAATTTGGATACTTTACAAAGGCTATGAATAATCTATCAATATATATAAAGGGTGATTAAACGTGCAAAGAATCCTTGTGGGACAAGGGCCATATTCGAATATTAAGTTGTTGTCATTTCTAAGTTATGGTGCAATGGCAGCTATCTCTCACCCTATTCAAAGTGGTTAAATGCATATAAGATAATTTTTGTCCGAAAAAAAAATATATTCATGCATATATTAAGGTAAATCCTTAATTTATGATTTCGCCCATAACTGTGCTTTATTTATGGTGTTATTATGATAATGTTTATGGTATTATTACCTTACAATTTTTTGGTCTTTTAATATGAAATATTAAATATGACATGAAAAAAAGTATCATGTGCCTTGTATAATAATAATTTTCTTGTGTAAATAATTTATTTCGAGAATTAATTATTGCCGTTTTAACGAGTTTACTTTATATTCCAAACAAGAATCAATAGAATTAAAATTAAAGGATTGATTTCTTTTGGTTTCTGTTGGTTAAACAGAATTAAATTGAATTGATATATTTGTTGTTTAACAGAAGATATAATGGAAATAACTTATTAAATTTATTTCTTCATTAGAATCATGCGTTGATTCTAATTTTAGAAAAGAAGATGAATCATTGAATTTATTTTCGTGAGAATCTTGTATGATTCTAATGTTGCGGAGAAAAGAACTTCCTTAAGCATAAGAGCATGAACCCATAAAAGGTAATTGAAAAAAAATTTAAAAGTGCATGTCTAGAATTGGTTCTTTGAGATACTTGGTATTCAAGCATGCCTAGTGCACCACCTCTCTTTCTTAAGTTACTTACCTGATGCATTGTTTATTATTGTTCTTTCTATTCAGACCATGCGAACTTTTGTTTTGGGATTTAGTTTACTAATTCTTCATCGTCTGACAAAAGTTAAAAATTATGTTTCTATTTCTGATTTTAGTCTTTGACTAAATTCATGACGTTTAACATATTTATAATACTTTAATTTTAGATTGTGTCTATGTGACACAATGAAAAATTAGTGAAATTCATTGAAAAAATTTCAAATATAGCAACAAAAGATGTTGCATATGTTACCATGATAAACCTGGTCAAATATTTAAAGGATGATCATCCTATGATTAAAAAGGATAAGGTTACTAAGGTAAATATTGCTAAGACAAATATTACCATGACAAGGTAGTGGAAGTCAAAAATGACTTCAAACTGTAAATTAAGCGGTGTGTTCAAGAAACAAAAATTTTATGAGAAATGTTTTAATTGCTATAAGATGGAAAACAAGTCTCCAAACAGTAGACTTTTAAACGAGGTCAATGTTAGTGGTGTAACAATTGACATAAAAAAATATTGTTTGAAAGAATAAATTTATCACCTTCATTGACGATAACACGAAAATAGTGTTATGTGCATTTACTTAAAAGCAAAGATGAAAATATAGAAAGAATTGTTCTCTATGAGCATGATATTGAAACTCACACTTAATTAAAGGATTAAGATGGGGAGAAGCTCTATATGAGTAACGTCGGTACTAAAATACGCCTAACATGTGGAGGAAAGCTGTTCTATAAGCTAATTATCTTTTTAAATAAGGTTCCCATAATTAGAGAGATAAGACACCATATAGGTTATGGAAAAGAATAAATCCTTTCTACAAGTGCTTAAAAATGTGGGGTGTCTTGTAAAAGTAATAACTTTATTATCAAAGTAAATGAAAATAAGTCTTGGAATGAGGGATTGTATTGGCTATGTAGATCATAACAACATATATCAGTTTCTTGTGCGTAAATCAAAAAAATCCTAAGATACACAAGAACATGATAATGAAATCATAATATTGTCTCATTATTTGAAAATATACTTCCTTGTATAATTAAGGAAGTTAATCCAAGTTCAACGAAACAAACTTTAGAGACTATTAGTGAAGACAGTCTAGATGGTCAACAAAAAATTGAAACTACGATATTATCATGATGACAAATAAGTGTGACAAATGTGTGTATGTCAAACCTACTAACATTAATATATGATCCTATGTTGATGACATACTCATTGTTATAAGTAACAATAAAATGGTAAACGTTCCAATGACATGTAAAAGTCAAGATTTGACATATATGAGACTAGACGATATAATTTTGAGAATCCAAACCAAACGGTCAACTGAAAGGTTTCATATTAACTTTGTCAGACTATGTGGATAAGTTTCTTGAGAAATTTGGTAAAGATGATTATGGTATAGCCAAAACTCTAATAGACACATGCCAACATTTATCCAAGAATAAAGATCAAAGTGTTGACCAAGTAAAATATGCAAGGGTCATATGCAGTCTAATGAACCTCATGAGCTGTACTAGACCAAATATTACTTTTATTGTGAGCAGTTTAAGCAAATTCACAAATAATCCGGGTGAAAACCACTAGAAAGCAATTGTGAGGGTACTGAGATGTCTTAGATATACTCAGAACTATGATCAGAGATCATGTTTTTTTAGTAGGATATTTTGATGCTAGTTGAATATATGACATTCAAGATACCAAAGGTACAAGTGGATATGTATTCACTTTAGGAGGAAGAGCCGTGTTAAGGAATTTTTCAAGACAAACAATTATAACCGGATCCATAATAAAATTCGAGTTTGAAGCTTCAGACAAGTCTAGAGAAGAATTCGAATGACTTTAAATTTTTTGAAGGATATTCCTAAATGGGCAAAGCCAGTGCCTACAATGTGCATACATTGTGATGACCAAGCAGAAATTAGTAGAGCACAGAGCTTTTTGTATAATGGTAAGTCGAGACATATGCGTCACCGACATAATACCATTAGACAATTGATCTCAAATGGAGTTATTTCTATTGATTTTGTAAAATCAAAGGATAACATTGTGAATCTGCTAATCAAAAGGTTAAATTGAGATCAAATTGAGAAAACATCGAAAGGAATGAGACTAAAGCCTAAAAAATTTTAAGGTGTATGTGAAGGAAAACTCTATCTAGTTGACTGGAGATCCCAAGATCTAAGTTTAAAGGGACAACTTAATTGCATAGACATGTGCGGTCACTGTAGAGGTTCTTATCACAGTCCGTTCCTATGATGTAAATAGTGATCAGAGTGGTTTAAGCTAAACAATGCTTTTAATGATCATTGTGTGCTTTGGTGAGCCAAGCAACATAAGTCACCTATGTGAGAATGAAGTGAGGCCGCTTCAAGGAGACTATTGGGCATGGTTCTTATTAATTAAATGTTTAATTAATTCAAGCCCGCCAAATTTTAAAGCCCACTTAATTAGAACTTATATTCAGTTGGGAATATTTAATTAAATCTAATTTAAATTTCAATGATTTACATCGATATAAAAGTAACATATGATTTGGTACCAATTTCGGACGTTGTGGGGTGCTAATCCTTTCCCACACGTAACTAACTCCTGAACTTATTTTTAAATGAATATCTGATTTTATGGTATCTGGTCTACCTTATCCAAGTGACTGGTGACGACTCTAATTTTTTATTTTCAAAATTTAATTTTAAAAAATCCCCTTAAAATAAATTTTTTAAAACGTGAGATACTTCGTATCGATTTTTAATTAGTAGTTACAGGTTGTACCTGGTTGTTTCCAGCACATGATCAAATCAGGATGGTGCTTGGCCATTGCCGTAATCAACAACACCTTCACTTGCATACAAGTAAGAAATATCAAAATATAAATCCAAGAAACTCGATTAAAAAATGCCGAGAAAAGGGGAAAGGAAAAGGAAGAGCGAACTGAAAAAAATGAGAAAATCATTTGTGCTTGTCTTTTCTTATAGGCTCTGCTCCCTTGCTTGCCCTCCACTTTATTTGGTATTATTTTTTAAACTTAAAACTAGTCTTATAAAAACATTAAAAATAAGAAAAGAAAGGTCTAACGAAAGAAAGTCAAAAGATAATAACTATATGTATAATTTTAATTCTTGCCCGACAAGTTTCGACTATCCAAAACACAAAATGGGTCCCACTTGAACACTAGTAATTTTTTTGATAAATTATATTATGCATTTACGCAATTTCACTCTCAAATTTATTTTAATTATTAAAGTTTTAAAACGTTTAATTTAATCATAAAAATTTAGACATTGAACGTTTTTTGTCACTCATTCGTTAACTTTTTGACGACGTCCATTTACTAGCGAACAAAGGAGCTTTTCTAAGGATCGAACGGTGGAAAATTTCATCAACATGAGAGAAGCAACATACTGAGAAATGAGCTCCATCCGACGACGAAGGAAGGAGATCGTCGAGAGAGAAACCATAAAACTTTTGCTTGATTTGTGAACTTCTGTGCACTTTTTGACAAAATGAAGTTCGAATTCAGACTTAGGAGGCCAAGACGAAGTGACCGGCAAAATTTGAGACTGAACTACTATCATCTATGACCATTTGGTGTTTAAGAGTGACAAAAACGTTCAATTTAGTGACAAAAAACGTTCAATGTCTAAACTTTAGTGAGTAAATTGAGCATTTTGAAACGTCAGAGACCAAAATAGGCTTAATAATTTACCATGATTTTTTTAGCAATTTAACCTAAAAAATTTCGAGACATGCGTAGAGAATTAATGGAGTGAAGTAATATGTTAAGAAACCCATCGTTTTATTAAAATTCATGCAGAAGAAACATATAAAAGGGAACGTAAGAGTAATTCCATTTTCCAGGAATTATTAAAAGACGATTCATGACATAGAAACGTAAGACTGTAAGATCAGTAGCATTGTACGCAGAATGAAAAGAGAAAGAGATGGGCTTCTGCCTTCAGTCGACCAACTTTCACACGCAATTGTACGCAGCGAGGTTCCTGCCGCAATACCTCAAGAAGAGATTCGTCATACGGCTCAAGCTAACAAAGGGAGGAATTCTGGACCTATTGGCTTTCAAGATTTGGCAAAAGCAAGCGGCTGCACCGGCATCGCTCAAACCCTGAAACCGTTGGCAGCATTCGCTGCTAGGGTTTGGCCCTGCCCCAAAGAACGCCGCTGTCATGGCTGATTCGCAAGGACCCAGATCTTGAGGACACGTTGGAGGAGTTTGAGAGCTAACCAGAGTGAACAAAACAAGGTTGAGGGAGACAATGAAGACAGTTGATGCTGAAACCTTGGAACCCATTTTTTCAAGACCCACAATTAAGCTTTCTTGGATTGCTTGTTGTATAAGGTATGAGTGAGCTAGGGTTGCATGGAAAGAGGGTATTTATACAAGGGAGATTAACCCAAAACAATTTCCAAGGGCATTAATTTAATGAAAATACCAATACATCGAATGATAATTTATTTATTTTGAATAATTTCCGTCAAAAGGAGGAGAATGGAGAATTTGCTCTTAATAGGTTTTGAACCCACAATCTAACAGAAAGGAAAATGTATTAACTGCAAGTTTTAATTATTTGTTCTAAAGATGGTTGACTCAAAGTCGAATAATTTAAATCATATTGAAAGTATAATTTTACATGATTACATAGTTTAATTTCAGTTGTAATAAATTATTTTCAATATTCAAGTTTAATAATGAAATAAAATATTATTCTAATGTTAATATAATAATATAATAAACAAAATATTACTGTATATAGTATATTATAGATATAATATTGATATAATTATATTCAAGTACGCGAAAATCATAAATGGTTACTAACTTAGTGATTGATGCCTAACATTTTGCACTTGTTGAAGTCGTTAAGTAATACTTAATAGTTAGGTAAATAATAAGTTTATTAAGTACTAATAGTACTGTTATGTCATAATTTTATTATCATATATAATATACTAATAGTATATAAAATGCATCTCGTTATCAATAATTTTTAAAATAAATGGTTAAATACTCTCGATTGACATTTTCCCCTTCCCTAGATTGTGGGTTTTAGACCTATTATGAGTAAATGTTTCATTTCCCCTTTTTTTTTCTTTCCTTTACGTAGAAATTGTTCAAAAAAAAATTAAAACGTCTCGTTAAAATTAATTTAATTTTTAAAATTTATAATGATGTGTCATTCATCGATAATAGACATTGTGTTATTATTTTAAGAGAAAAACTTTAATACACAGGCCGTAAACTTTTAGTTTATACAAGCCTTTTAGTTTTAAAGAGTAGGGGTTTAATTTAAGGTTTAGAGTTTAGGGGGTTGGATTGTAAGTTTAAAATTTAATGTTAGCATTTAAAATTTCAAGTTTAGAGTTTAAGGTTTGAGAATTATTTTTTTGGGGTTTGAGTTTAATAATTTAATATTTTGATTTATAATATTAATATGCAGGCTTGTGTAAAACTTATTTTACATTGTCTGTATATCAAAATTAAGGCCTTATTTTAATTTAATGTTGCAAAGTGAATTTGATCAAGTTGATTTTTCGCGTCGTTCTTAAATTCTTTTAAAGAGATAATTTACTTTCTTTTAAACTTCTATAACTAGGATTACCCACTTGAATGCTCGCCAATTAGATCATAATTTGAAGATTACGGACGAAATTATATATATTTAAATTCGAACGCAACACGTAACTGTTTTAACTAATTTAAACTAACAGGGCTAAGTTCCGATATAACTAAATGGAATGATATGAATCTACAAAAGAATCCATGTTCCGATATAACAATTCCAGCAAAAAAAAAAAGGGTTTTGTTTTGAATTTCAACCGAGCAGTGAGTAGATCTCCTCCGTTCCAGCAGAATAAAAACAGGGAAATATGATAGGTAAAAACCGCATGCCGAATTATCCGACAAAAGGCTTTTTGAACGGTGAAGGTGGTACCGAATGATGTTAGTTTTACACGAGGGGCTAATCAGCCTTCCTAAGGAGGATGGAAGTCCGAAACTTGGCGTCGTCCCTAATGAAGCTCCACCACAGGTAGGTAAGTGGGATAGTTGTGGCATGCCATATAGCATGGGCATCAAAGAAACCTTGATAAGGAGGAAAGTCGTAAATCTCCAGAAACATCGCGAGGGCTCCTCCAATGATCACTACCCAGCACTTCCAACGATAAGGATGGCGAGTGACACCAGCCCAAATTGCCCAGATCAGAAGTTGAGCAACCCCCATCACTACACAAACTTTCATGTTCCACCCTGTACAATGTTTCGTATCATGTTATTGTGCCCAGTAATGCACGAAAATCGTGTACAAAGCATTTAACCCTTGGAACAACCAAATGTTAGAAGTAGAAACAAACTATCAAAGAACGGAGATCTTACCGTAGTCGAAGGTATAAAAGTTGAGGTACAATATATGGGTAGTCACAAAGGCAAGAAACGGAGCAGCAACCATCACTCTAGCAGCCTCAACTCTCACATCGAAACATCTAAGTATGGCTAGAATAAGAGAGTACCCAAGCAGTGCCACAGCAGATGAGTAGTCTAATTTCTCTGTCAAATCCACATCACTGTGGTTCAAACAAACATGCCAGAGCAATAAATAGGACAATCGTTTGGGTGTACATGTGGTCACTCACGAGGAGCTTAGAGTTTCTACGCAAGTGTGTGATTTAAGATTAGGCCAACTAAACCAAATATTTTGCAATCTAGACAAAACATCAATGAAAATGCAACATAACCAAATGTGTACCAATTAACAGAGAGAATGCATTCATTAAAAAACAACTCCAGATTACATTATTCTTGACTGTTCTGTTTTCCTAGACACCTATATTATTGGATGCCTTAAGCTAGAAGACAACATAATGAGGACCCGATCCGTGCTAAAAGTTAAAAACATACCATGTCTAGTACATCTGACCATGACACTTGAATCCAAGCACTTGCAACACAGAATACAGACCTGAGTAAGGAGAGAGAGGCAAAACTAGGTTCTATTTAGAATGCCAGTTTCAGGATCTAATTTTGGTAAGACAGTACTGGGGCAAGAAGCATCTTATTCGCCAAATTAGTTTCTTGCACTCCCCTTGTTACATTGGTTTTATGATTTTCTTAAAAAAAAAAAAAAAAAAAGATCTACCCAAACCAACAAATAACCTCTACTCTATGTAGCAGACCGATATTTCAAAGCCGAAAGTTTGAGGGTACTATTTCAAAAGAATCACCCACATTATTGATGCAAAGTTCCAATCAAACTTATCTTCATGGGAAATAGTCGGAGAAGTGGAGAATGGAAAAAAGTAATTACCGACTATGGAAAACAGCACTCCAGAGCCATGAGTTCATTGCCAGGAGTCCATATATGTGCCACAAACTTGCAAACTCATAGTATGCCTTCTTACCTTGTCTTAAAGGCAAGTTATAGTAAAGAAGGATGAAGAACGATAGCCAACCGTGAAAATGCATTGCAAGGTTGAGTGCAGAGAAAGCTACAGAAGCTGGTTCCTGAGCAAATTATCAGTGAGGTCAAGATGGATACTGCAAAAAGAAGACCATAAAATTCCATGAAAACTAAAAATATGTTTAATAGGGTAAAAGTAGAGAAGCAAACCTGAATACCAAAAACTCGCTTGAAGGGCCATTTACCATGATACTTGACAGGTCCATCACCAACTGCTTCCCTTTCTTTCTCTCTGTCAACCATGCAATTGTAACGACAATCACTTTGGCAATCCCATTGTTTCCACTTCAAGTAAAGTGGTTCTTGCGTATACCATGGACCATCATTGGCAACACCATCAGAAGGAAACTTGCACTGCGGAAAGCATCTCCCCCCAACACATCCAGTTTTCTCACATTCTGTCACACAAGCCCTAAAGTAAAAAGAAATCCATGGTTAGACTACTTAAATGTCTGATCAATTCATAAAAAAAGGGTATAGGAATCGGGACTAAATTGATTTCAAGTCAGAGAGAATGTGGCATATTAAAATCTATAGCAAGTAAAATTCTTGCCCCATTTCAAATTACACTGAGAATTAAGGTGCGACTCAATTTACTTTATTCCTTGGTCATTTATTTATTTCCTTCCTTTCGTCTCTCTCTTTTTCTTTAGACAGCTTTATAAATGCTTAATGCCGTTAGAGTACTCCCACAAACCAGTGATATATGAGCATTTCTTCTCCAAATATAACTTTCCCAATGATATGTACACCTTTCGGCTGACTTCAGGTAGAATCTACAAACTGCTGATGACTTCCATAAATGCTCAACAAATCAGTAAAATCAAAAGACTTAAAACCCAGGGAAGCTCATAAATAATCCACATAAAGTAACACCCTATTACTTTAGACAACCAATACTTACAGTTCTGAAAGGTAATATCACCTAAAGCAATTATCCTAGCACACTGCAAGTTTGAACAATTAAAATGACCAAAAATACAGTGTTACTCCTGTATAGGCTGCAAACTCAAGTTTTTTTTTTCTTGTTATAATCTCCTAGAGAAAATGACAGTATAATCGGTTATTATTCCAGGAATCAATCAAGTAAATTGTAAAAAATTATCCAGATAAACAAATACCCTATAACAAAGTTGAAAGTTTCCATGAGGTGCTAAGATTGATTACTTATCACCTCAGCTAGTGTGCTCAGCTTTGAGTGCCTTGTCGAGTTGCTATGTGTTCAGGGCTCTAGGGCGTTCAATATGATATCTAATCTCATCTAAGCAAGCTTTGAAGCACCTGAAAGCTTGCTTTTTGACCACAAAGATGAGTACAGTAACTTCAAATTCTTCTCTCATTACTAATTGAAGTAATACTAAAGACCCCTTTTTTTTTGAGGCCAACATAATTGTTGTGGCCAACATAAGTTTGTCTTAGACTTGAGAGGAAATTACTTTCGATCAAACCAAGGGCCACGGCTCCATACATGAAGTACCTTTTAACTCACAGTAAAATGTCACACAATATTTGTAAATGCACATTTTCTATGTGTTCTCAAAGCTACATCCCCAGGTTTTAACAAGAAACATTGAAGTTCCTCATTTTACACATAATCAATATGTACATGCCCCTGCTAGTTAACCAAATGAATGGTATAACAGTCAGCAGAGAATCCCCATTTTATCTATTAAGGCAGCAACACAAACCCATCACAATAAAGCTTCCATTGCATTTCTTATTGAAGAACATGCCCCTACTAGTTAACCAAATGAATGGGATAACAATTATTTCTAATGTAATGACTTCTTCCAATCTAAGATCTAAACAAATATGCATGCCTTTTGCAGTAGACCCTGTAAGTTCCAAACTCTCAAGATCCTTCACCATACTTATCGAAAATCAATAACTAAGAACATTTTTTTAAATTGAAAGGAACACTAAGTAATAGCAATTTCTCCGGGTTAATTGGAAAATAATTATGGGTAATGAAGGGGGAAAATTAAAATGAAAAAAAAAACCCAGAAAACCTGTAAAGTGGATCAGCATCACCAGCACTGGCATCCAAAGCACCAACAAGAAACGAAAAAACCAGAAACGAAGCTATTGAATAACGATCTAGCATCATCTGATAGGAAAAGTGAGAGTAGCAAGAGGGAAAATATCAGAAACCAAACAAATGGAGCATATAAAACTTTCGATGGGCAAGTTTTAAATCTGGGAATTTTCTATTAAGAACATGAAGACAAAGGAAAGTAGTGACAGATGACAGGGCGAAACATATGAAGATTGAAGAATATGAATCAAAGGATACCAATTTTTTTTTTTTGGTAAACTACATCATCATATAATTGTTAAGTTTACGATTTGACCATCTTATTTTTTTTCTAAACAATTAAATCGCTAAACTATTTAATTGGATGCAATGTGACCACCGACCGTTTGAACCTAACGGAAAAATTGACGTGGCAGTTAGTAAAAACTAGTATAGTTGTACATTTTGTCCCCGCTATTTGCACATTTTATTAATTTAGTCATAATTTTATTAATAAAATAATTTAATTATTTAATTAGGTGATGACACATGTCGCCACCTTATTAGACATGTCACAACTTGATTGGAAGAATAAAAAAAAAACAAGCTGCTCGCCTTTAATAGGAATCAAACTCAAGTAAGAGTGGTGTAAAGAGCATGAATATAAGAGTGGTGTAAAGAGCATGAATATAGAACACAAACTATATATATGTGTGTTAATTTGTTGCTAATGCCAAAAAAAAATATAGAACTCAAACATGACACACTTAAAATGTATAAAAACATCTAAATTATTAAAACAAATTTGATGATTAAATTAAATATGACACACTTGTATTTTTAAACTAAATTTAATACGTTATTTCTTTCCACAATTATTTTTTAATATAATTTTACATTTATAATCATTGACTTATTTTTCAAATTTAATTAATATTTTTTATTTTATAAAAAATATTTTAATTTATTATATGAGTGAAATTATATTAAAAAATAAAAAATATAAAAAAAAATCATTTAAGAATCTAAACTCATAAATATAATTTAAATAAACTAATATAATTTTAAAATTTTAAAAACTATAATATAATTTCTTATATAATAATAATTTAGATAGATTTTTTCATCAAAAATAATTTAGATAAATTTTGTTAATAAATATTGAAATTATTAGTTAAATTAAAAAAATTAATTCATTCATTGTATATGTGAAATTATAAAAGAAGTGAAATAATATATTAAATTTGGTTTAAAAATACAAAAATCTTAAAATCAATTTTATTTTAAATTATGTATTAACAATATTTAAAATATATACAAAATGTTGTTAATTTTAATTTAATTATTATGTTAATTTCAATAGTTTAAATATTTTTATACATCCCAAGTGTGTTATGTTCGAGTCTTATTTATCGATATTTATTTTTTTACCGGCATTAACAACGAATTAACATATATATTAAAATTTGTGTCTTATATCACTAGATTGTACTTGGCTTGTGGTATACTCATGCTCTTTATACCACCCTTACCCAATTCCTACCCGGGGCATACAATTTGTTCTTTTTATTAAATTAAATATACATAGAGAGATAGAGTCCTCCAATAAGACGGCGACACTAATTAAATAATTAAATTATTTTATTAAATAAAATTTGGATCAAATTGATAAAATATGCAAATAGTAGGGGCTAAATATATAATTATATTAATTTTTAGTAACTGTCATGTCACTCCCTCTGTTAGGTTCTAACGATTGTTGGTTTAATTACTTAGAAAAAAATAAAGAGGTCAAATCGCGACTTTACCAATAGTATGGTGGTCATTTATATAGTTTACCCTTTTTTTAATAAAAAGGATAGCACATTGTTTACCTTTGGGTTGGGAGGGATGGGCATTACACCCGAACTTCAGACGAGTTTCGATCTAAATCGATTTAATCAGATTGGATTTTTTTAATATTAAAGAAGTTCTTAAGATATTTTATAATAATACTCTCTATTTATATATTTTTATAATTAAAATTTTAAAATTGTTTTTTTATAATTAAGTTACTAAAATTAATTAATTTTTTTACAATTAAGTCTCTAAAATTGATTTTGTTTATAGATCGATTCGGGTTAAAGTATATAATTTTCGGGTCGAGAATATGTTCGAGTCAGGTTCAGGTCAACTAAAAACTCGAACCGACCTGTGCCCATCCTAGGTTGGGCAGCATGGGAAATATATATATTTATATATTCTATCAATTTAATTCTTATTTAAAATAATTCAATAAATTCAACCTTTAAGTTTTTGAAAATTTTAACACTACGCCCTTGTGACACACACCTTCTGACCACTTGTTGCACTCTTTGTTATTGTTCATCAACTTGATAATCGACATGTGAATAGCTTGACAGACACTAGACAAATGACATACTAATAAAATAAATCTATTATGACCTTAAAGTTATCTATCAATAAACACAATCACTTCGCTAATATAATTTTAAAACATGAAAAGTTTAAATTTTAAACTGATATTATACCCAGTCGTGTTAGTATTTAAATTTTAACAATAAAATAATATATTTATAACAAAATTTTAATAGAGGACTAAACAATAACTTTTAAAAGAAGTGATTCATTTATAACTAAAAACATGAAAAAGTTGAATGTATTTTCCCCTAAAAATAAAACAAAAAAATTGAGAATGTAAATTAATGTTTTAGTCCAATTTTACTTTCGTTGGATTTTGGAATGTCTGCTTCTTTTAGCTTAGCGGAGCCTTTGAAAACAAATTTTAAATTTGGAGTGATTATTGAGCGAGTCGACTGTGAGTTGAATAATATTCGATTCGTGTTGTAACACCCGGGTTCGGGGGTCGGGAGAAAATAATAATTTTAAAAATAGTTCGGGTTTCGGTTCCAAATTTTTAAATAATAAAATAATGGGTTGGGCCTCGGGTTTCAAGACAAGCCCAATTTTGCCAAGGTGCCATCCATTGTAGTTCCCTTATTTCATTAAGGGTGTTTTGGTCTTTTGACCCCCCATTTTAAACAAACATAAACTATTCACTTTGCTCATCTTCTACCTCTCTCCACCCCCATCTCTTTCCAACGATACAAATACACCTCCCACCTTGAGCTACTATTCCATTCCATAGCTCACTCGTTTTTGAAGCTTTCTCAAAGGTATGGACGTTTTTGACTTGCTCTCACCTTCCCCTCCTTGGAAGTACCACTAATTTTCATTTTTGACCATGTTTTGAAATAAGGGCTTTTTAAGAGTTTTGATTTAAAAATGATGCCTTTATTGTTCTTGACTTAATGTTTTAAGTGATTAATGATAGACATGTTGTCTAGGAAGCATGAGGTCCAATTGGTATGATTTTTAATGAGTTTTGTAAAGTTTCCCGGATTTGGGTTTTGGGGAGGTTTTTGAGAGGTTTTGAGTTGAGTTTTGGGGGTGTTTTAGGTGAAATCTTGAGGGCTGATGGTTGGGGTATATGTAAGTAATGTTTTGAAGGCTTTAGGGAGTAATTTGAGGGTTGAAATCAATGGTTTTGAGTGGTGCTAAAGGGCTGCTCGGATTTTTGGAGTTTTGAACTAGTCTTCAATGGAAAATTGATGTCTTGAGAATTGGTACTTAATCCGGATTAATTATTTTAGAATATGGACTGATTTGAGATTTATTTGCTTGGTGTTGGAATGGCTAGAAGCGAGAAATTTGGTTGGTGAAGCTTCGGGGACAAATCCGGGGATTTCGGAGTCTTGAGCTTGGTCTTCGATCTTCTCTTGGGTAGCAACGGTGAGTAGAATCATCGGTCTTTACCTTGTGCTCGATATGGATTCATTTGAGGTTTGGGTGGAACCTTGAGAGGTCACCTAAACCCGTGTGTAAGCCTCTTTACTCTCATATGTTGTGATATATGGATTGTGGATGTGATGTGATTATTTGAATGCATTTTAAGTTGTTAATGTTGTAGTCGTGTTGAGTTCGTGCCTCACGTGATGGTGGTCTAAACTACGGTGATGTGTAGTCCCACCGGTAGTGACTAGTAGGGTAGTACTTTGATGTGTAGTCCTATTGGAAATCCACTAGTCGAAACGGTGATGTGTAGTCCCACCGTATGTGTATATTGGTTGTGCTTGTGCAAACCAAGTGTTGTGGTTGAGATAGATCCTTGTGCATCCATAGCTTTCTTGCATTTAAATCGTGTTTTGGAAAACTGCATGTTGTGAATTGTAGAGCCTCTCTCACTAAGCTAGTTTGCTTATGCTCTTTTGTTTCCAACGTGCAGATCGCTAGAGTTCGGGAGGCGAGCGGGCGAGGGAGGAGCTTTTGGAGTTCTCAAGCAAGTTTAAGTATGGTTTGCTTTTGTAATAATGCCTAAACAATGGGGTGTAGAGTGTTAGGAGTTGGGGTCAAACTCCTTAGGAGGTTGTGCTTGAAATTGTTAAGATTATGTTGTGTTATGCTTTTGCTACTTGGATTATGACTTATGCTTCCCTTGTGGTTTATTTGCATGAGCCTAAACTTGTATGGTGTTGGCCCATGTATACCTTATGCTTGTCTATTTTGTGGTTGATGTCTTGTGCTTGCTAAACATGCTTCTTTGTGGAATTGTATGGGGTCTTGTTTGTATGTTTTAGTTAGATTAATTGCCTCCCATGCTAAGTCTCAATTGTGTTTGATGCATGTATGCTTGCTTACGCTTAGGAGTGCCTTAAAGTGCAATCTAGAATCGTATGTGAAGTTACCAAGTAGTGAAATGAGGAGTTGCAGAGCAAGGGTATCGATACGGTTAGACCCGTATCGATACGGCCTTCTTTTCCAGGCCTTTCGTATCGATACGCGGGGAGACGTATCGATACCATTTTGGACACTGGAGCTACTGCCCAACTTGGTATCGATACCGGTCTCAGGCGTATCTATACCATTTTGGTCACTAAAGTCGCTGTCCAACTTGGTATCGATACCAGTCTTGGGCGTATCGGTACAGCCATATTAGTGTTGACTGTGAGAAGTCAACCTTTGGGGAGGGTATCGATACACTCCTTGGGTGTATCGATACGGTCTCCACAAGCTGACTTTGACTTTATGACCGAGTCAAGGTGTATCGATACACCCCTTAGGTGTATCGATACCGCCTGCAGTTTAAGTCAAAAATTTGGCCTTTAAGTGTTGGTTTGGGTTTGTTTGTTTTTCTCGTGCTTGTTGTTCCGCTGTATGATCACTTAGGATTTAATGTTCATCTAGACAAGACTTAAAATATAAAAAAAAAGGATAGGGTTGCTAACCGAAGGGGGAGCCTTAACGGGTTTCACTTCGGTTTTCCCCGTGTAGCCTACTTGGACCGGTCATCCGGCCAGACTGGGACGAGGGGGTTACATTTATTGGTATCAGAGCCTGAGGTTTCCGAGACCTCGGGCAGGTAAGTGAGGTAAGTTAAGGAATTATGAGTGTTTTGCCACACATGTCTAAATTTTGTTTTAGCACGGTGTATGTATGCATGCTATGGTGACCTTGCTGTTGTTCGAGAGTTGGTTTGAGTCCCCATTGTTAGGCATTGTTGTCAAAATAAAAAGGAAAATTGTTTTGGTTTAAAGAGCTTGAGAACCGGAGTCCTTTGCCCCTTGCTAACCTAACGTTTCTTTGTTGTTGTGTGTTTGTTGTTTTAGATTACTTTGATTGCTATGGTGAGACCGAGGGGACGGCCTAGGGCGGGTGACCAGGCACCCGGGAACGCGCCTCCTGCTCTTAATGCTCCCGGTGGTAATGGGGGGAATGTCGGAGGTGATGGTAATGGGCCTCAGGCTGAGGCTAATGTGGGAGGTAATGGGGCTCAAGCGGGCCAAGGTCAGGCAGGCCCAGATGTGGCTCATTTGATCCAGACTATAGCCGGAGCTTTTCAGACAGCTTTGGCCGGTATGCAAGCTGCAGCACCACCTCAGGGTGCGGGGACAGTTTTACCCCTAGAGAGGCTTCGCAATTTGGGGGCAGTTGAGTTTCGTGGGTTGTCTCCGGAAGGTTCAGAAGGGTGGCTTGAGAGCACTACTCGCATCTTGGGACAGATGGAGTGCTCGGATGCTCGTAAGTTGGGATGCATCGTCTCATTGCTTCAGGGAGACGCTTATACCTGGTGGACCACTGTTACCTCTGCTATGGCCGAGGCGGATGTCACGTGGGAGTTTTTCAGGAATGCCTTTAAGAGGAAGTACCTCGGAGTTCGATACTTAGATGAAAAGAAAAGAGAGTTCATGGCTTTGGTTCAAGGCAATAGGACCGTGTCCGAGTATGAGATCTAGTTCGTAAGGTTGAGCCAGTACGCGCCAGAGTTGATTCCGGATGAGAAGGAGCGATGTGAGCGCTTCAGATATGGGTTGACTACTGATGTGAAGACCTACATGTTGGCCGCCGACTACACTGAGTTCGATGTCTTGGTTTCTAGGGCCAAGGATGTGGAGCAAAATCTAAGCTCTAGAGCACGTGCTAGTGGGTCCGACTCCGGGAAGAGACATGCGAACTGGGATAGAGATCATGCCAAGAGGCATAGGGATAGGAGGTACCAGCCGGACACGAGGCCTAGAGGTGGTAACCATGGTCAGGGCCAAGGGGCTGTCGGGCACATTCCGGAGTGCGCTAGGTGCGAGAGACGCCACCCAGGAGAGTGCATGGGTATGTTTGGGGCGTGTTGGAACTGTAGCTCCCGAGACCATTTGAGGCGTGATTATCCTCACCCAGTTAGAGGAGGACCGGCTCCAGCGAGAGGTTTTGAGCATCAGAGAGGTCGTGGGCGCGGCCGTGGGAACTTCCAGCCAAGGAATGAGGGTCAGAGGAACTTGGCTCATGTGGTAGCAGTCCAGCCCGAGGGAGGAGGACCAGCTAGGGTGTACGCTCAGCGTGAGGCTGGGAATGACACTAATGTCATTGCAGGTAATTTCACATTACAGTCTTTGAGTTTGCTTTCTCTAATAGATTCGGGGTCAACGCATTCGTATATTTTGGGTGAGCATGCAAAGTCATTAGGACTACCTTGTGATTGGCTAGAGGTAGGTGTAAATGTCACTAGCTCTTTTGGTGATACTGTGGTGGTTAGGAAAGTGTATAGGAGGTGTCCCTTGATGGTTCAGGGCCACGTATTTCCGGTCGACATGATGGAGCTACCTTTTTATGGCTTTGATGTGATTTTGGGCATGGATTGGCTTGTAGAGCATAGGGCTAGGGTTGACTTCGAGACTAAGAGAGTCTCTTTGAGGCTTACCGATGACCTTGAGGTTGTGGTAGTTGGGGAGAATGTTAAGTTTTTGTCTAACGTGGTTTCGGCTTTGGAAGCTCAGAGATTGTTGAGTTCAGGGTGTCAGGCTTACTTGGCTTACGTGATGAACCCGGATATGAGTGAGGTGAGACCTCAGGACATCAAGACTGTGTGTGACTTTCCGAGTGTTTTTCCGGAAGAGCTACCAGGCTTACCTCCAGATAGAGCAGTGGAGTTTGCTATTGAGACTTATTCTGATTCCGCACCGGTGTCGATTGCTCCGTATAGGATGGCACCGAAAGAGTTGAAAGAGTTGAAGACCCAGCTTCAGGAGTTGTCTGATAGAGGCTTTATTAGGCCTAGTGTTTCCCCGTGGGGTGCTCCGGTCTTGTTTGTGAAAAAGAAAGATGGCAGCATGAGAATGTGCATAGACTATAGACAGTTGAATAAAGTGACGGTGAAAAACAAATATCCCTTGCCAAGGATAGATGACTTGCTAGACCAGTTGAGGGGTGCCTCCGTGTTTTCAAAGATTGACTTGAGGTCTGGGTATTATCAGTTAAAGGTAAAGGATGTGGACGTACCGAAGACAGCTTTTCGTACACGATATGGGCATTATGAGTTTTTGGTGATGCCTTTTGGATTAACCAATGCCCCAGCAGCCTTTATGGATATGATGAACCGGGTGTTTCATAAGTTCTTGGACAGGTTTGTGGTAGTGTTTATTGATGACATCCTAGTGTACTCTAGGACCGAAGAGGAGCACGACGGACACTTAAGGTTAGTGCTTCAGACCCTACTTGAGAATAAGTTGTATGCCAAGCTAAGTAAGTGTGAGTTTTGGATTAGAGAGGTGGTCTTCCTAGGTCACGTGATCTCAGCTAGTGGGATTAGTGTAGATCCCAAGAAGATTGAAGCCATTGTGAATTGGAAGCAACCGAAATCAGTGACAGAAATCCGCAGTTTCCTAGGTTTGGCGGGATACTATAGGAGGTTTGTGGAGGGATTCTCGAGGATAGCGGCTCCGTTGACCAAGTTACTACAGAAAAATGTTCCGTACGAATGGTCAGATGCAAGACAAGAAGCGTTTGAGAAATTGAAGAAAGCTTTGACCGAAGCTCCCATTTTGATTCAGCCCGAGCCGGGGAGAGAGTTTGTGATTTTCAGTGATGCATCTTACGTGGGGCTAGGTTGTGTGCTTATGCAAGAAGGTAAGGTAGTGGCATATGCTTCCCGACAGTTGAAAGTTCATGAGAAGAATTACCCCACTCATGACATAGAGTTGGCTGCAGTGGTGTTCACATTGAAAATTTGGAGACACCATCTTTATGGTGAGAAGTGCACTGTGTACACCGACCACAAGAGTTTGAAATATTTGATGTCCCAGAAGGAGTTGAATCTTAGGCAACGAAGGTGGTTAGAGCTCCTTAAAGATTATGACCTTACCATAGAGTATCATCCGGGCAAGGCAAATGTGGTGGCCGATGCCTTGAGTAGGAAGGTGGCCGTTGAGTTGCGAGCAATGTTTGCAAGGTTGAGTGTGTCTACGGATGGTGGGTTAGTGGCCGAGCTTCAAGCTAAGCCATCATTAGTTTAGTTGATCCGTGAGAGACAGTTGCGAGATGAGTCCTTGGCACCTCACGTGCAAGACATAGCCGAAGATAGACCTACCGAGTATTGTTTTGGAGAGAATGGGATCCTATGTTTCAAGGATAGGATAGTGGTTCCGGAGGATGCCGAGTTGAGGCGTACGATCTTGAGTGAGGCTCACAATAGCCCTTTTGCTATGCATCCGGGTAGCACGAAGATGTATCGAGGATTGAAGGAAGAGTATTATTGGATTGGTTTGAAAAAGGATGTAGCCGAGTTCGTAAGTAGATGCATGGTTTGTCAGAGAGTCAAAGCTGAGCACCAGTTTCCTTCAGGGTTGTTGCAACCGTTAAAAATCCCAGAGTGGAAGTGGGAGCGTATCACCATGGACTTCGTGTCAGGACTTCCGTTGACTCCTTCGAAGAAAAATTCAGTGTGGGTGATTGTAGATAGATTCACCAAGTGTGCTCACTTCATACCGGTTCAAACTACCTATACATTAGACAAGTTGGCCGAATTGTATATTCGTGAGATTGTGAGACTACATGGGGTACCGAAATCGATCGTGTCAGATCGAGATCCGAGATTTACCTCCCGATTTTGGGAGTGTCTGCATCGAGCTTTGGGCACATGGTTGAACTTCAGCACTTCGTATCACCCGCAGTAAGATGGGCAGTCAGAGAGGGTAATTCAGATATTGGAGGATATGTTGAGGTGTTGTATCATTGACTTCCAAGGGACATGGGAGAAACATTTACCATTGGTGGAGTTCGCGTACAACAACAGCTTTCAGTCGAGCATACAGATGGCTCCCTACGAGGCCTTGTATGGTAGGAAGTGTAGGACCCCGATTTGTTGGGCCGAGGCCGGACAGAAACTTGTGCCGATGCCCGAGTTACTTAAGGGAACCACCGAGAAGGTGAAATTGATATGTGATCGCTTGAAAGCGGCTTCAGATCGGCAAAAGTCCTATGCCGATTTAAAAAGGAAGGAGGTGGAATACTCCGTGGGGGATAAAGTGTTCTTGAAAGTCTCACCATGGAAGAAGGTGATGAGGTTTGGAAGGAAAGACAAGTTGAGCCCAAGGTACATAGGGCCTTATGAGATAGTTGAGAGAATTGGTCCGGTTGCGTATAGATTGAGACTCCCAGTTGAGCTAGAGAAGATTCATGATGTATTTCATGTGTCGATGCTTAGGAGGTATAGATCGGATCCGTCCCATGTTATGCCAGTGGAAGAAATAGAGTTAAATCCGGACTTGTCTTGCAATGAGGAACCAGTTGAGATACTTGCTTCTGATAGCAAGGTGTTGCGTGGCAAGACTATAGAGTTAGTCAAAGTCTTATGGAGACATAGAGGCGTGGAGGAAGCCACGTGGGAGAGGAAAGCCGACATGCTTGAGCAATTTCCGTATTTGTTTCCGTCAGGTAATTTCGAGGACGAAATTTCTTAAGTAGGGGAGAGTTGTAACACCCGGGTTCGGGGGTCGGGAGAAAATAATAATTTTAAAAATAGTTCGGGTTTCGGTTCCAAATTTTTAAATAATAAAATAATGGGTTGGGCCTCGGGTTTCAAGACAAGCCCAATTTTGCCAAGGTGCCATCCATTGTAGTTCCCTTATTTCATTAAGGGTGTTTTGGTCTTTTGACCCCCCATTTTAAACAAACATAAACTATTCACTTTGCTCATCTTCTACCTCTCTCCACCCCATCTCTTTCCAACGATACAAATACACCTCCCACCTTGAGCTACTATTCCATTCCATAGCTCACTCGTTTTTGAAGCTTTCTCAAAGGTATGGACGTTTTTGACTTGCTCTCACCTTCCCCTCCTTGTAAGTACCACTAATTTTCATTTTTGACCATGTTTTGAAATAGGGGCTTTTTAAGAGTTTTGATTTAAAAATGATGCCTTTATTGTTCTTGACTTAATGTTTTAAGTGATTAATGATAGACATGTTGTCTAGGAAGCATGAGGTCCAATTGGTATGATTTTTAATGAGTTTTGTAAAGTTTCCCGGATTTGGGTTTTGGGGAGGTTTTTGAGAGGTTTTGAGTTGAGTTTTGGGGGTGTTTTAGGTGAAATCTTGAGGGCTAATGGTTGGGGTATATGTAAGTAATGTTTTGAAGGCTTTAGGGAGTAATTTGAGGGTTGAAATCAATGGTTTTGAGTGGTGCTAAAGGGCTGCTCGGATTTTTGGAGTTTTGAACTAGTCTTCAATGGAAAATTGATGTCTTGAGAATTGGTACTTAATCCGGATTAATTATTTTAGAATATGGACTGATTTGAGATTTATTTGCTTGGTGTTGGAATGGCTAGAAGCGAGAAATTTGGTTGGTGAAGCTTCGGGGACAAATCCGGGGATTTCGGAGTCTTGAGCTTGGTCTTCGATCTTCTCTTGGGTAGCAACGGTGAGTAGAATCATCGGTCTTTACCTTGTGCTCGATATGGATTCATTTGGGGTTTGGGTGGAACCTTGAGAGGTCACCTAAACCCGTGTGTAAGCCTCTTTACTCTCATATGTTGTGATATATGGATTGTGGATGTGATGTGATTATTTGAATGCATTTTAAGTTGTTAATGTTGTAGTCGTGTTGAGTTCGTGCCTCACGTGATGGTGGTCTAAACTACGGTGATGTGTAGTCCCACCGGTAGTGACTAGTAGGGTAGTACTTTGATGTGTAGTCCCATTGGAAATCCACTAGTCGAAACGGTGATGTGTAGTCCCACCGTATGTGTATATTAGTTGTGCTTGTGCAAACCAAGTGTTGTGGTTGAGATAGATCCTTGTGCATCCATAGCTTTCTTGCATTTAAATCGTGTTTTGGAAAACTGCATGTTGTGAATTGTAGAGCCTCTCTCACTAAGCTAGTTTGCTTATGCTCTTTTGTTTCCAACGTGCAGATCGCTAGAGTTCGGGAGGCGAGCAGGCGAGGGAGGAGCTTTTGGAGTTCTCAAGCAAGTTTAAGTATGGTTTGCTTTTGTAATAATGTCTAAACAATGGGATGTAGAGTGTTAGGAGTTGGGGTCAAACTCCTTAGGAGGTTGTGCTTGAAATTGTTAAGATTATGTTGTGTTATGCTTTTGCTACTTGGATTATGACTTATGCTTCCCTTGTGGTTTATTTGCATGAGCCTAAACTTGTATGATGTTGGCCCATGTATACCTTATGCTTGTCTATTTTGTGGTTGATGTCTTGTGCTTGCTAAACATGCTTCTTTGTGGAATTGTATGGGGTCTTGTTTGTATGTTTTAGTTAGATTAATTGCCTCTCATGCTAAGTCTCAATTGTGTTTGATGCATGTATGCTTGCTTACGCTTAGGAGTGCCTTAAAGTGCAATCTAGAATCGTATGTGAAGTTACCAAGTAGTGAAATGAGGAGTTGCAGAGCAAGGGTATCGATACGGTTAGACCCGTATCGATACGGCCTTCTTTTCCAGGCCTTTCGTATCGATACGCGGGGAGACGTATCGATACCATTTTGGACACTGGAGCTACTGCCCAACTTGGTATCGATACCGGTCTCAGGCGTATTGATACCATTTTGGTCACTAAAGTCACTGTCCAACTTGGTATCGATACCGGTCTTGGGCGTATCGGTACAGCCATATTAGTGTTGACTGTGAGAAGTCAACCTTTGGGGAGGGTATCGATACACTCCTTGGGTGTATCGATACGGTCTCCACAAGCTGACTTTGACTTTATGACCGAGTCAAGGTGTATCGATACACCCCTTAGGTGTATCGATACCGCCTGCAGTTTAAGTCAAAAATTTGGCCGTTAAGTGTTGGTTTGGGTTTGTTTGTTTTTCTCGTGCTTGTTGTTCCGCTGTATGATCACTTAGGATTTAATGCTCATCTAGACAAGACTTAAAATATAAAAAAAAAAAAAAAAAAAAAGATAGGGTTGCTAACCGAAGGGGGAGCCTTAACGGGTTTCACTTCGGTTTTCCCCGTGTAGCCCACTTGGACCGGTCATCCGGCCAGACCGGGACGAGGGGGTTACACGTGTTTGTTGAAAAAAATTGTTATTTGTTAAGTTCGACTCATACTCGCAAAAAAATCGCGTTGCTCGTTAAGCTCGCTAAAATTTTCACCTTATTTTTTTAATACATGTAAAAACTAGTAATACTATTAGACTTAATTATAAACACAAAAATTTAGAAGAAAAAACGTGATGTCTGAGGAGATAAATAAATGTCATGTTCGAGTAAGAGGTGAAGTCGATATTCGAGTGTCAGACTCTTTTTAGTTTCTCAACAATTTGTAGAGAATGTCTTAAGAATTTCGAAGTTTTAACTTTCAATCGTATTTTTTATATGAAAAGCGGAAACTAAAACCTGTTCTCATTTTTCTACTTTTATACAAATGTAATAATAAAAGAAAAATGAACTACTTTAATAATAAAAAAAATTCATTATTATAATTTAATTTCTTACTAATATAAATTAATTTTTTTTCAATTCTTTACAAATTTGAAACTAAAATTTTATGAGTAAACTATCTAGCAATTTACTAAATTTTTCTAGAGTTTTCGACTAACATTTAAACATCATGAATAAAATACCACACTAAATATCTTCTTTCCGGCGGTTCTACTCCATGATTAACAACTCGGATTTAAAGCTTGAATAACTCCTATCTCTTGTAAAAATAGATGGATATATATATTGAAAGATAAGGTGATAATATATTCTCTTTCATTTGACAATGCATGCTTAATCACCGTGTTACAGATGTTGGTGCTCGAACCCGTAATCTCTAGGAACAACAACCATTACCTTAACCACTGAATCAAGTTGGTTCGTGCAAATAGGTGGGTATATTTTGTTTCTATTGAATAATCACAAATAGGTAAACAACAAAGATAGGGTGAAGCATGTACATCAGAATTAAGTAGAGTTGATCTTTGCAAAATCAAGTGGTTTTTTGTCCTCCGCTGTATTCTCATAAACATTGTTCATATAATCACCAAATATAAACTCTCTGTAAAGAGCGATTCCATCTTTCTCCACCACTTGAGCCAAAGGTGCAATTTTTGTTGTTTGCGTTGGCAATACGAAAATGGGTAAAGACACCCTTGAATTTGTGCTTGAAGTTCCAACTACATGCTCTGCACTTTTGTACTTCCCATTGCTTAGTACCTGTTGATAAATCCCACAAATTATTAATTGGATGAATGAATAAAATTCGTCTGCCCCTTTTCGGTGCCCCTACACATGCCCAACACTACACTAACAAACACTACAAAATTAAATTTTAAGCCATAACCCTAAATTTTAAATCTTAAACTCTACGCCTTATACCCTAAAAATACACTCTACCCTAAATTCCCTAAACCCTAACTATAACACCTAACCTAAAACCTTAAACCCTAAACCCTAAAGTTAATTTTAAGCGTGGGGCATATGTATGAGCACCGAAAAAGGGTAGAGAATTTCCATCGTTGGATGAATTTTCCAAATTTAATGAAGCAAAAAGGGTCACGAAATTACTTGTAACATATCACCAATATTGATGACAAAAACACCAGGAACAAGAGGGACTTCTATCCATCAATTTTATCTTCTAACACGACAGTCAGGATACTTATATCAGAGTGGCGTTTAATCCCAATAATAAGATCCGGATTAGGACATACCGGGTAGAAAATCATATTAATCATCTTGTTGCCGATAAGATTATCAATCATTGAGCCATCCAGTTCCGCCCCTAAATTTCCTAACAGAACATGAACCAATTTTTTCACCATGCTGATTGAAGACCTCAAGTACTCAAGTAGCACGCCCCTAAAGAAGGGTAAAATAGATTTTGAGAAAAAGAAAACGAGCATAAAAAGAAGCAATTAATTTATGGCAAAATGAAAAAAAATTCCTAACCTTTGTATGTTTTGTTATTTGGCCCCCTATTTTTTTTGTCCAAATATACTTTTAATGTTTGCTTGTTTTGTCATTTGGCCTCCTATTCTTTCTTTTGGTCCAAATCGAGGGGCGGCAGCTCAAGTTTGATGGCGTCGTCCAAATTTGGAGTCATTATCGGTGTAAAAGAATCAGATTTTGGTAGTGAAGTGAAATCTTATTAGTTTAATGAAAACCGGCGAGAATGCCACATTATAAATAATGCAGGAATTGTTTAAGTTTCCTATTACTATTAGGGCTGTTGCCCCCACATTAATTATATATTTTTGTAATGATATTTTAGGTCTTGTTAGTTAAAATATTAGCTAAACAAAGTGTTATAATCTCTCTTTTTAATAATGATAACTGAATTTTATTAAAAATATAGAAGATATTACAAATACAACTCATCCAGATGAGAAAATAATAGGGACTAGACCACTAAAATTTCATACAAAAATTTAAAAGTGCAAAAAAAAGTAAATGCTTACATAAAAATTAGCATTCTGTCAACATCTAAAAGCCTTTCTGAATCACATTGTCCCTATCTAAATGAGTCATTTTACTAAGTGAAAAAACAACAACGAGCTAAATAAAAAATTGCAACGCTAAGATTATGACAGAGAAAAAAATTAGGTTAAAACTTCTTCCTAACATAATAGCGATGATTATAACTATTATCTCTCTAAAATTTTAAAACTAAGTATTAATAGTTTTTTATTATTTTGATGTAAAATAATTTAGTCCCTCCCTATCACTATGGCGGCCGAACTTTTGATTAAGATGACATAACATTCGAAATTTTTTATGTTTGATGTTGCGTTCTATTGTAGTTTGTTTGGCATGTTTGTTGTTTGTTTTTTCCTGAAATTTTTGGTTCCCTGTATCACTTCTCTGAATTTTTTTCTAATAAAGCCGGTATTTTTATGTTAAAAATATTATATAAAAATATTAAAAGATATTTACATCACTTCTAAATTTTAAAAACTACTGATTACGTGATCCTCCAATAATGCAATTACAACTACTATCAACCATTCAGGAAAAAGAATACCCCACTTTACTTCTATCATACATATTCTTAATCATTTGACAATGCGCATACGTCTTGTAGATACAGTAATTTGAACTCGTGTATCCTACAATGAACATTATCTAATTTTTCACTGCACACTTGTTGAGTTCCACTTCACCTCTATTATTAAAAGATCATTAAGACGATTTAGATATTTTATTATCCTAAAAACTACCTAAAATAATTTTATTAGTATTAATTGATTTTTTATTTAATTAATATTATTTTTGTTACAATATATAAGAAAATGTGAATTCGGATATTCTAAATACAAATTATCATCTAATTTATAAATGAAAAATAAAATAACTTAAACATCGTATAAAAACTCCTACAGTTACTTAACGAGCATATTGTATAGAAATATTGTAAAGCTCTCCAAGTCTAACATCCACATGCAAAAACATCGATTTTTCTTTTTGAAATTTTTATATAAAATATTAAGAAATATATTTACGGCCACTCTTTCAAATTTTAACACTACACCTCAATTAAAAACAAACTTTATAGTCGATATATGTGCTCTTTAATGTGTGTGCCCCTCCAATAATGCAATTACAACTATTCCAAACTATTTAGACAAATAAAAAATCCCACTTCACCTCCATTATTAAAAGATCTTCATATGATTTAAATATTTTGTCCCGAAAAAAATTCAAAATAATTTTAATGGCATTGATTGATATTATTGAAATCATGATACAAGACAGATGAAAATCGTACTACAAAGGTAAATGAAACAAATATAACAAAATGTGCCAAAAGAAAGAATTCAAGATAGAAAATTTTTATTGAAAACTAAAATAAATAAAAAATCATCAGTGTTCGACAACCAAAGTCGAACGTCGTAAAATAAACTATCCACGAACGTAAACTTACCACGAAAGTATGCGAAAAACATGATACAAGATATAAGAAAAGCCTGGGACAAGACAAATAAAAACTAGTAGAAAACAAGAACCGAGTATAAGAGAACACGAGAAAAAATAAAAACAAGATTACACTACATTTACAATATATATAGGGATAGAATCCAGTTACACAGTGTAAAACTCTTTAAGTTTTACATGCTTTTTGGATCATTTGATGAGTAAAACGGATGGCTAAGGTTAACAGTAGAATATGTGAAGATTATCACTTGAAAAAAAGAGTAAGAAATTAATCTCAAGCATCCATTTCTTTCATCCAACGATCTAAAAAAACGTATAAAACTTAAAATATTTTACGCTAGGTAAGATTTGATCTTTGCAGAATCAAGTGGCTTCTTGCCCTCAAGTGCATTTTCAAAAATGTTGTCCATATAATCACCAAACACAACTTCTTTATAAAGTGGAATTCCATTTTTCTCCACCGCTTGAGGCAAAGGTGCAATCTTTGTTGTTTTCATCGGCATTGCAAAAAAGGGTAACGACACCCTCGAACTTGTGCTTGAGGGACGAACAACATGCTCTGCACTTTTATACTTTCCATTACTTAGTACCTGTTAATACACCACACAAATTAGGTTTAGACTTTAGAGTTGTCTGAATTTTTCGAGTTTTAATTGAAACAAAAAAAGGGTTTCGAAATTACTTGTAACATATCACCAACATTAATGACCAAAGCACCGGGAACATGAGGGATCTCTATCCACTCTCCTTCCTTACCATAATCGATTTTGACATATAAACCACCAACTTCATCTTGCAACAAAGCCGTTAGAATACCGATATCGGAATGACGACCAATCCCAACTGTAAGTTCCGGATTAGGACATGTCGGATAAAAAATCATATTAATCATCTTGTTTCCGGTGAGTTCATCGAACATTGAGTCATCCAATTCCGCCCCTAAATTTCCCAGCAAAACCTGAAGCAATTTTTTCACCAAGCTGGTTGAAGACCACAAGTACTCAAGTAGAATGCCCCTAGAAATTAGAATAAAAAAGATTTGTAAAAACAAACATAAAAACCAGAAACTAAGTTGTCTGAATCTCACTTAATCTCTTCAGGCCAATGTTGAAGAGCTTCGTCGTCATTGGTGTATTGCATGAGAAGATAATCTTTCCAACCCAATGCTTCCTCTTTATCTGGCCTAAAGCTGGTGCCGTACTTCACCAATGGAGTCGGAGTCACCGGTGCAAGATAAACAGCCTTCCTTTCAAGGGGCAAGCTGAAGAATTTATGAACAGTTTCTTTAAGGGATTCAAGTAGTTGAATAGGGATTCCATGGTTAACAACTTGGAAGAATCCCAGAGTTTCTGCGGCTGTAATAATCTGCTTGGTCAGTTCATCGCGGTGAGGGCCATGGCCGTCGAGCTTCGACAAATCGAGAGGCGGCAGCTCAAGTTTGATGGCGTTTTTCTTGTTTATTCGCTCGTTTGGCGGCTGAACGTAAGGTTCTGGCACCTTGGAAAGGCCTGAATCTACCAATCCTTTTATACCATTTCCTTCTTTGACGACGAACTCAAAAACAGACTTGGCATCGTCGAGATTTGGAGCCATTATCGGTGTAAAAGAATCGGATTTTGGTAGTGAAGAAAAAGCTTTTATTTGATGAAAACCGGAGAGAATGCCACAGTATAAATAATGCAGGAATGGTTGAAGTTTCACAGGTTGCCTCTCCTAATTCTAAATACTTTAATTCCCTATTAATTTAAATAAAATATTTATTTTTATTTTTTATAATTTAATATTTAATAAATATTTTTTAAAAAAAAATATTACACTCTGCAGTCTGCTGCTGACGGAGCCAGACTTTTAATTGAGACACCCAATAACTTTTTTTAGTTTTGAGGGTTTTTTTAAGGATTAATATCTTATACATTGTCGGTGAAAACTGGTGAAAACTAAAAGTTTCTGCAAGCGTCTTAGTTTTAGGGTATGTGGAGTTAGTTTAGGTGTATGGGGTTAGAATTTAGGGATAATTGTTTCAATTTAAGGTTTAGGATTATAATTTAGGGTTTAGTTTTTAGGATAATATGATGAGGATTTATGTTTTAACCTATAAACCCTAAATTATAACCTTAAACATTAAATTGAAAAAACTATCCCTAAATTCTACCCCCTACACCTAAACCCCTAAACCATATACCCTAAACTAACTCCTTGTACCCTAAAACTAAGTCACTTGTGTAAACTTTCAGTTTCCACCGCCTGTGTATAAAATATTTATCTTTTTTTTTAATTGGTTTAGTTTTAGGATTTATGGATTTATTTTAGAGGTTAGAGTTTAGGGTTTATGTTTAAGATCATAAAATTTAGAGTTTATTGTTATAATTTATAATTTTATGGTTTAATGGTTAGAGTTAAGGATTAAAGATTTAAATTTTAACTATAAATCTTAAAATCTAACCATAAACATTAGCCTTAAATCAAAATCACTAAACCCTAAAATTTAAATTTAATATCAACCCCGTAAAATCAACCCGTTTATAAAGAAAAATTCACTGTCTAGGTATAAAATAATTATTTTTTAGATAAAAATAAAATTTTAAACTATAGTAACACCTTAATTATTAACAAAAATTGCCGTCCCCATGCATCTGTTCTCTTTAATTTGCGTGCCCCCTCTAATAATGCCAATACAACTACTCCGAAGTCCGAACTATCCACCCAACTTTTATGTTAAAATAATCTCAAACTTCACCACAATTATTAAAAGATCATCCAGTAGTAAGCCCTTAAATATTTGGGGAAAAAATTAATTAAGCACTTAAATTTTTTACCTAATTAAGTTTATATTCTAAAATTTTATTAATTTACCCCTTTGACGAATATTAAAGGTTAAATTTAACATTTTTTTGGACCAGTTGGTGCAACGTGTGGTATTACAGTATTATTACATGACATTTTCATAATATTTTTTGTTCAATTCGTATGATTTTTATTGCGATGAAAAATCATACAATGTATCCTCCCGGGCCTCATTAAAAACCTCCCTATTAAGCACGACACATGGACCATGCCACCACGGAACCCCACCCCGGCATGCCTACACACGGTGTGCAAGCCCCACCCCAATGCGCACACTACCCAGCAGTGACTCGCTGCCTAGCATCCAGCAACCACCCACCCCACAACACTCAGGACTCCGCAGCAGCCCCCCTGCCTCGCCCAGCCTTACCCCCTCCATCACGTAGCACACGCTGCACCAACCCTTCTCAAATCCCAACCTGCAACCAAGCCTTCTAGTCCACCCCACCTTTCGCCAATACGTCGGCCACACCATTTACCTCACGTACCACATGGTGAAAAACATAATTCATTGCTAGGCAAGCATCATCGACGCGTCGAAACAAATGGAAAAGCCTCCACGGTCTTGTTTTCCCATGACTAACCCAAGAAGTCGCTACCAACGAATCGGACTCAATAATACAAGGTATCCCGTACCATTGCGACGTCCTAAAGGATTCCAATGCGAACAAAATTACATGTAACTCCGCCTCATTGGAATCCAACACACCCAAAGGACCCGAGAACAATGCCAACACTCTCCCCATCTCATCACGCAACACCCCACCACATCCCGTCGGGCTCGGTTTCCCTCGCGCCGAGCCATCGACATTAAACTTCACACAACCAGCCATCGGACAATAATATCTCAAGAAAAAATTGTCACATGACATAACTGTAGCGAGTAACGTGACAATAATATCTCAAGAAAAAATTATCAAAAATGAATAATCAAAATAGGTTAAAAGATTTCCAAGAAAAAATTTAGGGCTATCAATTTCTGGCGAGACAAATGGGCTCGTGATTTTACCCTTAAAGAGAAATTTTTAAGAATCTTCTCTTTAGCAGTGAATAAGTCTGGAAGTATTGTCGATTTCGGAACAAAACATGGCACTCTTTGGTCTTGGTCTATTCCATTGAGAAGGCGTCTTTTTAACTAGGAATTACAACAGTGGAGCGCGTTCCTCTCCATTTTATCATATTTTAAATCCTTAGTTATACTGTTGTTTCCTATCCACCTTATGCCCATGATTGGGGCAATGTATTTAAAAGGTTTATTAGCAGATAGCTGATAGCGAATTATATTAGCTGATAGTTGATTGCATTAGCTGATTTGACTAACGGGTTGTATTAGCTGATTGTATAAGAGTGTTTGATAAAATTAACTGATAGCTGATAGCTGTTAGATTATTTAAATAAGCAAAATGACATATAAGGACATGATTATATTCAATACTTGTTTGAATAATTTATTAGTTATCAAATTTTAAACAAATTTTAATTCATATCGAAGGTTGAGAAACATATCCCTAAAATTTATTATCATCAATATTTTTGTGATAAGGTTAATTGCAGTGATCTTTGGGGGACGGCGGCATAGCGGGAAGAGAAGGGTTGTTTAACTTAAGTTCAAATTTTATTTTGAAATGTAGTTAATTGTAGGTTGAATCTCTAAACATTTTTATTTAAATTATTAAAAAATTAATGATATATAGTGATGTATAGTATTAGTGGTACTCATCCAAAATTTAAATATTATATTTATAAAAAAAATCATATAAAAAGAATAAAACGTAAAAACTTAAAAGGATGCGAAAATAGGCGTGAAAAAATAACTAAATATTTTCTTAATATATTTGTTTCTGTTTAACTAGACTTTTAAGTAGTGATATAGAATGGTGATGGACAAAATCAATTTTATAGACTGCTTTGATAATAATTTTTAAATACTTTGATAAACTGCTAAAAAGGAAAATTTAATCATACTAGACTGTCGATATTTTCTGATTAGAGATGTGTGTCGTGATGATCGCTACATAAACAACAAACTACTACAAATGTAGACACTAACAATGTCATAAAATAAAAATCGTACTATAAAAACAAAAACGAAACAAGATATTTTCTCATCCACAACACAGAAAATATATAAAAGATATTTTTAATACTCACTCCACTAACTTAAATGGATAATCAAAGTTATAATAAAATTCAATCATATATGGCGATAAGATTGGGACGACGTCTGAAATGATAGCATGATTCCCTTGGTGCGGGTCCCATGGATGCACATGAATTTGCTTCAATCAACGCCTTATAATTTAGCGGTATGGCGAGTAAAATTCGACTCGACAAAAATCAAAATTTTTGACTCGACGCGAGGAGAAAAAATTGTACTCGGTTTAAAATTTTATAAATTCGACTTGAATTGAAAAATTTTCAATTAAAGTTTAAGTTGTAAAATGAAAATTCTAATAACTCGAAATTTTTAGTAATTAGTGGATTGATTTTTAAGTTTTAGTCGAGTTACTCAATTTTTCCTAGTATATATACACCGATATAAAAAAAATATGAAGAAATATATGTACATATAAAAAATATGAGGAAATATATAGTGCATGTCTTATATGATTAGAGAAAGTCGTTTATATTTGAATGAAACTGTACTATAACATGATAAATAATTACAATTAAATTTGTATAGGAACTCGAAAACTCAACTCGAATTTTTTTATAAATAAAGTTTAAGTTGTAAAATATGATGTGTCAACTCGAATAACTCAAAATTTTTTACTCGACTCGATCAAACGCTCACGCCTATTTGGTGGAATGAAAATTATTTGTAATTTTTCGGTGTCTTTATCTGTGTATTTAACGGTAAAAATAAATTTTATACTCTAATTTTAATTTTTAAATCATAAATTATAAACCTTGATATTTAAAAACTAATCCATATGCCCTAAATCTTAATCATAATCCTAACATTAAACTATAATCATAAAACCTAAATTTAATTTTTAAATATTAAAGCATATATAAAAACACTAAAAAGGGACAAAATTTCTATTATATTTGGCTTGGCGTAATCTAATTTTATTAAAAAGTAAAGATATTCAATATAAAATATTCAATGCATGTTTAAAATCATTAAAGTAAACTAAACATATAATCTAGACATTTTTCTATAACAAAATAAGAAAGTAACTAAAACTTTAAGATTATAAAGGATCCTTACAGAAAAATAGCTAAAAATTAAATTAAAAAACTTAAATAAAGATAGATACAAATAACACTATTAACCAACGGTAATTTATTATTTGGGGCTGCAATTGTCATGTTTCATTGATTTTCTCATGATTTTGATCATTTTATTTTTGCGGTTGTATGGGGTGCTTTTGTTGTAGATGATCACTTGGGGTCCGATTATGTTTTTGTCTAAAGTGTGTTTTTTGGTGTTGTGTTTGGGTTAATGATTCTGTGTTTTCTAATTTCTTTTGATTAGGTATAATTTTATTGATGTCGAAAATCATACAACAATATTGTGTGTGTTATTAAAAATTTCTTTAATTTTAAATGGAAAAAAGGAGTACATCACTATAATATAGAGTATATAAAAAAGAGACAAGGCGAAAAACACAAAACAGAATCAAACCAAATAGGCATGTGAACGAATCGAACGAGGGTGTGTTCATGTTTGTTCATTTAACTTTAACCGAACAAATGAACGAACACGAACATAAACGAACACAAAATTTCTTGTTTGTGTTCGTACATTAAGGAATATACCCTGTTCGTGTTCGTTCATGTTCGTTCGTTTAAATGATAAACGAACACAAACAAACATAAACGGACACAAACGAACATAAACGAACACAAATAATGTGTTAAATATTTAATATTTTGGGTCAGTTCGATTAATTCAGTTAATTAACTGATTTTAAATCAAATTAATCGATAATTGAAATTTGAAAAAACTTTTAATCATTAACTGAAACCTAAAAGTATATAATAGATTAACCAATTTTGTTTTGGTTCGGTTGGTTAGTTAGTTCGGTTTAACCGAACAATGAACACCCCTAGACATATGTGAATAAACTTAAGTGAACATAAATGAACACAAACGAACGAACATAAACGAACGAACATAAATGAACATAAACGAACGAATTACCGAACGTTCACGAACATCAATGAAAGAACAAGTCCTTTGTTCGTGTTCGTTCATTTAATTAAACGAACAAAAAATCTTGTTCATGTTCGTTTATTTAATAAATAAACGAACATAAAAAAAATTCCCGCCAAACGGTTCAAGAACGTTTCACTGAATGTTCGGTTCATTTACAGCCTAAAACCAAATAATAAGCAGAAAACAATAACACTGGACCTAAACAGCCGCTTAAAAATACCCACCCAAATACACACTCCAGGGAAACTAAAAACAGCTCTCAGTACCCTACAATACAAGTTACCCACCAACCAAGATGCACCCGCCCCTAAACCCAGCGAATTCATGGCCCAAAAATTTCCACAATGCTTTCTTCTTTGCCAATGACCCCAAGCACCCCCACATTTCATGACAACACCTTAATTGCACTTAATTACACATTGTGATCCCCCTTATCTAACAATTTTACAATATCTCGGACAATAACTTTTTCATTCCCAATTGTAGAAGCTCCTAAGAGTTTACCCTATTCAACTATTGCGCGAGTCTCTCTCAACAAAGACTGTTGTCGATTTTCACCCTCAAAATCCTCAACTAATAAAGAATAGTAATGAAAAGCATAGACAATGGGCATGACAGAGACTAAGGATGGATCGAGGAGTTAAAAGGGTATTCGCCGTGGAAATACTTTAAAAAAGTTTACGTACTTTTAATTGAAAACTTATTTTTAAACCCTAAAGTTTTATATGTTTAACTCCTAAAATTTTATAAGCTTATTATTTCTAACATAAAGTATTTGTTATTAAAGGTCAATAGGGACACAATTTTTTGAACAAATTCTTAAAATTTAATTTTTTTCTTAATATTTGTTATTAGAAACCTAATTTTTTCTAATACTTGTTATTAGCGCATACTTTTAAAATTCATTTTTAATATTTACGGGCCTAATTTTTTCTATGTTTATTATTAGAGCGTAACTTGGACCACTAAAATCTCAAAAATTACTTTGTGAAAATGTAGATTACACCACGCCAAATAGAATAATTTTTTTACTAGAACTTAGATTTCAAATTATTATTTTTAATTATCCGCCTTGTCCAGTTTTTGTATACGTACGGACCCGTATCAGTGGAGTCGGACTTAACCGGTGAATGATATTGAAAATATGTTTAAAACATCGGTTAACACAGTATGAACAACATATATAGCAAATACTCCAGAAATTTCAAATGATAATCACATACACACAGCTAAGTGGAATGAACAAGATATAGATTCACCCCTAATCAGTAAAAGTGAACACCCATTTATTCAAAAACCATAACAAGCAAAAGCCTGGAATCTGGAATCTCAGGCCTGAGATTTACTCAATTCCAAATGCTTTCTTCAACTGCAGGACAAAGTCATAGATTTTCTCTGGGTCGGGAAGGGACTTGGCAACGCTCTCCTTTTGCATGCACCTCTTAGCCCATGCTATCAGCTTGGGGCACTCCGCTTCAATGCTGAACTTCCCACACTTCTCGTACGCATAAAACCAGCTATAAAATGGAACCAAAGCAACATCTACATATCCAAAATCCTTCCCTCCAAAGTACGGTTTGTCCCCAAGCTCTCCTTCCAACAATTTCAGGCACTCTATAAATTCCTTCTTCGCCGCTTCCTGTTCTTCTCCCTTGCTCCTCCATATTTTGGCCCCCAGGTCATATATCTACACTTCATTCAACAATAAAAAAAAATAAAAAAGATATAAAAAAAGTTAAGGGAACTGTTGTTGTTTATAAAGGTTACGGGTTCAAGCACTAGCAGCTGCAGCAAGATGATTGAGCGTTTATTGTCAAATGATTGAGATTATATTTAGAACAGATGAGCTAAAAGAAGAAAAGAAAGAACCTTCTTGTCGACAAAATCAGCCCAGAATCTAGCAGTGGCCCTTTGGTAAGGATTAGAAGGGAGGAGAGGAGCCCTGTCATTCCAGACCTCGTCGATGTACTGGACCTGAATGAGTGATTCACAGACGGGTTTGCCGTTGTGGATGAGAACCGGGATTTTCTTGTGAACCGGGTTCATCTGCAGCAGCAGAGCACTCTTGTTCCTCAGATCTTCTTCCCTGTACTCGTATTTGATCTGTTTCTCGGCAAGAGCAATCCTGGTTCTCATCCCGAACATGCTTGGCCAGAAATCCAACAGTACTAATTCCCCTTCCATTTTCGTAACCTAAAATATTGGGTTTGTTTTGATTTCGATCTTTTCTATTATTTTCTCGCTGATTAGCCATCTTTTTATAGGCAAAATAATGGTTAGCTTAGGGTTAGAACTTGGTAGGTCATTCTATAGAATGTTTCTCGAAAGCTCTCAATTATGTTATATTATTCCACGTTTACCTTTCTTGCTTCAGAAGAATAGTTTGTTTAGTCCCGGTTTGTCTTAGATGTATATATTAATTATTAAATTTAAATATTAATTCATGTTTCAAAAATTAATTCTTAATTTATGAAATTATTTTTTAATTTTATTAGTTATTAAACTTGAGTAATTTAGAAAAACTTTGTAATTGTTAAGAATAAAAAAACTCTTATATTTTTTATATTTGGTTTTTTAACCTAAAAAACTAAACTTTGTCAAATTTTTAAGAATGTTCTAACCTCTAATTTTGACTTAAAGAGTTGTTTACCAAACATTATTATTATCTTAACTTGATTTTATATTTGAATAAACTCACACACTTATAAAATGACGTTGCTCGAATTCAAGTCGAATATAATTATTATTATTATTATTATTCTAGGACAATCTATGAGAAGATGTATATGCCATTCCTTACGTCAGCAGCCTCAGGTAGTGAAAGATACGGTACGGGTTGCCCGTATCTTACGAAATTGCATGCCGTCACTACCTTTTCAATTTTTAACATTTATATCACAAATAAATACTTATGTTATGTATATAATTCTTTTATGGGTAAAATACAAAAATAGTAATTAAACTTTCTTAAAAAATTTAAAACATTAACTAAATTTTCAATTATGTTTTATTATAAAACGGACATTCGACCGTAAACAAACATTAAACGGGAAACTTTGAAATTACAAAAATTTGAATATTAGCACATTTAGTTTTGGGAAAACTACACCAGTGACCACCGAAGATATTGGGGATACCTATTTGAACCACCGAACTAAAAAAAACGTCAATCACACCACCAAACTTATTAAATCAACCTATTTTGACCACCGCTGTTAAAAAATTAACGGTGGGGTGACGGAACTGCCACGTGGCAGTTGATGGATATATTTAAAAATTACACATTTGGTCCCTGTTATTTATAATTTTTTCAATTTAGTCCTAATTTTCAATTAATAAAATAATAAATTATTTAATTAGATAGTGACACGTGTCAACACCTTATTGGAGGACTTTTAATTATTTAGATTTAATTTTATTAATTTATTTTCCTCCTCCAATTAGGTGGTGACACGTGTCACCACCTATTTAGAGGAGGAAAACGAAATTGAGCATAATTGCCACCCAGGGGATTCGAACCTGGGTGGTGTAGATGGAAATGCAATGGTTAAACCACTGCACCAAGCCCAACATTATACTTAAAAACACCCAACTTAATATTTAACTCTTATTGGTTTCTACATTTATAACCCAAAAGCTAAAACCCTAAACATTAATTTCACATATATAAATCCTAAACCCTAACCCTGAATATTTCAAATTAAACCTCAAACCCTAAAAATTTTCAAATTAATTTCACAATAAATATTTTAAATTAAACCCTAAACTCAAACCCTAAAAATTTCAAATTAATTCCATGTTAAATATTTCAAATTAAGCCCTAAACCCTAAATTTTTAGGGTTTAATTTGAAATATTTAGGGTTTAGGGTTTAAGGCTTAATCTGAAATATTTAGGGTTTAGGGTTTAAGGCTTAATTTGAAATATTTAACATGGAATTAATTTGAAATTTTTAGGGTTTGAGTTTAGGGTTTAATTTGAATTTTTAGGGTTTGAGGTTTAATTTGAAATATTTAGGGTTAGGGTTTAGGATTTATATATGTGAAATTAATGTTTAAGGTTTTAGCTTTTGGGTTATAAATGTAGAAACCAATAAGAGTTAAATATTAAGTTGGGTGTTTTGAAGTATAATGTTGGGCTTGGTGTAGTGGTTTAACCATTGCATTTCCACCTACACCACCCAGGTTTGAATCCCCTGGGTGGCAATTATGCTCAATTTCGTTTTCCTCCTCCCACCTATTTAGAGGAGGAAAATAAATTAATAAAATTAAATCTAAATAATTAAAAGTCCTCCAATAAGGTGTTGACACGTGTCACTATCTAATTAAATAATTTATTATTTTATTAATTGAAAATTAGGACTAAATTGAAAAAATGTGTAAATAACAGGGACCAAATGTGTAATTTTTAAATATATCCATCAACTGCCACGTGGCAGTTCCGTCACCCCACCGTTAATTTTTTAACGGCGGTGGTCAAAATAGGTTGATTTAATAAGTTTGGTGGTGTGATTGACGTTTTTTTTAGTTCGGTGGTTCAAATAGGTATCCCCAATATCTTCGGTGGTCACTGGTGTAGTTTTCCCTTTAGTTTTCTATGTTTATAGATTCAATCAATTAATTCATGTTTCAAATAAAAACCCATAATCTCCGCTGGTGATTAATCAATTAAAAGGAAAAAAAATGAAAACCCTGAAGATTCAAATAACTATCTATCGTATATGAAAAGATTTGTTAGATCAATTACAGAAGAAGAAAAAACTTACTGAAGCCTTCGATTTGCTGCTAGAAGACATTACATTGCTAATGCCAATCCACCTACAAATTCAAGATCTACCCATTGCTTTAAACTGCATTTTAATCCCACTTGGTTGGTTTCCAAGAAAACAGACACAACGGAAATGGAAAAATCTAGTGTTGTTTTCCCATTTTATTACAAAAACAGAAAGGAAAACAACCAGTTGAGATGAAAGTACTGGATTTAGAACCTGCTTGTTGAAAATGTTGAAGTAGATATTCAAAACATACCAGCTTATGGGATTTAGAAACCTGCATTTTAATGCTTGTATATTTGCAGGAAACTATAAAAGTAGTGGTTTTCTTAAAGTTTCTTGCAATGAGATAAAGGTGATGAAATTTGAGAGAAGTACGGAGGATTATGGGTTTTTTATTTGAAATTTGACTAAATTAATTAAATTTATAAATATAAAGGTCTAAATGTGATATTATTCAAATTTCTGTAATTCTAACATTACCCGTTTAATATTTGTTAACGGTCGAGTGACCACTTTGTAACATAGCACAAGATTTAATTGTCATTTTCTAACTTTTGAAAATTGGTTACCGTTTTAAAATTTTAAATAAAGTTTAGTTACCATATTAGTACTTTATGTTTTTTATCTAAATATTTAAAATATTTTTTTATTAAAATAAATACCCAAACTTATTTTTTTTATCAAAATATATATCAAAAATATTTTTAGTCAAAATAGATACTTAAGTATATATATTTTTTATTTATGTTCCTAAAAGTTGACATGTGACACTGATTAAAAAATACTTTAAGTACATATTTCGACCAAAAATATACTTTAGCTACCAACTTTGACGAAAAATATTTTATGTACCTATATGAAAAAGGTGATATACTTTAGGTACTTAATTTGACCAAAAAAATAGATACATCTTTAATAGTGCTTATCGTTAGTGGTGCTCATCGGTGTTCGTCGAGCGCTGCAAACTCATCATACTTTTAATGTTAATAAATAAACCTTTTAACAATAATACCAAACGCTAAAATTCAAAACCACACAATCTAAATATACTTTTAAATGTTAATAAATACACCTTTTAACAATAATATCAAACGCTAAAAATTCAAAATCACACAATCCAAGTATACTTTTTAATGTTAATAAATACATCTTTTAACAACAATGCTAAACACTAAAATTCAAAACCACGCAATTCAAGTATACTTTTTAATTTTAATAAATACACTTTTTAACAACAATATCAAACACTAAAATTTAAAACAACTATATCATTGACCACCGAACTAATTGGGGATTCCTATTTTGACCACCGAACTAACGAACTCGTCAATCAGACCACCGAACTTATAAAATCAACCTATTTTGATCACCGCCGTTAAAAATCTAACGGTGGAGTGACGGAACTGCCACGTGGCAGCTAACGGGAAAAATTTAAAATTACACATTTGGTCTCTATTATTTATACATTCTTTCAATTTAGTCCTAATTTTAAATTAATAAATTATTTAATTAGGTAGTGACACGTGTCAACACCTTATTGGAGGACTTTAATTATTTAGATTTAATTTTATTAATTTATTTTCCTCCTGCAATCAGGTGGTGACACGTGTCACCACCTATTTAGAGGAGGAAAACGAAATTGAGCATAAATGGCACCCAGGGGATTTGAACCTGGGTGGTGTAGGTGGAAAGGCAGTGGTTAAGCCACTACACCAAGCCCAACATTGTGCTTTAAAACACCCAACTTAATATATAACTCTTATTAGTTTCTACATTTATAACCCAAAAGCTCAAACCCTTAACACTAATTTCACATATATAACCCTAAACCTTAAACCCTAAATATTTCAAATTAATTTTACACTCAACATTTCAAATTAATTTTACATATATAAACCCTAAACTCTAAAGCCCAATTTAAAATATTTGGTGTGAAATTAATTTGAAATATTTAGGGGTTAGGGTTTAAGGTTTATATATGTGAAATTAATTGAAATTAAGCGTGAAATTAATTTGAAATATTTAGGGTTTAGGGTTTATATATGTGAATTTAATTTGAAATTTTTAGTGTAAAATTAATTTGAAATATTTAGAGTTTAAGGTTTAGGGTTATATATGTGAAATTAATTTCACACCAAATATTTTAAATTGGGCTTTAGAGTTTAGGGTTTGGGTTTAGGGTTTATATATGTAAAATTAATTTGAAATGTTGAGTGTAAAATTAATTTGAAATATTTAGGGTTTAAGGTTTAGGGTTATATATGTGAAATTAGTGTTTAGGGTTTGAGCTTTTGGGTTATAAATGTAGAAACCAATAAGAGTTATATATTAAGTTGGGTGTTTTAAAGCATAATGTTGGGCTTGGTGCAGTGGCTTAACCACTACTTTTTCACCTACACCACCCAGGTTCAAATCCCCTGGGTGCCATTTATACTCAATTTCGTTTTCCTCCTCTAAATAGGTGGTGACACGTGTCACTACCTAATTAAATAATTTATTATTTTATTAATTTAAAATTAGGACTAAATTGAAAGAATGTGTAAATAACAGGGACCAAATGTGTAATTTTAAATTTTTCCCGTTAGCTACCACGTGGCAGTTCCGTCACTCCACCGTTAGATTTTTAACGGCGGTGGTCAAAATAGGTTGATTTTATAAGTTTGGTGGTCTGATTGACGAGTTCGTTAGTTCGGTGGTCAAAATAGGAATCCCCAATTAGTTCGGTGGTCAATGATATAGTTTACCCTTATATTTATACTACTTAATAGATAAAATGTTAGATTTTTTAAAATAAAATTAAGAGTTTAAATTTTGATGTTCTGAATAAAATAAATTACGTTAAAAAATAATTTTTCATAATAATTTTTATAATACCTTAACTAAATTCATCGATCAATAAATTGAATATGGATAATTATATCAAAAATTACAAATAAAAACTATTAATGTGTAAAAGAAACAAAAGCAATTAGATATAATTTTTTGAACGCTCTAATTTGATTACGTAAGAATTGATAGTCTCCAGAAGTGAAAGATACAGTATGGGTTGTCGTAATCTTATGTAATTGCATGCGTCATCACCGTCTTTTCATTTTTTAAGGTTCTATAGTAAATAAATACTTCATGTATGACGTTTATTTTTATTTAAGTATCTAAAATCTTTTTTATTATAATGTTTAAAGTATTTTTTGGTTAAAATAAGTACTTAAAGTATAAGGTGAAGAGTTAAATATTTTTTTAAGAGTATCATTTTCTTTGAATTATATTTAAGATGTGTCAATTATTTATAAATAGGTGCTATATATATTAGTATTTTTATATACAAATTATATAAAAAAATTGATTTTTTTTGTCAAATGACACCCTACTCCACCATGTGGCTCCGCTCATGTATAGTATATATATTTTTTATGTAAATTCCTAAAAGTTAACACGTTACATTAATTGAAAACTACTTTAAGTATATATTTTGACCAAAAAATATAGTTTAGATACGTACTTCAACGATAAATACGTAGATGAAAATAGTATTATACTTTGGATATTTTAACGGAAAAAATACCTTAAACCCTTAAATAAAAAAGTTGGATACTCTAGATACTTATTTATAATATATTTTTTAAATCATTTATTTATTTGAACGTGCTCAAATTTTATTTTAAAAAAAACTTTCTCTTGTTTTATTTAAGAATTCACATAATGTCAAAAAATGACCTTAACGTTTGATTGAAAGTCACTTTGGCCCATATTTTTTTTGGGCAATTTAATATGAGTCAAAATGGCCCCTCCGTGAATGAAAATTATTAGTCAACTGACGCTAAACAACTTGAAATGACTTGACATAATGACATTGATACCACGGCGTGCACAACTATGTAGGTTTTTCACGACATTTTAAGTTATTTATCGTTAGTTGACTAACAATTTTCATCCGCAGATGGGTCATTTTGATCTAAAATAAAATGTTGAGGGTTAAATTACTTCAAGAAAAAGAATATGGAGCAAAATGACTATTCAGTCAAACGATAGAGATTTTTTAGCATTATGTATTAAAAATTTATAAAAATATGTATTGATTAAAATTAACATTTAGTATTATTTAAAACATATATTTATAATATTTAATTAAATTCATATTTGAATTAAGTCGTGATTTTAAATATAATGATAATTTTGATAAGCAGTATAATTATAAATATTATACCTCAACAAAATATAGATTCACCCCATCAACAAAAGAGAAAACCAGGGGCATAACAAAATGTCTATTTATTTAAAAATCATTACTAGTAAAAACCTGGAATTTGGAATCTCAGAATTGAAATTAACCAATCCCAAGTGATTTTTTTCCACTGCAGGACAAACTCAGAGATTTTTTCATGGTCAGGAATGGAAATGGCAACACTCTCCTTTTACATGCACCTCTTACCCCATGCTATCAGTTTGGGGCACTCCGCTTCAAATATAGTATTAAATTATGATCGAAACACACTATAATGACCACATCGTAATAGTTTTGAAAATTTTCGTAATATATAAATATAACACAACAGAGAAACGGTCAAAAATCATTACGTAACGCCGCAACATGTAATATAATGCACCGAAACACCGCAATGCCGTCACAAACTTTTAAATTGTCTAAAATGAAATGTCTTTTTAACATATTTCTGCTTCTTGGACCTCACCTGTTGCAAATGGACTGTGCCAAAAGTTTTTGTTTCTTTGGACTTCCATTGGTCAGGCCCTAACATTGGCCCAATTTGCAAAACAAATGATAATATCTATGCATTCTATCGGTTTTGCCCTTGTATTATACTTAATTTTTCAATTTAATCCCTCAATATATGTTTCTCAATTTGCACCATGTACTTTCATTATGTTTAATTGTTTATTACGTTACTCCTCATTTGCCCATTAGAAAATACTATGTAATCCAATCGTATGTTGTCACGTGTAATACATAAAAAATATAAAAATATAAAAAATCATATATGATTTTCTCCGGTAAGGGATTTCGATGAAAAGTCACCGACTTCCAAAATATATTTATTAGGGAATTTTAGAAACTTTTAAGTGATTTTTACAAATTTTTATAAATAATTAAGCATTATTACATTTTTCAAAAGATATCATAATTTCAAAAAAAAGAAAGTTTGAAATTTTGATTTTTTACATTCTTTTCAAAAAAAAATTAACCATAATTACACTTTCAAAAATAATTAAAAAAAGACAGTGTGTGATTAGGTCACATAAACTTTTTAAAATGGAAAAATTGGGAAGGGTAATGTGATAAACAGAATGAAAGTAATAAGACAAACTGATAAAAACAAAAAATCTTAAGGGGTCAAACTGAGAATTTAATCTATATTTTAGGGGGGCAAACAGGTATTAAGCCAAAATTCTATATGAAACTGCTATCATTGAAATTCCATAGTGATAGATTGAGGGAGAGCCACTATTGTCACTTTCGATCCTCAACAAATTTTCTCAATTTATTTTTATATACATTCATCCGAATAAAAATTCTCTGCCACCGTACATGCTCAACACAAAAAAAAAATTAATTTTAAGCTCTAATCACTAATTCTAAATCTTAAATTCTAAACTCTAAAATATAATATATCTCTAATTTCCTAAACATCGACTTTAATTTTTTTTAATGTGAGGCATAAATATAATACGGGGACATACGATTTCTATTCCATTCAACCTCCCTATCATTTTATTTCATTACGGATGAGATATGATAATATACAAAGAAATGCTGTGAAACACACAAAGGGTGTGTGGACGAGAGTTCCCCAATGAGTCTTAGCAGGATTTGCTCTCAAATTCTCACCTCCAAATGCTCATCCACTCAACTTGTAATTTCCCTCTCTTTTTTCGTATGGTTTATCTATGCTACGTGTTATTTACACGTACCCCACTTTTTTTCTTGTCAACTTTCGAATTCATATATAAACCCTTTGGTGTTTTCTTCATTTGCCAATCTGTGTTCTTTGTCTTGCATTGAGATATATAGTAGAGTTTTATCTCTTTAACTGCTTTCTCTGCATGCACTGTGGTGCATAGTTTGGTAACCTAAGGGTATGTTCTTCTTTTTCTTTAGCTTGTTGCCGTGTCGGTTTCGATTAATGATTCTGCTCTAATTCTCTTTACGTTATGCTTTTTCATATTGATATGTACTTGTTTATATGATTCTGTGTTTTGAACTTGTTTGTGTTTATGTCTTTTACGTTTCCCACCACTTCCTGCTTGTGTGATGATACAAACTGAACATAATTACCTTATTTAAGGCCTGATACAAAGAAACCAGACTTAACTTTGTTCTTAGTTATCCCGGGAAACAAACTGAACATTAAATTACCTTATTTTAAGGCATAGTAGCAAAAACACTGCTTGTTGTATGGCTCTAGGGGGAATCCTTCGTGTTTTGTTGCCCCATATTGGGGTAGACCCCAACTGCAAGTTTTAAAGTTGTTCCATGCTCTGAACGAGAATTAAACCCTCGAGCTCTAGTTAAGATAAGAGAGACCCTTATCTTCTCACCTAAGCCCCGTACGTGGTTGTACTTTAGATACGAAGTAATAAGAGTTTGCATGTTTTCCTTATATGCTGTCAAGTCTAAAATCTCAATTTCAAAGGTGAAAATGAACCTTTATTTACTTACCTGGATGTGTGTCTAAAATATCTAGAAAACATAGCTCTACCTTTCGGCCACCATCTGTTTGGATTGTTTCTCTCATGAGTAAATCATGGCTTTGGCCCCAAAATGCTAACCAGTAGAGAAAAAATGCAGGCAGAAGACTAAAAATTAAGAGCAAAGATGGAGATAACCAATGTGACCGAGTACCAGGCAATTGCAAAGCAAAAGTTGCCAAAGATGGTGTATGACTACTACGCATCTGGTGCTGAGGACGAGTGGACACTGCAGGAGAACAGAAATGCTTTCTCAAGGATCCTGTGAGCTATCTGTGCATCTTTTATAGCAAAAGATCTTTACATTTTTGTTCCTCTCTGTTTAAATGTTTAGATTTCCATTTCATGAATTCTTTTCTCTCTGCAATGTTTAGGTTTCGTCCTCGGATTCTCATCGATGTAAGCAAGATCGATATGACTACCACTGTTTTGGGTTTCAAGATATCAATGCCTATCATGCTTGCCCCTACAGCCATGCAGAAAATGGCTCACCCTGAAGGTATGGAACTTCGAAGGACTATCCTCCTTTATTGTAAATACAACCAAATAATTGGATGAGACTGTATCAATTCAAGAATATGCCACCTTTTCCTTTGCACATGTATGCTTAAGTAGACAAAACCTCAAGTGGATTAGCTATGGACAATGGTTGACTTGACATGATTGTTTTTGCTTTTTACATAAGCATTGCTATGTTTAACAACCTTACTTTTCTAGCTTCTTTCATGGTAGATCATATTGCATTTACAGGAAGAGTTGAAATTGGATCAATATATCATGTGCTTATCTTATCTGATCATTATTTTTTTGTCATTAAACATAATTTAAAGCAATTTGATTGATAGTCTAATGACAAGATTCTTCCATTTTTGACAGGGGAGTATGCAACGGCTAGGGCTGCATCAGCAGCTGGAACAATTATGGTTTTGCTTCAAACTCCAATTTTCCATTTAAATATTTATCCATTAACCCTATAAAGTCATTTGTTCATAGGAAGCATGAACTTCCATGTCATCAATGTTTTAAACATATTTGACGAAAAAATAAGCTATTTTATTTACATGGTCATTTCAGACATTATCCTCATGGGCCACTTCTAGCGTTGAGGAGGTTGCTTCAACAGGACCAGGCATCAGGTTTTTCCAACTCTATGTAAGTTTAAAATGATGTTCCTTAAAAACCAATTGTATAATCTAATGATTCATTCGCCGGGATAAGTTTTTTAGGCATTATGTGATAACTGATCTCCTGTGTCCAACCTTCAGGTATACAGGGACAGGAATGTCGTTGCACAGCTTGTGAGAAGAGCTGAAAGGGCCGGTTTCAAGGCGATTGCTCTTACAGTTGATACTCCAAGGCTCGGTCGCAGAGAAGCCGACATCAAGAACAGGTATGATCATCTCCTTTCGAGTCTCAATGACCCTCGAAGCATTCTTCAAATATCTTGTCACAATTAGTTCAAGTTAGATGTTTGATTCTGTATATATGAAAGTCGAGTTGCACACCAGAATTCATCAATTTCAATATTCTCTTACAGGTTTACTCTACCCCCATTTTTGACATTGAAGAACTTTGAAGGTTTAGACCTTGGCAAGATGGACAAAGTGAGTAGTCCTTCTTAATTGTTCGGTTATCAACCTAGTAACAACAATATAATCTTTCAATTACAATAATGAGCTTATAATTCATCTAATATTTAATTTGTTCTTCTGAACCATGCAGGCTGATGACTCAGGACTTGCATCATATGTTGCTGGACAAATTGATCGTACCCTCAGCTGGAAGGTATATATATATACACACACACACACATATATTTATAATGATCATGTTTAGGGGAATGTATACTAGAATATGCTAAAAAAAACTCATGGTGTCTAGAGATTGTGTTTTTATATTCAAACTTCATCTGGGGCTTTTGAATGATGAATTGTTATGGCTAATTTACAGAGCATAATTTATCCGTAATTCACTCAAGAATTTTAGCTTATGTTCTTCAATCCATTGTAGTAGTAATGGCAACCCTAATTGCAGATGCTGTTGCAGATATTTGAACTTAAATTATGAGCTTATTATGGTTTGGTTATGTCTAAAGATCCTTTCAGTTAACAGTGCACTGAATGAAATCTTTTGGCTGTGTATAGGATGTGAAATGGCTTCAGACAATTACCAGCTTGCCAATTCTTGTGAAGGGTGTACTCACTGCTGAAGATGGTAAGAAAATTTGAACTTCTCTTCTTCTCGGACCGTTTCGATAACATATGCTTCTCTTGCAGCAAGGATAGCGGTACAGGCTGGAGCAGCTGGTATCATTGTCTCCAACCACGGAGCCCGGCAGCTTGATTACGTTCCTGCTACTATCATGGCCCTGGAAGAGGTATGCCAATGCTTTCAGATTTCTTCTAACACGAGACAACAATACCGAAACAACATGCTTGACAAATTCTTAAATTCCAGGTTGTGAAGGCTGCACAAGGCCGGATACCGGTCTTCTTGGACGGTGGTGTTAGGCGTGGAACTGACGTTTTCAAAGCTTTAGCACTGGGAGCCTCTGGTATATTTGTAAGTATCAGGACTGCCTCATGGAAAGGCATTACACATTGCATATTGGCACAATAGTTGTCTATGTTTATACTAAATGGCACAAATTCAGAGTAAAAACTTGTTCTGTAATGGCATTAATCTCAGATTGGACGACCAGTGGTGTTCTCATTGGCTGCAGAGGGGGAAGCCGGTGTAAGGAAAGTACTCTCGATGCTGCGTGAAGAGTTTGAACTAACCATGGCGCTGAGTGGTTGCCGTTCCCTCAAAGAAATCACCCGCCAGCACATCGTGACGGACTGGGACAGTCCTCACGGTCTTCCCGCCCCAAGGCTATAGATGCATGGCTCAGAGTATCAAACTCTGCAATCCAATATTACATGAACTAATGATGAATGCATGCCTTTTTTCTTTGAAGAACAATATTTCTGTTTGAATGAGTTAAAAACTTTTGTAATGATGATGATCATGGCTACTTCTGCCTTCACTGTATATTCTTTTCTTTAAATTAAGATATGGTGTATGCTTGAAAATGTCATGGTTAATGGGAATTACAGCATAGGAAAAATGAACCCAAGGAAAGTAAAATCTCTGCAAGTTTCTGTCATGAATACACATAGCTAGGAACTAAAATAGGACCTTAGTTATTTGAGTAATGCTACTTGTCAACCATGGTGTTTATCTGTGATCGGTTAGCAAATGAGCCTTACACCACCTATGGTATGTTGCCACCTGCGGTACGTGATTCGAGCGTAAATGTTGGATATATATATATATATAGGGATGAGATCAAGTTACACTATGTAAAACTCATTTAGTTTTACACTAATCCATAGCCATTGGATGAGTGAAATGAATGGATGAGATTAAAAGTAGGATATGGAAAGATTATCACTTGGGAAAAAAAGTAAGGAGTTAATCTCATCCATTCATTTAACCAATCTAATGGCCATAAATTAGTGTAAAACTAGTTGAGTTTTACATAGTGTAAGTTGATCCTAACCCATATATATATATTTGAAGGGTCATGTGATGTTATCTATGTCTAAACTTGTGTTGGATGCAGGGTTTGCAGTAGATAGATCAGTTAAAACTCCAACACTGGCAAAAGGGTTATCAGTTAACAGATTTGATGGTAAATTCTACTGCTGTTCTTTCTAAATTTGAAGTATTTACAACAAAACTGAGAATTACAGTGAAATTGCACAATATATACATTAACTTCAAGTGGTCTATGCACTGTATGATGCACACAAGTGAAGATAAATAATCAGAGATCATTAAGCTTCGATACTTAAATTTGAATAACTCTCGTATATATAATTTAAATAACTATTTTCCCTTCGAACAGATAAAATTAGTACATATGTTTCAAAAATCATTTAAGTTTAATAACTAATAAAATTATATTAAAAAGATAATTCTATAAATAAAATTATATTAACGTTAACAAAAAAGAAAATATCAAAGATATTCATTATCAATCTCTGTTAAATATATTCTATAGAGAAAAAAAATGAAATGAGAATGCAGGTCAATGAATGATTGGCATGTGGATGGAGAGGACATGCACGTGATGATATATATATAAAAGAAGTTGTTCAATTAATTGCAACCCCCACTATTTATTAGTGTATGTTTTTCATGAGCAAAAAACAGCCTAAAACGGGCCGACTGCCTTGTCTGGTTGGACTACCCCTTTCAACTTCCCCAATATACAAATTATTTATTTAATGTAATTTGAATGTGTATATACCATATAGCATATTATAATTATAATTTCAGTAAAAGAAAAGATTATAATGTTTATTTTAAACGACTTAAGTTTGAGCATTTATGTGTATAATGTATATATATCTTATCAAAAAATTAAAAAAATATGAATAAATATTATTATATAATCACAACAGTGTATTAAAAAAAAATATCATCAATACACACATTAAGAAAAACTACCCAGACTTTAACACCAATCACTATTCTACTCCTTTTAATGCTCCAACATCAAAACCCTTTCTTCAAATCACACTCCCTTTCCCATTCACTTTATATAGCTTGGGACCAACTATTTATTTTATTTTTAAATAATTGAGAAGGCCTCTCAAATTGAAAATTTCCAAGTTTTTAAAATTATTTTTTCAATTTTTTTATTTTTTTAAAGAATACATTAAAAATATATTTTTTTCAATTTTTATCTTTTAAAGAATGCATTAAAATATTATATATATATATATATATTGAACGAAAAATATAATAATAAATATTAAAAATATGAAATGAACGCATTAAAATATTTGGGGAGGAAAGGTGGTAGAAATTTCGAGACGAAAAAAATGAAATTATAAGATTAAAAGTGTCACATCTCTAACGCGGTTTTCGGTTGGCCGAATAGCTACCCTCGGTTTCCTGATTATTCCTTTATAAAATTCAGTGGTCCCAAATTAAAAATAAAATAAAATAAAAGGGGGGCAAGTTTCCTTTTCTTTTATTCATTCATTCATTCAATCAATTGACTCTTTTAAAAATTACATCATTTTAATATTATAAATATTAAACATAATGAATATATATATTTAGTAAGAAATTCAATGATTAATGCTTTCATTATGGGATGAAAATCATTTGCCCTTTCTCAGTGCCCTTATTTATGCCTCACGCTCAAAATTAAGTTTAAGGTTTAGGGTTTTAGTTTATGGTTAGAGTTTAGGGAATTTAGGGTAGGATGTATTTTTAGGATATTGAGTGTAAGGTTTAAGATTTAAAATTTAGGTTTAGGGCTTGAAATTTAATTTTATAGTATTTTTTAGTGTTGTGGCATTACTCATAAGTAGGAGTACCGAAAAGAGGCAGACGATAAAATTTCTGATTAATTATGTGTATCCTTTTAATATTAAAACAATTGTTTTCAACTTTCAAGTTTTCAACTCTGATATTTGGTGCTAACATACGATATATTCATCATTCCAACCATTGCTATATCCATAATTCAACATGTTATTTGATCTTTATCGGTTTGATTAATTTGTTTCTAATTTTAATTAATTACAATAAAGATATCACAAATTTTTAATTAATTTTTTTTAACATCCAATATATAACACATACATTATCTATAACATTCTCCATGTATGATAAAAAAAATATTGAACGTTTAAACATGTTTTATTTTACGTCCTACTATATGTTGTACTAACGATAACGTCAATCGAATTAGGCTATGATAATGGAGATGAGGACTTAACTTATGATCTTTGGTAATACTAACATATAATAATTTAAGGTGAAAAGTATTTGTTAGGTATCTATTATACAGGTTTCTATGGGTCGATATAATAAATTTATGAGATTAAGTATTTTATGATTGTCTAATTCTAGCATGACCCGAAAGATGAGTCTACTTTTATTTAATATTTAATAATTTTATTTATTTATTATATTATTCTTGACTTTTTCATTCATGAACAACTATTATACTATTAAAAGACTATTATACTATTTCATATTTTATTATAATTACATGATATATACTATATAATATATTTTTTACTATAATAACAATAATAAATATATTATAAATAAAAAATCAAGTTGAGTTAAGCTCGGTCCTTGAATGTTAAAACCTAAATTCGGCCCATATTTTAGACAAATCTATTTTTTTTTGTCCAAATCCAATTTCCGATCCTAATATTTTAGTCCAAACCCTCCCACATTCGGGTGGACCTTCGGATTTGAATGTACTACTCGACTCTTGAACATGTTTACTCTATTATAAGGATTGTATCAATTTAGTATCGTTACTATTAAATGGCTTAGAATGGTCATTCTATTACATAATTGAGTTCGAAATAGTTCATCTACTATTAAAATGATAAAGTTCGTTTTTATACTCAGGGACAGAGCAAGTATTAAGCAGCATGAAGGGTAAGAGTTTATTAAGTCTTTAAATCTAAAAAATGAGAGGGACAAAAACTTTACTTGACTAATATTTAAACTAAAAAGCACCTAAAATGTAACTATACCAAAAAATCTGGGAGGGGTTGTTGCCCCTTCCTAACCTATTAATGGCTTTGTCCCTGTTTATACTAATAAAAGGAATCGAATAATGGATTAGTTTATAAATTCTCAATGGTTTGAAAGAATTAATATCTCCATAACTTTTATGGTATAGCGAAATGAAATATTATGTTTGTAGTTGAATTGCAAAAATGAAAAAAAATATTTTAAATAATAATCGTTGTCTTAATTAATTTATATCGTTTCACGTCGCCCACTGATTTTGGTGGGTGAGTCTCCTAACAGAGATTTTTTGTATATACAAGACGCCGAACTCGAAACATGTTTAAACAATACCAAATTATTTATTACTTCGAGTAACATGTTGATAACTTTTTATTTGTACTAGTATAAAAATTAAAAATAGGGATTTTAAAAATAAATGAACTAAATTGGTACAATTTCACCTAACAAGTATTTTCACCAACAATTGTAATGTGTATACGTGGTCACCAGATATTATTTTAATAATTAAATAAGTATTGTTTTCTATTAATAAATCCTTGACTTTAGCAGGTAAGACCATTTTGAATCTGGAACTGGAGGAATAATTTGCACGTAAAGTTTGAATATTTTAATCCTATTGTCTGGCCATAAAAAAAAAAAGTTATTTCTCGACAAATCGACATGTTTTTATGTCATGTCAGGTCGTATAATTTATTCTTGTTACAATTGACGGTGTATAAAAAAATAGTCCCGTTGTATTATTTTTAACCCAATTGTAGTTGAAAGTAGGAGCAAGAATATTCCTCATATGTGCTATGGTTTATTATTATTATTTTATCATAATGTATGTATGTATATATAGTGAATTCATGTATGTATGTATGTATGGCTTGATGGATTTATATTTTATTATTTATACACATTGATCGCCGGTATTTCAATTAAATTTTATAATTTTCAACCACCTTAAATAATGTATTATTTGTCAACTGAATTATAATTTTATAATTATAATATCTTACATTTCATGAACTTAACAAGTGTACCAATGAAAAAGTGAATGATGTTCATCCTAAGAGACACGAGTTCAAATCGCTCTGTCCACAAGGTGTATACGCATTGTCAAAGAGACTCGAGGAGCGAAACGAGTCTGAAATTTTGTGTAAGTAAAAAAATTTCATTGGGAGACTCACTAAAATTAGGTGTGCGACACGAGTCGATTCAAGTTAATCCTATGACAAAATTTTGAAAAACTCGAGAGAGGATAACAAAAAAATTATAGATATACACTATATCAAAATCTTATCAAAAATAATATTAGGGACGAATGTACATTCACTTTGTGAGGGGCTGTTACCCCCACACGGATTTTTTTTTCACTTTTAAATTATACGATAAATTTAAAATTTTAATGGAATAGTTGTAAGTTGTTTCTTACTTTTAAAAAATTATATTTTACCGTCAAATTATAATCCTGACTTCGTTCTTGATTAATATTATTATTACCAGAATATATAAAAAAACGTGAGTTTATGAACGAAGTCATAAGCTTTTGAAAGATTGTTGTAGCTTAAATTTATATAAAAATTTTAATAAAGTTAAACTTAAATTAATTATTATAAGACAAAAGACAATTTCATCACTTTCTTTAACTTAAAACTTGAAATTTTAAAGAAATTAAAGACGAGTCATTTTGTTTTTATTTGAGGAGGCCATGAATTTTTCCCATCTTATTTTTGTCATTGTAAAAATATTTAAGATATAGTGTCGAAAAAAATACTTTTTAATGTTAAACTGAATAGTTATTTTAGTCGTTATTATTTTTAAACACTAAAGATAAAAATAATCTTTTAATAAATAAAAATTATTAGTTCATTAACAATAAAAATTTGTTATCTGACGTGATAATGTTAGAAGACATTATACGCTAATATAATTGTGCTACTATATTTATAAAGATTTTGTAATTTGACACTGAAAATGAACAAACTCAAATCTTAATTAAGGATAGTTCACGTCTTAATCACTCAAAGTGTGATATCATGTAATATCTCATGTCATTTTAAAGTGTTCGTTGCTAGTTAACTAATAATTTCTATTCATTGAATGATCATTTTGACTTAGAATGAAATAATAAGTGTTAAAGTGCTCCAAAAAAAAAATAAGGACTAACGAACATGAAGAGTATTTTTTTGACATTATAACCCAATTAAATCAAACTTACGTTAACGACCCGTCACCTTATTAGTTTGCTATATTTATGAAAGTGGTTGATGATAAAGACGGGAATGAAAACTGTACTATATTAACAAGAAAGATAGTTACATTCAGTAAAAACAAAAGCCAGAAAAAGACTAAAAATTACACAGTTTCCTTTGAAAATTTTGCCACTAAAACCTTTCTACTTCTATTTTCCTCTTCCTCCAAGTATAGTGAAAAAACTACCCTTTTTTAAACAGGAAAAAACAACATAATGCTGCCCTAAAAGATGTGACATAACTAAAGATTATGAGGCAGCTATTTTCTCAAAGTGCGTGAGCCTGTTATCTGCCAATCTAGAACTGTAAGCAGATCTTTTGTACTCGAACCATGTAAATTCTTTGTACAAGCTTTGCTGATCTCCTCTCATCAGAGATGGCAACGGCGCTATTTTCTCACTCAACGGCGGTCCACAGAAATAAATCATCGACAGCCGTGATTTCACACTGTTCGCCACCACCCTGTGCTTCACACTTTTGAACCTTCCGTTGGTCATTACCTGAAAAAAATAAACAACAACACCAACCTCCATTAGAGAACTGTTTCTGTGCTTCAAGCAATCAAGCTCAGATTTTGAAGATGACCCAGAGTTGCTGTTCTGGTTAAAATGCTAAAACAAAGATAACCCAGAGTTGTTTGATGGGTTTTGCTTGTTTCCATGTGTTTGGATGGAGAGAAAGTGTTTGTTTTTTTTTCTTACCTGTAGTGAATCGCCGACGTTGATGAAAAATGAGTGGTGGTCCGGTGGGACTGAAATCCAAGAGCCGTCTTTAAGAGAGATTTGAAGGCCGGAAGTGTTGTTTGATCTTAGAACCGAGATGATTTGTGGGTCAGTGTGTTCACCGAATCCAATCACATTGCTGTTCAGAGATTGAAGAACATCTGGGCATGGAGGGTAATGGTTTAGTCTGAAAACAGAGTCACTCTGTTCATCCATCATCAGCTTACTCAACGCATTCCTCGGTTGAATCTTCAGCCCATCCGCCACCATTTCCAGTATCTCGCACGCCATTTCCTTCACCGCCGCCATATAATTATTCAAAGCAGCCCTGAGAAAAAACAACAAGAAAACAAACACAGAACTTTCAAAAACCATAAACAAAACACAACAGATACCCTGTCTCTGTCTCTGGTAAGAAAAAGTACCTGAAAATTTCTGGGTTTTCAGTAGAGATATTGGGGTCTTGGTTGGTCGTGAGGAGGAGATATTCGACCCAGCCAACATCACCATTAGGACCGATCCTTTTATTCCCATAACCATAAGGTTTGGGCTGCCCTGTTTTCTCCTTCTCGCAAAAGGGTAAAGAGAAGAACTTGGTGGCTTCAGATTCAAGCCTGGAAATGAATTCCATGGGAACCCCATGGTTGATCACCTTGAAGAATCCAAATTCCTCACAGGCTTTGATTATCTGGTGTTTGGAATCCGGTTTCGAGAGGTCAACAACAGGGATAAGCGGAGGGAACAATGCGGCGGCCGGCTGCTTGTTTCTGATATAAGAGAACTGTTCAATTGCTGGTTTTGATAATATCACCATTGTTTTCTTCTCCTTTGCTGGTTTTCTCTGTCAGATATGTTCTTTTTCCTGAGAAAGATGGAGAAAAAAAAAAAGAGCAGATAAACAAGATTGAATCTTTTTGGTTATGAAAATGGATGGTTTTTGAGTTTGAAACAGATTTGTATACAAGGGGGAAATGAACAAATGGCTTTGGGTTTTGCCATACTATATATAGAAGGGGAAGAGAGAGAAAAAAGAGAGGTTTTTAAAATATATATAAAACTAAAATATAAAATAATTGTATTAATTAAAAGAAATTATTTTTATTTATTTGTTGTACATAAGAGAATCAAGTGATAATAGAGAAGATATGTAATTTTTAATTCAAGCAGGCTGAGGTCGGCCGTCAGAACCTTTCAGAAAAGAAATCAAGTCAACCCTCAATACAAATCCACCACCATCATCATTATTATTATTATTATTATTATTATTATTATTATTATTATTATTATTATTATTATTTGAAAGGTAAGTATATATTTTTGTACTTAAACATTATTTCAAGATATAATTTGATATTTAAAATTTAATTTTTTAAGTGAAGTCTAGATATAATTTTAAAGGTAAAATGATAAGAAATGCCTTCAACGTTTGCATGTTTTGTCGTTTGACCCTCTGTTCTTTTTTTTGGGTCCAAATATGCCCCTAACATTTTAATTTGGTCTAAATATGCCTATAACGTTTTAATCTGGTCAGAATATGCCCCCAACGTTTCAATTTGGTCCAAATATGCCCCAGTTGGATGGAAACTATCAGTCAACTGACGGTCTACGGCTGATGTAGACTAGACTTGCCATGTGTTAAGATCTGCTGATGTGTCAGCATTAAATTTACCATGTATCGTCATCAGATTTGACCACATGTTAGCATGATAGTCCGCCACGTGTCACCATAAAATGGGTATAACAATTTTTTTATATATAAAAATGACGTGGCATATATCGTAACACAAGACAAGTCCAGTTAATACCAACCGTTGACCGTGACAGTTTTTATTTAACGGATGACATATTTGGACCAAATTGAAACATTAAGGATATATTTGGACCAAAAAAAGAATAAGAGGTTAAATGACAAACATACAAACGTTGGGGCATCTTTTATTATTTTTTCAATTTTAAACAATGAGTTAAGCCCGATAATCTAATTAGACCAGAAGAAACTTTAAATACCAACTTAAATCTTAATGTCAAATTCATATAACTAAAAAATAGAATTAAATATTAAATTGTATCTTCAGATCAAATTCATGTACCAAAAAATATATTTACTGTTACTGTTATTATTATAATTAAACTCTAATTTCTCTTCCTAGTACATGAAACGTGATGAAATGTATCAAAAAGTCACATCAAACGAGACCCATTTTGGAAACTTATCCATTCGTTTTTTTATTTCAACCTTTTTATTTTAATTTTGATAATTATATACCAATAAGGTAATATAGTTATTAAAATAATAATTATATATTCGATATTATAAGAAACTATAATTTATATGTCTATTTAATTGAAAAATTATAATTACAAAAAAAATCAGTGGAATCTTATACATGATTAAATAAAAAATAAAGACAACAGATTAATTACTAGCATATAATTCTCACAGTTCTAATTATTTTTATAAAAAATGAAGAATATATTTGAATGTTATAATAATATTGAGTTAAATAAAACTTACAAATTACCATAACTATACAAATATGTAATACATGTATACTTATAATAATTGTGCCTAATTTTAATTACAAAGTAGCTTTTCAAAAACGTCTTAAATATTTTTTTAACAAGAGAAATATATTAGATTATATTTAAAGTAAAAAGATTACAAAAGAATCATACTACATATATTAAAAATTCAATGAAAAAAAATACAATCAAAACCAAATGGTGTAAAAGGCGTACAAAAATAAAACTCAACACTTTCAGAAAACTTAAACAATTTTCTGATTGAAATTCAGTAATCAACTACTTTGATCAGCGTACTCTATAAAGAAAACAAATTATTTCGTTGTTTTGATTAAATACATTTAAAACGTCTTAAATATTAAATCAAAAGTGAAGCCGATAATGTTTTTATTAATTTATTAACTGAATGAATTCATGTGTTAAATTAATTTTTAAAAAATATTTAAAATGGTTAGGCCTTTAAACAAATATTAAATATAAAAAATATTTAATTTAATAATATGATTTTTTTTCGAATGCCGAAATCTAAAAACATTTTCAAATTGCCATCATTGGTTCATTCATTAGAAGAAGCTTCTTTCATTTTGAATTGTCTTCTTAGAATAAAATTACAAATATTATATCCTTTCAATATCTTTTTCAATTACATGAATGCTTTGCTAGAAAGAACCAAATTCGATTCCATGCACCGAGGGGGTCTACAACAAACCAGTCATCATAAAACCATTTATTTATGGGTTATATTTTTGGTTTAGCCACCGGTATCCCGCTATTATTTAACTAATCTGTATCGAGTTCGAACTCATGTCAGAGTTTGCCCCATTCACAATGTCAGAGTTCGAACTTATGACTTTACTTAAGGGATCTAGTGTCTCATCGCACTAGACTAACTGATTGTTGGTATGAGTTATATTTTTTTTGAAAGGTAATTTGATTGATTATAAGGAATCAACTTTACAACGAGCACAGATATGAGCCTCATTAAAAAACCTCCCTAAACCTAAGTGGAGGAAAAAGAGTGCATCATATCTGGCTAAATACATACAAACGGAGACAGAAAATCCATGACATAATCATAAGCCCAAAGTCCCATCAGTGCAGCTATAAAAACACACCCTCCAAACGCAAAGCACCAAACGAAAGCCTGTAGAACCTCATCAGTAAGACACACCTCCAGTCCAAACGCCAATCTCCAAGACCCGGAGGGGCCACATCGAACTGCATCACAAAGCTGCACAAACCTGCAAACAACTACTGGACAAAACGGATGATCATAACATAAAAATATAAAAAAACCATATTCGGAGCCTCGGACCCACAGGAGCCTAACAACCAGCTAACCTATTAGCCTATACCTTTTTTGGCTAACCTATCTGCCTCAATATTGCTCGACCTAGGAACCCACCGAAAGAACATCCCTCTTGCCCGGGCTACAGCCACAAGATTCAGGACCCTTTCTCGAATATGACGGGGGGGGGGTCACTTTTCCGAGACACCAATCAACCACAAGCTGACAATCGGATTCGACCACGAGTCTACTATTAATTGACCACTGGGAACTGAGGAAGAGGTTAATGCCCCGATTCATTGCTTCAAGTTCTAAGATAGTAGGGGGCGCACAGTTGGTGAAAGAGCATGTATGAGTTATATTTTAATATACAAGTTGTGTAAAAAATTACACGACCCATCATATTTAAACTATAAAAATCTAAAACCTAAATCCCTAATTTTTACACCCTAAATCCTAAAGTCTAAACCCTAACCCTTAAACTATAAATTTTAACCCTGGTACTTAACTTTTAAACCATATAATCTAAACTCTAAACCCAAAATTAAAAACTTATATAAACTAAAATTTACACAAACTTAAACACCAAACTATTTTCCTTTTATTTATTGAACCCACATATGACATAACATAATATCTCTCAACATATTACACAATACAAATATATACTAAGATACTTTAAATTTATTCGGTCAAATTTCAACCGAACACGAATATTGTTTTGAAACATCAATTAATATCTTTATTGATACTTTAAAATTTAAGGTTGAAATTTTGACTTCGTTATTTTATTTTTGTATTATCATTTTAAAAAATGAAATAAGAAATTAAATGAGTTGCATAATTGAGGGAGTGGGGTTAGAGAAAGTGAGAGTTGATGATATTGGTGTGTAAAACATGTGGCTAAACCTTGATACTATAACTTTCAGTACCATGTTTCTTGCTGATTTTTTTTAAATGGCTGACATGAGACATAGCTAATAATATTCAATACCCAAAGATTTTGACTAACAACAAGTGTTTTTATATGCTTTTCATGAACCCAATTTGACTTTGTGTTTACTGCAAAGTCCAGAGATCTTTCATCTTTTCAATTTTGGTGTTCTCAAGAATTTATTTTTCCAATTCATGTACTTGATTCTTTATATTATACTATTAATTACTAAAGAATATAAATTATATGTCCTTTTCAGTGTCTTATTTACGTTCCACATTAAAAGTTTAGATTTAAAGTTAATATATAAGGTTAGGGTTTATGATCTGAGTTTGAAAAAAACAGAGTAAAGTGCATTTTTAAAATTTTGGGTTATAGCTTAGAATTTAAGTTTTTAGTGTTGAGACATAAAAAATTCCGAAAATGAGCATAAATTTTTTACCTATTACTAAAACCATCAATTATATGTGACATTGTTTACTGCATAAACAAATCCTTTTCCATTTTAGGTATATAATAATATATGAATATAACAGTGACTTAAGCCATCAATTATATGTGACATGGTTCATTATATAAATAATTCATCTTCCACTGTATGCCATCTATATAAATATAATAGTGACTTAAACCATCAATTATATGTGACATTTTTATAAAGATAATCAATTGCTATGTCAACTGTTGGTTTAATTCATCGTCATATATTTTTAATTATTTATTTAGATATTATTTCAATGTATGATGATAGATCAAGGTTGTCTGTAAAAAAAAAAAAAAAAACTCCATCACAATGTACTAAATAAACCTAGGAAGTTCTATGGCGAGGCCCTTTAAAATAAGGCTAAAATGAGGTGCAATCCAAATTTTTACAAAAACTGTAAGAATTGTGGTATTGGTTTTTTCGGTATATACCAAATTTTTTACAAAACATTTAAAAAATTCGAAAAAAGTAAGAATTTTTGTACATTTTTTATAAGAAATTCAATATATATCAAAAAATTGATAACAAAATTCTTATATATTTTTTAAGAATTTCGGTTGCGCCTCTTTTTAGCAAATGAGCTTCATGTTAGAAAAACTCAAATAAACCTTCTTACAACATTTTACTTTTTAAAGATTCTTTTGCACCGTCCAATTGAAATAATTTAAATCCATTTCTTTTCTATAAAGAGAGTGTTGTTGAAAATAAACCTGAAATATAATATTAATCAAGACTAAAATTATTCCTTTTTAATAAGGAAAATACTTTGATGCACAAGCTTGTGTAAACTAAAGTTTACACAAGCCCTTTAATTTTAGGGTTTAAGGTTTAAGATTTTAGGTTAGGGTTTAGGGGTTTAGTATGTAGGGTATATAATTTAAGGTTTATGATTAGAATTTAGAGTTTAGGGTTTAGGGCTTAGGGTTTAGGTTTTAGGTTGCTAGGGTTTGTGATTTAAATTTTAAATTTTATAAAAGGGTTGTGTAAAAAAAATTTACACAGCTTGTGCATCAAAATAAAACCCTTTTAATAATTCACTTTTTTTCTGTCTCGATTAAAAATTAAATGAATCATTTCATTTTTCTTACTAATTTTACTAAAAGAGGGAATTTTAAAAAATATAATGATAGTTTATGATTCAAGTAAATAAATTTGATCCGGATATATTCTTAAAACACGAAAAATTAATATATCTAGATCATAAACAGAATTATAAAGAAAAAGTAAAATACTAACTTAAAGGCTCGAAATAAAATAAATACAAACATTATCAAAGTTCGACGATGAAAGGTAAAAACAAACAATAATCAAGATTAAAAAAAATGCATATTACAATAATAAGACACGTTGACAACACAATCATTACCACAACTCAATCGCGAGGTTTACGGTCTCAGTTTAGGGTGAAGGGTTTAGGTTTAGTAGTTTAGAATTTAGTGATTGTGAATTGAATTTATGGTTTAGGGTTATAATTTATAGTTTATAAGTTAAAATCTAAATCCTCAACATATTATCCTAAATCCTAACTCCTAAGTTCTAACAATTGCCTCTAAATTCTAACACCCTACACTTAAACTCCTAAATCCTGTACTCTAAACTAAATCTCTAAACCCTAAAACTAATGCATTTGTGGTGTATTAAATATAAATTCATATTTGTACTTATTTTTAATCTCTCGTTTATTTATTTATATGTAAAGCCTACTTAAGATGGATATTGATTGTGTATTGTTGGACAACAGAGACGAATAGACTTTTTTTGTGTTTTTTTTGGTGGTTTTATTTATGCTACACACTAAAAAATTAAGTTCAAGATTTAGGGTTAAGGTTAGAGTTTATGATATTTTCTTTAGATTTAAAATTTATAACTTATAGGATTAGAACTTAAAATTTAATATTTTAATGTTTGGCATAGAAAATGACACCGAAAAAGACTCGATATTTTTTATTCAACGGAGACAGTGGTTCCTAATATTAGATCACATGGCTACAGTGTTTTGTGTTAATGACAAGTATTATCATGTTTTTCTTTTTATAGGGAGAAATGGAACACCAACAATCGGAGGAGGTGACTCCAAATGTTTCAAATTCATCTCCCCAGGCAGTTGCAATTCCAATCCCACTTAATCAACTCCTCCTTTCAATGTTTAATCAAGTACTTTAACTCCCCCATTTTCGTACGTTCTTGGTTTTACATTTCAATAACGTTGAACACATGATGTCGACCAGTTAGACAATAATAACATGACTTTACTAACCCAACAGTGTCTTGTCCAAAATTTCATGTCCAAAGACTAGTTTTTTTGTACAAATAGGTCACAATTTCAATACTGGAAAAAATGTTTAATCAGATTCAGGTTTGGTGTACATATATGATAATTATCTCATTGCACTGAAGGTGAAAATAAAAGGTTAGAGATAATAATTACCTTTTATATAAAAAAAATATTTCATGCACTGGTGGTAGAAATAAAAGGTTTTTATAAGCATCTTAGTAAAGGGTTTATGGGTCAGTTTAGAATTTATGTTTTGAGGGGTTAGGATAAATATTCTATACACAAGTGGTAGAAACTGAAAGTTTACACAAGCACCTTAGTTTTAGGGTATATGGTTTAGGTGCAGGGGTTAGAATTTAGAGATAATTGTTTCAGTTTGAGGTTTATGGTTATAATTTAAGGTTTATGGGTTAAAGCATAAACCCTAAACCCTAAAACTAAACCTTAACCTATAAACCCTGAATTATAACCCTAAACTTTAAATTGAAACAACTATCCCTAAATTCTAAACACATATACCTAAACCCCTAAACCCTATACCCTAAAATTAAGGCGCTTGTGGAAACTTTCAGTTTCCACTGCCTGTGTATAGGATATTAATCCTAAGTGTTTAAACTTTAGAATTTATGGTTTGTAGGTCAAAACATAGATCTCCAACTATAATACCATAAACCTTAAACTCTAACTTCTAAATCATTAACATTAAATTCAAAACTAGACCCTAAACATAAACCTATAAATCCTAGTCCTAAACTACATTCATAAAGCCTACAACTAAAATGCCTCCCTCGGAATAATTTTCATAAATAAAGGGTAATTACTATATCTAACTATTATTTTATTTTTTCATATCTTATAATAATATCATGTATAAGTTATCACTTGTGGGTAATGGGTTTTATGATGGGAGGGGAAAGGGAAGTTTAGGTGCCCATTGCTTAGCCACATGTACTTACAGCAATTATGTTAGGAACTGTTGAGAACACATGCTCTGAATTTTTTTAAAGTAAAATATGTACTTGTGAACCCTTCAATTCATACATATCCACGAAAATCTGATAAGCTAGAATCTTGAGTTCAGTATTAATGTAATCTTTTGTGTTAATCATATGTTACTCTATTTGAAATCATTTGATTATTAATGAAAATGACATTTTATTATAATTTTGATATTTATTTTATTGGATTTTTCAGATAATTGATGTATTATTACTGATTACCCCAAAAAAATAAATAGGTTATTATTTACTTGTTAAGAGTTTTTTATGTTCAAAGATGTAAGATTTGATGCTCATTCCCTTGAGTCCTGGTGGCAAAGGTAGATGTTCATCACCCCTTGGGACCTGAGTTCGAGTACCAGTAATGTATGATGTGTGTGCCGTCTTTGAAAATATTAAGAAAGTTGAACAGATACTACCCTTGCATCACACCAGCATATTCAGAAAAAATGTAAGATTTAATTTAAATATAATTAAATTATCAAATTGAATAAATTATTATTGTAAACACTAAGCAAGTGGTAGAAGCCTACCCTAGAACATTTTATGTGCAACAAATATAATAATATTATTCTTTTTTAATCAAAGTGAAATATATATATATATATATATATATATATATATATATATATATATATATATATATAATGTAGTCAAATATGTTGTATCCTTTGTCTTGTAAAGCCAACAATAAAATGTTGAGAAGAAAAAGGTAAAGTAAGAAAGATAATCAAGAATGACCACAGTTGACCATTGAGTCACGCTCAAAAGATTTTTTTTTTTTTTGAAAATTTGAATTAATTTATTAGTAAAATGAAATCCTAGGTGGAAGATAAGGAAAGACCCACTTCTCTTCAATTCATGAAAGATTCTTTTTATGTTTTTGGCATTCCCGAGAAAAAGGTAAGTCAGTCTTTATTTTATTTTTTAAATTTAATTTATGAGCTCGAAATTTGGGACAAAATCACACGTGGTAGAAGGGCACACCACAGCCTCCACTAGAACAGTACAGCTCCAACGCGTAGGAACGCCTCGTCCTTATCAACACTACGTGGACTTTTCTCATTCGTAGATCTCACTTTCACCCTAATTATTTGTGCACATCATTTTCTTCTAAATTCTCTACGTTTATTACACTAATAATACCAAAATAGTCCATTTATTATTATTATTATTATTATTAATAAGAGAGTATTACATTTACGATACAATTATTAGAATTCGAACATATACAAAATAAAATAATACAAAATTTTCTGATCATTTAGTTAAATAGTAGATCCTAAATAGTACATTGATTTTTTTGGGTAATATATATGTCTATTTTATAGTTCGGGGTGCAAGATTGTCTCTTTCAACAATATCCTCTCCAAGGTTTCAACTTGTGTCTTCTCTTATTGTATAAAAATAATTAAAAAATAATTTGTTTTGTAATATTATTATTTTTAGGCTTAACATTGTAATAAGCTCTTGAACTTTTGAAGAAAAAAATATAAATTAAGTCATAATTTTTTTTGCACACAATTAAGTTATTAAACCAATAAATTGAATCAATCAAGGCCTTTGACCAATATTAACCGTTGAATCTTAACATTTTTTTTCTTTAGATATTACTGCCACATGATACACTTCAGTTCTATCATATGACATTTGCATATTTTTTTCAAAAATATTTTTTTTCAAATTCTTTAAGACTTTAAAAGAATTTTTAAAATAAAGTAAAAATCTAATTTTGTTAAATAGCAATATTGTGACATGAACTGATACAAAAATTCATTAGCAACCGTTAATGTTGGTTAACGGGCTTAATTGGGTGTAATTTTTTTAAGAGTTTAATTGGTTATTTTTCAAAAGTTTAATGTTTTCTTACACCCTTAAGCCTTATTTTTAATATTAAATAAACTTGTAAAGATTAATAAAAATGGCAAAATTTCACAAATAGTTACTAAACTATGCAAAATATCGTTTTGGAGAGCAACCTCTTAAAAGTTACAAATACTCGTTACATTTTATCGAATTATTATAAAATGGATATTAAATTAATTAATTCATTTAGTATACTATTTTATCATGTATAATATATTTTTATAATAATTCAATCAATTTAATAATTATTTTATAACTTTTAAAAAAGTCGACGATAAAAACAATCAATTTTTATAATCTAATAACTAAAAAAACTTGTCATTTAAACACAAAAAGTTGATATCCAACCGATTATATACCTAATTAATTAGATGATTGATCGATTATTGATGAATTCAATACTTTATTCACTGTTTATGCCATCAATTATTTTAGCTCAAAGGTTGGTTAAACGGAATATGATTCCTCAAACCAACATATGACCCATCCCCCTTTTTTATAATACTAAAAGCTTTCCCAAGTTTTATAGATATTTAAAGTTTCATGTTGGAATTCTATTTTGTATAAATTATGTCTACGTTGAATTGACTCATTCGGATATATATACACACACTAAAACAATTTCTTTAAAATTCCAAGAATAAGGAGTTAAAAAAAAAGAAAACAAAATAATTAAGACAAATTTTTATATAAGAACTCAACGAGTAATTTTAGTGGAAAAATATCATCTTAGGAGGTCCGTGTTCGAGTATTTGTATGTACCTTGTCAAAAGATTAAAAAAAACTATGAATATATACTCTCATATAATCACACTTGTATATTAAATTATTTTACACAAATATTGAGTAGTATTTAACCAATAAGCATGGGATGTTTAAAGAATTTAGGGCCCTATGCAATTTATTAGAAGTGGCCCTTATTTGAGATTAAATCAATTGTTCTGTTTTTTTAATGTTTTTCGCATCCAAATGAACATTCACAAAACTTATTAGCACTAAGTAAAATTTTAATCTAACTAAATAAAAAATAAAGAGAGATAGAAAGAGATCAAATAACACATGAATTGTCGTAAAAATGCATCATCGGCCATTTGAAAGTTGAGACCACAACATAAATGGAATCAATAATAAATCAACATGTAAAAAATAAAAAATAATATAATATAAATTAAAAATTATAAAATATAATAAATTAAAAAAAAACTTACCACAATCTTGTGATGTTTGAAAAAATATACTACCAGTTAAACTATCAAAAAGTTAAGATAAACTACCAAAAATCTGAGAAACGAGAAGTATGGAATTGTGTAATAAGAATTGGATTTTTTTCTCTTAAGCAAAATAAACGAAGGAGGCTATATGATATTGTATATAAAGAAAAAGAGACGGATAAAAACAAATTATAGTCTTTAACATAACTACACTCGATAAACAGCACACATAATTTTAAATTACAAAGATTTTCAATTACTACACTTTAAGTTCCAAAGTTGACTTTCGTTATAGCAACTTAAAATTTATCTATTCATATTCGTGCTATTACTAGGCTAGCTGGCAATACAAGCTTTAAATTAATTTTATTTAGATAATCATATTATATATATATATATATATATATATATATATATATATATATATATATATATAAGGATGGATCGAGAGGGGGCAGGCGGGGCGGCCGCCACCCCTAAAAATTTAAAATTTCTATACGACTTAGAAAAATTTTAGAATTTTTTAATGTATTTCCATTAAAAATCTATTTTCGCCCCCTAAATTTTTATAAGTTCGCCCCTCTTAAAAATTTATAGGTTCGACCCCTAATTTAAAGTCCCGTGTCCGTCCCTATATATATATATATATATATATATGAGACTGAATTATTTTTATTAATTTTTGTTACATCATAATTATAATTGATTGTTGAAAATATGTTTTAATATATTATTCATACTTTAAAATAAATTTAGATTGTGGTATTAATTATTCGTAAGTTGTTAATTATCAAGCACAAAAATTATAATTTTTTAATTATTTGACTTAAGTTGAATTAAATTTTTTGGACCCTTATTTTTGAGCCTTTATGTAATCGCTTATATTGCGCCTGTCCAGAACTGCCACTGCCAATAAATTATCGACTCACGGTAAAATTGAGTTTCAGAGAATTTTGAAACATCAAGTTTGAATTCCAACCATATTTATTCTGATTTAATCTTGAATATATTTTCGTTTCAAATGATAATTATTTGAAAATGTTAAACGTATTTGTCGGGATAGTTATGAACATGTGCAATAGGTACACGCGCATGACCCTCGAAAAATAGAACCCCAAAATAAAATTTATATATAGGTGATTATTTCATACACAAGAGGCGGAAACTTAAAAGTTTCTACAAACGCCTAAATTAAGCCTCTAAACCCTAAAATTAAGACGTTTGTGACATATTTTAGTTTCTACTGCCAATATATTGAATATAACTCTAAACTAAGACTCTAAACCCTAAAACTAAGGTGCTTGTAGAAATTTTCAGTTTCTACCGCCAGTGTATAAGATATATATATATATATATATATATGGACAATTGTTCCATAAACAAGCAGCGTAGAATTTTTATTTACACAAGCATTCATAATCCAAGGTTAAAATCCAAAATTTAAATCCCTAACCATAAGTCCCTAAATACTAAATCCCAGGCATTAAACCCTAAATTTCAACCATTGACATTAAATTATATAACATACAATCTAAACCTATAACCTCTAAATTCTAAACCCTAAATCCCTAAATTGTTCCGCTTGTAAAAATTAAAGTTTCCACCGCCGATATATGAGATAATAATTCTATATATATAACAATTTTCTCAAAAAAAATTACATTGATATTTTGAGGTGGAAAAAACGTGTTTTAGATGATTTTAAGTCACTTTTAAGTGAAAATTCTTACATTTCATTTAACACGTAATATCATCCGTCCACTCTTTCTCTTATTCCTATCTTTGTCCCTCGACAATATGTAACATTATGTAGAAAATTGAACATGGATTTCGCCTAAGAGTTTTTTTTGGTTGAACTTTTAAAGCGGGTCGGGTTGATCGGGTCATGTATTTTTAAACATCTCTAATATATATAGTGAGCAAAAATTTTATGCTTCTTTTGTGTCTTATATATGTTCCAACACTAACAAATTAAAACTTTAAGTTCTAGTTTTAATTTTCACTTCCTAAATCTTAAACTTTAAATCCTAAAAACTAAAACTTAACCTTAAACCCTAAGTCCTAAAAACTAATCATAAAATCTAACTATAAGCCATAAACATAATTTTTTAATATTAAAACATACATAGAAGCAGAGGCCGATCCTTTAAAGGACTAGAGGGCATGGCCCTCCAAAATTTTGAAAAATTTAAATTTTATCCATACAAATTTTAAAATATTTAATTTGGTCCCCTTAAAATTTTTAAAAATTCGTATTAAACTAAACTTTTTGATTAAATTTCCTCTCAATTTTTTAAAAGTTCTTATTAAATAAAATTATTAAAAATTTTAGTTAAACCTCAAAAGTTTTGTTTAAGCCTCTAAAGTTTTTTTTTTTAAAAATTTAAGTTGCCTTACAAACTCTTATCCCAAATTTTGCCGCCGCATAAAAAGTACGAAAACGAGACAAATAAATTCTATTCTATCTATAGTATATGACCCACACAAACAATAAAATGATTACAAAGTACAATTAATAACATTGTTGACATCTAACCAATTATTTTTAATATATATAGATTGAAAATAAAACACAACAACTTAATGGTTGTACGTAAAAAGAAAGTTGAGAATTGAGATGCATGGCACCTGCTCACAATAATTTGGGACACCCAAAACAGCTCATCGACAGGTATGCATGATTGCCTTTGAATTTTGATGTGACAAATGAACCAAGGAAACATACCATTGGCCCTTTGATCCTAAGTTCCCCTAAACAACCAGTGACGGAGTTAAGATTTGAAGTTGAGTGAGCAAAACATAAATTTTAAAAGGTGGAGGGCAAATTCACAATTATCTTATTTTTTTCAAGAAAAATATAAAGAATCAAAAGGTAAAAAAAATTTCCCCTACCGGGGGGCCACAGCCCCTCCCGTTGGAGATGTGGCTCCGTCCCTGCTTACAACCGCATTATAATTGATATCTCATTCTTTCGTTCAATTAAATTATTTCGAGACTTAATATCTGAATTTCAATATTATTATAATTTGACGAGGGAATTATGCATGCCTATAGAGTTTTCGCCCACTACCTCCATGGTCACATCTTATGGGGAAAATATATCAATATCGATATATTGATTATAATTCGATATAAATTTAAATACTGTTTACTTGGATAATTTTTAAAATACAAGAGTGAATCTATAAACAGGAGTCTTAATAATAAGTATACTAAAACCATTGTATAAAATAAAACGGGTGATATCTCAATCTCGGAATTCATAATTAGAATTAAATTTCCGATGTTATTAAGGATATGACATGGAGTATGCAATGAGGTGGTATATGGTCCCAAAATAAAATCAATAAATAACATAAAAACCAACAAGGTTAGAGTGCAATGGCAGCAAGACGTATTACTCTCTTAAGGAAAAAATCTAAATTTGAATTTTAAAAATAATATTATTCAGAAGGAGAACTACTAGTTTTAAACATAGACCATAAAAATTACATGTACTTTATCAAAAAAATTAACATTGATGCTACCAAATTATATAAGCATTTAGGAAAGGCAAAGATTCTCCAAATAAGTGATGTAAATTGAAGTGAAGATCTTCCTATTGTTTACTTAGGTTGTGATGAATGAATAGAATTTTTTTTTTGTGGCGCATTTATTTATGCCTAACATAAAAATTAGATTTAGGGTTTAGGATTAATTTTTAAGGTCGGGATTTAAGGAATTTGGGTAGGTTGTACTTTTTAGGGTTTACAATTTATAGTTTAAGATTTAAACTTAAGGTTAGAGCTTAGAATTTAATTTTTTAGTGTTGAGATAGAGAAAGAGACACAAAAAAGGGGCAGAAGATTTTTATCCATGATGAACAGTTAACTTGATCAAAAAGCTTGATGTGTAGTGGGTTTCATTATATGGGTTTATTTTTCGGCTTCGTTGGATATATAAGGCATTTAGGGATTAAATCTAGGGAAATAAGGACATTGAAATATATTTAAGAATCCATGGCAAAATCTACAATGCAAGGGGAAGGATATCACCGTCCTCCCTTTTTTTTAACAATTTTTCTCTAAAACTGTCACGCGCATGAACATTTTAAGTTAAAAAATTATAAAAAAACGCCATTGACGCCACCTGCAAGTTGCGTCTTCACCCTCACTGTTCAAATTGCCGTAGTTTCCAAAATAAAACTCAAAGAACCCCATTTCCCTAAAATTAATTTTAAGGGGCAATATTCCACGAATTTCTCCTTATTTTTCATTCTATGGTAAGATCGACCCCTTTAGAAATATAAATCTCAAATAATTTTAATTTTTTAATAAAATAATTAAAATTTAATGATATAAATTCAAAATAATTTAAATTTAAATATTTTGAAGAATGACTCAAAATGTATCAAATTTAAAATAACTCGAGTTTTTATGAAAATAATGATCAATTTTTTAGGTAAATTTTGTATATTATTTTATCCGAAGCAGCTTCTGATGCTACAAAAAATACAAAAACAGTAGCATAGGGAGCTCAAATTTCCTAAGCAATACAAAGGGTTTGATTTACATTCTCTTCTCTAATCTGCTTACTATGAATCTTTAGCCTAACTATCTTTTTAATACAATGAATAATCTCGCCTGTACATCGAGCCTCACCTCTAAAATATCTATGATTTTTCTCCTCCCATATACAGTAAAGATATGCACATCAAACTAGCTTTAAAATATGCGTAATAAGAGATTTGCCTTTCAGGAGAGTTGCTGCCCATTTCAATTCTTCTTCCCAGCTCCCCACAACTCGTTAAATATTACACATGCCCAATATAGCTCCCCAGATCTCCTTGGAGAAACGAAACTCAAAGAAGACATAACCCTTAGATTCTGGCGCATCACTGCAAAGTCTGCATAATGTCACGCTCCATCCTTAAGCACCGAGGCCAAATGAAGAATTTTGGGCGTGCACAATGCACCCATGGGCGTTTTAAGGTCAAGCATGAGCCAATGAAGGTCCTAGAACGTCGTAGAGAGGCCTACAACTCTCTTGCAACGTTTCCACCATGTTCTAGGAGGTTTCAGGACGCTCCATAACCATCTAGGCTCACCCAGAAGGACCTAGAAGGCTCGGGAAGCTCGTGGAAGCATCGAGACAACTCCGGAAGGCTCGAGACTAGTCTGGACATTTTCGGAACATTTTAGAAGCCTATAGATAAGTGTAGAACTATAGAGAGTTATCTAGAATACTTTAAATAATTAGAGACATGTGCAGAGTTCTCTAGAACATTATAGACATTGTAAGATATTTTATGAGGTAACATAATAACCGTCGGATCAAAATGATCTCAACCGTCCAGTGAGGAGGTGGTAGCCTTTAAATAGGGCCACCCCTCTCATTTGTAATCATCCCTCAAGTGCTAAACTTTCTCCAAGACTTGTAAGTTCTTAAACTTAATACCAAGCTTTCCTTTTAAGTTCTTTGCCTTCTCTACTTGTGTTTGCTTGTTTGCCATAGCGTTGCGCAAGTAAGTCTCGCTAACATTGTGTCGGGAGTGTTAGCGCCGCACGAATTAGCTCGGGTAAATCTAAGTCCGTGACAAAGCCACCCACCGCAATCTCCATCTTGTTCAACATGTCTGCAGTAGGCAACCTGTCCGAGGATGCCTTTAAAGTATAATATATTAATATAAATTTTATGTGCTGTCCGTGGATGCTTCTGTGGAACATAATACATATGAAGCTAGTGGAGGAGCTGTTCTTCAAGATTTCAACAGAAATCTTTTAAATTCTACGACGTTCAAGATTAAATCCAACTATGTACTAAAAATTCACAAGGCTGAGCGTTTGGCTTTTCTCGAGGCCTTAGATTGGTTGTTAAAATATTTTGAAAGCAGAAACATAACAACAAGGCTAGTTCTTGCGAGAACCGACCGACAAGATCTTCGTTTTTTTTGGAAAACAAAAAGTTTACAAATACCAAGCCCGAGGAAATAGACAAAAAATATGTGAACATGTTCAAGAAGCTTGACATGCTTGATGATTTTGAGGTTGTACACATCAGCGAGAACCTCAATACACATGCTGATAAAGTGGCACAAGGAGCAAGGTTATACTGGAGTATAGAGAAAATTAAAAAAAATAGAAAAAAATATTTCGTGAACAGGAAATTCGGAAATGATGGTAATTCTGAGGTCGGAGATGATGGTGATTATGAGGGCGGCACAATGAATATGGATAATATCGAAACTGCTTTACATGAAGTGTCTGCTGCGGGAGGATATGATGAGCAAGTTTCCAATGATGTGTCTACTCAATAAGGATACGACGAGCATGCTTCCCACTGTTACGGTGATGAGGCTTTTTACTGGTACAATGAGCAGTCTCCTCACTCGTACAACGAGCAGCCTCCTCACTCGTACGACGAACAACCTTCTTATCAGCCTTCTCACTGGTACAACGAGCAGTCTTCTTATTAGCCTTCTCACTCGTACGACGAGTAGCCTCCTCACTCGTACGACGAGCAACCTCCTTATAAAGCATTTACTGAGCAAGGGTTCGATGAGCAGCTTTCTTATGAAGCATCTATTGAGGAAGGTTGGTACGGTGAGCAAGATTCCCATTGTATCGTACAATAAGCAAGCTTGTGACAATAATTAGATGTTCAATCTAAGTTTAGTGCAGATTTCAGTTTAAATTTAGTATGTTTAATTTTAAAGATGTTTATTTTTTAAAAATTAATATAAAATTTTAAATATACTTATGTACTTGTATCGGATTGATATTACTTGTTCATATTCTATTAGTATATTGTAATTATCTTTAATGCCTTATAATCATTTTGTTATTTTAAAAACAATAATTATATTATATTTAAAATCATCGGGAAAAAATACCAATAGACAAGCAAAGAAAGGTGCAGTCTAGTCCAGAGAAGTGTGATGCTGGCGTGAGCCGACATTTAATTTTCACGTTAAATCAAAAGATTTTTAGACATTTTTTCTTTACTTTTGTAATATTTTCTTTCCCCATTTATAGAATTATTAATATCCATTTCTTATTTTTTGGAATAAAAACGGTGTTCTATTCAACTCATATCTTCATTCATTTTGCAGGTCTATTATACTATTTTCATTATTATCTTTTAAATTAGTCGATTCTAATCAAGGGCAGAGCTACCCTTTGAATAGGAGTGTCAAATAAGAATATTTATCAAGCGAGTCGATCGCGAGTTGAGTAGTGATCGACTCGTGCTCGTTAAAAAATCTCGTTGCTCGTTAAGCTCGATAAAATTTGCTCGACTCGTGCTCATTAAAAAATCTTGTTGCTCGACTCAACTCGTTGCTCGTTAAGCTAGCAAAAATTTTTACCTTATTTTTTAATGTAGGCAAAATCTAGTGATACTATTAGAGCTTAATATAAACGTAGAAATTGAAAGAGAGAAAAAAACGTGAGACTGAGTTAGAAATGAAGTCGATATTCGAATGTGAGACTCTTTTTAATTTCTCAACAATCTTCGATGAACAACAAAGGAGATAATGCTTTAGGAAATTTCGGGTTCCAACTTTCAATCGTATTCTTTTTATATGAGGAGTGAAAACCGAAGACTTTTCCCTTTTCTACTTTTATACGTAGAGTAATAATAAAAAAAAGAAAGACTTTAATAAAAGAAGGAAATACTTATTATTATAATTTAATTTCTTATTAATACAAATTAACTTTTTTAATTCTCAAGAAATACAAAACGTTTTTAAAATTTGAAATATGGGTAAACTACAGCAATTCACCGAACTTTTCTAGAGTTTTTAACTAGTATTTAAACTTCTTGGAACATAATTTTTAAGGTAGCCGCCAAAAAATCATAAAAGAATTTATAAAAAATGATGAGCTTCTCACGAACTTATCGAGTCGAGTTGGGTCTTGCTCGACTCGACTTGCTAAGATCTCGAATCGAACTCGATTTCGAGTTGATCTAACTCGATTTCGAGTTGATCTAACTCGATTTCGAGTTGATCTAACTCGAGTCGAACGTTAATCGAGTTTTGACCGAATCGAGCTCGAGTTGTTTGTGAGTTGCTCAACTCAATAAGCATCCCTAGTGTCAAATGACACTTGAAAATATTTTAGAAAAAAATATTATATATTTATAAATTTTATATAAAAAATTACTATAATTTTAAAGGTAAAATGACAAAAGATGCCCCAACGTTTGCATGTTTTGTCATTTGGCCCCCTATTCTTTTTTTTGGTCCAAAGATGCCCCCAACGTTTGCTTGTTTTGTCATTTGGCCCCCTATTCTTTCTTTTGGTCCAAATATGCCCCCAACGTTTCATTCATAGTCCAAATATGCCCCTGCTGGATGTAAACTGTCAATCAACTGACGGTCAACAGCTTATAAAAAAATTTTGACGTGACATCAGCAGATCTTAATACGCGGCAAGTCCAGTCAGCATCAGCTGTTGAACGTTAGTTGACTGACAGTTTCCATCTAACGGGGGCATATTTGGACCAAATTGAAACGTTGGGGGCATATTTGGACTACGAATGAAACGTTGGGGGTATATTTGGACCAAAAAAAAGAATAGGGGGCCAAATGACAAAACAAGCAAACGTTGGGGGCATCTTTGGACCAAAAAAAAGAATAAGGAGCCAAATGACAAAACATGCAAACGTTAGGGGCATCTTTTGTCATTTTGCCAATTTTAAATATATTGACACCCTTTCAACATGAAATCAACATTACTTTAAGAAAATTGACATTTATTATTTGTTCAAACCTATTAATTTTTTTAAATTTTTGACACCGCAAATAAATTTTTTGGCTCTGCCCTTAATTTTAATAAGAGACGACTGTAGAAAATAACGTAAAGAGTATAAATTTTTAGAAAGTCGTAATATAAAATTACAAAATTTTAAAAGATGTGAAACTAAATCTTCTGACTCCAATAATATGGAACTATAGAAAACTCTACGGAATTGAGACTCAACCGAGTGAACCATGCATCATCTCACTGTTCTCCCTTTATTTTTTTTTCTTATTTTTTTTTTTCAATCAGCCAACTTGAAAAGCATGCGCGCCGAGTGCACCACTAAAGGCTAAAAACAAGATCATCCACGATTAATATTAGCATGTCCCATTTATTTGTAAATATATATCATAAAAAAGAATTTTTCAAAATAAAATATATCATAAAAAGAAAAAAGATTATTCAAAATATATATCATAAAAAGAGGTGGCAATCTAAGAATAAAAGAAAGAGTTGCAAAAATATTGAAACTCACATCTCAAGTAAGATTATTGCGTAATTCAGTTTGATCAAGTTTTAAGTTAATCGGTTAACTAAATTTGCACTAAGAAAACATAAAAATTTGTTAAAATTTTTTTGTACGGAGTATTTTTTGATATATAAACCGTGTAAATTTTAATTTATACGTGCCTTTTAGTTTAGAAGTTTAAGTTGTAGGGTTTAAAATTTAAGGTTAGTGTTTAGAATGTAGGGTATAGAGTTTAGTTTTAAGGGTTAAGATTAGGAATTTAATATTTAAATTTTATAGTGTAAATATACATATTTATATAATATTAATTTTACACAATTAAACTTCAGCGAATTACTGAATTTCATTACAGATTTGAATCTTTTAGAAATTCGGTCACTTTCTTCATATAATGTTTTACTGTGAAAAAAGATATGCTTTTTTTGGGAGGAAGTGCCAAAGAAATGGATAAGTGTTAGGTTTCGCCAATGTGCAAAATGATCCCACCTTTACCTTAAACAGTCACTGCACAGTATCATCTGAGACGAACACGAGATTTTATATTCGAAGTGTGTTAGAAAATTATATTAAAAACTTAAGGAATGCAAACTTAGATCATCGATAAAACATTCGTTTCTTTCTTTGATCATTTCATTCACCTAGTGCTATGGCCAAGCATCACAGAAGCATGCTGACAAGACAAGTCTTCAACTTTAATCACCACTAAGCTGATTAAGATGAGCATTAATATACCAATAATTGCTACATTAAGCCGATAAATATCCCGCTTTCAAAGATAATTAAAAGAAAAAGAGTTTATACATGATGGATGCTCTGAATGTGGAATGAGCAGCTCACTTTAGAGCCACACCGTGCGCCCTGCGGTGCAGGCTTGCCCGGTTACCAGCTGAACAGTAATAATTTCTGTGGAGGAAGAATAACAAGATAAGAGTAGTTTCAGTCCATGCCAACTATCATGGAACTAGCCTGCATTAGAGTCAAATCCCATCTATCAACAATGCATCACGGTTAGCACTAAACCGAAATCATAACCGAAGTGAAAGTTCATTAGTGCTATAGTCATGGTTGCAATTATGTTCTAAAAGTGACACTATAATCTGCAGCAGATTGGAGGATCCCTTGAGTCTGTGCAAAATGAATGAACCAAAACCCGAAAGTCACATTTTAATATCATTGTAGTCACCAATAGTGCAGCTGTAAAGGAACAAAGCATTTCTACAGTTGAAGAAATATCAGTATACCAGTTTAGTAATTTATTTTCCTGTGGTGCCGAAAATTGATAGGTCTAGTTTCACACCATTTTCGAAATGAAAGGAACTGAACACAAGATGTGAAGAAACAGTGCAAAAGATAGAACAGTATGAGTTACAGATATCCACTAACACCTAGTTGGCAAGCATGTTTCTCTTATCTTGTCGGATTTAACTTTCTCAACTAATAAGGAAGCATGTTTCTATTATCTTTTCGGATTTAATTTTCACCTGCGAAAGCTTTTCGGTTCTCTTCCTTCCCTCCTTGTTGACAAGCCAAAAAGTAATACTTATGGGACTAAACAACAGTTCACCCTCTACTCCCCCCCCTCTCTTATAACATTATGTTCATTGCTTACAGGAGTAAACAACAGTCTCGATACGGACAGAGAATAACTTTAATTTAATGGCTGTTTACTGGTTTGATGGTAGGAAGAGTGGTTATTTCGCTGAAGTGCTCAGTAGCACTTCTAGTGGCTCCCCTCAGTTTCTGGTGGATCTGGCGGATCAGAGACCGAGAAACCATGTTAGCATAATCACATTAGGCCATATATATGTGATAATAACTAAGGTTTAAGAAAGTTAACCACGAGACTGACGAGAGTTCCTAATAACATTATGCTTCAACAAATCCTGTGAATCTCAACTGCTGCTACAAAATAAAAAGAATTCTCAGTAAATGCTAAGGAATGCAATTAAATCTGGGATGAAGGCTTCAGTTCTTTGTTTCCATGTACAAGGGCATGCATAGAGGGACCACTTTCTTAACATCAAAAGTGAGTTCAAGAGTCACAATCAGAAAAGTTGCACTACAAAGAACAAATTTCACATTTAGTGAATGGATGATTACCTTGTACCAAATTTAATAGCTTGAACTTGCGTAAGGAGAACAGAAACTACGATGATAATTACCTAACTCCGTCAGACCCGTCACCGGAATCAAGTATAAATATTATTATGCTTGACAGATGCAGCTGATTTAACTAGACAGCTTCACCTATCACCAAGCTCCCTGATGAAATAGAACAAATAATATGGCCAGCCTGAGGCTATATATAGTATTTTTCAAATCACAAAGGATTATGCCAGGAAGATGACTGCATTTCAAAAGATCAATTTCATCAAAAAAGAATAACCTACAGATTTGCGGCGATGCGTTAAGATCAAAGATGAGAAAATTCATGAATTCACTGATTATTTTTACCATGATGGGACTGTTTGTTGTATAGTTCATGATATGCAATTAATAGTCTTTTTCAGCACAAGCTGGAGAAGAAAGTAGAGTTGCTTCTTCAAGAACCAATTCTTGCATGAATTTCAAGACAAGAACTGATTGGTATACTGCAAAAGTAGCAAAACATATCCATCAATATCCCGAGTATGATCAGTAAAAGTTTTTCGGTCGTGTAAACCACCAGATAGGGCTCTCTCTGTGTTTCTCATTAAACACCCAATGAGGCATCTAAGGCTTTGAGCAAGAAAACCAGTAAGGAAGTAATGAAGTTGCAGCTATGAGGGATCTAGATATAGAGAGATAAGGCAATATAAACAATGTGGTCTTGCAATATATCGTTTGCGAATCTTTCCCGAGGAATCTAGCTAGTAGAACAATCATTTCCAATAGAGAAGACAACCAGAAAATAATGATTCAAGCCTATTTTCCGAGATGAAGCTGAATAGATGGCATTCCATCAATTCTCCTCTCTTTATGCATCATGGTTAGCACTAGAGCATAGCCATCACAGATACAAAATACCAATTTTAATTCCGTATTATTCAATAAAACACCATTCCAAGAGACAAGATCATAATGGTGCATCAGAACCTGCACAAGATTAGTACAGCTGCTGCAGCACCTATGGAAAATGTTATAATATCTAAATATGATGATCTTAATACTGTAGTAATGAAAAACTAAACCTAGAACAATGCAATATCTCATGCAAGATCAGGTATTCATCACATTAGGTCCAGAAACCCATATCCAGTGCAAAATGAGAGGGACTAAAGGCAAACAGTCAGAGACCATAACAGAAAACAAGAATGGTTCCGAAATATAGATTTCATTATAGATGGAGAATAGACAGAGTTCAATAAAAGAAAGCAAGAAATGTGCAGAAATATATATTTCATTTGAAAGTTGGTATATTCCACGAAAAATTTATATAACTTAAACAATATCCAAACATTATCAGTGACAACACTAGGAATGTGTAAACAACTTAAACAATATCCAAACATTATCGGTGACAGCAATAGGAATGTATAAACAACAATAAAATGCTGTACTGCTCGAATTGTTCTTCAAGTTACAGCTTCATTTACCCTCTTCAATTTAAGGCACTTGATTCATTCTGGTGAGCCACGTCGTAAGTGGCATGAAGGCCAACAAGCAGGTAGTACACTATCATTACTGCACTGCAAATGATAAACCTCAAAATTGCTACAAGACCCAAAGATCCTATGAGAAACAAGTTCATCACAACTGACAAAGATGGCAACCAAGGAACAAGTGGAACTCCCCAGACCGTAGGAACACACTGCTTGGAAAGAAATGACATTCCCAAAGTCCCCGAGAACCAAACCAATCCAGCCACAGTGTATCCTATCCAGCCTCTCCCATCAGAATTCCAAAGTGCTGAAACTCCAATTGAGGAACCGATAACAATGAACAAGCAGACGAGAAATTTTATCAAATCATTCTTTGGAGTAACACTCTTCACATAATATCGTCTCACAAGCAATGCAACAGCAATTAGCATAAAAATGAAGAGTGTACTGAAAGATAAAACACTAGACAAAACATCTAAACTAGAGAAAAATGCAACAATAGCACTAATCGATGTCACCAGCAGGGTAGCATATACAGGAGTTCCAGTTTTGGGATGAACCAAAGCAAAAATAGGTGGAATCATATGAGCTCTAGCGATCTGAGTCGTGTATCGAGCTTGCCCAAGAGATCCAACCAACAAGCTTGTAGTCATTCCCTTGAGTGCACATATACTAACCAAATACTTGGCCCATTTCATCCCAATTTGTTCAAAAGCGACAGAATATGCAGCATTTACATCGATCTCAGTATACTTCACCATCATGGTCAATGCTAAAGCCATCAAGCAATAAACCACAGTAATTCCAGACATCGAACCAACCAACCCAATTGGTATATCCCTAGAGGGTCTCTTAGTCTCCTCAGCCATATTTGCCACCATATCAAAGCCTGTATAAGACCAATAAACCACAGCAGCCGCCTCGAAAACCCCTTTTACCCCATATGGAAAAAAAGGTTCCAGATTCGAAGTTTTTGCATGAATAAAACCGAACACTATAACAAAAACAATCACTGCACCACTAACCAAAGAAGCAACCCAATTCAACCACGACGTCCTCTTAGTTCCACTCATAGCTATCCCATTAGCAACCAAAAGTACCACAACTGCAAGTGGATCTAAAAGATTGAATCCATCAGGCAAAGAATCAACCTTAATTCTCAAAAAATCAGAGTCACTCTTAATCATACTAGCAAAATAAGAAGACCATGATCTTCCTAACCCTGCAGCTCCTACTAAAGCTTCTAGAAGAATATTACCAGCAGCTATAAATGCAATGAAATCACCTAGTTCAATACGAAGAAATGAAAATGAACCACCAGCAACTGGAACCTCAGCTGCAAATTCAGTGTAACAGAAAACTGATAGCAATGCTGAAAGCCCAGATATAGCATAGGACAAGACAATAGCTGGACCTGCATGATTATGAGCTTCTTGACCTGTTATGACAAATATGCCAGAACCAACAACCGAGCCAAAGCTTAGCCAAATAAGGTCCCACCAGGTTAGACATTTTTGCATTGGGTTTTCACTCACTTTCGAAAGGGTTACAAGCTCGTTGGTGGAGGAGGAACGTGCTAAGAGACGGTCGGTGAGACGAGGACAGGTTTGGGAAATTGCTGTTCTGTAAGATGACATGGATTGAAACGAGGTTTCTGGGAAGAAATCTTTTTTGCTCCATCTCCAGTAGCTTCTTGTGGTTGTTGAAGAACTTGGTTTTTCTTCAGCCATGGAGGTTCAAAGATTCAAACTTTGAAAGACCCAGAAGACAATATTCGAGAGAAGAGATTGATTCAGAGGGAACTGGGAAGAATATGTATGGGAAATCGTATGGAAAGTGCTGAATCTGTGATAATTAATGGTAATAATAAGAGATTCGGCAATTTTGGGTGAAAAACCCCTTTTTAATTATTATCTGTAAAAATGGCTCCCAAAAACTTTTATTTGGCAAAATGACCCCCTTTCTTGCCAGGTCGACAGACCTCGCGTTTTGTAGGACGCGAGGTACGACATCGCGTTCTGCAGAACGCGATTTTAGTCGACGTGGCGTTGCAGTTCGTCTTAACGGTTTCACAGTACCTCGCGTTCTGCAGAACGCGAAGTCCCCGAGAAATTGAAAAGGCGGCTGGAATATATCGCACGGACCTCGCGTTCTGTAGGACGCGAGGTCTGTGCATTTCCAGCCTGAACCACAAGCAAAAACATGCGTAAGTAGGCCTGTTCGAACCCAATTTCGAGCGTGTAAATGGTATATTTTTAGCGATCATCGAGTTTGGGGTTGTAGTACTGAAAATTGTCTATCGTATGATACCAACATGGTTAATTTCCGTCCATTCTACAATGGTTTAAAATGGCTTCGAAAACCCTATGCTAGCATACTTTTTTTGATTGAAGTTTTATTTCAACTAATGTCGATTTTCGGTTTTTTAATCCTATTAAATTTATTAAAAACAAAAATTAAATAAACATTATAAAGTTTAATTATAATATGCAAACAAAATTATAATTCATAAACAAAATTAGAATACGACATTATAAAATTTAAAAGTGTTTTACATAAATATTAAAAACATAAGTAGAAAACAACAAAAAAAAAACTAAAAATGCCTATGTCCACCGGTTCCGCAGTCGGGTGGATGACGCTGGCGATCCGGATTCCTCCTCGGTCCATCGTGTGGTGGTGCCTGGTCCCTATCATCCTGACCATCGTGCGCGATCTGCGGATCTGTGCTGGGCCTAGGCGGGGAGTAAAACAAACTACCTATCGGCGTATTCTCCACCATCTGAAACTCATACTGAGGTGGATAATCGATAAGTAGAAGGTCAGTCGTGGGCGTATGGGGGCGATAGGCATCAGTGGAGCCGAACTGGGGTGGAGGCATCGTCTGCTCGAAAGTCGATGGACCGCTATGCAATGGTGGGGCAGAAGATGATGCCCCTAGAGTGTCATATCGTGGTCTTGGACCGCGCTGCGTCGACTGCCTCTGGGTCTGCCTCTGGGTCTGGGACTGGTTCTGGGTCTGGCTCGCTCGCCCGCTCCCGCGTGGGCGGTTTTGGGGTCGCTGGGGAAGCCCTGCTTCGAGCTCGGCCGGAGTAAGGATATGTGGCATCCCATTGTCCCTATACCACTGCTCATAATTGAAAATGACCAAAGGACCCCCTACCATAATTGGTTGGAGAAACTCTGGGCGTCTGAGAAATCGTTGACCCCAAAGCGCTATCCAGCTAGCGTGGTGCTCGGCCCAGTCAATCTCCGTCTTCCCCTGACGCGTAAGATTGTGGAACTCGTCCATATTTTGCGGAGGGCGTGGAACATTTTGGACGTACCCGAACTGTCGGAGTACCCTATCCGCAGAATGTCACACGCAAATTTCGTAGTTCAGCAGCGGCACGACGGAAATCCAGAGGTCTCGCTCTTGCACAATATCTGCTGGAGTAATGATGCGAATCTCCTCTGAATCGTAGGGCCTCCACACGAACTAAAAAGAATGAAAAAGTTAGTAAAATTTTTATATGAAATATTATTGGAAAAAATAGTATGGAAAAAACCAAAATAATTGTTGAATTACCTTGTCCTCCGTCAAGGCATCGAATGTATGTCTGTATGCTTTCTAGGAGTCCGGGAGGCCGACGTGGGTTACTGCGGTGCTCCACCTTTAAATAATGAAAAAGATCGTTAAATAAAATAATTTAATAAAAAAAATATAGTAGATTATGTAGTACCTCCGTAGAAGCGGAAATGACAGAGGACTGGGAATCCTAAGCTGTGGTGCCAAAGTAGGGATCTGAAGCCAAACCCAAGCCTGCAGGAATAAACAGCATCCTCCCATCGATGCTTTGGAGGCGTCAACGTTTCTGCAGAGGTCTCTGATAAGAAACGCCAAGACAGCTGACCCCCAAGATTTTCGTCCAGACTCGTCTAAATTTGTCAGATGACGAAGCCACATAACGTGCACTTTGTTGCGAGTTTTGTCGGGCATTAATATCCCGCCAATAATGCGCAAGATGTGGGCTCGCGCACACCGCTGTGAAAATATAAATTAATAAAGGCATCCTAATTAAAAAAATTATAAGTTCATCCTAAATAAAAAAAAATTGTAAGTTCATCCTATATATTTATAATTCATCCGAAATATTTATTAAAAAGATCATAAATATTGTCTGAATTCATCATAAAAAATTCATAAAGCAGCCTAATGTGCAAATAAATAATTTAATGTAGGCAACCTAAATATTTAATAAAGTATCCTAAATAGTTACTGAATTCATCCTAAAAATTTATCCTACATATTTATAATTCATCCGAAATATTTATTAAAAAGATCCTAAATATTGTCTGAATTCATCATAAAAAATTCATAAAGCAGCCTAATGTGCAAATAAATAATTTTAATTTAATAATAAATGTAATAATAGCATACTAAATATAATAAAAAAATACCTGAAGTGCAACTTCATCCGCATCGGGGGAGGGATTCCAAACTCTTCCTCCAAGTACGGTAGAGAAATTTTCCCTCCGTCCCACGCTCTATCAGGGGGCATTACGCCCAATTGATCAGCAAATAGGGTTCGCCAATCCGCCATCGCTATACCAGTAATAACGCTGCCATTTATAGGCAACCCGAGAATGTAGGCAACATCCTCCAACGTAATTGTTACCTCGCCAAATGGAAGATGAAACGTGTGCGTCTCGGGTCTCCACCGTTTCTATCAGCGCGCTGATCAACGACGGTCTAACCTTCACCCCCCTATATAGCGAGCTATGTGCCCAAAACCAGCCCGCTCAATAAAACGCATAACAGCAGGAACGGGTTCGACGGTGATACGATTAAGGTAACATTGTATGTTACGTTCGTATCCCTGAAAAAAAAATATAATAGTTAGTCAAATAAAAAAATTTAATTAAATAATTTTTTTTAGAAATTAATAGGGAAAAAATAATACCTCTTGACTGTTTCGCCAATATTCACTGCAGTGACTCGCTTGGTTGCGTAGCAAGGGCTCCATGTGATCGAACGATATATAAAAATTGCTGACAATATTTTGTAAAATTTCTATAAAACTCGCGTTCTGTGGAGGTTTTTAGAAAAAAAACCTCCAATTTATAGAAGACCTCGCGTCGTTTGGGAGGCGATGTTAATGAACCTCGCGTTCTACAGAACGCGAGGTTCGTGTACCTCGCGTTCTATAGGACGCGAGGTTCACTGAAAAGGCGCGTCAGTGATCAGACGCGTGAACTGAACGGTCAGAAGGGACCTCGCGTTCTATAGAACGCGAGGTTCTAAAGAAATCGCGTTCTACAGAACGCGAGGTCGTGGGGTTTTTTAAATTTGGGTTTTTAAAGCGGGAAACTCATTATTACTATGATAACTTTTATTATTGATTTCTTATTATTGAGTTTATATTATATAATTTTATAATTTATATTAGATATTAGAATATTAATTCTAATTAATTCTATTATATATTTATATATTCTAATATATATTCTAATTAATGAGTAATTTTATATTATATATTTATATATTCTAATTAATTCTAATTAATTCTATTATATCATTTATGTCGAGTAGACTTTGTTGTTGCGAGAATTCTTAATTCATGAGTTGTAGGGAGGGACTTCTGTCACCACAAACAGAGACTAAAACAGGTGTTGGATTCGAAGCAATTAGGGTTTTTAAATAAGGGTTTTTGATTTATAATAATAACAATAAAAAAAATTAAAAATTATAATAAAAATAAAAATAATATTAATAATAAAAACAACAATAATAATAAATGGTACTAACAATAAAAATTATTAGTATGATAGTAATAATAATAACAATAATAATAAGAACAATAATAATAATAACAACAATGAATCATACTAAATACGCGTTATATTTTCAGTAATAATAGGTGTTGGTGCATCGTCATCTGCTCCTCCAAGGCAGTCCTGCGTAGCTAGTATCGGGTTCGACCTGAACCAACCCCCAAACGATGAATTCGATGCACCAACAAATGCATCATACAGTCCATACAATACATACAATCCATACAATCCTTATAGTTTTGGGGGGGAGGGAACGTCGGCTCCTTACGTTACGCACGACCATGAAGCATCATATGGCCGGCACTCAATGTATGTCTCTGGCACCGACTACGGTCAACCATCTATGGGGAGACATTCTTCTTTTGGGGGTGAGGGAGCGTCGTCTTCTTACGCTATGCACGACCATGATTCATCATATGGACGACACTCAACGTATGTCCCTAGCACGGAGTACGTTCAACCATCAATGGGAATACATTCTTCTTATGGTGATCTTGATTTTGGTCTTGGAAATGAGGTTCCTGAGCGATCTCGTGAGAGGTCTCCCGCTCATCGACCCCAATCCTCGCCTCAAAGGGTAGTGATTCCAGAAGCTCTACTATTCCAGCTCCCGGAGGATGTTTCTGACGAAGAACCGATTAGAGAACCCGGGCCAGACGGAGACGAGCTGGGGCCATTCTATCCCGAACCAGAAGACTTGACAGAGTTACCAGCAGACCCAGAAGACACTGTCGTTCCACCACCAGATTTGGACGAAGAACCGACTGCGACCAACTATCCTGTAGACGCAAGACCAATTTCTATGTTCCAGCCACCATCCCACTTCACAACGGTTGATATGGATGCAATGGACGTCCTTGATTTTCTCCATGACGACACAATAGATGGCCGAGTCCACCGTTCTGATGGTGAACTAAGAATTGGTATGGCGTTCGCGAAGAAGGAAATTGCGATGGCGGCAGTTAAGCAGTACAACATTCGTCATAATGTTGAGACGACGGTTAAGAAAACCCAAGCCAAATACTACAAGGCTCACTGCGTCCAAAAGGATCAAGGCTGTAAATGGAAAATCTGTATATCAGAGTTGAAGAGGGCAGGCAACCGTTGGAAAATAACAAAACTTGAGGGGCCCTATACATGCACTGTTTCTAGCCTCAACCAGGATCACAAGAACCTGGATGCAAAGTACCTCGCGGACATCTTTTCCACACTGGTGAAAACAAATCCCACTGTGTCGGTCCCCACATGTCAGGCTGCAGCTCAAGCTGTCACCGGCTTCCGTCCAGGTTATTCGAAAGCATGGTATGCAAGGAAAAAGGCCAAAGAGGAATTGTATGGCCGGTGGGAGGAATCTTACATAGAGTTGCGCCCGTGGCTTAATCTCCTGCAGAAACACATCCCCATAATGGTTGTCAAACTTGATACGGTTCTGGCATACGAAAATGATCGTGTCGTCCGAGGTGTTTGTCAATTCCACCGGTTATTTTGGACTTTCCCCCAGTGCATCAACGCATTCAAGCACTGCAAACCGATGGTCCAAATCGACGGCACATGGTTGTATGGAAAATATACACAGATCCTACTTCTAGCTATAGCACAGGACGGCAATCGCAAATACGTTCCTGTTGCATTCGCAATCGTCCCGAAGGAGGATATGGAGTCTTGGACGTTCTTCCTTACGAACCTACGAAAATATGTCCTTGATCCTGTAATACGAAGAAGAAGGGATGAAGGGGTGTGTGTTATTTCTGACAGAGGCACAGCGCTGTTGTGGGCGATACAAAATTTGGGTGACTATTGGAAGCCTCCATACATTCACCATCGTTTCTGCTTGCGGCACATAGCCGCAAACTACCTGCTTCAATACAAGAACCGTGATGAACGTCAAATGGTGCTCGATATGGGTACGTCCTTATGGCATTTTCATTTACTATATTATTTCTTACTCCCTTTTATTATTTCTTACTCCCATAACTATTCAACTGTCATTCCGTAGGCAACTCGCACTACAAACAAGAGGTGGCTGAGCTGCTCGAGGAATTGAGAGCGAGAAACAAAAAAGGCACAGAATACCTTGAAAAAATCCCAAAGGAAAAATGGCTTCGATCGTATGACGAGGGCAAACGTTATGGTCACATGACAACGAACTTGGCTGAGGCAGTGAACTCATCACTGAAGGGAGTTCGGCAGTTGCCTATCACTTCCATTGTCAAAGCCACCTATTATCGTTTAGCTACCCTTTTTGCAACCTTGGGCAGGCAAGCAGCTGAGTACATGGCAGGTGGACACAAAGTCCATCCAGATTTCTGCTCAAGACTGCATATTCAGTTGGCCCGATCAAGACAGGTGCAAGCAACTCTCTTCTCGCGAGAAGGACACTTGTTTCGTGTTGCGGAATTTTCCAGGCGGATAGAAGGCATTCAGCACAACGCTTACGTTGTAGATCTGAGGGAAAAAACCTGCGAGTGCGGAATATTCCAAACTTTCAAATACCCGTGCGCACACGCCATTGCTGCTTGCACTAACCAACGAATAGAATACATGCATATGGTTGATCCGGTATACTTACTCAAAACGGTGCTTAAAGTTTACGAAAAAGAGTTTCCTCCAATCGGAAATGAGGTTGATCCAAATGCTGTGGACACTGAACCGATCATACGCCCAGATCCAGCACTACTACGAGCCAAAGGACGTCCACCTTCTACAAGAATATATTGTGCCGAGGATTTGGTCGAACATCGAGAGAAAACCGGACAAAAGAAGCATTGTTCTATATGTCGAAATCTTGGGCACACAGCTCCTAAGTGTCCTAATCGCTCAGCCCCTCGTATTAATTAATTATTTTTCATTTGTATATGTGAGTTCGCACATGACAATCTAATCAATAAAGTCAGTCCACTTCGATTTATACAATCCGTCATCTTATATTTTCAATCATTCAAAAAAAATATGTTATGATAGTGTTTTCGAACAACTTTAAATCAGCGTACAATGGACGAAAATTGACCGTGTCAGTGTCATACGATAGAGAATTTCCAATACTACAACCCCAAACTCGATGTTATATAAAAATTTAAAATTTATACGTATGAAATTCTGCTCGAACATGCCTATCGACATTAGTTGAAATACAACTTCAATCAAAAAAAGTATGCTAGCATAGGGTTTTCGAAGCCATTTTAAACCATTGTAGAATGGACGAAAATTAACCATGTTAGTATCATACGATAGACAATTTTCAGTACTACGACCCAAAACTCGATGATCGCTAAAAATATACCATTTACATGCTCGAAATTGGGTTCGAACAGGCCTACTTACGCATGTTTTTGCTTGTGGTTCAGGCTGGAAATGCACAGACCTCGCGTCCTACAGAACGCGAGGTCCGTGCGATATATTCCAGCCGCCTTTTCAATTTCTCGGGGACCTCGCGTTCTGCAGAACGCGAGGTACTGTGAAACCGTTAAGACGAACTGCAACGCCACGTCGACTAAAATCGCGTTCAGCAGAACGCGATGTCGTACCTCGCGTCCTACAAAACGCGAGGTCTGTCGACCTGGCAAGAAAGGGGGTCATTTTGCCAAATAAAATTTTTTAGGAGCCATTTTTGCAGATAATAATTAAAAAGGGGTTTTTCACCCAAAATTGTCAAGAGATTCAATACAATCGGGAATCAGGTTGGACCACTATTAAAGATTTCATTCGCACAAGCGAATCAGGTCAGCTCATATGATCCAATGCCCACAACGCCAGATTATAATTTATGTGCAGATGTGATAATTAGGTGGAATGTCATTTTCAAATAGGAAAACAGTACCCTCAAACATGGCTGTATTTTGTCAGAAAACGGCAAGCTGAGTGGTAAAATAAGTTCCTTGACCTGATTCTGGTCGTATTATGAACAAGAATTATCATTTTTGATCAAATTTAATCCATTTCACATGCAAACTTGTTTTCCCCTAAATTTCCGGTTAATTAAGAATGGAATTTAGAAGATCAATGTATGAAATACAATATCTCTAAAGGCAATTAACTGCATTAAATCTCCAGAAATTTTTGCATGTACAGCAAAAGAGAAAGCTGTTGGACCGTCCATGCATCCTATTAGTTCCTATGGGTTCAGCTGTTTGCTCTTCACAAGGAAATAATAGGTAAAATCTCCATACAAGCTATGCTTCTTCCGTAATTACTCCGGAAAAGGTCCGATCCCAGTTAGTTGATCACAACCACCATATCAATACTTCAAAATTCTAATTTGCAATTATGATGCTAGAATCAGGCTTTTGAGAGAAATGCAATGGAGTTTGATAAGCATGATTATACACGAGTAGGCATCGTTTCATCCTTCCATGATCCTCTCGTAGAAAAGTAAGCTTGCTTCTGCAGCTAAAACATCCTTCTCCGAGACACTACATACTTGAGAATCTGAAATGCAGAACCATTTGGTTGTAGCAGGCTCAGAGCACTCATTGGAATCTTCCTCATCAGATTTAGTTCTCATACTTCTGTAAACAGTATAATGCCCACCTCCAGGTCTCCCAAAGTGCTCCACAACTGAGACGAGCCGGTATAACTTAGTTTCTGAAGGAAGTAACTTGCCAGTCAAACTTACCTGCATCAAGAAATTACATACACAGCTGTCAGCCCTCAATCCATTAAAAAACTATGCATGTTATGTCCAAATCATGAACCCCAAATCTAAGGTGGTAAAATAAAATTAGTTTTGAAACTTAGTCAAGAAGCTTTTTTCCTCCTAATCCGAGTTAGGAAACAGATGGTTATATGCGAGGAATGAATCAAAATTTTCAACAAACAGATTCAGAGTGCTAGACCTGCAATGTTTCTCAATGTAAATGTCAACAAATTGCCATTTGTGAATCACATGCAGCAAAAGATCTCTGAGAAATTGTTCGCTTGGCACTTCATTCATGCACCAATACTCAAATTTGATAACAATCACAGTTTTTCGATGATGAAATGGGAGAGAGAAATTAATGCTTCTTGCTGAAAACATGCACAAAAATAGCAGCAAGCAATAGTAAAAAAGAGGACATAAGGAAACTGCTAGTTTGGCATTCATTGCACAAATGCCAAACTGCGAAAGGCATGAAAGAACCAAGGCAAGAAGCCTCTAAAGCTTTAACACCTAAACACATTTTACAAGATATGCTCCAAAAGCGTTAAAAATTAACCTTTTAGTGAACCAACAAAAATAGTTATATATGTTGCTCAAAATTACATAACAACCTACATATGTCCAGATTAGTAATTATATCCACCAACCTTGTCATCATGTTGCTCATGCATGTCTATGTCGGAGGCTGTTGAACAGCCACCGGTTGGGTGCAGCTTACTCTTCTTAGGGAAAGATTCCCCAGGGAAAGTAGTACATTGAGAGCCATTTGAACCTAATATTTCTGAAGAGACCTTTTCTCCCATTGGTTTTATAATGTGATTGAAAATGGTTTCATATTGCACATTGATAAGGTTGAGATGAGGCCTTGGCTTTTGATTTTGCAGCTTCAGTTTCCCTTTATGGACCCCCTCCCAGTTTTTTATTTCCACCTCAGTAGTCATGAATGGAGACATGTCTAAAACCAAAGGAAAAGAAATATAACCCTGCATCCATTAATGTGTGGTTTACTATTAGACAACCATTCTCATATAACTTTCAGCAAAGAAGACATACAAACAAGAAATACTTTTCTTAGGAAACAATGCTGTGAGACTAATTAACAAGCGGAGAAACTACCTGAAGCTTGATTAGTTCCCCAAATTCATTCATTGAAGCACGTTGTAAATGAAGGCATAGAATCTGCAATTGTGTGATTTGGAAAAATAAACTTGTAGGAATTCAACAAAATATTCATGCAGAGTCTACAAGAATATTAAAGTTTCTATTATGACCCTAAACAACATACGGGTACTTTCGAAGCAAATCAGAGTTTGTCACAAGCAATTCGTACAACAATATTAATACCTTCGGGCAACGAGCAATCCGTAGCTGCTTTAGAGTATTAGAAAAGTTATTTGACCAGGGTAGACTTTCTAGAAAACGAGAATTTCGACAATCACAAGAGTCTTCAGCACTGCATCTCTTCAACTTTTCAATCTCAACCTGAGATCAAAGTTCAAGCATTATTTTAGTAAGAATATGAAGCAATTGATTGTATCGATAACCAAGAGACTGAAGAATCAGACTTAGGCAAGCATGCTATGAATTCAACAGATTAAACCAACTAAACAAGAGAGAGAGAGAGAGGGAGAGAGAGAAGCCTGTATTGCTATATAAAATCTTAACCAGTAGGAGTGTGGAGGGTCTCAGGATAACACTTCATTGTTATAGGTAAGCATCATAAAAAGATAGTGCATATAAAGAATCTATACTGGAGTTGGTATTCATCATAAGATCTGTTTAGGATATTTAGATTAACAATAATGGTACTAAGAGTATAACAATTGTGTCATCAAGTAAATAGTAAAAGAAGCTAATGTTTACATTACTGTAGTAAAAAGACGCTAACCTCATTTGCTCCTCTACAAGATAAATATTTTATTGCAGCACCATGCCAACAATGGCTGCAGTAGTAATTCTCAAGTTTTTCAGCAAGGACAAACTGCCATAAGCAATCCTCCAAGGTACATCCAGCCATCTAGTGTTGCATTGAAGAAATTTGCACTAGAGTTAAAAGAAAGGTCCACAATGTATAAAAGAAATCTTCAAAGAAGCTATGGGCTTAAGCATACACAATTAAAATTATTAAAGAGAAGAACCTTTGGTTAACATACAATGGTAGAAGAACCATAAAGCACCGGGAAAAGGGGCAAGCTGTGAAAAAATTGAAAATCCAAAGAAATCTGCAAAGTCGAATACAAGATTAAAAAGTATGGGAAATAACAAAAAGAAAAGGAGAGGTTAGATAAAAATTTCATAAATATTTTTTTAGTTCCAGATTCTCAAATGTGGCTATGCAATAAAAATGAATCACAGTCATGTATTTAAATATGTTCAAACATAGCTGACCAATGGTTTTGCTTACATGAACAAGAGTAAAGGAAGATAATTATTAAGATGCGTCCTACAGGTGAATAAGAACCTGATATGAGCAACTCTGACATGTTAAAATGCTACCAATAATGCCATCAAAGGGTCCAAGATAGTGTTGCTGCCATCTTTTCTGCTCATTCTGATCCTCCTTCCTTTGTGGAGTTAGAATCCTACTACTTTGAGAAGTAAAAATATCTGCTAGTGTACTTTGACTAGGAACATAGACATCAAAAAATTCTTCTCTTAAAGAAGACAAAAGATGGAGAAATGCTTCAGCTGCATCCTGCATGTATAAGTAACATAAGAGATAAATTACACTCTAGATGGAGATAATTTATTGCTAAAATATCGAAAACACAAATTCACCTGCTGGCTTGTTAAATCAAAATTTTGAATATAAAGCGCCAATGCACGCATAACTTTATGTGGGCTTAATGCAGTTCTCCTTTCTCCGGCCATGCCTAATTCTGCAAAATTGGAATATATATATAGATCATGCTGTGATGACCACATTGAGTTCAGTCTATAAGGAGATTGACAAGGTCAAATGTGTACTTCTGATCCTCAACTTACTAAACTAATCATTTGAGACACAGCTGTGGTACCACATTATATGCCTTGGTCATTAGGGAAACATGAAAACAATTACAGACAACAGTTGAGTGCATTAAAATAACTGTGACATAGAAAATTTAGAGAAAGAAAAAGACTTCACAAAGTTCTGATGTTACCTTCTAAGAGATCAGATAAAGTAATTGTAAGTGGCAAGCTTTCACACTGTCCCTCAATTAGCATCGATTCACATTTGTCCAGTATCTTCTGAAGAAAAGACTGAAAATATGAGCAGCTAGCCAGAGCCTGAAAAATTCCAGATTCAAGAACCCAAAATGAACAGCATTCCCCATAATTTCCTTTAATGAAAACTGAGCATCAACAGACAAAAGCAGAAAGGAACAAGACTCAAGATGTAACTAATTTTAATTTCCTATTTCGTCTTCTCCTTTCCTTAGCGACCACAAAGAGTCCTAAAAAATCCACTTGCATAAAGGAACCAAACCTGCAAAATAACATTCAAGAAGCAGTTGTTGCCAAGATTTTGCAGCCCAGGAACCAAGCATAATTTCTCCAAATGTTTATTTCTCTTTTCCCTCAATTTATCGTCTCTTATTATAGCCAATACGAAACCAAAAACTCCCACTAAACCAACCACAGATAAATGGAACCCAAAAGCAGCAGCCCATCTCATATGCGACAAAGCTCTATAACCATGTTTGCAATTGCGGATTATTGCCCTTACACTAGTTTCTTGTTCCATTTCCATTCTGCTACAGAAAATAAATCCTACAAGGGTGAAAGAAAAACAGAAAATAAACTTAATGAATAAATAGATGAAAAACAAAATTCAACCAAAGAAACTGCACCATAGACTCCAAGGATAAGATGCTAATCTATGCATAATTGAGGAAACAATTTTAGAATAATCATAGGGATCTGAGTTCATATACAAACACATATACATAAAAGAATCCTGCAAATCATGGATTAATTGCAACTTTGCTAGTTACATCAAGGACTAAAGAACCTCCAAACTTGAAATTAAGGCCTACAACTAAAAGGAAGAAGTTAAAAAATAAGATGGTTCACCATCAAAAAGAAGTTCTCAAAACAATATATCCATATCCATATAACTTAAAAAGCTTGAGTCTTCCCTAATAATTAATAGAATCCAAAATCTTGCACGGCTCAACTTCAATGCTCAAATTCAACAACAAAAAGAAACAAAATTAAGCCAAAAGAATTGCATCAAATCAGGCTACTATTCAAATGTGAATAACTCTAGTAAGCTTAATGCAAAACCAACAACCAACCCTACAATAAAGTAGAAGATTTTCTTGCATTTGATGAGGAAAAGTTCGACCAAACAGAAAAGAAATTATATACCAGGGGTTCATCGATCACCAAGTTGGAGACTTTGGGGATTTGAATTCTTGAAACGAGTAAAAAACAGAGCTTTGAAATAGAGTTTGGGGCAACAATTAAGAGAGGGGTGGGGGGGGGGAACAAAGAAATGAAAGAAGATGATACGGGTCAATTTATAAAGAAATAAACCGGTGCGTTTAGGGACGTTTTGGATTTAGGGATGGTACGGGCCGGGTTTTTGGCCCACCCGAACTTGACCCGAAAAAACATCTTAAAGTCGAACCCGGCTCGAACGTATTCTTTAAAAAAATTTGACCCAACCCGAAAATAAATACACCAAATCCGACTACGACTCCGACCCGACCCGAACTATAGAAGAAAAAAATAATAATTTTAGAACTTAATTGTAAAAAATAATTTTAGGAGACTTAGTTGTAAAAAATTATAATTTTAAGGACCTAATTATAAAAAATATATATAAAGAGGGGTATTATTATAAATATCCCTAAAAATTTTGGGAAAATTACACATTTAGTCCCGGGTCGAGTCAAATATTTTCTAGCCTAAACTCGAACCCGAAGTCACCCTTAATAAAAACAAGACCCTACTCAAACCTAATTTTTTTCATTAAAAATCTGACTCAGTCGAGCCGGGTCGGGTCGGAACCCGACCGAATCTAGTAAAATGTCCATCCCTATTTAGATTAATAAAAACGAGGTTGTTTGTAATTAGGGTAAAAGGGGTTTTAGGGCTAGGATTAAATGGATCAATTTAGTCCTTTTATTATAAGGATCCGTTCAATTCAGTCCCTCTATCATATGAACCAGTTCAATTTAGTCCTTAGTCCCTTTACTATTAAATGAATCAATTTAGTCTTTATACTAATAAAAGAGATCGAATAAGGCTAAATTTTAATAAAATTAACATTTAGCGTTTAAAAAAGAAAATGACATGAAAATTATTAATTTTCATTTACAGTTCAATTCCAAAACAAAACAAAACAAAAAAAATCATTTGTAGAGGCCATAAAAGTTTTGGAAATACCGAATCTTTTAAGACATTTTTTAAAACAATTTTAGCAGTATAGTTGAGGGACTAATTTGAATCAATCATGAAATAATACATGCCTGGTGGCAATAGGATTCGGAATACACTTGGGATATTCGAGCTAATAAACCAATACCCTGAATTAACAAGTACTAATGTAAAGTTGTATATCAAAGTGCTAATAAGATGAAGTTCATAAACAGGGACGGACGCAAGATTTTATGTTAGAAGAGGCGATCCATAAACCAATACCCTGAATCAAAGTCGCAATTGCAACTACTTTTTAAAGATATAGGGTCTTAATAATGATGAAAGAAAGTCTTCAACTGCAGAAAACAATCCCCCCGCTAAAAGAATCTTAATATCAAAGTAATCATTCTTTTTTCTTTTTCTAGTTGATCCATAAGCAATATCTAGATCCCAATCAAAACAAGGGAGGAAAAAAAGAAATGAGCGGTGACGAGAAAAACACTGCTGTAGTTGTAGATCACCAGCATAATCAATATGCAACTTTCCAAGGAGTAGCCAACTACCCTCCACCTCCTCCTACACAACACCATGGCCCGGCTATTGGCTTTCCTCAGCCTGTTTCGCCACCTGGTCCCCAACCGTCCTCTGCTCCGCCTCCTCAGTATTATTCCCCAGGTCCAGGTAGTCTTTGTCTACACATAAGAAGAAGAAAAAAAACTTTGTTCTTTTGTGATTAGTCAATCAAAGGTAGGATCTTGTTGCAAGGAACAGCAGCTGTAATGGAAAATCTTAGGTTGCTAAATCTCGTGTGTCCAAGTTTCTTTTCTCTGATAACAATATTTCAAGAAAGAAGATGTTTGTTCCTTAGGTTCAACAAATCCTGCATTGTTTGAATGAAAAATTCATGTTCCTGATATACTGTCCTTGATACCTTTGATCCCTAGGCTATGCTGTTGCTGAAGGAACACCTGCAAGAGAGCATCGGCTACCGTGCTGTGGCTGTGGCTTTGGATGGTTCTTGTAAGTCATACATTGTTTTATAGTTTTAAGAGATTTCCTCCACCTCCGGTTGCTGTGGGCTAATAAAAAATCTCATAACAAAGAAAACATAAGCAAAAAGAGGGAAGGACAGGATAAGAAATGCGATGCACAGCCTGCATCTATTGGGCCTTACTTGAAGATCATGTCCTACATAAGCTTTTTCATGTGCAACTACTATGATTCTATCAGACATTTTAACTATATGATGTTAACCTTAAGGCTTGAATGGACCAAATTTGATAACATCCCATTTTACCAGCTTAATGGTATATGACTCCTTAAAGTTCCTGTTTCTGCGAAACAACGTTGTTAGGCTAATTTACTACGACAGGGGAAAGTATTGGATATAGGTAGGTTTCTAACCCAGGAATGCCGAGAGTTTCTAAGTGTTTTTATATATATATGGTGCATCAGACCTCCTTAGTCCTTACCCATGTCAAGGAAAATGAACAATCACTTCAATATATGTTATGACATAACTGCTAGGCTCCCCCAAATATAAAGTATTCTAATATGAATTCAACTTACACTTGGATATGTACTCAAAACCCGAATCCGGTGCACAATCCACATGACATGCATTTTTATACAAATCCACATAATATTTATCATGGTATTGGTTATTGTTTCCTGAATTCGTATCGACCCCTTAAATAGTCTTTATGATTCTTAATCTGTAAGAGGGTTATACCTTTTTTGAAGGTTTATCATTGGTTTTTTCCTTGGGGCCATCCCCTGGTACATTGGATTGTTTATGCTGCTTTGTGTGAGGAAGAGGATGGACCACCGAGAGAAACCGGGATATGTTGCTTGCACAATTGCTGTGAGTATCAGTTCTGTTCCACTCCTTTTCAGTTTTATGAAAGCCATGCTGCATTGAAATGACCATCAACTGACAGTTATATAGATATACACACGCGCACACACATATATTGGTAGTATGTATAGGAGTTGGGATCGGTTCTCTTCCTTGAGATAGGTTGCTAGAAAACTAAGGGGATTGTTGCTGCTTGTGCAGGCTGTTCTTGCTACAATTATTATCATCATCAGTGTAACGCAGGGAATCGATGATTGACAAATTGTTCCGACTTCCGAGTCATGCATGTGTGTGAAAATAATGTACATGCCTTCTTCTTGTAAGCTATCATTGTGACAATTCGGTATAAGAATCCGTGTGAACTATATAAATGATGCATGTTATGGAACATTAGTTGATGTCTGTTTATGATCATTGTTCTCATAACCTTAATGTATTGCATGCATGCCCATTTTCTAAACCCCTTCACATGCAACAAGCCTAATAAACCATATGCACCTTATTTCCGTTTCTTTCAACAATTCAGTCAAGTTATTAAGTGAAAGGTCTAAAATTACGTAAATCGAAAGATTGTTTCTATGGACAAAGTGTTGTCAAGCGCGCGAAGAGCACTCTAGGCATTAGAACCCTTATATTGTCTCAAGCACAAAGTGCAAAAAGGCATTAGCCTGAGTGAAGTAAAATGCAATATGTATAGGAGTATGATTTCTTTATGGTTAATGTTTGTAGTTGAAGTTTGATATTACCCCTTTCTTACAAGAAAAGGTATATCAAATGGGGAAAAAAAAGTGAAGAAAAAATAGACTTTCAATCGGTCGAACCGTTTTTTATGCCTATTGCCTTATAAAAATGCATGCCTAGGTGCACCGGACATGCGCCTAACCAAATTTCCCTTGCCTGAATGGGGTCTGAGGTGTTTTGTTTGTATAATGCTAAGGCGCAGGCAGGCCTTGACAACACTAAGTTGTGTCCCAATCTTCTAAAGCTTATCAACAACTATTTTAATCTGAATCTAATTTGCTTGTTTTTTAGACATTAACAGCAAAAGGTTTCCACCAATTACCAAACTATCCCGAGTATCAAGTGAAAAAATTCTAAATCATTTAAAGCCGGTTAAGTTCACAATTAAGACATGTAACACCAACATAGTTGAGTCAGTTAAGCATGATCTTAGCTTTTTAAGCATTAAAAGTTTCTTCCCCAAATTCACTGAAAAAATGGTTGTATGACATGCAAGAACTAAAAGTGACTCAAAACGGATTACTGCGAACAAGATAAACGTGAGATGCAAGGAAATCGTATACCAAATCACTTCATGTTTATCATATGACCTATATTACTAATTCCAACAAAATATAGTTCAATTCATTCTGGGGAACAAATCCAAAGACAATAGAATTAGCAGTGCTTACCCTCATAAACACTTTCCCTTCAATAAGCCCATAAGGAAGAGGACCAAAATGCCGCAAATCATACAAGTTATCCCCTTGAATCCAAAAATGCCCAAGTTTGGAACCTATCCATTTAAACCCAAAGTAAAATATCAGAATAATGATCACTCAAGAATCTAAATTCTATGCCATATGTTTCTGCAAAGATCCAAGCTTTTACCTTTTTCACAATCCATCAAAAACTCAATCCAGTTGTTACTTTTACTACTTTCTTTTTGCTAATTGTTTTTGCTTCATCAAATTACAAATTTTAACATAATTGTTCCGTATCAAAAGAACATGCAATTTGTTCTTAAAAGAAATTAGAATTTTAATTTTCTAGCTATGAACAAATATCAGAACTTTGCTTATAGTTGCAAAATCATATAAAAAAAACATCAAAAACAACAACCCAGAGCCTAAATTTTCATCATTTAGCTATAGCTAAGCCAACAACTTAAATTGAACTACAACACTCAACAATATGAAGAGAGAAAAAATGAATAACGAAAACCCAATTAGGAGGAGAAAATTTATCACCTTCCATGGTTGCAATGCGCTTAGTCGGGGTCTTTTTAGGGTCGAGCGGCGACCGAACCAGGACCAAATCACCCGAACCCAGTTTCCCAAACCGATGCGACAAGTGTTCGACAAGTACGACGTCGCCGGTTATGTTTAACGTCGGAAGCACGAGCCATGGCTTCTTCTGCTATGATTCTCCGTTGTCTCATTTTTTTCCTTTCCTCTTCCTTCAGGGGTTTTACTTGGTTTAAGTAAGTTCAGAAAATTAATATGACATCCCTATTTTAGAACTTATTTATACATCTGACTCAAAGGTTTTGATTTTTCCCAAAATGGTACCTTTAATTTCCATGTCCAAGCATACGTCAAACAGTTTAGAACTAAGCTACACAATCATGTACCTGGAAATGAAATTTTATTAGCTTAATATTGACGACCTCAATTGCTTTATTGTTCATCAATTTAATTTAACAGACAAGTGTATGATTTGAAGAAACTGATACTATGAGCTCAAGTCAAAGCTCAAAACCTTGTATGAATATACAACCAGTGAGTCCTAAGAAAAGCTGTTCTATATGGGTACAGGCTTCAACTTCATGCCTTGTTTTTTGTCATGTCCGAGGTTGTTTGTTTCGGATTATCTAAACTAGTCAATCCTTTCAAGATTAAACATCACCATATCTTGAAGAGCTAACCGGAAATTGCTTGGAGGAAGACATTGGAGACTTTTTATTGCAAGATCAGCTTTCTCCTTTGCTAACTCTTGTGCCCTTTCGATTCCCCCGCATTGCTTTACCAGTTCGATTGCTTCGTCGAGGGAACCGGTGTCGCAGAACTCGGATTCGATGATTTCTCTAAGTTTTGGCTCTTTTTCGAGGGCGAAAATTACCGGTGCTGTGAGGTTGCCTTTTGCTAGATCACTACCGGCTGGTTTCCCCAGCTGCTCTGCTGATTGTGTAAAATCCAATATGTCATCAACAACTTGAAATGCTAGGCCGAGATTCTTTCCAAATTCATACATTTGCTCGGTTATACTACGATCAGCCCCACTGAAAATAGCGGCTCCTTTGGTACTAGCTGCAATCAATGAAGCTGTTTTGTAGAAACTCTTGAGCAAATACTCCTCAAGTTCGACATCACAGTCGAACAAACTCGATGCCTGCTTAATCTCACCACTGGCAAAATCCTTAATAACCTGCAATATCATGTAACAATACGATTCAGATTAATTTGACTGAAACTATCTCCATAGCCAGAGCACATTTCCAATCTCTACAGGTGGAAACCGATTACATCCGAAGAAGATGGTATGTTGGGCATAGGTCATACGTACCTGGCTGATAAGCTTGATGACTTCAATGTTTTCAAGATTTGCAAGGTACCATGACGACTGAGCAAACATGAAGTCCCCAGCCAGTACAGCTACTCTCGTGCCGTATAGTTGGTGAACAGTCTCTTTTCCTGCAATTAAGTTAGCATACAGTTTCAAATCAGCAGTCTTTCAAGTGATGAAAGACTAGGAAAGAAAAAGATATCGAAGAAATTCAAGCTCTTCCCATGAGTTTTTCGATTATTACTATTACAATTACCGCTGAAAGTTTAAAACCTAACAGTCCAAAGTCCTAACCATCTTATGGAATGGTAGATGCAGTAGTTCCTCTCCCTAACATGCGCCGACAAGAAAAGTGGCCGGACTTTGACCTCTCAACCACCACCACAACTACAAAAATTAGTTATTTAAATGTGTACAGAGGTGTACAACGAACATAGATGCTCCACAAGTACATATGTGATTGTCGTATATACTGAAATAGAAACTTTTCTCTGCCCCTGATGGTCACTCCCCCCGCGCTCTACTACAGGAAAGCTAGCCTGGTTGATCCACTACTTATCGCGAAGAATATGTAATTTTACCTGATTCTTTAACAGCTAGGAAATAATACAGATTAAAGAATCTTATACTTGTAACCTACAAAAAAAGAATAGTATTTTCTCAAAAAAAAAACTTGGACAATTTCATTCTTAAAACTTTTATTTTCCTTTTTTTTTATGTAGAAGCTCGCCTTCAACAATGATATAGTGTTAGCCTAGAGTAACTCGTGCACCAAGATGATCCATCGAATGGAATGATCTATGTGGTGATAAGATCAAAACCAGACTCCTAAATTTCTTAACTCACTTGAATTCAATAACTAATATCTCTTCTGGTTAAAGATTATTGCTACTTAACTTGGGATAGTTGAGGATAAGAACAACGCGTTGGACACATGAAAAAAAAAATATTTCAATTTACGGGCTAACCTCTTCGCATATCACTTTCATCTAATACATCATCATGTATCAAGCTTGCAGTATGAATCATCTCAATTATCTCAGCCAGACGTCGATGCTTTGTGGTAAGGTCCCTGGAAAGAAAGCAATACAAAATGGAGATTAGTCTAAAATTATAACTAAAATGTTTTGAATATATCAGAGAGTCCTGAAACATTACTTCAATCCGGCTAACTCTGCTGTAGCTCTTGAAACCAAGAACACCAGGGCCGGTCTAATTCTCTTACCACCGGCACCAAAGATCTGCTCTGCTGCAGACATTAGAACAGGGTTCTCTGCACCAACAATCTAGCAGACCATCATCATCAGATACATAACCAACATCAATAACTTCAAATAACTAAACCAATAAGAATCAGATCAAAAAGTCGATCCAAAGCGGACAAATTAAAAGCCCTGTGCAAGCATCATATATACTATAAGTTAATTCATCTGGCTTCACACGGGGAACCAAAACGTGCAAAACCTTAGGAACAACTATAGAAGTTGAACAATATCATTTCGAACAGGCAGAAAATTTTATATATGATAACAGAACTATAAAGGACACATAAGAATTAAAGCCTCGATGAGCACTTACCGACCGGAGATTTTGATTTAGAGTCTGGAGATCATCAGCAACCACTTCAAACAAGTTGGCCAGTGAAATGGGACTTTTAACCTCTTTCTTCAAATCCAACACTGGTTCAGTACGTTCACCAACTCCTACATTAATGTCAAAATGGCACAAAATCAATTCCAAGTACTGAATTCGAATCTATAATAGCAAAGTCTAAAAACCAAAACATAATATGAAAATTGAACTATCATGTCCTATTAAACATGGAACCAACAGAAAAAATCTGAGGAAAAGAAAAGAACTGGAAGTGAACCAAAAGAATAACTCCAAGTATATGAACTCCATTATTAACAATAACAACAACTATAAAAGACAATTAACTAGACAGAGCCAGATTAAGGATACTAAACCAAAGAAATTTAAAACCAAGTATAAAATTAAATCTGAATGACTAACAGCCAGAAACAAGATTGAAATTATAATGATTCTTTTGGTAGGAAAATATTACCATCAAGCAGAGCCTCAGAAGTATTTGTGGAGAAGGCGCGAGTTCTACTAATGTTCTGCCTGCAACAAGCCATTCTTCTAGCTCCATAGACTTTACTGGTAAATCCTTTTCCATGATTCTTCACTGAGTGCCTTTCAATCGAAGCATTAGAAGACGAGCCAACAGCAACCAAATCAAGCACTCTTGTTCCAAAATCAAGATTATGACATGTCATTGACATCATTCTTGATACCAAAAAAAGAGCAAAAATGCCAAGTTTCACTCTTTATAGCAAAAACCCAGAAATAAAGACTCAACCTTTTTGTCAGTTCCCCATAAAATAATCACCAAAATGAAGAAGAAAAGATGAAATGAAAACTGGGTGTTCAACTAGAGCCTGTAGAAACAACTTCAAGAGAGCTCAAAAGGGTGTGTTCAATTTTTTTTTTATAAAAAGGCTTCCATTTCTCATTCATGAAAATTTAAGGACAATGGTTCTCCCAAGTTCATAAATTTTGGGTGGATGGAAAGATCCCACATAGGAGTACTTGTAGTTTTGTCCGAAGCTGCTTATCAAGTTGAATTTGAAGGAGTTTTGAGAGGCTCTTGATGTTTTTCGGACAAAAATAAAAAGAGAAAAAGAGATTTGTTTCAAACACATGTAAGAAAAGGAAAAGAAATTAGATTTTATAAAATTAAACAAAGGCCTTATCTTTGGGGTCAAAAATCAAGAGGCCTTATTGCAAATCGGCAATTCTTGATCGAAACAAGAGCCATGTACTACCCCCTTCTTTATCTCTGAGTGATCGATATAAATTTGACACGTGTTCGATTCTTCTTAGATATTCAAATTTTGATCATTTATTTTATAAAGAAAGAAATTTGACAATTTGTTGTTTTGTTGATGGTGATGTCCTAATAAATTTGTGTTGGATCTCAGTTATAGGTGAATTTACGAAATTAAGATAAAATATTAATTAATACAAAATTACAGCCATATAAAAACATATTAATTTACACAAACATAACAAATAAAAAAATAAAAAACAAAATGGATGATCGACGACGAACATCAAAGTCGATATCGTCAACGACTAAACAAAATTAAAAAAAAAATAGAGTAAAAGTATGCTCTATAGAGATGTTGCGGCGCAAAACCCTAGCATAAGAGGTAGTATTACTTAAAATTAAATCATTTATAAAAAAAAGTGTATAAGTATTATATGTGTCAGATTTAAACTTTGAAGAATGAGAAAGCAGAAATCGTATTTGTAAGGAGACAAATACATGTGAATTGTGATAAAGAATTAAAATATTTTTTATTTGTCAAAAAGAGAATTAAAATATTTGTATTGTTTTATCCAAGAAAAAAGTCCAAAAGGATCTTGAACTATTCATTTTTGCATTTTTTCAATTAATTGAGCCTCCAATCATAAATTTTAGTTAAATCGGCCTTGATTGTTTCGTTTAAAAGGACTGAATTCATTTTTTTAAGTAGTTTAAAAAAGTTATGAAAAAGTTACATGAACCTTTTTCCTTTTATACTTCAAATTTGATAATTCTTTTTTTATTTGGACTTAATTAATTTTTCGAAGTAATTTAACTAATTTTTTGAAGTATTTTTGAAGAGTGACAAAAAATATATTAAGCCTTAATATAGAAGTTGGGAGAACAAATACCTTATTTAACTATTATTATTCAAATTAAAGAGAATTTCAAATACAATTATATTAAAAAATGGAAAGGGCAAGAGCTCTTTTTATATTGTACGTGGCTTCGTCCCTGCCAGAGCCGTTTCTGAAATTTTAGTGGCCCTAGGGCGAATTTAAAAATTAAGCCCTAAATTAAAAATTTAAATTACGGTTGCGATTACATTTTCGGTCGTGATGCATTCATCGTCATTGCGAACATAACGAGTGCTATTTCGGTCACAATGAGTATCGCAATTGTAAATTAAAAAAAACATATGTTCTTGTGGACATAACGATTACATGTATCACAGTTTCGGATGGTGCTTCTACCGCCATATAACGATCGTTGTTGCGATTGCAAAACTCTATTTAAATCTTTGTCCCTAATAGCTAGTTTTGAGAAAAATAAATAAATAAATTTTTAAGAGTAGATCAGTATTGAAAAAATTAAATTCTAAGTGTAACCCCCTAGACCCGCCTATGCGTTACGACGGATCCTAGGAAGCCACATTAGGGTCACAGGAGCGATCCACAGTAAAAATACACATAAAATATTTTCTCCGAAAAATACATATTAAATTATAACGGTAACTTTTGTTGAAAATATTCTTTCATGAAATCATTTAAACATATAACAAAATTTCAGAAAACATTTTACAGACACTATCATGAAACAATAATGATATGCATGCCCACTAACTATGTCGGTACCGTACTCCAAAAGCAACGCCGAGAGAACTCCGAACACTGATGTCAAACGTTTTACCATGATATATTCCTTTAACCTGCGATGGTAAAAACAACGTGAGCTTGGAAAAGCTCAGTAATACAAAACTACCAAGAGATGTTATAAGCTCATGCAGATATATGGTAGGCATAACGTTTTCATGATGCTCCATGCAATAAGGGTCTTCATTTCTTTTTCGATATTTCAAGGTAACGTTATACTTGAGGTTAACGGTACTTGTTCTTTATTCAATCATCGAGAATTGGACGGGAATTATAGGCTATTAATGTACGGAGGTGGAATTAGAGAGCTCGGTTCCTAGTGTGTTCCAACAGTGTCAGTAAAACATGTACAACAAAAGTATAATATACATTTCCAGTTCAAAAACATAAAGTTCAAGTAACGATACGGTACGATTAAATCTTTTATCTACCCTCCAACCACACTCCATGAGGCAGTTCCCCAAAACTGCGTCAAAGGCGTTAACCAGTGCCCATTGGGCATAGGTGCCATCCTAAGGGATTACCTTAGGAACGGTACGGTACGGTATGGTAGGTATTACCCTAGCCGAAGCATAGGAACCTATAACGGTAAAGGAATTACCAGCTGGATCAGGGCTGAACCTACGGTCACTTCATATTCTATCCCAAGTACCCCAGTATAAATCTATGTAACGGTTCGGTTAATCAATAGCTGTATTTTTAGTAATACATTATCCATATAGCATGTTGGTCATATCAGGTGCATATACATATATAATAAATAATAATAAAAATACAGTACGGTCATGTTAAATTATAAAACATGTCATGTTCATGTGAGTTCAAGTATTCTATCATGTGCACATAATCGATATTATAACATGTAAATCAGTATGCAAAAATAGTCGTGTAGTACGCATGGAACACACTAGGTGAAATAGTTTATTTCCTTTGAGATACTTAACATTTACGGAAGAGAACATATTAACTTTTGACAAATTGAACGGATCTTTGAAACAAGGCCCTTATTAAAAGGGGAGTTTGTACTAACGATTCAAACCAGATAGCCAGGAGATGATACATCAAGATCTTGAGAGTTTAGGCATATCGTGAGTGATTTAGCCATTTAAGCCTACCAGGAGCATTATGGTCATTTTTTCATACACGACATTTTGATAATTTATTTCAACATGGCGTAAACAGTGGCTCGGAAATTCTATTTTGCTCATCAAGTTTTCAACCAGGCATTTAGGGATTTCTACGTCAAGATCTTTCATGATATTAGATACATTCAGAGCTGTTTTGATTACTTGGGCCAACAAGGGCATTTTGGTCATTTAACTATAATGGGTGATTTGTAAATTAGCCCAATAATGATGAAATGACGATTTGCAATATTTAAGATTCCCAGAAGTTTATCGAGCCTCCAAAACCATTCGAACTAACATATTCCAACCTTGCAGTACTAACCAATGCTTCTGATGCATCCAACCGTATCGTATATCTGAACGGTTGCTTTCATATTTCACCACAAGATTTTTCCACGAAGTAGTCAAACTTATATTCTATGCGGAGAAACTTCCAACCTTACATTAATATCAGGAGTGATTGACGTACGTAAGTCATGCTTCTACCCTTAAGGGCATTTTAGTCATTTCTAACTTTATTGGCATTTCCAGAATTTATCAAGGCAATTTACTTATTTCAATCAAAGGGGGTATTTCAGTCATTCAAGAATTTCGGTACTTCCAACCACTTCATTCATTTCAAAACTCAAGGTTTTATCCATCATTCCAGTTAATTTGTAAACCTCGGTGTCCGAGGATACTTCGGCTCCTTTTAGTCAATACTATCATTCAGCATTTTGAGCCATTTGCTTAATTCAGGGGTATGTAAAGATTCTCCTAATCCTATAGTCGGAGATTCATTCCAAATTCAAGGATAGACCCATCATCTCTGTTAATCTTGGAATTCCAAAGCCCAAGCACATTTTGGTCATTTGATGACTCGATTGTATCGGCATTTTCAATTCTTTTACTCGATTCAGCCATTAATAGCAATTATGCATCTTCTGATAGTTTAATTGATCTGAAAATATAAAGAATTTCCCCCACAAATTTATCTTCAGAGGTTTAGTCACGATTTACGCTAAATCCGAGTGCTTATCTTTCTTGAATAATTAAGCCTTATTATCGCATCTCTCTGAGTAATTCGAGACTTTTAGATGAATCAATTGCTTTACCGGATTTAGTGTAGGTTTCCGTTATCAGGGGTATTTCTGTCATTTTCACCTCGAGGGCATTTCTGTAATTATAAACTCCAATATTTCTGTCGTTTGACAAATTAACATTATTAATCGGGTTTGGAGATTGATCGACTTATAAATTTTCTGTAGGATTCCAGATTCTTTGATTTATCATCTTTCTCATTCGATTATTCCAACATTATCTATAACATCGTACATTTTCATATCCGATTAGACTTAAGCAAAATTAACGGTACTCATCATCATATGTGTGCATGCATTAATCGAATACCAACATGTTCATAAAGCATACTAGAGGTAGAAGTGTATTACCTTTAATACTTGTTATATCGGTCGACCATTATACTCCGTTTGATTCCTCTCGAACCCGAATGCGACGTCCTCTACATCCCGAATACAAGGAACTTCGAATACCTTCAATTGCACAAAATCCAATTTCAGTCCTTAATCATATTGCCTACAACTGATTATTAAAATACATAAGCAGACTCGAGTTCAAGGTCCAATTTGGAGGCTTTCGGGTTAGAATTTCATGAAACGGGCTTCAAAATCGGACTCAGGACGTCAAAAAACATAAAATAGGATTTTTCTGAAATTTTGACTTTTTGGTCAAAGTCAACGGTCAACGGGAAGGTCAACAGTCAACGGGCAGGTCAACAGTCAACGGTCAATGTCAACGCTGACGTCAGCAGTCAAAGTCAACGATGATGTCATGCTGACGTCACTGGCTAACCGGTTTGACTCAGTGAGTTGACTCGGGCGAGTTGACTCACTGGGTTGACTCGGTCAACGGGTCGGGTCGGGTCGGGTCGGGTCGGGTCAATGGGTCGGGTCGGTCAACGGGTCGGGTCAACGGGTCGGGTCGGTCAACGACTGGGATTGGACCGGTCAACACTGGGCTTGGACCGGTTCGGGCGGTTCGGTTCAAAATCGGACCGGGTCTGAGCCGGTCGGCTCCACAGCCACTGTCCAGGGCGGCCGGAAATCGTCTTGGACGGCGCATGGGGGCCACGCGCGGCTCTAAACGGTCGGAAAACCTTCCAAAATGCAAAAATTTAACTCGAAAACACCCTAAACACCAGTTGAACCTCGATTTAAGCTAAAAATTCCGTTGGTTCTTACCCGATCGGAGGAAAAACAATGCAAAACGATGAGCTCCGGTGACGGCTCAAAATACGTCGGACGGCCTAATTAACGGCTGGGTTTTGTTCGACTCAGTGCGGGTAGCTTCACGGCAGTGCCGGCACGACGAACGGACGCCGATCTACCATGGAAACGACGAACAGAGGTGGTGCGATTTTTAGGGTTGCAGCCGAACCTTGCGGCTGCTCTCCACGGTGCACGACGGGGAACGGGGGCGAGTGACGGTCGTGGTTCGATCGGGAAGGGGGCAGCGGTCACTCCGACGGTGGCGGTGCAATAACGGCGCGACGGTGGTGAACGGACGGCGGTCGAAGTTTGGTTAGGGATGAGAGGAAAAAAATTGACGGGGGGGGGGTTCTGTAGGTGTTTGGGAAAATTGATCCCAATAATATCATATTGATAATGGGGGCAGGTAGGATATTTTCATTATTTTATTATTATATTATTTTAAGATCTAAATAAAAATTAATTGGGGTGACTTATAACCAAGAGCTTCAATAGCTCAATTGGCTGGGCACCCAGCTGAACACACTTGAGGTTGTGGGTTTGATTCCCACAACTCTCACTTCTCCTTCTTTTTTTTTCCGCCAAAACTCAGGGTGTTACACTAAGAGTATGTATATAATAACAAATATTGAGGGGAAATTAGGCCTTTAATAACAAGTATTGAAAAAAGTTTAATTCTAAGAATAGACCTCTAATAATAAATATTAGAAAAAATTAGCTCTCTACTAATAAACATTAAAAAATTAGACCCTTTACAATATATATATTAAAAAAATTGGGCCATTAATAATAAAAAAATGTTAAAGTAAATCCTAATAATAATTTTTTTTGAATTACCTAATAATAAATATTCATATATCATATAATATATAGATATATAAAATATTTAGGGCCCATTTGCCCTCTTTATTCTTTTATTTTTAATTAAATTTTAATCTTTCATTACATTTTAAAGTTATGGGCCCACACCTCAACTTTGATTTGTTCAAAAACGCTGAAATGGTTGCTATTCTTCTATTTCCAAAAGCCGGGGCCCTGGGCCGGCGCTCCTATTGCCCTGGCCCAGGGACGGCTCTGGTCCCTGCTAACCACTTCGAGGTTAGACCACGCTAATAATGAATATTAGTTGATCAACAAAATAACAGTTTTCACCTCAAAAAAATCAAACCACATAAGAAATGAACAAAAAATAGGATGGAACATAAGAAAGATGTTTTACCGAAATATCTATTTTATATTATTTATGTTTTTGACAATCCAAACAAAAGTGAAGTTGATAACAAATATTTATAAAAAAATTCGTTAAAGAATAAAAACTCATTAAATTCATCACGTAAACTTGTCATATCAATCAAGTGTGTACCTGCAAAAAAAGTACTAGATCCAAAAATAATTTTGTTTGAATGTCAGAAACGTAAATAATATTAAAAATAAAATATTTGAATAAAACCGCACATAAAAAAAAAATCATGGCTTTGGCCCTATAAGAATTTGAAGTTTTTAATAAGACTCTATTTTTCAAAAAAAATATATTAGCTTGTCCTATCAATATTTAGAAATTTATATTAAACATATATATATATATATATATATATATAACTAAATCCTCTATAAAAATTTAAAAACATTAGAAAATTTCTAAAATTTTAATCAAACTCTTATTTTTTTAAAAATCTTAGTAAAACCCTTAATTTGTCATCTCAAATCAATTAATTAAGATCCGTCATTAATAAAAATATAAGTCTAAAATGATCTATTAAAAAAATCTAAAATGATCTATTCTCGTTGTTAGCATCTTAAATCAACAGTTATAAATAAAATTATATTACTCCATCACATTAAAATCCTTAAAAACATATACCAACAATAGTTGGGTGCAATGACAATATATATTACTCTCTTGATGAAAAAATCAAATTCAAACCTAAGAAATGATATTATTAAAAGGGAGAAGCACAAATCTTGAACATAAATTTTAAATTTAATTTAAATAAACATAAATAAAAATTTACTTGATAAAAATATAACATTAAAAAGTCATGACCTTGCAGACTATATTATTTAAAAAAAGAATTACAAATTTCAAACGCGAACATAAAATAAATATGTACGGTTCTAAAAAAATCCTCCAAAAAAATTTACCTGTAAATCTAAATAAAAGACCAACCGTCTGCATGTAGATGGAAGTGGAAACCACATTATGCTCCAATAAACGCAAAGCGATGGGTCCAAAAATCCAACCTTATCAATTAATTTTGATTAGGTGATCGGTTCAACTACAAAAATTAATGTAATTACTTCTTTCAATATTCTTTTAAAAATATATTATTTAATAAATTTAAGTTTGAGTTTTTGATAGATATTTGACCATTTTTTATCAATATAAACAACATTTTGAAAAAAATAAAAAGGTACACATGATTAGAATCTCATAAATAAAAATGATTAAATATCTAACTTCGAAAAAATTATATTATAGGGCATTCCCACCACGTCATTCATAAGACCAACCAATAAAATGTATTAATTTTATTGTTTTTTATCTAATCCTTTTTACCAAGTGAATCTCCACTCATATTTACTGTAAATCAAATTTAAAAACAATTTTTACCATGTGAAAATTCACTTGGTAAAAAGATAACGGGAAAAAATTTAATGAAATAGATACATTTTATTAGTTGATCTCATAAATGAAGTGGTCGGAAAGATCTGTAATATAATTTTTCCCGAGGTAGATAGTCTAATACTTCTCATCTTTCAAATCGCAATTAATAAAATAAAAAGGCTGTTTAACGAAACAAACTTAATTAATGAAAAAAGGGTTCACTAAACAGTAATTACAAAGTTAGGAAAACAACATTATTATCCAATCAGACGACGAAGAAAATAATTGCAAAAGCAGCTTTGATTTCAAGTAGCATAATCCAACCTGACAATGCCACACCTAAATAAGTGTATAGAAGATCTAAAAAAAACATTTTTTAAAAAAAAATTATAACTATTTTTTTACTCTCTCGGTTGTTTAGGGTTTTGCTCTAACTAATTCGAACCGATCCGCATAGCATACATAATTTTGGTAGGTGAGTCTTTCAACGGGAATTCTTTACATACACAAGGTCTCGAACTTGATAATTGCTTAAGCGATATCAAGCTGCTTACAGTTTGGACCAACTCACGTTGGTTATAAGACAATTATATATATATATATAGTGGTGGATCCAAAAATATATTTGAGGGTGGACAATATAAAATCTCAAAATTTTAGGGTGAATACAAACCTTAAATATTACAAAAATTTAAGGACTAAATCATAAAAATTAAAGATAAATATGTAAATTTTAAAAAAATTCAGGATGCGCATGGGTAGATTTGCCATTATATATATATATATTACAATTTAATGCACGAGTAATAGAAAAATATTTCTACAATTCATCAAACAATATACAAGCCACAAATAAAATTGATAATTTTTTTATGAATTTTTTATATGATTTATCAATGATTTTATAATACATATATTAATAATTATTTTATTATTGTTTTATTAATAGTAAAACATAACATAAAATTATAGATACAACATATAAAGAGAGAAGAAAAAAAAGAACGGATGATTCTATTAATAAGCCGCAAGATTTATTTTCCCAAAGGAATCATACGGTTGTATAAAGCAGTGTTGGCTGTTGCTGCCACCTTGCCAATAATAGATGCAGTTTCCATAACCTGCACGGCTGCAAGCACCGCAAAACGCCATGGATTTTAGCACATTTAACATGTCACATGTCCATCCAGTAAACTGAATAAAAATCCTATGCTTTTTTATGTCTTTAATTATATATCTATACTAAAATTTAAGTTTATAGTTTAAAATTAAGATTCGTGGTTAGAGTTTAGAGAATTTGGGGTATGATATATTTTTTAAGGTATATGATGTAGGATTTAAGATTTAAAATTTAGGGTTAAGGCTTCAAATTTATTTTTTTAATATTGAGCATAGAAAGGGATACCGAAAAAGGCAAAAAAAATTTGTTCCAACCAGTACGTAAGCTTCAAGTTTTTTTTTTAAACCATGGATTTTCACTATATTAAACATAAACATGCATTAACCAATAAAAATTCGGTACAATGGTAAGAGTCAAGACACATGCTCTCCTGAAAAAAAAAACTCAAATTTGATCATTGAAGACAACATTGTTAGCAACTAATCTTGAATATGGATTGTACCCTTCGAAAATAAATTTTAACTTTTTAAAAGTAAAATTATCATTTCAATTGTTTTACAACACAATTCTCACACAAACTTTTTCTTCTTAAAATTACCAAAAAGTCAACAAAGAATAATTTTAAAGAGATGTAACGAGCATATAAACATGCATTATATTTGGCTGTGACTTACTAGGATCAGTTATGACAATAATACCATATAATAATAGTTAGAGTATATTTTATGGTCAGCCGTATAATCGCGAAAAGTTATTAATCACTACTCGAATACCCGATTCCGACAAAAAAATGTAAAAAAAAGGAAGAAGTCAGTCCAACAGATACATAGATTCTCTAGCTTAGTTTAGTTAGTTCATATAGCCTGTTTAAGAGATGACCACTTTGTAAAAATGGAAATCCAGTAAGGATCTCTTGGAGAAAGGACAAACTGTGAGGGCCTACTAATTGCTCAAGCTCAACTTTACTGCTGCAGCTTTGTAATAATCTTCTTTCAATCTACTATTCTTAATACTGGTTTAACAAATTAATCCATGATTGATTATTTTAGATTTTTGATCGGATCGACAAACAACTATAAGCTTCAGTTCCCTTCACCATTCTCCTTTCTTTTCTAGTCCCGAAACTGCAGATTTCAGCTTGCAAATCAACACAAGAAGCTCAGAAAATGGTTGGCTTTGGATCCATTTCGACACCAATGTGCTTCACTTCACCATTACCGTCTAAACTTCTGAACCCCAATCCCAGAAGCAATTTCCCAGGAAAACTTTCAAACCCACTTCTTGCAATTCATAAATTTCCTTCTTTGTCTCTGTCTTCTCATTGCTCTCCTCAGAAGAACAAAGTAATCCAAACCCATTTCACTTTGAAAGCTTCTTCTTCAGGTAATTTCTCAAAATCTGTTTTTTTTTCTCCCCCTTTTAATTATAGCTGCATGTTTTTCCTAGTCAGTTTTGTGTTAACTGGGTGAAAAAGTTTTGAATTTTCTGATTGAACCAAAACGAAGCTGGATCTTGTTTTCCTTTTATGTGCATTCAAACATGCAGATGGCTAGAAACTGCAGATTAAGGTCCTAATATTGTTTCCCTTTTTGTCAATGTGCAGTAGGAACTGCAGATTACACTGAGGAACCCACAACCAAAGTGAAATTTCAGACATCCTTAAGTTTGCCTGGTTGCTCAAGTCCATTGTCTTTGCTTGGTACAGGTCGGTTGCTACAATATCTATGAACAAGTACTAGTCGTAGAAAGTTTTTATAAAGCTGTCTTAGCTGCCTAATGATTTCAGGGTACAGGGAGAAAGTTTTTGCCATCATTGGTGTTAAGGTTTATGCTGCGGGACTATATGTCAATCAGTCCATCTTAAGCAAATTGGATGCCTGGAAGGGACGGTCTGCTACTCAGCTTCAAGATGACATGTTCTTGTTCAAGTCGATTTTCGAGAGTGAGTATCGGATACAAATATGTTACAGATATGTGTCTAGATGTTCAGGCAACATGAGGAAAGAGATAGTATAAGGTTTCTAATTAACTTGCTTTAACTGCAGCTCCTGTGGAGAAATCGTTGCAGATTGTTCTGGTCAGAGATGTTGATGGTAAAACATTCTGGGATGCTTTGGATGAAGCTGTCTCCCCAAGAATCAAGGCGCCGACACCGGTCGATGAATCTGCTCTTTCCACATTTCGTAGTATTTTCCAAGGACGACCTCTTAATAAAGGAACTTCAATCTTCTTGACTTGGCCTGACCCTTCCAAAATGCTTGTGAGTGTAACTTAAATATGGACATTAGAACACTATATGCACAATGTTAATCCGTTTTATGTTTCTGTTTCAGGTTGCTATCTCATCAGATGGAATGCCAACTAGTATGGATGCTACAATTGAGTCTGCAAATGTAGGTTCTGCACTTTTTAATGTATTTTTTGGAGATTCTCCGGTTTCTCCTTCGTTGAAAACATCAGTTGCCGGTGGGCTGGCCACCGTTCTCAAGTAAATACAGTGAGTTAGTTTCCTCAAGTTTTCAACTTTAATGAACAAAAGTCAGGTCTTGTGTAACTTGATATTTTCATGGTTATTAAATTGAAAAGAAGAAAAAAAACGAGTTCTTGATGATTAGACTAATGTGACGTTCGTTACCGGGTCGTGACAACGACTAAGAATAACTATAAGAATCAGGTAGAGCTTTCTCTGACTTTTATCTGCTCCAGCATCTTTACAACCTCAGCCATTGTCGGCCTCTTGGTCGGATCTGTTTCAAGGCACAGCAATGCTGCATTGAATGTTTTGTTAATCTCATCCATAGGACAAGAACAACCTAAGCTGCTGTCGACTACATATTCTTCCCTCCTTTCTTCAACAACTCCCTTTACCTGTTCATCTATTAGCAGAATGATTAGTACTATGGTAATGGATTTGGTATTTTCTTTGTTTGAATATTTCGGATTTAGATATTTATTTCAATGTTGATGAAAACTTTACCCATGTAACAAGCTTTGTTCCCTCCTCAAGAAATGCCTCATCCGTCGGTTTCTTTCCTGTTAAAATCTCCAGCAAAACGACTCCAAAGCTGTAAACATCGCCCTTTGCTGTTGCTCGTCCTGTATCGAAATATTCTACAGACAAACACCGAGTTTAGTTATCAATCTCTGAAACATAAGAGAATGAACGACTGCAACTTTGTTCATGAT